>CM055118.1:296208688-297414800 GCA_029206835.1 Rana muscosa
CAAAGCTGTGTACAAATGATCAGGTTACTGAACGAACGATTCGAAAGCTGGATTTTTCATCCGATTTTTTTTTTTTTTAATTGTAAATGCAAATCTTTTTTTCCTGTAAAGCTGTGTACACACGATCGGTTTGTCCGATGAGACCAGTCCGATGGACTTTTTTCATCGGACAAACCGATCGTGTGTGGGCCCCATCAGTCTTTTTTCCATCAGTATAAAAAAATAGAACAGGTTTTAAATTTTACCGATGGGAAAAAAAAACAATAGCAAATTCCGATCGTCTGTGGGGGACTCCATCAGAGAAAAATCCCACGCATGCTCAGAATCAAGTCGACGCATGCTCAGAAGCATTGAACTTTATTTTTCTCGGGTCTTCGGAGTGTTTTACATTACGGCGTTTGGGGCGTCAGACTGATGGAAGTCAGCTTCATCGGATTACCGATGGAAAAATTCATCGGTTTAAAATCCGTAGGAAATCCGATCGTGTGTACAGGGCTTTAGCGTTAAGCCTAGTACACACAGTCTTCCCCCTATATACACAGATCTACTAATCCTTTTTAAAAGGCAGTTTTATCTGAAGATCACCTTTTTAATTATACATTCATTTTAGTTAGTGATAAGGTTGCATTGTCCAGGAATGTGACATTTCCTGAACACATTAAAACTTTAATCACTGAAATAACCAAGTACAGCATACACCTTTCCTACCCTCCTAGTCCACAGCATGCTGGTCATGGCTAGAGAGAGTATAGACATGTGTGGTTTGTTTCGTTCCGAATAAATATTCAGACAATTTTTTTATTATTTGGCTATATCCAAATCCCGGAATTCAAGTACAAACACATTTTACTGAATTCTCCAAATTTAAAATGAAATTTGTTCGAATTTCCGAAATCCTAGTTGAAATTTGACTCGCATTTTACATCGAATTCCAATTCGAACTGTAAGCATATTGTTGAAATCAAAGACTGTGTGTTGTTAGTGTACCATTTCAAACGAATGCTGTTTTTGTTAAGCCAAAGGTTATTTAAAGTGATTAAGTCTTGTTTAACCGCTTCAGACCCTGGCCATTTTGGTGGTCAAAGACCGGGCCGCTTTTTGCAATTCGGCACTGCATCGCTTTAACTGACAATTGCGCGGTCGTGCGACGTGGCTCCCAAACAAAATTGACGTCCTTTTTTCCCCACAAATAGAGATTTCTTTTGGTGGTATTTGATCACCTCTGCGGTTTTTATTTTTTGCGCTATAAACAAAAAAAGAGCGACAATTTTGAAAAAAATTATATATTTTTTTACTTTTTGCTATAATAAATAGCCCCAAAAAATATATTAAAAAAACAATTTTTTTCCTCAGTTTAGGCCGATACGTATTCTTCTTCATATTTTTGGTAAAAAAAATCATAATAAGCGTTTGATTGGTTTGCGCAAAAGTTATAGCTTCTACAAAATAGGGGACTGTTTTATGGCATTTTTATTATTTTTTTTTTTTACTAGTTATGGCGGCGATGAGCAATTTTTATCGTGACTGCAACATTCTGGCAGACACATCGGACACTTTTGACACCATTTTGAGACCATTGTAATTTTTACAGCGATCAGTGCTATAAAAATGCACTGATTACTGTAAAAATGACACTGGCAGTGAAGGGGTTAGCCACTAGGTGGCGCTGCAGGGGTTAAGTCAGTACTAGGGAGTGATTCCTATGCCCTGTACACACGATCAGATTTCCGATGGATTTTTCCGTCGGAATTCCGATGAATCTGACTTTCATCAGTCTTTCCTACACACCATCAGACAAAATTCCGACCGTCCAAAACGCTGTGATGTAAAACACTCCGACGTGCCGAGAAAAATGAAGTTCAATGCTTCTGAGCATGCGTCAACTTGATTCTGAGCATGCGTGTTTTTTTTCTCCGATGGAATTCCACACAGACGATCGGAATTTCCTATCGGATTTTTTTCCATCGGTAAAATTTAAAACATGTTCTATTTTTTGAAACTGATGGAAAAAAGTCTGATGGGGCCCACACACGATCGATTTTTCCTAAGAAAAAAATCCATCGGACTTTTTTCATCTGAAAAACCGATTGTGTGTACAGGGCATAACTGTTAGGGGGCGTGGCTACAAGTGACCCGTCACTGATGACCGTTCCCGATCATGGGGAACGGTCATCAGTGACAGTGTCACTAGGCATAATATGGGAATGCCTTGTTTACAAAGGCATTCCTCTGTTCTGCCCTTGCCGACCGCAATCGCGGGCCGCCGGGGAAAATCG
This sequence comes from Rana muscosa, assembly GCA_029206835.1. Taxonomy (NCBI): domain Eukaryota; kingdom Metazoa; phylum Chordata; class Amphibia; order Anura; family Ranidae; genus Rana; species Rana muscosa. Next base: position 296,210,965 of record CM055118.1, read on the forward strand.
AGTTCCCGGGACCCGCGGCCGCACTCACGAGGCACGCGGCGGGCACGCGCCTGCTGGGTGGCAAATTTTAAAGGGACGTACAGGTACGCACATTTGCCTGCCCGTGCCATTCTGTCGACGTACATCGTCGTGCGGTGGTCGGCAAATGGTTATAATAAAAAATACCAAACAAAAAAAAAAATACCAATCAAACTGAATGGACACAGGGAGCTGTGACTCGGCTCGGGTGCCCCCATAGCAAGCTGCTTGCTGTGGGGGCACTGAACAGGAGGGAGGAGCCAGGAGCTCCAGCCAGGGACCTGAGAAGAGGAGGATCTGGGCTGCTCTGTGCAAATCCACTGCACAGAGCAATCATCTGCTCTCCTGTCCAAGTCTGGTACAGTGCTTCCCCCGACCCATGAAAATTGTACAAATATCAATGTTCATTGTGTTCACATATTTTATTCCTTCATGTCTTAATGTATGTAATTATCTCTGCAGAGGAAACGTATCAGCAGTTAGCCAAAGAGACTCTGGAAGAGTTAGACTGGTGTTTGGATCAGCTGGAGACGGTACAGACCTATCGCTCTGTCAGTGACATGGCTTCGACCAAGGTAAGACTTGCCATTGCAGCCAATAACAAAAATGTTTCCCCTGCAGGCAGCCCATGAGGACCAAACTGGGTGTGGAAAGCTTTATAAGGTGCCCAAATGTATGTTGCCGTAGTTTGTCAAGCTTTCTGTAGCAGTAATACATATTGCTGGTGTTGGTCCTGCTGTTGTGGGGCATTGTTTGCATCAGTTACTCCAGGTTTAGTGGCTGAAGCTGAGGGGTCTACAGAGCTTACAACAGAACACAAAACTGCTCAGACAAATGCTGGAATGGCTTGATTGCCAGTCTGGGCCTTTATTGGGTCGTTCGTTAATAGGATTCAGTTTCTGTGCATTAGCTACAGTATGTACATATCTGTAATCTGCTTATTATGTATGTAATGTATGTGTGAAACATAGTTCACTAGACTGAAAAGAGACACATGGTCGTGAAGGTCAACCATGGACATCATTCAGTCTCTTTTGGTCAAGATGAAAGGAAAATAGAAACCTCTGAGGAAATAAGGGCAATCGGAACAGTTCTGTAATGCCCCGTACACACGATCGGAGATTCCGACAAGAAAAGTCTGATGTGAGCTTTTGGTCCGAAATTCCGACCGTGTGTAGGCTCCATCTGAATTTTTCTGTCGGAATTTCCACCAAGAAAAATTTGAGAGCTGGTTCTCAAATTTTCCGACAAGAAAAGTTCTTGGAGGAAATTCCGATCTTCTGTATGCAATTCCAACAAAAACCATGCATGCTCTGAATCAAGTCGACGCATGCTCTGAATGAAGCATTGAACTTCATTTTTCTCGGCTCGTCTTAAGCCTCATACACACGATCGGACTTCAAACAAACTTTTCCGTGGATTTTTGTTTGAAGGACGTTGACCGTGAACTTGGTAGGCATACCCACGACAGGACTTTTTCAGCAAACTTTCCCAAAATCGCGTGTTTTTTTCTGCTCTTTTTCTGCTCTTTACCGCCACCCTTTGGTCAACTTCTGCTATTGTTGGTTGATTTTAACATTGGTTGTGGGCATGCGTATTTGTACTTTGGACTAAAGTCCGATGGATTTCTGTACACACGGCAGGACTTTGCACCGTAGGACTTTTGTTGCCGAAAAGTTTGTCCGTTTGCAGAGCGATCTTTTGTCCGATGAAAACCGAAAAAGTTTGTCCGATGGAGTGTACACACGGTAGGATTTTTTAGAAAACCTGCTCATTTTGAAGTTTGTTGTCAAAAAGTCAGTTTGTGTGTATGGGGCTTTAGTGTTGTACGTCACCGCGTTCTTGACGGTCGGAATTTGGTGTGACCGTGTGTATGCAAGACAAGTTTGAGCCAAGATTCCGTCGGAAAAAAATCCACGGTTTTCTTGTTGGATTTTCCGATCGTGTGTATGCAGCATAAGTGTCAGTTTCATGACTCGAGTCTACGCCATTCACAGCGTCCACCCTAAACAGGCTGCCCGCTGCCAGCAAATTCTGGGCTTGGTCTCCTCCTGCAGTGCACAAGCACATCAATGTTATGGCCACCCATCTGGAGATCCATTTCTTATTCTTCTTACTTTGTTGAGGCAAGTTTCTGTTAATTTCTTCTGACTCATTTTGCACCCCCTTCCCCTGCCCAATGGAGTATTATTCTTAATAGAACTCTTGCTTCAATAAAGGTTTTGAGAAGAAAAGGATCTGCAGTTGGGTGGTCCAACAAAACAATTCCCACATCAACATTTTACCATACCATCCTTATTTGTTAGTTTCATGTAGTTCGCCAGCAGATCCGACCACTCAGCAGGGGATCTTTCCCTTGAGTAGACGGATGACAGGTCTGTGTCTGTTCCGCTGATGCAGAGCAGACACGGGCACAGCCTGCTGTCCTCTATGGGCTGTCGGATGTAAACAGACTGCCTGTCTGTTTCAATCCGACTGTCATCTGGATGTCGGATGCTCCATAGAGAGCAATGGATGGTCCGATTGGGTCCTCTTAAAAAACTGACAGGCCGACCCGATCGGTCTGTTAGTGTGAAAGGGGCCTTAGAGGCATGATGGGAAGACTCGACCGTTACTCCCGAAGGCAGAGGCGAGATGGGGCAATAGCTGGAGGGTTGCAGTTGTCCACCCCTGTGTTGGATAAGACTAGCAGTGGGACTTGTAGTTCCATAACAGCTGGGGTGCTAAGGTTGCCTACCCCTGGCCTAGACAATACATCTATTCAATTTATATCCAATCTTAAAGGAGATTGCACAATAACAGTCATGTGTGTGGCTAGTTTAAAAGAGAATGTATAGTGATCGTATAGTACGATAGTAAAGTATATGGCCATCGTACATGAGATTGTATAGGGATTTATGATTAGGTAATCTTATAGGAGATTATACTATAAAGATGGCCATACACAAATAATCTTTTGTTTAACTGAACTAAAGAAATCTGACAGATTCCTCTATCCACACAAATGGCGTGGATGGACGAATCACCCCCCCCAGCTATTGGCTGCAGGTGCTCTTTGCTCAACAATTTTTAGGCTCCATGTACACTAGCAGCACCTAAACTTGAGCTGCTGTGGTTAGAATCGGAAGAATCACGTTCAGGATAGGAACCTTTTGACCGCTGGCCACAAAACGCGCAAAATTGCAGTAAAAGTAGTTTAAGTGTACATGAAGGCTAATGGTCCGTACACACGATCCGAATATCGTACGAAAACTGTCGTCCAAGGAAGAATCGTACGATAATCGGACCGTTAGCACAGAGCTTTCGAGAGCCGATCATGACAATTCATCCAAAATTATTTGATCGGACAAGCACGAAAATTTTCCTCGTACGATACCAGATCGTACGATTTTCGTATAGTCAGTATAGTTGTCGTCTGAAAATACAATACAAATACATTACAACACATCACTTCCAATTTTTTTATTTTTTTTCCTGTCATACGTAATTTTCGTGACTTTTGTAACCTATTCAATTTCTACTTGAGACTATTAAGCAAAGAAAGTTAGTCTGTCTGTCGTCAGATTTTCGGAACGCGTGTACAGGACATAAGTCTGGTTCTTCAACAAAAGTTGATTGAGCAAGTGACTTTTGTCTGGCAGAGCTACCCACTGTTAGAATTGCAGCTGATTCCACTAAATTGGTTGAAATTCTAACAGTGTATGGTCATTTTAAAGTGGATGTAAACACCCATGCATAATTTGTACCTATAGGTAAGGCTTACCTATAGATACTGTAAATATCTCCTAAATGTGCACTGTTTAGGTTTACTGTACATGCAGCCGGTTACGTCACAGGCGCATGCGCTCTGAAGGAACGGCCACCCGGGCCGTTTCTTTAGAGCCCTGTGCCATAAACGGCGGCTCCCGCCGTCTTTTATAGACCTTGCTTTGTGCACTGGTGCGCAGTTATGTTGGAACAGGAAGGGACCAAACTGTTTCCACAAAGTTGGGAGCATGAAATTGTCCAAAATGTCTTGGTATGCTGACGCCTTAAGAGTTCCCTTCACTGGAACTAAGGGACAAGCCCAACCCCTGAAGAACAACCCCACACCATAATCCCCTCTCCACCAAATGATTTGGACCAGTGCACAAAGCAAGGTCCATAAAGACATGGATGAGCAAGTTTGGGGTGGAGGAACTTGACTGGCCTGCACAGAGTCCTGACCTCAACCTGATAGAACACCTTTGGGATGACTTAAAATGGAGACTGCCATCCAGGCCTTCTCGTCCAACATCAGTGCCTGAGCTCACAAATGCGCTTCTGGAAGAATGGTCAAACATTCCCATAGACACACTCCTAAAGCTTGTGGACAACCTTCTCAGAAGAATTGAAGCTGTTATAGCTACAAAGGGTGGACCAACTCTATATTGAACCCTACGGACCAAGACTGGGATGCCATTAAAGTTCATGTGTGTGTGTAAGGGCAGGTGTCCCAATACTTTTGGTAATATAGTGTATGTATGTAAATTGACGGCGCCATATAAGTACCTGTAATAAATAAAATATTTAAAGCGGAAGTAAACCCATCGATTTAACAGTCTCAAAAAGCAGTTACATTCCCGGCATGCCGGGGTTGCTAACTGTCACATTGGCTGTGCTCTCAACCAAACTGTCAAACCATCCAATGGCTGGTGTCATAACTGATCACATGTGCAGCATCATGGCAGTTGAAGATTAAACAGAGGCCAAGATGGCAGCTTCCTTGCCTGAAAATGATAGGAGGGTTTACTTCCACTTTAACCACTGACAACAAAGATCTATTAAGCCAGGGGTGTCTCAAACTGGCGGCCCTCCAGCTGTTGCTAAACTACAAGTCCCATCATGCATCTGCCTGTGGGGGGGTCATGCTTGTAACTGTCAGCCTTGCAATGCCTCATGGGACTTGTAGTTTCACAACAGCTGGAGGGCCGTCAGTTTGAGACCCCTGTTAAAAATAAATGTAAGCCATTTCTGAGGAGTGGGGGGAGTCTTTTCAATGACCACAAATGTAGGAAACGTTTTTCTCGGTGACCATCACACTGTTGTGCAGTGAGCTGTAGATCTAGCAATTACTAGCAGAGTTCCCCGAGACCCAAAAGTTATTTTAGAGGTCCAGAGAGGCCGCTTTAAAGACTACAGGTATAGAAGTTTGTGTGTTCTTGGATTTGCTCTAATTCAGAAAGTGATTTTATTCATCTGAAGACAAATCGTCCTTATGGCAGGAAAGCTTTCTGTACCAAGCAAAAAAAAATAAAAAATCACTTTGTAGTAACATGGAAGAATAATGGTGAAAAGAAATAAAGAAGCCAATTCTGAGAACTTCATGCCTAGAAGCACGGCTTGTCTGTCCTCCCTCCCTCCCTCCCCCCCTCCCTCTGACTCCGCTCCCCTCCCTCTACATTTTACATCACATCCCTGCCTACTGCAGTATGCTGGCTATAGGAATATCGGAAGATACCAGCAATCTAACAGCCCTACAGGAGGCAGATCCAGCCTAAAGAGAAAAGGGGAGACCCATTTCTTCTTCATCCTGGTTGCCTTCTCCACCGTACATGTGCTAGCCTTTCTCCTGGCCCCTTCCAAGCCGGCGTCTCCATTCTGGTACCCAGGAAGGATGCTGCAATAGGATGCTGCCTTCTCTCTTCCCCTTAAGGATGCAGGAAGAGGCCTTGTCTTGCAGTTTCTTAGGCCCTCCGAAACAGTGATTTGTTTTCTTCCTCTCCCCCCCCCCCTCAACACCAAGACACGGAGGAGGAAGAAGAGGACGACCAGGGGGGGGGGGCAAGGCAGAATCGGAACAGGATTTAAAGATGTAACCCAAACAGCTTATGTTTTTAAAATACGAGGCTACCTGCTGGATTTCTTCCTATCTTGTCAATGATGGGTTAAAACCTCCGGCCTAGCTGCATTTTTATGCTGTTGGATATATGGATATTTTTTTTTGTTGGGGTATTGACTTGTCAGTCATGGGCCGTCCTCCCTCTCACTATCTGAGCCTGGTGTGAGAGAGCCAGGCTGGGATTTACAAGGATTTCTATGGAGGGGGGAGTGAATACCAACAGACTGTTGTCTACGGCCCACATGTCGGGATTCTCCCCTGTACCAAGCCATGGGCACTTGGTCATATACCACCTCTGACCATAACTGGCATTGACCCCTTGCTGGCTGCACCATCTTGCTTTCTCTGCTTTTGTTACCAAAACAAGCTGTAGACACCAAGTACCCTGTAGAGCAAGAAGACTTTTTTTTTTTTTCCGGTGTTTTTCAAAAGTATTTTTCCTTTTCATACTTTTCTTTTTTTTTTATTTGCATCTTTTTTTTTTTTTTTCAAACAAAACAAATGCAAGCCTCATCACCCAAGTTGTATGTCCTAAGTGTATCACCCCAAAAAATTTCTGTCAAGTTTTGTACTTACGATTTATTTATGTGGATTCTAAAGCTACCAAGGGAAGAGTTTTTTTGTTTTTATTTTTTCCTTGCTTGAAAGTTTTTTTTCCTCCCAGGCCTTTTTGGAAACTAAGCTGCCAGCTCTTGTTCAGGATATTTTGGGGACATTCTTAGTAGTCGCTCTTGCCACTTGCAGCTTCATCCTGCAGACTGGATTCCTTCAGAGATATCCAACTAGGATTGAAAAATGCCCTTGGTCGATTTTTTCTGTGAGACATGCTCCAGACCTTGGCTGGTTGGATGGTGGGACCAGGTAAATGTGATGCATACAATGTTTTGATTACTTTTTTGCCTAGCTTATTATTGTACCCAGGAGTGACTCAAGACTGAAGCAAGGTTAATTAATGCCTTAGTCCTGGAATTGATGTCCACACAAGTGACAGAGTTTTTAAATCTATTGTTTACAGAAATTTGGGTCCCACACTTTATATTGGCTGTTTGCACCTAGTTTTCGTTAGTCTTCTCACCATTCCAGTGACTTTTGTGGGTTGTTAGAAATCGTGGCCCACTAGAAACCAGTGACATCACCAAAGAAGAATATTGTTGGCCATCCTGCTGAGCATTGTCCATGATATTCACAACAAAGTGGTCTAATGTTTTGGTAGGAGCTGGGGGAAGCCATGTTTATGGGCTGTAAGATGTGAATTCAGATTATCCGTTTGGTAGGAACTTGGGGCCTTGTTATCAAGGGTCTAAGAATTGTCTACTCCATTCTTAGTCACCAGCCGGTTTCCAACTGTAGATTTTTGGTTGTGACCAGCCGGTTTCCAACTGTAGATTTTTGGTTGTGACCAGCCGGTTTCCAACTGTAGATTTTTGGTTGTGACCAGCCGGTTTCCAACTGTAGATTTTTGGTTGTGACCAGCCGGTTTCCAACTGTAGATTTTTGGTTGTGACCAGCCGATTTCCAACTGTAGATTTTTGGTTGCGACCAGCCGATTTCCAACTGTAGATTTTTAGTTGTGACCAGCCGGTTTCCAACTGTAAAAAAAGGTTCCTCTGGTTAAAATTCTGGTTTCAGTTGTTTTCTGGTTTTTGGACATAACTGCATCTTGTTGGCCCAAGGTCTCAAAACTTTGAATCAAAATAAGCCTCACAATGGGAATATACTTTGTGTATGGGCTGACAGATGTGGATCTGGTTGCTTTCAATCTTTTCTAGTTTTCAAATATAACTACAGCTTGTTAACTCAAGGCCTCAAATCTGAGACGACCCTTAGTAAAGCCATTCGTCCATGCAGGGGGGATGTTCTTCGTGCATGGGCTGAAAGGTTCAGTTAATAAATTGCTATTTCCCATAATTCCTTCCTAATGTTGCTGGTAGGGAACTTTTTGTCAAAAAAAAAAAAAACAATGATACAGGCCTATCTATTGAACTTAAAAGGCAATTCAAGCTTACTGAATTGTATTCTTCTCTGTAGAAGGGAGTTTGGAAAATACTTGAAGGGTTGTGCCAGTTTTTCCCATCTCCAGTACAAAGTTAGTAGTATGACTGAGGCAGTTACTGCAGAAAAAATTTGGTTCACAACATTACAGTTTCATAGAAACATGGTCTACTGGTTGTGTTGACCAAAGCACTCAGATATTCATTTTACCCTAACCTGTCTTTGTGTATGTAATTGGTGCTGTACAAAATGAATGAGCTTTTAATATAAAATTGTATACTTTTGTTTTGGGTCGAAGGTGACAGGCACAATTATTAGGTTGTAATCATTTTTTCAATGATTACTTACTTGTTTTGTTTTATTAGTATTCATGTGGTTAATAAGAAAGTAGGTATTCCCGCTATGGTTGGATGTTGTTGGGTTCAGTTACCCAGCAGCATCCTGGAACTACTATGGTGAGATCTCTGCACCTGAGTTCCCAGCTCTGCCCACCTGCAGCATAGGAGGAGATTTAAATCTTCCTGTTAGATCTTTTACTTATTTTACATTATAGAGGTGAGGTAAAAGGTAAGACTTCACCGTGTGGAAGGTCAAAGACAGGAACATGGTTGAGAAGATCTTACTATTGGATTCATTATACACTCCAGTGAATCCAGTATGGGATCAAGCCCATCAGTGCCCCCCCCCCCCCCATCCGTTAGATCTTTTACTTATTTTACATTATAGCAGTGGGGTAAAAGGTAAGACTTCACGGTGAGGTGGGTCAAAGCCAGGACCATGGTTGAGGAGATCGTCCCATTGGAGTCTTTATACACTCCAGGGAATCCAGTATGGGATCAAGCCTGGCAGTGCCCCCATCCATTAGATCTTTTTTTTTTTTTTTAACCCATCTGTTAGATCTTTTACTTACTTTACATTATAGAGGTGAGGTAAAAGGTAAGACTTCACTGTGTGGAAGGTCAAATCCAGGAACATGGTTGAGAAGATCTTACTATTGGAGTCATTATACACTCCAGTGAATCCAGTATGGGATCAAGCCCATTAGTGCCCCCCCCCCATCCGTTAGATCTTTTACTTATTTTACATTATAGCAGTGAGGGGAAAGGTAAGACTTCACGGCTTCACTGTGAGGTGGGCCAAAGCCAGGACCGTGGTTGAGGAGATCTTCCCATTGGAGTCTTTATACACTCCGGGGAATCCAGTATGGGATCAAGCCTGGCAGTGCCCCCATCCGTTAGATCTTTTACTTATTTTACATTATAGAGGTGAGGTAAAAAGTAAGACTTCACGGTGAGAAGGGTCAAAGCCAGAACCATGGTTGAGATCCTACCATTGGAGTCTTTATACACTCCAGTGAATCCAGTATGGCCCGGCAGTGCTCCCCAACCCCATAACTGAACCATGTGTTTTTGATGGAGTGGTTCTTTTAGATATGAATGCCATCATGTAAATTTATCTAGTTTGTGATCCTTCGTGATTTAGATTTTTTTTTTTTGGGGGGGGGGGGGGGTTCAGCTTGTCTGTAATTGCTTCAAAACTTTTCGATTTGTCATTTTGTTTTGTTTTTTAATTACTATTTAAAAATAAAGAAAATATAGCTTAATAAAACTAAATAAGATCCCCATGTGACAGGGGGCATATTCCCATACCCAATATAATAATATACTATGAAATCCAAAAGAATTGCTTGTTAGGGGTTAGATTCTAATAAGTATCTTTAAGACAAATTGGGCTAGTTAGACGGATATAGGTATGAGGATTGTACGGTAGGGTGTGAGCTCCATTATTATTTTTTTAGAACATATGGATATAAATACTATTAGATGTTCAGATTGCTAATAGGAGAATTTGTTCTCTTAACAGTTTAAGGATAATGCAAGTGATCCTATGGTATAAGCCTTTCGGGTCTGTGGGAAAGTAGGCCACAGCGGCACGGTGAAGGGCTGTAGATGGTGATGAATCATGTTCTGCTTTGTATATTGTATTGTACATCAGGAAGAAAAAAAAAAGGGTTAGCGCTGTGATGGAAGCGCTGGCTGCTGATTATACTTGAGACTTTGCTGGAGGCTGCAGTCACGGGTTCGAATCCTTGTGTCAGCTCCTTGTGACCTTGGACAAGTCACAGCATGGGAAGCATGACAAATTCCCAGCACGACCAAAGGAAACCGCAGTGCATGTGGGCAATTCAGACAGGGAAGATTCCCTTTAAACCTCGGCCATAAGCATCTGCTTTTACCATTTTCTAAAGCAATTGCTGGTGCGTGGAGTTTTTCCCTTTTTTTACAAGTGATCTGGTACATTCCATTGTCACATCCTTGTTTTCAACTCCTCCCCGTCAGATCTATGGCTTGTTGTTATAGCAGCCTTTAATAAACAATAATAGTAATAGATAGATATTGTATGTATGTATGTATGTATTACAGTGTGTGTGCTTATTACAGTGTCTTGATGGGCATGTTAAACCCCGTAGACCAGTGCAGGAGAAATGGCTGGCAGGGTACTCTGGGACTAGTAGTTCTCCAACAGCTGATTTGGTGGCCATGCCTGATGTATCCTGTATTATCTCATAATCATCCAGAGATTTCTCTTAACTCCAGGGGCACAGGAGATTTTAAAGCTGAACTCCAAACCAATGGAAAAGGCACAAATTATTTCAGCTCAACAAATGGCAACTGTCCTGCATTTGCCACATGTCTGTCTTGTGTCCCGATTATGCTGTGTCCTGGGTTGTGTCCTGCGGGCAGTACCCTTATAATTGGGTAAGGACTACCCAGAAAAGGGGCCTGATCTGGGCAGTGCCATAACGGATGATTGATGCGATTGGGGTGGGCCAACCGCAAAATGGACATATAAAAATGTGAGCCGTGGCCAGGGGTGACAGTGTCCCAAGAACTAGGATGAAAACGCTGGGTAGGTATTGGTATGAATCAATAAATGTGTTCACCTCTTGCAATCCTCGTACAGCTGAGGTCAGAGTGGGAAAGGGAAAAACCAACAACACAAGTAGCCAATCAGTTGTGCTGCAGTACAAGATGCTGATAGGTGGAGAGAAGAGTGAGCGAGAGATAAGAGCATCAGTCTGCTGATTCTCCTTTCACTGTCCAGTACAGGGCGAGTGTAGGGAAGAGACCTGTAAGTGTTCCTTAAAGGAGAAGTATGGGATTTTTTACAATCCTACCTAGGTGGATGCAGCATCTGTCCCCCGTCAGTTCTAACACTCAGAACTGAGTGATCTAATCCTGCTGATCGCTCAGTTCTCACAGCTGCCTGAGCAGAGAGCTGGTGCCTGTCAGTCTCAGCTCTGTTTAAATCCCCCCCCCTTTCTTCTCACTGGAGCGCTGGGCCATAGAGGGGTCAGGAGCGGCCGGCTCGGCCTCTCAGCGGTTCCCAGAGTCGGGTGCCGGTCCAGGCATGTGGGCAGATCCCTGGACCGGCTCTGTAACGTAAACTGACAGCAGGCTTCAGCCCGCTGTCTGCTGAAAACAGGTCACAGAAGTGCAGATCTAAAGATGTACAGCCAAAGCTTGTTTGACTGTACTTCTCCTATAACTGCAGCAGTGAAAAAAATCAGGTATCCTACCCTGCCAGACAAGATTGTGCTGTGTGGCAGAGCTGTGTAAATCTCAAAACTGGATTTACAGAAATGCTAATTTCTTGGAGATAAAATACACACAAGGGAGATATTTTATCTGAATTTAGCGGTTTGCCCGGAGTTCAGCTTCAAAACTTTACATTTCCAGTCAGATATAACAAAAGAAGAAAAGTGAATTCATCTTGCATACAAGCGGCACACAATTGTCGGCCAACAAACACAAAACTGTGTGTTTTTTTTCAGCTCTTTAGCGCCACCCTTTGGGCACCTTCTGCTAATCTGTTATAAATTTATGAGAAAATGTAATTTTATTTTTAAATGCAAGTAGTGAGTATCTAGATTTGTCTTTTTATATTATCTTCCGGTCATCCCCCCCACAGCAGGATTCATGAGACTCAGAACATAGTGTGTATGTCTAAAGCCTTGTACACACGATCTGATTTTCTGATGGGAATTGTGTGATGACAGGTTTTTGGCGGAAAATCCGACTGTTTGTATGCTCCATCAGACAATTGTTGTCGGATTTTCTGCAGACAAATGTTGGATAGCAGGCCTTAAAAATTTCCGTCAACAATTGTGTGTTGTCGGCTTTTCCGGGCGTGTGTACCCAAGTCCATCGGACAAAAGTCCAAAGTACAAACACGCATGCTCTGAATCAATGCTCACCAAACACGACATTAGCAGAAGGTGCCCAAAGGGTGGCACTAAAGAGCTGAAAAACCACACAATTTAGTGTTTGTTGGCCGACAAATGTCGGTCGTTTGTATGCAAGACAAATTCCTAGCCAACTCCCTTCACACAAAAGTCCTACGCTCTGTCTGCGGAAAATCCGATCGTGTGTATGAGGCTAAAGGGTATCCATACACAGTTCAAAATGAATTGATCCCAACAAATGTTTCTGACGGCACAGCCAGGTCCTGAGTCTCCCCTGCAGTAGCAGTGTAGGTTGTTCAAGTACATGCTCTGTCTGTTGAGAGGGCCATGCAAAATGGCAGCGGCACGCCAGTGAGGTCATCACTTCTCCGGTCAGCATTTTCACCTTTGGCCAGATTGGCTTACAATGGCTACCTTCCCTCTTCTGGTCTGAGTCTGGTTGTACAGGGAGTTACAGAAGACTCCTATTACGTCCAGTTCAATTACATGCACTGCTTGCATTTAAAAAGACATTTAAATATTTAAAAAAAATACATACATTTTTCGGGAAGGGTTGGAGTTCTAGTGAACGTGTCATTCATTCGAACTCCACACGCACACACACACACACACACCTCACTCTAGTCTCTAGGACCAGGAGGACCACAAGGTACAGACTTTCCCCTTTTGGCTTCATTCACATGAGTGTACTGATCCGTACGCCTGTGCGGAGGGCCGTCTTCAGCCGTTTAGGATACACAGGTGTTCCATGCAGGGGCATGCATGCAAATCAATAACAGGCTGTTAGCTGATCGGGCCTCCACACGGATGGATCAGGATGCAGACAGACTGCTTTCTGATTTGTGCATTATACCGGTAAGGATGTACACACACTCGGAGATGTGTATCTAGGTCCACACACCTAGCAGCCTGTCATTGATTTCAACAGACTGCCTACATGCCCCTGCATGGAACACTGGTACATCCAGGGCATCTGAAGATGGTCCTCCATACAGGTGTATGGACCGGTACGCCCTTGTGAATGAGACCTTACCTGTGGCCAAATGTTCTTCATCTCATGTCAGAGGCACCTGCAGTGTATTGTGAGTTGGTGCTGTGTGCAAATTCAAGTGCATCGGGGCTGCAGACAATTTGCTTGTAATTAAAGCATCACTCCAGCCAAAAAAAAAATCCAGACAAAAATTGAATAGCCCTTTAGAAGAGAAGTAGGCCCAAAGATCTTTTGGCCCTACTTCTCCTGTAGATCACAAGGGAGAACTTCTTTCTGCACTACTGTACCTGGTATTCTGAAGCCCGCTGTCGGCTGACATCTTTCAGCCGGTCCAGACTCTAGAGGGATTCTGACTTTAATGTCGGGATTTACCCAAATGCCCGAGGGGCAGCTGGCTCAGCTTTTCAGTGCGCCGATGAGAGCCTGAGCCAGCCGCATCCTGTCCCCTCTACAGCCTGGCACTCCAGTGATCGCTGGAGGGGCAGAGCAGAGAGCTGGTGGCTGACAGTCACCGCTCTCTGCTCACTAAAGACCGAGAACTGAGCGATCAGCAGTCACGTGATCTCTCCATTCTCTTAGAGGTGGTGGGGGACAGATGCAATATCAGACCGCTGCTGCATCCACCTAGCACTTCTCTTTAAAAGACAAATGAAAAACAGATTTTGCTCAATTATCACCTAAGGGCCCTATCGTACCGAACGCAGTTGGATGCATTTTGAAATGCACTCCAACTGAACAGAGCCCAAAATCAAGGTAATCCTATGGGCATAGTTGACTTCAGTGCAGTTCAGCGCGGTTAAAAAAAAATAGAGCATGCTGCATTTTTCTGCACTGCAAATGCAGGGAACCTTTACCTTTTTAAGCCAAGAAAGCCAAGCCCAAAAAAAACGTATAGAAAAGTGCACTTCAAACGCAGTTTTAAGTGTATGCAAAACACACGTCCAGCATGCTTCAAATGCATGTAAACATGCAGCTATGCGCAGTTTCTGGTGTGAATCTAGAAACTTCCCCTGCAGTACTTTTTTCTGCCATGTCCTCTCTTATAGTGGCGGCTGGTAGTAATTTTTCTAGGGGGGGGGCAACAAACAGTCCACCCGCCACCCCCAATGCCACATCCCCCCCCCCCCCGTCGGGCTGGTCGTTGCACTCACCCCATCCATGGCAAGCAATCATGGACGGCTTCCCCGGCTCTCCTCTGTGGGCATCACAAGCAGCTTCTCCTTCCCCTGCTCAGTGGCTTGCGTCTCCTTCCTCCTCTTCGGTGGCCAATCAGAACGCTTCTCCTTTCGGCCAATTGGGAAACAGGTCTCAGGCCCGCGCTTCCTGATTGGCGGAGAGGCGATTCAGTGTGAGAATAGGTGCATCACATGGCGGGCAATCATGGACGGCTTCCCCGGCTCTCCTCTGTGGGCATCACGAGCAGCTTCTCCTTCCCCTGCTTGGTGGCTTTAGTCTCCATCCTCCTCCTATGTGGCCAATCAGAATGCTTCTCCTTTCGGCCAATCGGGAAACGGGTCTCAGACCCATGCTTCCTGATTGGCGGAGAGGCGATTCAGTGTGAGAATAGGTGCATCACATGGCGGGCAATCATGGACGGCTTCCCCGGCTCTCCTCTGTGGGCATCACGAGCAGCTTCTCCTTCCCCTGCTTGGTGGCTTTAGTCTCCATCCTCCTCCTATGTGGCCAATCAGAATGCTTCTCCTTTCGGCCAATCGGGAAAGGGGCTCAGACCCATGCTTCCTGATTGGCGGAGAGGCGATTCAGAGTGAGAATAGGGAATATTTATTCCCCGCAGGGGGTCCCCAGGTGCCCTACGCTGGATTGTGGTCTTTCCCTGGAGGTGTTCTCGGCTGGGTTTGTGCTTGCCCCTATTTGTGTGTGGTGGGGGGGGGGGGGCGGATGTTGCTCAAATATTGGCACGATATGTTCTCTTGCAATGACTGTATATTTTTGTTTACCTTATTATGTAATATTTCTAATTTATTTATCTTTTTATCCATGTTTAGTATTGTACAAGTCTCTTCCTATACCTGTATGTCCCCCGATGAAGCTAGAATTGCGAAACATGTCGGGACGTCACGAGTAATTTTGTACTTTTCAAAGCCAGCTTCACTCCCTCTATTTTCTGACCATCTAGTTGTGTGTTTACTGTTCTCTATTAATAACCACTTGCATGTGGCTTTATATGTACCTTTTAAAGTGAATTCCATTAAAATTTTTGAATACTTTTTACTTTAAGTGTAATTGAATTCCCTACTACTACAGCTAGTACCGTGAAAATCCCTTTTCTCCCCTTTGTCATTCAATATTTATTCCCTATTCTCACACACCTGGGTGGGCTCTGAGTGCATTCTCATCGCCCCGAGCCCACCCTATTCTGAAGCCTATTGTAGCCTCTGGCTCTAATCGGTGCTTCAAAAAACCACCCACCCCGCATTGGAATTTATGCACCCGGCATCCTGAAAGGGGCCGGACGCATGGACAGGGGGTGGCGGTGCCGGTGCGCCCTTAATGGACGGGGCGACCCTGCTCTTTTGGATGGCCAACATCTGTCAATCCACCTTTCCTCTGAGCCCAGGTCTTCCTGGACCTGCCCCCAACCTGTGATGAGCTCATCTCTGTGTCACTCTGCTTTCTCCTCCTATCAGCATGCTTCTTGTCAGTGCATGAACTGATTTGGCTCCTTGTGCTCTTGCTTCTTCACACACTCTAGCTCTGCTGTACAGGGAGAGCAAGAGGATAAGACCAGGTCAGGTCCAGGTATTGACACTACTTGCTTTTAAAAAACAAAAAAAAACAGACAATTAATGATGTATAAATGAATACAGAGCAGCATTGATTTGTTCCTTTTATATCTGTTTGGAGTTCAGCTTTACCGGTACATGCATACACCTAGTGGTCTTGCTTTTTGGGACTAATGTAGCGATACCCCCAGTTAAGAGGGCCGCTGGTATTGATTTGGGCCCTGTAATGCACCGCTGTCAACCCCTGGCAATCGGCTCTAACCTCCCATGGCACCGCTAGTGATCGTGGGATAGGACCGCGTGACCGCAACTGTTGGTGACGCAGTCTTATAGCAAACATACACAGAATATACTTTAAAACTCCTATCAAAGTAAGCGAAACTGACACCAAATGTACTTTACCCAGATACTTTACTGATGCTAATGGGCAAGTAATTAAAGAACAGTATAACAAGTTGCAGATCCCTGCAATAAACAGTATTTAAAATGAACAGAACAATCAGTCTACTCAAGTAATGCAATGCAGCTCTAGCGCTGCCCTTTTACAATCACTTCCCCTTGTGGGCAGACTGACTCTCAGAAATGTCTACCTACGCAGTCAGGCCTGACTGATCGAAAATGGAAGTTCAGGGTAAACAATATTCGCTAGCAATCTTTCGGCGGTGCACTTGAAGAACAACTTCGTCTAGGAACAGGAATCTACCGACATCCAGGCCTTCGGTCCTTCTGGTGTAGTACAGCAAGGATGAGGAAATGTCTCTGAGGTTCCGCTAGGCTGGCAGAGGGGCTCTTTGGAGAAATGCACAAGGCCCAGGCTTCAGGCCTTGTGCATACAGCAGTTCAGCACAGAGATCCTCTTGCTAGGAGAGGGGGAGTCCAAAGAGACAGAACAAACTCCGCCTCCCCTTTATAAAGTCTGCCCCAGCAGTCTTTGCATGGGGCAATGCACCCTGGGTGCTGCAA
The DNA here is from genome assembly GCA_029206835.1 of Rana muscosa. Taxonomy (NCBI): domain Eukaryota; kingdom Metazoa; phylum Chordata; class Amphibia; order Anura; family Ranidae; genus Rana; species Rana muscosa. The sequence continues at coordinate 296,227,779 of CM055118.1, forward strand.
GATGTACTGGGAGATGTAGTCTCTCTGTATTAAAGGGGAATACCCCGCTACACTAACATTAGTTTTTTTTCTCTCTGCATAATGTGTTTGGTTTAAATAGCACATGTATTGCAGGAAAAAGCAAAGGCTGTGCCAAAAAATAAAATAAAAAATAAAAATATCAAAGGCCCCCATGCAGGAGAAAGCAACAGATTTGTATTTATGCCGCTTCTGCAGCAGCAGCATGAACTCCTCCCCCTTTCATTTCTCCCGCCAATCAGTTGGGCCACCAGGGGTAAAGAAAACTCTAAAGTACTTCCATGTATGGTGAGCACATGACATATGCCCCTCCCCTTGTGTGTGTGACAGCGCTGGTGTTCTAAAATTAACTGCTTAGTAGGAGAAAGTCTGAGTTTTATATATTACAGTGCAGCAAGAATCTAGAGAGCACCTCACAAGGTCACTAAGTGTGTACTTCCTGAAGCTTGTACTGTTTCCTGTAACCCCAATCATAATCACACTTTCAAGGCAAATCTGAATTTGACCGGTGGCTGTGAGAAATTTCTTCAAACTGATTTTTCATGTCCAGTTTTTTGCATGTAAGCAGGGCAGGCGCCAGCATAAGGCTGCTTAGGTTGCCAGGATAAGGGGGTGGAAAAATAGGAATTTAGAATTCTGATTTTTAACCCCCTTCCTGCTGCCTGTAGACACCAGTGTTTGTGCTAGGAGCACGCTGCACAGTGACCGGCCTCTCGCTAAGAGCCCTGGGCATCGTACTAACAATCGGGAACTGTCACTCCCGGTTCCTGATCATTTGATTGGCTATCACTGTGATGAGTCAGTGAAGCTCACCCATGTTTTTTTTTCTCCTCCTGGAGAGAAAAATATATTGTATCTTTCTCTCCTTGCCAGGGGAGAAAGGATGTAAACAAACAAAAATCTGTAAAACAAAAATAATGTTAAAAATTAAAAAGAAAAAAAATGGTTAGATGAAGGCTTGATCTAGGTCCGTGGTTTCCAAACTGCGGCCCAGGGGCCATATGTGGCCCTTTGCTTGATTTTATCTGGCCCTTGGAACTATTTTCATCCACTGATATCAACAATGAGGCATAGTTCACCCCCCCTCCCCGACATCAATGAAGGGGCACAATTCCTCCCAAGGACACCAACGATGGGGTGCTATTCTGCCCACTGACACCAAAGATTGGGCATTGTTTATTTCCACTGATGTTGGGACCTTTTCTACTCCCAATCCCCACAGTCTGGCCCCCCTTAAGTCTGCAGGACAGTAAACTGGCCCTTTGTTTAGAAAGTTTGGAGACCCCGATCTATTTCATGGTTATTGTGAGGGTCAAAGGTCAAATTCAGGGTCAAAGATTGGAGTCAGGGTCAGTATATTTTGGGTTGGAACTTTTAAACTCGTATCAATGTCCATGTGTTTTTAGGTAGGATAATTATGTATCTCTATTTGCCTGTGTGAATAAAAATCCTTGCATCGGCCCCCTGTAAGATAGTAAATGAACCTGCAGTGAACATGTAAAGGAATCGCTCTGATGAAAGGTACCTATTGTCCTGAAGACATGTATATCTTCAGTCGAAATTCCAACCCCATGCCGCGATGCATTGTGATGATCCTAAAAGCCAACTCCAGGAATTACGACAAAACCACCTATGCAGTGGTGAGGGTCCCCATAGATGGCATGAGATTTGGTCAATTCTTACAGGCATGGGTGGAAAATGAATGGCCGAACAGCAACTGCATCTAATCAGATACAGCCATCATTCAGGCAGCTGTGAGTGTAGCGGTTTCCTAAGTACAGTAGCCAACAGTGGAGATTCCTCCATCCACACTGTTCACCTCAATGGGGGATCGAGTGATTTGCTCTCGTTCCATCTGCGAGCTAAATGAGAGAAAATCTAGTTGCGGGCCTTATCTAGTTAACAATTTCTGCTCCTTCCGTCACTGTTTCATATAAACTTCATTATCACACCCTTGAGGATCTCTTCATTGCTTGACTGGCAGGTGAAGATCAGTTCACACTGGGCACCCCTCTGCTATAGAAGAGAATGGGACTGATTCACGAAAATTGGAGAAAACAATGAAAGATAAAACCTGATTGGTCATTATGGGTGACTGCTCTGCTTTTAATGCTGGTTTTCTTTTCTCCGATTTTAATTATTTATCCACACATTTTTTTAGGTCATGCGACATGAACTGGACAGCCAGGGAATCTCAATAATACAGCTAATCATTATGCCTTTTGAAGTGTTCGCCCCCCCTAGCCTTCCCTAATGACTGGCTAATTGATTAAAAAGTATGATCGAAATTGAGAGTTTTATTGCCTTGAAATTTTGGAAAAATTGTGATATTTGACAATTATAGCTCCTAAGGATTACAGTTGTTATTCCAGCCAAAAAATCCTCATTAGCGAACTTTTCTATTCTGCAAAAAAAAAAAAAGAAGAAAAACACTAAGTAAAAAAAGTGAAATAAATTGAATTATAAAGTAAAGGAATACAGGTCAAATGCTCAGGGAAAAAAGAGTAAAAACACTAAACAAAACACTAAATGTAATGAACTGAACTATTTTAAATCGACCCAACCAAGAAAAAAAAAACACACACACCCTCTATATTAAAGTAGAATTCCAGGCTTTACTTGACTAGTCTTAGAAAAGCTTCCTCCCCCCTTCTAACTGACCCATGTAAAAAAAATGTACACTGTATACCTATTTTCAGGCTGATCTGGTCATGTGATCTGGCTCCCCTGTGTCAGCCAGCAGCCCCTGCAGGGGGGAAGAGGGAACAGATGGGCTATAGGAACCTAAGGGCGACGTCACCTCTCCTTGTAATGAGAGGTATGTATGGGGTGTAGAAGGTAAAGGGGGCAAGTTGGCCCAAACTTGATTAAAGTTTTCTACTGCCATAAATTGACTTTAAAGCGGAAGTAAACCCAACGATTTAATAGTTTCAAAAAACAGTTACATTCCCGGCATGCCGGAAATGCTAACTGTCACATTGGCTGTGCTCTCAACCAAACCGTCACACCATCCAATGGCTGGTGTCATAACTGATAACATGTGTAGCATCATGGCAGTTGAAGATTAAACAGAGGTCAAGATGGCAGCTCTCTTGGCTGAAAATGATAGGAGGGTTTACTTCCACTTTAAAGTGGATGTAAACCCACTCTCATCCTTTCTAAACTACTGCCATAGTGCTGATCTATAAGGATATAGATGCCTCCTGCATGTATCCTTATTTGTCAAATGTCTCCCCTCTGTCTGTTTTAAGAACTGAAAAACTGCAGATTCTGATCGTGGATCTGTTGTCTGGAGCTCGGTGGGTGGAGTCGTGATATCAGTAGACTCCCCGCCCACCTCTACACTCCCCTTGTCAACATGCATTTTCTCCTGTGTATTCCTTCTGCTATGATCACTAACATCCAGTCAAAATCCAGAAAAGTAACCACATGACTTCAGAAAAGGAGTGGGGTTGGGAATTAAAAAATAATGCTTGTCTAAAGCTAGTGCACGAGATATGTAAATAACCTGTCACTCAAAGCAAGGGGGCGGAACGGACAAAGGTTTTTCTCTGTCCGTTTTATCTTACTGAACTTTAAAAGAGGATTGCTCAGAGCTGGATTAACTCTTTGTGGCAAGACCTGGCACAAATGATAGGAAATCTTATACTCTACATTGTGACAGCAAAATTTTTTTTTAAAAATGTGGGTTTACATCCACTTTAATTCCTAAATCAGGTCAGGTCAACACCCCAAAACATGGCATGAAGAATTTCTTACAACATACTGTGAGTCTTACCAAAAGCAATGTTTTATTTCCTGTCCATGTGTTTTGCTGCATTTGATACAGCAAGACAAATCACGAGTCAGTGCTTTTCCCAGCTCTACAGCAGCTATTTTCTATTGCCAATCAACACATTTTCAACATATAATACTAATTTCTAATACAGGTATTAGAAATATGCTTGGCTGGTTTCTGTCGAAGGGGCATGACCGTAAAAGGTCTACCAATCGCCACCAATCAGCGCGCTCAGCCAATGGCTGAAAGCGCTGACCAGTGTGTTTTGGCGGAGGGGCCACCCCCCTGTCAGAACAAAATAGCTCAGCGGGGGAGATCACTGTACAAACATTGGATAGTTAGTACAGTGGCTCCTCTCGAGCTTGTCATTTTTTTTCCGTTCAATTCGCTTGGTTGACCGAAAAAAATAAAAACAAGAATTGTGTACCAGGCTTTTCCACCCACCATGATCTACAAGTACTCTGGCCGTGCTGTAGTCCTCTTCCATAAACCTGTGGGTTGTGGTATATTTTTTTTTTTTACAGAGCTTATAATGAAGAAGCCATCTACAGTAGTATGTGCATGGGCGTGCATGCTCAGTACACCGGCTCAGTGAAAAGTTCTACAGAACAGCCAGACAGTGGTAGGCCACAAGAAGTTTTTTGGCTGACCTAATGACCTAGTGCAATTCTCTTGTGAACCCATGGCGGTTTGATGACACCCCCCCAGGGGATGGATCCATGATGCACCAGGCTCCCCAGAAGATAGTTCAGTGACGCTGTGCATCAACTTGCAAGGCTGGTGCTGGACCTCAGTGCAGTGACCCTCGACCCTTCACTGGTGGTAGGGTTTTTTTTTTTTGTTTGTTTTTTAAAGGCCTGGGCAATATTTTTCTTAAATACAACTTAAAGCTAGAATTGGGCTTTAACTTGAGGCTATCTGAAGTCTTGGAGGTGGTTGATTTATAAAGAATTAAAACCATAAAAAAGGGAGCAGCCTATTTAACTTTGCTGGAGAATATGCTGATCCAGGCTCCCACCAGTACTGACCACATAGCTAACATCATCCGCTTTTGAATTTGTGATATCTGCTGAATTGAAAGGCTTGAAGCGTTGCTTGGTCTGTGTGCTTTGCCGCTCAGTGCTCCAGTCTCCAAGTGTTTGTAGCTACGAAGTGTTTTTTCTGACATCCGGCAGCTGTGCAGGTGGAGCGATACGTGACTCATTCTTACACGCTAACCTGTTTTTATTCTGCCACTGTCTCTGACAGCATACCAATATAATGAATGACTGGATCGGCATTTGGGGGAAATATAAGCTCTGATGCTGAACTAGTACAAGCTGCAGATGGAAATTACTACAGAGAAAAGAAAAAACATGAAAAATTAAACTCTTATTTGCTTCCCTATGGTCTTCAAAATATACCATTGAAAGGGTTTTGCTATATCTGTTCAGAAAGTGCAAAAAAATACCCATTTAGTTTGCTAGAAATCTAGTGAGTTAATAACTTTCTGTGCACAGGGGTTATGGGGAGGAGGAGGGGTTATGGGGAGGAGGAAGGGTTATGGAGAGGAGGAGGAGGAGGAGGAGGAGTCAGGCTTATGGAGAGGATGAGGAGGAGGAGAATGGGTTATGGAGATGAGGAGGAGGAGGGGTTATGGAGAGGAGAAGGGGTTATGGAGAGGGAGAAGAGGGGTTATGGAGAGGAGGAGGAATGGGGGGTTATGGAGATGAGGGGATATGGAGATTAGGATGAGGGTTTATGGAGAGGAGGAGGAGGAGAAGGCGGGGTTATGGAGAGGAGGAGGGGGTTTATGGAAAGGAGGAGGGGTTCTGGAGAGGAGGAGGAGGAGGGATTACAGAGATGAGGAAGAGGTGTTACGGAGATGAGGAGGAGGTGTTACGGAGATGAGGAGGAGGTGTTACGGAGATGAGGAGGAGGGGTTATGGAGATGAGGAGGAGGGGTTATGGAGAGGAGGAGGAGGGGTTATGGAGAGGAGGAGGGGTTATGGAGAGGAGGAGGAGTTATGGAGAGGAGGAGGAGTTATGGAAAGGAGGAGGGGTTATGGAGAGAAGGAGGAGTTATGGAGATGAGGAGGAGGGGTTATGGAGATGAGGAGGGGTTATAGAGAGGAGGAGAAGGTGATGGGGAGGCGGCGTTATGGAGATGAGGAGGAGGGATTATGGAGATGAGGAGGAGGGGTTATGGAGATGAGGAGAAGGAGGGGTTATGGAGAGGAGGAGGAGTTATGGAAAGGAGGAGGGGTTATGGAGAGAAGGAGTTACAGAGATGAGGAGGAGGATGGGTTATGGAGAGGAGGAGGAGGGGGGGTTATGGAGATGAGGTGGGGTTATGGAGAGGAGAAGGTGATGGGGCGGCGGCGTTATGGAGATGAGGAGGAGGCGGTGTTATGGAGATGAGGAGGAGGGGTTATGGAGATGAGGAGGAGAAGGAGGAGGAGAAGGAAAGATTATGGAGATGAGGAGGAGAAGGAGGGGTTATGGAGATGAGGAGGGGTTATGGACATGGGGCTGGGGGAGCATTTGATGAGAGGTTTGTGTTCTTTATAATCCACCCTAAATTAAAGAGGAGCTCCATTCCCCCCCCCCCTCCAAAAAAATGTAAATACAGCAGCTTTTAATATAAGGACATTTACCTGTCTAGGAATCCAGTGAGTCTTCAATTGACTTTGGGTGCAGGCGCTGGGCATCTTAGGTAAGGGAAATCGGTAGTGACGCCTTTTGGTTTCCTACTGCACGTGCGTGAATCATGCTGGGCTTTCTGAATGGCCCCAGAGTCTTCTGGGACCTGTGTGTGTGTCCCAGAAGGAGGAGGGGCCAGACATTGTCGTAGCGATTTGAGCAGGAAGTGGGTATCTGTCAAAACCAGGTACCCCCTCCCCCCAAAAATGGCAAATGTGGCAGTGGTGCTAACAAGCAGAGCTTCCCCTTTTGGGTGGAGCTCCGCTTTAAAGTGGAACTTTAGTCCGAAAATTAAGTCCTGCTGGATGATTTCAGGCTGGCCCCTTTTGCAGGTATAGCTATGTACAACATTAAAAATAAGTGTCCATTTTGAGTAAAATCCAGTCTACCCTGTTCTGCACATGCTCAGTTGCTCAGCATTTTTAGGCACTGCTGAGTTTGTAGAGGCCGATCTGCTGACAGCCTTAAAGCGGAGGTCCACCCAGAAAAAAAAATACATTAAAAATCCGAAAAAAAAAAAAAAAAAATGTATTAAAAAAATAAAATAAAATTATACTCACCCAAAATGCCTGTTGCTATGCGGAAGTCCCCTAATCTGCCTTCTGCTGTGCCTCTTCCTTGTCCTCGGATTGAGAACTTCCGTTTCCTCTTCTTGTGAATGGGGCGCGCTGCCTTCTGGGAACTGTGTGTATCCCAGGAGGCAAGCCGCCCATTCACAAAGCGACGTGCGAGTGGTGCATGCGCAGTAGGAAAACGGGCAGTGAAGCCGTAAGGCTTCACAGCCTGTTTCCCTTAGTCAGGATTAGGGATGAGCTCGGTGTTCGAGTCGAACATAGGTTCGACTCGAACATCGGCTGTTCACGCGTTCGGCGAACAACGAACGATTTGGGCCGTTCGCGCCAAATTTGAGTGACGCGAACGGCCCACAATACACTGCGCCATCGCAGTGTAATCCCGGCGCTGTGATTGGCCAAGCATGCACTGTGACCCTGCATGCTTGGCCAATCACAGCGCCGGCAGCGAGGAGAGCAATGATTGGCCACAGGCAGGATGCCTGTGGCCAATTATAGCTGAGGGGGTTTAGTATAGGGTGACCAGACATTCCCCGGTTTCAGGGGACAGTCCCCGGATTGAGGACACTGTCCCCGGACCAAGTCTGTCCCCGGTTTTGTCCCCAGATTGGATTTGAACAGGGGCTGGGGCAATTTCAAAGACAGTCAGTGAAGAATAAAAAAAAAAAAAAAATCTGAATTACACCCCCCCGCTCCTATTAGCTTAGGGGGGTGTATTTTTTCAACTATCTGTGCCCCTTTCTGATGATCATATGCTGGTCGGAGCGGAGGGATTATTTCTTCAGTTTCGGGCGCATGCCCATCCAGCTCCGCTCGCATGTTCTTCTACCTTGGCTCAAGTCCCGGCCAGCCGCCTGCCTGCTTATCTCCTTGCCTTCCCTGGTAGAGTGATCTTCCTCCGCTCCCCACCCAATAGTAGCCGGGGCCCGGAGAGTAAGACTTGACAGGCTGTGAGGCGGGCGGCGATGGGCAGAGAGTCGCTGATTGCCGCCATTACTAGTACAAAAAAAAAATGTCCCCGTATTTTATTAAAAAAATCTGGTCACCTTAGTTTAGTACACGCCCCACACTATAAAAGGCCGCCAGCGCGGCGGCCTTGTGTAGTGTGTTCCGGAGCAGGGAAAGTGAAGGATAGGCAGGGACAGTGTCAAATTTTGTCAAATCTATTCTTTGCTAAACCTTGTGTGTAGGGACAGAGAAGGATAGGCAGGGAGAGTGTCAGTGTCATATACTTTGATAAACCTTGTGTGCAGGGAGAGAGAAGGATAGGCAGGGGACAGTGACAGTGTCATATTCTTTGCTAAACCTTGTGTGCAGGGAGAGAGAAGGATAGGCAGGGGACAGTGTCAGTGTCATTGTTGCTAAGCCTCCTGCACATTATACACCTGAAGTTAGCCCGTATTGCTGCTTTTTCCTGGTGTGTTACACCAACAGGATTTTGCGGCACTTATAGCGGGCGGAGTGTGCCTCCTGACCATATTACACCTTAACTTAGCCTGTATTGCTGCTTTTTCCTGGTGTGTTACACCAACAGGATTTTGCAGCACTTACAGCGGGCGGAGTGTACCTCCTGACCATATTACACCTTAACTTAACCTGTATTGCTGCTTTTTCCTGGTGTGTTACACAAACAGGATTTTGCGGCACTTACAGCGGGCGGAGTGTGCCTCCTGACCAAATTACACCTGAACTTAGCCTGTATTGCTGCTTTTTCCTGGTGTGTTACGCCAACAGGATTTTGCGGCACTTACAGCGGGCAGAGTGTGCCTCCTGACCATATTACACCTTAACTTAGCCTGTATTGCTGCTTTTTCCTGGTGTGTTACACCAACAGGATTTTGCGGCACTTACAGCGGGCGGAGTGTGCCTCCTGACCATATTACACCTGAACTTAGCCTGTATTGCTGCTTTTTCCTGGTGTGTTACACCAACAGGATTTTGCGGCACTTACAGCGGGCGGAGTGTGCCTCCTGACCATATTACACCTTAACTTAGCCTGTATTGCTGCTTTTTCCTGGTGTGTTACACCAACAGGATTTTGCGGCACTTACAGCGGGCGGAGTGTACCTCCTGACCATATTACACCTTAACTTAGCCTGTATTGCTGCTTTTTCCTGGTGTGTTACACCAACAGGATTTTGCGGCACTTACAGCGGGTGGAGTGTGCCTCCTGACCATATTACACCTGAACTTAGCCTGTATTGCTGCTTTTTCCTGGTGTGTTACACCAACAGGATTTTGCGGCACTTACAGCGGGCGGAGTGTACCTCCTGACCATATTACACCTTAACTTAGCCTGTATTGCTGCTTTTTCCTGGTGTGTTACACAAACAGGATTTTGCGGCACTTACAGCGGGCGGAGTGTGCCTCCTGACCATATTACACCTGAACTTAGCCTGTATTGCTGCTTTTTCCTGGTGTGTTACACCAACAGGATTTTGCGGCACTTACAGCGGGCGGAGTGTGCCTCCTGACCATATTATACCTTAACTTAGCCTGTATTGCTGCTTTTCCCATTTCCCTGCAGGCCATTAGAATGTCTGGAAGGCAAACAAGGAGAGGCAGACAGTCAGGAGCCAATAAAAGAGGGCAAGCAGGCTCTGTGTCTAGAGACAACAGTGCTGGTCGTGGACGCGGTGCATCGCCATCAGCACGTGGCCATGGGACACGCTTGTCCTTCTTTTCGGCAGCTGGACGTGTTGAGCCGCATCATGCCGAAGACTTGGTAGAGTGGATGACCAAGCCCTCCTCATCCTCCTCATCCTCTCTCACCCAGGCTCAGGGTACTGGCAAAGCAGCTGCCAAAGCGTCCTCTTCCCTGGTATCAATGTCATCATCAGTCACTCCTTCCCTAGACCAACCATGTCCTCCTGAGGAGTCCCCCGAACTGTTTGAGCACAGTGTTGGGTACATGCTCCAGGAGGATGCCCAGCGTTTCAAAGGGTCTGATGATGATACCCAGCTAGAGGAAGGCAGTAGCGTGAGAGCAGAGAGAGGGGATGCTCAAGAAGGACACCAATCTGGCAGTCATGTTCCAGCAGCTGCAGCATACTGCCAGATTGGCTCCAGTGATGAGGAGGGAGGGGATGATGAGGTCACTGACTCCACGTGGGTGCCTAATAGGAGAGAGGAGGAGGATGAGGAGGAGGCACATCTCCAACGAGGCAGGATGCCCTTGGGGGGCCAGCGTAAGGGCAGCACACCGACGGAATCACACCGCAGAGCTCCGCCTGTGCAGGGCGCTGCCTCTGCCCGTTATTCAAAAAGTTCTTTGGTGTGGGCCTTTTTTGAGTCGAGTGCATCAGATCGCACAGCTGCTGTTTGCAACATATGTCTCAAGCCTATATCGCGTGGCCAAAACATCACCCGCTTGGGCACCACATGCTTGACCAGACATATGTTGACCTGCCATGCAGCTCGTTGGCAAGCCTACCTTAAAGACCCACACCAAAGAACAAAGCTGACCTCTTCTTGCACCGCATCAGCTGGGATCTCCAACCCCACTATACCTTCAGTCCTCTCTGAAACCTGCACTGAGAGGAATGAAGGTGTAGAATTAGGTGTGTCACAGCCAAGTACTTGCGGGCACTCTGCTAGCAGTACACCGACGTCCGATTCTAGCAGGCAAATTTCCCTGCCCCAGCTGCTGGACCGTCGAAAGAAGTTCACTCCCAGCCATCCACATGCCCAGCGGTTGAATGCTAGCTTGGCTTAATTTGCGAGCGCTTCAACTGCTGCCTTTTCAGTTGGTAGACTCGGCCCCCTTCCGTGAGTTTGTGCAATGTGCGGTTCCTCAGTGGCAGGTTCCCAAACGCCACTTTTTCTTACGGAAGGCGATCCCGGCTCTCTACCGGCATGTGGAAGGCAATGTCTTGGCCTCGCTGGACAGGGCGGTCAGCGGTAAGGTGCATATTACCGCTGACTCATGGTCCAGCAGGCATGGACAGGGAAGTTACCTTTCTTTCACGGCCCATTGGGTCACTCTTTTGGCAGCTGGGAAGGATGCAGGACAAGGTGCAGTAGTGTTGGAGGTTGTTCCACCGCCACGCCTCCAAAATGCTACTACTGGTTGTGACACACCTCTGTCCTCCACCCCCTCCTCTTCTTCTTCCTCCGTGGCCTCTTCCTGTGCTTTGTCCTCGGAACCAGCGGTGCTCCGTAGGCGTTCAAGGGGCTACGCAAGTACGCAGGCAAAAAGATGCCATGCCGTGCTTGCGCTGGTGTGTTTGGGGGACAGGAGCCACACTGGGGCAGAGGTTCTGTCTGCTCTGCAGGGGCAGGCCGAGAGGTGGTTGACGCCACGCCAGCTTAAGCCAGGAATGGTAGTTTGCGACAATGGCACCAACCTCCTCTCCGCTCTCCGACAGGGACAACTGACCCATGTGCCCTGTGTGGCTCACGTCCTTAACCTGGTGGTGCAGCGGTTCTTGGGCAGGTACCCGGGCTTACAGGATGTCCTGAGGCAGGCCAGGAAAGTCTGTGTGCATTTCCGCAGATCTTCTAATGCCAGTGCTCGCCTGGCTGAGCTGCAAAAGGAGTTGAACCTGCCCAAGAACCGCCTTATATGTGACATGCCCACCAGGTGGAACTCAACGTTGGCCATGCTGCAGCGGCTGCACATGCAGCAGAGGGCCATCAATGAGTACCTGTGCGACTACGGCACCAGGACAGGGTCAGGGGAGCTCGGGTTTTTTTCATCGCGCCAGTGGGGCATGATCAGGGATGCATGCACTGTCCTGGCACCATTTGAGGAGGCCACGAGGATGGTGAGCAGTGACAGTGCATGCATCAGTGACACTGTACCTCTTGTCCACCTGTTGGAACATACACTGCGTGGAATAATGGACAGGGCACTTGAGGCAGAACAGAGGCAGGAAGAGGAGGACTTCCTTGCCTCTCAAGGCCCCCTTTACCCAGACAGTGTTCCTTCTGTCCCACCCATCGCACAGGAAGAAGAGGAGGAGGATTGTGTCAGCATGGAGGTGGAGCCTGGCACTCAGCATCATCAGCAGCAGTCTTTTAGGGATGATTTACAGTCCCAAGAAACCAGTGGACTTGTACGTGGCTTGGAGGAGGTGGCTGCGGATCATGTCGTCCTTAGTGACCCAGAGGACTCCGGACCGAATGCCTCAGCTAACCTACGCTGCATGGCCTCCCTGATCCTGCAAAGTCTGCGGAAGGATCCTCGTATTCTTCGGATCAAGGAGAGGGACCATTACTGGCTTGCCACTCTCCTTGATCCACGGTACAAGGGTAAGGTTGCGGACCTTATCTTACCGTCGCAGAGGGAGCAGAGGATGAGACAACTCCGGGAGGCCTTGCAGAAAGGTCTGTGCAACGCGTTCCCAGAGACTGGGAGGTTACAAACTCCTGGTCCTGGACAACGAGTTGCTGAGGCTTTGGTCAGTCAAAGAAGGAGCGGTGGGGAAGGTGGCCGTCTGACCGATGCGTTCAGACAATTCTTTAGTCTGCAGCCCCAAGGTATGATCGGTTCCAGCAACCATCGCCAGCGTCTGATATACATGGTGCAGGAATACCTAGGCGCAAGGTCAGACTTGGACACCTTCCCCACCGAAAATCCTCTGGCTTACTGGGTCTTGAGGATGGATCATTGGCCAGAGCTTGCACAGTATGCAATTGAGCTACTGGCCTGTCCTGCATCCAGCGTTCTTTCAGAACGCACATTCAGTGCTGCTGGAGGATTTGTCACGGATCACAGGGTGCGCCTGTCCACCGACTCTGTTGATCGACTGACCTTCATAAAGATAAACCAGTCTTGGATCACCACCAGCTACCAAACACCTGAAGCTGATATAACAGACTAATTTATTTTCAAATGTCACATCCCTTCAAGACTGATGCTGATGCTGAGAGACTGTCCTGTTATGTTGACTGACTATCCTCCTCCTCCTCAACGATCCGATTGATGATGATGATAGCTTGGAAGAACATTTTTGTTTCTGGGTGCCGCCACCAGTGGCTAAGGCCCAATTTTTCAGCCCCTGTTTAACAGGGGCGTGTAATTACAATTTTTGATGCAATACTTTGCAACAGGGCTCATTGCTGTGCTCCAAGTACAGTATCTGTGAGGGGTTGCAGTGTTGTGGCACCAGTGCCTAACGCCCAATTTTTCTGCCCCTGTTTAACAGGGGCATGTAATTACAATTCTTGATCTAATAATTCACAGCAGGGTCCATTCCTGCGCCCACCAAGACTAACTGTGAGGCCTTACAGTGTTGTGTCAACACCACCACCATCACCACCACCAAAGGCCCAATTTTTCAGCCCCTGTTCAACAGGGGCATGCAATTACAATTCTTGATCTAATAATTCACAGCAGGGCCCATTCATGCGCCCACCAAGAGTAACTGTGAGGGCTTACAGTGTTGTGGCAACACCAACATGTAAGGGGCAAATTTCAGCTGAGTATATACGGCAGGCCCCTACTTTCAAACATCCAACTTACAAACGACTCCTCCTTGCAAACAGAAGGATACAACAAGAAGTGAGAGGAAATCTACCCCTAGGAAGGCAAATTCTCTCCTGTAAGAGTTAATATGGGAAAAAAAAAAAAGTCTCCTCTCCACTGATGCTTTATGATCACCAATTCTTGTTTCAATAAAAACCCCAAATTTTCAAAAAACATTTGTCATTAGGACGGAAAGTGAGGTGAACTGTTCTGAACAGGTGCACACTGCACAGACAGCAAAACAAATGTTACAGGGGTGATAACCCTTCCCTATGTTTTCCAAAAAGCTTAAAAATAGATTTTTTTGCCTGGAGCTACACTTAAACAATGTACCTGTTCAAAATTACAAACAGATTCTACATAAGAACAAACCTACAGTCCCTGTCTTGTATGCACCGCCTGTATACGGCTGTTCAGAGTATATAGGGCCTTTTTTATTTTGTGTGCGGGGTTCCCCTTAATATCCATACAAGACCCAAAGGGGCTGGTAATGGGCTGGGGTAGGGGGGGGGGGTGTGATGGGGTAGCTATGCCATTTTTCTTAAAGATTTTCATCCATATTACAGGGACCAGACATTATATTAAAGCCGCAAGCAGTTTTAAATGGCTTTTTTTCCTTTAGAAATTTAATTTTGTGCAGGGACAGTTCTAAACACGGGAAACACGTGGCACTTCACAGGCATACTTTAGACACCCCCAGGTACGATATTTAAACGAATATTTGACTTTTTTTTTTTCACTTCATGCATCATTAACCACTTAAGCCCCGGACCATTTGGTAGCTAGAGGACCAGAGGTGAATTCAGAATTTTGCACTGCGCTGCTTTAACTGTAAATTGTGCGGACATGCAATGTTGTACCCAAACGAAATTTGCGTCCTTTTCTTCCCACAAATAGAGCTTTCTTTTAATGGTATTTGATTGCCTCTGCGATTTTTATTTTTTGGGATATAAACGGAAAAAGACCAAAAATTTTGAAAAAAAATGATATTTTCTACTTTTTGTTATCAGAAGAATCGAATAAACTCAATTTTAGTCATACATTTAGGCCAAAATGTATTCAGCCACATGTTTTTAGTAAAAAAATGTCAATAAGCGTATATTTATTGGTTTGCGCAAAAGTTATAGAGTTTACAAACTAGGGTACATTTTCTGAAATTTACACAGCTTTAAATTTATGACTGCCTATCTCATTTCTTGAGGTGCTAAAATGACAGGGCAGTACAAAACCCCCCCCAAATGACCCCATTTTGGAAAGTAGACACCCCAAGGAAATTGCTGAGAGGCATGTTGAGCCCATTGAATTTTTTTTTTTTGTCTTAAGTGATTGAATAATGACTAAAAAAAAAAAAAAAAATTACAAAAAGTTGTCACTAAATGATATATTGCTCACACATGCCATGGTTATATGTGGAATTGCACCCCGAAATACATTTTGCTGCTTCTCCTGAGTACGGGGATACCACATGTGTGGGACTTTTTGGGAGCCTAGCCGCGTACGGGACCCCGGAAACCAAGCACCGCCTTCAGGATTTCTAAGGGCGCAAATTTTTGATTTCACTCCTCACTACCTATCACAGTTTCGAAGGCCATAAAATGCCAAAATAGCACAAAACCCCCCCAAATGACCCCATTTTGGAATATAGACACCCCAAGCTATTTGCTGAGAGGCATGGCGAGTATTTTACAGCTCTCATTTGTTTTTGAAAATTAAGAAAGAAAATATATATATATATATATTTTTTTTTTTTCAATTTTCAAAACTTTGTGACAAAAAGCGAGATCTGCAAAATACTCACAATGCCTCTCAGCAAATAGCTTGGGGTGTCTACTTTCCAAAATGGGGTCATTTGGGGGGGTTTTGTGCCATCTGGGCATTCCATGGCCTCCGAAACTGTGATAGGCAGTGAGAAGTGAAATCAAAAATTTACACCCTTAGAAAGCCTGAAGGCGGTGCTTGGTTTTTGGGGTCCCGTACGCGGCTAGGCTCCCAAAAAGTCTCACACATGTGGTATCCCCGTACTCAGGAGAAGCAACAGAATGTATTTTGGGGTGTAATTCCACATATGCCCATGGCATGTTTGAGCAATATATCATTTAGTGACAACTTTGTGCAAAAAAAAAAAAAAAATTGTCGTTTTTCCGCAACTTGTGTCAACATATAAAATATTCCATGGACTCGACATGCCTCTCAGTATATAGCTTGGGGTGTCTACTTTCCAAAATGGGGTCATTTGGGGGGGTTTTGAACTGTTCTGGCATTTTATACACAACATTAGGAAGCTTACATCCACTCTTCTAACCACTTGAAGACAAAGCCCTTTTTGACACTTTTTGTTTACATGAAAACATTTTTTTTTTGCAAGAAAATTATGTTGAACCCCAAACATTATATATATTTTTAAAGCAAAGGCCCTACAGATTAAAATGGTGGGTGTTGCATTTTTTTTTTCTACACAGTATTTGCGCAGCGATTTTTCAAACGCATTTTTGGGGTTAAAAAATACACTTTTTTTTAATTTTAATGCACTAAAACACACTATATTGCCCAAATGTTTGATGAAATAAAAAAGATGATCTTAGGCCGAGTACATAGATACCAAACACGACATGCTTTAAAATTTCGCACAAACGCGCATTGGCGACAAACTACATACATTTTTAAAAGCCTTTAAAAGCCTTTACAGGTTACCCCAGTAGATTTACAGAGGAGGTCTACTGCTAAAATGACTGCCCTCGATCTGACCTTCGTGGTGATACCTCACATGCATGGTGCAATTGCTGTTTACATATGACGCCAGACCGACGCTTGCGTTCGCCATTGGGCAAGAGCAGGGCAGGACATGGGTGCTTGTTTTTTATTTTTATTTTATTTTTTATTAATAATTTTGCTTTTTTATTTTATTTTTAAATTGTTCCTTCCAAGTATTTTTTTTTTTTTTTATCATTTTTATTGTTATCTCGGGGAATGTAAATATCCCCTATGATAGCAATAGGTAGTGACAGGTACTCTTTTTTTGAAAAAATTGGGGTCTTCTAGACCCTAGATTTTTCCTCTGCCCTCAAAGCATCTGACCACACCAAGATCGGTGTGATAAAATGCTTTCCCAATTTCCCAATGGCGCTTTTTATATCCGGCGGGGGGGGGGCATTCCCTCCCACTGCTTGTAAAAGCAGTCCAGAGGCTAATTAGCCACTAGGATTGCTTTTACATGAAAGCCGGCCGCAGGCTGAAAAGAATGATACCAAGATGATACCTAAACCTGCAGGCATCATTCTGGTATAAACATTCAAAGTCCAGCAACATACCAGTACGTTGCTGGTCCTTGTTGGACATGTATTGTAATCTTTTTTTTTCATGCAGCCAGTTGGCTGAACGAAAAAAGAGATTGATCGGTGGGTATGCCCACCATTAGAATACCGCCCTTCATCCACCCACTTCCAATGATGGGCATACACGCACCATTTATATATGCCGAAGCATGGGGGCATCCTCCCGCAAAAAAGTTATGCCGCACACACATGGTCGGACTTTTCCACGGGCAAGCCTCCGTCGGAATTTCGACCGTATGTACGCGGCATTAGGAGCAAAATCGCTCCTCCGCCCCTGCTGCCCCAATGCTTCGGCATATATGCTTTTTTTATTTAACTGTGGTGGTGAAATCACCTCCTACAGCACTGGAGTCGCAGGGATCAGGCCTGTCTCTGCGAACGCTGCAGTTATGTGTGTTGTGTTTTGCAAGTGACAGTGATCGATCGATACTGCACTTGGGTGGCCTGGGCTGGACGGAGGGGCAAAACGCAGGTGCCAGCAGGTATCTGGGCTGATCCCGCTAACACTGCGTTTTTGGGAACCCTAAACTGCTGGGGGCGCTAGTATAGATCTGATCAGATCAGATATTGATCTGTTCAGATACTATACCACTAAGGGGGGTGTATGCTTCACGCGTGGGTGTTCGCGCTACTGGCACTAACCTGACGCTGCCTGGGGTGTGACGCAGACCCTCTCTGACGCTAAAACCTAATTGATATCACCCGCCGGGCGATCAGGGGGTTAAACCTTTATTGGGTTATATACGGCGGGTGCCCTGACACTATAAAAAGCAAACTAACTAACCAGCGTCACCCGTAACACTTATATGGTGATCACTGGTGAAAGGGTTAACTAGGGGCAATCAGGGGGTTAAAACCTTTATTAGATAATATATGGGGGTACCTGACGCTATAAAAACCTGCGGCGAACCTAAAAAAAATTACTGGCTACCTATCTGCATCACCGACGCTAAGACAGCGATCAGAAAAACGATCGCTTGGCGACAGTGGTGATAGGGGGTGAAAGGGTTACCTGGGGGGCGATCAAGGGGGTTAAACCTTTACTAGATAATATATTGGGGTACCTGACGCTATAAAAACCTGCGGCGAACCTAACAAAAATTACTGGCTACCGATCTGTATCACCGACACTAAGACAGCGTTTAGAAAAACGATCGCTTAGCGACAGTGGTGATAGGGGGTGAAAGGGTTACCTGGGGGGCGATCAAGGGGGTTAAACCTTTATTAGATAATATATTGGGGTACCTGACGCTATAAAAACCTGCGGCGAACCTAAAAAAAATTACCAGCTACCGATCTGCATCACCGACACTAAGACAGCGTTTAGAAAAACGATCGCTTAGCGACAGTGGTGATAGGGGGTGAAAGGGTTACGGGTTAAACCTTTATTAGATAATATATTGGGGTACCTGACGCTATAAAAACATGCGGCGAACCTAAAAAAAATTACTGGCTACCGATCTGCATCACCGACGCTAAGACAGCGATCAGAAAAACGATCGCTTAGCGACAGTGGTGATAGGGGGTGAAAGGGTTACCTGGGGGGCGATCAAGGGGGTTAAACCTTTATTAGATAATATATTGGGGTACCTGACGCTATAAAAACATGCGGTGAACCTAAAAAAAATTACTGGCTGCCGATCGGCATCACTGACGCTAAGACAGCGATCAGACAAATGATCGCTTAGCGACAGTGGTGATAGGGGGTGAAAGGGTTATCTGGGGGGTGATCAGGGGGTTAAACCTTTATTAGGGGGGGTTAGGGGGCTACACTGGACCTAAAACTGAATGTACTGACACTTTTACAGTCACAAATGTCACTGATTGCAGTGATCAGTAAATAAATGGTCGCTGCAATCAGTGACACTGTGACTGGGGGCTGGGGGGGTGATCTGGGGGGTGATCTGGGGGGGCCTGGTGGGGCGATTTATGTCCCTATGTGTCCTGGTGTCAGTGTAGTGTTGTGTGCACTGACCTGATGTCTTCTCTTGTACGGCGCTCGGTATATGTGAGCGCCGCACCAGAGATGACATCACTTCCTCCTGCTTCCTCTGCCTGACACAGACAGAGGGGGCATTTCCATTCGCCGGGAGCAATCGCGAGGGGGTGGCCGGAAACGAATGGCTGCCCCCTCATCCCGGAACGCTCCCGGACACTTAGCCACCACTCACTGTATAGGAGGGGGGTCCGATTGGACCCCCCAACTATACAAAGGCAATCACGTATGCTCTACGTGATTGTGCCTGTCGGTGCCATTCTGCCGACGTATATATACAGTGAGCGGTCATTAAGTGGTTAAAATGACTGCTCCAGAAAAACGGCTGTTTTTAAAACTTCTTTTTGCATTGATACATGTCCCCTGGTGCAGAACCCGGGTTCCCAAACCCTTTTTAGGACAATAACATGGATAATAGTCGTTATAATTAGCACTTTAGATTTCGAACGTTCGCATCCATTGTATTTAATACGGTTCTAAAGTTTGTGCGAACTTTCGGTCCGTTCGCGGGTTCTGGTGCGAACCGAACCCGGGGGTGTTCGGCTCATCACTAGTCAGGATGGAGGAGCCGGGAGCCCGGCAGCAGCGATCGATCGCCGTGGCAGGACCAACATTGCGGGCGAGTAGGACAGGTAAGTGTCCTTATTAAAAGTCAGCAGCTACACTGTTAGTAGCTGCTGACTTAAAAAAAATAAAAAAATACAAGCTGCACCTCCGCTTTAATGCGGAATTAAACCCTCCTATCCTTTACAGCCAAGGAAGCTGCTTCTGTTTGATCTGCAATTACCATGGTGCTGCACATGTGATCAGGTATGACACCAGCCATTTGATGGTTTGACAGTTTGGTTGAGGGCACGAGCAAATGTGACAACTAGCAATCCTGGCATTCCAGGAATTTAACAGTTTTTTGAAACCGTTAAATCCATGGGTTTAGTTCTGCTTTATGATTTACTGCTGCTCAGGGGCTCTGGGCTTCAGCAAAATTTCACTCTCCAGCACCAGGAGCATTGCTGGAGGCAATTTACAGCACACACTTATTCTGATAGCATAATTATTAAGGTGGAATTTTTGTTCCTTGCTAAAGAACATTATTTTTTTATCAAATTGTTATGAGTGACAACACATTCCTTGGAATTCAAAGTCAAAAATACACAGTGTTGTCATGAAAAAGGGAAGGTAGGAGCACACTAGGGTTCTGCCACATCAACAGTATTTTTCTGTACTTGCAGCATGTTTTAAAGTGAAAAAACGTGAATGTATATCAGAGATGTACATTTAGTTTTTTTTGCCTTGACATACACATTAGTCTTACCCCTAGTAAGCGGTGGAATTCCAGCTATGTAGTACATGGCATTTGATTGGCTGCTATTGGTGACAGTCTGTTTTTTTTTCCCTCTGTATCCTTATTGTAAAATATGAGCATCCATGGATGACCTAATTCCACCTACAACTCTCTCAGGTGAATGCGTGGTTATCAATCCTAATTATTTTATTTTTACAGACGGCTCTAAGGAAAACCTAAAGCCGTATTAAACTGAAAAAACGAAATGTACTATATTGCAGCTTACCAATCCTTGGATGTGGTGGCTGCATTCGTTTTCTTTTGCTTTTTTCCTTTATTTCTCATGTAGAGCACTAGTGTTCCTCCAGAGGTTGCTGGAGCAATAAGCAATTTCTGCCTCTAAGACAAGTAACCACTGATGCCAATTATCTTTTCAACTATCTGTGAGGGGGGCTCTAATTTCCCATAGACCACCCAAGTAAGAGGCGTTCTTCCCACCGACTACTGGGGATCTTCTGTAATAACCACCAATCTAAGATGGTCATTCTCCATGGCAAATTACCGTATTTATCGGCGTATAACACGCACTTTTTTCCCCTTAAAATCAGGGGAAAATCGTGGGTGCGTGTTATACGCCGATCCCCCGCTGATTGTGAGGAAACGAGCGAGCGGAGCCGAGATACAGAAAGCCGAGTGTACTTCGGCTAGACTCGGCTCTGCTCACAGTCACGCCCACCTCCACTGATTGCGAGAGGAGCGAGTGCCGCTGACATACAGAAAGCCGAGTGTACTTCGGCTAGTCTCGGCTCCTCTCGCAGTCCCGCCCCTGACTGTGAGCAGAGCCCAGTCTAGCCAAAGTACACTCGGTTTTCTGTATGTCAGCGGCGCTCGCTCCTCTCGCAATCAGTGGAGGTGGGCGTGACTGTGAGCAGAGCCGAGTCTAGCCGAAGTACACTCGGCTTTCTGTATCTCGGCTTCGCTCGCTCCTCTCCGCTCACAGTCAGCGGAAATTGGCGCCAATTTTAAATCGGGGCAATTCTGCAAAGAGACTGGCAAGGCTGCAAAGGCACTGGGCAATGCTGCAGGTGGACACTGATAAGGCTGCATTGATCGGCATTTAAATGTAAGTTTTTTTTTTTCCTTAAACTTCCCTCCCAAAAGTTTTTTTCCTTAAAATTCCCTCCTAAACTTGGGGTGTGTGTTATACGCCGATAAATACGGTATGTAACATAACAATTTGATGACCACCAATGTAAGCAAGGGACTTTTCCACTGACCATCAATGTGAGGGATCAGTATAATTTTTTTGGGCTGTATTTAATTTTTTGCCATTATTATTTATTTTGTTACTCTAAGGCAACCCTTCTCAATCTTTTTAACATAGAGGAACCCTTGAAATAACTTTTCAAACTCAAGGAACCCCCACTAATTACTATACCTATAGCTCAAGGTACATTAGTGCGATGGTCAGTGGGAAGAATGCTCCTTACATTTGAGGTCATTCGGAAGAATTTCCCCTTATGCCGCGTACACACAAACGGAAATTCCAACAAGAAAAGTCCGATGTGAGCCTTTGGTCGGAAATTCCGACCGTGTGTATGCTCTATCGGACTTTTGCTGTCGGAATTTCCGCCAACAAAAGATTGAGAGCAGGTTCTCAAATTTTCCGTCGGAAAAAATTCCTATCGGATATTCCGTTCTTCTGTATGCAATTCTGACGCACAAAAAAACACGCATGCTCAGAATCAAGCCGAAGAGCCGAACTGCCTATTGAACTTCATTGATCTCGGCTCGTCGTACGTCTTGTACGTCACCGCGTTCTTGACATTTGGAATTTCAGGCAAGATTTGTGTGACCGTGTGTATGCAACACAATTTGAGCCAACATTCCGTCAGAAAAAATCCACAGTTTTCTTGTCGGAATTTCCGATCGTGTGTACGGGGCATAAGGCTGGTTTATCACTGGCTTTCCGATCTGTCAGTTTTTCAGATGGACCCAAATGGACCATCCCTAGCTCTCTATGGAGTGGCAGATGTCAGCGGACATGTGTCCGCTGACACCCGCCGGCATCCGATCCTGTCCGCGAAAAACATCGGATTGGATGACAGGCGAATGGAAACGAACATCTGACAGCCCTATAGAGAACAGCGGGGCTGTGTCCATGTCCGCTCTGCATAGTGGAGCGGACATGGACCTGTCATCCGTCCGCTCAATGGGAAGATCCCCTGCGGAGCAGGAGGATTCAGACTACGGACACAGTGCGTGTGAAACCAGCCTTACAGAAATTGCTTATTCTTCAAGGAACCCCCAAACTACCCCTAAAGGAACACTGGGGTTCCATGGAATCCTGGTTAAGAAAGACTGCTCAAAGTAAACAACATTTTTTATTTTATATAATTCTATATTCACAAGTTACAGTTAACATTAGTGCCCCATGAGCTGTAGATATGATAACAGGTACAACCTACATGAAAGTGGCAACTCTGCTTTGAATTCAGGTGCGGTGCAGCATTTTTGCAACACAATTACAGGACACTTTATTAGGTGGACTTCCAGCAGGCTCAACCAGTATTTGTGGGACTTGGCTGGGAAACTAAGAGAAAAAAAATTAAAATATAATTAAGTGCTGTTGCAGCACAGGCTCTGTGCTCTCACCACCCCAGATCAAACGCCCCCTTATGGACCTCATGTGTATTTTTGCTTTTTTTTTATTTATTTTTTTATTGTTTAATACTTTTTCAGATATATTTAGGCTCCATGCACACTGGAGCTCAAAAACTGCAGTTTTTTTGGAGTTTGGGCGTTTTTTTTTAAAAGCCCACCAACTCCACTCTATGTTATCCTATGTGTCAATGCACACATGGACGTTTTGGGCGTTTATCAGCAGTGGAGTTTATGGGCTGTCTTCTGAATGCCATAAAATTGCATTCAAAAGCAGTCCTAGAAACGCCAGATGCCGGTAAAAGGTGTTAAACGAGGGTTCACGCTGTAAAAAGAGCGTTAAGCCTCGTTGGGCGTTTCTCTGGCTCTATTCAAAATCAATGGTTCCCTATGGGAGCCCATTAATTTGAATAGAAGTCGCACCTCATGATCCGACTTGCGGTGCGACTTGTGTGCTGAGGATGAAGGGGAACCCCGGCAAAAAATGAAAAAAAAATTCCCCCCTCGGACGGTACCAGGCCCTTCGGTCTGGTATGGATTTTAAGGGGAACCCCCTACGCCGAAAAAACGGCGTGGGGGTTCCCCCAAAATCCATACCAGACCCTTATCCGAGCACGCAGCCCTGCCGGTCAAGAAAAGGGGTGGGGACGAGCGAGCACCCCCCCTCCTGAACCGTACCAGGCCGCATGCCCTCAACATGGGGGTAGGTGCTTTGGGGTAAGGGGGCCTTGCGCCCCCACCCTAAAGCACCTTGTCCCTATGTTGATGAGGACAAGGGCCTCTTACCGACAACCCTGGCCATTGGGTGTCAGGGTCTGTGGGCGGGGGATTATCGGAATCTTTAATAAGGGGGCCCCCAGATCCTGGCCCCCCACCCTATGTGAATGAGTATGGGGTACATCGTACCCCTACACATTCACCTGGGGAAAAAATGTGTAAAAAATCAAACACACTAGAAAGGTTTTTAAAGTAATTTATTATACAGCTCCGGGGGTCTTCTTCCCACTTCTCCGCGCTCTACGGCCTCTTCTCCCGTTGTCCGGTTCTTCTTCCCGCTCTCCGGTGCCTTCTGCCAGGTTCCTCCGCCTGGGCAACTTCCACTAAAGTCTATAGGCACAAGTCGGGTAGAAGTCACCTTGAAGTAGTACAGGAACCTTTTCTAAAGTTTGAGGACTTCAGTAGTGCTAATTAAGACGGCTCTCATTGTCTAACATAGAATTTCACATGTCACATGACTTGGGGTCTCACAAGTCAGATCCCAAGTCGCCCAATGTGAACTAAGCCTTAAACTCCAAACTTTATGCATTTTCTGATGTCCTATTACATGGCATTTGGGGAGTACATCGAAACATTCACATTAGTAGATTGTAACCCAGTTCAAACAATGAGCTGATGTCTATGAGGCACTTGCATGCTCCTCCAACTCAGGCTTCGCTGGATGAATAGTTCTTGAAGAGGTCAGGATGCCCTGTCCGATCGCTATTGTTCTCTCCTGGATAAGCCGTGGGAGATGTTTGTATTGTGTCTGCCCAACCCCATCTAAATGGGAAAAACCGCAATGGTCAACCGATACAACTGTTGGTACTTAGGGACCTGGCAGCCAGCACAGTTGGGTCCACAGTGTGGATTTTAAATTCTAATGATATTGTAAATTCCAATGATAGATATATATATATATATATATATATATATATATATATATATATATATATATATATATATATATTCTGACAGATGGGTGAGGTTAACACTCAAATGTCTTCCTAGTGCATGCAATTAGGCCTGTGGGAGGCCATATATATATATATTGATGTGAAAAAGTATTTGCCCCCTGTTTTAAATTTTTTTTATTTTTTTTTTGCATATTTGTCACACTTAAATGATTCAGATCATCAAACTAATTTTAATATTCCACAAAGATAACCCGAGCAAATAGAAAATGCAGTTTTTAAATGATGATTAATTTATTAAGGGAAAAAGCTGTCTAAGCCTGCCTGGCCCAATGTGAAAAAGTAACCCTTGGTGGCAACAACTGAAATCAAGCATTTGCAATAGCTGGCAATGAGTCTTTCACATCTTGCAGAATTGTTTTAATTCAGCCACATTAGAGGGTTTTCAAGCGTGAACGGTCTGTGTAAGGCAGGGGTGTCCAAACTTTTTTCAAAGAGGGCCAGATTTGATGAAGTGAACATGCGTGAGGGCCGACCATTTTGCCCGACATTCTGTGAATCAGTAAAATTTGGTCTAAGAGCCGGTTCACACCATAGCGGCGCGACGCGGCTCGACTCCTGGGGGCGACCTCAAGACGACTTGAGACGCCCGCCGAGGCGATTTGCAGACGACTTCTGTATAGAAGTCAATGCAGGTCGCCTTGGGTCGCCCCCAAAAGTAGTACAGGAACCTTTTTCTAAGTCGGAGCGACCTGAGTCGCTCTTACTTAGGACGGTTCCATTGTACAGCATTGGACGCGACTTGTCAGGCGACCGAGTCGCCTGACGAGTCGCCCTGGTGTGAACCGGCTCTAAGTGTGTTCGTTCGAGCACTAATACACGGCCCAACAAGAATTCTCTTGCCTTTGTGGCTGTGTGTGGTGAAGAGATGAGCTCAGGCGTGTTATTTGGATATACCGTATTTATTGGCGTATTAACACACACTTTCACTTTAAAAAATCTTAAATTTTAAATAAAGTACTGTGAATAAAAATAAGGGTCACTGCCCATCAATGCAGCCTCACAAGTGCCTATCAATACAGCCTCACAAGTGCCATAACTGCAGCACCCCCGTTGCCCTGAATATCATCCATATTGATGATAGCATCACGCAGTTGCTGCAGATTTGACGACAGCACATCCATGATGCAAATCTCTTGTTCCACCACATCCCAAAAGTGCTCTATTGGATTACGATCTGGTAAATGTGGAGGCCATTGGAGTACAGTGAACTCATTCTCATGTTCAAGAAACCAGTGGTGAGATGATTGGAGCTTTGTGACATGGTGCATTATACTGCTGGAAGGAGCCTTTAGAAGATGGGTACACTGGAGTCATAAAGGGATGGACATGGTCAGCAACAATACTCAGATAGGCCGTGGTGTTTAAACGATGATCAGTTGGTACTAAGGGGCCCAAAGTGTGCCAAGAAAATATCTCCACACGTTACACCACCACCACCAGCCTGAACCGTTGATACAAGGCAGGATGGATCCATACTTTCATGTTGTTTACACCAAATTCTGACCCTACCACCGGAATCTCGCAGCTGAAATCGAGACTCATTGGACCAGGCAACGTTTTTCCAAAGTTCTATCGGCCAATTTTGGTGACCCTGTGCAAATTGTAGCTTCAGTTTGCCATTCCTAGCTGAAAGGAGTGTCACCCAGTGTGATCTGCTGCTGCTGTAGCCCATCTGCTTCAAGGTTCAATGTGTTGTGCGTTCAGAGAGGGTATTCTGCATCCAAGTTATATTTGGTGCCCAAACCTAAAGATTATACAGCTACTCAGTGTTATAATAAGTATGACCATTATCAATTATATACACAGTGCAGTGTTATCATTATTGGTCTGTATATATACAGTGAGGGGAAGAAGTATTTGATCCCCTGCTGATTTTGTACATTTGCCCGCTGACAAAGAAATGATCAGTCTATAATTTCAATGGTGGGTTTATTTTAACGGTGAGACAGAATACCAAGAAAAATATCCAGAAAAACGCATTTCAAAAAAGGTATAAATTGATTTGCATTTTAATGAGTGAAATAAGTATTTGACCCCTTCGCAAAACATGACTTGGTACTTGGGGGCAAAACCCTTGTTGGCAATTACAAAGGTCAGACGTTACTTGTAGTTGGCCACCAGATTTGCACACATCCCAGGAGGGATTTTGTCCCTCTCCTCTTTGCAGATCCTCTCCAAATCATTAAGGTTTCAAGGCTGATGTTTGGTAACTCGAACCTTCAGCTCCCTTCACATATCTTCTATGGGATTAAGGTCTGGAGACTGGCTAGGCCACTCCAGGACCTTAATGTCCCTCTTGAGCCACTCCTTTGTTGGCTTGGCCTTGTGTTTTGGGTCATTGTCATGCTGGAATACCCATCCACAACCCATTTTCAATGCCCTGGCTGAGGGAGGTTCTCACCCAAGCTTTGATGGTAGATGACCCCATCCATCGTCCCTTTGATGCAGTGAAGTTGTCCTGTCCCACCCCCAAAGCATAATGTTTCCACCTCCATGTTTGACCATGGGAATGGTGTTCTTGGGGTCATAGGCAGCATTCCTCCTCCTCCTCCTCCAAACACAGCGAGTTGTTGAATTGATGTCAAAGAGCTAAATTTTGGTCTCTTCTGAATCATTCAGATGTTCCTTAGCAAACTTCAGACAGGCCTGTACATGTATTTTCTTAAGCAGGAGGACCTTGCGGGCGCTGCAGGATTTCAGTCCTTTGTGGCGTAGTGTGTTGCCAATTGTTTTCTTGGTGACTGTGGTCCCAGCTGCCTTGTGATCATTGACTAAATTCTCCCGTGTAGTTCTGGGCTGATTCCTCACCGTTCTCATGATCATTGAAAATCCGGGAGGTGAGATCATATATGGAGCCCCAGACCGAGGGAGACTGACCGTTATTTTGTTTCTTCCATTTTTCAATGCTTGGCGATGGTCTTGTAGCCCATTCCAGCCAAATTCGAAAAGTCTATGGGAGAAATCTAAAGTGTTAATTATAAAGGCTAATATGCAAGTTATTGTCCTAAAAAGTGTTTGGGGACCCGGGTCCTGCCCCAGGGGACATGTATCAATGCAAAAAAAAAGTTTTAAAAACTGACGTTTTTTCGGGAGCAGTGATTTTAATAATGCTTAAAGTGAAACAATAAAAGTGAAATATTCCTTTAAATTTCGTACCTGGGGGGTGTGTATAGTATGCCTGTAAAGTGGCGCATGTTTCCCGTGCTTAGAACTGTCCCTGCACAAAATGTAATTTTTGAAGGGAAAACAGTCATTTAAAACTCACTCGCGGCTATTAATGAATTTTCGGCTTAATAGCCGCGAGTCAGTTTTAAATGACTTTTTTTCCTTCAAAAATGACATTTTATGCAGGGACAGTTCTAAGCATGGGAAACATGCGCCACTTTACAGGCATACTATACACACCCCCCAGGTACGAAATTTTAAGGAATATTTCACTTTTATTTTTTCACTTTAAGCATTATTAAAATCACTGCTCCCGAAAAAACGGCCGTTTTTAAAACTTCTTTTTGCATTGATACATGTCCCCTGGGGCAGGACCCGGGTCCCCAAACACTTTTTATGACAATAACTTGCATATTAGCCTTTATAATTAGCACTTTAGATTTCGAACGTTCGAGTCCATTGTATTTAATAGGGTTCTAAAGTTTACACGAACATTCTGTCTGTTCGCAGGTTCTGGTGCGAACCGAACAGGGGGGTGTTCGGCTCATCCCTGATTAGGAGTATTCCCTTTAGGCCCCTTTCACACGGGAGGGATCCGTGAAGATCCGCCCCGTGAACCTCCGCTGATCCCCGCTGAGCCGGCGGAAGACAGGGCGGTCCCCTTAAGGCCCCATTTCACACTAGCGGACCGTATGTCCGCTTTTTCATCTGTCCGTTTACGGATGAAAAAGGGACATACATTGGTCCCTATGAGATTGCGGGTGTCAGCGGATGAACATCGGTATAATTATACGGTGCGGTGTGATAATTATCGGTGTGTGTATATATACTTGGTATCATTATACGGTGTGGTATGATCATTTTTATTGTATACTCAAGATACTTGGGGGTTATGTTGCTAAAGGCAAATAGACTTTGCAATTTTGGAAGTGCCGTTGCTCCAGAGCTTGGTAAATGAGGGGAAGCTCTGCTGACCTCCATCATCCAATCGTGCAAGAAAAATGCTGTTTGTTTTTTTAAATCTTCCTTGCATGTGGTTGGGTGTTTCCTTGTAAAATTAAGCTTTACCTCATTTACAAAGCTCTGATACAACTGCACTCGCAAAGTATACAGTCTGTTTGCCTTTAGTAAATCAGCCCCTTGGTCTCGATATGTACAGTGCGGTCTTTAGTGTAATATCAGAAGTTGATGTTCTGGGTAATGACGCATGCTGCTTCGCTGGTAATGTGACCTGTGTGGACTCTGCTGCCACCTGCTGTCCATGGTATAGACATAGAGCAGATGACAGAAGGAGAGGGAGGTGAAAGCAGCGACAGTTGTGTAGGGTGATCAGAGGGCAGACGTGGAAGAGGAGGGTAGATCCTGTGAAAGAATACAAAACTGAGGCCTCAGAGGGATGAGTTTAGGAGAGACAGGGGGCAAAAGAGTCGGAAAAGGAGACAGATGTACAGATGGGGGTCTGAGCTAGTAGATTGCAGGCATCTGGGACAGTACAGCTAGATCCAGCTTGGACTGCAGTGTAAAGGGCTCTGGGACACCACTTGAGTAAACCTGACAGAGATTCCATACAGATTTCTGAGACAACACACAAAGAAACATGGCACTGGCGGCATCGAAGGAGAGAGATATTTGATACAGTATAGAGTTAGAAGGGACTGAGACAATATAGAAAGAGGGATGGGAACTGGGAAAACCTATAGAGGGACAGAGACAGCACAGATAAAGGTATTAGGAACTGAGAATTTAGACAGCACAGATAGAGAGTAGGGGGGCTGAGACAGCAGAGATCAGGGGGTGGGGGGCTGAGACAGCAGAGATCAGGGGGTGGGGGGCTGAGACAGCAGAGATCAGGGGGTGGGGGGCTGAGACAGCAGAGATCAGGGGGTGGGGGGCTGAGACAGCAGAGATCAGGGGGTGGGGGGCTGAGACGGCAGAGATCAGGGAGGGGGGTTCTGAGACGGCAGAGATCAGTGGGGAGGGGCACTGAGACTGCAGAGATCAGGGGGTGGGGGCGCTGAAGCGGCAGAGATGGGGGTGGGGGTGCTGAGGCGGCAGAGATGAGGGGGTGGGGGTGCTGAGGCGGCAGAGATCGGGGAGTGGGGATGCTGAGGCGGCAGAGATCGGGGGGTGGGGATACTGAGGCGGCAGAAATCTGGGGGGTAGGGGGTGCTGAGGCGGCAGAGATCAGGGGGTGGGGGTGCTGAGGCGGCAGAGATCAGGGGGTGGGGGTGCTGAGGCGGAAGAGATCAGGGGGTGGGGGTGCTGAGGCGGCAGAGATCAGGGGGTGGGGGTGCTGAGGCGGCAGAGATCAGGGGGTGGGGGTGCTAAGGCGGCAGAGATCAGGGGGTGGGGGTGCTGAGGCGGCAGAGATCAGGGGGTGGGGGTGCTGAGGCGGCAGAGATCAGGGGGTGGGGGTGCTGAGGCGGCAGAGATCAGGGGGTGGGGGTGCTGAGGCGGCAGAGATCAGGGGGTGGGGGTGCTGAGGCGGCAGAGATCAGGGGGTGGGGGTGCTGAGGCGGCAGAGATCAGGGGGTGGGGGTGCTGAGGCGGCAGAGATCAGGGGGTGGGGGTGCTGAGGCGGCAGAGATCAGGGGGTGGGGGTGCTGAGGCGGCAGAGATCAGGGGGTGGGGGTGCTGAGGCGGCAGAGATCAGGGGGTGGGGGTGCTGAGGCGGCAGAGATCAGGGGGTGGGGGTGCTGAGGCGGCAGAGATCAGGGGGTGGGGGCGCTGAGGCGGCAGAGATTAGAGAGGGGGGCGCTGAGGTGGCAGAGATTAGGGAGGGGGCGCTGAGGCGGCAGAGATTAGAGAGGGGGGCGCTGAGGCGGCAGAGATCAGGGGGTGGGGGCGCTGAGGCGGCAGAGATCAGGGGGTGGGGGCGCTGAGGCGGCAGAGATTAGAGAGGGGGGCGCTGAGGTGGCAGAGATTAGGGAGGGGGCGCTGAGGCGGCAGAGATCAGGGGGTGGGGTGCTGAGGCGGCAGAGAAAAAGGGACAGGAACTGAAAGAACAGAGATAGGGGGACAGAGAAAAAACTGATAATGATCCTAGGAACTGAGAGATCAAAAATAGAGGGACTAGGAATTGAGACAGCACAGACAGATGGACTGAGAATTCAGACAGCACAGATAGAGGGACAAGAGACTGAAACAGTAGAGATCTGGGGGCTGAGACAGCAGAGACCGAGGGGCTGAGACAGCAGAGATAGGGGGACTGGGGACTGATATGCTACAATTAGACTTGGAAGTAATAAAGCAAAAATACGAGTATAAAGGAGAGATATTCGAGTAGTGGGAACTTTGTCTGCATGGCCAGTCGTAGTAAGTGGTTGGATGAGTAGTAGCTCGGATTAGAAGACACGGTTTGAAGAGAGACCACAAATATCAGGAAGAAGGAGAGAGCAACTATAGCAGACAGAGACAGAATAATCCTTCTGGATCTGTGAGCGAAGTGACGGGGGAAGTGAGACATGAGAAGTGTAGGGCTCTGACAAAGATTGTGGTGAGGCTGGGAACAGATTCAGAGGTCAGGAGCAGATGGGAGGTGACACATGATGGAGAGAATTTGGGGAGAGGACTCGTACATGAAGGGGACCCTTTAACATGTAGACAGACTTTGAAATGACTTTATTGTGTGGAATCGAAACAGATGGAGAAGATTGATTCACTGGCATGAACATGCAGTGAGGGGATATTACTGCTTAAAAATAACTTTGAACAGAGAAGATACAATTGGAGCTCCAGCCTTGTCCTTTGCACACAATCACCATGCCTGACATCAACTATCTGAGTTCTGTGTCCTGGGGATACATCAAGGTACGTCCTGCTCTACATAGGGGTGCTGATGGTGGGACCCTTACCTCCTCTGCAGCTGGAACAGTGAAAGTTGCACTGTATCTATTGGCTTTTCCTACTCGTCATGTGAGGACCCTTTCCAGTAGTAACAACCTATTGTAAAAGTTTAGCTTGTCTTTCAAACTGTCCCCACTAGAAAACTTCAGAATGTGAGCAGTAGAAATGGGGCTTTCATGTAGTCGCCTTATGCGCCATTCTCTCACACTTGTTCTGTCTCTGTTTGTCATCTTGCAACACATCCATATGATGGAAATTTCAGAAATTCATTATCCTGCAGAAGGTTCTGCTGCTGGCACTGATGCCGCGTACACACGATCATTTTTCCCGTCGGGAAAAATGAAATTTTTCCCTTTGGACGAGAAAAACGATCGTCTGTAGGCTTTTTGCCGTTTTTCCCGACGGGAAAAACTGCATTAATCACGACGAGAAAAATTAGAACATGCTCTAATTTTTCTCGTTGTGATTCCTGTCATTTTTTTCCGCAGCAGTTTTCCCATAGGGAAACACTGCCGCGGAGCCTACACACGGTTGTTTTTCTCGTCAAGAGAAAAAATTACGGGAAAAACGGCCGTGTGTGGGGGAACAAAGCGTTCCCTCGGTTTTCCTGTCGTGATTCACGGCGGTGTTTTCACCGCCGTGAATCATGATCGTGTGTACGCGGCATTATAGGAAGCACATATCATGGAGGACTATCCCATTCTATGTAACCAGCCGTGTTGTCTAGAAATCCACAGGATGACTCTACATGCTTTAGCTTCAGCACTTTCTAGGTCACTATCCCAGAACATGTTGAGATAAGGTATTCTGACTTTCATCATCTGAGAGCTTGCTCAAGTTCTGTGACTTAAGCCTCGTACACACGACCGAGTTTCTCGGCAAGAACCAGCAAGAAACTTGCTGGCAGAGATTTCTTGCCGAGAAATTAGTTTGTGTGTATGGTTTCTCGTCAAGAACCTGCTCTCTATTTTCTCGTCGAGATTCTCGTCAGCCTGTTTCTCGACGAGAAAATTGTGTGTGTACACTTACCTGTCCTCCGGGAAGCCTGCGCATGCTCGAAATGACTTTGGCGCATGCGCGGTAGCTTCCTAGGCATACGTAGGGTGTACAAAGATGGCGGCGACGGCATCGAATGTGACGAGCGAATGCTCGTCTTATTCAATTACGTCACCGCGTTCGCTCCCTTCAAAGAACCGCGGGTTCTTTGAAATGAGCGTGTGTACACTCGGGCGGGACAAGTTTCTTGTCCAAGGATCTCGTCGAAAAAAACGACGTGTTTTTTACGACGAGATTCTCAGCCGTGTGTACGAGGCTTGAGATTTATTCAATCTAGTGATAGACACACAACAGACGTTCTCAGAAGTTTCTTCTTTTTTTTAATCTTGTGACAAGCGTTCTTCAAAAAATATCAATATTCTTTATTTTGTGAAAGTAAAGCCTCGTACACACGACCGAGTTTCCCGTCAAAAAACGACAAGAAAACTGCCGAGAGAGCTTTCTTGCCGAGAAAACCGTTCGTGTGTATGGTTTCTCGTCTAGAAAACTGCCGGGAATCTCGACGAGTAAAATAGAGAACCTGCTCTCTATTTTCTTGTCAGGATTCTCGTTTTTCTCGTCGGGATTCTTGTCGGCCTGTTTTGCGACGAGAAAACCGGTCGTGTGTATGCTTTTCCGAGTCTTAAAAAATCGCGCATGCTCAGAATCAAGTATGACACGGGAGCGCTCCTTCTGGTAAGACTAGCGTTCGTAATGGAGATAGCACATTCGTCATGCTGAACTGAAAAGCATGAGGCTGAAAAGCGCGAATCGTATCTCACCAAATTTTTTACCAACACGCGATAACACAAGATCAGCAAAAGCAGCCCAAGGGGTGGCGCCATTGGAATCGAACTTCCCCTTTATACTGCCGTCGTACGTACTGCACGTGACCGCGCAGAACAACGACAAGATTTGGAATTGACAGTGTGTATGCAAGGAAAGCTTGACAAGAAGCTCGTCAAGCTTGACCAGAATCTCATCGAGAAAATCTACGTTTTTTTTTTACGACGAGAAACTCGGTCGTGTGTACGAGGCTTCAGAGTGGACCGGCTTGGGAATTTTCTCTCAAAGGTGTGTGCCGGTTCAAACTACAGCGACTTGGGATCCGACTTGTCAGACCTCAAGTCGCCCCAAGTCACTGGACATAAGAAATTTCATTGAAGTGAATGAGAGCTGTCTTAAAGAGGAAGTAAACCCTCTACAAAAAAAACACCCTGCAAGACAAAGGCATAATGAGCTAGTATGCATAGTATACTAGCTCATTATAAATTACTTACCTGAGATCGAAGCCCCCGCAGCGGTCCTCGTTCCCCTCCTCCATCGCCGCCATCTCTCCCGGAGTAAAACCGAGTATCGCGGCTCCGGTGCTTTGACTGGCTGGAGCCGCGATGAGGTCACTCCCGCACATGCGCGCGGGAGCCGCCAGTCGCGGCACGATCGCCTTCAGTTTAGTGCGCCTGCGCCGTTGTCTAGGGCGCATGCGCCCTAGACATCGGTGCCCGTCTTTTTTGTAAATATCTCCTAAACCGTGTAGGTTTTGAAGATTTTTCTTGCCACTACAAGTAAGCCTTAATCTAGACTTGCCTGTAGGTAAAAGTGGTCTGTAAAGCCTCGTACACACGATCAAATATCCTATGGATTCTAATCCGATGGTTTTGTCCATCGGAAATCCGATGAAGCTGACTTCCATCAGTCTTGCCTACACACCATCAGTCAAAAAACCAACCGTTCCAAACGCGGTGACGTAAAACACTCCGATGAGCTGAGAAAAATGAAGTTCAATGCTTCTGAGCATGCGTTGACTTGATTCTGAGCATGCGTGGGTTTTTTATCCGATGGACTTGCCCATAGACGATCGGAAATTGCTATCGGTTTTTGATCCATCGGAAAAATTTAAAACATGTTCTATTTTTTTAAAACTGATGGAAAAAAGACGGATGGGTCCCATACACGATCGGTTTGTCCGATGAAAAAAGTCCATCGGACTGTTTTCATCTGTAAAACCGATCGTGTGTACAGGGCTTTAGGGTTTACAACCACTTTAATGTACACTACTGAAGTCGCTCCGACTTCAGAAAAGGTTCCTGTACTACTTCAAGGCGCCTTCTAGCCGACTTGTACCCATGAATTTGAATGGAAGTTGCCTCCAAGTCGGATCATTATCTTAATTGATGTGATTTGGATCCGACATTACAGGAAGATTACACAGGCATTCCCTGAAGTTGCCTCGAAGAGTCGTGCCGACTTTCAGGTCGCTGTAGTGTGAACCGGCACTAACCGAACAAGTGTGGATTGGAAATCTTTCCTATTGGCTGTAATGGCTACAGTTGTGATTTTCATTAAGTTGATCTAGGGAATTAGGCTGATGTTAATGGTGTCATGAAACTTTCTATTAATTTTCTTTTCTTTTGATCAAGGATTTTAAAACCATATTGGGTGTTGTATAGACAAGGAATGCTCCTGCAAGATCTAGATCAGCCTTTCTCAACCTTTTCAACACAGAGGAACCCTTAAAAAAACTGTCTGGTCTCAGGGAACCCCTGTTAAAAATTACTATATCTACAAGTCGTGATACATTAGTGTGATGGTCAATGGGAAGAATGCTCTTTAGACTTGTGGTCATTGGGAAGAATTACCCCCTTACAGATAGCTAAAAAGATCAATGGTGTCAGTGGGAACTTATCAGAGGCAGAAATTGTCCATTGCTCCAGGAACCTCTGGAGGAACCCTGGTTGCGAAACCCTGATCTAGATGGTTAAAGATGGTTGCATTAACAGATGCAGGAAAACTGTTGTGAAAAATGAAGTTCTTTAAAGCACCATGTCTTATTTTTTGCATTGAGCTGTATTTAGGATTCACCATGTAAAGAGAAGTCAGGCTTCCCTTTCAAGCCTCGTACACACGACCGAGAATCCCGTCGCAAAAAAACCATTGTTTTTCTCGACGGGTTTCTTGTCAAGCTTGACGAGATTCTTGTCAAGCTTTCCTTGCATACACACTGTCAATCCAAAATCTCGTCGGTCTAAAGCGCGGAGACGTACAACACGTACGACGGCAGTATAAAGGGGAAGTTCCATTCTCATGGCGCCACCCCTTGGGCTGCTTTTGCTAATGTTGTGTTACTGCGTGTTAGTAAAAGTTTTAGTGAGAGACGATTCACGCTTTTCAGTCTTCGTGCTTTCAGTTAGTTACAGTGTGACCAATGTGCTATCTCCATTACGAACGCTAGTTTTACAAGCAGGTGCGCTCCCGTCTCATACTTGATTCTGACCATGCACGGTTTTTGAAGACTCGGAAAAGCATATACACAAACGGTTTTCTCGTCCAAATACAGTCTGACGAGAATCACAACGAGAAAAAATAAAGCAGGTCTTCTTTTTTTCTCATCGAGATTCTGGGCAGTTTTCTTGACGAGAAACCTTAAAGCCTCGTACACACGCACGGTTTTCTCGGCAAGAAAGCTCTCCCAACAGTTTTCTTGTTGTTTCTTGCCGAGAAAACCGGTCGTGTGTACGAGGCTTAACAGGTTTTCTTCTAAGATTGCCCTGTTTTTGGCTCCATCCATCTTCCCATAAACTCTGACCAGCTTCCCTGTCCCTGCTGAAGAAAAGCAATCCCCACAACATGATGCTGCCACCACCATGTTTCACGGTGAGAATGGTGTGTTCAGGGTGATGTGCAATGTTAGTTTTCTGCCACGAGGCTTTATAATTAAACCCTGTTTAGGAGCCTCAAGAAGTTTAGTTTCATCCATCAAAACGTCTGCTGCTCATGAATATTATTATTATTATTTATACAGGATTTATATAGCGCCAACAGTTTGCGCAGCGCTTTACAACAACAGGGAAGACAGTACAGTCACAATACAATTCAATACAGGAGGGATCAGAGGGCCCTGCTCGTTGAAGCTTATAGTCTAGAAGGGAATTGCCAGTGTACATAAACCCCTAGGGTAGTATATGTACAACTTGGGGGACATTGATCTGTTTTCCAGCACTACTAAGTATATTGCCATTACTGTTGTTTATTTTGTTCGTCAAGTGGTAAAAATTTTCAGCAATTTATGTTGAAGTGATCAAACCTTTGGATATTTTCAGTAGGAGTCTATCACATTTAAAGAAAGGTGTCACCACCATTTGATATTTGGTTACTAAACTCCTAAAAATGGGACTGTATGAAGACCTTAGGTCAGGGTTGTCCAACATTTTGACCTTCCTGGGCCACATTGGAAGAAGAGGAATTGTCTTGGGCCACACATAACATGTACAATACACTAACAATAGGGATAGCTGATGAGCAGAAAAAGTGAGGCAGATTACAAGTCAACGTTCACTGACAGTGAAAAGGGGGCAACATAAAACCAGTGCAATATTTTTGATAAACAAAGGCATCAATATCTTGTTCGATGGTTGTAGTAGCAATTCTTAGGGGCTGATTAGATATTTTGGTTCTAATTTTGGCCTTCATGTGCTTCATCCATGACAATAGTTGCTTACATATATAGGTACTGCCGAAAACTGATGACATTAATAAGGTGTGATTGTGAACAGTGAGAGGAAACTTAAAACTTCAGTAGAAACCCTATAAAAAATTTCTTCGACCGCATGTGTTCGCTAAGTGTAAATACATTTTTACAAAAAAATATATATATCTGCATTTTTTAGTAAGTTTACGATTTTGTGTTGGGCCACAGGTTGGACACCCATGCCTCAGGTAAAGAGTTATCACACATGCATTTTTTTATTAAACTGTTAAGAGATCATAAAACTTTTTATTGTAAGTGTAGCAACCTCACCCCTTCTCATTCACGGCTTGTTTGTCTCGTCTAGGGGTTAGTACTGAGGGGAGGGATGAGATACACCACGGCCCATGTCCTCTAGAAAGACTGGAGGTGAAGGCCAGAACTATCGGGTTTTGTGTGTGTGTCCTAGAGTCAAATCCTTTACTGAATGACCCCCCCTTTGCTTCCAGTAACTGAAGTTCCACACACTGAAAACGGTCCAACTCATATTTATTCTTCTCAATAAATAGTCATTCAGCACAGACAGGTTGGGACCCAACGAACAGTTCAGTATTTGTAGGGAGTAGGTCGAGGCACAATCCTTTTTAGATAGAGCTAACCATTGTAGTGTCACCAATGGCGAATAGTCACTGCCACTGACTATATTGAACAGAGCATGGATTACCTTCGCTAACGTAGCCCCTATCAGGGGAAGACATCCGTCCAAGACAGTTACCGGAGGCCTCTCCGTCACCAGCAATACTGCGCTGGACTCTCCGGAGAAGTTCTGCTCACCGGCCTCCTCGTCTCAGACACTGGCACCCAAGGAGTTAGGGCCCCCTCAGATTCCTCCACCCTCGCGGAACTCAGTCGAAGGTACTGAGCTCCAGGCTTCCGCCATAGTACCTCACCCCAGGCTAAAGGTGCCTGAGATGGACTCCATCTCCCGCTCCGGCCAGGTCAAGGGCACCTGGGCCCGGAACTCCTGAACGCCAGCACCCAGGCTGAAGGTGCCTGGGTGCGGCTGTGTCCTCCGACTCTGAACCCCAAGGTCAGGGCGGCCCCCCTTTTATCTCCTCTCCCTTTGCGTCACAGCAGGTTCCCCGCCCCGCTGTACCAGCGCCAGGAAAGGACAAAAAGGGATGCAGTCTTGCGGTGAGTGTTCAGCTCCGGCCCAGGGCGACAGCACCACCTGCAGGCCGCAGGGAACCTCACACCACCAGAGTCCTCCAAAAACCACAAAAGGGTCTCAGATTCCCTAACAATCAATGCATCTGGGTTACACTACCACCCAGATGCCTCCCCTAAATTCAAATACCCGCTACATAAGGTTGAAATGCTATTCAAGAAATTCTTTGGATCAAACATGAATGTAAATAAAGGTCACATATAATATGCCTATTTCCAGGTTGGTATTGTTGAATTGAGTGGCATCTTGATATAGCGCGGTCATTTACCCCGTAGGATCCCGACGCGCTTGTCAAGGAGCTTGCAATCTAAGGTCCCTAACTCACATTCATATACTAGGGCCAATTTTAGACAGAAGCCAATTAACCTACCAGCATGTCTATGGAGTGTAGGAGGAAACCGGAGTACCAGGAGGAAACCCACGCAGGCACAGGGAGAACATGCAAACTCCAAGCAGGTAGTGTCGTGGTTGGGATTCTAACCAGCGACCCTTATTACTGCTAGGCGTAAGTGCTACCCACTACACCACTGTGCTCACCGGTATTGTCCTTGAGGAGCATCACCAATCATTATCTTGTATATGGTGACATTCAGAGGTATTTTTTCAGCTGGTAGATTTAAATTATAACTAAAAGCAAAACTTTTTTCTTTAGTTTTGGATAGAGTAGAGATAGATTAGAACACCTGTCAGTTTTTATTGCTGTCGGTGTCCCCATTAAAGCGGAGTTCCACCAGAAAAATAAATAAATTAAAAGTCCGCAGCTACAAATACTGCAGCTGCTGACTTTTAAAATAAGGACACTTACCTGTCCAGGGCGCCCGCGATGTCCTCACCCAAAGCCGACCTGTCCCTCGGCTCCGAGTGGAGGCGCCGGCATCTTCTCTAAGGGAATCCGGAAGTGAAGCCTTGTGGCCTCACAACCTGGTTCCCTACTGCGCATGCGCGAGTCGCGCTACCTGTTCTGAATGGTCCCTGCTGTATTCTGGGACCTGTGTGTCTCCCAGAAGACAGCTGGGGGCAGAGGAGGGGCCAGACATGGCGTAGTTTGCGCGAATTCTGTGGCACTCTTTTGCCGGAAGTGGGAGCAAATATCTGGATTTGACGGGTATTTGCTCCCCCCCCCTCCCCCCTGAAAGGTGCCAAATGTGACACTGGAGGGGGGGGGGTAACCGGATCAGGGGAAGTTCCAATTCCTGGGTGGAACTCCGCTTTAAGGCGATAAAGAATATAGATTCACCCTTTATATTTGTCATGTTTACCATTATCATTGAAAGTAAAAGGAAATCCCCAAATTTTGGGTTGTCCCTAGAAAAGTAATAGAGGGAAATTGTTCCAATGGGGACACTTGTTCTGGTGACCTGGGGGTCCCCAAGGAATTTCTTTAATTTTCAGGGATTTCCTCTCACTTACTGTTTGGCTATAGGACAGGAAGTGAAGGCAAATCTCTGCAATGGGACACAGATTGCAAAAATAAACCTGACAGGGGTTACTACATTCCTTTGCTCTATCCAAAAAAAAAAAAAAAAAATGTGCCTATAGTTCTACTTTAAGTTTTATGTGTTTGAAAAATCAAAATCTGCATCTTCAGGACAGTTTGATAACAATGCTTATATGTGGTAACCCTTGACCTAAGGTGACCAGACAGTGCCATTTTGATGAGTTTAGCAACCAAAAGTAAAGATTTAAAGCTGTAATCCAGACAAGCTATTAAATAAATTAATTCTAATTTTCATTAACTCTTTTATACATCAAACGATTTTTAATTCTGTACTGCCAGTCTTGTGATCCAGTCACCCCAAGCAAAAAGCTTAATGACCACAATTTTCCATGCTGAAATTGGACAATGCAGCTTGGTCACTGATCTGCCCCCCAGCCTACCGATTGGACAGTGACACCACACTGATAGGGTCATTATTCTGCTGCTCTTGCCTATCAGCAAGTGTTAAATTAGAAGCCCTTTGTACTTTGTGTTGTAGAGCCTGATTGGCTCAAAGTGCTGACCCTCCATCTCTGAGTCCTGATGAAAAGAAATAGATTAAGATACTTGCACTACCTGTTTTTAGCTGTATTTTTTTTAATGAATGTGTAACTGGCCCAAATGATCCTACATATTTCCCTCAAGTTCATCTTTAAACATAAATGTATTTTATTACATGAACAACATACATACCAACCTTGAAAGATCTTATACTGTGATGCATTTGTAGGTACCCTTAGTATGTTTTGGTATGGAGAAGGTGGGGGCACTTGCAGTATGCTTGGGTTTTAGAGAGTAAGGTAGATGGTGGAGGTATTTGTAGTATGGTTGGGTTTCAGAGAGTGATGTAAATGGTGGAGGTATATGTAGTATGGTTGGGTTTCAGAGAGTGATGTACAATGCCTTGAAAAAGTATTCATATCCCTTGAAATTTTCCACATGTCATGTTACAACCAAAAATGTAAATGTATTTATTGAAATTTTATTTGCTAGACCAACACAATTGTGAAGCGAAAGTAAAATTATAATTGGTTTTCATTTTTTTTTTTTACAAATATGAGAAAAGTGTGGGGTACATTTGTATGGCGCCCCCCTGAGTCAATACTTTGTAGAAGCACCTTTCTCTGCAATTACAGCTGCGAGTCTATTTGGGGATGTCTCTACCAGCTTTGCCCTTCTAGAAAGTGAAATTTTTGCCCATTCTTCCTTGCAAAATAGCTCAAGCTCTGTCAGATGGGATGGAGAGCGTCTGTGAACAGCAATTTTCAAGTCTTGCCACAGATTCTCAAATGTATTTAGGTTTGGCTTTGACTGGGACATTCTTCTAACAAATAAATATGCTTTGATCTAAACCATTCCATTGTAGCTCTGGCTGAATGTTTAGGGTCATTGTTCTGCTGGAAGGTGAACCTCCACCCCAGTCTCAAGTCTTTTGCAGACTCTAAAGCCTCATACACACGGCCGGGAATCTCGTCAGGAAAAAACACGTCGTTTTTCCTGACGAGATTCTTGAACAAGAATCTTGTCCCGGCCGAGTGTACACACGTACGATTCAAAAGAACCGCCGTTCTTTTGAATGGCACGAACGCGGTGACGTCATCGACTACGACGAGCGTGCGCTCGTCACATTCAATGCCGTCGCCGCCATCTTGCTACACCCTACCTATGCCTAGGAAGCTACCGCGCATGCGTCAGTCATTTCGAGCATGCGCGGGTTTCCACAGCGACAGGTAAGTGTACACACTCTCGGGTTTCCCGACGAGAATCCCAACGAGAAAATAGAGAGCAGGTTTTCTATTTTTCTCGTCGAGATTCTGGACAGTTTTCCTGACGAGAAACCTGAAAGCCTCGTACACACGGCCGGTTTTCTCGGCCAAAAAGGTCTCCCGGCAGTTTGCTTGTTGTTTCTTGACGAGAAAACCGGTCGTGTGTACAGGGCTTAACAGGTTTTCTTCTAAGATTGCCCTGTTTTTGGCTCCATCCATCTTCCCATAAACTCTGACCAGCTTCCCTGTCCCTGCTGAAGAAAAGCATCCCCACAACATGATGCTGCCACCACCATGTTTCACGGTGAGAATGGTGTGTTAAGGGTGATGTGCAGTGTTAGTTTTCTGCCACACATAGTGTTTTGCTTTTAGGCCAAAAAGTTAAATTTTGGTCTCATCTGACCAGAGCACCTTCTTCCACATGTTTGCTGTGTCCCCCACATGGCTTCTCGCAAACTGCAAACGGGACGACTTATGGCTTTCTTTCAACAATGGCTTTCTTCTTGCCACTCTTGCATAAAGGGCAGATTTGTGGAGTGCAAGACTAAAGCCCTGTACACACAATCGGTTTTACAGATGAAAACAGTCCGATGGACTTTTTCCATTGGACAAACCGATCGTGTATGGGCCCCATCGTTTTTTTTTCCATCGGTGTAAAAAAATAGAACATGTTTTAAATTTATCCGATGGGAAAAAAAACGATAGCAAATTACTATCGTCTGTGGGGAACTCCATCGGATAAAAAACCCACGCATGCTCAGAATCAAGTCGACGCATGCTCAGAAGCATTGAGCTTAATTTTTCTCGGCTTGTCGGAATGTTTTACGTCACAGCGTTTGGAACGATCAGTTTTTTGAATGATGGTGTGTACGCAAGACTGATGGAAGTCAGCTTCATCGGCTTTCCGATGGAAAAATCCATCAGTTAAAAATCCATAGGAAATCCGATCGTGTGTACGGGGCTTTATAGTTGTCCTGTGGACAGATTCTCCCACCTGAGCTGTAGATCTCTGTAGCTTCTCAAGAGTTACCATGGGCCTCTTGGTTGCTTCTGATTAATGCTCTCCTTGTCTGACATGTCAGTTTAGGTGGACGTCCATGTCTTGGTAGGTTTGCAGTTGTGCCATACTCTTTCCGTTTTCAGATGATGAATTGAACAGTTCTCCGTGAGATGTTCAAAGCTTGGGATATTTTTTTAAAACCTAACCCTGCTTTAAACTTCTCCACAACTTTATCCCTGACCTGTGTGGTGTGTTCCTTGGTTTTCATAATGCTGTTTGTTCACCAAGGTTCTCTAACAAAGCTCTGAGGGCTTCACAGAACATCTGTATTTATACTGAGATTAAATTACACACAGGTGGACTCCATTTACTAATTAGGTGACTTCTGAAGGCAATTTGTTCCACTAGATTTTAGTTAGAGGTATCAGAGTAAAGGGGGCTGAATGCAAATGCACATCACACTTTTCAGATATTTATTTGTAAGACATTTTGAAAACCATTTATCGTTTTTCCTTCCACTTTGTGCTGGTCTATCACATAAAATCCCAATAAAATACATTGACGTTTTTGGCTGTGACATGACAAAATCTGGAAAATTTCAAGGGGTATGACATTTTTTCAAGACACTGTAGATGGTGAAGGTACTTGTGGTATGTTTATGTATTAGAGAGTGGATGTACAAGGTGGGGACACTTGTAGTTTAGCTGGGTATTAGTGAGTATTATAGAAGGTGGAGGTACTTGTAGTATAAGGTGCTAGAGTGAATTAGAAGGTGAGGGTACTTGTAGTATAGTCCGCATTAGTGAGTGATGCAGGTGTACAAACTTGTATTAGAATATGGGTATTGGGCTCTATTCACACTATTGCTTTATTTGGTGCATTTTAAAAAAAATGCAGGGAATTTTTTTTAACATGGGCTCCTATGGAACATGTTCACATCAATGCATTTTTGTGCCTCTGCGTTTTTGGAAAGGGTCAGGGACTTTTTTTCCCCGCAAAATGCAGCGTTTTGCATGTAATAGACTTCAATGGACCC
Organism: Rana muscosa; assembly: GCA_029206835.1. Lineage (NCBI taxonomy): Eukaryota > Metazoa > Chordata > Amphibia > Anura > Ranidae > Rana > Rana muscosa. The sequence continues at coordinate 296,271,320 of CM055118.1, forward strand.
GCATCCAAAATGCAAGTTCCGCGTTTTTACCGCGATTTTGCAGCGATTTGCGTTTCTTTTTTACACTGTATATAGCTGGTTGCTAAGGAGGGGGCCGGGAAGCCGGTCGCCACGTCCTTAACAACCGATGAGTCATCAGCTATCAGCGGGCTTCCCTCTAAATGTAAAAAAAAAGAATTGCCGGCTAAAAAAAATCGAGAGAAAAAAAACAGCATGGGGTCCCCCCCAGGTCCATACTAGGCCCCGGAGGAGGCCCCAATGCCAAAATTTTAAAAAAAATAGCGTGGTGGTCCTCCATCTTCTCCCACATCTTCATCCTCCGGTCTTCTCCCCCTGCTTCTTCTTCCGCTCTTCTTCTGTCTTCTTTGTCCGGTGTTCTTCTTCCTCTGCTGCCGCTCCCACGGACAAACCTCCTCCGATGCTCTGTCGGCGCGGATGTCCTGCATTTCTTAAATAACGATGGGGGTGTGGCAATCAGATTATGTCATACGGAGGCCACACCCCTTGTGACGTTACCGCCTGGGGCTTGATGGGTCTGTGATGTCACAAGGGGGTGTGGCCTCCGAATGAAGTAATCCGATTTCCACGCCCCCATCGTTATTTAAGAAATGCAGGACATCGGCGCCGTTAGATCAGCAGGACGCAGCATCGGAGGAGGGTCGTGGGCTGGAGCGGCGGCGAAGGAAGAAGAACACCGGACAAAAGACAGAAGAAGAGCGGAAAAAGAAGCAGGGGGAGAAGGAGAAGACCGAAGGATGAAGATGGAGGAAGACCGTAGGAAGAAGCGGAGAAAAAGAAGATTTTTAATAAAAGACTTGTCAAAAACTGTCTACTGTATTTTTTAACACTACACTACTTTTTTTTTTTGTGAATGGGTAGGGGTACAATGTACCCCATACTCATTCACATAGGGGGGTGCTGGGATCTGGGGGCCCCCTTGTTAAAGGGGGCTTCCAGATTCCGATAAGCCTCCCACCCGCAGACCCCGACAACCACCGGGCAAGGGTTGCTTTGGTGCAGAGCCCCCCTGCCCCAAAGCACCCATCCCCCTATGTTGAGGGCATGCGGCCTGGTATGGTTCAGGAGGGGGGGGCGCTCGCTTGTCCCCTCCTTTTCCTGACCTGCTGGGCTGCATGCTCGGATAAGGCTCTGGTATGGATTTTGGGGGGACCCCCACGCCATTTTTTTTCTTTGAAATTTTGGCATGGGGGTCCCCTCCAAATCCATACTAGACCCAAGGGCCTGGTATGGACCTGGGGGGGGGGATGGGCCACGCTGTTTTATTTTATTTATTTATTTTAGCCGGCAATTCTTTTTTTATTACATTCATCGAGAAGCCCGCTGACAACTCATGACTCATTGGTTAAGGACGCGGCGGCCAGCTTCCTGGCCCCCTCCTTAGCAACCAGCTAAATACAATGTAAAAAAAAAAAACGCAGCAAGCACCGCAAAAAGCACTGCAGGAACGCTCAAAAGCAACATGCATAGATGTGAATCGAGCCTTAGAGAGTTATGCAGATGGTTAAGGTACTTGTGTTGGGTAAGAGAAAGGGAGCCGCTCAGGTGTGGGAATCCTTCAAATCACCCCCTCCCAGCAGACAAAGGTGCAAGCAATGCTATTGACAGCAAACAGGAACGAAAAAGTCTTCTGGACTGCAGCACTCAAAAATAAAAGCCTTTATTTTAAAATAAGGAATCCAAAATACACACTGTACAACGGTACACAGGTCAAAAAAAATTGGCTGACATGTTTCGCACCTGTGTACCGTTGTACAGTGTGTATTTTGGATTCCTTATTTTAACCACTTGCCGCCCGCCCTATAGCGGATTGACGTCGGCAAAGTGGTTCTAAAATCCTGACTGGACGTCATATGACGTCCTCAGGATTTTAAGCCGCTGCGCGCCCCCGGGGGCGCGCATAGCGGCGATCGTTGTTGCAGGGTGTCAGTCTGACACCCCGCAACTCCGATCTAGGTAAAGAGTCTCCGAGGGAGACTCTTTACCACATGATCAGCCGTGTCCAATCACGGCTGATCACAGTGTAAACAGGAAAAGCCGGTCATCGGCTTTTCCTCACTCGCGTCTGTCAGACGCGAGTAGAGGAGAGCCGATCGGCTGCTCCTCTGACAGGGGGGGTTTGTGCTGATAGATTATCAGCACAGCTCCCCCGAGGATGCCCACTGGACCACCAGGGATGCCACTAGACCACCAGGGATGCCACTAGACCACCAGGGAAGCCACTAGACCACCAGGGAAGCCCACCATTAATGGTATGCCACCCTAGACCACCAGGGATAATGGATGCCAATCAGTGCCACAATGGGCACCACTGATTGGCAGGCATTATTGTTTGGCACTGATTGGCATCCATTAGTACAGTATAGTGCCACCTATCAGTGCCCATCCGTGCCACCTATCCGTGCCCATCCGTGCCGCCTATCCGTGCCCACCCGTGCCGCCTATCCGTGCCCACCCGTGCCGCCTATCCATGCCCACCCGTGCCGCCTATCTGTGCCCACCCGTGCCGCCGATCGTTGCCCACCTGTGCCGCTGATCGTTGCCCACCCGTGCCGTCGATCGTTGCCCACCCGTGCCGTCGATCGTTGCCCATCCGTGCCACCTCATCGGTGCCCATCCGTGCCACCTTATCCGTGCCCGTCAGTGCAGCCCCATCAGTGCCCATCAGTGAAGGAGAAAACTAACTTATTTACAAAGTTTTGTAACTGAAACAAAAAAAAAACTTTTTTTTTTTTCAACATTTCTGGTCTTTTTTTTATTTTTTAGCAGAAAATAATCCCAGAGGTGATCAAATACCACCAAAAGAAAGCTCCATTTGTGGGGAAAAAATGCTAAAAATTTCGTTTGGGTACAGTGTAGCATGACCACGCAATTGTCATTCAAAGTGCAACAGCGCAGAAAGCTGAAAATTGGTCTGGGCAGGAAGGTGTATAAGTGCCCAGTATGGAAGTGGTTAAAATAAAGGCTTTTATTTTTGAGTGCTGCAGTCCAGATGACTTTTTCGTTCCTGTTTGCTACTTGTGTTGGGTGTTGGAGAGTGATGCAGGTGGAGACGCTTGTAAGTACTTATAGTATGTTTTGGTATTAAAAAGTAGGGATGAGCTTCGTGTTCGAGTCGAACATACGTTCGACTCGAACATCGGCTGTTCGATCGTTCGACGAAGATCGAACGATTTGGGCCGTTCGCACCAAATTCGAGTGACGCGAACGGCCCACAATGCACTACGCCATCGCAGTGTCATCCAGGCGCTGTGATTGGCCAAGCATGCACTGTGACCCCGCATGCTTGGCCAATCACAGCGCCGGCAGCGAGGAGAGCAATGATTGGCCACAGGCAGGATGCCTGTGGCCAATTATTCTTGAGGGGGTTTAGTACACGCCCCACACTATAAAAGGCCGCCAGCGCGGCGGCCTTCTGTAGTGTGTTCCGGAGCAGGGAAAGAGAAGCATAGGCAGGGACAGTGTCATTTTTTTTCCTTTACTAATCCTGGATTCCTTGTGTTTAGGGACAAATAAGGATAGGTAGGGAGAGTGTCAGTGTGTTATTCTGTGCTAAACCTTGTTTGTAGGGACAGAGTAGGACAGTGAGTGAAACTGACAGTGTGCTATTCTGTTCTAAACCAATCTTGCTGAACCATATTTGAAATCCTTGAGTTTAGGGACAGAGAAGGACACTCGTGGAAACTATCAGTGTGCTATTCTGTGCTAAATCTTGTTTGTAGGGACAGAGAGGTACAGTGAGTGAAACTGACAGTGTGCTATTCTGTGCTAAACCAATCTTGCTGAAGCATATTGCAAATCCTTGTGTTTAGGGACAGAGAAGGATAGGCAGGGGACAGTGTCAGTGTCATTGTTGCTAAGCCTCCTGCACAGTATACACCTGAAGGTAGCCCTTATTGCTGTTTTTCCCATCTCCCTGCAGGCCATCCATTAAAATGTCTGGAAGGCAAACAAGGAGAGGCAGACAGTCAGGAGGCAAAAAAAGAGGGCAAGCAGGCTCTGTGTCTGGGGGCAACAGTGCTGGTCGTGGACGCGGTGCATTGTCATCAGCACATGGCCATGGGACACGCTTGTCCTTCTTTTCGGCAGCTGGACATGTTGAGCCACATCATGCCGAAGACTTGGTAGAGTGGATGACCAAGCCCACCTCATCCTCCTCATCCTCTCTCACCCAGGCTCAGGGTACTGGCAAAGCAGCTGCCAAAGCGTCCTCTTCTCTGGTATCATTATCTTCATTAGTCAATCCTTCCCTAGACCCACCATGTCCTCCTCCTGAGGAGTCCCCCGAACTGTTTGAGCACAGTGTTGGGTACATGCTCCAGGAGGATGCCCAGCGTTTCGAAGGATCTGATGATGATACCCAGATAGAGGAAGGCAGTAGCGTGAGAGCAGAGAGAGGGGATGCTCAAGAAGGACACCAATCTGGCAGTCATGCTCCAGCAGCTGCAGCATACTGCCAGATTGGCTCCAGTGATGAGGAGGGAGGGGATGATGAGGTCACTGACTCCACGTGGGTGCCTAATAGGAGAGAGGATGAGGAGGAGGCACATCTCCAACGAGGCAGGATGCCCTTGGGTGGCCAGCGTATGGGCAGCACACCGACGGAATCACACCGCAGAGCTCCGCCTGTGCAGGGCGCTGCCTCTGCCCGTCATTCAAAAAGTTCTTTGGTGTGGGCCTTTTTTGAGGCAAGTGCATCAGATCGCACAGCTGCTGTTTGCAACATATGTCTCAAGCGTATATCGCGTGGCCAAAACATCAGCCGCTTGGGCACCACATGCTTGATCAGACATATGTTGACCTGCCATGCAGCTCGTTGGCAAGCCTACCTTAAAGACCCACACCAAAGAACAAAGCTGACCTCTTCTTGCACCGCATCAGCTGGGATCTCCAACCCCACTATACCTTCAGTCCTCTCTGAAACCTGCTCTGAGAGGAATGAAGGTGTAGAATTAGGTGTGTCACAGCCAAGTACTTGCGGGCACTCTGCTAGCAGTACACCGACGTCCGATTCTAGCAGGCAAATTTCCCTGCCCCAGCTGCTGGACCGTCGAAAGAAGTTCACTCCCAGCCATCCACATGCCCAGCGGTTGAATGCTAGCTTGGCTAAATTGCTAGCGCTTCAACTGCTGCCTTTTCAGTTGGTAGACTCGGCCCCCTTCCGTGAGTTTGTGCAATGTGCGGTTCCTCAGTGGCAGGTTCCCAAACGCCACTTTTTCTCACGGAAGGCGATTCCGGCTCTCTACAGGCATGTGGAAGGCAATGTCTTGGCCTCGCTGGACAGGGCGGTCAGCAGTAAGGTGCATATTACCGCTGACTCATGGTCCAGCAGGCATGGACAGGGACGTTACCTTTCTTTCACGGCCCATTGGGTCACTCTTTTGGCAGCTGGGAAGGATGCAGGACAAGGTGCAGTAGTGTTGGAGGTTGTTCCACCGCCACGCCTCCAAAATGCTACTACTGGTTGTGACACACCTCTCTCCTCCACCCCTCCTCTTCTTCTTCCTCCATGGCCTCTTCCTGTGGTTTGTCCTCGGAACCAGCGGTGCTCCGTAGGCGTTCAAGGGGCTACGCAAGTACGCAGGCAAAAAGATGCCATGCCGTGCTTGCGCTGGTGTGTTTGGGGGACAGGAGCCACACTGGGGCAGAGGTCCTGTCTGCTCTGCAGGGGCAGGCCGAGAGGTGGTTGACGCCACGCCAGCTTAAGCCAGGAATGGTGGTTTGCGACAATGGCACCAACCTCCTCTCCGCCCTCCGACAGGGACAACTGACCCATGTGCCCTGTATGGCTCACGTCCTTAACCTGGTGGTGCAGCGGTTCTTGGGCAGGTACCCGGGCTTACAGGATGTCCTGAGGCAGGCCAAGAAAGTCTGTGTTCATTTCCGCAGATCTTATAATGCCAGTGCTCGCCTGGCTGAGCTGCAAAAGGAGTTGAACCTGCCCAAGAACTGCCTTATATGTGACATGCCCACCAGGTGGAACTCAACGTTGGCCATGCTGCAGCGGCTGCACACGCAGCAGAGGGCCATCAATGAGTACCTGTGCGACTACGGCACCAGGACAGGGTCAGGGGAGCTCGGTTTTTTTTCACCATGCCAGTGGGGCATGATCAGGGATGCATGCACTGTCCTGGCACCATTTGAGGAGGCCACGAGGATGGTGAGCAGTGACAGTGCATGCATCAGTGACACTGTACCTCTTGTCCACCTGTTGGAGCACACACTGCGTGGAATAATGGACAGGGCACTTGAGGCAGAACAGAGGCAGGAAGAGGAGGACTTCCTTGCCTCTCAAGGCCCCCTTTACCCTGACAGTGTTCCTTCTGTCCCACCCATCGCACAGGAAGAGGAGGAGGAGGAGGATTGTGTCAGCATGGAGGTGGAGGCTGGCACTCAGCATCATCAGCAGCAGTCTTTTAGGGATGATTTACAGTCCCAAGAAACCAGTGGACTTGTACGTGGCTGGGAGGAGGTGGCTGCGGATCATGTCGTCCTTAGTGACCCAGAGGACTCCGGACTGAATGCCTCAGCTAACCTACGCTGCATGGCCTCCCTGATCCTGCAAAGTCTGCGGAAGGATCCTCGTATTCTTCGGATCAAGGAGAGGGACCATTACTGGCTGGCCACTCTCCTTGATCCACGGTACAAGGGTAAGGTTGCGGACCTTATGTTACCGTCGCAGAGGGAGCAGAGGATGAGACAACTCCGGGAGGCCTTGCAGAAAGGTCTGTGCAACGCGTTCCCAGAGACTGGGAGGTTACAAACTCCTGGTCCTGGACAACGAGTTGCTGAGGCTTCGGGCAGTCAAAGAAGGAGCGGTGGGGAAGGTGGCCGTCTGACCGATGCGTTCAGACAATTCTTTAGTCCGCAGCCCCAAAGTATGATCGTTTCCAGCAACCATCGCCAGCGTCTGATATACATGGTGCAGGAATACCTAGGGGCAAGGTCAGACTTGGACACCTGCCCCACCGAAAATCCTCTGGCTTACTGGGTCTTGAGGATGGATCACTGGCCAGAGCTTGCACAGTATGCAATTGAGCTACTGGCCTGTCCTGCATCCAGCGTTCTTTCAGAACGCACATTCAGTGCTGCTGGAGGATTTGTCACGGATCACAGGGTGCGCCTGTCCACCGACTCAGTTGATCGACTGACTTTCATCAAGATGAACCAGTCTTGGATCACCACCAGCTACCACACACCTGATGCTGATATAACAGACTAATTGATTTTAAAATGTCACATCCCTTCAAGACTGATGCTGTGCTGTGCTGTTATGTTGACTAGCTATCCTCCTCCTCCTCCTCAATGATCCGATTAATGATGATAGCTTGGAAGATCATTTTGGTTTATGGGTGCCGCCACCAGTGGCTAAGGCCCAATTTTTCAGCCCCTGTTTAACAGGGGCGTGCAATTACAATTTTTGATGCAATACTTTGCAACAGGCCTCATTGCTGTGCTCCAAGTACAGTATCTGTGAGGGGTTGCAGTGTTGTGCCACCAGTGCCTAAGGCCCAATTTTTCAGCCCCTGTTCAACAGGGGCATGCAATTATAATTATTGATCTAATAATTCACAGCAGGGCCCATTGCTGCGCCCACCAAGTGTAACTGTCAGGCCTTACAGTGTTGTGTCAACAACACCACCACCACCACCACCACCAAAGGCCCAATTTTTCAGCCCCTGTTCAACAGGGGCATGCAATTATAATTATTGATCTAATAATTCACAGCAGGGCCCATTGCTGCGCCCACCAACAGTAACTGTCAGGCCTTACAGTGTTGTGGCACCAGCACCACCATCAAAGGCCCAATTTTTACTACCACTGTTCAACAATTATATGTTATTACAATTCCTGATATAATAGTTGACAGCAGGGCGTTCCAGCACCCACCAAGAGTAACTGTGTGTGCTTACAGTGTTGTGCCAACACCAACACCTAAGGGGCCAATTTCTGCAGAGTATATACGGCAGGTCCCTACTTTCAAACATCCAACTTACAAACGACTACTACTTGCAAACAGAAGAAGACAACAGGAAGTGAGAAGAAATCTACCCCTTGGAAGGAAAATTCTCTCCTGTAAGAATTAATATGGGAGAAAGGTGTCTCCTCTCTACTGATGCTTTATCACCAATCCTTGTTTCAATAAAAACACCACATTTCAAAATCAGTTGTAATTGGGACGCAAAGTGAGGTGAAATGTTCTGAACAGGGGCACAGACATCAAACAAATGTTACAGGGGTGATAACCCTTCCCTATGTTTTCCAAAAAGCTTAAAAATAGATATTTGGGCTGGAGCTACACTTAAACAATGGAGCTGTTCAAAATTACAAACAGATTCAACATAAGAACAAACCTACAGTCCCTGTCTTGTATGCACCGCCTGTATACGGCTGTTCAGAGTATATAGGGCCTTTTTTATTTTGTGTGCGGGGTTCCCCTTAATATCCATACAAGACCCAAAGGGGCTGGTAATGGGCTGGGGTAGGGGGGGGGGGTGATGGGGTAGCTATGCCATTTTTCTTAAAGATTTTCATCCATATTACCGGGACCAGACATTACATTAAAGCCGCAAGCAGTTTTAAATGGCTTTTTTTTCCTTTAGAAATGTAATTTTGTGCAGGGACAGTTCTAAACACGGGAAACACGTGGCACTTCACAGGCATACTTTAGACACCCCCCAGGTACAATATTTAAAGGAATATTTGACTTTTTTTTTTTCACTTTATGCATCATTAAAATGACTGCTCCCGGAAAACGTCAGTTTTTAAAACTTTTTTGCATTGATACATGTCCCCTGGTGCAGAACCCGGGTTCCCAAACTCTGTTTAGGACAATAACATGGATAATAGTCGTTATAATTAGCACTGTAGAATCCGAACGTTCGCATCCATTGTATTTAATAGGGTTCTAATGTTCGTGCGAACTTTCGGTCCGTTCGCGGGTTCTGGTGCGAACCGAACCCGGGGGTGTTCGGCTCATCACTATAAAAAGTAATGCAAAATGTGGAGGTACTTGTAGTATGATCAAGTATTAGGGTGATGGAGAAGATGGATGTACATGTAGTCTGTATGGATTTTGCATTAGAGAGTGATGCAGAAGGTGCAGGTACTTGTAGTATGATCAGGTAGTTATGTAGAAGTTGAAAGTACTTTTATTCTTAGTTTTTCCATGGAAAGTGTATCCCCTGCCAGCTGTAGAGAAGGACCCTTGCTTGATGTGTGGAAGCAGTGGTCTCCCTGCAGAGATATGATTTACCCCCTGCATAGTCAGAGCTAGATCTCCCCAATCAGCAGGAATAATGACATTTGCTGATTGTAGAGCCTATATAGGTCTGACTCAGGAAGTGGCATGTCAGACCTCTGCAGAGAGACCACTGTTTCAACAGAGATGAAGGGTTCTTCTTCTCTGCAACATGCTGACAGGGGACAGGCATTTCTATTTCATCTGTGTCTGCTAGCTATAGAAAATTAACTCCTTAAGACTTTGCACGTCCTGCATTTTTTTTTTTTTTTTAACAATTTTTATTAAACTTCAAGAAAACATAACGGATCTACTGCAAAGGCTTCAGAAATGGCATAACAGCATAACTTCGCATAGCAAGAAATACAAAAGGTATATAACAAGAGGTGTCAGAGCATAAAAATGAAAAGATTCCTTGGTATCAAAAGAAGGAACACCGTGTAGACGTAAGATGCCCAAGATAAATCGACCTCACAGAATATAGATTATTGAATATAATTTGCAGGAATGGAAGCGTATTCCTACAAGGAAAAAAGGGTAACAAAACAAAATAGATATAACCCATACTGCAACCTCTAAACAAGAACACTTTCCAATATAACTCCTAGATGCAGGAGGTCTAAGCATCTGCTCTTGATGTAGTAGGAGGATCAAGGGGCTGATCAGTGTTGGATATGTTCAGTTTGCCCAATGTGTTGGTAAGGTTGGCTTTCAAGTACCAGTCGGTATACTAAAATGGCTTCATGAGAAGGGCGAGTTCTGCCATAGAAAATAAATGCTCTGAATCGTCTCCACCGGGAAAAGAAACGGTGGGTAGTTTTGTAGTTCTGAACAGTTATGTCCAATTTTTCCAAATAAAACAGGGACTGTAAATTTATTTTTCATGGCTGAAATACATGGCAGCGAGGGATGGATCCACACCCTAAGGATCACTCTGCGTGCTACCAGGAGACAGATGAGCCCATTGGGGCAATCCTGGGGTAGTTGTAGTCGGGGTCCGAGCAGAGGTGTCCTCATAGCCAAAGATACAGAGCAACGGGTCCTTGGTGGGACAGATGGCGGTGACTCTAGTCATATGTCAGGACTTGATCCCAATAGGTGACAGAAGGACATGTCCATAAACGATGAAATAAAGAGGGACGGGAGAGACTGTCCTGCATTTTGATGTACTTGGAATGTATTTAGCAGATTTAAACATGAAAAGAATGTAAAATATGGATTATACAGTTGTGTGAAAAAGTATTTGCCCCCTTCCTGATTTTTTTTTTATAAATTTTTTTGCATATTGCTCAGACTTAAATGATTCAGATCATCAAACAAATTTTAATAGTACACAAAGATAACCCGAGTAAATCCAAGATTTTGTTTTTAAATTATTATTTCATTCATTAGGGGAAAAAAGCTGTTCAAACCTGCCTGGCCCTATGTGAAAAAGTAATTGCCACCTCCCATGCTGAATCATAATTGAACTGTGATTAACCACAATTTTTTGGAAAGCTGAGTGAAATTTCACTTGCTACACCCAGGCCTGATTACTGCCAGGCCTGTTGAATCAAGAAATCACATAAATGGAAGCTGTCTGACAAAGTGAAGCACGCTAACAGATCACAAAAAGTCACACATCATGCCACAATCTAAAAAAAATCAAGAACAGATTAGAAACAAAGTAATGTACGTGTGTCGGTCTAGGAAGGGTTTCAAGGCCATTTATAAGGCTTTGGAACTCCAGTGAACCACAGGGAGAGCCATTATCCACAAATGGAGATAACTGTGGTGGACCTTCCCAGGAGTGGCCGGCCTACAAAAATTACTCCCAAGAGCATGACGACGACTCATCCAGGAGGTCATAAAAGAACCCAGAACAACATCTAAAGAACTGCAGGCCTCACTTGCCTCAGGTAAGATTCAACAATAAAAAAGAGACTGGGCAAAAATGGCATCCATGGGAGAGTTCCAAGGCCAAAACCACTGCTGACCAAAAAGAACACAACGGCTCACCTCACATTTACCAAAAAACATCTGGATTATCCCCAAGACTTTTAGGCAAATACTCTGTGGGCTGATGAGACAACTTTTTGGAAGTTGTGCGTCCCGTTACATCTGGCATAAAACGAATACAGCATTTCATAACAAGAACATCATACCAACAGTCAGACATGGTGGTGGTAGCGTGATGGTCTGGGGCTGCTTTGCAGCTTCAGGACCTGGACGACTTGCCATAATTGATAGAACCATGAATTCTGAGCTCTACCAGAAAATCCTAAAGGAGAATGTTTGGCCATCAGTTCATGACCTCAAGTGCACTACTTGAGTTATGCAGCAGGACAATGATCTGAAACACAACATCAAGTCCACCTCCAAATGGTTCAAACAAAGCAAAATGTAGGTTTTGGAGTGGCCTAGTCAAAGCCCAGACTTAAATCCAATTGAGATGCTGTATCATGACCTTACACAGGCTGCTTATGCTGGAAAACCCTCCAATGTGGCTGAATTAAAACAATTTTGCAAAGAGTGGACCAAAATTGCCCCACCCCAATGTGAAAGACTCATTGCCAGTTATCGCAAACGCTTGATTGCATTTGTTGCCGCCATCGGTGGCACAACCAGTTATTAGGTTTAGGGGGCAATTACTTTTTCACATAAAGCCAGGCAGGTTTGGAGAGCTTTTTTGCCCTAATAAATGAAACTATCATTTAAAAACTGCATTTTGTATTTACTCGGGTTATCTTTGTGTAATAATAAAATTTGTTTGATCGGAGTCATTTAATTGTGACATTTGCAAAAAAAAATAAAAAATCAGAAAGGGGGCAAATACTTTTCCCCACAACTGTAAATGAGAGTATTTCAATCTAATATAAAGGAGGCAGCTCATGGTATATTTGATATTTCCAGTGCCAGAAATTTCCAAGGTCAAGCCATCTTTACTTACGAGAATTTCTCGTTTGTTGTTTTTGTTATCAAACGACAAAAGATAGCGACTGTTACGGCAAATGAATAAAATAAAGTGCCTAACTTTCCTTGCAGAGCTGCTGTGGTGTACATATCTGTGCTCACATACCTCTGTATCTGTATTTCCAAGGTAAATTACTGACTTTCTATGATGGTCTCTGTCTCCCACAGTTCAAGAGGATGTTGAACCGTGAGCTAACACACTTGTCTGAGATGAGCCGTTCCGGGAACCAGGTCTCAGAATATATTTCCAACACTTTTCTCGGTGAGTCACACTCTGCATTAAAGAATAATTCCAGGCATGTACAATTTCATTGCAGTTTTTGTTTAAGGGATTTGAAATTCTTTTCAGCCAGTCCTGTGAATGACAGCAGAATGGTGACACCACTATTTTGCTTTACAGCTTCTTTGCTGGTTCTTGTCCTCTTATCAAACAGGCGAGGCATGATTAGGATGAAAACATAGGGGGGTAACCTATCTCGAGTTTGACAAGAATGTGTAAATTATAGGACTGGCTGAACAGAATTACAACCACGGGTTCAATAACCAGTCTTAAAGGATTATTATCATGGTTTGTATTTTCATGAAATTATCATTTAGAGTTGCTGTTATAAATAATTTTTGGTATGGTTTTTACTTGCATGCTGTGGTCTATGATCATATACAGTGCATTATCCTGCTATGGCTTATGAAACTTATGTTGCAGTCAGCAGTTTTGTTGGGCAACTGAAAAAAGGATTGCAAAATAAATCCCTTACAGTAAATATTGTTTCCAATAAGTTTTGATTACATTCTTTCCATAGACGTTTACTGAAATACACTATGTGTCAAAAAGTTTATGGGCAACTGACTGTTACACCTACATAAATAGCCAAAAGTACATGGACACTCCAATTTATTAAGTTTTAGGTGTTTCCAGTAAAGGGTAGTGTTAGGCCGTTCTAGGCAACTTTGTAACTCCAACCATGTCTGAACAATTTTGTGGAAGGAGCCTTTTGGTTCCAGAATGACTGTGGACCATGCACACCAAGCCAGCTCCATAAAGGCATGGTTTAGAGGGGAAGAACTCAAGTGGCCCACACAGAACCCTAATCTCATCCCCACTGAACTGTCCATTTTCTGTTATCCTCTTTTAAAGCAATAAAAATGACTAACAGCAAGCATGCCCATGCAGGGGCTAAGAGATCTGATGAAGATAAAGGAGGGTACATAGACAAAGCAATAAACTTCCAGGATCCAATGTAATGTGTTACTTGAGGGCCTTTGTATGGGCCCAAAATCTGGGTCAGCAGTCTAGACCAGGGGTCTCCAAACTTCTAAACAAGGGGCCAGTTTACTGCTTTTCAGGATTTAGGCTGGCTGGACTGTGGCCAGCAAGAGTAGAAAATGCCCCAGCATCAATGGGAGTCCACAGTGTCTTGGTCTTGGTGGTCAGTAGGAGAAGGAATTGTGCTCCTTTTTATTGGTATTAGTGGCAGGATCAGTGCACCATCATTGGTGTCAGTGGGAAGAATTATGTCCTATTGTTGGTGTCAGTGGAAGGAATAGTGCCTCATCATTGATGTCAGTGGGAGGAATAAAGCCCCACGGTTTGTGTCAGTTAATGGAATGGTGCCTCATCATTGGGCCCAATAGAAGGAATAGTGCCCCAAGGGCTGGACAAAGGCAAGCAAAGGGCCACAATAAGCCCTAGGGCCACAATTTGAAGACCACTGATTTGGCCTGTATGTCCTAACAAGAAAAGGCAGAGAGAAAGGAAGGGGAGGCTAATAAGGATATGTAGGGATATACTGTATATATCCCCCTCGGACGCGGGTCCAGGAGCCTAATGGGTAGGCTATAAATAACTCAGGCTAGAAGAGTTCAGAGATGGAAAAGTGTAAGTAAGCCATTTTTGGGATATTTTGGGAAAGTTAGGTTGTGAATCGTTAAAAATATTGCATCATTTCTCATTAACCAGGATCACATTTATGCGGTCTTTGACTTCTTGAAAATGGACTCTGGACTTCTTCCAGGCTTTGTTTCGCACCCAGGAACAAAGAAGTAGTCAATTTCTGTGGGTATGAGAAAAGTCCTGGAATCGTATGATGTGGAAGGCCTAACCTTGCATTATTTGGGACTATTTGAAACCAAATTTGAAGGTGGCCAAACTCTCTAAACCAAAGTGCATTCAGCTTCAGGAAGGACCACCAGATATGTAGTACATCCCCACGATGGCCGTACCCTCTGAAACATCTGTCGCTGAAATTCGAAATAGCACAAGCTACTCCAGCTGGAACCTGAGAACTGTCCATTTTCATCCAGACAAGGTGATCACAAGGGCAAGGATTGATTGGACAGGATTGATGGCCTTTGTTTCCCCTGAGATAAGCTGATATCAGGAATCTCTGATTTTACCTTCCTTTCTTCCTTCCTTATATACAAGATAGACATAAGAATGTATGCTGACTGTATAGATAGTTTGGGAAGAGCCAGCTTAGAGATAATTCTCGGGGAGGCAGATTTTTCCTGCATATCCAGCTGCTTTTGGGGGTAGAAAAGTGTAAGACCCAATTTTTTTCTTTTTAAAAGCAGAATTAAACCTTTACCAAATGTTTTATTTTTAAATTGGACTCCAGAGCTTTTAGCGATAATGTGTTAGTATCTACAGCATATTAGTCTCCTGTTGATCACAGGCGCTGCCATTTTCTCCTTGTCTCCCTTCCGGTTTCCGACTCCTTTCGCTGCTTCTTTGGTAAGGCCGCAATTATGTCACTTCCCAGCATGTGCATGGGGAGTGACGACATCACAACACAGAGCGGTACTGAAAATTTACGCTAAGCTTCACATGCATGGAGAGGAATGAGAGACCATGTCAATTTTTTTTGTTGCCTGTGTCCTCATTACTTTCTCTATTTGTCTTGGTGACAGTTGTCAAGAGTGAAAGTGAGAGAAAATCCCAAATTCTGAGTTGTCATCATAAGAGGAATAGAAACAAAATCTTCACTTTGAAAATAATTCCTCCCATCTCCCGTTCTGGCTATGGGACCGGAAGTAAAAGGAAATCTCCTCAAAAGGGACCCAGATGGCAAAATAACTAACAGTGGTCTTCCCTACTCTATCCAAAATGAAAATAAAAGTTTTGGCTTTAGTTAAGCTTCAGAAAACATGTCAGCATTTAATGTCTATGTCAGGTAGATTTCCCTTTGCTTCCTGTTCCAGAGACATAACTCTGCGGTGAGTACTGAGGAGCGCCTAGTGCAAATGTTTGACACAAAAATTGAAAGTCTTTGGATAAGTTCACCTTGCGTAACATGTTACTAACTGAGCAGATCCCCCCCCCCCCCCCCAAGTCCCCATTGTTACAGCAGGCTGGGGATCCTGCACCTGATGTCACAATTTTAAAACAGGGTGGCTGTGTGGGGCTCCGCCCACCCGGCCACGTCATTCATACACAGAGTTCTGATGGCTTGTAGCTCTCAATGAACTACCAGGGTGCTAATGAGTGCTCTCTTGATAGTTAATTGATCCTTCCTGTCATTCAGTACCTGCTCGTACACAGTATGGGCAGACAGCTACACTGACAGTCTGCAGGAGCCTGAGATTGCACCTGTGATCTGCTGATCATGGGTGCAATGCTTTGCAGGCTCCTAATAAAATAAATAATTGCACTTTTTTTTTTTTACCTGCACAAAGATGTGCATTTATTGTTATTAATAATAATAATAATATTTTTTTTTTTTATTATTATAAACATGAACTTATCCTTTAATGTTTATTGCACAAAGGTATCGGATGAACCCAACGTGTTTGGGGGAAAATGTCAAACCTGGACACATTGCAAACTGTCAGCTTAGTTTATTTCAGAGACATGACCAGAAGTAAAAAAAAAATAAAAAAATTTGCAAAGTGAGATTAAATCCCCTGTTGACAACCCTAACATTTAGCATTTCCCATTATGCGGCGTACACACGATCGTTTTTCATGCCGTTTAAAATGCCATTTTTAAAAATGGCCATTAAAACCGATCGTGTGTATGCTCCAGAGCATTTTTAACGGCGTGAATAACGGGCATTAAAAATTTCGAACATGCTCTATTTTTTCACGTCGTTTTTCATGTCGTTTTTTTTAACGACGTGAAAAACGATAGTGTGTATGCTTTTACGAGGGGGGAAAAAAAACGCGCAGAATCAAGTATGAGACCGGAGCGCTCGTTCTGGTAAAACTAGCGTTCGTAATGGAGATAGCACATTCGTCACGCTGTAACAGACTGAAAAGCACGAGGCTGAAAAGCGCGAATCGCCGCTCAACAAAGTTTACTAACATGAAGGGTGGCGCCATTCGAACGGAACTTCCCCTTTATAGTGCCGTCGTACGTGTGGTACGTCACTGCGCTTTGCTCGAGCGTTTTTTTTAATGATCGTGTGGATGCAAGACAGGCTTGAGAATAAACATGAAAAAAAAAACGACGAGAAAAACGTTGGTTAAAAAAATGGCATTAAAAACGTACGTGTGTACGCCGCATTACTTTCTGTACCGTGATCATGTTCACTGGGAAAAATAGAGTGGATGTATCTCCTCCATGGGCTGACGGCAATAAAACTCTTCCACAATTAACACCACCTCCATGCTATTCAAAATTATCTAAAAAAAAACAAACAAAAAAAACTCTTGGCTTTTACATATACTGTGCATTATTTTTCTGTCCTGCTGCAAAGGGGTTGTCCCTTGCCCACCTCTCCCTTGCCCAGCTCTTGTATTTTCCATTGAATAAATTAAAACCTCAACAGGCAGAATGAGACACCACTATAATTGTCATGGAAAGTGGGCAGTCGTGGGATACCCCACAACATCTACCATAGGCTGAAATATGGGTTTTGGAGGACCGACCCTTAATTTAAAGCATGTCCTGGGCCTAGACATGAGTGCACAGAGACCTCTTCATGGGATGACAGGTTGACTGCACGTTGTGAGTTGGACAGAAGGACTTGTGATTCATGTTTCTCACGCACACAGAAAGTTTACCGTTTCAGACGGCAGCCCCATCATGTATTAATAATCCTCTGACGTGGGAATGATGCAGGACGCACTACGGATTATTTATGTTTGTTATTGTATGAATGTATATTTAGTTTTCCCTTAAAAAGTGCCAGCTGTGGGAAAAGGGGGAGAGGCCTTTAGTTTCCTGTCTGCTGGGTAAGCTGTGACTGGAGACATCTGGTGGATCAAGGCTTCTTCTCCTGGGATATGATAGAGAGGACATCCCTGTGGGTGTTCGCTCTCTGCTTTATAATCTAGGGCAGCCTATCTTCCCCTGTTTAATATAAAATAACTCTTAAAATAAAGGAATGTGGTCAACTTCGTATTTTGTACACCAAGGATGATTCCATTACACAACATTATTTTAAATAATAATAATAATGAAATTAACTGAATTATAATAACAATAAAATAAATGCAGATAGCGAAAATTGTAGTGCATCTCATATTGGTGGTCAGTAAAAAATTGCCCTTTACACTTGTGATCAGTGAGATACAGCCTAGAGTTCTTATAACAGAACGTAATTATACATTATCACTTCCAGCAAATCTAAAAAACAAGGAACCCACTCTGTACTTAGGAGTAAGTGGCTGGAGTCGTGCAAATCATCAGTGTGACCGACTCAGCCGGGACAGAGGCTTTTGGAGGGGACTGAATGCAAGCCTCTTGCCCTGCGACTATGGGCCCTGGCATTTGGGGGAACGGTGCTCTTTGTGAGCTGTACGCCTGGGGACCCTTGAGGTGGTGTTACTTTGGATTCAGGTCCATGTCCCCCCAAGACACACAGACTCTGGGAACCCTGTATATGCCATATTAGAAAGAGTGACTGATCCATAATGTTGGGACATATACTGTAAGGAGATGCCATGTCATCACCTCTAGCCACCTGTCAAATGCTTGCTTTAATGTGTTAATTAACTCTGCTATTGTGTGAAGGAGTCCTGTGTTTACACTTATGATAATGTGTATTGTATAGCCTGTGAGCTGGGAGACGTGAAGTCTACCCAAAAAGGTCATATCTTTGAATCACCTAGTCTGGGTGATTGATTAGTTAATTAGCTCATGTTAATTTGTCTTCTGGTTACCTCCTCTTTACCTGTATATAAGACTGTACTCTTGTTCTAATAAACACTCCATGTTTAGCAGACAAACAAGTATCATCTCATTGTGTGCTTGTGAGCAGTTGGAAATATCTGATATCTATATCCAGACTGATAGGAAGCAGTATATGACAGAAGCACTCAAGCGGAGTGTGGGACGTTCCGTTACAATCATTGCCCAATTTAGCCATCAATACATCCAGAACCACTGGTGGACAGGGCAGATATAGACAGTAGGTGGTGGCGTAGCTAGCACATCTGGCACCCGTGGCTGGATTTGAGGACAGGGTTGAGAACCACTGCTTTTACTACACACAGCTAAAATTTAAAGTGATGTTAAAGTCTTGTTTTGTTTTGCTTTTTCTAAATAATAAATGTTATACTTGCCTGCTCTGTGTGGTTTTGCACAGAGCAGCTTGGATCCTCCTCTTGGGTCCCTCCCTAGCACCTATGGGCCCCTCCCTCTTTCTGGGTGCCCCAACAGCAAGCAGCTTGTGGTCATCCAAGCAGGCACTCTCCCGAACCACGGCCACGGCTCTGTGTGTCCATTCACACACGGAGCCATGGCTCGACTCTGCTCCTTCCATCTGATTGGCTCACTGGCTGTGATTGACAGCAGTGTGAGCCAATGTTCCCTCGTGTTGATCTTCAGCAAGAGAAAGACTGCCTTTTGCATTCCACTGTCTGGGAATGGTATGCGACAATCAGCCCTTTGTGATCTTGTAGGGAATCTAAGTCTCACAGGCGTGAGAGAGCCTGGGGTGTCAAGAGAACCCCCTATTGAGAGGCCAGGAATGGGCCCGTTCAGGACTGAGCTGTAACTACAGGCTGAGTGAGTCAGGAAAAGCTGGGTGAGCTGGTCTGAGGGACCAGAGTCAAGAGCAGTGCTGCTGCTGAAGAGAGCCAGGTGGCTTAGTATTTTTCATTACTTAAAGTGGAGTTCCGCCGGGGTAAAAAAACTTTTAAGCCAGCAGCTACAAATACTACAGCTGCTGACTTTTAATATAAGGACACTTACCTGTCCTGGGAGCACGCAATGTCGGCACCGAAGCCAACCTGACCTTCGGCTCCGGGTACAGGCGCCGGCATCATTACTAAGAGAAACGGGAAGTGAAGCCCTGTGGCTTCACCGCCTGTTTCCTACTGTGCATGCTTCAGTTGCGCTGCACTTTTCTGAATGGGCCCTGCTGTCTTCTGGGACCTGTGTGTCTCCCAGAAGGCAGCGGGGGGAAGGTGGATGGGGCGAACATTATGTAGTTCGTCACACAATGTGCGGGGATCTTTCCCCGGAAGTGGGAGCAGATACCTGGATTTGACCGGTATCTGCTCCCCCTGAAATGTACCAAATGTGGCACCGGAGGGGGGAGGAATTCGATCAGCTGAAGTTCTATTTATGGAAGGAACTCCGCTTTAAAATAAAACCCAAATATTCCCCACGCTATATCAGTTAAATACTGATATTGTATGTGCTGCAAAAATGTAAAAATTATTTATGTGCCAAAGTTAAAGTCACTCAATAGTACTCATAACTGTGCTGATATTTAAACATAACCATGTTCATAACAAAGTGAATACATCCTCCTTCTGTGACCATGTGATTCTTGTCCAATTAACACTACTGTTTGCTCCATCACCTTTGACACCTTCCTGTTACTTCAGGGTATTGACCTTTGATCTGTATAGGTCACTATGCACCTTGCCTTTTTAATGGGGCTTTCACCATCTCCAAGTTGCACCAAGTGGATCAACAACTCTCCTTATTCCTCTTCCAACACCAGGTATCTTATATATATATATATATATATATATATATATATATATATATGTATATGTAGCGGGCTGTTCCTCCCCTCTCACCGTCCCCTCTATTAAAGTTCTGCTCGCAATGTCTCTGGTCTAGGGGTACGATAGGGGAGGGAGAGGGTGCGCTACGCCTGGCTTCCACCACAGGTGTAGAAGTGGTATCAGCAATGTCTTTCTTTACCTTCGGGCCTGTGTTGTGCATTGGATCCTCCCTCCAAGAGTCTCCGAGAACCTCGTCTGCCAGGAACTTGAGCCACACACCGTTAAAGTCCAACACTCCTTTATTTAGAACATAACATGGACTCCCTTGGCTATAGAACAGAAAAGGAGGTGTGTGTACGAATAAGCCCAGACACAAGTTCGATCCTCCACTCTCCTCCAAAGAGTGGGTTATGGTCTCCGCACGAGGGAAATTCACCTTCCGGACGGTCTCCGACAAGAGACTCACCCGTCACCGGCAGTATGCTGCACCGGGTCTTCAGATGAGGAGATCTTCCCGGTCCATTACGCCCACCTCAGATTCAGGCATCCATCTCCAGAGTACCTTAGGATCCTTCCCTCGCGGAACTCAGTGTTGGGCACTGAGCTCCGGACCGCCGTCCGAGTACCTCACCCCAGGCTAAAGGTGCCTGAGGTGGAACACGATCTCCGGTGGTCCTCTAGGCCTAGTCCGCCTAGAGGACAAACACGAACTCCGTCCGCAGGCTAAAGGTGCCAGGGACCAACAACCCCATGACCAAGATGGCCGGCCCCTTTTATCCCCTCTCCCAGCAAGCACGGCGGGTTCCCCGCCCCACCATACCGCTGCCCAGAGAGGACAAAAGTAGGCTCAGCACACAGCGGTACCCGTCCGTCGACCCACGGTGACAGCGCCACCCAGTGGACCGCCGGAGACACACCACTGGTGTCACTGAAAAATTCAAAAATTACTGTGGGAAAGTAAGTACCCGCTACATACTCCCCCCTGTTATTTGACACTGGTCCCCAGTGTCTGGAGTAAACCACATCCTAAACAACTGACATGATCCAGTCCAGAAACCACTAACAATTGGAAAACAAAAACTTTTTGGAAACTCTCCTAACGAAGAAGTTGTGTCTGAGCCCCTGTAATAAAAGAGGAATGAAAGACAACATAATCAACATGAAAATCACATTTCAACATTTTACTTTTCCCTCCCGATCCTAACTAAAGACCTCCTCAGAGTATGTAATCTTGCTGGGATGTTCTCCTGCAAAGGGAAAAGAAATAAAATTTAACATGTAAAACCCTGACACATGTATCCGTGTGTATAAGAAAAAAGAAATTTCTCCTGAAAGAAATCCCTATTTCTCCAAAAGAGTGAATGTGTGAAAAGTGTTTGTAACGTTGCGCAACACTGCCACCTGGTGACAGCCTCGCGGTAACTGCACCCGTGGAACTTCTCCTTTCTCTCTAACCCTATCTACCCCAGAGTCTGTAATCTCCTTGCAGGAAGATAGAAACAAACAGGAACAGTCCCTCTTTTCTTTTTTTTTTTCTTTGGGCACACAAGAACTCAATTTCCCCAGAAAGTTCAGCAGCATGACAATATTGGAGTCTTTCTCTCCTAAAGGTAGAAGCAGGGATGTGGCAGAATTAGTGGCTTCAAGTGCTGATCCATAGTCTCTAGATGGTACTCTACATCTTCGCCTTCTTTGCGTCTGATCACTACTTTGTCTGCGTGGATGTGTCTTCCCACCATCCATTCTGCCTTGCAGTCTTTGAAACTCTGTGAAGCCTTTGGAGAACATGTTAGGTATCTGCGAGCATGTGGAACTTTGAGGTGGGTCCACACAGTCATTGTACCAGCGCTCCCGGTACACTTCCACCTCATATAGCAAGTCCTTCGATAAGTAGGGGTACTCCCTGCAACCTTTTGGCTAAATAGGTGCTGTAGTCTTGCCAAAGGAGGCATGATAGCTTTGTCCCCTTCACCAGGCAAAACAACTGAGTCTGGATGACGAGGTGCCTTGACCACCTCCATTCTGGGCAGTGGGGGCCACAGCAACAGTCTCTTAACCCCAGCATCAGACACAGATAGTGCCGGGGATGCAGGGACAAGTTGAGAAAAGGATTCTCCTTTAGGCGCTGACGCCTCCACCCTGGGTGTGTTCTCTCCTGTGGACATAGGCGAATTCCCACTTCCACGGAATGAAGCAAGCGGTATCTTATCCCAGCCCTTCTTGGCAAACAAGTCATTTATCAGGGCATCATCTCCCATATCAGAGAGAGATTCCAGGTCGGAGTTGTCACACTCCTCCGCGGGTATGTAGCCCTGTGTGGAAACAGAACATCCACACTCCGGGGACTTGCTAGGCCATGCCTTCTCGACACCTCTTCCCTCACACCAATTCTCCTCCGCCGGCTTACCTTAACCTTTCCTGGGACGTCCGGAACTCCCGTCAACGGATCCCTCTGGGTCTGGCGTAAGCATGCGAGACGGTCCACCACCACCGCTGGTCGGGGCTACCACGCTGGTTCTTTTCTTCGATGGCGGACGCTGTGAGACAGTGGTGACCGAGTCAGCATCCTCGGATTTCTCCCGTTGATGTTTCACGACCTCCTCCTCGGTCGTTGCAGTGTGCGCAGGGATGACTCTCACAGCCGTGATTCCTCCCTTCTGAGTGACGGTACCTGAAGCCCGGCCTGGGTAGATGGTTTTCGGCCTCTCAACCTCCGGATCCACTTCAAACGTGAACTCTCCACAGGCCTCACAACGTCCGAACGGCTTCAACAGGCACACCAGTCCCGAACACCCGGGGCAAATCATACCCAGGGCCTCAACGTCCATACATGAGTATAGGGCGAATCGACCCCTCGGCTTCAGTCGGATCCCCGTATCCGTTATCGGAGCAGCAGCAGTCAATGTTGTAGTCGCCGGGTGAACCGAAATCCATGAGGCGGGTCCAAACATGGCGACCTGTTGCTGTTCCATCTCACACTGCAGAGTTTTCGCGCCAATGTCCCACGTGTAGTCCGTCACACGTATTGGACTCCTCCCCTTTTGCTCCAGTTTGCGGTCTTTTCCACTTTGCTTGGTTGAGACACGCCCACAAACTAAGCGGTGGGGGTTGTGTCTGGTGGCGCAGTGCAATTAAAAACCCCCACGTGTAGTCCGTCACACGGCTGGGTTTTCCCCCTTTCACCACTCTTCCTGCGTGGGCCTTTCCCCTTTTGAGGTCATGTCCATGACTTTCGAGCAGGGCTGCACTTTGGCCTATTCGTTTAACTCTGTCCTGCAGACACCTCCCAAGTGATGCACAACACATATCCCGGACGAGCCCCCACGTGTAGCGGGCTGTTCCTCCCCTCTCACCGTCCCCTCTATTAAAGTTCTGCTCGCAATGTCTCTGGTCTAGGGGTATGATAGGGGAGGGAGAGGGTGCGCTACGCCTGGCTTCCACCACAGGTGTAGAAGTGGTATCAGCAATGCCTTTCTTTACCTTCGGGCCTGTGTTGTGCATCGGATCCTCCCTCCAAGAGTCTCCGAGAACCTCGTCTGCCAGGAACTTGAGCCACACACCGTTAAAGTCCAACACTCCTTTATTTAGAACATAACATGGACTCCCTTGGCTATAGAACAGAAAAGGAGGTGTGTGTACGAATAGGCCCAGACACAAGTTCGATCCTCCACTCTCCTCCAAAGAGTGGGTTATGGGTCTCCGCATGAGGGAAATTCACCTTCCGGACGGTCTCCGACAAGAGACTCACCCGTCACCGGCAGTATGCTGCACCGGGTCTTCAGATGAGGAGCTCTTCCCGGTCCATTACGCCCACCTCAGATTCAGGCATCCATCTCCGGAGTACCTTAGGATCCTTCCCTTGCGGAACTCAGTGTTGGGCACTGAGCTCCGGACCGCCGTCCGAGTACCTCACCCCAGGCTAAAGGTGCCTGAGGTGGAACACTATCTCCGGTGGTCCTCTAGGCTTAGTCCGCCTAGAGGACAAACACGAACTCCGTCCGCAGGCTAAAGGTGCCAGGGACCAACAACCCCGTGACCAAGATGGCCGGCCCCTTTTATCCCCTCTCCCAGCAAGCACGGCGGGTTCTCCACCCCACCATACCACTGCCCAGAGAGGACAAAAGTAGGCTCAGCACACAGCGGTACCCGTCTGTCGACCCACAGTGACAGCGCCACCCAGTGGACCGCCGGAGACACCACCACTGGTGTCACTGAAAAATTCAAAAATTACTGCGGGAAAGCAAGTACCCGCTACATATATATATATATATATATATATATATATATATATATATATATATATATATATAGTGAAGTTTTTCCTCTTTATTCAGTTTTGCTAAAAAAACAATAAAGCCCTGTACACACAATCGGATATCCTATGGATTCTAATCCGATGTTTTTTTCCATCGGAGATCTGATGAAACTGTCTTTCATCAGTCTTGCCCACACACCATCAGTCCAAAAACCGACCGTTTTAAACGCGGTGACGTAAAACACTCCGATGAGCCGAGAAAAATTAAGTTCAATGCTTCTGAGCATGCGTCGACTTGATTCTGAGCATGCGTGGGTTTTTTATCCGATGGATTTCCACACAGACGATCAGATTTTGCTATCGTTTTTTTTCCCATCGGATAAATTTAAAACCTGTTCTATTTTTTCACACCGATGGAAAAAAGACTGATATGGCCCATACACGATCGGTTCGTCTGATGAAAACAGTCCATCAGACTGTTTTTATCGGTAAAACCGATCGTGTGTACAGGGATTTAGACTTTCCTTGTGTAGTATATTATTTATATAACAAATAGAAAGCCACTAACAAAATCAGTGCACCTCAATCCAGTGCCAAGGATAAGTTCACTTTAGAAATGCCCCGTAAGGATCAGGATTTGGCATCACATACATAGGAAACACCTTACTTCCACTTCCGGCCTGGCATGATGATGTTATGTAGCTCGGCCCATTACGGTGTTGCTACTGGACATTTGTCCGCTTTAAGAACCAATCAGGAGGTGGCAGAGAGCCAACATTGAATAAGCCTATAGATCCTCCAGGGTAAGCATCCATGTTGCACGGCTGACACTGGCAATGCCTAACTATTCAGAAGAGACTTGCATTTCTCCTGTTTCCCATTATGACTTCCTGGGAAAATAATTTTTTTCTTTCACTTTTGATTGGCATGTCTTTCTGAAATATCCTGTAAGCCACAAGAGGTCTTGACTGTCAGAGCTGGATCTGTTTAACGATTGCTCACCACCCCTTCCCCACAGTACAATAGTGTGGAGTTGGGATTATCTTTACAGTGTGGAGGGTTCTGTACATTAGTAATAGCAGTTAAACCATTTTAGTAACGTTTTGCTAGGTTACAGATACACAGTGGGATATTAGGTTTTATATTACTGTGTAAACCGTGCAATCGCTTTCCCATAAGATACATGATCTGCACCAGTCACATGTTCCTGGGCTGGTAAACCGTCCATTTCGCCATCCTTCCTGTAAGATGGCTATGTAGATAGGACACCTGTTCATCTTACAAGTTTAAATGTCCAGTCTTCTCTCTCAATGGGCTCACAGCAGCTTACCCACCTGAGACACTGCAGAGGCTTTCTCTGATAAAGCTACAAAACATTTTACTATGAACATGGAACCGCTCCTTCTACGCTTTTTTATATTTTTGACCTCTTTTATAACACTTGGAATATTCGCATTAGAAAATGGGTGCAGAATCTTCAGAGAAAAGGCAGAGGCTGGAGGACCCAGGATCGGTATATCTAAAATATATTTTGGAGGCTCATGTATACAGTGCTGAGGGAAAGGGCCCCATTTCAATCATGACAACTGGTCATTCATTGCCTGTATCATAGGACATAATATGCTGTTGCATGGGGAATCCTGATGTACTTCTACAGACCACGGACCGCATCAAAATCAGAATATACAAGGAAAGACTTCCAGTACCGATGGCTCTCCTAAATCCAGTTATAAGCATGGCTAGTACAAAACAAAGTGCTTTTGAGATGACATGGCCATTATAATATTTTATACCAATAAGCGTTTGGTGGATTCTGGAGATCCATCGGTATTGGCCCACCTTTACCTTGTATTCTGATACATTTGCTTTTATATTAAGACCTGCTCTTACAAAAGGAAAGATGAACCTTATGGGTCATTTGACCGAAGCTTCCACTATTCTTCTGTACTTATACGTTAACCGCTATGCTGTGTTGTCTTACCAAGCTGTCAGTGTGTCTTGTTCTGTAACTTGGCTTTTTGTGTTGCAGACAAACAGAACGAAGTGGATATCCCATCCCCAACACAGAAGGAGCGAGAGAAGAAGAAGAAACAGCAGACAATGTGCCAAATAAGTGGTGTCAAGAAGCTCACGCACAGCTCCAGCCTGACCAACTCTATGATACCTCGTTTTGGAGTCAAGACTGACCAGGAGGAGCCTCTTGAGAAGGTACAGAGATTGTGAATAGATGTATGGTAAATGCATTTGGGATCTACCAGCGTTGAATACCCATTGAGTTTGAGCTGAGTTTGTTGCAAGCCATTCTTTGGTGGTAATTGCAGGTGCAAGTTGCCCAATACCTGACCCATGGCCAGATCTCTGACAACTCTGCATAGGGAAATCACATTTTGCATATTTTACAGAATGCTGACATTCCAGTTTGTTCCCAGCCTATTAATATGGATCACACAAAGCAGCATGTTCTTTTCCATTAAATCTCCACTTTTGTAAAAAAAAAAAATTATATGTCTAATTGCCATTCAAGATATTTAGTAACTTAAAGTATAATTAAAACTTTTTTTTGTTTTGGATAGAGTGGAGAGGGATTAGAACACCTATCAGGTTTTTATTGCTGTCTGTGTCCCCGTTAGGGAGAGTCACTCGATTTGTCCTGTTTACTGTTATCACCGAGAGTAAAAGTAAAAGAAAATACCAAATTTTGAGTTGTCACCTGAATAGAAATAGAGGGCAAATCTTTCAGTGGGAACACTAGTTCTTGGTGGCAACCTAGGATTCCCAAAGTTTGGAGGGATTTCCTCTTTTTGTTTTTTGGTATGGGACAGTGAAGGGAAATCTCCCCAATTGAACAAGTCTGAATGTTTTTTTTTTTTTTATTATTATTTGTCGGTGGGCCTTTGGGGAGATTTTCTTTCATTTCATGTTTCAGAGATAAACTTGGAGGTAAGAGGAGATCATTCCAAAGCAAGAGGATATCTAGTTGTCACTAGAACAGAGTTTACCCTGGAAGATTTTCCTCGCTTTCTGTTATAATTTAAAAAATTGGGATTTTCCATCACTTTCTGTACTGGAAACAATTGCCACCAGGACCAATAGTGGAAGTGAGTCTCCCAACAGGGACACAGACGGCAATAAAACTAGAGCGTCTAACGCTTCCACATTTTTATACAAACTAAAGAATGGTTTGGTGTTCTATACACTTGTTCTATTAAAATGACATATACATTTTAATCTGCAGCCAACTATGACTCCCCTAGGAATGTATGTGGACACCTAACCAATACATGAGCCATTTGAGGCAGCTTCTTCAGGCGGCTCTTGTGAAGGTATGGTGGGGACACAGCACTAAGATCAGAGTGTCCATATCATCTTTAGTGCAGCTCAGTAACGCTAAGCATGATAAAATCGAAGCTCTCTACGTCAATGTTTCTCAACTCCAGTCCTCAAGTACCCCCAACAGGTCATGTTTTCAGGCTTTCCATTATTTTGCGTAGTTAATTTGATCAGTTTCACTGCCTTAGTAATTGCCACAACCATTTCATCTGTGGGAAATCCTAAAATATGACCTGTTGGGGGTACTTGAAGACTGGAGTTGAGAAACATTGCTCTACGTGACTGCTGCCAATCCTCTTCAGTGATAGTCTGCCTGTTAACCATGCAGGATCAGCGTCACTGAGCACAGAGATGCTGGCTAATACACTCTGGCCACAGCAGTTGTGCAGGAAGCTTTCTAAGTAATACAGAGCCTGTACCTTTAACAAGTTTAATGTCACTAAGCTGGCTGTTTGTGTGTGTGGGTGCACACACACAGGTAGTGCTACCATTTGCAGGGGGGCATCAAAAATGGCCGCCTCAGACAGTATCCACCTCTGGCATGGCCTTGCCATCATACCTACTTGTATAGCTAAAAGCATGTGGATCTGTTTAATAATATTGGGTTGAAAGCGGTGATTATAAAGAATCGCCCGCTCTTGTAGATACCTGCCTGTTGCTGGTGCCAATCCTTCTACACATGAAGCTATAGTGGATACGGTCTATCCACTGTGGTGTTTATTCACCCCATGGTGAAAATTGAGTTATTTAACTCAATTTGTTACTAAGCTCCACCATTTTCCCTTTAGTGATAAAATGCCATATTTTTGGACTGTCTTCTCTTACATGACATGTCAGTCTGAGCTGATGGCCCACAACATAAAACCTATAAAAGACAAAGCTCACATTTTATGATTTGTCCCCCTGTAGGCGTAACTTCATCAACCAGTTAAGTCTCTACCTTTCTCTGTATGTTCCAGGAATTGGATAATCTAAACAAGTGGGGCCTTAATATCTTCAGAGTAGCGGAATTTTCCAATAACCGTCCGCTGGGCTGTATAATGTACACCATATTCCAGGTAAGTAGCATCCTCGGGTCTCATTAAGTTGTGTTAGAGAAATCCATGAACAGTAAATTATTGTGAGCCTCATTTGTTTTTTTACTTTGTGTGTGTTGCTTATAGTGACTGATTGCGGTCAGTGGCACAGACCGTTTTTATTTCAGTCACCTTGCTGAAGTCCTTTGTGTATAGTGGAATTTCTTAATTTTCTGTAACACCCACACTAGGAATCAAGACACTGGAGCCTTAAAGTACCGTATATATCAACCCAAGGACAAAAATGTAATATATTGCAGCTTGCCAGTCCTAGATTTGGTGGCTGTATGAATTTTTTATTTTTAGGCCAATTACACTTATTGCAAGTACAGAAAACACCTGCAGAGACCCAGTGTCCTTTTAACTTCCTGTGCTCTGAACTGAAATCTTAAACAATGATATTGGCTTTACCAGTTCTCTTTTGTGGACTTCAAACCCCCTCCTGAAGGATACTCAACCATCATATACTTCTATTCCTAACTATCACCTTATTACTGTTTACAATACCTTAATTTATTTGTCGGAATTCTTCTATTCCGCCACACCCAGATTCTGCGCAGGGAACAGTGTATAGATAAAAATGACCTAACACAGATCGGATCTACACACTGTTCAGTTTATTTTGGCTTAGTTTTCTTAGTTTTTTGAACACCTTATGTGATGCCATAGATAAATTTGAGATCTCCCCCTTACCTTGGTAGTCTTTCATCCTGTAAGGAAAACTAGCAGATTGTGCAAAATGTACATACAGAAGCACTTACCATTCTCACGATATCCGGGTGTGTGGAAGGAAGATTCCTAACCTACTTTTGTCCCTATTTCTGAGTCCCTACCTGCCCGGGCTCCTCAATTTCCCACAAGCTCCTATGCTACCAGTGGGCGTGCACACTTCCCACAGTGTTACCCCAATGCTTGAGGCTTTTATTCTAGAAGGAAGGGCAATGGGGGACGAGAATATAAGCAGACAGCTTCCCACCTAGATCCCCATGGCCAACTCCCAAAACAGGGAAATCTGGGTTACGACAATATACAAGTCCCAGGCTGCCACCCCAAACAACTTCTTTGGAGGCGTATGTCCTCGTAGGGGGGCAACCCAGGTGCAATTTAGTAGTTAAACTATTTAGTCACCTTAGGTGGCCTGCACCCCACCCCAAAGACTCTTGCAAAACAACTTTTAAATTCTAGTTTTCTGAGTTAATCTTAACACCAGCTGAAGGATACTCTATCATCCTATACCTCTGTCCCTAACTATCACCTTATTACTGTCTACATTACCTTTTTTTATTTGCCAGCATTCCTCTATTCTGTCACACCCAGATTCTGCGCAGGGAACAATGCATATATAAAAATGACCTAACACAGATTAGATCTACACACTGTTCAGTTTATTTTGCCTTGTACAAGATCTTAAATACACAGGATGAGATGGGTGTTATTATTTATTCTCCACCAATAGACATGTTTGGAGGACATATTTCCTTTTATAACCGTATTCAATTAACCAATTATAATGATACATATATTTAGAATTCTTTACATATCTGTTTCTAAGCAAAACTATTATGTTAGAGTTTATAAAAACTCCTGTGGTTTCCTGTCAGCCAATATATCTGTCTGGTTCATATCTTAACGTATATAAATTGTTCCACATTTTAGGTTTCACAATTAATACAAGCTTACTGTTAAGCAATAATACGTTTAAAGGAGTAATCCAGCCTTGGGCTTCAATAACATTGCACAAAGCAGTGTAGACATTAGGGGGCTTTTTACAAGACCCTTTCACCACCTCCTTATATAATGGAGCTGAAGATAGGGGAATGTGTTTGTGGTCCAACTCATTACCATTATTCTTTTGCATTGCTGGTCAGTGGCCAGACCTGAACCCTGTAGCTCTGCTACAGCTTGTGTCTATCTGCCCCATATAAGCACTATATTCAATGGAGCATTTGAATTTTACAGAGCAGAGTAGGACTGGCCATAAAGGGGTTTCTTTGATGCAGTTGGCCAGCTTAAACATATGTTGCAATATATATGTGAACCAAAATTCCTTTTTGTTTGCAAAATTTGCTAGAAAGAGTATGTAGCAGTGTGGGAGAGGGTTCATCAAGAATGTTTAGTGTATTCTAGATCAGGAAAGCAGCCTGGGGTGGCAATGCTCCATAGATACAGTGTGGTGAGTGAACACTGCCACTCTAGGGCATGAGGTGTGTTGCTGGCAGGTTTACCAGGTGAAATTAAGGGAAAATAAGCCTGGGTAAAGAAACCTAAAAAGGGGTGTAAATGACAGGTATGTTACATGAATTGGCTACTAATAATGTTTGAAAACTCTGTATGAAGTCCCCACACCTGTACAGAGATTGAGGGGTATGAAGGGCAATTTCAATAAAAGTAAAGTTGACTTTAAAACTATTAATACTGTTTTTGTCATTTTCCAGGGCAGATACAACCGCATTTAAAGAGACACTGTTACTTTGCTATTCAGTGCCTGCTGATAGCCCAGCCTTCCCAGCAAGTTATTCTCACCCATCTGCACTTCTTCCCACTGTGTCACTCTTTAGTTTGTTTCTCCAACCAGACAGGGCTTCTAGGTATGGGGGAACATGTGCCCTCCTCCATGTGACAGTGATCACAGCTGAGTGGCCAGTTGCCAGGCATTAACACTGTGGGACACTGGAGTGTATCTAGGGTGGACTCCTAAAATGTAGAGGTGGCTGGTAAGTGTGACTGGGTAAATGGAGTGTACCTTGCTGGAAAGCGTGGGCGATCAATAGACACTGCCAGATTGTTCTGAATTGGCAGGTGGCAGGGTCTCTTTTATTTAATAGCACTTGGATGAATACTTTATATATTTTTAAAGGGTAACTATAAATGAAGGCTGCCTTTCTGAGCTTCTTCAATTTGTGTGAAGCTGACCATAAATAGTCATGGGTGGCCCTGTTGGCACCACGCCGCCTGACATCCTTTGATTTGAAAATTGAAGGAGCCAGGCGGATCAGCCAATCGGCTACAGCCACTGTTCTAAAATTTGCGGGTGCAGGCTTTTGGAATACAGCAGCCAACGGGAAATTTGTCCATTCACGCTGTTTAGCATGGATGTAAAGAAATCAGATTTCTTTTGCCCAGCCTGCAGGGCCAAATAAGAGACACATAAGAGTGTGTGGTCACACATAAGCCTGATTGTGACTTTACTGAAGGAAGCTGAGACTTTGTTATAAGTAATCTGTACCTTTTTCTCTTCTACAGGAGAGAGAGCTTCTTAGGACCTTTAAGATTCCTGTGGACACGTTAATCACTTACTTGATGACCCTAGAAGACCACTACCATGCGGATGTGGCGTACCACAACAGCTTGCACGCCGCCGATGTCACACAGTCCACACATGTCCTCCTCTCCACACCGGCATTAGATGTAAGGCAATACTAAGTAGACTGGGGTTGTCTATGTACCAATGTATTACAAATGGGTGATTTCAATAAGACCACAAACAGTCTTTGCTACTACTTTTACGCTTTTAAAATCTTTGTTGAAAGACAACCTTAACCCCTTCCCCAGCCATAACCATTTTGTTACCAGGTGGTCCCATCCATTTATTCCTCCTAACAAAAGTGTTCCCATTCGGGCTACAGGAGGGACCATTTTTGACAGAATTATACTCTGCAGATTCATGAAGCTATCATTAGTCCTTGCATTTAATTTTTCCAGCCCTCTGTGGGCGATCACCATTGAACTACAGCTTTTTTATTATTTTTTGTTTATTTTATTAAGTGTAGGGAAGACCCCTGATGTCTCCAAAGGACCTCATATAACATGTATTGTATGTGATGCTACAGAAGGCTGCCATAGATGGAAGGCTTACTAGAGGAAATGGTTAGAGACTGTTCTATAGGAGTGGTTGGAGGCTGAATCATGCTGTAGGATAGGGGTCTCCAAACTTTCTAAACAAAGGGCCAGTTTACTGTCCTTCAGATTTTAGGGGGCTGAACTGTGACCAGTGGGAGTAGAAAATGTCCTGGTATCAGTAGGAATAAACAATGCCACATCTTTAGTGGGAGGAACAATGCCCCATCATTGGTGTCAGTGGGAGGAATAATGCCCCATTGTGTCAGTTGTAGGAATTATGTCCCTTTTGGTGCCGTCATTGGGAGGAATAGTGCCTCCCATTGGTGTCAGTGGGAGGAATATTGCCCATCATTGATAATAGTGGGAGGAATAGTACCCCACTGTTGGTGTTAGTGGCAACAATTATGTCCCAATTGGTGTCAGGGCCGGATTAAGGCAAGCATCCGGCCCTGGACTGCAGTTTGGAGACTGCTGCTGTAGGAGATTGGGGACATATGACATGAAGCTTCTAGAGATTACTGTTTTTAAAAGTCCTTTAGCGATCAGTGCTCTAAAGGCTGGGGCCTGAGGGCCGCACTTCAAACACCAATGGGCGCATGTGGTTGGGGTCTAACCCCTTCTTCAAAACCGAATAAAAACGTTTGGCTGGAGTTGGGCTTTAACCAAGACCAGATTGCCTGACTAAATTAGAAACCACAAATTCTGTTTTAGTTGTCATCGTCAGGATTATATATGAAGTATAAGATTGACAATTTTTGGTGTGTAACATGCAGGGTGGATTTGATTTAAATCAAGTCGATTTTAAATCTTAATTTAAATCATGATTTAAATGACTAGTAAAAAGGCTGGATTTAAATCAACTCGATTTAAATCTTAATTTTTAAAGAGCAACTGTCATCTCTGTCCCACAGTGACTCCTCCTCTGAGCTGCTGTTGACTTACCGACAGTCCCATTCACTTTAATGGGACGACTGGTGATGCGGCAGTGACACAACAAGGTGAGGGACGTGGATACCCACTAACCGGCACTGCCATGATGGGTCTGAAATGACAGGTGCTCTTTAAATGTAAGCACTTATTCTTGTTGGTAGTTAAACAGCGATATCAGAACCGATTCAATCATACAGTTTTGTAGTGTACATATATTTGCAAAACAATGGGATAAAGGAATATTCCTGAACTTTGTTTTATCTAATAATTACTGTGAAATTGTGTGAATGCATCAATGCATTGCATGTTATTATTAATGTATCTTAAATAGAAAACTATCTTTTATATCATTTTATTTAAAAAAATCTGATTTTTCTTTTTAAATCATTGATTTTTATCCACCCTGGTAAGGTGTTTCTGTGCTAATCTGTAGTAGCTCTATCTATGTTAGGCAGGGAGAGTGACAGATGTTAAGCTAGAGGAGAATGAGGCCAGATCTCAGATACAGGGACTGAAACAAAGACTGTGTGAGCCAATAGGAGGGCATATTGGGCATCCTCTACTGAGATTAGAACAGAGAGAAAACATGCTAAAGTCTTCCTCATTGTTTTTATGATGGAGAATGCACTAGAGCAGGGGTCTCCAATCTTTTTAGTACAAGGGCCACACCGTATATTTTACAAATATTCACTGGCCACAAAAAAATCCCAGTCAGAGTCCCCTTTAAATCAGGTTCCCCGTCAGTGTCCACCCTAAGCTCAGGTTCCCCGTCAGTGTCCACCCTAAGCTCAGGTTCCCCGTCAGTGTCCACCCTAAGCTCAGGTTCCCCGTCAGTGTCCACCCTAAGCTCAGGTTCCCCGCCAGATCCCTCGCTTACGTCAGGGTTCCTGTCAGAGCCCCCACTTCAGAAGTGCAGACCATAGCAGTCTCTGCTGACCTTAATTCCCAGTCAGTGCACATTGAGGTTATGCCATTGACTTAGATGACATAGATGGGGCCCAGATAAAATCTTGTAGCTGGACAGATGTGACCCGTTGGCCATAGTTTTGATAACCCCCCTGTAGCAGTTTATGGTATTCCCCATTGGACTCTGTGCACAGGATTTTTTTTTTTAGTTTAGTTTATCTTTTTCTTTCTGCAATCAGAGACCACAACTTGAGGCCAAAATGGAGAAATACATTTTCAGTGCAGTTGCTCTTCAATGTCACACATCAAGTCATTTTTTCCTAAAACATTTAAGGTTCTTAGTACTTTCCATCTTTCATTGGTATTGTAGGGCTGATTGTATTTACTTCTACATAATTTATTTTTACTGTGTAATATATAGAAAGCTGTATTGTAACATCTGCCCTTTGAATAGGATGTACCAAATTTAATATGAAATTCCACATTAAAAAAAAGTTATTTCAAGCCTGGAGTTGCAATGGAGGCAATATATTTCTGATACATCACCCCCCCCCCCCCCCATCCTACCATTAGAATAGCCAATCAAAGAAGCAGAATTGGTTAGAAGTATTTGCCACTTTCTTAGTAGGCTCAGTCCAAAAACAAACCAAAATCGCAGAGTGAGCGCATATGATGGAGTTACAGGCTATCCTTCTGAGCCCTCTGAAAATATTAATAATGCACAACGTAAACAGATGGAGATGGCAACATGGACGTCACAAGTAACACGAGCCAGGGCCTGATGACGTGATTAGCGCCTTCCACCTTGCTTCCTTTACAGTTCTCTGCACTCTTAGATTGTCCAGCCAATTCAGTCATTCCAGTGTTGGGTTCTGTTTAATAATGAATGACAGTGAAATACTGAGCCGTACACAGGAAATACAGAGTATAAACATTTCACGTATTCAGCAAAAGCCGCAATCTTTCCAGCGGAGTCAGCCAGAACCAAAATCTGCCATCACACTATAATTCCTTCCGTCTTTTCGGCTGTCGATCTAGAAATATTCATTTCTTACTGGCGTGTATAATGTAACCCCCCCAACCTTTATACCACAGAAAATAGAACAAATAAAAGCAGACTCTTCTTATAGCATTGTACAGACCTTTTTATTCTTATTATCTCCCATAGCATAATTTTTTTAACACAAGGAAAATAAAATTGACGGCTCTTTAATACAATTTCTTTCGATTTTTTTCATTTACCTTTTCGTGACCACAGATCATTAATGCTTAGATGCCCAGACCAACTATAGCAGCATTGGCAAGTGTTGGTTAACGTCAAAATAACTGTAATTTGCATAACTAAATAATTTAATCTATTTATATTTTTTAAAGATGTGTAAGCGTTTCTTTTTAATACAGTGTACTAAATAAAACTTCCTATTTTTATTATATTAGAATTTTTCCTAATACTGTAATTGTAGCTGACAAATATAATTCTAAACAGATGAACACTGCCGCCTTCAGGCCGCAGTGGCAACTGCCGTAGGCAGGCTGAAGACTAAAGCTGGCCATACAATATTTCATTTGTCAAAGTTTAAAGCGGTGTTCCGCCCACAGCTGCAAAAATTAAAAGCCAGCAGCTGCAGGCTTTTAATAATAGGACACTTACCTGTCCTGGAGTCCATCGATGTCGGCACCGCAGCTAATGTTTCCGTCAGCTGTCGGGGGCATGCAGCCACCATTGCGACTAAGGGAACCTGGCAGTGTAGCCTTGCTGCTTCACGCCGGGAACTGTCAGAAAAGGGTACTCACCGAGGCCGAGATGCAGAGATCGGCTCATTCTTGCGACTAAGCGCACTCCACCCCCTGGAGATGGGACAGAGGGTGGATGGCACAAAGAGGCACAAGCTACCAGTAAGCTGAGCAGGACCTGCGTGAGGGTCACAGAAGACAGGTACAGGAACTGATGGAGGTCAGAACTCAGCTGGTGTAGTTGTGCAGAAAGTCCAGAGCAGGCCGGGGGTCAAACACCCAACAGGAGG
This sequence comes from Rana muscosa, assembly GCA_029206835.1. Taxonomy (NCBI): domain Eukaryota; kingdom Metazoa; phylum Chordata; class Amphibia; order Anura; family Ranidae; genus Rana; species Rana muscosa. Next base: position 296,307,794 of record CM055118.1, read on the forward strand.
GAAGTCCAAAGGTAAGCAGAGGGTCAAGTACTGGAGACTGGAGGTAATCCGGGTCACAGGCAAGATGGTCAGGTGCAGGAGGCTGGCAGCAAAGTCCGGATCACAAGCAGAGGGTCAAACACAGGAGACAGCAGCGAAGTCCAATAAGCAAGCCAAGGGTTAGGTCAGGGTAGTCAAGAGGCAATCCGGGTCACAGCAGTAGATCAGGCAGGCAGGAAACAGGAACTTGAGACACAGGAAGCTGAAGACAAAACAGCAATTTGCTTGGAGATTTGCTCAGCTTATATAGGCAGCCAGGATGTCATGTGACACACTGAATCATATTGAGGCTGTTTACTTCCTGACAGGCAGCCAGGATGTCATGTGACACGCTGCACAGATTGAATCTATTTATTTCCCAGACAGGAACCTTACTGCACATGCACGAGGCTCTGCTCCCCTCTCCTACTGGCAAGGGTAAGAGGGGGAGCCAAGCGGTGATGTCATGGGCCGCAGCCCGGACTCCCAGAAGTGGGAACAGGTTGTTAATAAGCAAGCTACACTCTTGTGAAACACGTCAACTGCAATCCCTATAACCCATCTGGTTTTTGACAAAGCTTATCAAGCAATTTTGCAGCTGGTGTGCGACAATTTTGTTTATCTATAGTGGGAACCGGATACCTGTCAAACAGGTATCCGCTAAACCCCCCCTGATAGGTGCCAAATGTGGCACCGGAGCGGGTGAGGAGACAAATCAGCGGAAGTTCCACTTTTGGGTGGAACTCTGCTATAAAGAATGTTTGTTTTGATTTTCTAATTGTTTGTGGTGTCAAGTTGACATTTATTTTCGAACACAGTGACGAGAAAAATCAGATTAGCGGGATGGAAAAATGTTGGCAAACAAACGAATAACAATGAATGTCGTTTTTGTTCAGGAATGTTCATTCACTCCAAAAACCAAATGTTGAAAGAAAAGTTTTTTTAAGTACTTTTGTACGATATTAGTTACCTCATAAAATACACTTATTATTGTACAGATGTTCATTCAAAAATATACTAGTGTATGGCCAGCTTTATTTTGTTCTCTAAACCTCCAGTCTGCATGTGATAACTGTGTCATAGCTGACAAAGTGATTAAATGATCAGGAACCACCCTGATTGGTTCCTGCCAATGAGCACTGGAGCTGTCAGTGACGTCTGGAATTGAGAGCCTCCAGCCATGAAAATTGTTAGTTGGTGGCTTTCAAATGAAGGATTTGCTGGGGTTAAGCATAATGTCACCCATTGAAATGTTGGTATACAGATTGAGGATGGGGTTTATTGTTTGTTTTTTGTTTTTTTTTGTTTTTTTTCTATAGCTCGAAAAACTGATTAAGGGGAAAATAAAAAAAAATTATCACATAATTCAAAAACTTTATCAAAACTATTGAAATCTGTCCTCTGTCCATTTTTTTTCCTTTTGAATTTCGAAGATCATGTTTTTGTTTTTTCCAAGAGAATAAGAAATGTTTTAAGCCCGGTTCACACAGGGGCGGCACGACTTTGGGGGCGATCTCAGGACGACTTGAGATGCCCGGTTCAGGCGATTTTGCATAATGACTTCTGTATAGAAGTCAATGCAAGTCGTCCCGAGTCGCCCCCAAAAGTAGTACAGGAACCTTTTTCTAAGTCGGAGTGACCTGAGTCGCTCCTATTAGAACGGTTCCATTCAACAGAGCGGGACGCGACTCGTCAGGTGACCGAGTCGCCTGACGAGTCGCCCCTATGTGAACCGGGCCTTAGAGTGAAGAATTTGTAGGCAGAGTAGGTCTATTTTTAAAACAAATCCTAATTTCAATAATAGTCGAGAGGTAATACGTCTAGTTTTTACAAATGACTGTAGTAAAGTGTAAAGTATCACTGGAACTGATATGTAGAGACTGCCTATAAATGCATTAACAAGTGTCGTTGCCTGCGCCACGCTTTTCATGCGCAGTTCAGTAGCCGGAGAGTTGAGTACCTTCCCTCAGCACTAGAGACCCTCTTAAAAGATGAGGACCTGGCCAAACCCCTGTCAACTGTTTACAAATCCCTCTTTAAAGCAGTAGTAAACCCACCCACATCAATATTATATTCATAATATTCTGAAAGGCAAATTAATTATGAATCGAATGACCACTTCATATATATATATATATATATATATATATATATATATATATATATATATAAAAATGTTAGCTTACTGCATATTTTCTTAATCATCCAAAGATTATTTCAGTATATTCGCCGGCGCCATCTTCACTGTGGTCTTCCGTGTTTGAATCACTCTGTATTTCCGCCCACAGAACGTCCTTGTCTCTATAATCCCGCGCATGCGCACTAGTAAAGATATTCAAGCCTCTTCTTCACTTCCGGTTACTACGGAAACGAATAGAAACTAATAACAGCGTGCTTCAGAAAGGAGTGACCATACCTCCTGGAGCACGCTGTGCAGGAATTCTGATGAAGCATCGCAGGATGCCGGGGCTGACGTCTAAAACAGGAAATGACGCAGCCCCGACATGGACACTGAATCTTTTCGGCAGGGTCTTGGCTTACCAGAATGAAGGAGGATATGGCGCATGCGCGGTAGACGTAATTACTCGAGAAAATAATGCTAACACGGACAGGAAGCAGGTACAGTAAAAATTACTAATGGCAATTCATTCTTAATAAAAAAATACTAAATGATATGCAAAGACAAAATTTGGGGTTTACTACGGCTTTAACAAAACACCTATGGGGGTATCTAGATGTAGGGAGCGGTGGGAGAGGGCAATTCCAGACCTACAAGGGGAGGATTGGGAGGATATGTGGGACCACCCTTTTAAACATTTGGTTTCAGCTAGGGACCGTCTGATACAGTTCAAATTCCTGCATCGCATTTACTTCACTTCAGCCAGGCTGTCCCGCATCTATCCATCCACTAGCAGTCAATGCTGGAGGTGCTCACACTCTCCAGCAGATTCAGAACATATTTTCTGGAAGTGCTCACAAATCCAAAATTTTTGGTCCGGCGTAACTGGTTGCCTGTCGGAGGTGCTTGGGATTCCGGTCCCTATGACTCCTAGGATCTGCCTCATAGGCTTGGTGGAGGAGGTAGTTCCATCCCTGGCGCATCGCACTTTTCTGAATATAGGGTTATTTTATGGCAGGAAGGCTATATTATTGAACTGGAAGAAATCAAATGCTCCCACGCTGTCGTACTGGAAGGGATTGATCAACTCCGTGATACATCTCTATAGAGCAATATACAGGTAAAGAGGCTGTGAAAAAAAGTTTAAAAAAGTCTGGCAAGCATGGCTTGACTCATCAGCAACTGTGGGCTAAATGACTGAATATGCATAGGAGGTTGGTCATTAGGCTTGTGCAATTAGTTTAGTTAGTAACTAAACGAAATTCGTCCGAATTTAGCAACTTTCGGACATTCGGAAACATTTGAATTTCCGAACAAAGCAATTACGAATAAAACCGAATCCGAAATAAATTATATTGCAAATAGCGAATGCCCGAATGTCTTCGGCATAATTCGTTATGAAAAAAGTTACGAATGTACAAATCCATTCGAAGCACAATAACACTGTGCTCTGCTCTCTGCTTCTCCCTCACTGTGCTGAACTCCCTCTCAAAATGGTGTACAGGGGCGGAGGCTATAGCCGCATGTAAAAAACTAAAGTAAAATACGAGATTTCGAAACGTTACAAATAACCGCTATGTATTTAGAAAAGTACAAATCCATTCGAAGCACATTAGGCATAATAGGCAGCGTCGTTGTGAGAGAGACACGGAAAATTACGAATCAACGAACCCAAAAAAAGTTACGAAAGTAGGAGTTGTGTCCCAAATCAACGAAAAACAATGAACTCTACCAAAAATACGAATTAGTCCGAACACGAAAAATCCCGTCTAGCAAAATTACGAACGATTACGAATCAACAGGACCGAAACGAAACAAATTTTTCCGTTGTGCACAAGAAACGAACCGAAATTAAACAAATTTTTCCGTTGTGCACAAGTCTATTGGGCATGTTTTAGTGAATGTGAATCAGTTAATTTATGAATGACTACTGTTTCCCCCCCTGAGGTATTCAATATCATCTTCTCTTACTAAGGAATGTAGATAACTGTTTTATAGAGGACAAAATATAACCGTACAATGCTACAAGGTGCACATCTATGTGAATCCCAGATTTTGGCAGTTGCTTGGGTTAGGTCGGGTTAGGGGGAGGGGGGGGTTAGTTTGAACTATGTTAGTTCTCAGTGGTTGGGCCCTGCGTGGCCACTGTCGGGATGGGTACGTTGCCTACCAGGATGTGTTATATGTTGTACTGTACTGTACTGTAAGAAAACTCAATAAAAATAATAATATTTTTTTTTGATAATTCACTGAGACTTGTTCTGGTCTCCTAGTATGGGTGCATTTTACACAATGCATGAGGTGCCCTGTCTGTGTCTGATCACCCACGTCTTTCTTCCCCAGGCCGTGTTTACAGATCTGGAGATCCTAGCAGCATTGTTTGCAGCTGCCATCCATGATGTGGACCATCCCGGAGTTTCCAATCAGTTTCTTATTAATACAAGTAAGTGGATCCAGCATTTTGCGTAGAGAAAGAAGATTACAACGTGGGGAAATCTCCAACGCACAAATGGTTTAGGGTAGCCGCAGGTTAAAACAACTGTCCACTAATAAGGCCAGCTGTCAGCCCAGCCACGCTTCCTCCCCTTATGTTATAGAATTGTAGCATAGGATTATGCTTCTAAATATTTCTTGCATTTTAACTGACCACATAAGACAGCTCCAGTGTCATTTCAGATTTAAAAAAAAGCAACTTATTCTGTGAAGAAAAAAAATGAGAAACAATCAGAGTTGGGCATTTTGTAAGAATTTGAATCTACTGTACACTGTAATATAAAATAATAATGTACTACTTCTAATAATGTAATAGTAGTGCAGCCATATCTCTCAGGGATGGGTGTGTGTTTGGTATCTATAGTGTGTTATGGCAAGATTTTGGTTGTATGCATAGCACACACCATCTTGCCTTGTGCTAAATCAGCACACACTTCAGATTTCATCTTATTGCAATAATGCTATCTTAGGCTAAAATTCACTCACCATTCATTCGCTTTGCCATTCATTCAAAGAAGGAAGCATCACCAGACAGCTACGTTCTCATCTCAGCATCCCAGCATGACTCCCTGTCGACGCCCACAAAAGGTTATTTTATTAAACTCCCAGCCGGAAGTGATGTCACGACATGTGACCTCCTCCACAGGAAGTGAGCTCACAGGAGCTCCACTCAAAATACATCACAAGAAATATAGCTTAAAGGATTCAATACAATAATACAATAATAATACAATAACCAATGAGCACAGTTCCTGATGAGGGGAGCTTATCCGCAGGTGTGCGCCCACGCCATCACCTCAAATGCTGATCAGGCATACAGAGATGACAAGAGCACACACCTGCTAAACCGATAATGTGTTTGCAGAGAGGCCTCACTCCGCAAACACCCTTCTCCAAATCAGGAAGTTTATCTCAACCAGCCTCAGACTGCCCCAGTCAGCTCTTTAGAGCGGGTTGCGGAAGTACTAACACTGGGTGACACTATGACAATACATATTAAATACATCTTCATAAAAATCTCCACAACAAGTGTCACCCTGTCCAAGCACAAATGTCAACCTCGTGTTAATATTGGCCCCCACAAAGGCTGATCTATCTCCTGTCTGAGCACAGGACTGACACCTGAGCCTTTGGGATAATAAAGGGCATTAAAACTGTCAAACAAAACTTTTTATGAAATACTGACATCACAATTGTTATATGCCATTTGTTTTAGTGTCTTTTATTAGCACTGAGCTCAGGCAGTAGCAGATGTGCTTCAATGAGGGCCCCACAGCTCAATTTGCTGCTTCTGCTGACAGGGAGAGAATAGAAGTAAATAGTCAAACATCAAGCAATCTATGAGAGCTCAGACTGCAGTTTTATACCAATGTAGGTCTCTTGAGATTCAAGTTATTACAATGTCCACAGATGACTGGTTCTCTCTAAGTTGGCCATACAGATTAACATGTGATCTGATGATGAACAACCTGGGGAGCAGAAATTTGTTCTCACCACATTCACAACTTTTTGGGCTTTTTTGTTTTTAAGTTGTGCATGTATGACTAGGGGGTGTGTCTTTTGCCCAGAAGTATGGTGCCAGATCTTTTTTCTTTTTCTTTTTTTCCCAGGCTGGGAAATTTAGGCCGGTATAACTAAACTAACACCCCAGCTTCAGTCTGAGTAAACCTTATTCATAGCAGTTGTGACTAGTCCATAGCATTCTAAGAAATTCTTGTGGTCCTGTTCCTGCACTGCCTACAAGCTTATGGCATATACAATGGACTGATACTTAAAGGGTTAGTTCACCTACTAGAACCTTACACCCTCTGCAACCCCCCTGTCCCTGCTGTGCGTAGCGGTCTGGGGATTTAAAATCCTAGCTCTTCTCCCTCTTCTCCATGCAGCACTCCAGGGCAGATCAGAGCGATGCCCTGTGCTGGCACTGACCAATCAGAATCGCTCTGATTTGCCCCGGAAGTCCTGCACTGAGAATAGGGAGAAGAGAGGGGATTTCAAGTCCCTGGGCCACTACATGGGCTGCGTGGACATTTACAGCTCAGCACATCGGGGACCGGTGTAGGGTGCTAGTAGGTCAACTAACCCCTTAAGTATCTATCCATTGTAGTACACTGCATTTTATTGACAGCTCAGAACCCACTAGGGTAAGCACATCAGGGACCGGGGGGGGGGGGGGGGGGTAGGGTGCTAGTGGGTGAACTAACTCCTTAAAGCGGAGCTCCGGCGACAAATCTTTTTTTTTTTTTCACAGTCATTCAGACACTTTCCTTGTCCTAACATAATACTCACAATTTATGTGTTTTTAATCAGCTGCTGTCTTTTTTCGTATGGAAGATGAATTTATAAAATCACCTCCCAGCCGTTTCCATCTTGTTGGCATGTGAAGCCCACAAGCATTATTTTCCAGGATGTGGTGAATGCTGAACTCCCAGCATTCACCGCTCGTTCCCGCGCATTCTCTGTAGTTTACGGCGAGCACCGCCGTAAACTACAGGGTTGCCATCACAATGGGCGGCGGCGGCGGAAGTTCCCGCCCCGTTGTGATGGCAATCAAACTGAAATAAAAAAAAAAACGCGTCACTTCCGCTTTCTAAATCCCACGATAACACGTGGCAGGCCTCCGCAATGACTCCTGGGAATGATGACACAAGCTCCCAGGAGACATTGCGGCACTGTGGAAATGACGAAATACCGAATACTAAGACCGGAAACACAGAGGTACACCTGGCAAACACAGTTACTGTAGGAGAAAAAAAAAACTGTCCGTTTTTAATAGAATACATTGCTGTAATGTGATTAAGCTACTGTTGTAATATAGGGTGTAGCTCTGCTTTAAGTATCTATCCATTGTAGTACACTGCATTTTGCAAGAGAAGTACCCCCAACCAATTCCAGTTAAAAACAAAAAGCAAAGTTGCCTTATTAAAAATCAGCACTATTTCTGCCTTTACACCATGGGAGCCTTAAATAATCTGAAAAACATACAGACCTTACAATACCAGTTAATTGACGATCTGTATAGCCAAATAACGGCCATCAGCCATGCAGTGAGCAACATAGTTAAAAGAGAAATACAGCCAAAGCTCGTTTGGCTGTACTTCTCCTGTGGATCTCAGGAGTGCAGTTCATTCAGCACTCCTGTGACCTGTTTTCAGCAGACAACGGGTTGAATTCCGCTGTCTGCTGACGTCACAGAGCTGGTTCAAGCTTGGGCAAGATTGCGACAACGTGACTCTCAGTGAGCTGCTTAGAACCTGAGCTGGCCAACCCAGCAATCCAGTGACTGACAGTCACTAGCACAATGCTCAGAGAGCTTTGAGAACCGAGCGATCTATGGTGTTTGATCGCTCCGTTTTAGAGGTGGCAGGGGTCAGATAAGGAATCAGACTGATGCTGCATCCACCTAGTTAAGTATGATTATTAAATAAAAAAATAAAAAACATACTCCTTTTTAAATATGAGAGGTGTAAAATTCCAAATAGCAAATACGCACATAAAAGGACCCATGCACAGATCCTCATGAATTGCAGGCCATTTTAAGGTTTTCAGACTTTTCTTTTTTTTCTTTTTTCTTTTTTTGTTAAGCATGCTTATCCTGAAATTCCTTTGTTAGATAAGAAAGTATCTTTCCACAAAATTTTGTTGCAATAAACATTGTAACAAGTTTTGTAATGGAAATGAACTCCTGTGACAAGCCATTTGAAGACCGTAGTGGCAATCTTTCTTTTACTCCACAATGGCAACAGTTCAGTGTTCCCGTAAAGGTAATTGTAACTTGCATATCTAGGGTCCTTTCAGGATAAGCAGATATTGCACAGTCAGTCGGGAAATAATAGATGTAAGCCCATCTCCAAGTGATTAAAAAAATGATCCCTTGCAGAGGGACTGCAGGGGTTAATTGCTCGTTTTGGTTTAGGAAAACCCCCAAAAAATGTACTTCACCAATTCTCTGCTTGTCACTGTAGATTCTCACCCCCACGCTCCAGCAGTCTAGGGTCCTGACGACATCAAGACCAAAACAGGGTCCATAGCCCTGCAATGGGGCATTATGATGTTGAGGGACAGTCCATCACCAGAGCATGGGGGAGTGCCATCCGCCGGGGGAGCAGAGAATCAAGTAAGAAAAACTGTTTCTCCTCTTCCCCTAGACATAAACAAGCTCTCATCCCTTGCAGCGTGGGCGCAGTTCATACTGCAAGAGATAATTTTTAAGTTGCCTGGTCTTTGGCTTTAAGCCCATCATCTCTCCTTGATGTAACAAGGAAACCAGCTTGACGTTTATCAGCGAGTAATGGGTGTAAGAAATCCAACACGTTTCGTGTGTAAAGCTCTTGACTTCATCAGGGTCCCTGCATGCCTAATGTGATAGGTTTGTATAATTTAGGACCAGCGTGCATAATGTGTTTTCTTTTTAATTTATGAAACCAGATTTAAAAAAAATGTGATCTGCGTAACATGTCAGGCCAGGTTTGACTTTTGGAGTATTAATTTCATGCAGCTAAATAAACATGACATATATCTACACAAGTCCCTCAGTGCTCAAATTGTACTGATTAGGATGGCAGATTGGCTAAATTAGACTTTTTTCCTTCGTCCTTCTCTCACCGTCTATACAACCCAACACTGTAGAGCCTGTAAAGAGGGGAGAGTGGTGTATGCAACTCATATATTGTGTTGTGATTTGTGACAAGCTCACTATTTTTCTGTACCTCTTAGATTCAGAACTGGCGTTAATGTACAACGATGAGTCTGTGTTAGAAAATCATCACCTGGCTGTAGGGTTCAAGCTACTTCAAGAGGAGAACTGCGACATCTTCCAAAACCTGCCCAAACGGCAGCGGCAAACAATGAGGAAGATGGTGATCGATATGGTAAGCTAGCCGATGTGTGTGAAGGTTGTGTCTTTTAGGCTAGGGTTATGTGGGTAATTATTTTTGACTAATCAGCAACTGACTTATCCACTGGTTGGCATTTGCTGTATTTACAGTGTTTTGTTTGCAGTTGTGGCAGTTGTCTCCAAAGAATTAAAGGAAAAGCTCCCAACTGTCCCTGATTTGGGACAAAGTCCCTCTGTCCTGTCCTATTTTTATCTTTCAAAAAGTATTTCCCAGTGCTAAACCTTTCATCCGATTTCTAAATTGCTCATTTGTAAATTTCAAAAGCCATTATAAAGGAATAATAGTGGTTTAAATAAAATCATTATTAGTTTTGTTAAATTCCGTTGATTCGTTCAATCTTATTCGGAATTGGAATTTGTTATCACTTTTTTTTTTTTTTCTTGATTCGAAACGTTCGAATTAATACATTTTAAATTGGTCAAATTAAAAACGTTATATTTTTTACTAATAGGTGTGAAGTGTTTTTTTTTTTTTTGTGTGGATTAAACAAATCTGGTCAGCTAAAACTTTTAGAATTTCATGCAAAATGTATAACCTTCAGGAAAAAACACACATGTCAAACAATCAGTAGATCCAGAGATGCAAGCACATACCTTCTATGCAAACCTTGGCTTTTCCGGTAGATTTAAGACTGGTTTGTAGCACCAAAACGAAGAATCAGCAGATCAATTTCCTTTAAAAGACTTACTACTTTAGGGTAAATTAATAGCAGAATGTTTCACGGGCCTGATCATAGCACAAATGTAATTAAAGTGCAAAAATTATTATAGGAGCACCTGTTTATCCCCTATTTCTACTCCTGTAGATTTTATTTAAAAATATTTTAATGTTGGTATCTGGACCCTTCATGGACGCACACATTTGCTCTGATTTATTTTAACAAACTGTGGAATAAAGTAAGCCTTTTATAGACTTTGATGTGCTGATTTGTGTTCTGTGCAACAACATAGTTACATAGTTAGTCAGGTTGAATAAAGACACAAGTCCATCCAGTTCAACCATAAAAAAAAAAAAAAGAAATATCGTACAATCCCATATACCCAATTCTATACCCACAGTTGATCCAGAGGAAGGCAAAAAAAAACAGCAGAGCATGATCCAATTTGCTACAGCAGGGGAAAAAATTCCTTCCTGATCCCCCGAGAGGCAATCCGATATTCCCCGGATCAACTTTACCTATAAATGTTAGTACCCAGTTGTATTATGTACATTTAAGAAATAATCCAGGCCCTTCTTAAAGCAATCTACTGAGCTGGCCAGAACCACCTCTACAGGGAGTCTATTCCACATTTTCACAGCTCTTACTGTGAAGAAACCTTTCCGTATTTGGAGGTGAAATCTCTTTTCCTCTAGACGCAAAGAGTGCCCCCTTGTCCTTTGTGTTGACCGTAAAGTGAATAACTCAACACCAAGTTCACTATGTGGACCCCTTATATATTTGTACATGTTGATCATATCCCCCCTTAATCTCCTCTTCTCAAGAGTGAATAAATTCAGTTCCTCTAATCTTTCCTCATAGCTGAGCTCCCCCATGCCTCTTATCAGTTTGGTTGCCCTTCTCTGCACTTTCTCCAGTTCCCCAATATCCTTTTTGAGAACTGGGGCCCAAAACTGAATTGCATATTCCAGATGAGGTCTTACTAATGATTTGAACAGGGGCAAAATGATATCTCTCTCTCTGGAGACCATACCTCTCTTAATACAAGAAAGGACTTTGCTCGCTTTGGAAACCGCAGCTTGGCATTGCATGTTATTATTGAGCTTATGATCTACCAAAACCCCCAGATCCTTCTCCACTACGGATCCCCCCAGTTGTACTCCCCCTAGCATGTATGATGCATTCATATTCTTAGCCCCCAAGTGCATAACTTTACATTTATCAACATTAAACCTCATCTGCCACATAGTCGCCCAATTAGACAGTGTATTGAGGTCGGCTTGTAAATTGGCGACATCCTGTAAAGACGTTATTCCACTGCATAGCTTGGTGTCATCTGCAAAGACAGAAATGTTACTTTTGATCTCAGACCCAATATCATTTATAAAGATATTAAAAAGTAAGGGTCCCAGCACTGAACCTTGGGGTACACCACTGATAACCTTGGACCATTCAGAGTAAGAATCATTAACCTCTACTCTCTGAATTCTGTCTTTTAGACAGTTTTCTATCCATTTACAAACTGATATTTCCAATCCTGTAGACTTTACCTTGCACATGAGCCGTGTGTGGGGAACTGTATCGAACGCTTTTGCCAAATCCAAGTATACCACGTCCACAGCCACCCCTCTGTCCAAGGTCTTACTTATAGTGACCAGGTTGTGACAGGTTTTCGTTAAGTAATTGTTTTCTTGGGTTTGTAGAGTTGTTTTAAGTTTCCAGTGGGAATTCACAGGACTTATAGCAGAACTATGTGGAAACTCATGATGTATATGATGCAGTCTTTCAGTCTGTGTGCTTTAGAACAAAAGATTTTGTTTTTTCTTAGTCCATCTTTCCATTTGAACCTTTCCGTTATTCTTTTCATTTCCTGTAACCGACTAGTTTGTTCAGCAACATTGGAAGCTAGAGGGGTTAGGACCAGGGCTGGGATCAGAGGAGGGGGTAGGGGCAGAAGGGGCACTTGCCCCTGACGCATTGTCTCTGATGACATGCCTGTCAAAGGGGTCCTGCATGACTGACACGTTGCACTACACTGTTTTGTGATGTGATCTTTCTTTAATTAAAAACCCTTTGGGCAACTTTGAAGATCCTTGGTGTGCTGGCGAATATCTACATTATTTTTTTCCTTCCAGTGACACCACTGATGCAAGAACTTTTTTCACTTGGAGAAGTCCACCCTAACACTAAAATCTCTACATCCACAGACCTCCATGATCTAACACTAACCTATCTAGCCCTGTAAAGAAGAAATCAGTAAACATACCTTCTTTTGAAACCAATCCGATCTCCAGCGGCGGAAGCTCTGCAGAGGACACCGCCAACAACGGCTGTGAAATGAATGGGGAGTGGCGTCACCCATAGACTTAGTATGGGGCTTCCGTTGTCAGCTGTGTCCTCTGCACCCGCCTCCACAAAGGAGCAGCGGCTGACCGCTCAGCATGGGGTCAGATCGGCTTCAAAAAAGGTTTGTATATGCGTGACAAAATTTTTTTTGTTTTATATTCGTTAATCTAGGTATTTAGTTTCCTTAAATTCCATTGATTCGTTCAATTTGTATTCTGAATTCGTAATAGGAATTCGAGAATTTTCTTAAAATTTACCGATTTCTTTCTTTTTTTTTAATTCAAAATTATACGTTTTTAATCGGTCAAATTGATAACTTTTTAGATTTATTTTTGCAATTCGAATGTGGCAAAGTGAACAAATAAAAGAAAAATCTTCATCAAATGATAACAATGACTCTTTAAATCGCCTTTGGCTTAGCTAAAACAGCATTATTTCAAAATGGTACTCTCATGCCGCGTACACACGATCGATTTTTTTGACGGTGAAAACACAGTCGAGAAAATCGACGTGAAAAACAAGGAACAGCTTGTTCCCCCCACACACGGCCGTTTTTAAATGAAATTTTTTTTTTGGTCGAAAAAAAACGACCGTGTGTGGGCTCCCCGGCAGTGATTCCCTATGGGAAAACTGCCGCGGAAAAAAACGACGGGAATCACGACGAGAAAAATTATTAATGCCGTTTTTCCCGTCGGGGAAAAATGACAAAAAGCCCACAGACGATCGTTTTTCTCGTTAAAAGGGAAAAATTTAATTTTTCCCAACGAATAATGAAAAATTTGACTGAATATTTATTCGGAACGAACCACACATGTCTAGTATGTATATTGATTTTTTTCTTTACAGGGTTAGATAGGTTAGTGTTAGATTGTGGATGTCTGTAGATGCAGGGATTTTAGTGTTAGGGTGGACTTATCCTTTCAGTCACACCACCAACTCGGGCACATCTTTTTCTTCACTACTATTAGCCAAATATTTCTGCACTAATTTTAAACTTTCCTGTTCGCTGCAGCTTACCACAAACATTGATACTATTCATTTGCATGCCACAAGCATTACAAACATTTTGACGTGTGCCGCTTATGGCCCTGTTTCCTTCTCCTTCCAGTAGATGGGGGTGGGGCGCTGTTTCCCATCTTCAGCATGGGCGCTGGATGACCTTGTCCTGGCACTGGTTGGGACAAACTGTACAATGAGGGTGAGGGGGTTTACAATGAGTCAGCTAGTATTTACCACTATCCTGAGGGGTCTGCTTTTGAGATGGATATTCACTCTTAAAGTTAAAAATTATGTAAGGCTCACTTTAATAAAAAATAAAAAAAATTCTCAGGTATGTGTAGCAGCCTCTAGTGTGCTAGATAGAGTGTGCATAGTTGTTAGAGTAGGTAAATTTGGCTTGGCTGGCAGCCAAGCCTGGGTTGAATCTGAGTCAGGGTTGAGTGACTCAGGGAGACTGGAAGACTAATCAAGCAGCACCTTTGGTAACTCCCCTTGCTCTCTGGAACCTTGGAGAAGCTTTCAGAAGTGGAGGAGGGAGTCTAGGAGGAACTTTTTGGAGTATTATTAAGGGCCCCAGCCAATCCCCAGCAGGTGGGCTGGCAGGGGACGGCACCTCTCAAATACTCTTGGGTCATGCCAGGAGAGGCAGTCGGGTGGAAGATGGAGATGGAGTGCTGATGAGATTTTCGGTGACCCTTGAGGGTGCCCCCCAGTCTGGGAGGATGACCTCAGGCCTGGGGCTCGGGTGCTAGAGGGACCCTCTACAACACACAGAGGAATCCTTGCCTGGATGCACGGAGCAGGTGTGAGGCTAGCAGGAGAGAGTCAGCACGTCCGGTAGATCTCCTGAGTGTCAGTCTGGGAGGACTGGTGAGTGTCAGTCTGGGAGGACTGTGGTGAAGTATCCAGGAGGGCTAGTGATAGAGGCTGCTGCAGCCAGGAGGGCTGACAGGGCCTGAAGAGGTGGTGCTGGGATTGGTGACCATAGGAGCAAGTGCAGTAAATGTGTTAGTGGTGTCACTCTACATCCTACAAGTATAGGGACTGCAAGTCACTGTCTGTATTGGGCCAGTGCTACAGTTTTTTACATAGTGACACCACTGGTGATTCTGCAAGCAAGTGAAGTGCTGAAGGAAGGGAAGGCGCTGTATATAGGACTGTAAATACTAGAAGTTGTCCCTGAAGATGTTTCTAAAGTCAAGTGGGCATCTCATATTACCCCTAGTCCCCATCCAAGTTTTATCCCCCCACTGGGGGATGCTACATATGGTATAATGTGTAAAATGTTGTCAATAACTTTCTGTGTAATCTGGAATTTGTTATAAAATCATCCCTTGTCACTACAGACATTTTTCACCAGAACATTTACCCGATTGTGTAATTCTACTGCATCTGCACACAAATCCTACTACAAGACAAGTGTGATCCATCCCTTAACACAGGCCAACAAACACTGCATTACTGACTTGCATGAGCACCATCCTCCTGTTACTTGTATGCCAACGAATAATGCAGGAGAGCAGCTCTGCATGACATAGGACCAACACCCCTGACAACTGGTACATGTCAGAGGCATGGAAGAACATTGGAAATCTCCAGGAGGTGGGAGGGGCTGGGGCAGTTATCCATGAACATTAGTACTGGGTAATTTCATAGATTCACTGCACCCCATTCCTAAACTGAAAGAAAGGGACAAGGAAGGGTGTACCCTTTCGTTAAATGTGTTTTTTTTTTAACGATTGTTCTTAACCCCCCCCCACTGTTGTGAGTTGTTCCTGATCTACATCCCAGCACCAGCTGCTGAACTGAGCATGGACCTGGAAGGGATAGCACAGGACACAGCTTCTATAGTTTACAATGTGCCCTAATATTCAAACAATCTCCTGGATGCAGGCCGAGCTGCACACTTGTTTTAGAACGAACATGCCATGACAAATGTAATCCCCCATTGTCACCTAGGGTGATGGTATAGCCCTTAAGGGTGTGGACTACATCCCTGGCAGTGAAGGGGGTTAAGCCCCATACCTGGGGATAGGTGTACGTCATACGTTATGAAGCAAAAGTAGTATAAGCTTAGACAGGCATAATGGTCAGTGACAGGAATGGGTTTGCTGGTGAGTTAAAAAGATTAAAAACATGCTGCGGATGTAAAGTTCAGGCACCTTTTAAAACGCATACCTCCAGTGGCAGCTGGTGCTCAAAATTCTTTGGGGGGGCGCAAACTAACTGAAAAAAAAAAATCATCAATTGCCGGCACTGTGCCCATTAAACGCAGCCATTGTGCCCAAACGTCACCAGTTTGTCCCCCCAAATGCAGCTAGTTTGTCCCCCCAAATGCAGCTAGTTTGTCCCCCCAAATGCAGCCAGATTCCCCCCCAAATGCAGCCAGATTCCCCCCAGCCCTGCACTTACCTTCCTCCGGTCAGCGCTGTCCTTCTTCTGTCCTCGATGTCTTCTCCCGCCCTCGATATCGCTTCAGCCAATCAGGTTACTGGTAACCAGACCCGGTGAACCTGATTGGCTGAGACACCTGTCAGTGTTAACCAAGGAACGCACCCCCTGTGCGTCCTCTGGTTAACTATATGGAAGCCGATTACAGCCCTCAGGCTGTAATCGGAAGCCTATCAGAGCCGCTGGCTCTGATAGGCACTTCCAAACACCAACCAGCCGCTGTTATTCAGATGGCCGGCGCTCAACAGGGGGCCGGACATCTGAATAGTGGGGGGCAGCGGCGGTGACAATACATAGGTTCATGCAATGCATGAACCTATGTATTGTGAGTGACGGAAGCAGGAGCGAGAGGGGGCAGCGCTCCTGCGCCCACTATGGATGCACCGCCACTGCATACCTCAATCCATTTAAAACCCTGAAGATACAGCCAAATTCCAGACTGTTAGGAACAGTTTCAAGGTCCTGCTCCGCACACTGTTTGTCCATCACTCTGATGAACAGCTTCACTTGCCAGTAAGAATGTGCAAGAGACAGGGAGGTGGCAAGCAAGCTACAGCACTATGAGGAAGTGTTGGAGATTTGCCTGTCATAACGGCACAATATTTGGCCATATCTGAAGGTTTTTTGAAGCTGCTACAGTTATTTGTACCTGCAGATGCCTGCACTCCAAATCTACAGCAGTTTTTTTTTTTCCTAGAAACAGGTTGCCTTTAAAAAGGATCTGCCAAGTCTATACCTTCAAGACGGATAATTTATTTTTGTTCCTATGTGGAATGGAAGATGTCCTTGCTTGATGACTCAATGATGTAAATGGATGCAAGTGAACAAATGTCATCAGCACACAAAGGATTCCTCAAAAAGGGTCCAAAGCTTTATTTACCTGGTCACATGGTAAACGTAAGGCACCAAAACGTTGCCTTATGTTTACCATGTGAGCACCTAAATAAAGCTTTGGCCCCATTTTAAGAAATCCTTTGTGTGCTGATGACATTTGTTCACTTGTATTCCGATTTTTTTATTTTTTTATATATAATGTGAAAGATGATGTTATGCCGAGTAAATAGATACCCAACACGTCACGCTTCAAAATTGCGCACACTTGGGGAATGGCGCCAAACTTCAGCACTTAAAAATCTCCATAGGTGGCGCTTTAAAAATTACATGTTACATGTTTAGAGTAGAGGAGGTTTACATATGCTAAAACAAGTCCTTATGCTGGTTAAATTAATAAACTACGAGAACTAATGAATGTGCTATATATATAATCTATATAATCAGGGAATAGTGAATGAATGAATGAATGAGTAACTTGTATAGCGCTAACAAACGCGAACTAAATCGCCTCAAGGCATTTAGGTTCTATTCTTTTATTATATAGATTATATATGGCACTTTCATTAGTTCTCATAGTTTACACATTTAACCAGCATAACGACTTGTTTTAATAAAATCAGGACTGTTGGTAGCTAATGAGAATCAAATACGTAATTTGTGAATATGTAACCTGTGTGTATCTGGCTCTGATACTAACCAGTGCCTCACCAGCCACTGACCTCACCGGACGTCCCTGGCTTAGGATAAATGCTGATGTAAAATAAAGGTAAGTAGGTCGAGTGTCTTTGAACGGACTCTGTAGCTGAGGCTCTCAAACAAGAGCCCTAGACATTTTGGCCAACAGACTACCCTTCAGAACTTTTTATCTTTCAAATGAATGATAATTTTTGCTCTGCTAATAAATATAGACAACTCAAGATGATCTCCATATGTATAATGTTTTCTATTGTCTCTCACATTGAACTTAAAGATCTTTATAAGGGAAAATATTCCAAAATTGACAGTTTGATTTCTCCTATCAGGTTCTAGCCACCGATATGTCCAAACACATGAGCCTGTTGGCTGACCTAAAGACCATGGTGGAGACCAAAAAGGTGACCAGTTCTGGTGTCTTGTTGCTGGATAACTACACAGACAGGATACAGGTCAGTATCACAGGAATATAGAGCTCTAATGTAGTCCTGTATTTTTTGCATTTTATACTACAGGGAGCCAATTATACGTAGCCATACTACAGACAATGGCGGTAACATGGACTTAAAGTAGACCTGTTTTGTTGTAACAGTAAAATAGGCCCTCATAGGAGAAAAAGCCTATACTTGTAATTTTAATACACTGAGCTCCAGCCACTATACAAAATGTGGCGTGGCATTTCCATTATGTGTACCTCAGTACAGATCCTCAATGGTCCCTTTTCTCTTTTACATCCAGCTATAAAATGACAAATTTTGTGAAAGAAATTACATTAACAGTGTTTTTACTAAATGCCTGCAGATTCGCCAGGTAAACAATAGATAAGTGTTAGCACCAAACTCTAGATAGGCAGTAGCAATGAAAAGTTATTAAGTGCATTTTGTCTACCAAAATATCAAACCATTTTAAGACCATCCTTCATTCGCCCTACAGACAGATGTTCAAGTGCAGGGGTCTTCACACTTTCCAAGCAAAGAGCCAGTTTATTATGCTGTAGACTTTTTAGGGGGGCTGAATGTATTGGCATCAATGGGAGTATACAATATCCCATCTGTAGTATTAGAGGAATTATTAGTGCCACATCGTTGGTGTCAGTGGGAGTAATAGTGCTCCATTGTTGGTGGCAGTGGGAGCAATAGTTCCCCATTGTTGGTGTCAGTGGGGGGGGGGGAATAGCGCTCTATTTTTGGTAGCAGTGGGGGGAATTGTTCCCATCGTTGGTGTCAGTGGGGGGAATAGCACCCCATCGTTGTGTAAGTGGGAGGAATAGTGCCCTATTGTTGGTGTCTGAAAGGAATAGTGCCCCATCGTAGGTATCAGTAGGAGGAATAGTGCCTCAAGGGCTGGACAAAAGCAAGCAAACACTGTTCTAGTGTGTTGTGAATATCTTCCATCAAGAGCAGAATCTTCTTCCTATTATTATTTAGGTACTTATAAAGCACCGTCAATTTACGCAGCGCTTTACATATACATTGTACATTCACATCGGTCCCTACCCTCAAGGAGCTTACAATCTAAAGGTCCCTAACTCATATTCATATACTAGGGCCAATTTAGACAGAAGCCAATTAACTTATTAGCCTGTCTTTGGAGTGTGGGAGGAAACCGGAGTACCCGGGGGAAACCCACGCAGGCACAGGGAGAACATGCAAACTCCAGGCAGGTAGTGCCATGGTTGGGATTTGAACCGGCGACCCTTTTTACTGCTAGGCAAGAGTTCTACTGCTACCCATTACACCACTGTGCCGCCCATTGTTATCGTGTCTAACCTATACCCCTGAACACATGGTATATGTGCTTACAGAATGAACTGTAATATTTTTTTTTAATCCTACTCAGCTCATGTTGCAATGTATTGATAATGGTCTATTTTATAAAGATGTAGGCACCAAAGAATTCTTTCTCTACCGGTCCGTTATATGCAGGACATGGATTTGCGCAAACTTTTTTTTTTTTTCAGTTTTTACCTGCTTTTGTTATATGGATAAAACAGGCCATTTTTGTACCTGTGCCAATTCCAAGGGTGAGCCTGCTACAGTTGCCTTGTCAGTCTCTGCACTCTAATAGGAGAATTAGGCAATAGGAAAAGTACTTAGTCAACCACATTAGCAGAAAATTATTTTACAGTATTGCCATGGATCTAAACATATTTTTGGGAACAGAGGCTGCAGATTTAAATGGAAACGCAATTCTTAGTTATTATTATAGCAGAGGGAAGGCGATGCCTATTGTGGATTGGAGTGCTGCACACCCCTGTTAGAATTAGAGAAAAAATGAAGTTACCCCTAGGGGTTTTGAGTTGCAGCGATAAGTAAGAAATTAGATTTGTTTAA
This sequence comes from Rana muscosa, assembly GCA_029206835.1. Lineage (NCBI taxonomy): Eukaryota > Metazoa > Chordata > Amphibia > Anura > Ranidae > Rana > Rana muscosa. The sequence goes on from CM055118.1 coordinate 296,327,636, forward strand.
AAAAGTATAAATGTTTATTTGAAAAATGTACATAATTATTGGGAGTCAGGACATGAGCTCCAACTTGCATATTGACAATAAGTTACACATTTATCTAAAACGTTAAATTAAAGTGTGATACCACATGGAAAATATTGGTATGAAGAGCGGAAAAACCCCAATGCGTTTCGACCTTGACAATAGTGGTGGTCTTCTTCAGGGGGAATACGCTTTGCGCACTTAGTTTCTATAACAAAACATATATAGGTCAATAAATTGCAATACAAAAGACCATCAGTATAACCAAAAACACCTCGCAAATGACACCAATTAGGTGTGCTGCTGGTGCGTATGTGATACTAGGTATATACGTTCCAAGTATTCATAATATTGAAGGTCATGCAGTACATACCCAGGTAAGGGTCAACAGTCTGGACTAGTGATCACCAGGTGACTCCACCGTCAAAAACCATCAGCAGGGACTCTCCTGACCCAGCAAGGAGAGGGGATCAGATGAAATACCTAGGAAGGTGCAAGAGCGGCAGCCCAAATTTGCAAAACCACACAGGCCTACGAGAGGTCGTGACTTTCAATCCCCCACCTTAGAGGAAGGAATAAGGGAAGGGGGAGGGGGAAAAGCAAGCAGAGGCCAGCAGGGAGAGGAGCGGGTGATCCTGTGCACACCCAAACTCAAACTGCCCAGGATGGCAGGTGGGGATGCAGGGAAGAAGACTAGGGGGGGGGGGGCGCTTCAAACAACCAATCGAAATAAAGGGCCCTACAAAAATATCAAAAAGTAAAATTAGTATAATAAAATAAAGTCAAAAGAAGACATTTATTCAGATAATGAATAATGCCTATGAAAAAAAAGTTATTAATAAAGTGATACTAAACACACATTGTTTATCAGATATTGTCCCTTCTATTTCTGTATATGGATGATGGTACTGTAATTATTTTATAAAAAAAAAAAATTAAAATCTAGGTACCCTTTTCCTAAGTGATATACAGCAGTCACATGGCCCAGATCTTTCCCAGCCTGTCTGCAGGTAAACAGTGGCAGGAGGAGCTTCTAGTCCTCTGCTGCTGGTCACGTGTTCAAACAGCCTTTGGAATACAGAGTAAAAATAAAAAATGAATATCCATAAACTGTTTTAAATTGTCATACAAATATATATTTGAAATCAAACCTTTATTATTTTTTGTCAAGAACATGGTGTGGGCAGATTTCTGAAAGTCACAGGCTGTGTCACGCCCCTCCAGCCTGTGTCTTAGAATGAGAGAGAGGGGACGTTTCCATCTATCTACATGTAATATTCCGCCCCCATTGTGTTTAGCTGGTTAGTGGGTATGGAAGAGGGAGGGAGTGGGCTGCCATTTTATCACTGTGTATACACCCACATGTGTGACTCTATATTCACATGATCTGCTCAGATGTGATAGGGAGGAAATGCTTAGCATAGAAACTCACTGAACTGAGCATGTGCAGAGCTGCCAACACTGCTCTGCAAAATCCCCAACTGCAGTGGGGACATGGACAGAAGGGGGAGATAAAGAGCAGCAAGATCAACCAGGTTGTTTGCAGAATACAGAAAAAAAAATCTCATAGTGACTGAGTGAGTATAAACAGCATGTAATACAGCATTTATTGATCATTTTTTTATGATGTGGGTTTAGTGACACTTTAGGAATTACTTTATAACTACAGTTGTTTTTTTCTTTTTTAGGAAAAGTTTTGTTTTTAAAAATGGCAAATGGGGAACAGAAATCTTGAGTGATATCAAGAATAAATCACCCATTGGGGCTCAATAAGTGTCTGAACTCTTTGGCTATAATAACCAGTTAGGTTGTCTCTTTCTTGACTGTTAGGACAGGTTAGGAAATGAAAGGAAGAATCTGGTTGGCATCGCCAACACAATTGTTTGTTTTCATGCAAGTTCATGCATATTGCCCGTCGGTCAAGGCAGTGACCAACCTAAGTAAAGAACTAGACATAGCACAGTTTTCATGTGAAATGCCCAAGTAACAGAAAACCACTATCCCTTATGAATATCTGAGCCCTTTTCTGTGTCACTTTACCAAGACATATGGAGAAGTTTGAATTTTCTGTCCTGTATACAGTATGGCTACACAGCCTCAGCATGTCATGTCCACATCTGGACTAGGAAAGAAATCTTGTATTGGTGGCACCTTTAAACTTTTGATTTGAATTGATGAATTTTGTTCTCTGCAAACTGTGCTGGTTTTTATATTCACATGTATTTATTTTCTTCTTGCTGTTTGGCTGTTTTTACCTGTTTAAGCATTGCTTTATTCATTAGATGAAAGATCCCCTTTAAGTTGATCTTGCGTCTGATTCCTTTGTTGTCTATCTGCTGCCACAGGTTCTTCGCAACATGGTGCACTGTGCGGATCTAAGCAACCCGACCAAACCACTGGAACTGTACCGTCAGTGGACTGACCGCATCTTGGAGGAGTTCTTCAGACAGGGAGACAAGGAGAGGGAGAGAGGGATGGAGATTAGTCCTATGTGTGACAAGCACACTGCCTCTGTTGAGAAATCACAGGTACATTTCCATATTGGATACAAAATCCTCCCTCCCTAAATGCCCAGTCTTTGTCCTGAATGTCTTACAGCAATACCAAATAGGCCCTGTCATATACGGAACAGAAATCAACTTTTAAGTAGTAGTTGTTGAAATTCACTATTGCTTCAATTGTCCCAGCATGCAGTGTTGGGAAGGGCTGGAGGACCATCAGCACCAGGGGAGCTGCCACAATCTAGTTTAGTATGGCAAGTAGTCTATTTCTCACTTACCCTGAAGTAAAAGCTGGACCAATGTAATTATGTAAAAGATCTTTATTTTTTTATTTTTTTTATTTTTTTTTAAGTGTTTTATCAATTTTACCATTAATAAAATACCAAAAAGGATACGCAATGACAGGCCAGCAAGATAAAAATTGATATATAGGCATTTGCCTTCAAAAGGTACACAAATATCATTTACAAAGCCCATCATAAGTACAATCTTAATAAACAGCTGGTGAATACACAACTTAAGGAACATGGGGTAAGATGGCCAATATAGGAAAGTTATAAGGCACAATGACCTATCTGGATCAGAGCCACCAGAGCATCTATATTGTCTGAAACTGCAGAGATCAACTCAACCAAATTTTATCAATTTTTTTTTGGACATCCCCTCACGGTATAAGTCAATTTGTACGTAGGTGGAGCTTTATTAAATCAATTCACATATGCAAGCTAGGGGGATCAGGTTGTTTCCACTTTAAAGCAATGTTTTTTTAGTGTAGAAGAAGAGAAACCAAAACAATATCTTTTGAGAAGCCCGAAGGTCTTCCTCTTCTAGATCTCCCTAGCAGGGGCACAGTGGGATTCTTCTCTAGCTAAGCTATCTGAAAGTTCACTTTTTTAAACATGCTCTAACCCCTCCTTTAGTAAATTGGCCCCATTGTTTTTCAGAGATTAGACATGAGTTTTTAGCTGTGGTGCTCAGAAATAACCAGTAAACCAAAGGGCTGAAATTGCAGTGAGGTTCTGTTATGCAACCATATTAGAAATTATTATAAGTCAGTTGAACCCTTTATACATTGTCTACATCCCATGTGTTTCTGTACATCAACAGGTTGGCTTTATTGATTACATTGTCCATCCGTTGTGGGAGACCTGGGCGGATCTTGTTCACCCAGATGCTCAGGATATCCTCGACACCTTGGAGGACAACCGGGATTGGTACCAAGGCATGATACCTCAAAGCCCGTCCCCGCCACCAGATGATCCAGACAATGACGATGAGACCGGTATGGAAAAGTTCCAGTTTGAATTGACACTGGAGGAAGAAACGGAGGAATCTGACAAGGACCGGAACAACAGCATCGAGGAAGAGGAGGGCTGTGCGCTCCAAACACCTGAGATCCTAGAACCTGAGCTGGACATTAAAGAAGACCCAACAACACAGGAAGAGTCACCAGAACAGACTGATGACCATTCAAACGACACATCTTCTGCGGAATCCTGAACTTTACCAACAGAAGACAGTGAACTCTAAGACGTTTAATAACACACAAAGACCTGTTTTACATGGAGATCAAAATGTGCTTAATTTCCAGTTTCATATTTATTTATTTTTGTCTTTTTTTTTTTTGAAGGTTGTTTTTGTATTCTCAAGGGGAACAAACACAATTACTGTAGATTCCGATACTTTGCACAGAATAGGAGTTTGTTGCCATAAGTAAGTTACAACACACTCTCTACAAAAAAAAAAAAAAAAATCTATAATGTTTTTTTTTTTTTTTTTTCTTTTTGAAAAACAAAAAACTATTTATTTCCCTTTCAAACGGATGCAACAAGGAAACCAAGTTCCGTTCCTGTTTTTGCGCATGCAATGACAAAGCCATTTTTAGTTTTAGTTTTTATTTTGCTTTTTTTTTTCTTCTTTTTTTTTTTTTGGGGGGGGAAAAAATGAACAAAAATACCCATCAAGGACTGAACAGAAATGTAATGAATTTTTTTTTAATTACTTTTTTTTTAATTTGTAAAACAAAGAGAAACCTACCGTCTCAGCCAAGCTGAGCTCACTTCTCAGAGTGTTTTATTCCATCTGAGAGTGACGTAGGGTTTCAGAGACTGTGGAAAAGGTGTGTGCCTTTTATGTACTTGTATCTCTGTGTCTTTTGTTGTGTGGCAGATGGCGCTCCCATGGCAAAGGTTTCTGGGTAAAACAAAACAGCAGCACCGATGCTGAGAGGTGTGTTAGACAGGGCTTTACTTTCACCTTCTCCAAGGGGTTCACAGTGTTCTGTTCATATGAGGTGGAATGTTCTAGAACTGACCTTTCCACTGCCAGAGAGGCAGGTGGAACCCAACTCTAAATCACCCACTGTTTGTTAGCCAAACGGAAAAAAGAATGTGGAAATTTATAGCTTCCAAAAGACATATATATTTTATTTTATTTTGGTACAAAAAAAAGTAATATTTTATTTAATTCTTCAACTCTTTCTCTTAAATCTCTCGATATAGATGGATATATATAGATATATATCTATTTATTTTATAAATGCATATAATTTATTGATCGCCTTTTTTCACAAATACACTTCAATGCCATAGAACTGCAAAAATTGTGGTGTTTGCTGATTTAGAAAGAAAAAAAAGATAAAAGAAAAGCTATGTTCTGATATGGGAGACAGAGAGATTGTAATTGTCTGAGCCTCTTGCAGCTTTGCCGACGGTCTTCCTTACCCTTATTCCTTGTTCTCTCTTGAACACGCTGGCAATACACTCAGAGTGAAGGTTTTTATTTTAGGAGACGGCAAGCTGTAAAAGTAATTGCAGGGTAGAAAAAAAATAAAATGTATATTTTAATTTTTTTCACCAGCAGTTTTTTTTTCTTTTTGCTTTTTTTTTATATGTTTTATTTTAATGATGTTTATATATTTTGTATTATTTATTTGAATGTGTATTTGTTGCCAAAATATTTGCATATCTGTAAGCTGCTTCTATGAAAGACTGACATTCTACATGATTTTTGTTTTTCACTCTTGGGTTTGCTATTATGTGTCTTTAGACCCAAATTGGTTTCTGAGAATTGGATGAGGTGAGATAGTTTGTTGGCCACTGTGAGCTTTTCTGGTCTTGAGTGTATTTCACCCAAAAAATATATTGCTAATGTTAACCTTTAAAATACTGTATTTATTGGCGTATAACACTCACTTTTTTACCCTGAAAATAGAGGGTAAACTGTGCCTGCGTGTTATACGCAGGGGGCTGTGGAAAGTTTTTTTTCTGAAACTTCCCTCTTAAAGTTAGGGTGCGTGTTATACGCCTGTGAGTGTTATACGCCGATAAATATGGTATATCTTTCAGATCTAATATCTCAAAGATATGATGTGGGTTAAATGAGAGTTCTTTTGACCAGAAGTGAAAGCGTTAACATAATAACATTTATTATGTATTGTTATAAAGTCTATCTAATACACAGAAAATATCTTAAACAAGAAGGAAATAGTAGGTTAAAATTCAATATTTACATGGAGAAATACAGAGCATATTCCGCTAAAACATTAAAGTACAAACATATTTAGTTACATGTAAGACAGACCTTTTCCCATAAATACCCTTTAGTACCATCCTGCAGGCTGCCGTTCCATAAAAATAGCTTTTCCTCCCATTTCCGCTGTGTATATCCCTGACTGCTGATGTCCCATTGGTTGGCCTAGCTGGGCTGTTGATTGGAGGGCTTACTACATCTCCAATTCCTATACTTTGCCTAAGTCAGCCCCCTTTAATGCAAAACCTTGTGACTATTCTGGGCAGGAGATTTAATTGAATTTTCCTGGGTTGGCCTTCCTTCATTGCATATTCCAGCATGGGATCCTTTGAAGGGAGTAGGTGTAAAACAATGGAATTGTCTCTCCATGGTTTGTATATACAAGCTTGGGCTCCGCAATGTCTGCTCTACCAGGCACTTCTGTGACGCCATATTGCCCGGCTTTCATAGATGCAAGCTAAATAAAATATATTCATAATTACAATATTTTACAGCTATTAATGGAGATTTTACATAAACCCATAAGGCAACACTAATCAACATTCAGGGCAGTCTAAGAAAAAAAAAAATAATAGGAAGGTACAGTTTAAAAAACAATATCAGATTTGGCAATACAAGTACAGACTGAAATCCCATACTAGGGAACCCTAAAGACTTGCATTTAAGTAAGCCTGTCACAAACTAGGTCAAATCAAATTCAGCAGATGATAAAAACCAATGCATAAATAGATAATACTATCCATAAAAACTGCATGCCCAAAAGCTTGAGTGGATGCAGAGATATAAGAAGTTGAAATGATAATTTTTCCAATAAAAGGTGAGCTTGGTCCTGTCCCTTCCAGCCTCCTTAGGCCTCCATGCTAGTCTTTCAATTTTAGGCTTCGCTGGCCAATAAAGGAGCTTTGTAAAGGGGCAGGGTCAAAAGGCCAAGCTGATTTTCTAGAGGAAAAGTCATAAATTGAATACAACTTCAACTGCATGTATATTTAAATCTACCAATGACTTTGACACACTAAAATTCGACTTATGCATCTTTCATCATATGCTCAGTTTGAATTTTGCTCAGTGTCCGGTTGTGCCACATCCTTGGGTTTTCTTCAGTGCATCTCACCGATGTGCATTGTGGTCTAAGAGGTTGTTTATGGAGCTTAAAGTTTTATATCCAGTACATCTAGGTTTTACTTCTAGTAGGCAACTTTAACACCCCCGCTGTTGTGCAACTAAAAGTGGCATGATAAGGGAGATTGAGACCCATCCCAGCCTAAAAGCATACCAGAATACCTCCATCCCTAAATAATATGTAAAAATGCAAGAAGGTAGTGGAGTTGGGACTTTAATTGAGGTATAAGGGTGTAATAAATGAAAAAAGATAAATAACTTGGATGTCATGGTTCCCTCTAAATTGACATGATACGGTATAAGTAAACCAGTAATCACAATACATTTATGATACAGAAATGTAATCACAAAGGGACAATTCATAATCATCATTAATTTAATAAAACATGATTAATTGGGGAACACGATTAATGACATACAAACATAGTAATAAATAAATCAATGAATAATAAATATGTAGGTAATAACAACATGATCAACACGTATGTAATTGATAAATAATAAAAAAAGATATGGGCTGATGTAGAGCAACCGAGGATGTAAACTCTACGCGTTTCATGGTCGCCTACCACTCATCAGGAGTTTGGATGCATAAAAGTAATCTAGAATGAGATAAATAGAAAAATTTGTTGTGGTAGTTTCTGGGGATCCACCAGTCCCCATAGACAAACCCAATGCAATGAGAAAAAGTAAGAAAAGGGGAATAAAAAATGTAGCAATATTATACCTTGCCAGACAGCCCGTGTACTGAGACCTTAATTGGGGAAAGACCTGGAAGGTGATGCCGCGTATTCCAGGCCTTTCCCCAATTAAGGTCTCAGTACACGGGCTGTCTGGCAAGGTATAATATTGCTACATTTTTTATTCCCCTTTTCTTACTTTTTCTCATTGCATTGGGTTTGTCTATGGGGACTAGTGGATCCCCAGAAACTACCACAACAAATTTTTCTATTTATCTCATTCTAGATTACTTTTATGCATCCAAACTCCTGATGAGTGGTAGGTGACCATGAAACGCGTAGAGTTTACATCCTCGGATGCTCTACATCAGCCCATATCTTTTTTTATTATTTATCAATTACATACGTGTTGATCATGTTGTGATTACCTACATATTTATTATTCATTGATTTATTTATTACTATGTTTGTATGTCATTAATCATGTTCCCCAATTAATCATGTGTTATTAAATTAATGATGATTATGAATTGTCCTTTTGTGATTATATCTCTGTATCATAAATGTATTGTGATTACTGGTTTACTTATACCGTATCATGTCAATTTAGAGGGAACCATGACATCCAAGTTATTTTTTTTTTTTCATTTATTATACCCTTATACCTCAATTAAAATCCCAACTCCACTACCTTCTTGCATTTTTACATAAAAGTGGCATGATGTTATTTAACTGATTAAAAAAAAAAAAAGAAAAGTCTTAAGACTAACTGACAGACACAGGCAGGACTTCCAGAGGCATGATGGGATTTGTAGTTTCACCACAGCTGGAGTGCGAAGCTTACCTACCCCATCTAGTTAGACCCCTACAGCTTATTTGTCAGGAAACCCGTGCAGTACGCTTGACTCCCGTTAAGGGGCTGCTCAAAAAAACTACCTCTGGTCCCTCATCTTTTTCGGACCTCCCAACAACTAAATGGAGGATCGCTTGATTTGTTCTATTTTAGCTGCCCTATGAGATATTATTTAGACTTAAAGACCTTAAAGCACAACACCAAACAAAACCTTGTTTTTGTTTTTTTTTTTTTCAGTTTTGCATTGATTGAGGAAAGTTTTTAGTTAACCCTGTTGGGCAAATTTTGCTGTCTGTGTCCTAGCTGGGGGGGATTTTCAATCTCTTCCTGTCCGATAACCTAGGGATAGAAAGCAATAGAATGGGGCAAAGATTGCAACAAAAGCATATTTATTTAGTACGAGGGATTACATTCTTAAAGGAGAGGAAATAAAATACCTTTTAAAGGTTTGTATTGCCCTGCATTGTCTTGTCCCGGTGACACACAAACCCTCTTGTTTCTTCTTCTGGTGTCACCAGGACAAGAAATAAGGAGAAATCTGTCCAGTGAAAACACATACAGTAATAACATTTGACAGATGTTCTAATTCTTACCTGCTTTATTAAGTAAAATTTTAAAAAATTGGGCTAAATAGGGGCTTTCATTAACACAACGCAACACACTCCCAAAACGGCCCCTAATAAGGATAGGTGCACTTAAAGCAGAGGTCCAGCCCCCCCAAGTCAGCAGCTACAAATACTGAAGTTATTGACTTTTAATATTAGTATACTTGCCTGTCCTGGAATCCAGCAATGTCGCACCCCAGCCGATGTTTCCATTGGCTCTCGGGTGCTGCCCCCGCCATTACCTGTAAGGGAAACCGGCAGTAAAGCCTTGCCGCTTCACAGACAGTTCCCTACTGCGCATGGGAATGGCCCGGTGGCAGGGGAAGGAGAAGAGAGGGGCCAAACTTCCAGGTGCTCTTGCTGCAGCTAGATCACCCGGAAGCATAACCAGGTACCCATTCCCCCTCCCCCCGAAAGCTTAAAAAATGTGGCACCGGATGGGGGGGCGGGAAGGCAGCAGATAAATGTAGCTTCCCCTTTTTGGGTGGAGCTCTGCTTTAAGCCTTGTTCTACTCTCATGCAAAGATTTTAGGTCCAGCAACATGGATGTTGGGTAAGACATACGGGGAGAACGAACATTTTGTAATAACAGCTAATTATATTATTACTTCTTCAGCTGACAATTGATCAGAGTGAAGCCCCAAATCAGTGTATTGGTACAATAACTGTTTTTATTACTTGTAACAACCAATCAGATTCTTGCTTCTTTAAAAAAAAAAGGGGAAAAAATAATAAATTTGACTGCCGATTGTGCTGGGAAAGAGAGTTTCCGATAAGGAAGGCTCTGTAAACATGCAGGGCCCATGTTGACAGGATTTGATGGGCAAATCAGTTTGACTTCAGTTTGAGATGCTTCTGAAATCATTCACAATCCATTGCAGGTGTATTTGACTTGCTTCAGATGATCTTGCTTCCTATAGACTTGTATGGAAAGAAAAGGAGTTCTGAAGCGGGCGAATGCCCATCGATGCAGTCTTTATTCTCTTTGAGCCGCCCAAATTCAAGCTATTTCAATCAGTTTTTTGCTGCTATACACTCCCTGTACAATATTTGGCCAGTTTCCGAAGAGTATCTGCTATCAAAATAAACAACAGGGAGCCAGTATGGAAACCCAAAGCTTCATTCACGAGCGCATCTGTGTACCAACTGGCCACAACTGCGCCAACCACTCCAGTTCTCATATGTGTGATCTTATTTCTGTACCTGTTCTGGAGAAGCAGCTTACAGACTTTGCAACATATGTATATTTATATGTAATTCTGTTTTGCCTTAAGCCAAAATTGATTTGCCATAGTCTTAGAAGTCCTTCTGTGTGTGTTTATCATTTATGTGAAAGGGCTGTACAGCTGCTGTGAAGAGAATGAACAAGAATCTTATTTTTTTTATCATCTGATATGTTTTTTTTTTCCTGCATGATTTTTTGCATCCTTCCAAAGAATATCATTATAAGGTGGTGTGTGTGGAGACTGTTGGGTGTCCCCCAGGGAATCATGGGACAAAATGTCTAATTTAAGAAATAAAAAACTATAACCAATGAAACTAGAGGTTTTGCTTCCAGCAACCAGTCAGGTTGAAGAATCTAGGCCAGCACAGTGCTGTATATGAGCAAAAACTATTTTATTTCATTGGCTTTAGTTTTTTCAGAAATGACGTCCATTGTGAGCATGTGAGTGCACAAAATAATATGTTTATCTGGGATTGAACAACATGAAGTCAGTAGAGCAAAACAGCTGCATTGTGGTGAGAGTTGCTCCTGGTGCTGTAGCAGCCACATTTTCCTTTTACCATTCCCTGTGCTACATGGGTGAATGAAGAACAGATTATGCCCCCTCCCCTTCTCATCATAGCTCTGTCCCCCCTTCACATCACAGAACCCTGCAGCTCTGCCCCTTCCTTCACATCACAGACCCCCTGCAGCTCTGCAAGACAGGCAGGAGCGGGAGCTGCCAAAGTTAACTTTTCATAACAAGCTGATGATTGGTTGCTAGGACTGCCCTGCATCCTAGCAACTAATCATCCGCTGGCTAACTTGAAAAGTAACACTGGCATCTCCTGCTCCCACCATGCATCCAGAACTTTCCTGCCTCCCGCTTTCTGCTTTGCGGTGATAATGTCAGCGGTGAAGGTTGGGGAAAAGAACGGGGTCCTAAATGATGGGACCGCAGCCGTCCAGATCCAGACCGTGTTCCGCCATTTAGTGATGCCTGACCTAAAGAGTTTTCTCTTGGGGCTTTTTTATTTTTATTTCTAGCTATCATTTTGCAGCTGTCAAAGCTTATTCTTGCCTAAGTGTTTTATGCTTTGCTGGGAGAAGTAATTCTGCTATTTACACCACAGATAGCTGTTTGAAGATGGATTTCACTATATTTAAGAGAGAAATTAGCCGGCCAAGCTTCGACCAAGTCAGAGCAATCTCTATAACCTTGGAGAAAAAGCTATCTTGATTTTGAAATTTAAAGGGAATGTACACCCAGTTACAGCTGTTTTTGCTCATACTACTTAAGTCTTTTTTTGGCATCGGTTACCAAGCTGGCGTTACCTGCCCCTTCCATTTTCTAATGCGATTGGCTGCTCTTGTTAATCTGAAAGGACGAGAACTAGAAAGGGGGTGGTACCTTCAACACAACAATTAAGTATTTTAACAGAAGTTCTGAGAACAATTTAGGATTGTAAAGAATAAATAACAGTATGAATATTTATATATAAATATATATACAGATTATGAAGATGAACACTTATGTAAAGATTGTATAGAGTGGAAAATTCTCTAGTCATAAATTCTTGTATAGAAGTCATAGTATATAAGGTCTCTGGTTTGCACTTTATTTCCTATTTAAGATAAACTAAGCCTTTTCTGTGGACACTAACCTGTATTAAGGAATAGATCAGCCATTTGCTTTTGTGTTCTATATGTTTGCTAATCATGCTAATGTCCCTGCTTAACATAGTAATTTTCTGCATTTTATTGTGGAAGGAAAATGAAGAACCGCTTACAACATGCTCTATCACAGTACTGTTATTGGATATTCTCTTTAAATAGAACTGTGAGCATTTGGGTGAAGTGAAAACGTGCATTGGTAACATTGGTAACCCTTGATCCAGTGAGCCATAGAGTTCCCCAACTCATTCATTTGATCAGCCTGTAGTCAAGGGGAGGACTGGGAGCATTCTTCATACCACTAAAGTTATGGAGTCATAACCCTGGTTATATGCTGGTCCCATCAGCAGCAAAAGAAGGTGATAAGGCACTTAAAATGAAACCACAGTCTTGCCTCATCTAATGGTTTGGACATTCTTGGTGGACCTAGAAGAGATAAGAAAATCTTAAAAAAGACACGAAAGGAAGTCTAGCCTTCATTGCTGAACCAGTACTGTGGGCTAATGTGGACCTTTTTTTAGTCAATTCATGTATTTTGAGCCATAGGTATTTGTGAAGAATGGGAAATCTTTAAAAAATACAGTAGCACCAGAATCTGGGATGGGTTTGTTCAGTTTGGTGTGGGATGCTATGCTTATCTCTAGTAGCTTAGTCCAGTTAGGACCTGGTGTAGGAAGAGGGGTTGGCCTAGTGCTTTGATATCATCACATATATTATAACTATGTCATTTTCACATGTGCATTTTCACCCATATTGTGGTGTTGGTTATCTCAGGCCTCAGTTTAAACACATTCTATAAGGCCATGACTTTGTAGACACATGACCATCATACCTGTATGAACTTTTTGGACATCCCATTCCAAAACCATGGGCTTTTCTTATGGCGTTGCAAAATAACAGCCCTCACTCTTCTGGGAAAGCTTTCCACTAGATTTTTGAGGACATTTCAGCCAAGTTAGCCCTAAAAGCATTTGTGAAATCATGTACTAGTGTTGGACAAGACCTGGCTTACAATCTGCAATCCAGTTCATCCCAAAAGCGTTTAGGGTTGGGGTCAGGATTCTGTACAGGCTACTGAAAGTGGCCAAACTTGTCAAACCATGTCACTATAGAGGTGGCTTTGTATATACAGGGGCATAGTCAAGCTGGAACAGAAAAGAGCCTTCCCAAAAATGTTGCCACATGGTTGAAAGCATGCAGTTATCTAAAATATTTTTATATAATGAATAGTATAACCAGAACCTTTCATGAGTAACACCTGAACGTATTCAAACTTTTTGGCATATACTAGATGTAATGGTCAGGTGACCACAAACTTTTTCCCTTAAAACGTACTTTCCATCTGCTCATATCACGTGGTCTCTTTTTTTTTTTTTTTTTTTTTTAGAATCGTGAAAAACCCAGAAAACGTGAAATCAATAATATCAATCGATATTAAAATTAAAAATAGTTGATGGCCATACTCTGTCATGTGAATTTTTTTGGCCCATTCTCCGGGTGTACAAAGGTCCATTTCTCTTGTTCCATAAATAATCACAAGTAAATTTTTGTCCACATCCTTCAGGCAGATAGTTTTACATTTTTAGTTATAATTTAAGTATATTTAAATTTATCATTTACATTCTTTCACAGATTGCCATTCAGTTACCTGGCACTCTAGAAACATCATTTGTCACCCGTGTATTGCTTGGTTATGGCAAATGACGTAAATGTTGTTTGTTTTAGGCAAAGGATTGTGTGTTGGTGTCAGGAGAAACTGCTTGGGAAAACTGACAGTTCCTTCTTTTGAGTAAAAGATGAAAAGTAAATTCAAGTTTCGAGTTTCTAGAATTTACTTTTATTTGAACTGTAATACCAACACCTTTTAATAGTCGTAAAAGCCACTTCATTAGGGCTTTGGAAGGATTTCATTGGGAGTGGAGCTTTTTTTTTTTTCTCCCAGAATTCAGCAGTATAAATTGGCTGTCTGGCCTGTAGGATGTTAAATATGCAGTGTCAGGTGATTTGCAAAGCAGCTGGCCTAAATGTATTCTTCTGATTTTTTTTTTTTAACGTGCTACAAGATGTATATATAATCCTGCAGCTAAACCCCCATAAGTGCAGAGGGAAGAGTCAGGCTATAAAATAGAGGTAGTGTTAGCATGTTCAGAAGCTTTAATTGCTTAGAGTTCTAGGAGTCGTAGAGAGTTATGAGAAATATAATGGAAACAGTTTTCAGTATCTATCTCTATTGTCAAATGGTGTCACTACTCCAGGAGCAGCACAAGGCCAAGACTTGCCATACCCAGCCCTTCGGTTAGTCACCTTGCTACCAATAACTGGGGAAGGTAACCACTTAACTAGGATGCACAAAATAAGTACTTGGTGTCTGTACCTGTTCTGAAAATCTGTGGGCGGGGGGACAGGGGGTATGGATTTTGCCCAAATTGGGATAATTGTGGCAGGTTCGGCAGCACAGTAATGTGCTAGCGGGAAGACCTGACCCTTTGGAGTAGGGGAACCCATTTATGGAGTCAGATTGCTGAACAAATGAAAGGCAACTGTGAGATAATCTGCCCATTTATAGAGATAAACTATTACATCAGATGGTCTTGAGCACTGATTGCAAAGGTTAGGACAAGAGATTGTACATGAACTCTATTGATTATGCAGATATATGCTGGCACTTTCTCATTTAGTGGAGAGCTTGCTCAACTTTTTCCATACGTCTTTTCCATACGTCTTTTCTATACTGTACTATGTCTTTGAGCCTTTGTTCCTCTGAGTAGAAGCGACTGGCCAAAAGATGTCTGGACCCTTTACACCCAGTGTTGTGTTTTGGCCAAGGAGAGATTGCTGCATGGTTCCAACGTTATAGTGGATACCTGAAAGTACTTGCATATAGAAAATGCTCACTAACCTTTCCACAATACACAACTATAATATACACACCACAGGCAACCTTATAGTAAAAATCGTGCTCTGTATTGAGCAAAAAGCTGCTGTTGAAAATGCTGGTAACACATTTTTTACTTTACAATTGCGTACCTATGTTTCACAGTATCATGGCTGCTCCTGCAAAGCATTGTGTGTCATACACGATTTCATGTTCATGAAATAATATACATGCCTACACCCAAGCCATCCTAACTTGTTGTTTGTCTAATAGTGTTTTTCACTCTCCCACTTGTGTTATCTATCGAAGAGCCAAAAAACCAAAAATACAAGTTATTTTATGTAAAAGAGCTGCCAATTAAACACCACAATTTTGTATGTATTAGTGCCCATACTGTATCTGTACTGACATCAGACATTTTTTGTATAGCTCACTTTTCCGATTTCAGCCATGGCTGCGCTGTACCAACAATTGGCAGTGTTCCTCTTTGGAACTACAGAAAGGGAACTTCCCAGTCCAGAGAAAATAACCCCCCAATCCACAAAGTGCAGTTCTAGTGGACTAATATGTTCACATTTATTTTCCTAAAAGCTCTTTTATATAAATCAACTTTTGATCTTCACTGTCCCCAAGTTCTCTGATTCTTTATTGTTTTGTTTTAAAAGCAAAATTAGAATAGGTGTGCTTTGTGATCAGGCAGGTAGGGTTTGGCAAGATGAGGGGCAAAGCCTAGAATTCAAGGTGGATGCAAACAAATTGGGTCAATGAAGCAAGTTTGGTTTAATCCTACAAATTTGAAGTGCAATTGAGCTTTTAGTTTTAGTAAGCTAAATACATTACAGGTCAAACTTCCTCAACCAGGGTTCCTCCAGAGGCTGCTAGAGGTTCCTTGAGTAATTTGTGACTCTTGGACAAGTTACGACTTAAACCAATGTTTTTTTTAGCTATCTGTAGGGAGGATTCTAACTGACTACAAATGTAAGGAGCATTCTTACCAATGACCAATAAACTAATATACTGTAAGCTTGAGGGTGTTTTCAGAGTCTACATAGTTCCCATAGACATAGTCCTTTTTCTGTTCCAACCATTTGGGCTGGACCAAGAAACTGTGACCTCGTGTCTTGGTGGCTGTATTCCTCATCAGTCCCCATTCACACCTGAGCAGAGTGATTTTCAGGCATTTTTTTATGAGAGTTTTGCAAGTGTATTCCGAGCATTTTACATGTGTATTCAAGCTTCAGGCGTTTTTATTTTAGCCAATAGAAAGCACTAGGGGGAGGGATTAGGGTGGAGAGCTGCTGTTTTGCAAGAAAACATGCAACAAAGTGCTCTTAAAATGCTTGTAAAACTCTCATGTTGAGCGTTTTTCAGACGTTCCCATTAAAGTCTATGTGGCCAATCTGCCTAAAAGAAGCTCATGTACTTTTTTGAATGACCGATTGTTTGCTACATGCGACAAAATGCTCAGATGTGACCAGGGGCCATTGAAATTAAAGGGATTTTGTTGAGTATTAGAGCTACAAGCTTCAAGCAGAAAATCACTCAGGTGTGAACGGGCCTTAGAGAAAAGAGGTTTTCAGCAGGGGTTCCATAAGGCCAAAAAATTATTTCTAGGATTCTTCTGTGTTACGAAGGTTGAGAAAGCCTGTTCTCGGTGCATCAAAACAGAAGATGCTCAAAGTCTTGTGCCGCGTACACACGATCGGAATTTACGACAACAAAACCGGTGGTTTTTTTCCGACGGATGTTCGCTCAAACTTGTCTTGCATACACACAGTCACACAAATGTTGCTCGGAAATTCCAACCTTCAAGAACGCGGTGACGTACAACACTACGACGAGCCGAGAAAAATGAAGTTCAATGATTTCGAGCATGCGTCAAATTGATTCAGAGCATGTGTGTTTTATTGTGCATTGGAATTGCATACAGACGATCGGAATTTCCAACAAGAACTTTTCTTGTCGGAAAAATTAAGAATCAGCTCTTAAATTGTTGTTGTCGGAAAGTCCGATGGAGCCTACACACGGTCGGAATTTCCGACCAAAAGCTCACATCAAACTTTTCTTGTCGGAAATTCCGACTGTGTGTACGCGGCATTACAGTTGGTTTCCTTTAGAAAGCAGCCACAGCCTGTGAAGAATAACCTGTCCCCAGCCAGCATGCTGCAAAGAAGGAGCCTTGCTCTCTTTGTGGAAGCAGTGGTTGCAGACATCCAACATGAAATCGGAACATTTTATAACATCCTGCTTATTGAGGGCTCTAGCTCTTACTCGGTAAGAGTTGTGTTAGACCTGTACGTCTTTGCACACCTTTTGTTTTGATAGACATTGTAAGTATTTAGCTGATTTAAACTGAAATTTGAATTGGGCCTTAAACTTTATCAGCCATGGTTCATTTCTGGTGGTGTAAAAGCCCCTTTGCTGCATTTCTATTGGCAATACTATGATCTAGTCTAGATTTTGTGTTTGTTGGTCGGTGAAGGATCGATGGTGTTACTGCTTGACATTTTGCCTTTTTTTTGTTCCAACTGCCACACCCATGTGTTTCGAAATGGTCAGTTTATATGGCCATCTCTACCTATAGAAGGGAGGCTGTGATGTCTCCTAGCCATCTTGTGTGGAATATATTTTACTTGTTAGGAATAAGATATGTCATGGTAACAAAAAAAAAAAGTTTGTGTGGAAAATGAATGAACAACAAAAAAAAAAAAAACGCCATTTCTGTACACAGTACTGTAGGTTTTGTTTCTTTGTAATTTAGCCATCGATGTAAAGGAACCCCAGACGCGCCAGAGAGACCGTACAACCGATAAAGCTTTGTAGGCCTCCCTGGGGCTGCTGGGTGTTTGTCCCCCTGCTCTGCTGGATAGTAGCGGATTCAAATAAAGCTCCCGATTCCAGCAACAGGTGGATTTAAGCCTCAATTGAATCCTTTTAATGATTCTTGTACAGTTTTTTTTTTTAATTTTAGCTAAGAGTGACTGGTTTAAAATGAATAAAAATAAAAAATATATATATATATATATATATATATATATAAATATAAAAAATAAAGTGATTTTTTTTTCTTTTTGTACATACTATAATGTTAAGATTGTACATTTAATCTATGGGTGGGCGCCTCAGGTTTGAGAGGTGCTGATACTGTCAGTGCTCCTGGTGAGACATATAGCTGCATACTCTGTATATTTCTATGGTGTAATATAGACCAATTGTAGAGTCGTTCTTTATGAGATTGTTGTTATCACATTGCACTGTTCTATGTACCTTACCAAAATCATGGATTACAGCTTCTGGACAGTCATGAACAATACATTGCATCTGTTACAACCTTCCGAGTCTCCCATGTTCATTGTGTGATCTCTGTCCACAGCTGACTCGGTTGAGTAAGAACTCCGCTGACCTCTTTTTTTAACATAGTAACCCCAGTGTAATTTCAGAATGAAAAGTACCGTTTATCAGATCCCTATGTTGCTATGAAAAGACTGCACAATGCAAGAATTTCCCAGCACACTATTCAGCTAATTTTTAGGGTAAAAACAAGTTTTTGTTGCATAATGTGCAAATACAGGTGAAGTCTCATCAAGGCACCGCTCTAAAGTTTTGTCCTTATCTCAGAACTACCTGAGCCCCCACCTGGGGCACACACTATATTGTCAAAAGTATTGAGACACCTGCCTTTACACGCACATGAACTTTAATGGCATCCCAGTCTTGGTCCGTAGGGTTCAGTATTGAGTTGGCCCACCTTTGCAGCTATAACAGCTTCAACACTTCTGGGGAAAAAAACAAACAAAAGAAAAGAGAACGGCGCCCTTTAAGTGCAGCAAGTTTTACAACATGTTTAATGTAGAAGGATTAAAAACACTCACATGGGAGCAAGGTTATTCAGGCATTCAACGATTACAATGTTTAATCCGCATAGTCCTCGGTTTAGTGTGCACGGCACGGGCTGATGGAGGAGGATCTTCTGTCCTGTAGCTTTCCGTCCGCACTGTATATGCGCAGCGCTTCCTGGAGGCTTGGACGTAGATCGCAGTGGCTCCGTGAGGTCATCACTTCCGGGACAGGGGTTAACGGGCGGCATCACAGAGCCACTGCGATCTTTGTCCAAGCCTCCAGGAAGCGCTGCGCATATACAGTGCGGACGGAAAGCTACAGGACAGAAGATCTCCTCCATCAGCCTGTGCCGTGCACACTAAACCAACGATTACAACGTTTCATCCGCATAGTTCTCGAATGCCTGAATACCCTTGCTCCCATGTGAGTGTTTTTCATCCTTCTACATTAAACATGTTGTAAAAGCTATGATTAAGCACTGAATCGCAGTGCGAAACGTCAGCTCATACTTGCTGTTTTTTTGCTGTGGCATGTTGTTTGTGCTTTTGTTTTAAATAAAATAACCTTTTTTGGAGTGCGGCTGTCCAAGCGGTTTCCTCAGATTTTTTGCATAAACATGTTGTAAAATTTGCTGCACTTAGAGGGCGCCGTTCTCTTTTCTTTTGTCTGTTTTCAGAGCCTCTTTTAGTTTTTTTGGACTGGCAGCCTTTTACATACTCAGCAACGCTTTTTAGTATACATCCTTACATGGACTTACTATATATGGACTTGATGTATTAATACCCCCTTTTTATCCACTCCTATTCCTCTATACTTAATTACTAGTAGACAGCTACATCCAGAGTGCGCCATATTAACCCTTTGTTGTTGTTTTTAACTCTTCAGGGAAGGCTGTCCACAAGGTTTAGGAGTGTGTTTATGGGAATGTTTGACTATTCTTGAAGCGCATTTGTAAAGTCAGGCGCAAATTTTTTAATGAGAAGCCCTGGCTCGCAGTCTCCACTCTATTTCATCACAAAGGTGTTCTATTGGGTTGAGGTCAGGACTCTGTGCAGGCCAGTGAAGTTCCTCCACCCCAAACTCGCTCATCCATGTCTTTATGGACCTTGTTTGGTGCGCAGTCATGTTGGAACAGGAAGGGGCCATCCCCAAACTTTTCCCACAAAGTTGGGAGCATGAAATTATCCAAAATATCTTGGTATGCTGGCACCTTAAGCGTTACCTTCACTGGAACGAAGGGGCCAGGCCCAACCCCACACCATAATCCCCCCTCCACCAAATTATTTGGAACAGTGCAAAAAGCAAAGTCTTGACCTCAACCCAATAGAACACCTTTGGGATAAATTAAAGTGGAGACTGCGAGCCAGACTTTCTTATCCAACATCAGTGTCTGACCTCACAAATGCACTTCTGGAAGAATGGTCAAACATTCCCATAGACACACCCCTAAACCTTGTGGACAGCCTTCCTAGAAGAGTTATAGCTGCAAAGATTGGGCCGATATACAGCAATTAATACATTGAAAACCGGTATGTCTAAGGCTCAGTTCACACGGCCGTGACCTGAAAATAGCATGACTTACAGTGCGACATTGCCAGACGACGTGATACGACTTGAAGCAGCAACTTCAGGGAGTGCCTGGGTAGTCTTTCTGTAATGTCAGATCCAAATCACATTAATTAAGATGAGAATCCGACTTGGAGGCGACTTCCATTAAAGTCTATGGGTACAAGTCGGATGGATTGAAGTAGTACAGGAACCTTTTCAAAAGTCGGAGTGACTTCAGTAGTGCTAATTAAGACAGCTCTCATTGACTAAAATGGGATTTCACATGTCGCGGCAGTGTGAACCAAGCCTAAGAGGTAGTCCATTCCTCTCCAAAAGTATGGCAACATACTAGAAGCCCAGACTTGCCCAAGGCAGCTGAAGGCCTATAGTACAGGTGTGTACCAAATGAGAGTTATCCATAAAATGACAGTTACCCGATCTGAGTTTTTTTGTCAGAACATATGACAATTCGCTAGCAACATGGTGCATAGTGACCAGACCTATGTTGTAAGTAGTGCAACATCCAAAGTCATCCGGTGTCCATGGGAGCAGTGAACAACTCTCTGACCCTTGAGGATAAGTTGATTGCACAGGTTTGGAACCCTTTACACATTCAATGTTGCCCCTTTCAGCATTGCTTTTTTCCCACCCACACATACCTTCTCCTTTCTGCTGCCCTCTCTGTTCATCCAATTATATTATTGGTTAAGCTGACTCTACAAGAGATCGCCAGCCAGTAGTCTTCAGCAATCAAAGCATGCCTGCACAATTGATCACCACTGAATAATATCTACCGTTATTCCATTTTAACAGATGTGTAAGAAATCGAAACAGGACTTCCATTTCTATGTAATTTCTAGAGCCAGGTAAAAACTCAGTTCCTAGGAACCAATCAGAAGGAGTATCACTCCATGCATGCGACAATCTTGGCTTCTTTTAGGTTCTGATCTCCAGCCATTTTGATTGGCTGAGCTGGGATGACATCACGCCTATGCAAGCACAGGAGTTGATTTATCTCGGCAGATGCCGAAACTGTACACTGATCTGCATGGGCACAGCTCAGTGTACAAAGGGAGCAAGCAGGTAAGAATAGTATGTCTTTATGCAATAAAAGGCCCATGCACACAGGGCTTAAAAACACGTTTTTGTGGGGCTTTTTGCTTGTAAGCGCACCTCTATGTTGGTCTATGTGGCCATGCACACATAGGCATTTACAACTGTATTAGAAGAGGAGCATTTACAGGCAGATTAAAAAAAACATCACCAGCACATTCAGGAAGAGAGCTTTTGAGCAGAAAAAAACATTTGATGTGCCGAAATGCATTCATTCCAATGACCAGAATAAATTTATATTCTGGCCAATGGACTCTATTAACACCTATATGCTTGACGCATTTAATCGTGCCAAAACACGGCTGTAGGGGCATTTTTAAAGAGGAACTGCAGTCTGCTCACATAATTTATAATAAAAACATCTTTGCCATTTTGAAGCTTTCCTCCAAACACTTTGCATATTAATTTATATATACTGTGATTCTGTACTTGCCAAATATGCTGCGGAAATCTCCCTCCACTAAGTCTGGCTGCAACCATTTTAACTGTGGACAGCTGAAGCTGCTGCCTGTCCACTTCCTGGATTTACACAGAGGCACACCTCCAGCTCTCCAGCTTTTATTGGCCCTCTTATGACTCATCCCCCCTCCCTTCCTGGCAAACTCCGAGAGTGAGGGAGAGCTGTGCATGATGTCATAAGCCTAGGCTAATGACCAGACAAGAAAGAGGAAGTGGGCTGTATAAGGTATTTACTGGCAGACAAAAATATGATTTTTTACTCACCGTAAAATCCTTTTCTCTGAGTTCATGGACCGACACAGCTTCTCTATTGACAAAGTGGGTATTATCCGTTAATTAGGAGGGACTAGGCAGAAAACTTGTAAAAAGTGTTGCATCACACCTTCTACAGTACCGTCCAGGGGGCGGACCCTCTGGGTATATCCCCTCAGTCTGCATCTCGCAGATCAGTTTGTCAAAAAGCAGTACAAACTTAAAAGGAGGGGTGGGTGCTGTGTCGGTCCATGAACTCAGAGAAAAGGATTTTACGGTGAGTAAAAAATCCTATTTACTCTTTCGTTCGTGGACCGACACAGCTTCTCTATTGACAAAGTGGGACGTCCCAAAGCAGTGTCAGAGAAAAAAACGAGGGGTGGTAACAGCATAAAAGTAAAATTCACCCCAAAAACACAAAACAGCACTCCTCCAACGGAGGAGTTGCAACTCTAAACGGCCGCCTGCAATATCTTGCGGCAGAAGGAAGCATCCGAAGATGCATACACCTTAACTTGTAAAGTTTAGTGAAAGTGTGAACGGACGAGCAGGTCGCCGCCCTACACACCTGGTGAAAACAGGCGCTTGATGCTCTCAGAGCTCGGACAGCGTCCAAAATATACGTTGTTTCCTTAGGATTCGACGGATGAGGACACAAGGATGGAAGTACAATGTCTTCCTTGATGGAAGATCAAAAGACCTTAGGACGAAGAAGGCTGCGGACGCAGCACCACCTATCCTTGTGGAAGATCAGATAAGGAGCCCTGCATGACAAGGCTGCCGGCTCAGAAAACCGTCTTACTGACGTAACACCAAGAGGCATCTATTGCCCTGGTTGAATGCGCCGGAATGGAGGCGCCTGACCCTTCATGGCGTAAGCCTGATCACAATCTGTCGGATCCACCTAAAATGGTGGCCGACGAGACCGCTGGGCCCTACTGGGGACCAGCCATTGAAAAATAAACAGTGAGCCTGGATTCTGGAACAGAGCAGTACCAGACAAGCATTCTCTCAGAGTTTGGACCACGTCCAAGAATGCAGCGTCGTTTCCTTAGGATTCGACGTTTGAGGACACAAGGATGGCAGTACAATGTCTTCCTTGAGCTGGAAAGTCGAACACGACTTCTAGGAAGAAAAGAAGGCTGCGGACGCAGCACCGCCTTATCCTTGTGGAAGATCAGATAGGGAGGCTTGCATGACAAGGCTGCCCGCTCAGAAACCCGTCTTAGCTGGTGTAACAGCCACCAAGAGGACCACTTTCTAAAAAAAAGAAAGTGTCGACAAGGGAATCTCCCTCATGTTCTAAAACAGTGGTTTCTGAGACACTTAGAGGCCATGCCGTTGAAGCCATAGCCTTCAAGCAGGATGGCATATGGGACCCTGCACCAGCAGGTCCTCTCGTAGTGGTAGACGCCAAAAGGACATCTGCTACACAAGCTTCACGGAGGTAGTGGAGGGTGGGCCGGATTGGCCGCCTGCCGAACCCACTGTACAAACGTTCTCACTAGAAAGTGAGCCAGGGGTCGTTGAAAGGACAGCCAGGGCAGATACCTGCCCCCTAATTGCACTTAACAGTAGAATTTTTGGCCCGTTCCCTGCTGAGAACAGCAGGACTCTGGAACCAAATAAGTATGCGGATGTCACCTCATTTCCTCACAAATGGATGTGTAGGTCTTCCAAGTGCAGCGGTAAATCTTCCTAGGGGATGATTTCCGAGCACCCTCATGGTAGATATCACCGGGTCTGACAGGTCCCGGTCTCTTAGCACCTGGTTCTCAAGCCATGCCCTTAAGCCAGTGACTGTAAAACAGGATGGAGTCTGGACCTTGCGACAACAGGTCCTTCCTTAGCAGTAGCTGGCAAAAGGCGTCTGCTACCAGATGCACTAGATCGGCGTACCAAGGACGCCAAAGCCAATTCAGAGCAATTGGGACCATTGTAATCCTCTCTGTTTACAATCTGTGAAGCAGATGAGGAAGGAGTTTCTGAGGAGGAAGCCATAGATTAGTCGGTACTGACACAACAGTGCCATCAACGCATCTGTCGTGTTTGCCCATGGGTCACTTGACCTGGCCACAACCACAATACCTTCCGATTGAATCGTGAAGTCAGGAGATCTACATGTTTCCCCTCTGGTAAGGAGCCCCTTAGGAGGTGAGCGACCTCCGATGCTGCAGCAGAGTTACTTGCTCCTCCTTGATGATTGACATACGCCACAACTGTGGTGTTTGTCTGACTGGATTCTGACTGGACGCCCTTGTAGCCTCTGAGACCATGTGGAGAGGCAAAGCCAGATCCCCCGACCTTCAGGCCAATGATCTGCAATGGGATTCCTCCAGAGTCCAGTGACCCAGGTTGACTGAGTTCTTCAGACTCCTCTGCAACCGGGAAGACAGGCGTCCACCGTGACCACTATCCAGTAAAAGGAAGGAACAACTTCCCAGACAGAATGCGGGTGAAGTCGGCCACCAACTAGGGAAGCCCTGTTTAGGTGGCTCACCCGGATCTGATAATCCAGGGATGAAGGGCACTTGACCCTTCAGGACAGTGTTACCCTCTGTAACACTTGCGTGTGAAATAGTGCCTATGGTACCGTCTCAAAGAAGGCTACCATGAGGCTGAGGACTCACCTGCAAAGGTGGCATGACAACCCCTCCTTGGGATGTCAACTGCCGCACCGCAACCCGACGGGTCTGCAACTTTCCCCTAGGGTGAAAAAAAAAACGTATGCCTCTGAGGAGTCCAGAATCAACCCTAGATATACTAGGAGTTGGGACGGTACCAATACTGACTTCTAAGTGTTCAGCACCCAACCAAGTATCGGAGGGTCTGACAGGTTATAGACCCGCTCACTTCTAAATTTAAGTTTGAAGTGACCCTCAGAAGAAGATCGTCCAAGTTGCCCATGATAGCGATGCCACGCTGTCTTAGTAGGGCCAGCCTCGTGGCAAGCACCTTGGTGAACACCCTTGGTGCTGATGCCAGGCCAAAGGGGAGAGCCACCATTGGTAGTGGTCTTTCCCGGCCGCCAACGCAGACATCTCTGATGCCTGGTGCATCTGGAGACATGCAGCATGTGTCCTTGAAGATTAAGGATGCCGGAAAATCCCCTGGATGGAGGGCAGCGACAACAGAGCGAGCCAACTCCTTTCCGGAATCTTTGTACTCTTACAAAGCAGTTAAGGGACCTGATATCCAAGATAGGACGAACCCTCTCCAGTACTATGAACAGATTTGAGTAGAACCCGTTCCTGTACTAAGACAGGAAGGTTTACCCTGCGTATCAGCAGGTTTTGTACCGCTCCATGTAGGGCTTCCCGACGGGTCGGCAGTAGCTGGCGGTTAAGAGGGAAATATCTGTTCGGTAGGCAAGCCAGGTTGGGCTTGCAAACCCAGGGACGCTTCTGTCCCTCAGCAAGCGCTTTATTGGCCTGGGGTTGTTTACTTGCCGCACTAGGCGGACGAAGGGACAGCTTGTATGCGGTGAAGGAGGGCCCTAGCCTATGGCGTGGCTCCTTACCCTTATTTGGATTGCCGAAGCAATGTGCTCTTACCTCCTGTGGCATCTTAAATGATGTCATCCAGCGAGGCCCCAAAAGTCTGTCGCCCTAAAAGGGCAGATCCAACAGGGCCTTCTTGGAAGATTGGTCCGCAGACCAGCACCTTAGTCAGATCAGGTGGCGTAGCGCCACCGCATGAACTGAGACTCAAGACAGCAAGGGGATAGTATCCATGTCTGACTTGCAGACAGACTCAAGGCCCTGTACCAACTGGTCGGCCAGAGCTACCTCGTATGGAGGAGCCTCCCGTGCCTTTAACCCTTGGAGTAGGTACCTTGCCTACTCAGTAAGTGTCTGAAACATCAGACAAACCCCAGCCAATGCTGGACGTACCTCTGAGCCCCCCACTGTGTATAGGTAGCGAGTGTCCCTGAAGACAGGAGCCCCCTCCACTGGAATCGTGGTAACTTGTTAAATCTGGACACAGGGTGGTCCACTATCGGGGGAGAGGTCCATCTTTTCAGGAACTCTCCTCAAGGGGTACCGGACCGGCCAAAAAAGAAAGACATTTTTTAGGGCTGAAAAAGAAAAAAAACCTCAGTGGGTTTTCCCACTCCTTGTACAAGAGCTTATTAATATAAGACACACAAGGAACACCTTAGCAGTGTGGGCTGGCTTTAGGGAACCCAAAAAGGGGACCGGTGTCTCTGCTGCTTCTGCAGCATTCTCTATTCTCAGCGTACTCCACACTGCAGTAATAGGTCAGATACCAAAGCCTTTTTGCGTGCTGACCTGGACTTTGAGCATTCTCACTGTCTGACAGGTCACGGTCTGCAGTCTCTGAGGCATCATAATCCGGGTCATGAGCCATAGCTGGACCTGGTTCTGCATCAGAATTATCCCCAGAAGCTTGCAGGGGGCAGGGGCGTTTACTACCCCCTGTATTCCCGTGTGCTGCTTCCACCCTGGCAGCAAAAGCCTCTAGGATTGCTGACATAGTGCCCATAGACACATCAGGGGCACCAGCTGCTAAATCTGGTGTTTCAGGGGAAAAAACCTCTGGCTCAGACGCCATGCTGACCACGCGCTGACAACCCCAGGGCTCCAGGCAAGATATCAATAGGCCACCCTCCTAGCTGATCAGAGATGCTGGGTCACCCAGAGGACTCACCACCCTTGGATTGGTACTGCTATGCTGCTGTGTGCTGCGCCTGTGATGCTATCCCGCTGCTGTTGTGTTAGTCTGATAGTTTATCAGCGTTTCCTGTGTAAATTTTTCCGCCAGTGTAATGCACCCTAGAGGCTGGACACTATCGCAAAATGGCCGCCAAGCGGCTGTATGGAACATGTGGGCTCCAAGAAAATGGCCGCCGAGTCGAATATAGAGGCAAAAGCAGCTGCGGACCCCAAAAAGATGGCCGCCGAGCGGCGGAAAACACATACAGCGGGAATCCTAGGAAACATGGCCGCCGAACAGTCAATAGAGGCCAAGCAGGTGCGGATAACAAGAAAATGGCCGCCGGGCAGTCACTAGAGGCCTAAACAGGCATGGACCACCGCAAAATGGCCACCGACAGCATGGAGGGGGAAGAAGCACACACAGGTAAGCAGGAATGACATCTTTTAAATGCATAGTTACAGCCAGCCCCGCACCAGATGGAACCCCTTAGGTGACCCCCAGCACCCAGCAACCTTAGCTCAGAGCCCAAGGAGGAGGGAAGGCAGGGAGAGAAGACAGAAAGGGGCCACAACCACTTACTTGATCTCTCCAGGAATGTCCAGCCAAGTCACCCTGCCAAAGCAGGGCAGCTACTTACCAATTATGCATGTCTCATGCTGGAAGACATTCCAAAACAGATCATCATCCGCGCACGGAAGGTGACTGTCGGCCAGGCATGCTGTGTTTGGACCCTGAGGAGCGATCATATGTATGCCCTGGAGCGCGACACTCACCGGACAGGCTGCTGCGACTCGGCCGTAAGGTCAGCTGAAGCTGAGCGGTCCGATGCAAGCCTTGGAGCGTAAGCTCACCGGCCAGGCTGCTGCGACTCGGCCGTAAGGTCAGCCGAAGCTGAGCGATCCGATGCAGGCCCTGGAGTGTAAGCTCACCGGCCACCCGTAGGGCGACGGGTATGTCGTGGAAAACCCAGCGTGTAGCTAGGGTCGGCACACGCTCGATGGCCAAAACTGGGGGGACTACAAGGATCGAGGATCCAGCCTGTCACCCAGTCGGCAGTTGATCGCAGGAAACAAACAAAAAAAAAAAAATGTAGAAAAAAAAATAAAAAATTTCCCCTGGACCAACATGGGCCCGAAGGGAGCCATGTCCTACTCCTTGCTAGACAGAAAAAAACTGATCTGCGAGATGCAGACTGAGGGGATATACCCAAAGGTTCCGCCCCCTGGGCGGTACTGTAGAAGGTGTGATGCAACACTTTTTACAAGTTTTCTGCCTAGTCACTCCTAATTGACGGATAATACCCACTTTGTCAATAGAGAAGCTATGTCGGTCCATGAACTAAAGAGTAAAATGTTTTACTATCCAAAGTTAAAACCACAAGGGCAGAAGATTTAATAGATGGAAAGATGAAAAAAATTACTGAAGGTCTGCTTTAAGCAGCTTTTCTCCTGTTAGGAGGAAAGGTGTTCAGGGGAGTTCAGTGTGCATGAGGCGAAAATCCTGCCAGTCTGCAAATTTTAATTGAATAAAGTTCCACTTGAAGGCTGGGTTCACACCATTGCGAATTGAATGCGCATTCAATTCGCAATTGCAGAAGATTTTGACCGACTCTCTATGGAGCCGGTTCACATATGTCCGCAGCGGGTCCGGTGCGTTTTACACAAAAACGCTGTGCGTCTTTTGGTCTGTTTCAGGTCAGAATTCACCCCAAAATTCGGGCTGAAATCGGACCTGAAACAGTGAATGGGGACACACCGGACCCCTGCTGTGAGCCGCATGCGGCTCATATGTGAACCGAGTCTAAGAGGTAAGCTGTGCCTCCAATTTGAATCTTTTGCTACTGAGAGGTTTAAAGGCGAAGTTCACTTTTGCAAGAAAACTGCATATGCAGTCAAGGGCCCCAGTAGGTAACAAACTGTACAGCTTTGAATAATGTAAATGCCATACCTTAGGCCAGTGGTTCTCAACTCCAGTCCTCAGGGCCCACTAACAGGCCAGGTTTGCAAGATAACTGAAATACATCACAGGTGATATAATTTGCTGCTCAGGGATTGCAGGATTTTAGTCTGCATCCCCCCAAGGTAATACTTAAAATCTGGCCTGTTAGTGGGTCCTGAGGACAGGAGTTGAGAACCACTGCCTTAGGCCAATGTTTCTCAACTCCAGTCCTCAAGTACCCCCAACAGGTCATGTTTTCAAGCTTTCCATTATTTTGCACAGGTGATTTGATCAGTTTCACTGCCTTAGTAATTACCACAGCCGTTTCATCTGAGGGAAATCCTGAAAACATGACCTGTTGGGGGTACTTGAGGACTAGAGTTGAGAAACATTGCCTTAGGCCAGTGGTCAACAACCCTATCCTCAGGGCCCGCTAACAGGCCAGATATTATGTATTACCTTGGGGCAGGGCTGGACTGGGACAAACATTTGGCCCTGGACATCACCCAGACCGGCCCACTTTAATTTTGCAAACACGCACAAAAACATAATGATAACCACTGCCTTAGGCTATGATTAAGGTAATTAATATGGCTTGGGCTGAACTGCTATACTAAAAAAAAAACACCCTCCTGGTATAATAACCACACCACAACAGATTGGAGTTAAGTTGGCCATAGCAGCCTTTTATTAACCAAAATATCAATAACAAATAATTAACTGATCAATAACATAATAACCTAAACACAGTGCATAAAATAATGGAGCTACAAGGTCCTAATAGGCATCAAAACAAAGACAGTACCTATGTGTCACTTCTCAGGCCTCCAGCTGCAAAACCACCGACTCGGAGACAACTCGCAGGTACACATACACCAACTGGAAGCCGTACCTCAGACCTTTTTTGTGCCCATATGAACCTAGAAGGACCTTGCACCCACCAGTCGCCAGACCAGGCTCCTCACAACACCCAATTACCCAACCTGAAATACCAACCAAATGCAGGGCGGGAAATTGTTCCCTGCTTGCTGACCTCCGACTGAAGACCACCATCATCCGGCTAACAAACCATGTCCCCCCAAAGCTCCACCCAACCCTGACCATGCCCCAATCAGATAAACTTTCTTGCTTATCCAGTAAAAGCCAAACTTTTATTACCCCTCCTATACCCAAGCCCCTTTAACCCCTGTCATGCCGGCCCTCCGTCTGTTGCCTTCTGGTTTTACTCCGGGCCTCTCTTTTGTGGCCTAAAGCCTCGTAGACACGGTCGGACTTCCATCTGACTTTTCCGTGGATTTTTGTCCGAACGGAGTTGGCCGGGCACACCCATAGCATACACACCACAGGACTTTTCTGCAAACTTTCCCAAAACTTTTTCCAACATCACGTGGTTTTTCTGCTCTTTTCTGCCACCCTTTGGTCAACTTCTGCTATTGTTGGTTGATTTTAACATTGGTTGTTTTGTCCATCGGACAAAAGTCCGATGGTTTTCTGTACACACGGTCGGACTTTGCTCCATCGGACTTTTGTTGGGCAAAAGTTTGTCCGTTTGCAGACCCAACTTTTGTCCGATGAAAACAAGAAAAAAGCAAAAAAAAGTTTGTCCGATGGAGCGTACACACGGTCGGATTGTTGGTCCAACTTGCTCAAAATGAAGTTTGTTGGCCAAAAGTCCGAGCGTGTGTACGGGGCTTAAGAAAGCCTTGCCAAAAAACTCCCAGAGCTGGCTGTGCCCCTTCCTGTTGCTAGGACACTTCAGCCATTGGACCCTTGTCCCCAGCATCACAGGAGTGATCCTGCTATCTCCTTGAGACCTCCATGCATGAAGAAAAGTTTAGTATGTGCTGTTGGGGTGAGGGGTCCAAAGAAAACCTGTTCATTTGTCCTGTATAAGTAAAGCACAGATTTGCTTAAGGGCTGAATCATACTTTTAGTGTTTCAGTAACATAAATGTTAACACACATTATGTGTGTAGCGGGTATTTAAATTTGGGGGGGGGGAGCATCTGGGTTATTTAACCCAGATGTACTAATTGTTAGGAAATCTGAGAATCCCTTCTGTGGTTCTTGGAGGACTCTGGTGGTGCAAGGTTCCCTGTGGCCTGCAGGTGGCATTGTCGCCCTGGGTCGGAGTTGAACCTGCATCGCAAGACAGTACCTTTTTGTCCTTTCCTGGCGCCGGTACAGCGGGGCAGGGAACCCGCTGGGACGCAAAGGGAGAGGAGAAAAAGGGGCGGACGCCCTGACCTCGGGGTTCAGAGTTGGAGGATGCGGCCGCGCCCAGGCACCTTCAGCCTGTGTGCTGGCGTTCCGGAGTTCTGGGCCAAGGTGCCCTTGACCTGGCCGGAGTGAGGGATGGAGTCCAACCCAGGCACCTTAAGCCTGGGGTGAGGTACTACGGCCAAGGCCTGTGACCCAGTAACTTCGACTGGGTTCCGCGAGGGTGGAGGAGTCCGAGGGGCCCTAAGGTGTTGGGACCCGTATCTGAGGCGAGGAGACCGGGGAGTGTAACCCTTCCGGATAGTCCGGCACAGCATTAATCCGGTGACGGCGGGGCCTCTGGTAACTCCCTTGGAGGGATGTCTTCCCCCTGACAGGGGCTGCAACGTAGCGAAGGTAACTCCAGTTCCTGTTCACTAGAGTCGCTGGAAGAGACTCTGTACCAAAAGTCCATTTAACAGCCACTGTGCTTAGCAACCTTTGGTGAAACCTCAACGGTTTAGTTTCTTTGAGGATTGTGCCTTGACCTACTCCCCACCAATACTGAACTGTTCTATGGGTCTCAAACTGTCTGCTCGCAAAGGACTATTTGTTTGCCGTTATGGAATAAATAAGTGTTGGACCTTTTTCAGTGTGTGGTACTCCAATTACTGGGAGCAAAGGGGGGTTATCAGCAGAACAGACCTGGCTCTGAGCGTATACACAGCCTGGGTGTAATCTGGTGCTGGCCTTCACCTCTACATGCTGTAATCTAGAGGACATGGGCCGTGGCGCACCTCGCTCTCCCCTTTAAGGTACCCCTAGACCGAAGCCAAAGTAACCGTTAAAGAAGAGAGAGAGGGTGAGGCTGCTACATGTGCATTATTGTGTTGCAAGGCCAATGATCTGGAACAGCACCCCAAGACATTCAGGCAAAGAAACTTTGAGGCAAATGTGTTGCACCATTATGCAGGGTAACACACTATTGTGTACTGTGTCAAAAATAAATGCGTGTACACATAGATCCCGGTTCTCGCTCTGTCACGAGCGATCGCGAGTGCCCGGCGGTCATCGCGCCCGCCGGGTATGTCCATTAGGGATGAGCTTCGTGTTCGAGTCGAACATACGTTCGACTCGAACATCGGCTGTTCGATCGTTCGACGAAGATCGAACGATTTGGGCCGTTCGCGCCAAATTCGAGTGACGCGAACGGCCCACAATGCACTACGCCATCGCAGTGTCATCCAGGCGCTGTGATTGGCCAAGCATGCACTGTGACCCCGCATGCTTGGCCAATCACAGCGCCGGCAGCGAGGAGAGCAATGATTGGCCACAGGCAGGATGCCTGTGGCCAATTATTGCTGAGGGTGTTTAGTACACGCCCCACACTATAAAAGGCCGCCAGCACGGCGGCCTAGTGTAGTGTGTTCCGGAGCAGGGATAGAGCAGCATAGGCAGGGACAGTGACTGTTATTTCTTTCTTGCTTAACCTGGATTCCTTTAGTTTAGGGAAAGAGAAGGATAGGTAGGGAGAGTGTCAGTGTGTTTTGTGCTTGTGCTATAGTGTGCTTAAAAAAAACATTTATTCTAGGGACAGAAAACTGTAGGTAGGGACAGTGTCAGTTTCTTTCACTCTGCAAGTCCTTGTTTCCAGGGACCTGGAAGGACAGTGAGTGAATTGTCCTTGTGCTATATTGTGCTTAAAAAAACATTTATTCTAGGGACAGAAAACTGTAGGTAGGGAGAGTGTCAGTTTCTTTCACTCTGCAAGTCCTTGTTTCCAGGGACCTGGAAGGACAGTGAGTGAATTGTCCTTGTGCTATATTGTGCTTAAAAAAAACATTTATTCTAGGGACAGAAAACTGTAGGTAGGGAGAGTGTCAGTTTATTTCACTCTGCAAGTCCTTGTTTCCAGGGACCTGGAAGGACAGTGACTGAATTGTCCTTGTGCTATATTGTGATTAAAAAAAACATTTATTCTAGGGACAGAAAACTGTAGGTAGGGAGAGTGTCAGTTTATTTCACTCTGCAAGTCCTTGTTTCCAGGGACCTGGAAGGACAGTGACTGAATTGTCCTTGTGCTATATTGTGATTAAAAAAAACATTTATTCTAGGGACAGAAAACTGTAGGTAGGGAGAGTGTCAGTTTATTTCACTCTGCAAGTCCTTGTTTCCAGGGACCTGGAAGGACAGTGACTGAATTGTCCTTGTGCTATATTGTGATTAAAAAAAACATTTATTCTAGGGACAGAAAACTGTAGGTAGGGAGAGTGTCAGTTTATTTCACTCTGCAAGTCCTTGTTTCCAGGGACCTGGAAGGACAGTGACTGAATTGTCCTTGTGCTATATTGTGATTAAAAAAAACATTTATTCTAGGGACAGAAAACTGTAGGTAGGGAGAGTGTCAGTTTATTTCACTCTGCAAGTCCTTGTTTCCAGGGACCTGGAAGGACAGTGAGTGAATTGTCCTTGTGTTATATTGTGATTAAAAAAAACATTTTTTCTAGGGACAGAAAACTGTAGGTAGGGAGAGTGTTTTTTTTCTTTCACTCTGCAAGTCCTTGTTTCCAGGGACCTGTAAGGACAGTGAGTGAATTGTCCTTGTGCTATATTGTGCTTAAAAAAAACATTTATTCTAGGGACAGAAAACTGTAGGTAGGGAGAGTGTCAGTTTATTTCACTCTGCAAGTCCTTGTTTCCAGGGACCTGGAAGGACAGTGAGTGAATTGTCCTTGTGTTATATTGTGATTAAAAAAAACATTTTTTCTAGGGACAGAAAACTGTAGGTAGGGAGAGTGTTTTTTTTCTTTCACTCTGCAAGTCCTTGTTTCCAGGGACCTGTAAGGACAGTGAGTGAATTGTCCTTGTGCTATATTGTGCTTAAAAAAAACATTTATTCTAGGGACAGAAAACTGTAGGTAGGGAGAGTGTCAGTTTATTTCACTCTGCAAGTCCTTGTTTCCAGGGACCTGGAAGGACAGTGAGTGAATTGTCCTTGTGTTATATTGTGATTAAAAAAAACATTTATTCTAGGGACAGAAAACTGTAGGTAGGGAGAGTGTCAGTTTATTTCACTCTGCAAGTCCTTGTTTCCAGGGACCTGGAAGGACAGTGACTGAATTGTCCTTGTGCTATATTGTGATTAAAAAAAACATTTATTCTAGGGACAGAAAACTGTAGGTAGGGAGAGTGTCAGTTTATTTCACTCTGCAAGTCCTTGTTTCCAGGGACCTGGAAGGACAGTGACTGAATTGTCCTTGTGCTATATTGTGATTAAAAAAAACATTTATTCTAGGGACAGAAAACTGTAGGTAGGGAGAGTGTCAGTTTATTTCACTCTGCAAGTCCTTGTTTCCAGGGACCTGGAAGGACAGTGACTGAATTGTCCTTGTGCTATATTGTGATTAAAAAAAACATTTATTCTAGGGACAGAAAACTGTAGGTAGGGAGAGTGTCAGTTTATTTCACTCTGCAAGTCCTTGTTTCCAGGGACCTGGAAGGACAGTGAGTGAATTGTCCTTGTGTTATATTGTGATTAAAAAAAACATTTTTTCTAGGGACAGAAAACTGTAGGTAGGGAGAGTGTTTTTTTTCTTTCACTCTGCAAGTCCTTGTTTCCAGGGACCTGTAAGGACAGTGAGTGAATTGTCCTTGTGCTATATTGTGCTTAAAAAAAACATTTATTCTAGGGACAGAAAACTGTAGGTAGGGAGAGTGTCAGTTTATTTCACTCTGCAAGTCCTTGTTTCCAGGGACCTGGAAGGACAGTGACTGAATTGTCCTTGTGCTATATTGTGATTAAAAAAAACATTTATTCTAGGGACAGAAAACTGTAGGTAGGGAGAGTGTCAGTTTATTTCACTCTGCAAGTCCTTGTTTCCAGGGACCTGGAAGGACAGTGACTGAATTGTCCTTGTGCTATATTGTGATTAAAAAAAACATTTATTCTAGGGACAGAAAACTGTAGGTAGGGAGAGTGTCAGTTTATTTCACTCTGCAAGTCCTTGTTTCCAGGGACCTGGAAGGACAGTGACTGAATTGTCCTTGTGCTATATTGTGATTAAAAAAAACATTTATTCTAGGGACAGAAAACTGTAGGTAGGGAGAGTGTCAGTTTATTTCACTCTGCAAGTCCTTGTTTCCAGGGACCTGGAAGGACAGTGAGTGAATTGTCCTTGTGTTATATTGTGATTAAAAAAAACATTTTTTCTAGGGACAGAAAACTGTAGGTAGGGAGAGTGTTTTTTTTCTTTCACTCTGCAAGTCCTTGTTTCCAGGGACCTGTAAGGACAGTGAGTGAATTGTCCTTGTGCTATATTGTGCTTAAAAAAAACATTTATTCTAGGGACAGAAAACTGTAGGTAGGGAGAGTGTCAGTTTATTTCACTCTGCAAGTCCTTGTTTCCAGGGACCTGGAAGGACAGTGAGTGAATTGTCCTTGTGTTATATTGTGATTAAAAAAAACATTTTTTCTAGGGACAGAAAACTGTAGGTAGGGAGAGTGTTTTTTTTCTTTCACTCTGCAAGTCCTTGTTTCCAGGGACCTGTAAGGACAGTGAGTGAATTGTCCTTGTGCTATATTGTGCTTAAAAAAAACATTTATTCTAGGGACAGAAAACTGTAGGTAGGGAGAGTGTCAGTTTATTTCACTCTGCAAGTCCTTGTTTCCAGGGACCTGGAAGGACAGTGACTGAATTGTCCTTGTGCTATATTGTGATTAAAAAAAACATTTATTCTAGGGACAGAAAACTGTAGGTAGGGAGAGTGTCAGTTTATTTCACTCTGCAAGTCCTTGTTTCAAGGGACAGAGAAGGACACCTGAAGGTAGCCCTTATTGCTTTTTTCCCATCTCCCTGCAGGCCATCTATTAGAATGTCTGGAAGGCAAACAAGGAGAGGCAGACAGTCAGGAGGCAATAAAAGAGGGCAAGCAGGCTCTGTGTCTGGGGGCAACAGTGCTGGTCGTGGACGCGGTGCATTGTCATCAGCACATGGCCATGGGACACGCTTGTCCTTCTTTTCGGCAGCTGGACATGTTGAGCCACATCATGCCGAAGACTTGGTAGAGTGGATGACCAAGCCCTCCTCCTCCTCCTCATCCTCTCTCACCCAGGCTCAGGGTACTGGAAAAGCAGCTGCCAAAGCGTCGTCTTCCCTGGTATCAATGTCAGACAAATCATCAGTCACTCCTTCCCTAGACCCACCATGTCCTCCTCCTGAGGAGTCCCCCGAACTGTTTCAGCACAGTGTTGGGTACATGCTCCAGGAGGATGCCCAGCGTTTCGAAGGGTCTGATGATGAAACCCAGCTAGAGGAAGGCAGTAGCGTGAGAGCAGACAGAGGGGATGCTCAAGAAGGACACCAATCTGGCAGTCATGTTCCAGCAGCTGCAGCATACTGCCAGATTGGCTCCAGTGATGAGGAGGGAGGGGATGATGAGGTCACTGACTCCACGTGGGTGCCTAATAGGAGAGAGGAGGAGGAGGAGGATGAGGAGGAGGCACATCTCCAACGAGGCAGGATGCCCTTTGGTGGCCAGCGTAAGGGCAGTACACCGACGGAATCACACCGCAGAGCTCCGCCTGTGCAGGGCGCTGCCTCTGCCCGTCATTCAAAAAGTTCTTTGGTGTGGGCCTTTTTTGAGGCTAGTGCATCAGATCGCACAGCTGCTGTTTGCAACATATGTCTCAAGCGTATATCGCGTGGCCAAAACATCAGCCGCTTGGGTACCACATGCCTGACCAGACATATGTTGACCTGCCATGCAGCTCGTTGGCAAGCCTACCTCAAAGACCCACACCAAAGAACAAAGCGGACCTCTCCTTGCACCGCATCAGCTGGGATCTCCAACCCCACTATAACTTCAGTCCTCTCTGAAACATGCACTGAGAGGAATGAAGGTGTAGAATTAGGTGTGTCACAGCCAAGTACTTGCGCCCACTCTGCTAGCAGTACACCGACGTCCGATTCTAGCAGGCAAATTTCCCTGCCCCAGCTGCTGGACCGTCGAAAGAAGTTCACTCCCAGCCATCCACATGCCCAGCGGTTGAATGCTAGCTTGGCTAAATTGCTAGCGCTTCAACTGCTGCCTTTTCAGTTGGTAGACTCGGCCCCCTTCCGTGAGTTTGTGCAATGTGCAGTTCCTCAGTGGCAGGTTCCCAAACGCCACTTTTTCTCACGGAAGGCTATTCCGGCTCTCTACCGGCATGTGGAAGGCAATGTCTTGGCCTCGCTGGACAGGGCGGTCAGCGGTAAGGTGCATATTACCGCTGACTCATGGTCCAGCAGGCATGGACAGGGACGTTACCTTTCTTTCACGGCCCATTGGGTCACTCTTTTGGCAGCTGGGAAGGATTCAGGACAAGGTGCAGTAGTGTTGGAGGTTGTCCCACCGCCACGCCTCCAAAATGCTACTACTGGTTGTGACACACCTCTCTCCTCCACCCCCTCCTCTTCTTCTTCCTCCATGGCCTCTTCCTGTGGTTTGTCCTATGAACCAGCGGTGCTCCGTAGCCGTTCACGGGGCTACGCAAGTACGCAGGCAAAAAGATGCCATGCCGTGCTTGCGCTGGTGTGTTTGGGGGACAGAAGCCACACTGGGGCAGAGGTCCTGTCTGCTCTGCAGGGCCAGGCCGAGAGGTGGTTGACGCCACGCCAGCTTAAGCCAGGAATGGTGGTTTGCGACAATGGCACCAACCTCCTCTCCGCCCTCCGACAGGGACAACTGACCCATGTGCCCTGTGTGGCTCACGTCCTTAACCTGGTGGTGCAGCGCTTCTTGGGCAGGTACCCGGGCTTACAGGATGTCCTGAGGCAGGCCAGGAAAGTCTGTGTGCATTTCCGCAGATCTTATAATGCCAGTGCTCGCCTGGCTGAGCTGCAAAAGGAGTTGAACCTGCCCAAGAACCGCCTTATATGTGACATGCCCACCAGGTGGAACTCAACGTTGGCCATGCTGCAGCGGCTGCACACGCAGCAGAGGGCCATCAATGAGTACCTGTGCGACTACGGCACCAGGACAGGGTCAGGGGAGCTTGGTTTTTTTTCTCCACGCCAGTGGGGCATGATCAGGGATGCATGCACTGTCCTGGCACCATTTGAGGAGGCCACGAGGATGGTGAGCAGTGACAGTGCATGCATCAGTGACACTGTACCTCTTGTCCACCTGTTGGAGCACACGCTGCGTGGAATAATGGACAGGGCACTTGAGGCAGAACAGAGGCAGGAAGAGGAGGACTTCCTTGCCTCTCAAGGCCCCCTTTACCCAGACAGTGTTCCTTCTGTCCCACCCATCGCACAGGAAGAGGAGGAGGAGGAGGAGGAGGAGGAGGAGGATTGTGTCAGCATGGAGGTGGAGGCTGGCACTCAGCATCATCAGCAGCAGTCTTTTAGGGATGATTTACAGTCCCAAGAAACCAGTGGACTTGTACGTGGCTGGGAGGAGGTGGCTGCGGATCATGTCGTCCTTAGTGACCCAGAGGACTCCGGAGCGAATGCCTCAGCAAACCTACGCTGCATGGCCTCCCTGATCCTGCAAAGTCTGCGGAAGGATCCTCGTATTCTTCGGATCAAGGAGAGGGACCATTACTGGCTGGCCACTCTCCTTGATCCACGGTACAAGGGTAAGGTTGCGGACCTTATGTTACCGTCGCAGAGGGAGCAGAGGATGAGACAACTCCGGGAGGCCTTGCAGAAAGGTCTGTGCAACGCGTTCCCAGAGACTGGGAGGTTGCAAACTCCTGGTCCTGGACAACGAGTTGCTGAGGCTTCGGCCAGTCAAAGAAGGAGCGGTGGGGAAGGTGGCCGTCTGACCGATGCGTTCAGACAATTCTTTAGTCCGCAGCCCCAAAGTATGATCGGTTCCAGCAACCATCGCCAGCGTCTGATAAACATGGTGCAGGAATATCTAGGGGCAAGGTCAGACTTGGACACCTTCCCCACCGAAAATCCTCTGGCTTACTGGGTCTTGAGGATGGATCACTGGCCAGAGCTTGCACAGTATGCAATTGAGCTACTGGCCTGTCCTGCATCCAGCGTTCTTTCGGAACGCACATTCAGTGCTGCTGGAGGATTTGTCACGGATCACAGGGTGCGCCTGTCCACCGACTCGGTTGATCGACTGACTTTCATCAAGATGAACCAGTCTTGGATCACCACCAGCTACCACACACCTGATGCTGATATAACAGACTAATTGATTTTAACATGTCACATCCCTTCAAGACTGATGCTGATGCTGAGTGCCTGTGCTGTTATGTTGACTGGCTATCCTCCTCCTCCGAGTCCTCAATGATACGATTGATGATGATAGCTTGTAAGATCATTTTTGTTTATGGGTGCCGCCACCAGTGCCTAACGCCCAATTTTTCAGCCCCTGTTTAACAGGGGCGTGTAATTACAATTTTTGAAGCAATACTTTGCAACAGGGCTCATTGCTGTGCTCCAAGTACAGTATCTGTGAGGAGTTGCAGTGTTGTGCCACCAGTGCCTAACGCCCAATTTTTCAGCCCCTGTTTAACAGGGGCGTGTAATTACAATTTTTGAAGCAATACTTTGCAACAGGGCTCATTGCTGTGCTCCAAGTACAGTATCTGTGAGGAGTTGCAGTGTTGTGCCACCAGTGCCTAAGGCCCAATTTTTCAGCCCCTGTTTAACAGGGGCGTGTCATTACAATTTTTGAAGCAATACTTTGCAACAGGGCTCATTGGTGTGCTCCAAGTACAGTATCTGTGAGGAGTTGCAGTGTTGTGCCACCAGTGCCTAAGGCCCAATTTTTCAGCCCCTGTTTAACAGGGGCGTGTCATTACAATTTTTGAAGCAATACTTTGCAACAGGGCTCATTGCTGTGCTCCAAGTACAGTTGCTGTGAGGGGTTGCAGTGTTGTGCCACCAGTGCCTAAGGCCCAATTTTTCAGCCCCTGTTCAACAGGGGCATGTAATTACAATTCTTGATCTAATAATTCACAGCAGGGCCCATTGCTGCACCCACCAAGAGTAACTGTCAGGGCTTACAGTGTTGTGGCACCAGCACCACCATCAAAGGCCCAATTTTTACTACCACTGTTCAACAATTATATGTAATTAAAATTCCTGATATAATAGTTGACAGCAGGGCGTTCCAGCACCAACCAAGAGTAACTGTGAGTGCTTACAGTGTTGTGCCAACACCAACAACTAAGGGGCCTATTTCTGCAGAGTATATACGGCAGGTCCCTACTTTCAAACATCCAACTTACAAACGACTCCTACTTGCAAACGCAAGAAGACAACAGGAAGTGAGAGGAAATCTACCACTAGGAAGGAAAATTCTCTCCTGTAAGAATAAATATGGGAGAAAGGTGTCTCCTCTGTACTGATGCTTTATCAGCAATCCTTGTTTCAAGAAAAACACCACATTTCAAAAACAGTTGTCATTGGGACGGAAAGTGAGGTGAAATGTTCTGAACAGGGGCACAGACAGCAAAACAAATGTTACAGGGGTGATAACCCTTACCTATGTTTTCCAAAAAGTTTAAAAATAGATTTTTGGTCTGGAGCTACACTTCAACAATGTACCTGTTCAAAATTACAAACAGACTCTACATAAGAACAAACCTACAGTCCCTGTCTTGTATGCACCGCCTGTATAGGGCTGTTCAGAGTATATAGGGCCTTTTTTATTTTATGTGCGGGGTTCCCCTTAATATCCATACAAGACCCAAAGGGGCTGGTAATGGGCTGGGGTAGGGGGGGGGTCATGGGGTAGCTATGCCATTTTTCTTAAAGAATTTCATCCATATTACCGGGACCAGACATTACATTAAAGCCGCAAGCAGTTTTAAATGGCTTTTTTTTCCTTTAGAAGTGTCATTTTGTGCAGGGACAGTTCTAAACACGGGAAACACGTGGCACTTCACAGGCATACTTTAGACACCCCCCAGGTACGATATTTAAAGGAATATTTGACTTTTTTTTTTCACTTTATGCATCATTAAAATGACTGCTCCCGAAAAACGACCGTTTTTAAAACTTCTTTTTGCATTGATACATGTCCCCTGGTGCAGAACCCGGGTTCCCAAACCCTTTTTAGGACAATAACATGCATAATAGTTGTTATAATTAGCACTTTAGAATTCGAACGTTCGCATCCATTGTATTTAATAGGGTTCTAATGTTCGTTCGAACTTTCGGTCCGTTCGCGGGTTCTGGTGCGAACTGAACCCGGGGGTGTTCGGCTCATCACTAATGTCCATCAGCTCCGGGGACACGCGTGCGCCTGCTACAGCATCTTAAAGAGCCGACGTACAGCTACAACGGCTCGCCCAGGGGAGCCAACTTGTCACAGTATAACTGCGGCTGCTGGTTGGGAAGCGGTTAACAACTGACTTCTGTCAAATGGTCTTGCTGGAAAACCAGCATTTGTTCAATATTTGCAGCCATCCACCAGGAGTCCCCCATGTCAGAATACAACAGCTCAGCAGGAGAGATCCTTACATCAACATTGATTTTGGTTTGTTTTTCATGCAGCCCACTGGTTTACGGGAAAAAACGACTCGTGTATACCCAGCCAAAGTTACCACTGGCCATAATTACTGGTAGCTCACAAAACTTGTTCTCTAAACTACAAGCATTAGTGCAAATTATGTGACAAACACGATCTACTTCTGGATTTTTAGTACCAGAGTCTTTCCCTGCATTAACCACTTCCATACCGGGCCAATTCTGGCACTTCTCTCTTACATGTAAAAATCTCCCTTCTTTGCTAGAAAATTACTCAGAACCCCCCAAACATTATATATGTTCTTTTAGCAGAGACTTAGGGAATAAAATGGTGGTCATTGCAACTTTTTATGTCACACAGTATTTGCGCAGCAATTTTTCAAACGCGTTATTTTTTTGTAAAAAAAACAAACAGTTTCATTAATTAAAAAAGAAAAAAACTCAAACGTTAGCCCAATTTTTTAGTATAATGTGAAAGATGATGTTACGCCGAGTAAATAGATACCTAAAATGTTATGCTTTAAAATTGTGCACGCTCGTGTAATGGCTACAAACTACGGTTCCTTAAATATCTCCATAGATGAACCTTTAAAAATGTCTACAGGTTACTGGTTTAGAGTTACAGAGGAGGTCTAGTGCTAGAATTGTTGCTCTTGGTCTAACATGCACGGCAATATCTCAAATGTGTGGTTTGAACGCCGTTTACCTATGCGGGGGCGACGTACGTATGCAATCGCTTCTGCGCGCGAGCATGCGGGGATGGGGGTGCTTCAAATTATTATTATTTTTTTTTACACTTTTTCTTTTCATTTTTTGTTATCACTTTTATTCGTATTACAAGGAATGTAAACATCCCTTGTAATAGGAATAGTGAGTGACAGGTCCTCTTTATGGAGAGATGTGGGGTCACATCTCTCCTTCAGGCAGGAAAGACTGAGATAAAAAAAAAAAAAAAAAGATCTCAGACTTTCCAGCCGAATACACGGCAGTGTTTACAACTGCTGGACGTGACGTCATAACGTTGAGCCCGGCCTCCGAAGGTCATAGAGACTGCCGGGGACCATCTGGTCCATGGTATTCTCTATGGTGAACTTCCACCGCTGGCGGATTCCTTCTTCGGCTTGCTGATTGCACGGGTGAGCCGGTAGAAGCATAGGAGGGTGGCGGGAAGGGACGTCTGAACAGCCACTTTGATTGTTTTTATGGTACACCGGCGAAAAAGAATGATATCCCCACTTAAAGTCCAGGACGTCATAAGAGGTACAGCGGGCGGGAAGTGGTTAAAGTAATTGTAAACCTTCTGATATTTTTTTTAAACATAACAAACATGTTATACTTACCTGCTCTGTGCAATGGTTTTGCACAGAGCAGCCCCGATCCTCCTCTTCTCAGGTCCCCCGCTGGTGCTCCCCCCCTGCCAAGTGCTCCCATACAAATCTCCTTCCTATGGGGGCACTCATGCAGGCTTGTTCCCAAGCCTCGCTGTCTGCGTCCATAGGCACAGACAGCAGGGCTTGGCCCCGCCCCTGATCCCTCGTCATAGGGTTTGATTGACAGCAGCAGGAGCCAATGGCTCCCACTGCTATCATACTGCCCAGTGAGGAGGAAGAAAGCAGAGAGAGTCGCTGCTCTCATGCACAGCAATAGACTGAGATCAGGTTCAGGTAAGTAAAGGGGGGGATCCTAGACACAGAAGGTTTTTTACCTAATACAATGTAACAAAAACAAAACCCTAAAGCCTCTAGAACCACTTTAAAGTGATATTAAACCCTCCATTTCCAGCAGCTGATTTTGTCCCGTACAGCCCCGTGAGTGCTTTGTATGTCGAAGCTCCAAAATGCTCAGGGAGAAAAGTAATCAATTATTCTCGATGGCGGGAGTTCACATCTCTATTCCAAAACGCCTGAAGCTCAAAAAAGTTTTGGAGCTACTTTTGTAGCTTGCTTCGGGCAGATGCATTTTTGAAGCAGCTGAAAGCAGAAACACGTAGCAATATGATTGTAACAGATTACACTTTTCTCTATTGGCTAATTCAAAAACGCCAAAGCAGCAAAACGCCTGACAAAAACGCGCAAAAACGCAACGCTCTGACAAAAACGCGCAAAAACGCAACACTCATGTGTAAATGCAGCCTCTTTATCTTCATCCTTGCCTATGTCCTAGCTTATGCTGATGCCATGATCTCCCAGGTGTCCCAAGCTTTCGGTTTCAGGGTGGCTCCTTTCTCTTGCAGTGAAGAGCAGCATCAATAGAAACACACAGTGTTGAAGGTTTAACACTACTTTAACAACCACATCAGTCAAGTCTTTAGAAAGACAAACCGTCAAATTTGTATCTACCTGCTGTGGACAGAAATGCTCCTTATCAATGATTAGTGTTGTGAGAACGGTTCGGCCCGAGCACCAGTTTGGGGAACATCCAAATTTGCAGGGTGTTTGGTGGGCGTTGCACAGTGCATTTTGCGCCCTGATTGGGCAAAGCTTTGCCCAATCAGGGCGCAGTTTAAGCTGGTTGCAAAGGAGCAGGGCCTCATCCCCACAACCCTGGTCCGGTGGTTATGGGGGTCCACAGGCAGGGGGCTTATCAGAATCTGGAAGCCCCCTTTAACAAGGGTGCCCCCAGATCCCACCCCTCCCATGTGAATGCGTATCGGGTACATAGTACCCCTACCCATTCATCCAAAATGTAATAAAAACACAAACAGTTTTTGACAATCCGTTTATTAAAAAATACAAAATAATCCATAGTCAACCACGCCGCCCGCTGCACCGAAAAAAACAAACAAACAAAAAAAACCCGCTCTCGCTGACATGAAGGCTGGCTGCCTACTCCAAGCTCAGCCATTTGACATATCTTATATAGGTAAGGGGTGGGGCCACCTGCCTACATCACCTGGTGGCACGCACCGGTCCGGACGTCAGAAGGTGGGGCGGTGCCACTGGGACTTGCAAACACCCCTGTCCATTGTAAATAGTTTGTCTCAACACTGATACATTTGCAGGAGAGCATATTCTGTTGAAAAACAACAGACTTACTGGCTGGATCATGGGTGTGCGCAGCCTATTGCATTAGGGTGTGCACCCCAAAGCTCAAAACACACATCCCTTTCTCTGCAGCCTCAGTTGCACTGCACAGTGAATGAATGGGAAGTGCTCTGTGTTGAGCGGCTTCCTGTTCATTCACAAACACAGTTTACTATACTTCAATTATGAATGAACACAGTGAGTGAGTGCGTTCATTTA
Source organism: Rana muscosa (assembly GCA_029206835.1). Taxonomy (NCBI): domain Eukaryota; kingdom Metazoa; phylum Chordata; class Amphibia; order Anura; family Ranidae; genus Rana; species Rana muscosa. The sequence continues at coordinate 296,372,444 of CM055118.1, forward strand.
GAAAAGGGAGTTCTCCATTCCGAAACATCCCCCACAGCAGCCGAGGGGGGGGGGAGGGGGGAATGGAGAGGAGGGAAGCCAGAAGCACTGCGCGGGCAGGCACAACACAGGGGGAAGCCTGGCATTGGCACCGCTCATAGTAATTAGGGTGTGCCTAGACACACCTATGGGCTTGGATCATCAGATTAAAATAAAGTAAAGAAAATCTAAAAAAGAAAACAAATGCAGCCATCACATCTAAGAGTTAGTAAGCTGCAATATAATAAATGTTTGCCTTTGGGTTTAATACTGCTTTAACACCTGTAATTTATTAATGAATTCGCCACAAAATGGGTATGGTGTTTGCGAACTTAGCGCCTCCAATTTCGCAAGTACCTATATTTGTATATGATTTCATCCGAAAAGTACACATTTTGTGCTTTAGTTTTATTTGTGAAAAAAAACACTAGTAGTCAGTCACCAATGAAATCTGATTTTGTAATCCAAAGAAATACTGGCTGCTCCAGTGGCTTGGGTTCAGACCACTGCTACTACTGAGCATGAAGAAAATATAGTATCAGCTGTGACATCTAGTGGTAAGTGTGTGGTATTGCATCCTGCAAGAACAAATATTCAGGTCTCATGTCAGAGATAAGCGGCTTAATTCATTAAAGGCTGAAAAGTGCAAAGTGGAGCAAATTTTTTTTCACATGCAAACAATTGTATCGTACGACCCATTCATATTACGCACTGTATTAAAATACAGGTGTAAACGTAATAGGTTACCATCCACTAATCTAAGGTAGCCCATTCACGTTGACATGAAAGCATGGAAAAAGACATGCGCTATTTATTTTTTATTTTTTTATGCAGCAAGATGGTTCACATCAGATAGATAAACTACCCCTGTACACAATAGTTTAAAATAGGTAATACAATTTAATACATTTATATAACATAACATTATAATTTTAATAATAATCTCTCTCTATATATATAAAGAGAGAGAGAGATACATTTTATTATTAAAATAATATTTTAGTTTTCATTTTTTTTTATACTTTTATACATTTCTTAAATTGTATTAATTATTTTAAATTATTTAATTTTTTTAAATCTATCTATCTACAGTGAGGGGGAAAAACGTATTTGATCCCCTGCTGATTTTGTACATTTGCCCACTGACAAAGAAATGATCAGTCTATAATTTTATTAGTAGGTTTATTTTAACAGGGAGAGAATAACAACAAAAATATCCAGAAAAACGCATTTCAAAAAAGTTATAAATTGATTTGCATTTTAATGAGTGAAATAAGTATTTGACCCCTTCGGAAAACATGACTTAGTACTTGGTGGCAAAACCCTTGTTGGCAATCACAGAGGTCAGACATTTCTTGTAGTTGGCCACCAGATTTGTACACATCTCAGGAGGGATTTTGTCCCACTCCTCTTTGCAGATCCTCTCTAAGTCATTAATGTTTTGAGGCTGATGTTTGGTAACTCGAACCTTCAGCTCCCTTCACATATTTTCTATGGGATTAAGGTCTAGAGACTGGCTAGGCCACTCCAGGACCTTAATGTGCTTCTTCTTGAGCCACTCCTTTGCTGCCTTGACCGTGTGTTTTGGGTCATTGTCATGCTGGAATACCCATCCACAACCCATTTTCAATGTCCTGGCTGAGGGAAGGAGGTTCTGACCCAAGATTTAACGGTACATGGCCCTGTCCATGGTCCCCTTGCCAGAATAACACCCCCCAAAGCATAAGGTTTCCACCTCTATGTTTGATGGTGGGGATGGTGTTCTTGGGGTCATAGGCAGCATTCCTCCTCCTCCTCCAAACATGGCGAGTTGAGTTGATGCCAAAGAGCTTGATTTTGGTCTCATCTGACCACAACACTTTCACCCAGTTCTCTTCTGAATCATTAGCAAACTTCAGACGGGTCTGTACATGTGCTTTCTTGAGTAGGGGTACCTTGCGGGCGCTGCAGGACTTCAGTCGTTGACAGTGTAGTGTGTTACCAATTGTTTTCTTGGTGACTATGGTCCCAGCTGCCTTGAGATCATTGACCAGATTCTCCCGTGTAGTTCTGGGCTGATTCCTCACCGTTCTCATGATCATTGAAACTTTACGAGGTGAGATCTTGCATGGAGCCCCAGACCGAGGGAGGATGAGAGTTTTTTTGTGTATCTTCCATTTGAAAATAATCGCACAAACTGTTGTCGCCCTCTCACCAAGCTGCTTGGCGATGGTCTTGTAGCCCATTCCAGCCTTGTGTAGGACTACAATCTTGTCCCTGACATCCTTGGACAACTCCTTGGTCTTGGCCATGGTGGAAAGATTGGAATCTGATGGATTGATTTCTTCTGTGGACAGGTGTCTTTTATACAGGTAACAAGCTGAGATTAGTAGCACTCCCTTTGAGGCTGGGTTCACACTGATACTACACGACAGTCATACAACTTTCATCCTACTTTGCTCTGCAACATTTGTCCTACATCCATCCGACTTGAATGAACAGGATAATACTTTTTTCCAACTGTGATAGTATGACTTGTCCTTTGACCAATCAAAACAATCCCAGTGTGAGATAAATTCCTTTTAAGCCGGGTTCACACTGGTGCGTCAAACGCTCCGTCATTGGGAGCTCATGTCGCATGACGTGTGAAAAATAGGATTTTTTACTCACCGTAAAATCCTTTTCTCTGAGTCCATGGACCGACACAGCTTCTCTATTGACAAAGTGGGTATTATCCGTTAATTAGGAGTGACTAGGCAGAAAAACTTGTAAAAAGTGTTGCATCACACCTTCTACAGTACCGCCCAGGGGGCGGACCCTCTGGGTATACCCTCTGTCTGCATCTTCGCAGATCAGTTCGTCAAAAAGCAGTACAAACTTAAAAGGAGGGGTGGGTGCTGTGTCGGTCCATGGACTCAGAGAAAAGGATTTTACGGTGAGTAAAAAATCCTATTTACTCTTTCGTCCATGGACCGACACAGCTTCTCTATTGACAAAGTGGGACGTCCCAAAGCAGTGTCAGAGAAAAAACGAGGGGTGGTAACAGCATAAAAATAAACTTCACCCCAAACACAAAACAGCACTCCTCCAACGGAGGAGTTGCAACTCTAAACAGCCGCTTGCAAAACCTTGCGGCCAAAAGAGGCATCCGAAGATGCACCTACATCAATTTTGTAGAATTTTGTGAAAGTGTGAGCGGACGACCAAGTCGCCGCTTTACATAATTGGGAAACAGACGCTTGATGTCGGAAAGCCCAAGAGGCACCTATTGCCCTGGTCGAATGCGCCGTGACAGGAAAGGGGGGCGCCTGACCCTTTAAGGCGTAAGCCTGGATTACTATCTGTCGGATCCACCTAGAGATGGTGGCCAATGAGACTGCTTGGCCCTTCTTGGGACCAGCCACCGAAACAAACAGTGAGTCTGACTTCCGGAACAGGGAAGTAGCAGATAGGTATACTCTCAAAGCTCGGACAACGTCCAAGGAATGCAACGCCGACTCCTTAGGATTCGACGGCTGAGGACACAAGGATGGAAGTACAATGTCTTCGTTGAGATGAAAAGCCGAAACGTCTTTCGGAAGAAAGGAAGGCTGCGGCTGCAGCACCACCTTATCCTTGTGGAAAATCAAATAGGGAGCCTTGCAGGACAAGGCTGCCAGCTCAGAGACTCGTCTAACTGACGTAACAGCCACCAAAAAGACCACTTTCTGAGAAAGTGTCAACAGGGGAATATCTCTAATATTCTCAAACGGTGCCTTCTGAAGCACCGAGAGGACCAGGTTCAAGTCCCACGGAGGTAACGGGGGACGGACCGGAGGGGCCACCTGTCGGACCCCTGCACAAATGTACTCACGAGAGAGTGAGTCGCCAGGGGTCGCTGAAAAAAGACAGCCAGGGCAGATATCTGTCCCTTAAATCGTACTTAGGGCAAGCCCTTGGTCCACCCCATGCTGTAAAAACAGCAGGATTCTGGAAACCAAATAGGTACGCGGATGCCATTTCATTTCCTCACACCTGGAGATGTAGGCCCTCCAAGTGCGGTGATAGACCTTCCTAGAGGACGGTTTTCGAGCACTTCTCATAGTAGAGATTACTGAGTCTGACAGGCCCCGGTCTCTCAGTACCCGGTTCTCAACAGCCATGCCGTTAAAGCCAATGACTGTAAAGCAGGATGGAATATGGGACCTTGCGATAGCAGGTCCTTCCGTAGTGGTAGGCGCCAGGGGACGTCTGCTACCAGACGTACTAGATCGTCGTACCAAGGACGCTGAGGCCAATCTGGAGCGATTAGGATCATTGGAATTCCCTCTGCCTCCACTCTGCGGAGCAGAAGAGGAAGAAGCCTTAAGGGAGGGAAGGCATAGATTAGCCGATACTGACCCCACGATGCTACCAACGCGTCCGTTGCGTCTGCCCATGGGTCTCTTGACCGGGCCACAAATCTCAATACCTTCCGATTGAGTCGGGAAGCCAGAAGATCTACGTCTGGTGTGCCCCATCTTTGGCAGAGGAGTTGGAACACCTCCGGGTGTAAGGACCATTCTCCCTGGTCCAGCATCTGGCGGCTCAGGTAGTCCGCCTGCCAGTTTTCCACACCCGGAATGTACACGGCCGACAGTGCCGGTACGCTCCTCTCTGCCCACTTCAGGATGCGAGCGATCTCCGATGCTGCAGCTGAGCTTCTTGTTCCTCCTAGATGATTGACATATGCCACTGCTGTGGCGTTGTCTGACTGGATCCTGACTGGACGCCCTTGCAGTCTCTGAGACCATTTGAAGAGGCACAGCTTGATCGCCCGGATCTCCAGGACATTGATCGGCAGGAGGGCTTCCTCTGGGGTCCAGCGACCCTGCGCCGACTGGACACCCCAGACTCCCCCCCAACCTGTAAGGCTGGCGTCCGTCGTGATCACTATCCAGTAAACCGGAAGAAATGACTTCCCGGCCATTACAGCCGGTGCTGTCAGCCACCATACCAGGGATCTCCTGACTAGGTGGCTGTTGTGGAAATTTTATTATATAAGATTTATGTGGACATTTTATTCTAGGATGTGCGTTTTATAGATTGTCATCTGTCTCCCTGTGTCTGATGTTTAATCGAGGAGCGCTCTAGCAGAGCGCACTTGGGTTGAATCGAGACCAGCGGTAAAAACGGTCAGTATGAAAACCTTCTTATGGGATTGAAACGTGTTCTCTGCGTGTGTGGGCGTTTGTTGGTTTGTAGATATCAAGCGCAATGTGCTGGACTGCATGCTTTCCAATGGCTATACACTTTAGAGAAGCGAAGTCCGCATAATGAGAGAAACCTATTAATTCTCTCTTGCGGACTTCGTTATCCGCTTTATGGATACATATCTGTATTTATAAGAGGACATTGATATCTGCCTTGTCGGTGTACTTGTACCGTATATTGACAACAGCAGTAGCAATGTCCCCGCAGATTGTCCCAAAACTATAAGAACAAGTAGAATGATCTCACTAGATACTGTTTACTTTGAACAGTATTGTGTGGGCTCCATGCTGATTAAGATGGGGGGTGTGCACTTCCTCCCCTTTCCCTCCTGTGAGTGCCCTCCCCTTTACTGTTTGTCATTTCCTGTGATGTCATTTTGTATTAAGGGAAGTGATTGGCTGTTGGGGCCATCACTTCCTGTTTTGTTATCCTTTTGTTTCCAATGAATAAAAGAATCCGGGTGGCTGAGCTCTCCCCAGACGCTTGAGACTCCAGCTTGAAGCAGCATCGTTTCTGATTCTACCTGGTGCCATTGAAGTACTTCAAATTCCTTGTACCAAAGAGCTTGATACAAACGTGCTTTTAAGCACGAAGGAATTGTTTTGTGCTTTGTGTGCATTTAGACGCTGGAAGTCCACATTTAGGCGCGGTGTGGATTTGCGTACAAAGCCCAAGGGAATTCTTCCACGACATTTCGGCGAGCCAGCTTGGAGCCAACGTAGTTCCAGCGCAGCGATCCGAGAGGAGAGATTGGGTCCTCGGTTCTGGGACAGGAAAAGGCCGGCAAAGTTTGGTAAGACAGACTCCATTTCAACTTTTGAAATTTTTGTTGTTCTAGAACCGGAATCTGGTCTCTCTGCTCGCTGTTGCAGGTAACTCCGCTTAGCAAAAGAACAAATTTTTGCGGTTTCACTCTTTGTGTACAAGGACGGGGATTTATATTTGTACTGGGAGGGATAGCTGTATTGGCTTGGGATAGAAGTCTATATTACTGTCCTCTGTGTAGACCCCATAGTCAATACAGCCTAGAGGGTCTTTGCATGGGGTTTATGTTAAATGTAAAACCATTTCCTGTAGTACAACGTGACGGTATGCATGGAGTGTGCTAGTTGATGTTTTAAATGTGCGGCAGAGATTGAATGACAAAACATTGTGTGTCTGAGTTATTTCATAGTGCTGGTCACCGTGTGAAATAACTTTTGTAAAGTGTGTAGCTATTATAGTTCGTCTAACGTTTAGTATGAGTTAAGTAGCACAGTCTGTTTTGTGTTAAAACAGTGATTTTTGTTTGTAAGAGGCACGGTTTGGTCATGTTTTGAAGACACCATTTTGTTTTCCTTTGTTTGTTCAGCCATGTGGCCTGAGGACACCATCTTGTTTTGAAGACACCATTTTGTTTTCCTTTGTGTTTGTTCAGCCATGTGGCCTGAGGACACCATCTTGTTTTGAAGACACCATTTTGTTTTCCTTTGTGTTTGTTCAGCCATGTGGTCTGAGTCACCATTTTTGTTTTTCTTTGTATGAATCCAATCTTCAGGTTTGGTTATTTTTGCATATTTTTTGTAAAACGATTGTGTTTTCTTTTGGTTTTAATTTCAGTTTAAAGTGAAAATTTTGCTTTACACTGAATTTCAATAGATAGTAAAACTAACTGTAACTGAGTTTTTGTACTCTTAACGGGGTGTGTGTTTTAATTTTTTTTATTTTAATTTTTAATTGTTTGGGCATTTTCTTTGAGTTTCTCAGAAGGCAATTCATGCCCCTCCCCCATTGTTTTTGGTTTTAGAGCTGCATCTTTTATTGTATAGCTTGCGGTAGGAAAGAAAGGCTTTGGTTTTAAAACTCGCTTTATATTCACTTTTATTGTTAGTTGAGTTACTTTTGCGCAGCAAGTAGTCAATTTTTTGTTCACGCTCAGACTGTTAGTTTATTAGTTTGATCGTGTAACTACTGAGACATCGTACAACTGCTGAAATAGACAACAGAAGGCTATCCCCATTTAATTTTTTTATTTTATTTTTGTGATTATTTAGAGAAGCCACATTGCTCTGTAGCGAAAATAAACGGAAGTGTGCTGTGCAGTTTAATCTGACGACGCAGTGTACAGTCATACAGAGGTATGTATGCATACACTGTAAGGGGTAGAGACATAATTCGGGGGGTGGTCTGTGGTTGTTGACTAATCATTGGGCATAGTTATTACGAGTATTGCGGTGTAAAAGAGTAGTACTCTGTAGTTCTGTGCCAAAAGTGTTGGGGCAACAAGCCATAGAGTTAATAACACCTCGGTTAGGTTTTCTAGTTGGGGGACTGGACCAGATATAGTGGTTGCAGTTCGTCAATCCACCGTAGAAGAAGGCACCTGACGGTGCTCTCCTAAATAGGTGCAGGGGTTTTTCCTGGACGCAGGAATAAGACTATAAGCCGATTCGAATCGCCATGGGCAATTTGAAGTCCATGCAAGGGAAGGAATGTGAGGCTTCCCAGAGTCAGACGGCTGCACAGTACATGAAATCTAGCTTTGGGGCAAAGGTCATGAAACCTCTAAAGGAATGGCATAGTTGGTCCAAGGATACTACTTTGGCTATTCCTCTAGAGGGGACATTTGATGCCTGGAGGTGGGAGAAATTCATAACTGAGTTTAAACCCAGGCTCTGGGCAGCAAAAACCTTAGATGTAGCTGAGCTGTGGCTTCAGAAGTCTATTATGGTAAGCAGGCAGGGTATACAGAAGGCAGTTTCAGTCCGGAAGAACCGCATTATGTACACCTGGCCTGAGAGGATAGCAGTGACTGGTGATCCAATGCTGGAAGCGGAAGAGGCTCTTTCTGGGCTAACTCTGCTGAGGCAGGCTGGATCCACCAACACTAGATCTGTTGTAGTTTCCTCTGATGCTTCTGCCATCACCAATCTAACCAACCCTACTCTGCACTCTCCAACTAACATCTCTCTCTCTCCCACGTCTTCATCTAACCATGTCACCTCTGACGCTAAACCTCAAGCTAACCCTCTCTATCAGTCGCCTTTCCCCATATCTGGGGCATTTTCTCCGCCGATTGCGGCTGATTATGAATCATTTTCAACTGGTGATCTACAGATGCTATGTGAGTCTAAGGGAATTGAGACCAGACTAAGGAACCGTGGGGATTGCATAACTGCACTGAGAGCTTTTGACTCAGTCATACCTACCATCTACCCTTCATTGGTTGGCTTCCAGACAGGGAATGTTGTGGGCAAGGTAGCACACATTAGCCAACCAATGAAGCCACAACCTCCAAAGTACACACCTAGCCCCACTTATGTCACTGAACCTGGTACTTACCCAGTCCGGGTGCAACAATATGAGGGTGTTCCAAATACCAACGGTGAAAGGACTTTGGGGGAAAGGGTGGTATGGCATGTCCCTTTTGCTTCCTCAGAAATCAGGACCATACTGGCCGAACTGCCTGACTATAGAACAAATCCACGAGGGTTCGCGAGAATGTTTTGTCAAAATCAATTTAGCTACGGCATGAGTGGAACAGATTGTGCCCAGGTTCTGAGGGCGAAAGTAGGAGAAGAACTGGCAGGGGTTATAATCTCCCGTTGCGGCATTGTCACCCACGAACAAGCCACTTCTGGAGGTAAGCAATTCTGTGTAGCCCTGCTAGCCAAACTTCCAGAGTTGTATGGTGCATCTTCTACCACAGATGTGATGAAACTCAGTCAAAACCCAGGCGAGGAATGTGCTTGTTTCTGGCGTCGCCTGAAACAAGCTGCATTGGATGCAGATCTGGAGGTTGGTCCGGATGTGCCAACCGACGGAGGTAAGTTATCCGCCATTCACCTTTTGCTAAGAGCCAAATTTTTAGAAGGCATCCATATGAAAATTCGAGACCGGCTATTATTAGCCAGACCCGAATTTAATGAAATGACAATACCTGCCATTCTATCCACTCTCTCCGCTATAGAGAGAGAGATGGATAGGAAGAAACAGGACAAAGTATCCAAAATCCTTGTGTCTCAAGCCCCTTCTGCAGGACAAACGGGCCTGGATGGAAAAAGACACAACGCTGGAAAGCCCGAACTTGTTACATCTGTGGAAAGGAAGGACATCTAAGGCGCGACTGCCCTAACAGACCCAAGGGTAAGTGGCAGTTCATCCCAGACGATCCGGTACCAGGCTCACGCGATCCAACAACTTCAGTTGTAGCGATGGCCAGCCACGACTATGATTCTTCATAGGACATGGCAAAGCGGTGTCAGGACATATCAACCTGTTTATCGAGGAATTAAAATATCCCCTCCCTTGCCTCATTGACACCGGTGCCGTTCGAACTGTTCTGAGATCCAAAGATCTCAGAGGCAAGGTTCCCCTTTCTGGGGAGACTATACCCACTGTGGGTCTAACAGGTCAGACAGTGTCTCTACATACCACCAAACCACTCCATTGTAGGTTGGGCCAACACACAGAAGCCATTAAGTCGGTACTGGTATCGGATGATGTTCCCATCAACCTATTGGGAGCTGATATTTTATCTGAGATACAAGCGGTCATTGAGTACACTCCAACAGGTGTTGTGGTTAGCAGTGCATTGACAGATGAGCGCCTATGTGCAATGGTGGCTCTACCGTATATGATAGAACCTGGTTGTTTTCTGGGGTTGGATGTGCTAGCAGAAGTGGATCCCAAACTTTGGGCGTTTGATAAGTATGATGTGGGTCTTCTGCCGGTCCCGCCAACCACAGTAAACATCAGACCAGGGAGTATTTTGCCCCAATTACCACAATACCCTTTGAGTGTGGCTCAGATGGATAGCCTTAAAATCCAAATAGACCGGTACCTGCTGATAAAAGTTCTTACGCCAACCAAATCCCCCTGTAACACCCCTTTGTTTCCAGTGGCTAAAAAGTCTGTCAAGGGTCAGGAAACAACTTTCCGTTTAGTACATGATTTAAGGGCTATCAATAAAATCATTATCAGCGATGCCCCTTTGGTACCCAACCCACACACCTTGTTGGCCTCTATACCACCTAACGCAATTTTCTTCAGTGTTATTGATCTGACTAATGCATTTTTTTCGGTACCACTGGACCCCCAGTGCCAGTACCTTTTTGCTTTTTCATTCCAGGGTCGACAACTGACTTGGACACGTCTCGTTCAGGGGTCTGTGACTAGTCCCTCGGAGTACAGTTGCAAACTTAAAATAGTGTTGGATCAATGGACCCCAACGAATCCAGAGGTGGTGCTGATCCAGTATGTTGATGACTTGCTGCTTTGTTGCCCTGCAAGGGATGTCTGTTATCAGCATACTGTCTCATTGCTTAACCATCTGGCGTCCACGGGGAATAAAGCTAGCAAGGAGAAATTGCAGTTTTGTAGGGAGAAGGTCACCTTTTTAGGACATTGTATATCTCAGGGTACTCGACACCTGACAACCCAGAGAATTCAGACACTGAAAGACTTCCCGAAACCCCGAAACGCACGACAAACGAGAGCCATTCTCGGTCTTATCAACTACTGTAGAGACTGGGTCCCGAACATATTTCGGACAGGATCTTTTTGGCTGTGGTTGTGGCGTTTGCTTTCTGAACCGGCCATGCCTCTGGCCAACCTGAAAACATATCTACACAGACTAAGACGTGTTCGTACGGCCCACTCCTTGGCAATGTAATGTAGTCTATCTGGATGCGCTGAAATGGATATTCTGGTCGGGGGGAATGTCGTTTGGGTACTGGTACCGTCCTACCTGGATTGTGCAATGCGCAAACCAGGCAGGCTGCTGCAAAATTAGCAGCTGCAGTAGTAAATCCAGGGGCGATCCAATGCTCATCCACCTGCGCACACATAACCATCTTTGACTGATGCCCTGGATAATGAGCCGAATGGGCCATCATTGGAAAAAGCGATCTTGGCAGACACCATTTTTTACCAAGACCCCAGATGTCATCTGGACCTCTCATGGCCCCTAGTGCTGTCCATCTCCTCTTTTCATGTAATTCCGCTTGTGACTGTAGTCTCTTAAACTCTTCCAGAGACACATCAGAGGGGATGGCTAGCATCAGGGTTTTCACAGGAGGGTGCAGAGCACCTTCTTTGGCAGCTCTATCTGCCAAGGCATTGCCATCGGCCTCCAAAGTCCTATCAGTCGTGTGGGCCTTAACTTTTAGAATGACTATCTCACGCGGCAGGTTGAAAGCAACGAATAATCTGTTGATTAACTGCGCATGTTTCACAGGCTTCCCTGAACTAGTCAGAAAGCCTCTTGCTTTCCAGATAGGACCAAAATCATGGGCTATCCCAAAAGCATACCTAGAATCCGTGTAGATATTGATCCTTTGACCCCCTTGGGTCTCACAGGCTATCCAACCAGGTGACTGGGTCGTTGTAAAGAAATACCAGAGGACGGGACTAGAATCGAGATACGTCGGACCATTCCAGGTTCAGCTGACCACGCCGACCTCACTAAAGCTTGAAGAACGGGACAACTGGATCCACGCCAGCCACTGCAAGAAGCTGCTCAACTACATCAAAGAATGAGGAGTATCTTCTTTATTTATAGTTTTAGTTTAGTGTATTTTAGCAAGGGTAATGATGAAAAGCATCCCAATTTATTGTTTAAAATGCATCTCCAGCTGGCAAAAATGGCGAACAGGACCAACTGCTGGGTATGCTCCAAACCTCCACCAAGCCTTGATGCCCCGGCAATGGCAGCAGTACATGCGATATATGATGTCCGTATCGGTATGAGGAAACTAAAGACTCCAAACAGACACTTGTCAATAGAACTTAATGATACATTCCTAGAGGGTAAAATTAGTTATAGTTTTAACATTAGCTCTGGCTTTTGCCCCTCCCTCACAAAACCAGTATGGGTATCGGGACAACTAGGTAGCCCACAAGTGTGCTTCAACTTTAGTTTCGGTAGAGGGGATAACTTTGTTGGGTCCACCACCTGTAAAGAAGGTATAACAGTTAATCTAACCAACGAAACCCCCGTCTTCTTTAATAACACTAATAGACCAGATTACATCTGTTGGAAGGAAGGGTGTGACGTTCAGACCGAGGGAGCAATCCCCCAGTCTATCCTGTTACTACTCAATGCACGTAACCGTCAGAGTGGTTCCCCCTGTGCGACTCTGACTGGCCCCTACTACTTCTTATGCGGTACCTCAGCTTATAAGGTAATCCCCCCTAATGCAAGAGGTTCATGTGTCCTGGTTAAACTAGTCCCAGCATCTTACATCGCGGATGATCGAGAGGATCTGATGGCACGAGAGAAGGTAAGAACGTCAGGAAAAGCTAGAAGGGAATTGTTCACCAACTCTGACCAGGCCTGGGCATGGTTTCCTGCTTGGACGGGTTGGGGGATTGAACTTATGAAACGATTGAATAATTTCTCATCCATTGTGGATGGGATATTCAATGAAACCGTAGAGGCTGTAAGGGAAATCTCACAGGAACAACGGCAGATCAGGACCCTTCTTTTTACAGGAAAAGATGGCCCTTGATTATCTGTTAGCATCCAAGGGGGGTTTCTGTGAATTCATAGGTGAAGATTGTTGTACCTGGATTGAGGATACCAATGACACAGTTCAGGCCCATATGGATAAGGCTAGATCCCTGCAAGGCAAAGCCAGAGCTATAGCTAGTGAGGGTTGGAATCCTTTTAAGGGTTTGGGAAACTTTGGGGATTTTTTATTTTCCATTGGATCGTGGTTGAAGGAAGTAGGGGTGTATATACTCATGTCATTTTTGTTTCTGTTCCTTCTATATGTCGTGATGAGGTGCTCCTGTTGCCTGATTGGACGCGTGACCAGAGCCCGAGCAGATGACCACATTTTCCTCAATGAGATAAGACGCCCCGAAGCCCAACCAACGTATCAGATGCAGAGGATTCCAGACCGATCGGCGATTACTACAGCTCACCATTTCGTACCCTCCTTATAAGTCATGTCTCCTGAAGAACAGAATCTACATGTCAAGCCGCGTTTTCCTTTTTATGGATTGTAAGGACTGATTCATTTCCAGGTGTAAGAAGATCAAGTTTTGAGAGACACATGGGAGCATATGACAAAAAGGAGGGACTGTTGTGGAAATTTTATTATATAATATTTATGTGGACATTTTATTCTAGGATGTGCGTTTTATAGATTGTCATCTGTCTCCCTGTGTCTGATGTTTAATCGAGGAGCGCTCTAGCAGAGCGCACTTGGGTTGAATCGAGACCAGCGGTAAAAACGGTCAGTATGAAAACCTTCTTATGGGATTGAAACGTGTTCTCTGCGTGTGTGGGCGTTTGTTGGTTTGTAGATATCAAGCGCAATGTGCTGGACTGCATGCTTTCCAATGGCTATACACTTTAGAGAAGCGAAGTCCGCATAATGAGAGAAACCTATTAATTCTCTCTTGCGGACTTCGTTATCCGCTTTATGGATACATATCTGTATTTATAAGAGGACATTGATATCTGCCTTGTCGGTGTACTTGTACCGTATATTGACAACAGCAGTAGCAATGTCCCCGCAGATTGTCCCAAAACTATAAGAACAAGTAGAATGATCTCACTAGATACTGTTTACTTTGAACAGTATTGTGTGGGCTCCATGCTGATTAAGATGGGGGGTGTGCACTTCCTCCCCTTTCCCTCCTGTGAGTGCCCTCCCCTTTACTGTTTGTCATTTCCTGTGATGTCATTTTGTATTAAGGGAAGTGATTGGCTGTTGGGGCCATCACTTCCTGTTTTGTTATCCTTTTGTTTCCAATGAATAAAAGAATCCGGGTGGCTGAGCTCTCCCCAGACGCTTGAGACTCCAGCTTGAAGCAGCATCGTTTCTGATTCTACCTGGTGCCATTGAAGTACTTCAATTTCCTTGTACCAAAGAGCTTGATACAAACGTGCTTTTAAGCACGAAGGAATTGTTTTGTGCTTTGTGTGCATTTAGACACTGGAAGTCCACATTTAGGCGCGGTGTGGATTTGCGTACAAAGCCCAAGGGAATTCTTCCACGACAGTGGCTCACTCGGATTTGATAATCCAGAGATGAAGGGCATGTGTTCCATCTGGACAGAACTTCCTTCTGTAACACTCGAGTGTGGTATTGAACATATGGGACCGCCTTGAAGGAGGCTACCATGAGGCCCAACACTCGCATGCAAAAACGGAGTGACGACCAATTCCTGGAAGTCAGCTGCCGTACTGCAGCCCGGAGGGTCTGCAACTTCTCCACAGGGAGGAATACCTTTGCCTCTGAGGAATCCAGAATCAACCCCAGGTACACTAGGCGTTGAGTGGGCACCAATACTGACTTTTTCGTGTTTAGTATCCAACCACAGTCTCGAAGAGTCTGACAGGTAATGGACACGCTTACCTCTAATTCTGAGCTTGAAGGGGCCTTCAGCAGAAGGTCGTATAAGTAGCCTGTGATAGCGATACCCCGCTGTCTTAGAAGTGCCAGAATCGGAGCGAGCACCTTGGTGAACGTCCTGGGTGCTAAGGCAAGGCCCAACGGGAGGGCCACAAACTGGTAGTGGTCCTTCCCGATAGCAAATCGCAGAAACCTCTGGTGTCTGGAGTATATGGGGACATGCAGGTATGCGTCCTTGATGTCCAAGGAGGCCAGAAAGTCCCCCGGATGGAGAGCCGTGACTACAGATCGAACCGACTCCATCCGAAAACTTTGTACCTTCACAAAGCAATTGAGGGCTCTGAGATCCAAGCTTGGACGAACCCCCTCCTTCTTCGGCACAATGAACAGATTTGAGTAAAAACCCCGTTCCAGTTCTGGAACTGGAATAACTACCCCGCGTTCCAGTAGACCCTGGACCGCCCCATACAGGGCCTCCCGACGGGTCCGTAGTAGCTGGAGATTGGAGGTGTTGAATCTGTCCGGTGGACAAGAGAGAAACTCTATCTTGTAGCCTGAGGAGATTACTTCGCAAACCCACCTGTCGGATTAGTGCTGTCCACTGAGTCGCGAATTTGCGAAGACGTCTCCCCACCCGAGAGCTGGGTGGGGGTGGACCTTCATGTGGACGCAAATTTGTCTGCAGGCTTATTGGGTATGCGGGACCAGGGACGCTTTTGTCCTTGGGCAGGCGCTTTATCGGCCTGGGGTCTTTTCCCTGTCACCCTAGGGGGACGAAAAAAACACTTGTGTGCAGTAAAGGAGGGCCCTTGCCCTTGGCGTGGCCCCTTACCCTTGCTAATTTGGGGAAGCAAAGTGCTTTTACCTCCTGTGGCATCCTTGATGATGTCATCCAGAGAAGCCCCAAAAAGTCTGTCGCCCTTAAAAGGCAGATCCAACAGGGCTTTCTTGGAAGTCTGGTCCGCAGACCAGCCTTTTAGCCAGATCAGGCAGCGTATTGCTACTGCATAAACCAAAGTTTTAGACAGCAGGGGAATAGTATTCATGTCTGACTCGCGGACAAACCTAAGGCCCTGGACCAACAGGTCGGCCAATGTTATCTCATCAGGAGGAGCATCTCGCTCCTTAACCCCTGGAGTAGCAATCTTGCCCATTCAGTAAGTGTGTGAGACACTAGGGCCCCCGCCAATGCCGGGCGTACTGCCGAGCCTACCACTGAGTATAGGTAGCAAGCGAGTGCTTCAGCCTTCTTATCCACAGGGTCCTAGAAAACAGGAGCCCCTTCTACAGGAATTGTGGTGGCTCTATTAAGTCTGGACACCGGAGGGTCCACTATAGGGGGGAGAGGTCCATTTCTTCAGAAAACTCTCCTCAAAAGGGGTACCGTACCGCAAACCTCTTTGGGGCTGTAAAGACCCTCAGTGGGTTCTCCCATTCCTTGTATAAGAGTTTATCAAAAGATACACAAGGGAACACCTTAGCAGTGCAGGCAGGTCTATGAAACCCAAGTGGACCGGAGTCTCTGCTGCTTCTGCAGTATTTTCCAATTTTAGCATATCCCGCACTGCAGTAATAAGGTCAGATACCAAAGCCGTCTCGCGTACTGACCTGGACTTTGAGTCATTCTCACTGTCCGGTCACGGTCTGCAGTCTCTGATGCGTCAGAATCTGGGCCCCGAGCCGTAGCTGGACCTGGTTCTGCACCAGAATTATCCCCAGAAGCTTGCAGGGGATGGGGCGTTTACTACCCCCTGTATTCCCGTGTGCTGCTTCCACCCTGGCAGCAAACGCCTCTAGGATTGCAGTCATAGCGTTCATAGACACCTCAGGGGCATCCAGCTGCTAAATCTGGTGTTTCAGGGGAGAAGACATCTGGCTCAGATGCCATGCTGACCACACGCTGACACTCACAGGGCTCCAGGCAAGATATCAATAGGCCACCCTCCTGTGCTGCAGAGAGGCCGGGTCACCCAGAGGACTCACCACCCTGGATAGGTACTGCTATGCTGCGCCTGTGATGCTGTCCCCCTGCTGCTATGTCAGTGTAATGCACCCTAGAGGCCGGAGGCTCTCGAAAAATGGTTGCCAAAAACGTCTGTATGGAAGATAATGTGGGCTCTAAGAAAATGGCCGCCGACAGAAGATAGAGGTCAAGCAGCCATAGCCCACAAAAAGATGGCCGCCGAACGGCAATATCTGCATACAGGGTGGACAAACATGGCCGCCGATCAGCTGATAGGGGCCAGTGGGTGTGGCCGAACCACAGGAAGATGGCCGCCGGGCAGTCACAAGAGGCCAAACTTGGCATGGACCACCTCAAAATGGCCGCCGACAGCATGGAGGAGGAAGGACACAAACACAGGTAAGAAAAAATGACATTTCTTTTAAATGTTAGTTACAGCCAGCCCCGCTCCAGTGGGACCCCCTAGGTGACCCCCAGCAACCTTTAGCTAGAAGCCCAGGGAGGAGGGAAAGGCAGGGAGAGAGGGAAGAAAGGGGCCACAACCACTTACTTGATCTCTCCAGGAATGTCCAGCTAAATCACCCAGCTGAGGCAGGGGAGTTTTACTTACCTATCCTGCATGTATTCTGCTGGAAGACATTCCAAACAGATCATCGTCCGCGCACGGAAGGTGACTGTTGGCCAGGCATGCTGTGATTGGACCCAGAAGGGACGATCATATGTATGCCCTGGAGCATGACGCTCACCGGACAGGCTGCTGCGACTCGGCCGTAAGGTCAGCCGAAGCTGAGCGGTCCGATGCAAGCCTTGGAGCGTAAGCTCACCGGCCAGGCTGCTGCGACTCGGCCGTAAGGTCAGCCGAAGCTGAGCGGTCCGATGCAGGCCCTGGAGCGTAGGCTCACCGGCCACCCGTGGAGCGACGGGCATGTCGTGGAAAACCCAGCGCGTAGCTAGGGTCGGCACACGCTCGATGGCCGAAACTGGGGAGACTACAAGGATCGAGGATCCAGCCTGTCACCCAGTCGGCAGTTGATCAAAGATCGCAGGAAACAACAAATGTAGCAAAAAAATAAAAATATATATATATATATATATATATATAAAATCTTTTTTGCCCCGGACCAACGGGCCCGAAGGGAGCCATGTCCTACTTGCTAGACAGAAAAAAACTGATCTGCGAAGATGCAGACTGAGAGGGTATACCCAGAGGGTCCGCCCCCTGGGCGGTACTGTAGAAGGTGTGATGCAACACTTTTTACAAGTTTTTCTGCCTAGTCACTCCTAATTAACGGATAATACCCACTTTGTCAATAGAGAAGCTGTGTCGGTCCATGGACGAAAGAGTAATCAATGTTTCCCTATGGGAGCCGGCTTAACTGGTCCGACTTTGAAAATGGTCCCTGTACTACTTTGGTCCGACTTTGATCCTACTTCAGCCCATTGAATATCATTGAAATCGGATCAAAGTCGGAACGCCGTCTTGCATGCTCCGACTTTGGCATGCGACTTGTGCTCTGCTGTTCTTGAGGGGGAACTCCACGTCAAATTTTAAATAAAAACCGGCATGGGTTCCCCCTCCAGAAGCATACCAGGCCCTTCAGGCAGCCGTCCTACTTTGGATCCAACTTTGCCCTGCCACTTGAAGCCGACATACGTCGGACTTTCAATGAACGGGGACCCGACTTGGATCCCCACCAATACCAGGCACTGTTTGGTATGAATCTTGAGGGGGAACTCCATGCCAAATTTTAAATAAAAAACCGGCATGGGTTCCCCCTCCAGGGGCATACCAGGCCCTTCGGTCTGGTATGGATTTAAAGGGGAACCCCCTACGCCGTAAAAAACGGTGTGGGGGTCCCCCCAAAATCCATACCAGACCCTTATCCTAGCACGCAGCCCGGCCAGTCAGGAAAGGGGGTGGGGACGAGTGAGCGCCCCTCCCCCCCTGAACTGTACCAGGCCGCATGCCCTCAACATGCCTTTCCTGACCGGCCGGGCTGCGTGCTCGGATAAGGGTCTTGTATGGATTTTGGGGGGACCCCCATGCCGTTTTTTACAGCGTAGGGGGTTCCCCTTTAAATCCATACCACACCAAAGGGCCTGGTATGCCCCTGGAGGGGGAACCCATGCCGGTTTTTTATTTAAAATTTGGCGTGGAGTTCCCCCTCAAGATTCATACCAAACAGTGCCTGGTATTGGCGGGGATCCAAGTCGGATCCCCGTTTATTGAAAGTCCGACGTATGTCGGCTTCAAGTGGCAGGGCAAAGTCAGATCCAAAGTAGGACGGCTGTTGTGTCGCACAAGTGTGAACCCGGCCTTTGAGAGTCCCAGCTCGTTACCTGTATACACCCGGGAGCCAGAAATCTTTGTGATTGATACGGGATCAAATACTTATTTCACTCATTAAAATACAAATCAATTTATAACTTTTTTGAAATGCGTTTTTCTGGATATTTTAGTTGTTATTCTGTCTTTAGCTGTTAAAATAAACCTAGCATTAAAATTATAGACTGATCATTTCTTTGTCAGCGGGCAAACGTACAAAATCAGCAGGGGATCAAATACTTTTTTTCCACATTGTATCCATCTATGGAAATGCATTGTGGTCATTTGGAAGTAAAAAATTAGGTAAGGGGAGTGTTTAGAAAAAACAAAATGCTTGTAAACGCTAACGCTCACAAACACGTGATACTAGCAGTTTTGGCATTTTTAGGTTACATAGTTAGCCTGGTTGAAAAAAAAAGACACAAGTCCATCTAGTTCAACCAATAAAAGGTTATCTAGTATGCTTGAGGCTTTAAAAAGGAGAGACTGCCTTAAAAAGGAGAGTGTTGCCTGAGAGCCCTGCGGAAGAGTGACACCAGCTGCAGTAGACAGAGCAGGGGGAGCCTAGAGAGACTGCTATGGCCTGAGCTGTCAGGAGCGAGAGCCAGGGACTTCAACAAGATAGCCCAGAAAGGAAACCAGGCATCAGAGAGCGCTGCTGTGCTGAGCTGGATGAGCCCAGCACACACCAGATACAGGTACAGGCTACGGAGGGGAACCTCAGAGTGCAGCATGACCTCTCACCAGCAGACCAGAGGCCACCTTCACAGCATCAGCGATGACAGGCCCTTTGGCCACCTCTTATTTCAGTTAAACTTTTTTTTTTTTTGCTGCCAGGAAAATCTGCCTAGGACATGTTCCCAGCGTTCCTCTGACTATTACAAATTCTCTCAATTTGAGATTGAACCTTTCAACAAGAGTTTAAGGGCCCCACCGCCGGCAGACTGCATATATGTTCTTCCACCGGCCAGGGGGCTTCCATAGGACTTAAGAATGTAGTTAGGCCATATTGTTTATTACATCTCCAGGTGTTCTCTTTTAGAGTTACATATTCTCTACTGTGTGTTATCTCGTTGTTGTCATTCTGCTCTTATACAGCCAGTATGTATTGCAAGGCCTTTCACAGGCAATAAGGGTGAACCTGAGTTATAGGCCGTGTATTAGCTTTGTTTGTTCCTGTGCTGGACATCGAATTCACCCTGTAATTGTACATTCACCGGCTACTTTATTAGGTACACCTTGCTAGTACCGGGTTGGACCCCCTTTTTCCTTCAGAACTGCCTTAATTCTTCGTGGTCTAGATTCAACAAGGTGTTGGAAACATTCCTGAGAGATTGTGTGACATGAGAGCATGACAGTTGCTGCAGATTTGTCGGCTGCACATCCATGATGCGAAGCTCCCATTCCACCAAATCCCAAAGGTGCTCTATTGGATTGAGATCTGGTGACTGTGGAGGCCATTGGAGTACCGTGACTTCATTGTCATGTTCAAGAAACCAGTGGTGAGATGATTAGAGCTTTGTGACATGGTGCATTATCCTGCTGGAAGGAGCCATCAGAAGATGGGAACACTGGAGTCATAAAGGGATGGACATGGTCAGCAACAATACTCAGGTAGGCCGTGGCATTTAAATAATGCTCAGTTGGTACTAAGGGGCCCAAAGTGTGCCAAGAAAATATCACCCACACCATTACGCCACCAGCCTGAACCGTTGATACAAGGCAGGATGGATCCATACTTTTCATGTTGTTTACGACAAATTCTGACCCTACCATCTGAATGTCACAGCTGAAATTGAGACTCTTGTGCAATGTTTTTACAAGCCTCTACTGTCCAATTTTGGTGAGCCTGTGCGAATTGTAGCCTTACTTTCCTGTTCTTATCTGACAGGAGTGGCACCCAGTGTGGTCTTCTGCTGCTGTAGCCCATCTGCATCAAGTTTCATGTGTTGTGCATTCAGAGATGGTCCCTGGAAAGTTAAAGGATAAGTTCACCTTAAAAAAAAAAAAAAAAAAAATGCACACTTTTTGCAAGTACAAAAATGTGCATTTATTATCTTTTTTCTAAGGAGCCTGTAGAGCATTCCACACGTGATCAGCATACCGTGGGTGCATTGTCCAGCTTCTGTAGACGGCATAGCTTTTTGTTTGTACCTCATACAGGCAGCTACCCGAGAGGAGGCAAAAAATCAATGAACCAAGAGGATGCTCACCAGCATCCTTCCAGCTCACTGAAAACTACAAGCCATCTGCCACAATGGCTGACAGTACTTGTAGGCATTCATTCACAGGAAACTGAACAAATGACAATGCCATGTGGGGCTCCCATTGCATTGGCGAAAGCGCCCACGTTTTAATGCACATGTGAAACCACAGCACCATATGGTTCCCATGTGGCACAAAAAAAAAGCCCCCCCCCCCCGTTCCTGCAGGTGGGGGATGAAGTGGGCTGCTACATGGAGAATGCAGATGGCAAAGGTCTGATCGAAACCTTAATTTGAGAAAACCCAAAGCTGTCAGCAAGTATTTTGCACTGAAGGTGCCAACACAATAACATCACTGGAATTATTTATACCAACCTATTCAACCAGGTTCCCTTCAAGTTTCTACAGGGGTGTCTTGGCAAAATATAAAAAATTTGCTCAAAAATTGTATACAAGCCAGCAGGTGGATGTTGCCTGTCTTATTTACACAAAGCCACAGAGGTTCATATTGTGCACCATTACAACTTTCTAGCCACCGGCACCCTAAAAACCAATCATGTCATTGTTTGATAAGGAGGACGTTGAGCGCCTGCACAGCAGCCTATGTTTGATAGTCTCCTGCCTCTCTTTGTCAATGGAGTCAAGCTTAGTGAGGGGGAGAAACAATGGAATACTAGTCAGTACCAGTGTGCAAAAGTGTATTTGCTCTGGAAGAATAAAATCACCTCCAATGTTGGGTGTCCTATGTGTGTGGATGTTGCTGTGTTATGCAAAACTATTCATTTAGTTTTCTATATTTTAGAATGGGGTGCTTTTAAGATTGTGCAGAATTTTAAAGGGGGCCTTGACTTTAAAAAGGTTGAGAAACATTCTGGTAAATGAGAAACTGACGGTGATATTAACTGACACATGACAAATTTTTACGCATTTGGCAGCCCTGGCTAGAGTATTTCCCTCCAACACAACCACCTACACACTTTCTACAATTATAATCCAACATCACGGGTCAACATACCTACAGTGAACCTCTGGGACAGAGGTGGGCTCCAACCCCCCCCCCCTTTCTTACTCTCCTCACTTTCCTATCTCTCTTTCTGGACTCCGCTAAAGCATTGCCCTTTTTTTATGCTTTCAAGCAAGAGTGGTACTTCTTTTTGGTCCAATAGATGACTGCACTTCTCTCTATAGCAGAAAGGGCCCCCTAGTTGAAATATTTTTTTTTTACAAAACAAAGCACATCACATTTCCAGGCAGGGCCCTGATAATTGATTATATACTGGTACGATATTGCTTGGGACCAATGGTCCTTCACCCCCAAGTTATTGTTGAATGTTACAAATTTGCAGGGGGGGGGGGGGACTTCTGTACTTGTTCATATTTTAGCACAGCTTTTTGTATACAAAACAGTTTACTTTGTCCTTTCTATAAAAATAATAAAATTCAAGTGAAAAAAAAAAAAAAGTTGAGAAAACACTGATGTATACAAATAAAAAAGGAGGCATTTCATTGAATGACAGCTTTATATTGAAAACCATGTTAAATTACAAGTGAAGGTAAGAACTGTATAATATATTTGTTGTACAGAAAGTGTACCTATATACACACACATTGGATTGGGAGCAGAATTATTGCCCAACACAAAATCACATTTTTTTTTCTTTGTAATCCTATACATCTGTACATCTATACACTGCATAAATATATTACAGAAAGGATAAGGTCTGGGAGAGGCAGTCTTTTGCCCTCTCATCTCCGGGAACCTGTGTTCTAAGCCTTGGCCAATACAAGGGGGGCTCACCCCATTACAAAAAATACAGAATGGATGGTGACACTTCTTGTATGCTCAAGAGAT
This sequence comes from Rana muscosa, assembly GCA_029206835.1. Lineage (NCBI taxonomy): Eukaryota > Metazoa > Chordata > Amphibia > Anura > Ranidae > Rana > Rana muscosa. The sequence goes on from CM055118.1 coordinate 296,395,365, forward strand.
AAGAGGCCTTTTGGAGGGGAAGTGGGGTGTGGTTGGGGGGAAGAGTTTACGTTCACTTCATGAATGGTCTAGCAAAGGTCTGCCCTGCGCTAGAGGATATGGTTGGTCTTCAGTGAAACCCTCTTTCTGCATTGGAGACTGGTGGACTCTCCTGCAACTCAGTAGTTTAATGGGCTGACTACCATAATTCATTAATCACATGGGCAGGTTGTGCTCTACTAGCATTTTGCTGACATTTCATTATAATGGTGGGCCTGGAACCAGAGAATTCAACTCAAGTCTAAAAGCAGTATTAAACCCAAAAGGCAACTTACCAGTTCTAAGATCTGATGGCTTGCATTAGTTTTATATTTTAGGCTTTCCAACTTCCTATTTTTACATGACAGATGTACTTTGCAGAGAGGGATGGACGGTCTGGTCTTCTTCAGACTTGGCATGCCCTACCAGCTGCCATCAATCTGAGTGACTTGGGTTACTAGGAAGGAGCTTGTTGGAGAACGCAAAATTTTGGCATTTGGTCCAAAAAGGAGCAGTAAAAGGTTTCTACAAGCTAAAAAGCAAAATGACAGCTAGTTTATTACTCAACTTTTTTACCCTTTTCAGCTAAAACTTATTATGCCTTCTAGAATAAAAATGGTTATTTATTTTTTTTATAAAGAAAAAAAAAAGACAAATTCAAAATAAAGCAGCATTTCAAACGATAGAAAAATAAAAGATTGCACTTTATGCTCTATTTATAGCCCCCCCCCCCCCCCGAGAATTAGTTCATTAAATTTCTACCTACTAATGCGGCCAAATTCACAAGTTTACAATAAAAAGATCTTTGAAATTGATATTAATAAAAATAAATATACCATTTTAATGGCAAGCATAAAAAGCTGCCAGTAATGTATATTTTTTTCAATAGTGTCCTTGTTAGCAAGAGTAGGTATATTACATTTCCATGGCACTAGATCTTTCCCTAGTTTATAATGGTTCCTGTAGAGGCACACTTGTGTTTTCCCACCCATAGTGAAAAAATAAGCCAATTCATCTCTGTAATACTGCGCTGCTTCAGATAGCTTTGATGTATGTTATTTCTTGCAGAGCGAGGAGAAGAAGCAATTCTCTCGCTGTTTCTCTGGTGGTTTCCCCTCCTGCTTCTCAGGTAAGAATCCCTCGCACGGATTTTTGCGGCAAGGCTCCATGGTGACGGCCACGCCTACACCGCTTCGTCCTGACAACATTTGCGTCACCTCGGTCCATGAATCCTGATCGGGATCATAACATTCCACGCTGTCCAAAAATGTGGTCCCGTCATATCCACCTGCAAGATAAACAGCTGGATATAAATCTCAATATCACTACTGGGCTTTCAAACAAACATAGCAGAAAAGCAAATGGTACAAGTGGCTAAAACAGGGGTATACCCTCTGCCCTTTCATATCTACCCCCCCTTCCTTAAAAGCAGTGTCCCCTGCCCCCTTCACATAACCCCCCCCCCCCACCCCATAGTAGTGCCCTGTGCCTCCCCCCATAGTAGTGTTCTGTACACCCATCACGTCAACCCCCTGACACAAACACACAGCAGAGTGTAGGTAGCACTCCTACCTTACAGCGGGTGTACTACAGAGCAGAGAGAAGCACACAACTGGACAGATGGTGGGGCCAGGAGTTGCTGCAGTTAACTTTTATTATTAACAAGCTGGTAATTGGTTGCCATGACCGCTCAGCATCCTAACAACCGATTACCTGTTGGTTAACTTGAGAGGTTAACTGAGGCAGCTCCCACCCTTCGCCCAGTACTGTGCTGCCTCCTGCTTTGCAGTGAAGATGAGGGCAGTGCAGGCTGTGGTGGAAGAACTAGAAAAGCAGGGACTGTTTGCGATCTAGCCATCAGCTGCCAACGATCAACAGGTAGGCCGCTATCTACGTGTTGCCAACACCCAGTCTAGAAGAACGGAATTTAGGCCATCCATTCTTACAATACACGCTTTTAGTCAACAAGAGTACCCCCTCTACCTCTGGGTCAGCTATCTCCTCAGGGGACAATGCCTACTTAGGCTTCATTCAGATGAGAGCTGGGACCCGTACTGCAGGCAGGCTGACTTATTTTGCCATCTGCTCTGAGGCAGTCCAAAGAAGTGAATGCAGATGCAACAGCTGCACAGACATAGCCACATGTCAAAAACTGACAGCTAAGCAGGAGCATTCAGGGCCCTGCAGCCGATTCTGCACAGCTGTTAATTTTTTACATGTGGCTGTGACCATGCAGCCACTGCATAGGCTGCATATAGGTTGCCAGCCATCTGAGTGAGTTCGTATGCCTCCAGTCTTCACAATAGACCAAAGAGATAAAACCGGAACCTAAACTGCCTCTGAGGCAGACTGCAAAGCATCATACCAAGCAGCACTGAAGCCAAACCATCAGCATAACTGCCAAGGAACTAGCATTCCTGAAAAGCCTTAAACAATGGCAGCCTCTATTATTCTCTCATGACCCCTTAAAGAAACTGCAGAAGGTATAATGACCCAGCACCTAGAGGTGCACATACCTGCAGCAGCCTCATAAACCTTTGTGTCATGGCCCAAATCTTGGGTTATTGAAAAAAGGCAAAGCACCAAAACTTCCAAATAGCGTTAGAGCTACCTTCAAAGTCCTGTCACCCCACACACACCAAGATGGGTAACCACACTGGCCAATAGGAGATTCAGCCATTACAGGAAGGTTTTGGAAGCGTTTTAAAAGCACAGCTTTCCCTTAGGATTGTCCCTTCAGTGATATTATTATTAATAATAATTAAAGTGGTTACCCTTAGAGACCACTTTTACCTACAGGTAAGCCTAGATTAAGGCTTACCTGTAGGTGCAAGAAATATATCCTTAACCTACACGGTTAAGAAGATATTTTCCAAAAACGGGCATCGAAGTTTACGGCGCAGGCGTACTGAGCGTGCCGTTAGTGAAGGCGATCATGCAGTCACTGCCGGCTCCCGCGCGCATGACGTCATCGCTGCTCCGGCCAGTCACAGCGCTGGAACAGCGATACCCAGAAATCACTCCGGGAGAGATGGCGGCGATGGAGGAGGTGTACGAGGACGGTTGTGCGGGCTTCAATCTTAGGCAAGTAATTCATAATGAGCTAGTATGCTGTGCATACTAGCTCATTATGCCTTTGTCTTGCAGGGCGTTTTTTTTTTTTTTTTTTTTTTTTTTTTAGAGAGAGAGGGTTTACTTCCTCTTTAAAAAAGGTACTTGTAAAGTGCCGTCAATTTACGCAGCGCTTTACATATACATTGTGCATTCACATCAGTCCCTACCCTCAAGGAGCTTACAGTCTCAGTGTTAAGCGTGAATGTTCATGTAATGATTAAATAGAGCTAAATGCACAAAAAAAATAAAAATTGTGTACAGGCTCGGTTACCTAATACATAGATCTTTCCCTGGTGAACGGTGACTCCTAGTGCGCTTCTGCGGTGTTTCATAGGCGCCACAAAGCTCCAGGAGTTCTTCTCCACGTCGTATTTCTCCACGCTGTTCAGCTGGTCTGTACCATCATAACCCCCCATGGCATACAAGCTGGTGTCTAGAGCGCAGGCGCCTGTAAACGTAAAACCAGTATTAAAGTCTGCAAGGCCATATAAAAGATTTCCACAAAACAAAATTGCCAATGACTGGTCGGTTGGACTGATTCTTCCACGTGTTGGAAGATTTATCTCCATGCATGACTGTTTTCAAGAAATGTTATAAAAAAAAAAAAAAAAAAAAAAAAGAAGGAGTTTGGAATACGTGGCAATTCTGAAAGCCCTTTGCTGTTCAGACAAACAATACATCAGGCTAAAACTGCTGCCATCAAACTATTCCAGGATACCAATAACTAGAATATATGTCCAAATCATTTTCTATACATCTTCTGAAAAAAAAAAATTCCATTAAAAAAGTGCAACTAAAGCCAAAACTTTTTCCCCCCCCCCATTTCGGATAGAGAAAGGGAAGGCTGTAACCCTCTGTGTCCCTAAGGCCTCGTACACACGACCGAGTTTCTCGTTAAAAAAAATGACAAGAAACTTGCTGGCAGAGCTTTCTTGCCGAGTAAATCGGTCGTGTGTACGCGGCTATCAGGTTTCTTGTCAAGAAAACCGCCAAGAATCTCGACGAGAAAAATAGAGAACCTGCTCTCTATTTTCTCGTCAGGATTCTCCATTTTCTCGTCGAGATTCTCGTCAGCATGTTTCTCGACGAGAAAAGTGTGCGTGTACACTTACCTGTCGCTGTGGAAACCCACGCATGCTCGAAATGACTTTGATGCATGCGCGGTAGCTTCCTAGGCATAGGTAGGGTGTAGCAAGATGGCGGCGACAGCATCGAATGTGACGAGCGCACGCTCGTCGTAGTCGATTACGTCACCGCGTTCGCTCCATTCAAAGAACCGCGGGTTCTTTGAATCGAGCGTGTGTACACTCGGCCGGGACAAGTTTCTTGTCCAAGAATCTCATCAAGAAAAACGACAAGTTTTTTCCTGACCAGATTCTCGGCTGTGTGTACGAGGCTTTAGAGATTTCACTTCCTGTCCCATAGCCAAAACGGAGGAATCCCTTGGTCACCAGAACCATTGGCCCCACTGGAAGATTTCTGTTCTGGTGACAACCTAAAATGTGGGACTGTCTTTCAATTTTGGTGAGAACATTAAATACAACAAAAAGGGAGCGCTGGCAAAAGAGCAATAAAAATTTGACAGGTGTTCTAAACCCTCTTCACTTTATACAAAAAAATTAAATAAATTGCCTTTAGTTTTACTTTCAGGAATTTTGTTAAGAAACATAGCAAACATAGAAGTGGTCCATTGAGCCTATCCATTTTTTTAAATATATATTCAAAAAGGAGACGTACAGCCAAAGCTCGTTTGGTTGTACTTTCCCCGTGGATCACAGGAGTGTAGTCCGTTCTGCACCTCCTGTGACCCTTTACCTGTGGCCAACGTCACAGAGCCAATCCAAGGTCAGGCAAGATTGTGACCATATGGTCTGGATCCGCTCACATGCCTGGACCGGCACCCAGCTCAGCAAGCCGCCGAGAGCCTAAGCCAGCCACTCCCACCCCTTTTAGAGCCCAGCGCTCCAGGGGGGTGGGGGGTTTGAGTCGGACAATCACCAGCTCTTTGCTCAGGAAACTGAAAACCGAGCTACCGGCGGGGTCATCGCTCGGTTCTCAGTGTTAGAGCTGGCGAGGAACAGATGCAGCATTGGACTGATGCTGCATCTACCTAGTAGTGCTGCAACGGATCGGTGGTGATCCGAACGGGTCACAGTGTTCGGATCGGATCTCCACGCGATCCGCGGAGCGATCCACGGCCTTAGTAAAGGCCGCAGCTTCGGCCTAGCTTCGGAGCCGCGGCCATCTTGGTACACCCGGCGGCGGTGGCTGCCTTATGCGCGCTGACGTCATCACCCCTCACCGTTCGTGGATCTGAACTGGCCGGTGGGAGAGATTAAAGTAAGTGGGGGAGATGCCTAACTCAGTGGGAGAGATTGTGGATATTACAGCGAGTGGGGGAGATTGTGGATTTTACAGTGGGGGAGATGACGTGGATATTACATTGGGGGAGATTGTGGATATTACAGTTGGGGGGACGACGTGGATATTACAGTTGGGGGATATTGTGGATTAGTAATTTTTTTTTTTTTTTTGCCGATCCGAAAATGTTCCGATCCGTGGCTCTGATCCGAGGATCGATACGATCCGTGAGTTTTTTGATCCGTTGCACCCCTACTACCTAGGCAAGTATAAATCTGCTAAAAAAATAAAAATAAACACCATACTTTTAAAAATGTTTTTGTTTAACCTTTTCTCAGAAAATCTAGGTTTGTCCCAATCATGTTTGAAGCCATTTACTGTTGTCTGACTCACTCGCTCTGCTGGAAGTCTATTGCAAGCATCAACTACTCCTTCAATAATGCTTGGTTCACATCTCTGCAGGTGTGGGAATCTCAGCCATTCGCTCACCCGCAACAAAAATGTGCTTGCTCTGCAGAGACGCGCTAGGGGGCTGCCATCCATTCTTAATGGCACTCCCACACTTCTCAACCCGCAGCATGTTTGCGGGTAGAGGAACGGCAGGCAAATCATATTTTGTAAAGCAGCGTGTAATTTGCCAGCGGCCGTGTTTTTAAAAGGAGGTGCAGGCACCTTTTTTTTGTTGCAGAAAACACCGGCATGGCAGCCGATTCAGATGAATGGGCTGCTGTGTCTGCACAAATGTGGGCCACAAGAACGTAGAAATGTTAACCTAGGGTAAAATTAATACCAAGATTAGTTTTGAACTTTCCTCCTTCTAATTTGACGTCATGTCCCAGTATTCTTGATCTCAGTTTCATATTAAAAATGCTGCCCTTAGGAAACTTAGTCACCCCCCCCCCCTTGATGTATTTAAAAGTTTCAATCGTGTCTCCCCTTTCCATTCTTTCCTCCAGAATGTACATATTAAGTTCCCGAAGTCTCTCCTGATACGTTTCATCCATCGCCTCTGGACTCGTTCTAGCTGATCAATCTATCTTTGTGTAAGTGAGGTTTACAGAACTGGACACAGTACAGTGGAACCTTGGATTACGAGCATAATCCGTTCCAGGAAAATGCTCGTAATCCAAAGTACTTGCATATCAAACCGAGTTTCCCCATTGAAGTTAATGGAAACGAAAATAATTAGTTCCGCATTGACTTCAATGACATGCAATACCGCATGCGCCCTTTGGCATTGGGCGCCGGAGAGCCTCAGAAACGGCTGGAAAGGCCCGGGGACAGTTCGGCTGACCATGGAAAGACTTTGTTCACGAGCCTTTCCGAGGTCAGCCGAACTATCCGAACGCCGCCATTCGGCTCCGGCGCCCCCCCCCCTCCGGCCAAATGCGGTACTGCACCCGCTTTGGCCTGAATCCTGCTGGTTTTGCGTGACAACACTCGCAAACCGAGTTAGGATTTTAGCAAATACAGTGCTCGTATTGCGAAACACTCGTTAACCGCGTTACTCGCAATCCAAGGTTCCACGGTATTCCAAATGAGGTCTCACTAAAAATCTATATAGGGGAATCAGAAACTCCTTCCTATTGCTGGCGATTCCTCTAGTGATGCATCCTAGAATTCTATTCGCTTTTTCCCCACTGCCTGCTCACACTGTATATAAAACATTTTTAGCACAAATAATAAAAATGAAACAATAAAAACAATGGCCAGAAAAACTCAGAGCATGAAAATTAAAGTGCTTCCAGGGCGGTCAGTGGAAAAGTGCCCCTTTACACTATTGTAGTGTTTCCTTACGTTGGTAGGGAGAGGTGCCCACTTACATTGGTGTTAGTAGTAGGGGTTCGCCCGATATCGTTTTTTCAGCTGCCTTTGGGGCCGATAGCAGGTGCCGATATTCTGTACATTTAAAGATTTTATGTTTACACTGTCCTTTAAATTTTTTATTACTTTTATTGCTGTCACAAGAATTGTAGACATTCCTTTTGACAGCAATAGGCAGTGACAGGTACTCTTTATGGATTGATCTGGGGTCTACAAGACCCCAAACCCCTCCTCTGCATTTGAAATTATTCAAAAATGTCAAGATCAGCGGTTTTGAATACTTTATTTTTTTTTAAACAGGCACCTTTAAGGCTTAAAGTGACAACATTTCCAGGTTACTCAATCCGAGACCCAATCAAAGCCGATTCCAGCTTTGTTTGGGTCTCCGGCCAGCGGGTGGATGTGCCAGCTGGTCGTTCAGGCCTCCTGGTGGGACGGGAGACCCGGGCAGAAGGGGGACAGCTTGTAACAGCTGAGCTGTCGCTTTGTCGCATCGGTTATTACAAGAAGACGGACAGTCCGTGCTAAAGAATGGTACCGCAGCTGCATGCATCACCCGGTACAAGCGCTTGAAGCAATATCGGTATGTTTCTGACCAATACTTTGAAAAATTTGAATATAGGCCCCCGATAATCGGTCGAACCCCAGTTAGTAGAGAGGTGCTTGCTCACTTGCATTGGTGGCAATTAGGAGTTGTCCATCTTACATTGGTTAGTGAGGACAGTGGAAGATGACCTCCCTTACAGACTGATGAAAAGATCAGTGGTGTTAGTTAGAACTTATCTGAGAGGCAGAAAATGCTCCTTGCTCAAGGAACCCATAACAACCTTTGGAGGAACCCTGGGGTTCCAAGTAACTCTGGTGGAGAAATGCTGCTCTACTGTATTCATCCTAACGCGATAAAAAAAAAAAAAAAAATGTTGCACATGCCAGTAAGCACCGATCTTTCCCTCATCAAATGGGAAGGTGGGAGAGCAGTACTCAGCACTTACCGGCGCCGCTGCGTACAACATTCATAGCTGCAATATCCTGCCACTCATCCGTTTCGGGGTAATAGCACTCTGCTGAGTTCAGTCTATTCGTCCCATCAAAGCCACCCACTGCATAAAGGAGGCGGTTGATGACTGCCACGCCCACTCCAATCCGACGAGTCTTCATTGGAGCTACGAGCTGCCACTCATCCTTCTCAGGGTCATACCTGGGGTGAAAAAAGACAAAAAACATGTCAAAACATAGCGAGAGGATGCAAAGTCCCAGAAGCCAGGAAGATAATGAACAAGCAGATGAGCCGTCATCTTTTAATGCTTCATATACCTGACATTTTTGGACTTTAGTTTTTGCGTTAGTCACTGGAAGCCTGGTGCCATTTGCTTACACACAGGTGGGCGAGGTTAATGCAGGATTTCTAACCAATACAAACCTGACAGGGGGTTCTAACCCTTTTCTACTCAAAATATATTTAAAAAAACAAACAAACACAGAACAAAACAAACAAACACACGCACGCACGCACACGTAAAGCCAAAAACGTGTGTGTATCAACCCCTGAACCGAACTAATGAGACTTAAGCCGGCCCATGCATGGATTGGAATTTACCCGGTTCAGCAGGAACTGGACAATTTTTGATCCATTTATTGGTAGGGGGGTTATACATCTACCAATCAACTTAGTAGGGGTTTCCCCGCTCGATTGGTGCAGCCGGCTATAGCCTGCAATGCTAATCAGTGTATTCTGATTGCAGGGAAAGCTCCTCGCTGTCAGAATACAATAGCTCAGCAAGGAGGATTCAATATGGGTGGGGGAAGCGAGACTTTTTCGTTCAATACGCTGGCTGAACAAAAGAAAAACCGAGTTTTGTATGAGCTGCTCTATAGAGTCAGCAAGATCCAATTCCAAGACCCAAATCAATTGGAGAAGGGTTCCACCACCATTTGGCTTTGCTCACTGTGCAGCTTCTTTTTTGGGTCCAGGTTGACAAAATCCAGATTGGAGATGGGGGATGGGGGTTGGGATACCCACCAACATAGATCCCACTCAAGAGGTGTTGATCAGAGAATGGAAAGGCAATGGTCTCTTAAAAATGAATTGAAAGTGAAATTAAGATTCCCCCCAACAACCAAGACCTCTGAAATAAGAGTGTTTAGAAGCACATTCTTAGTCCAGAGCGTACCCAGTGAAGATTGGACAGTCGCTGGGACACCACCACTAGCACCTCCAAGGTGGCCCAAGCATCTGCAAAGGTCAACGAATGCCCTCCCACTCTGGAAAATAGGGGTGCCCCTGCATGCCAAGGAGGGCACGTGGTGGATGTGGAGCCAGGCTTAAGAGGTCTTGAAGAGGAAGCCGAGGGCGTGCTGATGCAAGAGGGATGCTTCTTACCAGAGACGGATAAAAATGACCTAGCAGTCAATTCTAAGAGCCCATTCACACAGGGACGACTTTGGATCTGACTTCAAGTCGCCCCAGGAGAAAATAAATGGAAGTGAATGGAGCCTTAATGTACACTACTGCAGTCGCTCCGACTTCAGGAAAGGTTCCTGTACTACTTCAATCCGACTTCTAGGCGACTTGTAGGCAACTTGTACCCATTGATTTCATTGGAAGTCGCTTCAGAAGTCGGACCACTGTCTTAACAGAAGCAACAATACAGGAAGAGAACATACATTTCTCAGGCAAACCCCTCCCTCCTCCCTCCATCCCACAGAGCTGATTCTTGTTTGATTGGCCACTGGAAAGCCTCCTGTCCTGGAGGAAACTTGATGTTGCCTTGTAAATTGCCTCATGTCACGCTGTGATTCATACTCAAATCGTGTCCAAGTTGCCTCCCAAAGTCACGCTGGAAGTCGTGTTGCCCCTGTGTGAATGGAGTCTTAGGCTTCTTCTGCTGAGGAAGTGTGAGTGCACCTGCCTCAAAAGCATCCATGATAATAATGACCAGCTGAACCAAAGGGATGTTCGACAGGAAGGAAGGAGGATTTACAGCCAGAATGAAGCAGAACCCACTGAAGAAAATGTTCTAGAAAGGGCCTCCAACTGCCCAACGGTGGGGTCCCTGAATGCCGGGTTGTGATCCAATGGTATGGTAGTTTCCTTGTTAAGGCAGTTGAAACGGACCACTTTTACACAAAGTTCTCACTAAACAGATACAAAAAGATTGTAAAACACTTGGGGGTACAGATAGCCTATTGGGGCATTTTCAGTCAACAATGGACTGCAACCACTCAGGGAAGTTATAAAAAAGTTTGAGCGATTCAGAAAACAGACAGGGTTTCAGCGGCTGATGGCTCAGCCACCGATATGGCCACAGATTATTCAGATGAAGCAGAAAATCTGTAGGGAAGGGTGAGGTGATACACCTGCGTTAGAGAATGGCTGGAAAATTCTGGCCATAAAAGTCCTGCATGACCATAGTAGAAACCTCAGCTGAGAGGGAACCCAGCCGTACCCAATAGAGCACGAGAAAAGAAAAAGAGGGCACACCAACCTTGTGCATTATCCTAGGGTATTTTTAATTAGAAGCTAAGTAAAACAAAAACTACTCACAAACAGATGGTAAAAACTCACGATATAAAGTACCGTATATACTCGAGTATAAGCCGACCCGAATATAAGCAGAGGCACCTAATTTTACCACAAAAAAAAAAAAAACTGGGAAAACTTATTGACTTGAGTATAAGCCTAGGGTGTCCATTTGCATGCCTCACTGTGTCCATGACTAGACTGACGTTTAACATAGGAGTCTATGGAAGGGGTGCCCGGATTTGAAAAATTGTTGCTTCCCGGCCCTAGGTCCCCCAGACAACAAACTTTGCACACTCGTAGGAGGAGAAATTGGGCTATATGTGTGCCAAGTTTGGGGTCCAGGGGACCTACGACCGGCCGGTACTGGGTCCCCAAATTCATCAGAGAAATTACCATTTAACATGGGAGTCTATGGAAGGGGTGCCCGGCTTTGAAAAATCAGTGCTCCCCGGCTGTAGGTTCCCCGGACAACAACCTTTGCACACTTGTAGAGAAAAAGTGGGGCACCTGTGCCAAGTTTGGGGTCCAGGGGACCTACGGCCGGTCGGTACCAGGTCCCCAAACTCTGGGAGATCAGGCGCAAAAAGGTGACTTGAGTATAAGCCAGGGGGGGGGGCATTTGCAGCACAAAAAAAATGTGCTGAAAAACTTGGCTTATTCTCGAGTATATACGGTAGTCTCCAGATGACAGCAATTGGTCTGAAGACAATGGACTTCAGATGGTACCAGAGGAGATTACAAAGGCCACTGCTAGCTGACGCGCTTCGAATGACTACCTTCTTCCTCAGAGTGCAGCCAATACCCAATAGAGCCAAATAAGACTTCAATGAGCATGCTACAGATGTTACCACTATCAGGATACCACTATCCCGACCCAATGGTGGAGAATGTGCTGTGGGCACATGGCACAGCCCCCCCTGTGTCTAGAATCAGACATGTTGATGTAGCAGTGTAGTAGGCAACATACAGGCTCATGGGTCACAGTCAAGATTTCCATTACTCACTAAGTCTGGGCAGCTAGTAGCAGGTGAAGATTCATAACCAGAAGGTCAGGCAGCGAAATGTGAACCAAGTCATGTTCGGCAGGTAGCAAGAACAGACTGAAGATTGAAGTTTAATGTGGCTCTGTGCAGCGGCAACATCAGCAGGAAGATGCTTCCTCAATGCGACACCCAACAGAATGGAGGTCATCACTTTATCCCAGAGAAATCACTTCCACAGCAAAGTGAGTGGAAACTTGGGAATAATGGCACCCAGGGACCAGTAAAACTGAAGGCACTCCCGAAGGCCAAAAAGCCCAATTACCAAGCGACCCTTCAGAGAAAAAAACAAAACATTTTTTTCCCCCCCTTTCAACAGAACATTAATTTTTATCTTTTTAGCTATAGTCCTAGTTTAATCTGTGAACCTCTAATCTACAATGGTCATATCAGCCCCCATAGCTGACCATTCCCGCTAATGTTTGTGGATGCCAGAACAGACAAACTATTTTACCAAGACAGGCTGTGCCAGGGAAAAATGTGAGAGACTAAAGTGCAAAGGGCACAACAACACCACTTGTGTCATCTGCTGGGAAATCTGATAAGTAACGGAATTTTTATATATATATATATATATATATATATATATATATATATATATATATATAATGTTGTTGAATCACAACAAATTGTGCCAAATAGCCCACTCATTCCCTGCGCTCTTACAAGGGGATACCAGAATAGTTTTGATTATTCATTATTTTTTGTTTGTGTCCATATCATTGCTTTACGTGCGTATATGTGGGGGTGGGGGGACCCTGCATGTCTCTCCTGTGCTCCACTGAACGTAATGCACTACATATCGCACAGCATTACATTCTTTTCAGGCAATGCTGGCCGAGGAAACTGTCAATCGAGACCCAGAAGTGGCATGGCTTCCGGATCAGGAACAAGATGGGGAGAGCAGATGTGTGCGTGTCTACTCTCCTCCCTTTCCTCTACCTCGCGGCACCCGCTATGCTGGTCTAGGGCCCACAGATGGGCAAGCCCAGGATACATAGTGGGGCGCTTGTCCGAGGGGCCCCTTTACCCACGTGCCTGGAAGCAATCAGACGGCAGCGGAGCCGCCCAAATGCTTCCACCTGACAAGTGAGCCTTGCTGCTTTGCCCGCAGCAGGGCTAAATGTAAAAAACAAAAACAAACAAACAACGACCTGCCCGGCATTGCATGTCCCGGGCGATAAAAATTGTGCATTCTTGCAACAGTGAATGTGCTAACAAAATCCCAGGCCCCAGGACGCAGTTTCTAGTCGCCATGGCGCCTGGGATTTGTCAAGCCCTGTAAAAGGATGGGTCATTCAGTCTTCTGTGTAAACTCCAGCTATGGAGCAGTGAAAACAAGAACCTTTACAGCAGTGAAATGGGGACTAATTTTTCGCTTTGGGAAAAAAGAAAAAAAAAAAAAATCCCCTACTACAAATGAAATATTTCACATTTAGGAGTTCTTTCACACTGGGGCGGTGCGGGGGTTAGCGGTAAAGCATCGATAGTTTTAGCTGCGCCAGTGTGAAAGGGGTCTAATGCCCTGTACACACGATCGGTTTTACCGATGAAAACAGTCCGATGGACTTTTCTCATCGGACAAACCGATCGTGTATGGGCCCCATCGGTCTTTTTTCCCCCCATTGGTGAGAAAAAATAGAACAGGTTTTAAATTTATCCGATGGGGAAAAAAACGATAGCAAATTCCGATCGTCTGTGTGGAACTCCATCGGACAAAAAACCAACGCATGCTCAGAATCAAGTCGACACATGCTCAGAAGCATTTAACTTCATTTTTCTCGGCTTGTCAGAGTGTTTTACGTCACGGCGTTTGGGACGGTCGGATTTTTGACTGATGGTGTGTAGGAAAGACTGATGGAAGTCAGCTTCATCAGATTTCTGATGGAAAAATCCATAGGAACTCCGATCGTGTGTACAGGGCTTTAGGCTAGGTTCACATCTGTGCGGGGTTGCTGCTGCGGGACCCCTTCCAAATACCAGCAGTCGTGACCACCCACCCAGAGAAATGCAAAACCCAAGGGTAGGCACCATTAATCCTGATGGCACTGAAAAGAAACTGCACCTGTACTGGGAACCCATGCAGGCTGCAATTTCAAAAATAGTGTAGTGACTTCTTTCCTGCGTATCGTGGGGCACGGCAGCCAATTGAAATGAATGGGCTCTCGTGCCCGCCCAAAAGGCAGCCCGCACAGGTGTGAACCAAGCATAACTTTAACAAAGAATTACCTTACCCCCCCAAAAAAAACGCATACATAACGACCATGCATCCCCTTTAAAACAAAAAAAAAGGCAGCAGACCCTGGCTGAAGGAAAACTGCTGCACGATACCAAGGGACTAATCATGTGATCTGTTCTGAAGGAGGTTATCATGGCCGATTCACCGAAATCACTTTGCTTTCTCCTCCTGCAGCAGGGTTACTGTCAGCAGATGTGCTGTTGCAGTGCCCAGTTTGTTCATAACCCGACTGCTACTGTACAAGGGATCGTAGGAGGCAGACACAAAATCGGGTACTTTTAATCAGCAGCATGTGACTATACATTTAGGCTAAGGTTTAAAAACAAACCACACCACAACAAGCCAAGCACAAGGAACATTACCTACCTTCAGTGTGATGTGTCATCTAGTTTTGTAGTAATCCTCCTTTCTTCTGGTGTCCCCCCCACTGCCATAATCTTCCTGTGTGGGGGGGTTTAACAGAACTGAGGAGTGCCCAACTATGCCCATCATTTCTGCCAAGCTCCTTCATTCATAGAAATCGTATTACAGCTTCTATGAATGAAACGTGATGAATGGAAGATGGGCATATGACTGAAAGGTTCACCCACTTCATTCATAGATCATGTTTCATTCACAGAAGCTGTAGCACAGCCTCTCTGGATGGAGGAGCTGGATGGAAAGTGTGGGTATATAGTTGGACACTTGAGGAGCGCCTGTGACAGCTCCTCAGTTCTATTAACCCACGCCGCGCCAGATGATTACAGAGCTGGGGAGGCATTGATGGAGGAAGATTACTACGGAACTAAAAGACAGAGGCACAAGGGATGTATCACACTGAAGGCAAGTAATGTTCCTTGTACTTTTTTTTTAAATCATTTTCTATAACTGCTTAAATCAGTTTCAGGTAGCGGTGCAATTGCAGAAGTACTCGGCATCGATACCAATACCCTACTTTTTTTGCTCGGAATTGGGCTTTAAGAGTTCAGCTAATAAGTGAACCTTGGCTTTGACCACACAAAAAAAACCAAAGAAAACACACACACACACACACACACACACACACACACACACACACACCCTAAGCAGGAATTACCTCTCTTTACCCCCACTAGCTACTCCATTCAGCCATGGAAAGTGAAGACAGACAACCTTTTGTAAACTCGATTCTCCAATCACAGCTTACACAGGGTTGATTGTGTCCCCCTATTCTGGGACAAGCACCAGCACTCTTGCATTGCTCACATGCTTCTCCAAAGGGTGGATTTGATTTAAATCAAGTCGATTTAAATCACTAGTCAAAGAATTGATTTAAATCATAATTTTTAAAGAGCAACTGTCATCTCTGTCCTGCAGCCACTCCACCTCTGACCCGCTGTTGACTCACCGACAGTCCCATTCACTTTAGTGGGACGGCTGGTGATGCGGCAGTGACACAAGGCGAGGGACGTGGTGGCAGCAGATGAGTGGATGCCTGCTAACAGTCGCTGCCATGCTGGATCTGAAAGAACAGGTGCTTTTTAAATGTAAGGACTTATTCTTGCTGGTAGTTAGATTCTTTAATATTTGCAAACAAAATGAAGGTTTCCCTTTAGAATAATAAGCTGTCAGGTTAGTAAAACTGCAATATCAGAACCGATTTAATCATACAGTTTTTAGTGTACATAGTTTAAAACAATGGGATAAAAGAATATTCCTGAACTTTGTTTTATCTCATGGTTACTGTGAAATTGTGTAAATGCATCAATGCAGCGCATGTTATCTCAGCTTGCAGAGCTTGGATTCATTGAATGAGTTTACCAAAAATGTATATATTGCAGAATATACAGCCTCATGCTACATAACTAAGAATGAGGCTGAATAAGCTAAAATATTAATGTATCTTAAATAGAAAACTATCTTTAAAATCATTGATTTATATCCACCCTGCCCAACATATTTCCACCTGTCTCATCAGCCAAATGGAACAGCGGGGAGTGAAGGATATCCAAGTGTGTGCTGCTGGGCAGGGGGTGTTTTAAGGAGCCAATCTACATTTCCTTCCAGAGACAAAATGCCCCCAAAACTGTCAACAATTAAAAGGGGTGTCCAGCTTGGGAAAAAAAAAAAAAAAAAAAATTAAAGTCAGCAGCTACAAATACTGTAGCTGCTGACTTCTAATATATGGACACTTACCTTGTCTAGGGAGCCCGCAATGTAAGCTGACGGGTGCTGCCACCGCCATCTCCACTATGGGAAACCAGCAGCCTTTTGGCTTCAGAGACGGTTCCCTCTCATAGACCAGGCAGCGGAGGAAGGAGGAGGGGGGCCGAACATCCAAGGGAAGGAGCCGTCTCTGGAAGTGGGGAAGGGGGGGAGCAAATAAGTGAAAGTTCCACTCTTGGGAGAAACTCCACTAAAGAGTTAGCCAAACACCACCACCCCTATTGAAAGGAAAGGGGTGTCATTTATGCCACTCATTCAGCAGATGTTGGTATAATCCGAGATCCTGCTATGCCTACATAAAACCCAATTCTACAGTTAGGTGGAAATATCTACAAATCAACGTCAATAAGGAACACATAAAACAAGGGGATATAAAAAGGCTCATGGTTTTTCACCCTAATGCATTCTATGCATTAAAGGTGAAAAACCTTCTCTGCTCCAGTACCCCCCTTTTTCTTACCTGAACCCATCTGTTCCAGGGATGTGCATGAGCCTAGCAGCTCCAGCTGCTGTCTCGGTCCTCATTGGATAGATTGTTAGCAGCAGGAGCCATAGGCTTCCGCTGCCATCAAATCCAGTGACACGAGCGCGGAAGGCGGGGCTGCTGTCTGGGTTAATGAACACAGCAGCGGGACTCGGGAGCGCACCCACATGGGTGCCCCCATAGAAAGCAGCTTTCCGAGTGGGGGGCACCCGATGAAGGGGAGGAGCCAGGAGCGCCGGCAAGGCCCCCCAGAAGAAGAGGTTGGGGCATCTCTCTGCAAAACCCTTGCACAGAGCAGGCAAGTATAACATGTTTAGTATTTTTATTTATTTTTATGTGAACCTTTACAACCACTTTAAGAGTTGGGGTGCATAGACATTTGCCTATACCGCCGATCTGGCTGTACTTAGAAGCCAGGGTGCTGCTCAGGGTTTTAAACTAAAGGGGGGAAAAAACAAACACACAAAGCATTAGGAAGGTAGTTATGGCTCGTGCTGAACAGAGGGTAGCCATACACAAACGGTGTCTATGCACCAATATCTTTAAATGTACCCACCTCTCCACGCTGTTATGATGGAGACACCCGTGAGATCCACCCACTGCGTAAATCTGTCCATCAATAACTCCAGCGCCCACCCTGTTCCTGGGCACGCTCATTGGTGCACACGGAGACCACTGGTTGTTCATGGGATTGTAGCAGTCCAGGGCATTGGAGTCCTCATTGAGGTCAGGAGCATTGTTGCGACCCCCAACTGCATAAAAGAGTCCCCCAAGCACACATCCAGCAAGGCCACTCCGGGGCGTCTCTAGAGAAGCCAAGCTGAGCCACTCACCCTCCATGGGGTTGTAGGCCTCCAAAAAGTTGAGTGACTGCCGAAAGTAACCACCTCCCACGTAGATGAATTGCGGAACATTAGGGATCCTTCCCTGAGGAGGTCTAGTGGGTTTGTGAAGGGTCAGGTCCTGGAAGATTTGGGACAGGTAGTCCTGGCAGCGGGTGTCTCCTCGTAAGATCTCACAGCGCTGGAGTTGTAGCTTCAAGAAGTTGGGGGTGAGTGAATGGCAGCGAACGGCACGCAGCAGCGCCTGGATGTAGGGTCGCCGGTTCTCACAGTCATACTTGACCCAGTTGATACAAGCGTGGAAGACCTCAGACTCGCAGCGTACATTCAAGTCATCGCGACTAATCATGTTCACCAGCTGACAGCGGGTCAAGTTGAAAAATTCCTCTTGTTTTGATACCTGTAAAATAAGGGAAAGTGTGAGGACATTAATCTAGATATAGATCATGCACATGGAGTGAATTAAAGTATAAATAAAAGAAAATACTTTTTTTTAGTTTCATGTGGAGAGGGATTATACCAGTTGTCAGAGAGATTCTCGCTCTCCGTTTGTCCCGATTACTGTTATCGAAAGTGAAAATAAATTCAGAATTTTGGGTTGTCCCCAGAAAAGGAAAAGAAGGGAAATCTTTAACCACTACCCGGCAGTAGGACGTCATATGATGTCCTGAACTTTGAGTGGAGATCTCTAAATGATGCCTGCAGGCATCATTCAGATATCCTTTCAGCAAGAAATTCCCTGCAAAGTAAAAGCCATCATATCAGCCGTTTAGCCACTTGATTGCTTTTACAAGAGGCGGGAGGGGACGCCCCCCCACACCTGAGCGCTCAGTGAGCTGGAGAAGGAATATGCCATCTCTTTGACCCTTGGAGGCCAGAAACGGCATCATAAGGTCACTTCCGAAGATGTAAACAATTGCCATTTTTTTCTTTTATTTCTTAGGCTTTCCAGCATAGGAGAGATCTGGGGATTTATAGAACCAAGATCCCTCTCTCTAAAGAGGACCTGTCATGCCCTATTTATATTGCAAGGGATGTTTACATTCAAAAAAATAAATAGAAAAAAAAAAGGAAAAAAATAATAATTGTTAAAAGCACCCCCATCCTCTTGTGCTCACATCAACAGCAGCGAGCGCACATGCAAGTCGCGCCTCCATATAGAAACAGCTTTAAAACCACACACGAGGCATCACCATAAAGCGAGAGCAATAATTCTAGCACTAGACATCCTCTGTAACTCTAAACTGATAACCTGTAAAAAAAAAAAAAAAATTAAAGCGTCACCTACGAAAAAAATTTAAGTACCGAAGTTTGGTGCCATTCCATGTGTGTGCGCAATTTTAAAATTGTGACATGTTGGGTATCCATTTACTCGTTGTAACATTATCAATTGGGGCAAATATTGTATTTTAAATCTCGTTTGAAAAATTGCTTTACAAATACGGTGCAACATAAAAAAAAATCAATGACTGCCATTTTATTCCCTAGGGTCTCTGCTAAAAAAAATTAAAAAAATTATGTTTGGGGGATTAGAGTAATTTTCTAGCAAAAAAAATATGGATTTTTACACGTAGGAGGGAAATGCCATAATTGGCCCAGTAAAGTGGTTAAATGGGGACACTAGTTCCGGTGACAAACCAGAGATTCCACCACTTTGGAGAGATTTCCTCTCACTTCCTGCTTTAGCTATGGGACAGGAAGTGAAATCTCCCCAATGGGGCACAGATGGCAAAAAACTAAATAAAAAACACATCACAGGGGTTATAACCCTCCCTTAAAAAAAATGCTGGGTGTCCAGTGCACCCCTGTGCCTTTAAGGAGGGATGGGCTCCTTCCAGGCTCACTTGCCCTCTGTCCATTAGAAAGAATGCATGTGCTTCTACTATGGAAGGCATGCAGATAATATTAGGGTGCCGTAGAGCGGCTCTGCACCTTACGCATGCCCTTAGTTCTACTTTAGAGGCTGAAGCTTTCCTGGCTGACAAGCCTTCCTGAGTCACTGAAGAAAAACAAAGTATCTAAATCAACTTAAAAGTTGTTTTAAACTTTTCAGTGTAAGTGCAAAACATTGTTTCTTATTGGATACCCGGCCTAGTATGGACATTTTAAAGGGGACCTGTCATAAGTAAAATTCCTGGGCTGTATTTGTTCATCTGCTTCTGAAAATTCTAGTAGCTATGCCAATACTCTGCTTTCAATACTATTCATAGAACCGAGAAGGGCTGGAGCGAACTTTCCTCACTTCCAGCGCCACCAGACCCTTTTCTGACAGCTGTCTCTGCATCCAACCTGCAGAGCACAGTCAGCAAGGATCCACTACCTTGTCATGCAACACCTGGACCGGACCTTGTACATGCAGGTACCCAGCTTGTGGCTTTGTTCTTTCCAGTCAGGGCCGCCGATAGGCCAGTACAACTGGCCCTGTTGTACCAGGCCCGGCCAGCAGGGGGGCCCGGCAATCTGCACAGAGACCGAATTGATGCAGAATAATAAAAAATAAAACATTATATTCTATTCTTTCAGCCAGCACCCCATGACCCATCATCAACCGACCTCATCCCCCCGCCCCCCTCCGACTTTTCAGTTTTATTTTTTTCTACCTCCGTAATGATGTTCATGTGTGTGGGGAGGGAGGGACTATTTCTTCTGTTTCGGGCGCATATCACTTCCGCGCCCGATCTTCATGTGGCTCAAATCCCGGCCTGCACATTGCCTTCCCTGGCGAAGTGATATCTCTCCCTCCGCTCTGCTCTGTTCTCGGCCAGAGACAGTGAGACTGGAGTAGAAGCGGTGAGGACAAACGGCGGGGGCCGTGGCAGAAATAAGCAACTGACATCTAAAATAGTTTGTGACTGACACTCCAGGCAGCAGCAGGATCAGAGAGGAAGTGCCTCGTGGGGCCCGGCTAACAGGTGTGCGTGTGCTTGCTTGGGGGGCGATTTTACTATATCACTGTATCTGTCTGCAGCAGCATTGGTGGCATGGTGATATAGTCTCTGCAGACAGCACATGCATTATGGCCCATAACGCATGTGCTGTCTGCAGTCTGTGCGACCAATGTCATAATGTGCTGCAGACAGTGCCGCCCATGCCGCCAATGCCATAACGTGCTGCAGACAGCATATGTGTTGTGGCATTGGCAGCACGTTATGGCATTGGCAGCATGAGTGGCACTGTCTGCAGTGATAAATATCACTTGAAGACAAATCTGCACTTTGTTTTAAGGCGGTTCTAGGGCGGGGCCAGGGGTGGGACTGTAAGGGGCCCCATGATTTCAGTAGTACCACTCTGAACAGCAGGCACAATGTGATCGGCTGCTTGGCTTCCTCCTCCCCCAGAGCCTCCAGCCTGCTTAGGACAGTTTTCTCTGCACACAGATCAGCTAGTTACATTCTGATAACAAGGTACAGTGGGCATTGTGGACAGAGTTGTGTCGACACCCCAGAGCACTTCCAGCTTCACTGACAGCTCTCCCTGCATCCAGTCTTGATTCAAAGACTGCTATACATACATACACACACAGTTGTGCTCATAAGTTTACATACCCTTGCAGAATTGGTGTTTCTTGGCCATTTTTCAGAGCATATGAATGATAACACAAATGAAAGATGGGCTGCATGGTCGAGTCGCCAGAAGAAAGCCATTACTACGCAAATGCCACAAATTATCCCGCTTACAATACGCCAAACAGCACAGAGACCAGCCTCAAACCTTCTGGCACAAAGTCATTGGGAGTGATGAGACCAAAATGTAGCTTTTTGGCCACAACCATAAACACTACATTAAGGCCCCTTTCACACTGAGGCGTTTTTACCGCGTTTTCGCGGTAAAAATAGCGCTGTAATAACGCCTGAAATAATCCTGCCCCAGCATTCTCAATGTGAAATCTCTGAGGGCTTTCACATTGAGGCGTTTTGCTGGCTGGGCGTTGAAAAAAATCCTGCAAACAGCTTTTTTAGGGCAACTTTAGGCCCCTTTCACACTGAGGCGCTTTGCAGGCGCTATTGCGCTCTAAATAGCGCCTGGAATGCGCCACAAAAAAGCCTCTCAATACTATCCAATGTGAAAGCCCGAGGGCTTTCACACTGGAGCGTTGCGCTTGCAGGAGGCTCAAAAAACTCCTGCAAGCCACATCTTTAAGGCGCAATAGGAGCGCTAAAAATAGCGCTCCTATAGCGCCCCTGCCCATTGAAATCAATGGGTTAGTGCCTCTAATACGCCCGCAAAACACCTCAAAGAGGCGTTATTGCGGGCGTTTTTAACCCTTTTTCGGACGCTAGCAGGGGTTAAAATACCCCCGGCAGCGCCCGCAAATTGCGGCAAAAAAACGGTATAGCGGCGCTAAAAATAGCGCCGCTATACCGCCAGCGCATCCAGCGCCTCAGTGTGAAAGTAGCCTTAGGGCGCATAAAATAGCGCTGTAAAAACGCCTATCCCCATTGAAATGAATGGGATTTGCGGTAAAAACGCATAGGCATAAGCGTTATGTTAAAAAAAAAAACGCTAACGCCTATGCGTTTTTACCGCGTTCGCGCTAATTTTAGCGCGAACGTGGTAAAATCGCGGTAAAAACGCATAGGCGTTAGCGCTATTTTACCGCGATCGCGGTAAAATATTTTTTTTTTGCGTTTTTTCAACGCCTCAGTGTGAAAGGGGCCTAAGAGAGGAGTCAACAAGGCCTATTATGAAAGGTACACCATTCCTACTGTAAAACACGGAGGTGGATCGCTGATGTTTTGGGGATGGGTGAGCTACAAAGGCACAGGAAATTTGGTCAAAATTGATGGCAAGATGAATGCAGTATTTCATTGAAAAGTACTGGAGGAACATTTGCATTCATCAGCCAGGAAGCTGCGCATGGGACGTACTTGGACATTCCAACATGACAACGATCCAAAACAGTCCACCTGTCATTGGCTACAGCAGAATAAAGTGAAGGTTCTGGAGTGGCCATCTCAGTCTCCTGACCTCAATATCATTGAGCCACTCTGGGGAGATCTCAAACGTGCCGTTCATGCAAGACAGCCCAAGAATTTACAGGAACTGGAGGATTTTTGCCAAGAGGAATGGGCAGCTTTACCATCTGAGAAGATAAAGAGCCTCATCCACAAATACCACAAAAGACTTCAAGCTGTCATTGATGTTAAAAGGGGCAATACACGCTATTAAGAACTGAAGAATTAATGTAAACTTTTGATCAGGGTCATTTGGGTAGTTTGTTGCCATTATGATTTAAGAAGAGTAAACACAGTTGATTGATAATAAATGGCTTCAGCCAAACACTAACCATGAGTGAAAGAAAAGTTTGTGTTATTCATATTCTCTGAAAAATGGCCAAGAAATCATAAATTCTGCCAGGGTATATAAACTTATGAGCACAGATGGAGAATATATATATATCACACACACACACACACACATATACACACACACAGTGGATGACATTTTTATAGCTTTGTTTTATCATGAAAGAGTATGTGGAAATGTCTGCATTCATGAGAAAGCTGACAAGGGAACCTATAAGCTCTTCCCATCCTATACATGCCCGCTGTCTACAGAGGGGACAAGGTCACTACTAGAAGTGACGCTGCTAGCCCTCAGTAAACATGCCTATCGGCTCCCCTTAGAGCCGGTTCACACAGGGGCGACACGACACGACTTTGTGCGTGACTTTGCGAGGCGACTTCAGCGCAAAGTGAGTGTGAACCACAGCGCGACCCACATCACGACTTGGGGTGACTTGAATTTGCCAATACGAAATCATCTTACATTCATTAAACTTTTTTTTTTTCACACTTCCTGGTTGAGTGAGGCACTGGTAACCAGGGACTCACAGCTGCATCCTGGGATGTTCCTGTCACATGTTTCAGGAGGCAAGCAGAGTTCCAGAAGTAGAATGTAGATAGATTTATGCGTCCTTCATAAAAAAAAAAAAAAAAAAAAAAAGAAGGAAGAAGGGAGGACACCGAGAAGGATGGCAAGAAAAGTAAATATAAGGTATATAAAGAACAAAAAAAACCTTAAATTATCTGCAAGTAGTGATGCACCGAGATTTATGCTGCCGAAGATTATCAGCCAAAGCTTGAAGTTGGGTTTAAAAAAAAAAAAAAAAAAAAAAAAAAATCATGCGACTCAGACAATGCATCAAAGACGCAATACAGGTGCATTTTTGATGCATTCTTGCGGTGTTTTCAATGCATTTAAAAAAACGGAGAGGTGCATTTTTTTTAATTGACCAACTATGCACCAAGCAGGATTTTTAAACACAGCTTCAAAAAAAAAAAAAAAAAAGGTGCCAATATTGTCCGACAATGAATTCATATTAAAAAAGTCAAATATAATACAATTTTGGTTTCAGCCAAGTGCATCCTGAATTTTTGGTTTTATGAGCAGAATTTTCCATTTCAGTGCACCACTATCTGTAAGTATCGGTTTGTAGATTATAAAATTCTAAAGTCACCTTTGTTGTAATTTGTGTGATTACCAGCAATCTGTAGAACTATGAAAAAACTTTTGGGTTGTTACCCCCCAAAAAAACACCCCAAATACTAATATGCTGGAGCATTGAGAGTGTAAACAGAACTTGGATTTAATTTTTTATTATTTTTTTAAACAGGGGAGGGGTACAAAAATAACTGGAGTTCCACTTTAAAGATAAAGCATATAGTTAAAACCGCGAGTGAGAATGAGAAGCACACATCTGTTACAGTACAACAGCATCCTATGCCAGTCTGAAGCCTCGCTACCTTCCAGGCTTACGGTAAATATCTGTGTAGGTAACCTTCAACCAACAAGACAAAAAGGATGCATTGTTCATAGAAGAGATCAATACACCAACAAAACGACCGAGGGAAAGCACCGTACAAAAATAATATGTGCCATGTAACAACTAGACTGCACAAAGGAAAATTCTGGTATCCCATTACAGATTGTTAAAAACAAGTCACCTGAATCCCTCCCCCCTGTTCTTGGAAAGGAAAGAAAGAATACGACCAACTGACAGAGCAGAGCACACAAATCCTGGGAAATCTCCATGTAATCCGCTCCGGAGATTTACATTATGGCTGGATGGTGTATGAGAAGAGGGGGTTTCATCGACGAGCCGAGAGGCTGAGCCAACTGCCGGTCAGGCATTTCAGTGTATATTAATTGGTTTGTGCAATCTCACAAAAGTGAGTACACCCCTCACATTTAATATTTTATTCTATCTTTTCATGTGACAACACTGAAGAAATGACACTTTGCTACAATGTAAAGTAGTGAGTGTACAGCTTGTATAACAGTGGAAATTTTCTGTCCCCTCAAAATACCAACACAGCCATTAATGTCTAAACCGCTGGCAACAAAAGTGAGTACACCCCTAAGTGAAAATGTCTAAGTTGGGCCCAATTAGCCATTTTCCCTCCCCGGTGTCGTGTGACTCGTTAGTGTTACAAGGTCTCAGGTGTGAATGGGGAGCAGGTGTGTTAGGATTTGGTGTCATCGCTCTCACTCTCTCATACTGGTCACTGGAAGTTCCACATGGCACCTCATGGCAAAGAACTCTCTGAGGATCTGAAAAAAAGAATTGTTGCTCTACATAAAGATGACCTAGGCTATAAGAAGATTGGCAAGACCCTAAAACTGAACTGCAGCACGGTGGCCAAGACCATACAGCGGTTAACAGGACAGGTTCCACTCAGAACAAGCCTCGCCATGGTCGACCAAAGAAGCTGAGTGCACGTGCTCAGCGTCATATCCAGAGGTCGTCTTTGGGAAATAGACATATGAGTGCTGCCAGCATTGCTTCAGAGGTTGAAGGGGTGGGGGGTCAGCCTGTCAGTGCTCAGACCATACGCCGCACACTGCATCAAAATTGGTCTGCATGGCTGTCATTCCAGAAGGAAGCCTCTTCTAAAGATGATGTACAAGAAAGCCTGCAAATTGTTTGCTAAAGACAAGCAGACTAAGGACATGGATTACTGGAACCATGTC
The DNA here is from genome assembly GCA_029206835.1 of Rana muscosa. NCBI lineage: Eukaryota > Metazoa > Chordata > Amphibia > Anura > Ranidae > Rana > Rana muscosa. Next base: position 296,420,968 of record CM055118.1, read on the forward strand.
CTGTGGTCTGATGAGATCAAGATAAACCTATTTGGTTCAGATGGTGTCAAGTGTGTGTGGCGGCAACCAGGTGAGGAGTACAAAGACAAGTGTGTCTTGCCTACAGTCAAGCATGGTGGTGGGAGTGTCATGGTCGGGGGCTGCATGAGTGCTGCCGTCACTGGGGAGCTACAGATCATTGAGGAAACCATGAATGCCAACATGTACTGTGACATACTGAAGCAGAGCATGATCCCCTCCCTTCAGAGACTGGGCCGCAGGGCAGAATTCCAACACGGTGACCCCAAGCACACCTCCAAGCTGACCACTGCCTTGCTAAAGAAGCTGATGGTAAAGGTGAAGGACTGGCCAAGCTTGTCTCCAGACCTAAACCCTATTGAGCATCTGTGGGGCATCCTCAAATGTTAGGTGGAGGAGCGCAAGGTCTCCAACATCCACCAGCTCTGTGATGTTGTCATGGAGGAGTGGAAGAGGACTCAAGTGACAACCTGTGAAGCTCTGGTGAACTCCATGCCCAAGAGGGTTAAGGCAGTGCTGGAAAATAATAGTGGAGAGATTATATATATATATATATATATATATATATATATATATATATATATATATATATATATATATATATATATATATATATATATTTTTTTTTTTTTTTTTAAGGTCAATATGTATTCTGCTACACATTTTGTTAAAAAAAAAACAAAAAAAACAATAAGCATATATTGATTGTTTTGTACAAAAGTTATAGCGTCTACAAAATAGGGGATAGATTTATGGCATTTTTATTATTTATTAAAAAAAATTTACTACCGTAGTAATGGCGGTGATCAGTGATTTTTAGCGGGACTGTGGCGGACAGATCAGACAAGGTTACAGTGATCAGTGCTAAAAATATGCACAGCCGTTGTACTAATGACACTGGCAAAGAAGGGGGTAACATCAGGGACGATCAAGGGGTTAAAGGTGTTCCCTCACTGTGCTTCTAACTGTGTGGTGTGGGGGGGAGGGGATGGGCTGCCTGGGACAACACACAGATCCGTCTTCCTGCATAGCAGAAAGACAGCATCTCTGTGTCATCCCCTGACAGAACAGAGATTTGCCTTGTTTACTTTCGATCCCCGTTCTCTCTGCGGGGGAGCGATTGTAGGCGGCCATTGAGTCCACCGGACCCGCTGATTGGCTCCCCCGCTGGCCAATGTGCGCCCCTCCACAGGACCTCGAGCACGAACCGACGTACACCTACTGCGATTCGCGCAGCCAAGTTTTCCCATCTTACAAAGAAATGAAGGGTCTATAATTGTTAATGATAAAGGCTGAATAACACACACACACACACACACACACACACACACACACACACACACACACACACACACACACACAATTGCAGTTCAATGAGTAAGATAAGTATTTGATAAATACTAGGGATGCACCGAAATTTCAGCCACCACAACATATAATGGCTCTTTCAGCAAAAAGCCGAAAGAGAAATTAGGCCGATACTGGAGCCGAAAATGGAGCGGGGCCTGTGCGGTGCTCCTCCCCCCACCCCTGGTGCCGCCCATTATGGGGGTGTCGATGTGGGAGAGGAGAGCCGGGAACATCTTTCATTTCAATAGCTGTGTGTTCCCTGCGGCGCGCGCCATCACATACAGCCCCTCCTCTTTGTCCGGGCACTTTGATAGACAGATCACCTGTCCAATCCTGGGACGGGTGATCTGTCTATCAAAGTTCCCCGTACAAGGGGGAGGGGCTGTATGTGATGGAGCACCGCAGGGAACACACAGCTATTGAAATGAAAGCCGTTATGTTACCGACACTCTAATCACCAGGCGGCAGCGGCTCTCCTCTCTTCCCCTGCACAGGTGAGGCTGCTGAACTCGGGAACACCGATTTTTCAAAGCCGAGCACTCCTTCCATAGACTCCCATGTTAAAACTGTAATTTCTCTGGCGATTGAGGACCCGGTACCGGACGGCCCTGGGTCCCCTGGACCCCAAACTTGGAACACATGTAGCCCCACGCTTCCTCTACAAGTGTGCAAAGTTTGTTGGCCAGGGGACCTACGGCCGGGGAGCACCGATTTTCCAAAGTCGGGCACCCCTTCCATAGACTCCCATGTTAAACGTCAGTCTAGTCACACAGCACCGGAGATCAGGTAGGGAGATTGGGCACAGTGAGGCATGCAGATGGACACCCTAGGCTTATACTCGAGTCAATACGTTTTTCCAGTTTTTTGTGGTAAAATTAGGTGCTTCGGTTTATATTCGGGACGGCTTATACTCGAGTATATACGGTACTAGTTTGAAGGTATCAGTGAAAACACTAACATGGGAAAATCTCATGCAATGAAACCTTTGAAATGATTTAATGCATGAAATTAACTGATGAAAACCCTCTGCTCCAAAATAAACGATCCATATGTGGACACTATAAAGAAAATGTTTCAACTCTCACCTCCCCAAAGTTCATGTATATATACTCCCGGGCCTTCTGGTGAAGCTCTTGACACCCAATTTGCTCAGCAAAACAGGCAATTCCAATGGCATTACTGGGGTCCAATTGTTGGATCAGAAAGTCACAGCAAGCTTTCACTACGCTGTCCATCTGATACATGACAGCTCCGTTCATGACGTGGATGACGCACTTCTCCCCCACAGAGATGCTGGCTGTGTAGGCGAACTCCAACAACCGCTCCATGACTTTGGGGTGAATTCCTTCAATGGAGACCGTCTCCATGCCGCATTCCTTGAGGCCGTTGGTAAACATGGCTCTAAAGACAGGGCTGCTAGAAGCCAGCACGATTTTATGCGCCACAAAGTCTGCTTGCAGGTCATTGTACTTGACCCTCAGAGTCACATCACACAGCTGCTGTCCCAACCGCAGCTCGTTCATAATCTGGAAGGCCTGGTTGGTGTGATCCGCCAGCGAGTAGTGGAATTGGCGGTTACCATTGCTGTGGGAGGGCGTGACTTCAGCCTTGCACTCAGTGGCATACATCCCCAGCTCACTTCCAGCCAACCTTTAGATGCACATCATCCAAGACAACCACAGCATAAAAATCCAAATCAATAAACATGCACTTCCCCTGTTGTGCAAATTTTTTTTTTTTTTTTTTATATATCGGTCTAGAAAAATATATTTTGATTGGAAATATTAAGAAACACTGAATTTAACAGTTCCTGAAATTCCAAATGGTAAAGATGGCTTTAAAAAATAAAATAAAAATGTAATCCAATCTAAAGAAGTTAGTCTTTTCTTCACCAATCGTTGAACGGGAAGTTATCATTTAGTATTCCATAGTTTATGAGGTTTTTAATCCAAAAATCGATTCCATGGCGCCTACTGTTAAATTGTCCAGGATAGCTAAATTAAATACAAGTTACTCCATTCGGCTACTGAAAAGTCCACCTAAAGAAAATCCAAGAAGACCATGAATAGTTCATTTTTTGTTTGGCATCTGTAGACAGAAAAAAATAACTTGTTAGTCATGGTAATGTCCTGTATGGCAGGTCCATCCTGTAGAATATATATTTATTGCACATATTTAGCTTTATATCCCTCAGTGACCATGCATCATCTCCCACTCTGCTCTCCTGCTCAGTGGGCACCCCCACTCCCCTTCTTTGCAATTCTCCCATGTGACCACTTCCTACACCTCCAACAGCATCTGATTTGATTCCATAAATTAAGATGGTGGAGGGTCTTCTATATAAGAATAGTTGGACATTTCACTTTCCTGTGTAAAATTGAGGTGTACAATAAAGCAGTAGGTCAACAAAAGGCCCTTATAGTCTAAAGCCTCAAGGTTTTTTTTTACCTTCATGCATTCTATGCTTTAAAGTGATTGTAAAGACACCGCACTGAAAATGCATTAAGATAAATAAAAAAAATAAAAAAATTAAAAAAAAAACCCCTTCTGTGTGCAGTATCCCCCCAATACTTACCTGAGCCCCATCTCTATCCAGTGATGTCCATGATTGATGGCAGTCAGGAGGGAGAGTCCTGGACGGCCAAGGCAAAGTCAGTTAGCCAATCAGGAGGGAGTGCGACCGAACCACGTCTGTGTGTCTGAATCAACACGCGGAGCTGCGACTCAGCTCGGATGCCCCCATAGCAACCTGCTTACTATGGGGGCACTCAACAGGAGGGAGGGGCCAGGAACACCGAAGAGGGACCCAAGAATAGGAGGATCTGGTCTGCTGTTTGAAACCACTACACAGAGCAGGCAAGTATAATGTTTTTTACAATCACTAAAAACCTGTGTCACAGACTCCCCCTCACACTTACCAGAGCCTCGTCACTATCCAGCGCTGAGCATGAGAGCTGCGGCTCTCCTGGCTTCATCCCTCCTCCCTGGGCAGAGCTATAGCAGTGGGATCTCATTGGCTCCCACTCCTGTCAATCAACTCCAGGGACGAGGAAGCAGGGGGCGCTGGTTGTGAATCGATGCAGCAGCGGGTCTTGGGAATCTGCTTCCTATTGGGGGGCACCAGCAACAGAGGAGAAGCCAGGAGTTCAAGCAGGAGACCCGAGAGGAGGACCGGGGGCCATTCTGTGCAATTATTTTGCACAGAGCAGGCAAGTATAGACAGATTTGTTTTTTTTTTTATTATTTCCTTTACAACCACTTTAAAATAGGAGAAGAAAAAATAAATAACTCAAGCTTAGAGTGTTACTAAACTCAGTAATCTATGAAAATAGTTCATACGCCCCCCCACAGCTTATAAATCTTTTTACATCAAGACCCCTTTCACACTGAGGCAGTTTTCTAAAGCGCCTTAAAACTGCCTCTTAAGCTATCCCAGTATGAAAGCCTGAGTGCTTTAACACTGCGCTTGCAGGACAAAAAAAAAAAAAAAAAGGGAGGAGTCCTGCAAGCAGGACACCCCTGTCCATAGGAATTAATTGGCCCCGCTTTCGAAGCACCGCATCATGGAGACTTTTTAACCCTTTAATACCTTCTTGGTGGTTAAAAGCACCCTGCTACCGCCTGAAAAGAGGCACTAAAACGAGTACTGCCAATGCCGGCACAGCCCCAGCGTGAAAGTAGCCTAAAATACTGCCTCTATTTAACTTTTTGGCTGATCTGTATACCATAGTCACGTGATAAACGGCAGGGTCTGCCCAAGTGCTGAGTGTTCAGTTAGGAGGAGAATTCCACTACAGCCTGTGCGCTCCTGCTGTTATGGGAGGTGGATCATCCATAAATCAAGATGTGACATCCCACCCTTTGTTCTTTTTTTTTTTTTTAGTTACTGGGCTGTGATTTAGGATCTGTATACACACCCACATGTCAGGTCAATATCATGTGACCTGAAAAGCGCAGCTCAAACAGGAAATATTCTCTCCAGCAACAGAGACCAAACTGAGCATGTGCATAAGTACTGGCTTTGCCAAGAGAGACCCTGGAGGAGGAGGATCTGTGCACATACAGGATCAAAGAGCCTTTTTACACAGTACAGAGGATTAACCCCTAAAGTTCCAGTGAGTATAACAAGCATGCTATTCTGCATAAACAGATTTTACTGTTGTGGGTTTAGTAACACTTTAATATATCACATAATATACTAGTACTAATTATCCATGCACGTAGCTGAAATAACTAGAATTTTTGCTGTGGAAAATGGTTAGCCAATCCCTTGCCTCCTAATGGCATTGTCATGTACCCTGCTGATTGATGGTGCAGAGGTCTACAAACTATGGCCCTCCAGTTGTTCAGGAACTACAATTCCCATCATGCCTAGTCATGTCTGTGAATGTCAGTTTTACAATGCCTCATGGGATGTGTAGTTCAGCAACAGCTGGAGGGCCGTAATTTGGAGGTCCCCGGTAGAGCAGTGGTCTCCAAACTGTGGCCGGGAGTTGGACGTGGCCCTTCACTTGCCTTTATACAGCCCTTAGAGCACTATTCCTCCCACTTAAATTTTTCCTCTCACTAACACAAAGAATGGGGCATAATAACTGCCACTGACACCAATCATGTGGCACTATTCCTTCTACTGACACCAGCAATAGAGCAAATGATGGGGTACTATCCCTCTCACTGATTTTAGCGGGCTTGTACACACCCGTCTCCACTTTTTTTGTGTCACCTCTTTATGCGTATGCACATTTTTTTGCACCGGGTAAAGCTTTTGGAGTGTGTTTCACATGCCATGGGCTTTCAAAAAAAAAAAAAAAAAAAAAAAACTATCCCTCTCACTGACACCAACGATGGGGCACTACTTCTCCCACTCACACCAGTAATAGAGCACTATTCCTTCTCCCAATACCAAAGAGGAGGCATCGTTTACTCCCACACCAGGACATTTTCTACTCTCACTGGCCACAGTCCGGCAACACTTCCCCCTCCTTTGGAGCTTGAAAACCCCTGGTATAGGGAGGATAACACTGCTGTCTTTTTCTCGCTTCTGGAACTACACAGCGAAGCATCCCACTGGATTATCCCCTAAGCAAGTGCACTGGCCGTAATGTGACTTGTGAGAACACTACAAATGCTGAGCGAGTTTAGAGCTTCCCAATATACAACCAAGAAAAATGGCAATACTACACCAGGACGGCTGGTAAGGTCTTCTACTAAACAACCAATCCAGTTGGTAGCACTGCAATGTATTTGATGGACCAAATATGATGCACAGGCAAGGACAGAGGCATTAAGAATGATTAGCGTTTTTAGCACAAAAAAGCCTTCTAGATAGATCACTCTTTAGAAAAGATGGATTGGTGATGTCACAACACACATGCTGCTGGGACCAAAAGCTCTGTTCCTGGACGTTCAGATACTTCAGTAAACAAGAGCAGCAGGGAGGTTTTTGCCTGTCAAAGCAGTGCCATGGTTCCCTGCATGAATAAATGAGAGCCTACAACAATTCTTCGGAATTAGATTCAAACTTTTCTTGCTGAACCTGTATTTCTAGACTACTGCTTACCATTAAAAAAGTATTTTTGTGTAAAAAAGGAGAAAAAAAAAAAAAAAAAAAAAGCCCACACACAATGCCATGTTAGGGCTCTTTAAAAAGCCTTGAAGTGCTGTAGTGGTCTGACGACATTGCCACCACTTCATTCCAATCTGGCTATTGTCAGACGTACATGCATTTTTATATATATATATATAAATAAATATAATTTTATATATTAGGGCTGTTACTGATTAAAATTTTAGTGTTCGATTAATCGATTTTTTTTTTAAATCGATTAATCGACTAATTTCGATTAATTATAAAACGCACATAGATATCCAACTACTTTTAGCTGATCTCGTTGCTGGTCGATTCCCAGTGCAGCTACCAACCACTGGAAAAATTGATAGCAGGATACAAAAAACACAAAGGCAGCGCTCGATGGGAATAGCATTAAAACTTTTATAGTCTTCAAGTAGGTAACAAAATAAATATTGCACTGGAGATAAAATTGATGTAGCTACATAAACTGTAAAAATGGTGCAAGGAATACCTAACGGTAGCAAAAGCAGTCATAAAAACCTGTAGCTAAGTATGATACTGGTATAAAACGATACCACTGCTGAATCCAGATGAGGAGGGGCTAACATCAGTCCGTCGGCATGTAGATGTCCTGTGAAGGGAACTATCACAACTCCCAGTGGATGGATGTAGAATCCCAGGTAGATAGAGGGAAGTGATAGAGGGAAGTGTAACAGTCCTTGCGTGTGGCAGATAGTAAGGTCCCGCCGGCATGCAGATATGAAGGCACAGCAAAAGGAGCCCTTCAGATGGACACGGCAAGCCCAAAGAATTTTGATCGATCAAAGCAATTAATCGATTCAATCGAGGAATTAATAGTTAATTTCCACAGCCCTAATTATAATATATATATATATATATATATATATATATATATATATATATATATATATATACATACACACACACACATACACATACACACACACACACACACACACCAAGTACAGCCCTCACATTTTTGTAAATATATTATATCTTTTTATGTGACAACACTGAAGAAATGACACTGCTACAAAGTAGTGAGTGTACAGCTTGTATAACAGTGTAAATTTGCTGTCCCCTCAAAATAACTCACAGCCATTAATGTCTAAACCGCTGGCAACAAAATTGAGTACACCCCTAAGTGAAAATGTCCAAATTGGGCCCAATTAGCCATTTTCCCTCCCCGGTGTCATGCGACTCGTTAGTGTTACAAGGTCTCAGGTGTGAATGGGGAGCAGGTGTGTTAGGATTTGGTTTCATCGCTCTCACTCTCTCATACTGGTCACTGGAAGTTCAACATGGCACCTCATGGCAAAGAACTCTCTGAGGATCTGAAAAAAAAGAATTATTGCTCTACATAAAGATGGCCTAGGCTATAAGAAGATTGCCAAGATCCTGAAACTGAGCTGCAGCGTGGTGGCCATACAGCGGTTTAAAAGGACAGATTCCACTCAGAACAGGCCTCACCATGGTCGACCAAAGTTTAGTATGTGCTCAGCGTCGTATACAGAGGTTGGTTGTCTTTGGGAAATAGATGCTACCAGCATTGCTGCAGAGGTTGAAGGGGTGGTGGGGGTCAGCCTGTCAGTGCTCAGACCATACGCTGCACACTGCATCAAAGTGGTTTGCATGGCTGTCATCTCAGAAGGAAGCCTCTTCTAAAGATGATGCACAAGAAAGCCCACAATCAGTTTGCTAAAGACAAGCCGACCAAGGACATGGATTACTGGAACCATGTCCTGTGGTCTGATTAGACCAAGATAAAATAAACTTATTTGGTTCAGATGGTGTCAAGTGTGTGTGTGGCGGCAACCAGGTGAGGAGTACAAAGACAACTCTTTGTCTTGCCTACAGTCAAGCATAGTGGTGGGAGTGTCATTGTCTGGGGCTGCATGAGTGCTGCCGGCACTGGGGAGCTACAGTTCATTGAGGGAACCATGAATGCCAACATGTACTGTGACATACTAAAAAAAAAAAGAAGAGCATGAGCCCCTCTCTTCGGAGACTGGGCCGCAGGGCAGTATTCCAACATGATAACGACCCCAAAAACACAAGATGACCACTGCCTTGCTAAAGAAGCTGAGGGTAAAAGGTGAAGGACTGGCCAAGCATGTCTCCAGATCTAAACCCTATTGAGCATCTGTGGGGCATCCTCAAACGGCAGGTGGAGGAGCGCAGGGTCTCTAACATCCACTAGATCCGTTATGTCGTCAGGACCCCAGTGGCAACCTGTGAAGCTCTGATGAACTCCTTGCTCAAAAGGGTTAAAGCGGAGTTCCGCCGAAATTTATTTAATTTTTACTAATCAGACACTCTCCTGTCCCACGGTCCAGCGATGCGGGCGTACGAAGCCCCGCTCCTCCAGCATTCTTACTGTGGGCGCCCACATGCGTGAGGGGGTCACCGTCACTTAAAGCGGAAGTTCCATTTTTGGGTGGAACACTGCTTTAAAGGCAGTGCTGGAAAATAATGGTAGCCACACAAAATATTGACACTTTGGGCCCAATTTGGACATTTTCACTTAGAGGTGTACTCACTTTTGTTGCCAGCGGTTTAGACATTAATGGCTGTGTGTTGAGTTATTTTGAGAGGACAGCAAATTTACACTGTTAGGCTCCATGCACACCAACTTAAAAAAATGTTGCTTCTACAGGAGTTTTGTGGTCTGCCTGTAGAAGCAACTCAATGTTATCCTATGTGTCCATGCACATTAGGACGTTTAGACCCGGTTCACACCAGGGCAGCGCGACCTCGGCGGCGCGATCTCAAGACGACTTGAGACGCCCGCCGAGGCGATTTGCATAAGACTTCTGTATAGAAGTCAATGCAGGTCGCCTTGGGTCGCCCCCAAAAGTAGTACAGGAAGCTTTTTCTAAGTCGGAGCGACCTGAGTCACTCTTACTTAGAACGGTTCCATTGAAAAGCGTGGGACGCGACTTGTCAGGCGACTGAGTCGCCTGACGAGTCGCCCTGGTGTGAACCGGCTCCAAGAGGCATATTTTGAGAACAACATTTAGGAGGTAGGAAAAATAAAATAAACCCTTCTCATTAGCGTTTCTGATTGGAGCTCACTGGCAGAAAAAAAAAAAAAAATAAAACACTTGTATAAACGTTGTACAAAAAAAATAAAAATAAAAATAAAAACCTCTATTATAGGTGTTTTTTACTCCAAAAGAGAACCAAAGTTTTTTGTTTTTTTTAGCAAAGTGTCATTTCTTCAGTGTTGTCACATAAAAAGATATAATAAAATATTTTCAAAAATGTAAGGGGTGTACTCACTTTTGTGAGATACTGTATTAGTGTCACTTTAAAAAGGAGCATTCATCTCAATGACTATAACATTAAAGTGGAACTTTATTCAGAAAATTAAGTCCTGTTAAATCACGTCAGGCTGGCCCTTTTTGCAGGTATAGACTATGTAAAAAACAGTAAAAATACGTTTTTTTTTGTTTAGAAACTCTGGAACTTATTCCTTAGCTACAATTTGTATACATCTGTAAGTAAAACTAAATTTTTTTTTTTTTTAAATGAAAATGCATCTCTAAAAAAGTTCAGTTTAATCCAATATCTCCAGAAAGAAAGAAAAGGTTTCATGTGACTATGACTTGACACTTTTCCTTGTTTTCATGACTGTATTTCAAAACACATTTTCAGGTTTTCCCTCTGGCGTTTATGTGTCAGACAAGTCTAGTTTTCACCCTTGCTCAACTGCAGAAATAAAAGGACGCCATTGACTCAGCCAGAAAGCACATATAGGCCTCTTGACAACTCTTAACGTGTGCACATTAAAGCGGAGGTTCTGCGGCAAATCATTTATTTATTTTTTCTGGTATTCAATAGGTTTTCGCATTATAAATAAATACTCGTTTGATGTCAAGAAATATCCCATGTTCGTTTTCTGGCAAAAGAAGAACTTTGAAAAATGCGAGCACGGCAGTTTCCATTTTGCTTGTGGGCATGTTGAAGCCCACAAGCAATGATTTCCTGTATGCGGTGAACGCTGATCTCCCAGCATTCACCGCTCGTTTCCGCGCATGCGTGCGGTTTATGGTTCCCATCACAACGGGCGGCGTCATTGAACGTTCACGTCCCGTTGCGATGGAAATACTAGTACGGCGTTCCGCAATGACTCTTGGGAAGCATGACACCAAGCTCCCAAGCGTCATTGCGGCGCTGGGGAACACAGTAGCAACGCCTACTCACGCGGGAGTCAAAACCCGGAAGTCAATCTTGAAACAGCAGTAATACGGTATTTACAGAGGAAAAAAAAAAAAAGATTTGTCAAGCTAACATGTCGGCAGTGTGCTGAAGGGGACAAGATAAAGTTGTTAATCTGGGTGGAACTCCGCTTTAAGAAGATTTCTCTACAGGTCATAATAGACAGAACAGAAACTAAAGAGATCTTCCAAACAGGCACTGTTCATCAATGAAAATTTTTTCATCATAGTTTTCGCCAGCTGCATTAGAAAGCACCTCCCAAGGACAAACTTAACCCCTTGACCGCACCCCAGAGGCGTATCTAGTGAAAATGGCGCCTATGGCAAGCACTGAAACTGCGCCCCTGTCAAAACATTTGAAACCCATCTTTCAGATAACCTTAACAAAAAAAAAAAAAGCACCAGAACCCATAAATGCAGTAACATCAGCACCCATAAAACGGCCTTGCCAGAACCCATAAATGCAGTAACATCAGCACCCATAAAACGGCCTTGCCAGAACCCATAAATGCAGTAACATCAGCACTCATAATTGCAGTAATATCAGCACCCATAAAAGCGGCCTTACCAAAACCCATAAATTCAGTAATATCAGCACCCATAAATGCGGTAACAGCACCCATAAATGCAATAATATCAGCACCCATAAAAGCGGCCTTACCAGCACCTATAAAAATGAAGCCTTACGAGAACCCATAAATGCAGTAATATCAGCACCCATAATTGCAGTAATATCAGCACCCATAAATGCGGCCTTACCAGCACCTATAAAAATGAAGCCTTACGAGAACCCATAAATGCAGTAATATCAGCACCTATAAATGCAGCCTTACCAGCACCCATAAATGCGGCCTTACCAGCACCCATAAATGCGGCCTTACCAGCACCCATAAAAATTAAGCCTTACGAGAACCCATAAATGCAGTAATATCAGCACCTATAAATGCGGAGGAATCGTGCAGTGTATGGGCGCTTAGCAGGAGGAAGAGAGAGCGGCCTCCATGGGGGCGGATCATGCGGTGGACGGGCACAGAACTGGGCAGAAAGGCAGAGTGGAAAGGAACATCAGAGACAGTGACTGCGCGCAGTGGTACACAGACAGGTCACACTCACTGGCAGTGGCACGGTGATGATCAAGGACACACAGCGGTGCAGGGGATGTTTCCTCATAATGGATACAGTCCTCCGCCACTGCTGATCCAGCACCTCTGACACTGTACAGAGGGAGTAGGATCACCAGCGGCCCTGTTTGCTTATCACACACGCACAATCGCACATGAGGACTTTAAGGCCTCTTTCACACTGGGGGGGTGAGGGCATTGGCGGTAAAGCGCCGTTATTTTTAGCGGCGCTTTACCGTAGTTTTCGCTGCTCTATTCAGCCGCTAGCGGGCCGCTTTTAACCCCGGCTAGTGGCCGAGAAAGGGTTAACAAAACGCCTGCAAAGTGCTGCTTTGATTTCAATGGGCAGGGGCGCTTTAGGAGCCACTCCTACAGCGCCTCAAAGATGCTGCTTTTTTTCAGGGCGCTTTGTGTTATAGCGCCTGCAAAGCGCCTCAGTGTGAAAGGGGTCTTAGGCTACTTTCACACTGAGGTGCTACATCGCTACAAAATAGCGCCTGCAAAGTGCCCTAAAAGAGCCTCTTTTCTCACTCCAATGTGAAAGCCCGAGGGCTTTCAGACTGGAGCGGTGCCGCTGGCAGGACGCTCAAAAAAGTCCTGCTAGCCGCAACTTTGAGGTACTGTAGGAGCGGTGTACACACTGCTTCTAAAGTGCCCCTGCCCATTGAAATCAATGGGCAGTGCAACCGAACCGCCAGCAAAGCACTGCTGCAGCGGCGCTTTGTGGGCGGTTTTAACCCTTTTTGGGCTGCTAGTGGTGCGCTAGCAGGATGCTCAAAAAAGTCCTGCCAGCCACATCTTTGAGGCGCCCTGCTAGCGCCGCGAAAACCATCAGTAAAGCGCCGCAAAAATATCGGCGCTTTACCGCCGACGGCGCAACGCCCCAGTGTGAAAGTAGCCTAAGTCATCATGTGCCAGGCACAGACCCAAACATAAACAAGCAGCCAATCAAATATAGTGCTCAATATGGATTAAATAAATTTAATTATTCATAGCCATAGATATCATAAATAATAGGATTTTTTGTACTCACCGTAAAATCCTTTTCTCTGACATCCATGGACTGACACGGTGTCTCTTTACACTTTACACGTGGGTTATGTCCCTGCTTGCAGGAGAAGACCTAGGCAGAATGTGAAATGTTATACATACATTCTAAAAGCCAGAGCTGAACAGCCCCACCCAGGGGGCCGTCCCTCCGGACATAACCCTCCCACTACAGTCAGCAGACTTCAGTTCGTAACAAAGCAGTACAAACTTAAAAGGAAGGGTGGGTGCCGTGTCAGTCCATGGATGTCAGAGAAAAGGATTTTACGGTGAGTACAAAAAATCCTATTTTCTCTTATCATCCATGGACTGACACGGTGTCTCTTTACACTTTACACGTGGGATGTCCCAAAGCAGTGTCAAGAGGGATGGGAGCAGTATAAATGGAAAAACCAAAAACTTCACTCCAAGAAGGCAGATCTCCTCAACGGAGGAGTCGCAACTTTAAACAGCGGCCTGCAGCACCCTGCGGCCGAAGGAAGCATCCGAAGATGCAGCCACATCAACCCTATAAAAAACTTAAAAGGTATGAACAGACGACCAGGTCGCCGCCTTGCACACTTGTGCAACCGACGCTTGATGTCGGAAAACCCAGGAAGCACCAATTGCCCTGGTGGAATGCGCCGTAACCGGAAAGGGAGGCGCCCGCCCTTTGAGAGCATAGGCTTGAATGACGGTTTGTCTGATTCCCCTAAAAATGATGGCAGACGAAACCGCTTGGCCCTGTTATGGACCAGGGGCAGTCACAAACAGTGAGTCGGACTTCCGAATAGAAGCAGTAGCAGACAGGTACACCCGTAAGGCTCGTACCACATCCAATATGTGCAGCGCAAACTCTCTGGGATGCGATGGGTGAGGACACAAGGACGGGAGGACAATGTCCTCATGTAGGTGAAAGGTAGACACCACCTTTGGCAAAAGGGAAGGTCGCGGATGCAACACCGCCTTATCCTTATGGATGACTAAATATGGCGACTTGCAGGACAAAGCCGCCAACTCAGACACTCGTCAAACAGAAGTGATTGCCACTAAAAGGCCACCTTCTGAGACAAGACAAGAGAGGAATATCCCGGATATTCCCAAAAAGGAGGTTCCTGGAGGACCTAGAGCACCAAATTCAGATCCCACGGTGGGAGAGAAGGCTTGACAGGAGGGAGCACATGGCGAACCCCCAACACAAGGTGCTAACCAAGAAACGACCCGCTAGAGGTCGCTGAAAGAAGACGGCCAAGGCCGAAATCTGATCCTTGATGGTACTCAAAGCAAGCTTTTGGGTCACTCCACACTGTAGAGGACGCAGGATTCTGGGGACGAAATACGTCCGAGGACGCCAGTCCAGCGCTTTGCATATGGCGATATAAACTTTCCAGGCACGGTGATAGATCTGCCTGGAGGAAGACTTCCGTGTCCTTAACATGGTCAAAACCTCGGTCCCTCAACACCTGGCTTTTAACAGCTCTGCCGTTAAAGCCAGAGACTGTAAGCCGGATGAAACATAGGACCTAGAGACTGAAGGTCCTCCCTCATCGGCAACCGCCAGGGAACGTCCGCAACGAGACGTACCAGATCAGCGTACCAGTGACGCTGAGGCCAATCCGGAACAAATTAGGATCACCGGAGTTTATATCAGGCGATAAGGACCCTATGGGGCCACCAACGCATCCGAGTCATCGCCCAAGGATCCCTGGATCTGACCACAACCTCGACCCTTGCGACTGAGTCGAGAGGCCATCAGGTCCACATCCGACGTGCCCCCCCGTCGGCAAAGGAGTTGAAATATGCAAGGACCACTCTTCCTGGTCCGGCGATTGGCGACTCAGATAGTCCGCCCCTACAGAGCCGGCACGTTTCTTCCGGCCCACCTCAGGATACGGATTACCTCGGAAGCCGCAGCTGAGCTCCGAGTTCCCCCTTGATGGTTTACATACGCCACCGCCGTGGCGGTGTCTGACTGGCTCCTGATGGAGCGACCCCGTACTCTCTCCGACCTGAGGAGAGACACAGTCTGATGGCCCGCATTTCCAGAACAGTGATTGGTAAACGGGCTCGTCCGGAGTCCAAGGCCTTGAGCCAACAGGACTCCCCAGACTCCACCCCAGCCCGTCAGGCTGGCGTCCGTCGTGAGTACCGTCCATTGGATGGGAGGGGAACGACTTTCCGGACCGAAGAGCCGAGGGTCCCAACCACCCTGTCAGGGACGCCCTGACCAGGTGAATCACCTGGATCCGAAGATCCAAGGACAACTGGGATTTGTCCCAGGTGGACAAGATCTCCTTCTGCAATGCCCTGGTGTGTGATTGGGCATACGGAATGGCCGCGAAGGAGGCCACCAGGAGTCCCGGGACTCTCATGCAAACAACGGATTGACAACCATGTTCGGGATGTCAGCACCCGCACCGCAGACTGAAGTGTCAGCAACTTCTCCAGAGGTAGGATACCTTTGCCTCCAAGGAGTCCAGACCAGAACTAGAGACTCCAGACACTGAGTCGGGACCAGGACTGACTCCTGAATGTTCAGGAACCACCCGAAGTCCCTGAGGGTCTAATTGACGATAGTCACCTTTCCTCTAAGTCTGAGCCACTTTCTGCTCATAGCAGAAGACCGTCCAGATAGCCCACGACAGCAATACCTCGCTGTAACAGAAGGCTAGAACCGGAGCAAGCACCTTGGTGCCGAGGCAAGGCCGAAAGGAAGAGCCACAATCGAGAGTGGACTTCGCTGATCGCAAGGCGCAGAAACTTCTGGTGACTTGCACAGATCGGAACATGCAAGTAGGCGTCCTTGAAGTCCAAGGACGCCAGAAGAAAATCCCTTTGGTGGAGTGTAGCGATCACCGTGCGAATGGATCCCATACGGAATTTCTGCACCTTCTCGAAGGCATTCAGGGCCTTGAGGTCCAGGATAGGTCGAACCACGTCCTATTTTTGGGACGACAAACAGATTCGAGCAGAATCCCTGAAAACTCTCCTGTGACGGAACCGGCACAATCACTCCGGACCTGATCAAATCCTGTACAGCCCCCAAGAGGGCTGCCCGACAGGTAGGAAGGAGAGGAAGATTCAAGGGAAAGAATCTGTGTGGGGGCCAGGATCGGAATACTATCCTATAACCTGAGGTGACCACCTCGCACACCCACCAGTCGGAGATTCGGGAGGTCCACCGATCCGTGAACCTGCGAAGTCGTCCCCCCACCCCAGAGTCGGGCGGAGGCAAGACTTCACGCGGAGGCGGGCTTGGGAGCCGCTTGTTTGGCTTACGCACCCAGGGGCACTTGTGCCCACCAGCCGCACTGCCGTCAGTCTGAGAGGGCCTACCTGTGGACTCTGACTGACGAAAAAACCCCTGTTTTGCTGGAAAGGAAGGCCCCTGTTTGCGGCGGGCCTCCTCACCCTTGCTAGTCTAAGGAAGAAGAGTGCGTTTACCTCCCGTGACATCCATGACGATGTCATCCAGAGCAGCACCGAAAGGTCTACCGCCTTTAAAATAGTAGATCCGTCAGGAGCTTCCTAAGGCTAGGTCAGCAGACCAGCATTTCAACCAGATAAGACGACGCAATACCACCGCCGAGACAGAGGCCCTGGATATTAAAGGGGCCGCGTTCAGCGTGGCGTCGCACACAGAAACCAGGCCCTGAACCAGTTGGTGGGCCAGAGCAACTGTGTCTGGAGGAAGAATATGCTCCTGTACAGCTAGGTGCAACATTTTTGCCCAACCTGTAAGTGTTTTAGACACAAGGGTCGCCGCTACCACAGGTCGTAGGGCGGATCCCAACAAGGCAAACATGGTTCTGCTCACCACTTCTGACCTCCTGTCAGTGGGGTCCTCAAATGCAGGAGTCCCCTCCATCGGGAGAGTGATGGCCTTGTTCAACCGGGCGACTGGAGGGTCGACCACTGGGGGAGAAGCCCACTTTTTAAGTAGGGCATCTTCAAGGGGTATCTGATAGACAAACGCCGCGGGACCATAAAAAAATTCTTCTGCGGCTTTTCCCAGACCTTATCAATGAGCTGGTCAAAGAAAGTACAATGGAAAAAACCCCTTTAGAAGGCCTGGCCTTAAAAGAACCAAAGGAGACAGTATCCGCCTGAGGTTCTGCATCCGCAGCATTTGAGCTTGAGAGTGTCCCTCACCGCAGTCATGAGCACACTAACAAGCGCCCTGTCATTTACTGACTCAGAACTGGAGTTTCCCTCATAAGGAATGTCCTGTTCAAAACCATCCATACATTCAGAACTAGGGTCCTGAGCGATAGTGGCTAGGCCCATATCTGAATCAGCGCACTGCCCTCGAGTAGATAAAGTGGGGAGAGGGCGCCTTTTTGCACCTTGCGCTTGCACACAGCTCCCATCCTGGTCAGAAATTGATTCCAGGGCTGCCCACAACAGGTCCATAGGGACCGCAGTGCTGAAGCACTGCCTGTTGCCACTGACATTTTTAGGGGAAGCTGGTGACACAGACTCCATATTGTCCCTCTCTGAGACTCTCTCAGATAAAAAGTCCACCCACAGGCTGTGCTGACTGAGGAGGGGGCGCCCAGGGGACTCACCAAACCGGACCAGGGACTGCTTAGTTCCGCTGTCTGTACCGCGCTGTGTCAGCGCTGGTAAGCTGTGAGGAGATTCGCGCTGCTATAGCAGCGCTAGAGGCCAAACTAGTGCTGAAAAGCGCGGGCTACAAGAAAATGGCCGCCGCACTTCACTGAGGCGATCCGCGGCAAGATGGCCGCCATGACGCAGTTAAAATGAAACAGCACACACGCACAGCGCCACTCAGGCCCCAAAAAAAAAACACACAAAAAAGCCCCAAGGCATACATTGCAGACCAGCATGAGCCCCCCCAAGAACAGTGTGACCCCCAAGCACCCCACACAGTCAGCGCCAGTAATGGTGACAGAGAGCGACAATAAAATACAGGGGGAGACAGGGAAAATCCCCCACAGAGAAACACACAGCCCTTTGTACTCACCTGCAGGCAGGAGAGACTACTTACCCGTCCCCTGAGGAACACACTGGTGTTTCTGACAGGACTATCACAGTGCAGTACTGAGTAGCTGTCGGCCCGGTCCACCGCGAAAGATACAGTCAGTCAGGAGC
Source organism: Rana muscosa (assembly GCA_029206835.1). NCBI lineage: Eukaryota > Metazoa > Chordata > Amphibia > Anura > Ranidae > Rana > Rana muscosa. Next base: position 296,439,411 of record CM055118.1, read on the forward strand.
TGTTCAGTCTTGAGAGGACCGTGGGAGCATGAAAGCAAACCCGGCCACCCCTGGAGTCATGGGGCCTGTCGTGAACTGAGTCTCACGCACAGAAGGCGAGGATCAGCACGCTCGATGGTCGGACAGGGAAGACTACGAGGATATCTTGTACCCAACCTGTTGCCCAGCCGACAGTTGATAGAAGATTCTCAAAAATAAAATAAAAAAGAATTCCAAAAAGGAATAAAATAGGTCAGGAGACTGGCTCCTGAGGGAGCCACGTCTTCTCCTTCTGCTAGGCAGAAAAAAAACTGAAGTCTGCTGACTGTAGTGGGAGGGTTATGCCCGGAGGGACCGCCCCCTGGGTGGGGCTGTTCAGCTCTGGCTTTTAGAATGTATGTATAACATCTCACATTCTGCCTAGGTCTTCTCCTGCAAGCAGGGACATAACCCACGTGTAAAGTGTAAAGAGACACCGTGTCAGTCCATGGATGATAAGAGAAAAAGTGATTTGTGCAACAGCAGGTACTACTTGCACAAATCACTTTATTTATGATATCTATGGCTATGCATAATTATATTTTTTTATTCCATATATTAAGCACTATATTTGGCAGTTGGCACACATCATCATACTGTACACGATGATAACATAACACAGTACACGTGTGACTATAGAATATAGTACCGTCCGTACCTGCTGCAGTGCTGCCTGCCTGGCTGGGGGTTCCAGGGACTAGTCTTTTCTCTGTCAGACTCAAACTAGCCAGTTCTTCTCCTCAGTGACCTGACCTCACAAGTGACGACGGTGACGTCACCGACCCGCTCGGCGAGAAGATGAAGCTGCGATGCGAAGAGGACTGGAGGGTAGGCGGAGCTTTAGGCGGAGCCTCCGCAAGTTAGCTGAATGACGGTCTGAGCAGTGGGCGATACCACTCATAGACAAGCATGGGGGCGCCCACAGCCCGCGCCTGTCACTCTCCTACATGCCAGCCAGGAAACATTACTTATAAGTGAATTGCCGTGCCGCCGTCGGCACCGGGACTATAGTGCAGGATGCGGCCGCAGGAGAACGGGTGGGAATTTTTTATCATGCAGGGAACGTTTTTTTTGGCGCCCCCCCCCTACGGCGCCCATGGTTCTTGCCATGCCTGCCATACCTTGGATATGCCACTGCCGCCCCCTTGTGTTAACCCCTTTGCTGCCAGTGGCATTTATACAGTGATCAGTGCAATTTTTTAGTTCTGATCTCTGCAACAATGTCACTGGTCCCAAAAAAAAAAGTGTCCGATCTGCCTCCCGCAATGTCACAGTCCTGGAAAAAAAAAAAAAAAAAAAAAAAAAAAAAATATATATTGCTGATCACCGCCATTACTAATAAAAGAAAAATGCCACCATAAGTCTATCCCCCATTTTGTAGAAGGTCTGACTTTTGCACAAATATACGCTTATTGTGAATTTTTTTAACCAAAAACATAGAATACATATTGGCCTAAACTGATGAATAAATTTGTTCTTTTAAAAAAAAATTATTGGATATGTATTATAGGAAAAAGTAAATATTGTTTTTTCTTCAAACTGGTCTGTCTTTGTTTATAGCGCAAAAAATAAAAAACCACAGAAGTGATCAACTACCATCAAAAGAAAGCTCTATTTGTGATAAAAAAAATAAAAAAAAAAATTTTGTTTGGGTCGCACGACCGCGCAATTGTCAGTTAAAGTGACGCAGTGCCGTATCGCAAAACGTCCTCTGGTCAGGAAGGGGGTAAATTCTTCCGGGGGTGAAGTGGTTAACCACTTCACCCCCGGAAGAATTTACCCCCTTCCTGACCAGAGCACTTTTGACATCCTTTTTCCCCCCCCAACAAATAGAGCTTTCTTTTGGTGGTATTTGATCACCTCTGCGATATTTATTTTTTGCGCTATAAACAAAAAAGAGCGACAATTTTGAAAAAAAAAAAAGCAATATTTTTTTACTTTTTGCTATAATAAATATCCCCCCCCAAAAAACAAAAAAAAACACAAATTTTTCCCCAGTGTAGGCCAATATGTATTCTTCTACATTTTTTTTTTACCAAAAATATTGCAATAAGCGTACATTGATTGGTTTGCGCAAAAGTTATAGCATCTACAAAATAGGGGACAGATTTATGGCATTTTTTTTTACCAGCAATGGCGGCGATCTGCAGATTTTATCGTAACTGCAACATTATGGCGGACACATCGGACACTTTTGACACTATTTTGGGACCACATTTATACAGTGATTAGTGCTATAGAAATGCACCGATTACTGTGTAAATGACACTGGCAGGGAAGGGGATAAACACTACAGGGGTGAAGTGTGTCCTAGGGAGTGATTCCAACTGTGGGGATGGGCTACCACTGACATGACAGCGATCACTGCTCCCGATCACAGGGAGCAGTAGATCCCTGTCATGTCACTAGGCAGAACAGGGAAATGCCTAGTTTACATAGGCATCTCCCCGTTATGCCTCTCCGTGTCACAATCGAGGGGCCGCCGGCGAACATTGAGCGGGCACCCTCTAGCAGCCAAATTAAAGGGGACGTACCTGTACGCCCATTTGCCCACCGCTGCTATTGTGCCGACGTATATCGGCGTGCAGCGGTAGGCAAGTGGTTAAAGGATAACACTAAAATCGCTACATCTACAGACATTCACAATCTAACACTAACCCTGTAAAGAAGAAATCAGTATACATACCCTTTTTGAAGCCGATTCAGTCTCCAGTGGCAGAAGCTCTGCAGAGGACGCAGCCGACAACGGCTGTGAAATTAATGGGGAGTGACATCACCCATAGACTAACTATGGGGCCCCCGTTGTTGGCTGCCTCCTCTGCACCCGCCTCCACAGCAAAGCCACCGCTGACAGCTCAGCGTGGGATCGGGTCGGATCAGCTTCAAAGAAGGTATGTATACCGATTTCTTCTTTACAAGGTTAGATAGGTTAGCGTTAGGTTGTGGAGGTCTGTAGATGTAGAGATTTTAGTGTTAGGGTGCACTTATCCTTTAAACCGGGAACAGTTACAGTTTATATTCAGGCAATATGTGCAATGGCATCACAGCCAATAGAGTTTACAGTTATGCGTTTTCTTTATATTTTAGGCCCCTTTCGCACAGGGCGGAATATGTCCAAGCAGATCCGCCTGCCAGCAGGGGATCTCTCTGCTGATCCTCACTGATCAGGAAGATGACAGGTCCATGTCTTCTCCGCCATGCAGAGCGGACATGGACACAGCCTGCTGCTCTCTATGGGGCGGTTGGATGGAAACGGACTGTATGTCCATTTGCATCCGATCTGCCAGACGGATGTCGTACGTATCCTCATCCATCTGTTTTTAGCAGACTTGATGCCAGCAGACACATGTCCAGATAAGGGAGAGGCAAGTGCAAGACCGGCAGGAGGCACTGTGGGCATGGAAAGCTACAATATACGTGTAACTACACCAACGTAGGTTTGAACCTGAACTCAAGTAAACATCTAATGAAGAGGAAACCAACAATCTCTGCCCACTCTAAAAGGTTTTGAAAATGTATTTGAAGAGAGTGTTACAAGAGCTACAAAGTAAAATTGCACAGGGAGATCCTCAAGCAAGTGAAGCGAGTACCTGGCCTCTTGACCAAAATAGGCCTTTAGGCTCCATGCGCACTGGGCTTAAAAAAAGCGCTCATATGGAGCATTTTTTGTAAAGTTTAGACGAGTTAAGGAGAGTTTTTATGGTTTTTCTGCCTCCAAGCTCCAAAACAGAAACATGATCCAGAAAACGTTGCCTCTAAACGTTGATCTCAAAATATGCCTCTAAATGTCCTAATGTGCATGGACACATAGGATAATATTGAGCTGCTTCTACAGGCAGAACACAAAACTCCTGTAGAAGCAAAGTTTTTTTAAACCAGTGTGCATGAAGCGCCAGTCCTTGCCATGTAGGACCTCCCAGACATTTTACATAAAAACTCATTCACTTAAGAATTTGCATAAGCAACACATCAATTGCAATAGACAATAAAGCCTAAGATTACCTAAAGCAAAAAAAAAAAAAAAAATAAGCACAAGGGACATTACTTACCTTCAGCAAGAGGTGTCCCTTGTGCTGCTGCATCCTCTTTTCACCAAAATCTTTCTCCTCTGATGGAAAATAGCAGTGTGGTTCCCGATATGTGAAGGTGCCTAGGCACTCCTGTGACTACAGCCCCAAAGCTGCAGTGTGAAATCTAGGGCACTGTTGCCCTTTACTGCTAGTCTGAGGAGATTTGGAGTGACATTTGTTGATTTTACTACTGTGCTGCTCACTGTTCTCAATGCTGATGGCTCTGATGTGAAGAAGCGAAGCCCTAAACACTACTAAAATGCCACCTGCACACACAGTGCAGGACAAGACAACGCAAGTCAGTAAAAGGAAAGATCAGCTACAGGAAGACCACAAGCAACTCAGTTACCTGGTTCCCGAGCATCAACCCCAGTTAGAAAGGTTACAAAAAAACAGAATCATATGATTCTGTGACTCATCTGCAGGAGATAATATGAAGGTAAAAATGTTTAGTAATCCAACGTTAAGAGTTTCCCAGATACTATTATCCATTAACTAACTTTCCCGTCAGATATTCTCTGACTGCCCTTGTTTTTATAGCCTTTCTTACCTAGTAACCTAGATCAGGGACAGACAATCCTGTAGAGGTCTACCTGAACATGGAAAGAAGATAGATGATTAAGGTGCAGTGTGCATTTTTCGGGACGATAGTGTAGCAAAGCCCCATTTAAAATAAAAAAAAGGAAGGTATGAAAATTTATTGAGCGGGAAGTACAGTGCAGAGATCAGTAATACGCAACGCACAATGGCTAAGTGGTTACCACTTACATCTAGCAGCACTAGGGTCATGGGTTCGAATCCCAACCATGACACTACGTGCCTGGAGTTTGCATGCTCTCCCTGATCCTGCATTGGTTTCCTCCGGTTTCCATCCACACTCCAAAAAGACATGCTCTTAGGATAATTGGCTCCTGAATTAAATTAGCCCTAGTATGTGTATGTATGAATGTGAGTTGCAGACCTTAGATTGTAAGCTCCTTGAGGGCAGGAACCAATGTGAACATACAATATACACACACACACACACACACACACACACACACACTGGCCACTTTATTAGTTACACCTATTCAATTGCTTGGTAACACAAATTGCTAATCAGCCAATCACATGGCAGAAAATCAATGCATTTAGGCATCTAGACGTGGTGAAGACAACTTGCTGAAGTTCAAACTGAGCATCAGAATGAGGTAGAAAGGGAATTTAAAATACTTTGAACATGGCATGGTTGTTGGTGCCAGACAGGCTGTGCTGAGTATTTCAAAAACTGCTGATCTACTGGGATATACACACACGGTTTACAGAGACTGGTCCGAAAGAGAAAATATCCAGTGAGAGGAAGTTGTGTGGATGAAAATGCCTTGTTGATGTCAGAGGAGAATGTGAAGACTGGTTTGAGATAATAGAAAGACAACAGTAACTCAATCAACCACTTGTTACAACCAAGGTATGCAGAATACAATCTCTGAACCCACAATCGAACCTTGAAGCTGATGGGCTACAGCAGCAGACGTAGCATCGTGGATGTGCAGCCGACAAATCTGCAGAAACTGTTTGATGTCAATATGGATCAAAATCTGGAGGAATGTTTCCAGCACCCTGTTGAATCTGAAGGCAAAGGGGTACTAGCAAGGTGTACCTAAAAAAAAGTGCCCAGTGAGAGAGTATGTATGTATGTATGTATGTATGTATGTATGTATAAAAATCACGTGTATATATGTAAAACCGAGGCGTAAATTGAAAGCACTATACAAGTACTAATAATATTTATTATTATTATTAATAGTAAAATTAAAAATAATAATCCGCAACACACATCCCCCTTCCCAACATGCAAAAATACTCACTTGATGCAGCAGTACCCGGTAGAGGAAGTCCTTCCAGGTCTCTCTCTGACTGTGCCATTTGACATGTCAGAGCCAAGGAGGAACATAGGACTTGCTTTTACTCTGCAATGCCTATTGCTGCTCTAATCCAAGGTCTGAAAGGTGGCGATTGGAAGAAAGAAACTTCAGCAGTCCTGAAGTTTTTTCGTTGCTGTGACATGTAGTGCCTGTTCACTTTTACTTTTCAAATAAAGCCAAGTTGGATTGGAGTGCGGCTCTCCTAATCTTCATTTCTTGAAATCAGAGGCGGCTCTAGGATTTGTGAGGTCTTAGGCAAAACTAAGACATGAGGCCCCACTCACGCCCATAATAGGAAAAATAATGAAAGCGATCGATAAAAATAAACTGTATTGGTAGGGTACAGTATAGGGTAGGTACAGTATAGGGGGAGGGTAGGTGGACAGTACACGGGTCAGGAGGGTACAGTACAGGAGGGTAAGTGGACACAGTACAGGGGGCAGGAGGATACAGTACAGGGGGGAGCAGGGAGGTAGGTAAGTGGACACGGTATGGTCTCCTCAAGCAGAGCTGCACAGGGAAGCTGCTCTCACAGATCCCACCTATTCTGTCAGGCTGTCACTGGGCTAAATCTACACTAGAATGACAACTCCCTCTCTACCTAGCAGAGGAGGGTCAGCAGGGATTGGTGCAGCACACATCCCTCCCACACAAGCAGCAGCAATAGTAAGATGGTATATATAAGAAAAAGGGGGCGCTCAAATACTCTTAAACTTAATTAATAAGTGATAACTTATCTAATAAATTGGTGTTTATTTAAGAATTATTCACACAATAAAACACAATCCTGTGATGCCTATATACAAAAAGGTGAATTGAAAGTCACCATATATAAATCGATTAGTCCCAATCGTAATAATAGCGTGCTGTCAAGCCCACAACAATCAAAAAAAATCTATAACACTCAATTATAGAAAAGTCTCATAGATTAAGTTAATGCAAAATCAAATGTGTAACGAATCCAATAAGTGAAAAATTATTTCAACAAATAATGTTCATAATATATTGAGGTTAATTTCTTCAGAATAGTGCAAAGAGTTAATCCTTCACCAAATCTTCATGTGAAGCTAGAACAAATCTTCAACAAATAATGTTCATGATATATTGTGATTGTTTTCTTCAAAGTAGTGCAAAGAGTTAATCCTTCGCCAAATCTTCATATGAAGCTAACACCCGAAGTGCACAAATAGTAGATTGCGCTTACCAAAGGATGTGGACCTCTTTAGTTAAAAAGAAGGTCTTTAACAGCTTGAGCAGGATTGTGCCTGCACACATATGGACAATGCTGGTAGAGAAATGTTGGAAACTCCTCCCTCGGTTAATTAGGCGGAACATGTGAAATACAAGCAAAAGAACTCCATAGTGTAACCCGTATTTATTTATAAAAAGGCAATAAAAATAATGTAAAAAACGTATGTGGCCTAGGTGGCCTCTTACATTAAAAAGTGCCCATCCCGGCACTGGGGCTGCAGGCAGACAATAGGGAGCTCACGGCTCATGGACTCCGTTCGCTGCAGTCAGGGACCCAGGATGGAGCGCTGCGTGTGTATACCACGTGACCAGGCTGCGCCGACCGACGTACGTTTCGTGTTGATTACGTCTTCAGGGTGGCGCCCCCTTTTTCTTATATATACACACTCATTCAGATAGGAGCTTAAGACTCCATCTGCAGGGGAGCAGCCGTTATATATAATTTGTATATTTATTTATATATAAAAAAAAATTCACATAATTTTGTATATATTAATTGGCGCTGAATCACAGCAATAGTAAGATGCTCTGCCTCTGGGTTCTTTCTTAGCCCCTGAAAAAAATGTTAGTGGGGGATGGGGCTGGGAACCATGGGGTAGGGGAGTAGGAGAAGGGTTGAAAAAGGGGGGAGTGGGTAGGAGATGGGGGTTGTGTAAAGGAGAACTGGAGTGGTCAGGGGAGAGAGGGAGAGGGACCCCTACATCAGTGTGTACTCACTTGGAGGCAGGTGGGACAGGATGGATGGATGGATAGATAGATAAGACAGACAGACTCCATCTTTCCTTTCTGTTTGCTGGGCTTTAGGCAGCAGAACAGTGTCTGTCGGGGAGAGTGAGTGGGGCAGACACAGGAAGAGAGGAGGGGAGGTGGGGAGGAGTAGAAGCAGCTCCTCTCCTCTTATTGGCTGTGCGGGCAGCAGGGGGAGGGGAGAAGTGTCAGAGCTGGCTGTGATACCCCAGTTCATCTATCTGGACGGAGCTCTCAGTGAGCTCCGATCCCCGTGCTGATCTGTCAAGCTCGGAGACGGTTTTCTCTGTGTCACTAGGACAGTCGGCGCTGCGCTAGTGGCGGGGATGTCTGCTACTAGAAGAGGCGACTCTGTTATAAGGTAAACCAGGTGACCGCGAGGCCTCTCTTATCGCGCAGGGCCTAAGGTGATTGCCTAATTTGCCTAATTTAGAGAGCCGCCTCTGCTTCCAATTGCCTTGGGCATTGCCAGCACCCTTGGTTCCTGGAGAGGTGATCTTTGTTGGAATGGACCTATTTGGAGCGGCAATTTCTGTCTCTGAAAGGTGGCGGGCAGTCATGACCGAGCTGTTGCTGAACCCAGATGAGCAGTTTTCACTCTCTTATTTGCTACCTACAAGCAGTTATTCATTTCCATAAATCTCAGTTACAGCTCAGGAATTGCTGTCCTACCATGTTACCCTTTGCACTCCAGTTTCCCAATGTGTCAATGCTCTTTACAAAAACTCAGACTGGCCATGGTATTTTTTTTTTCAAGAAGCAGAATGTATCAAAACAGCAATAATTTCTAGAGTCCAGGAATAATCCAGAATAGGGCAGCATTCTTCAAAATACTACATTTACTGATCTACTGCTATTTAATTTTCTACAAGGAAAAACTGGTTTAGGTTACACGTTGAAAATGTGACTGCGAACGTGAGCTATGTGCACTCACAGAGAACAGAAAACAGTGTGTTACAAGAACAAGATGGAAACTGTGGGGAAGCTGATCGATTGCTGTGGTCAAGAGATATTTACACTTTTTTGCATCGTTAAAATACTTCCAGTGTTGGTAAAAAGGAATGTCAATTAGTATCTGCAACTGTGCAGTTCACGCCTCAGTGCTTGTTATTACAGATGGTCTTCAAGAACAGGTTTACAAATTGTTAAAAATACCCCTGCTCCCAGTAAACTGTGCCAACCACCTTCCCCCTATAGTTCTGCAGGAGTAACAGCTCATACAAATCGATGGCAGGTTACTGCAGCCCAGTACCATTTCTTTTACCAGCCATGGAGGAGTCAGAGGAGGGAGGCAAGGACCTGAGAGAGCAAATAGAGACAAGCAAGGACCCGCACATGTGGCACAGTTTACTGTATTGAGGGGTGGCTTTTTTAACCCATTGCCGCTCACGCAACATGTGAGGCGGCAAAATGGGTGGCCTTTAATGCCCCCACGACGCAAATGTCACTGGACGGCTGATGTTTCTGTACTGAGATCAGGCTCATTGTGTGCTCCCAGCACAGAGACCGAGCTGTCAAACACAGCTCTCTGTCCTCACTAACGATCAGTAGCTGGCAGGAATGATCCTGATCATGTGACCACTGTAACAGCCAATCACAGTGGTAACTGATCTTTCCCATCCCCAGGTCTTCAGAACTTTTTACAGGGACGTTGTGGTGGCGGGAAGGGATTAGTAAACTTGTCCCTCAAAGTATACCCAAACAATTAACTGTTTTGGTCTTAAAGGCCAAGTTCACCTTTTTTTTCCCTTCTAAATTCCAGCTCCCCTATGTACCAATATACCATTAATGTACTTCTCTTGCAGAAATAAAACAGCTTTCTATTTAGTCTACACCCGCTGGACTGAACGAAAAAAAAAATCTGACAGCTCCGGTTGGAGCCGCTGTGCAATTAGCAGACCTCCAGCTGTTGTAGAACTACAAGTCCCATAAGGCATAGCAAGACTCTTGACAGCCACAAGCATGACACCCAGAGGCATGATGGGACTTGTAGTTTTGCAACAGCTGGAGTTCCACTAATTGCATATCTCTGCGCTATACTAACACAATCAAATGTTAGTACAGCAATCTCCCCTGTTGTGCTATAGTGTTCTGACAGGGAGAAGGCAGCCTGCCATTGGCCGAGAGCTCTGATCGGGAGCTGATCAGCAGACCTTTTTCAGTCATGACCCGTCAAAAGATGCTGACATTCGGCCATCGGACCAGCTGCCGGACACGGGCCGAATGTTGTCCGGTTTCTATTGAACTGGCCGAGTGTCTGACATTCGGTCCGTTTGTACTAGGTTTTAGAATGCGGCTGCCAGTAGATTTAAGCCTTGTACACACAACCGAGAATCTCGTCGTAAAAAAAACCCATCAATTTTCTCGACGAGATTCTTGTCAAGCTTTCCTTGCATACACACTAGGGGTGCAACGGATCAAAAAAACTCACGGATCGGATCGATCCTCGGATCAGAGCGAATAAAAAATAAAAAAATAAATAAATGTTACACCCACCGGAGTTTGATTCCACAGTTATTTTCAAACACAAAAACGGAGCTTATAAGCTTAAATACAGCATTTGTAAATCCAACGGACTCTTTACATGTTACATTTTAAAAGCAGCAGCAAACCTGCTGACCTTACATGGTTGCTAATGTGACAGAACACCTCTGATTTTAACATTTAACTAAATGGTAAATGTGAAAATCAGAGGTGTTCCGTCACATTTGCAATCATGTAAGCTTTGCTGCCGCTTTTAAAATTTTAAATGTAAACAGTCCGTTGGATTTCCAAATAATGTATTTAAGCATATAAAATACCGGAAATCTAAAACTCCGTTGGGTGTAACAAGATGTCCGCTTGGCCCCTTCTGCACAGTAATGAGAGTGAGGAGTGTGGGGTGGAGCAAGATGGCGGCGGCAAAACGTCACTACAGCAGCCGCCGCTGGGTGTACAAAGATGGCCTCCGCTCCGGAGCTAGGCCGAAGCCGCGGCCTTTCCTATGGCCGCGGATCGCGTGGTGATCCGAACAGGGTGACCCGTTCGGATCACGGATCACCACCGATGCGTTGCACCACTAATACACATTGTCCATTCCAAATCTCGTCATTAGAAAGCACGGTCACGTACGACGGCAGTATAAATGGGAAGTTCGATTTAAATGGCGCCACCCCTAGGGCTGCTTTTGCTAATCGCGTGTTAGTAAAAGCTTGGGGAGAGACGATTCGCGCTTTTCAGTCTTCATGCTTTCAGTTCGTTACAGCGTGACGAATGTGCCATCTCCATTACGAATGCTAGTTTTACCAGAAGGAGCGCTCCCGTCTCATACTTGAATCTGAGCATGCGCGATTTTTTAAGACTCGGAAAAGCATACACACGACTGGTTTTCTCGTCGGGAAACAGGCCGACGAGAATCTCAATGAGAAAAACGAGAATCCTGACGAGAAAATAGAGCGCAGACGCTCTATTTTTCTCGTCCAGATTCCCGGCAGTTTTCGCAACGAGAAACCATACACACGAACGGTTTTCTCAGCAAGAAAGCTCTCCCAACAGATTTCTTGTAGTTTTTTGCAGAGAAAATTGGTCGTGTGTACGAGGCTTCTGAGTTAGTTTTAGGCTGAACTTCTACTTTGAGGCTGGGTTCACATCTCCGTGAGGAGAAGCTTACAACAGGTGGTCCGGTGCATCCCTGTTCACCATTTCAGGTCAGATTTCGGCCCAAATTTTTGGCTGAATTTGGACCAGAAGACGCACAGGACTCATGTGGAGTTCACTCCGCAGCCGTGCCGGAGCTGTGTGAACTGGCTCCATTGAGAGCCGATCACAGGCTCCTAACATGCGAATTGGTTGCGGAGAAATCCGTATCCAATTCGCAATAGTGTGAACTTAGCCTCAGTCTCCAACAAGCCTGGAGCCAATTATCAACCATCCTCCGAGTAACAACGATTATAATGAATTGTGTGAGATTGCTTTGCATCTACATAACTAAAAACTTCCAAAAATAGAAGCTGTAACGTCACACAAAAGTGTACGTCTCAGACACCATACTGGAGAGGACTTTGTGCCAAACATGTGCAATTACTCTCGCTGATGGCATACAGACCTTTTTGGAAGTTGAGATTATTAGAATATGCATCCACAGGTTGGCATTCTAATATTAATAGAGACACATTAGGTTGCAACATAATGATATCAGAGGCCAGAAAAGCATGAAAAGTTTCTATGATACACTTACTGACAGAAAGGAATGGAATTCTCCTCTAGATGGATGCCAGGCACTGGCAATCTTTAAGCATTGCACCCAAAGATTCTGTCACGTCTACAGCAGTCTCGAAAATTTGGAGGGGGTCTTAAAACGATTTACGGTACTTGTCAAACTTTGCTGTATGTTTGAAAAGACCTTAAGAGGAAATGTATTATTCATTAGGGATGAATAAAGTTATCTGCAAAATCAGATTGAAAATGTTTTCTTTCCTTATATTCATGCAGACCTGTCCAGTCGTCAGAGAATCATACAATATATTCATTACGATTACATGGAGATTCATACAACTCAGGAATAAAAACACCAGACAGATATGCGCAATATTCAGGTGATACAAACTTGGCGACCGTATACGGTGGTGACTTGGTGCCTTGAGGGGGAGGGATCCAGCATGAACCCAAAAACGTGCATGTGGTTGATTTGTTTCTATTATCGAGTATTAGAAACAAAAAATGTATGAAGAGATGGTGACTGCATGGTTGGATTTTAACCACTTCCAGCCCTCAGGATGTACCTGGATGTCCTCAGGTAAAAGCAGCTATACCTGGATCATGGCTGCAGCTGCATTCATGACCCTGGTATCAAGATTTTCAGCCAACAGTAGGCTTTACTGTAAAATAAGGATGAGCTCAGGAGTGTTCGCACACCCCACATGCAGAGCCCGCCAGGAAGTCTGTACTGCGTTGCGCTAATCACAAGCAGCGAGACATTGTCCCCGATGCGAGGCTGCAGAGATCGGGAAATGTCTCACTGCCTGTGATTAGCGCAGTGCAGTGCCGACTTGCAGGTGGGTTGTGCGAACACGCCGGAGCTCATCCTTACTGTAAAAGTGATCTGAGTGATCTGTCACCGCCCCAGCCATCTCAAGTGATGTTGTTCATCCCTTGTGATAGCAATATAGTGGAGTAAAAGAGAAATAAATTAAAGAAAGTGTAAAAAAAAAAATGCCCCTCTGTGCTCACACGCAAATATGCACGTAGGTTCCCAAATGCATATGTAAACAGTGATTGCATCACACATGTGAGGTATTGCTGAGAACATCAGTGAGAGAGCAGTAATTTAGCACCAGAGCCTACATTTAAAGTGGAAGTCCACCCCAACACTAAAATCGCTACATCTATAAAACATCCACGATCTAACACCAACCCATCTAGCCCTGTAAAGTAGAAATCAGTATACATACATTTTTTTGAAGCCGGTGCGGTCTCCAGAGGACGCAGCCAAAAACAGCTGGGAAATGAATGGGACTTTACTCAATCCATAGACTTACTATGGGACTTCCGTTGTCAGCTAGCTCCGCTGCACCCACCTCTACTCAACCCATAGACTTACTATGGGACTTCCGTTGTCAGCTAGCTCCGCTGCACCCACCTCTACTCAAACCATAGACTTACTATGGGGCTTCCGTTGTCAGCTAGCTCCGCTGCACCCACCTCTACTCAACCCATAGACTTACTATGGGGCTTCCGTTGTCAGCTAGCTCCGCTGCACCCACCTCTACTCAACCCATAGAGACTTACTATGGGGCTTCCGTTGTCAGCTAGCTCCGCTGCACCCACCTCCACATCGAAGCCGCAGCTGACAGCTCAGCGTGGAATTGGGTCGGATCGGCTTCAGAAAAGGCATGTATATTGATTTCTTCTTTAGGGCTCATTTACACTTGCTTCAGCACATTAACGGCTAGTCTACACTTGCATCAAAAACAAGGCTTCAGACAGGCTTTGTTAAAGCTCTCTGAATGCTAGTCAAAGCTCATGTCACTAAATAAAATGGTTAGCTTAGTCTCCCATTTACACCTTGTTTTTGCTTTGCCTCAAAAATTATACCCCATGTAGCTTTAGTGGTGCTTCAAAGCATCTATAGAAGTCTATGGCAAAGCTCGCTTGAAGCACCACCGAAGCCCCATGCAAAAGCAAGGACTGTTAGCTAAACCATTTTAATTTAGTGACAGGGGCTTTAACAAAGTGTGTCCGAAGCCATGTTTTGAAGCAAGTGTAAACTAGCCCTTGCGGGGCTAGGGAGGTTCGTTTTAGATCGTGGATGTCTGTAAATGCAGGGATTTTAGGGTTAGGCTGGACTTATCCTTTAACTCTAAACTGTAAAGGCTTTTAACCGCTTCCCAACCGCCGCACAAAGCTATACGTCAACAGAATGGCACGGACAGGCAAATAGGCATGTATATATTTGTCCCCTTTAAAATTTGCTGCCGCGTGGTCACGCGCGCCACCCTGCTGCGAGCTACGTGCCCGCGGACTCGATGTCCCGGGATAGTGTCACGGAGCTGAAGAACGGGGAGATGTTCGTATAAACACAACATCTGCCCGTCCTTCCCCTGACACTGATTGTCTGTCCCCTCTCATCAGGAACAGCGATCAGTGACGTGTCACAGCAAGCCACGCCCCCTAACAGCTAGAAGCACTCCCTAGGTCACACTTAACCCTTTCAGCGCCCCCTTCACTGCCAGTGTCATTTTTACAGTAATCTGTGCATTTTATAGCACTGATCGCTGTAAAAATGACAATGGTCCCAAAAGTGTCCAATGTGTCTGCCATAATATCGCAGTCACGATATAAAAAAAAATATATTAATAAAAATGCCATAAAACTTGCCCCTATTTTGTAGACGCTATAACTTTTGCGCAAACCAAACGCTTCTTGGTAAAAAAAATTACCAAAAATATGTAGACGGATACATATCGGCCTAAACGGAGGGGATTTTTGGGGGATATTATAGCAAAAAGTAAAAAAATATTGCATTTTTTTCAAAATTGTCGCTTTACTTTTGTAGATAGCGCAAAAAATAAAGACCGCAGAGGTAATCAAATACCACAGAAAGAAAGCTCTATTTGTGGGGGAAAAAAGGCTGTTAATTTTGTTTGGAAGCCACGTCGCACGACCGCGCAATTGTCAGTTAAAGCGTCACAGTGCCGAATCGCAAAAAGTGGCCTGGTTTTTGGCCAGCAAAATGGTCTGGGGCTTAAGTGGTTAAAGTGTCGGATACTGAGATTTCCCCCCCCCCACCCTAGGTAGTTTGTTAATATTACTTGTAAGTTTTTAAATCTTGACACGTTTGGCATCTATTTACTCGGTGCAACATTATCCTTTATATTTTACCACAAAATTGTGTATTTTGCTGAAAATTAGCATTATAAAAATGGCTGCTGCAAATTTGAGAAAAAAGAAGGAAGGAGGTATTCTCCAGGGCCTCACCTTTCACAAAATGTTTGTTCCAAGTAATGTCAGAATAGGGAAATGACAACAAGTAGTTAATCCCAGCCTGTTCTTTTTACAAGATGTACATTCCTGCATCGTCTATTCAGACAGTGTAAAGTGCACAGACGCACAATTTAAAATCGCTCAATTCCATTTTCCATCGAGATTGGTCCGACTCTTCTAGCAGAGGAGAATATTGGCTGAGTTGAGCAGAACTCCGTAATCATTTCAGATTTAAAGCCTTTAGTAAATAATTTCTTATTCTCAGTTACTGACATGTGTAATACCAGTTACTGATGCACATGTCATTGACCCTATTTTTTTCCTGCCAAGCTGTGTAAAGTTGGACCACCCTGCAGGTTTTTATGCTTCTATCATATGACGCCAGTCACTTCTAGTCACGCTCCCTCTGAAGCAAGTATCAACGGGCATCCTCTCTCCCCCTTCCAACTATACAACAACATTTTGTATCCATACAACCTCAACATATCACAATGGGCTCATTAAAAACACAAGAAAATGTGACAAGTTTCACCCCCCCCCCCCCTCGTATGGCTTACTATACCTGATGGTATTTGTGCACACAAAAGGTAATGTTATAAGTATACAGTTTCTGCCACAGCCTGTACAATCAGAAGATTTCCTAGGTCTAATCCAGGTTTTGCTTTTTTTTTTTTTTTTTTTTAAATCAACTTAAAGTGGAGCTCCACCCAAAAGAAAAGGGGGAGTCCTGCTTTAAGCACTTCTCCCCCCCCCCCACCTCTTCCCTGCCAATTAAGAGGTCTTTTTTTTTCTTTGGGGGTGGGGAGAGGGAGGAATGGTTACCTAGTTTTGACAGGTACCCGACCCGAGCGGAGGTTCTCCTCTCCCCCTCCCTGCATTTATCAGGGACACATCACAGGTCCCAGGTGACTGCTGTACCATTCAGGACACGCAGCGCAACTCGCGCACCCAGCTGTGAAGCCGCAAGTTGACACTGCCCGGTGCCCACCGTTGAAACGTCGGTGCCGGCGAGATAAGAGGGAGACAAACGATGGCTTGGGTCCCCACATTGCTGGATTATGGGACAGGTTAGTATGTTTATTAAAAAGTCAGCAGCTACAAATTTTGTAGCTGCTGACTTTTAATAAAACATAGGAACGACTGGAGTTCCTCTTTAAATAACTTTTCTAGAATATTTACAATTAAACTCAGTCTGATTTGTTTTTCTGTCTCTCACTGAAAAAGTGTACTAGACACACAAACACTTCACACAACCGTGATGACTAAGTTGGAGCATAACATTTTAACATGTATCTGTTCCCAGGAATAGCTATGACTCAGCCTTTAAGAGTATTTCCCACCATGCCACATTCCTTCTAGTTTCTTGTCTACCTGTCCTAACCAGGTACATCTCAGCTATTGTGTCACCTCCTATATAGTATACGTGCTGCACTGTCATCCTACACTGGGGGTATAGGATTGTATATATGGAGGGTGTGTGTGTGTTTTTTTCTATTGGTTGAACTGGAAGTGTCTTTTTTCATCCAGACTTGCTATGTAACTTATCTATACAATCTGTACATTATAGTCCTGTCATTCCCAACCTAGTACCTAACCGCTTATAATCACCCTTTTAAAGCTTCACACTAGCCATTTATCCACCGACATTGCTGTTATTCCATCCTTGTAAACTATCCTGTCCCCCCCCCCCCCCCTTCTACCCCTGTCCCATCTCAGCCTGCCTGTCCCCCCCCTTCTACCCCTGTCCCATCTCAGCCTGCCTGTCCCCCCCCCCTTCTACCCTGTCCCATCTCAGCCTGCCTGTCCCCCCCCCCTTCTACCCCTGTCCCATCTCAGCCTGCCTGCCCCCCCCCTTCTACCCCTGTCCCATCTCAGCCTGCCTCCCCCCCCCTTCTACCCCTGTCCCATCTCAGCCTGCCTGTCCCCCCCCCCTTCTACCCCTGTCCCATCTCAGCCTGCCTGTCCCCCCCCCCTTCTACCCCTGTCCCATCTCAGCCTGCCTGTCCCCCCACCTTCTACCCTGTCCCATCTCAGCCTGCCTGTCTCCCCCCCCCCCTCTACCCTGTCCTACCTCAGCCTGTCCGCCCCCCCCACCGACCCTGTCCTACCTCAGCCTGCCTGATCCCCCTTCTATCCTGTCCCACCTCAGCCTGCCTGATCCCCCTTCTATCCTGTCCCACCTCAGCCTGCCCCCCCCCCTCTACCTTGTCCTACCTCACCACAGCCTGCCCCCCCCACCCCCACCGCTACCTTGTCTCACCACAGCCTGCCCGTCCACCGCTACCTTGTCCCACCACAGCCTGCCCGTCCACCGCTACCTTGTCCCACCACAGCCTGCCCGTCCACCGCTACCTTGTCCCACCACAGCCTGCCCGTCCACCGCTACCTTGTCCCACCACAGCCTGCCCGTCCACCGCTACCTTGTCCCACCACAGCCTGCCCGTCCACCGCTACCTTGTCCCACCACAGCCTGCCCGTCCACCGCTACCTTGTCCCACCACAGCCTGCCCGTCCACCGCTACCTTGTCCCACCACAGCCTGCCCGTCCACCGCTACCTTGTCCCACCACAGCCTGCCCGTCCACCGCTACCCTTTCCTGCCACCGCTACCTTGTCCCACCATTACCCTTTCCTGCCACCGCTACCTTGTCCCACCACAGCCTGCCCGTCCACCGCTACCTTGTCCCACCATTACCCTTTCCTGCCACACCACTACTTACCCTGTCCACTACTACACGGTCCTACCATAGTCTACCCATCCACCACTACTCTGCCCTGCTACAGCAAGCCTGTCTACCACAGCCTTCTCATCCACTGTTTCTTGCCACAGCCTGCCTGTCCACTGCCACCCTGTGCTACTCTATCCTACTCCACTACCACAGCCTGCCCACCCACTGTGTCCGAATACAACCTGCCTGCCCACTACAGTCTACCAATCCACCGTTACTTTTTCCTACCACATCCTGCCTGTCCAATTTCAGCCTGCCTGCCCTCTATCCTACCACATGCTGCCCACCCAACCTGTCCTAATATAACCTGCCTGCCCACTACTCCCCAGTCCTACCCCAGCTTGGCTGCCATCACCTGACCTGTCACTTCCTGTCATACTATGTCCTTCCTAGTCATTCCTCCAGCGGTGTATACCGAGAACCTTCCCCAGCCCGCTCATATCTCCTCTCCCCTCCCCTCCCCTCCTTTAATCTTCTCTTCGCTCTAACCGGCACCTCTTCCACACACACACTCGCCCCGATCTCTTACCGGCCCCCGGAGCTTCTCTCCACCGCCCCCGCCATAGTCTTCAGCAGTCACCGTGACTAAGCAGCAGGACCCAGCAGCGTCACAATAAGAGGTCAGGGGCGGAGCTCCGCTCGTCACAGCAGACAGCTGGGCGGGCGTTGAACGTCACGGGATTAAAAAGGGGATTCCGAGTGGCTGGAGCGGAGGGGGGCGGGAACGTTCTGGGAAGTGAAAGTTCAAGCTGAGCAGCTGATCCTCATGAGACCAGACTGAGCCCAGCGATCCTGTTTACTAATACTGGCCTCAGTCCCATTGTGCTACATACTACGTCTGTGCTGAGACCTGATATTCTATTGTGTATAAAACACAATGCCGACTTTTGGGGCCCATTCACACCACACGCAGGTACCAGAATTCTTAATGACACCCTAATGAGGGAGCCAGATACAACTGTTTATTTACTGATCTGAACGCAGCTGAATTCTTTTCAATGGAGCCATTCACAAACATGGGCTGCATTCCAATCTGTAACACACAACACAAAAATCTGCATCCAAGAGCACGCGCTTCAAGCACTTACGTGTATAAACGCATGTATACATGTAAGTGTGTGTATACATACATGTACTGGACACTTTATTAGGTACACCTTGCTAGTACCAGGTTGGACCCCCTTTTTCCTTCAGAACTGACTAAGGCCCCTTTCACACTGGGGCGGGCAGGAGCGGTGGCAGTATAGCAGCGCGATTTTCAGCGCTGCTATACCGTCGTTCTTACCACGGTATGCGGTCGCTAGGGGGGTAAATTTAACCCCCGCTAGCAGCCGAAAAAGGGTTAATACCACCCGCAAACCGCGGCTATTGCTGCGGTTTGCGGGCGGTATTACCGCGCTGTCCCATTGATTTCAATGGGAGACCGCGGTAAAGGAGCGGTGAACACACCGCTCCTTTACCGCTGTAAAGAAGCGGCTAGCAGGACTTTTGGAGCGGTCCTGCTAGTGCACCGCTTCAGTGTGAAAGCCTTCGGGCTTTCACATTGAAGGCTAAAGGGCATGATTTTTTTCATGCGGTATAATAGCGCTAATATTAGCGCTAAACCGCATGAAAAACGCCCCAGTGTGAAAGGGGCCTTAAAGTGATTGTAAAACATTACAATCCACTTTTTTACTACAGGTAAGCCTATAATAAGGCTAAGGCCCCTTTCACACAGGACGGATCAGTCATGATCCGCCCCGTGAACCACCGCTTGCTCAGCGGGGATCGCTCCGTTGATCCCCGCTGAGCCGGCGGATGACTGGGCGGTCCCCGCACACTGTGCAGGGACCGCCCTGTCAGATCTCCGCTCTCCCCTATGGGGGATCGGATGAACACGGACCGTCTGTGTTCATCCGATCCGCAGACGGATAGAAAAATAGAAATGTTTTTATCCTGAAAAACAGAGCATTGCGGGCACGGAGGAGATCGGGTGTCAGCGGATGTTCATCCGCTATCCCATAGGGATACATGTATGTCCGTTTTTCATCCGAAAACGGATGGGTGAAAAACGGACATACAGTCCGCCCGTGTGAAAGGGGCCTTACCTGTAGCTACCCCGGATATCCTAAACCTGCACGGTTTAGGAGATATCCCCCTGTGTCTGCATGTGCCAACGTCATTGGCACATGCGCACTAAAGCAATGGCACGTTTCTGCCGTTGCTTCAGCTAGTGTGCCGTTACCAGCAGCTCCCGCGTGCGAGTGACGTCATTGCGGCTCCGGCCAATCATAGCGCCGGTGCCCCCGATACCCGGAAGGAACTCCGGGAGCGATGTCACCAGCCAGAGCTGTGTACTGGGACCGCTGTGGGGGCTTCGAGATAAGGTGAGTATTTCATAATGAGCTAGTATGCTATGCATACTAGCTCATTATGTCCTTGTCCTGCAGGTTTTTTTTTTTTTTTGGTGGGTTTACAACTACTTTAAGTCTAGGTTTACATTTATGTGGTTTGTGCGGATTTTTTTTTAGGCACATTTTGCGGTTCGTTTTTAAACCTGTGTTTTTGAATGCAGCTTTCATGCGTTTTGCACCCCCCCCCCCTTTTAAAAACATAGTATATAGCTGCTTGCTAAGGAGTGAGCCGGGAAGCCAGCCACTGTGTCCTTAGCAATATGTAGAAGAATACATTATTGGCTTAAATTGATAAAGAAATTAGTTTTTTACATTATTATTTTTTTGGATATGTATTATAGCAAAAAAAGTAAAAAATATGTTTTTTTTTTCAAAATTGACGGTCTTATTTTGTTTATAGCGCAAAAAATAAAAAACGCAGAGGCGATCAAATATCACCAAAATAAAGCTCTATTTGTGGGGGGAAAAAATGGACATCAATTTTATTTGGGTACAACGTCGCACATATCGCAAAAAAAATGGCCTGGTCAGGAAGTGGGTAAAACCTTCCGGAGCTGAAGTAGTTACAATTGTGAAACAACAAAGTTCCCACATCCCACACACTGGAGTTTTGCTCCTCGCCCTCTGCTTGGTTTCTCCCCAACCCTCCTATGTCACCGCATATATTAGCAGATCTCCAGCGAGCCCTTTCAGTTCTTCTGGGACAAGATGTCATTGCCCCAGTTCCCGTGGCAGAATTGTTCCAGGGGTCTTATTCTTACCAGTTTGTTGTTTCCAAGCCCAAAAGGTGGCATTTGCCTTCAGCCTAGTACACACGGCCGAGATTCTCGTCAGAAAAAAAAACGTCAGTTTTCCTGACAAGATTCCTGGCAAGTTTTCTTCTTTTGAATGGCACAAATGCGGTGACGTCATCGACTACGACGAGCATGCGCTCGTCACATTCGATGCCGTCGCCACCATCTTGCTCCACCCTACCTATGTCTTGGAAGCTACCACGCATGCGTCAAAGTCATTTCGAGCATGCGCGGGTTTCCATGGGTGAGTATACACACGCTCGGGTTTTTCATCGGGAAACAGGCCGACAAGAAAATTGAGAGCAGGTTCTCTATTTTTCTCGTTGAGATTCTGGGCAGATTTCCCGACGAGAAACCTCAAAACCTCGTACACACGCACGGTTTTCTCGACAAGAAAGCTCTCCCAGCAGTTTTCTTGTCGTTTCTTGCCGTGAAAACCGGCCGTGTGTACAAGGCTTTATTCTGGACATGAATGTACTGAAGGAATCTACCAAAATTTGTCATTGCCTCCCTTCACCTCCATGGATATCAAAGATGCTTACTTACAGTACATGTTTCCTTTATTTCCAGGTTCATTACTTTGCTGTGGGGCTCCTGCACCATCAGTTCATGACCATGTGCTTTGACCTTTACGCTGCAGCTCTGGTTTTCACCAGTAGCCCTTGTACTAGCCCAGCTCTGTTTTTGTGGCATCCACATTGTAAGATATTTAGATGACCTCCAACTGAGGAAACAATTAGCATGGGCGCTTTAAAATACATGAAATTACAGTCAAGATGCTTCAGCAATTCTGATGGATCCTGAAGGTATTATTGTTGGAACAGATTAATCGTTTGGCATGTGGGTCTAGTCCAGGACACACCAATAATTTCGATACAGCAGTCTCAAATCTGAACTCTTCAGTCCAGGGCTGTCAAACTCTCAATTTTTGCATGAGAGTCCTAGGATAGAAGGATGTCCCATTGGTCCAGTTTCACTTCTGACATCAACAACGGACCATTCTGTCGTCATGGGACAAGATACAGTACGGTCACTGGATAGATCAAATTGTCTAGCGTCAAGGACCAGGTTGTCCCTGGGCTGGTGGCTCAGGAATCTGGCTCTGGAGTTGGGCAGGTCCCTCTTTCCTGTCGTTCGGATGATCTTCACAATAGACTCCAGCCTATCAGACTGGGGAGGAGTCCAGGGCACCCTGTTGGTGCAGAGGAGCTGGTCTTGGGAGGACTTTTGTCTACTAATCGACATCTTAGAACTTCATGCATTTGGCTATCTGTACAGCATTGACGCGCCCTACACGAAGGTCATCTGACCTGGATTCGGTTGAAAAACATCTCGCAGAGAGAATAGCAGTAGATGAGATCCTGTCCTGGGCAGAACTTCACGTTCCATGTACATTTGAGGTGTCAAAAAACTTTCAGGCAGCCCGCAGTACCTGGACTTGGGAGAGTGGTCCAGTCCTTACGCCCAGAGTAGTTCCAGGACCTGTGATGCAGATGGGGGACACCAGATATGGAACTACTGGAATATGCTTAAAAACTGTTGGTGTAAAATTTTCTATTTTGAGTAGGAACTAGCCACAGAGGGATCACTTTGATGCAGTTGACCAGCTTGAATATGTTTTGCAATATATGCAAACCAAGAATCCCTGTTTTTATGCAACAGATTGTGAGAAATAATTAAGGGTGTCCCATACATGTGAGGTATCACCGTGACTGACAGCTGGAATGAAATTGTGCGAGTTCAGCTGAACTTGCATGATTTCATTCCCGCACGTCAGCCCTGACTTCGGGGGGGATTTCAGAGACATCTGTGCCGGTTTCTGCACAGATGTCTATTGAAATCGAACCCTGAAGTCACCAAAAGTAGTACAGAAACTACTTTTGGGAATCGGTGCGGCGCCGCACCAATTCGGATTGTGCCATTGCCGGCAATAGCAGCTGATTTGGCATGCAATTTGACATGTCAAATCACATGCCAAATCGCTGCAACGTGAACCAGGGCTAAATGTCAGATCAAGGGAAGTAATTCTAGCACTAGACCTCCTCTGTAAATCTAAAGATGTAACCTGTAAGGGCTTTTAAAGCGTCGCCTATGGATAGTAAAATTTACATTGCGTTTCGCCATTGCACGGGTGTACGTAATTTTCATTTTAAAGCGCGGTATGTTTGGAATCTATTTACTTAGCGTAACATCTTTTATATTTTACAAGCAAATAAGGGATATGTATTTATTTATTTTTTTAATGCACAAAAACACCAGCAGCGCATATACCGTGTGACAAAAAAAATTGAATAACACACCAATTTATTCTCAAGGGCCTCTGCGTTAAAAAATACATAACATTTGGGCGTTCTAAATAATTTTCTAGCAAAAAATACTAATTGTTACATGTAAACAAAAAGTGCTAGAAAAGGCCAGGTCTGGAAATGAAATGATCATACATATGTACACTCCTTATACCTGGAAGCATTGTTTCTATATTATCTGTCACCACTGCATACAAAGTGGGTAGAAAGCCCTGAAAAGTACTACACTGGCTGGACTGAAGCTCATGAAAGCCGCGACCTCCCCACAACATACACTCACTGGCCTACGTACACCTTGCTAGTACCGAGTTGGACTCACTTTTGCCTTCAGAACTGCCTTATTCTTCATGGTATAGATTCAACAAGGTATTGGAAACATTCCTCAGAGATTTTGGTCCATATTGACATGATAGCATGTTGCTGCAGATATGAGTGAGTGAATAACTTATATAGCGCTACAAATGCGAACTAAATCCCCTCAAGGCGCTTTGCATCCGGTGACGTCCTGATCCTTTAGAAGAGGTGGGTCTTACGTTTTTTCCTGAAGGCCCGATGGTTTTCTTCCATACCCGTGGTCCTTGGACTGCAAATCTTCGTTCTCCCTTCGATTTGTAGCGGGACTTGGGGATGTGGAGGAGGTTTTGATTGGTTGATCGGAGAATGCGTTTGGGGGCGTAGTGTTTTATCTTATCGCATAAATATTGAGGAGCGTTTCCTTGTGTGCACTTGTGGGTGAGGCAGAGGGTCTTGATTGTGACCCGATCCTTTACGGTTAGCCAATGCAGGGTCCTCAGTGAAGGGGTGATCGATTCCCAAGTTTTTTTCCCTGTTACCAGTCTGGCTGCCGTGTTCTGGACGACTTGTAGGCGCAAAATCTGATATTTAGGAAGTCCTATGTAGAGGGAGTTTGCGTAGTCGAGTCGGGAGTTGATGATTGTTCCCACTACTACTGCTATGTCGTCTTCCAGGATGAAGGGGATGAGTCTATGCAGCAGGCGGAGAAGATGGTGGGATCCGCTGACTACTGATCCTATTTGTGCATCCATCGACATCTCCGAGTCAAAAATGACTCAGAGACTTTAGACTTAGGTGCTCGGGGTAATGGTCTGTCCAAGAATGGTGGGTAGTATCCAAAAAGTCTTTGTTTTTGTCTTTTGGTTTGCGTGCAGGAGAAGAAGTTCTGTTTTAGATCCATTGAGTTTGAGGGAACTCTCAGTCATCCAATCATCGATCAATGTGAGGCACTTTTCCAGTCTGTGATATTGGTCTTTTTTTCCGGTGATACGAAAGTAGAGTTAAGTGTCGTCAGCGTATGAGTGGTAGCACAAGTCTTGTTTGCTGATGATTTTGAGGAGTGGGCGGAGGTAAATGTTAAAGAGCACAGGTGAAAGGGGTGATCCTTGAGGGACTCCGCAAGAAATTGCGCGAGTTTCAGAGGTGAAGGCTCCTAGTTTCACTGTTTGGGAGTGATTTTTTAGGAAGGATGCGAACCAGGGTAGATCAGGGTCTGCAACTCCTGCTACTTCTTTAAGGCGGATGAGTAGCGTTTTGTGGTCTACTGTGTCAAACGTTGCACTGAGATCCAGCAGCACCAGTAGACATGATTCTCCGTCATCTGCAGCTTCAAGAGCGTCATCCCATATTTTGAGAAGGGCTGTTTCTGTGCCATGGCCTGGACGGAAGCCTGATTGTAGTGGATCCAAGAGTTTGTGGGTGTCCAAATGGAGTTGTAGCTGTTGTACTACTGCTTTCTCCATGATCTTTGAGATGGTGTTGAGATTTGTTACTGGTCTGCGGTAGTTTGGGTCTTTTGGGTCGAGGTTGGGCTTCTTTAGGAGGGGTTTGACTATGCCTTGCTTGAGGGAGATCAGAACATGTCGGTTGCATATCCATGATGCAAATCTCCTGTTCCACCACATCCCAAAGGTGCTCTATTGGATTGAGATCTGGTGACTGTGGAAACCATTGGAGTACCGTGACCTCATTGTCTTTTTTAAAAAAAAACAGTGGTGAGATCATTTAAGCTTTGTGACATGGTGCATTATCCTGCAGTAAGTATCTTTATGCCAGGGGTGCCCAACCTTTTGAAGCGTGAGGGCCACTTAAGCGACTTGGTAACTGGTCATGGGCCACAATTAGTGGAGCGGGCGCATGGCAGGTCCATGTCCGCTCTGCATAGGTTCGGATTGGAGGTAGGACACAAGTCAGTTTACATCTGCCACTCCTTAGAGGTGAATGGAGGGTCCAATTGGGTTGGACTAACTGTGTGAAAGGGGCCCATGTCTGCTTTCACACTGAAGCGCTGCGGTTTACCCGCACCGCGGATACAATGCAGTTTACCTTTGGCTTTTCTGCACTTTGCAATAGATTTCTATTATATTCTGCAGGGTTTGTGCACTTTCAGGAAGCTCACCAAACTTGCAGGTAATAACAGAGGTCTATGGCTCAGTGCAGGTAACCCACAGGTGCACTGCTCTGCATCTGCGGATTAGTTTGAAAGCAGCCCAGTAACCACTGCAGAACAGATATGCCCATATATATGTAGCACACGGACCTTTTTCCTGCCTGGCTCACTCGCAAGTTAGGGCACACCGTGCTATATGCCCGTACCCTCCTGTTTGAAGAGGTTAAGCGGTGTTCACAAATTTTGGGTCCTGCAGCGAGTTACCTTCCTCCACTGGTTCTCGTCCCCAGTGTATGGGAACAAGTCTCTATTTCTCCCCCCAAGAAGGCCAATGTCCAGAAACACCAGAGAGTTTATTTTCTATTGCTGCGTAGTAGACAGGGAAAGATGATGAGAGAAATAATAGGTTTGAGGGATTAGATCCAGGCACAACTAGTAACTTTGTCAACACTCGATCCCGAATGAGTTTAGCTCACCCGGATAGTCCTCTCTCACAGTCCTAGCAGCCAAAGTGATGCTCGAACGGCTCTGCCACCCTATCCCCTCCAGGGACGGGTTTAAGAAATCCTTAAACCTCTGTAGAATTTGGAGAACAGAACAATGCCAATGGGCACTCTACAGGGCTAGCTTTGCGGAGTAAAGAATCCTTCCCTCTGACAGGTCACAAGGCCTCTCCCCTGAGACAGCGATCTTCCATCACTCATCTCCTTAATGGGACCGATCTTCCCCTGGCTTCCCTTTGGTCAGAGCGGGTACCCTCACCTGGGAACCCTGGGACTCTTCTTTCGAGGGTAGGCCCAAGCTAAAGGTGCTGGGCCTACTAGTAGAGTTGCAGCCCCAGGCTAAAAGTGCCTGGGTCTGATCACACCCACACGTACCCCTGGCCATGAGGGCCACCGAAGGTGGGGTACGTGTCTCACTCCTGCTCCTCCTTGACTCCTCTCCTCGACACTCCTCTCCTCGACTCCTCAAAAAATGGCGTCTGCCCCTTAAGTACCCTCTCCCGGCATGCACAGCAGGTTAACCACGCCCACTGTACCGCTGCCGAGAGGGGACACCCCAAGGCGTAGCAATGTCACCTACGGTTCAACCCTGACCCGATATTGTAGCGCCACCTACAGGCCGCAGGGAACCATACACCAGGTAGCATCACATAGGCAGAAGCAAATACCTGACAATCAAAGCGGTCTGAGCCTGACTACTAACTCAGACCAACCCCTAAATTTAGGCACATCACACCCCTGAAAAGTAAAGAGGTGCTACATATACACTGTGATTTTAGTAATAAACTGACCTTAAATACCAGTATTCTATTCCATCCCAGAGCAGGAGGTCCCGGGTCACATTTGGCACCCGGGCCACTGGTTGGGCACCCCTGCTTTATGCCCTGTACACACGAGCGGAATTTCCGTCGCAAAAAAGTTGGATGGTTTTTCCGACGGAATTGCGCTCAAGCTTGGCTTGCATAACCACGGTCACACAAAAGTTCTCTGAACTTTCGAGCATTAAGAACGCGGTGACATACAACACTACGACGAGGCGAGAAAAATAAGTTCAATGCTCCCAAGCATGCATCAAATTGTTTCCGTGCATGCATGTTTTTTTTCCCGTCGGAATTGCATACAGACGATCGGAATTTCTGATAGGAACTTTTTCCGTCGGAAAAATAGAGAACCTGCTCTTAATCTTTTGCTGGCGGAAATTCCGACAGAAAAAGTCTGATGGACCATACACACGGTCCGAATTTCCGACCAAAAGCTCACATTGGACTTTTGCTGGCGGAAATTCCGCTTGTGTGTATGGGGCATCAGAGATGGACATGGTCAGCAACAATTATTAGGTAGGTTGTGGCATTTAAACAATACTAAATTGGTACTAAGGGGCCCAAACTGTGCCAAGAAAATATCCCCCACACCATTACACCACCACCACCAGCCTGAACCGTTGATAAAAGGATGGATCCATGCTTTCATGTTGTTTATGCCAAATTCTGAACCTACCATTTGAATGCTGCAGCTGAAATCAAGACTCAACACAGCAGGCAACATATTTTCAATCTTCTATTGTCCAATTTTGGTGAGCCTGTGCAAATTATATTCTCAGTTTCTTAGCTGACAGGAGCGGCACCCGGTGTGGTCTTCTGCTGGTGTAGCCCATCTGCTTCAAGGTTCGATGTGTTGTGCGTTCAGGGATGGTATTACCGTTGCCTTTCTATTATCTCAAACCAGTCTGCCCATTCTCCTCTGACATCAACAAGGCATTTTCGGCCACACAACTGCCACTGACAAGATATTTTCTCTTTTTCTGACAATTCTCTGTAAACCCTAGAGATGGTTGTGTGGGAAAAACCCAGTAGATCAGCAGTTTTTTAAATACTCAGACCAGCCTGCCTGGCACCAACAACCTATGTTTAAAGTCACTTAAATCCCCTTTCTTCCCAGTTCTGATGCTCAATTTGAACTTCAGCAAGTCGTCTTCACCACGCCTAAATGCATGGAGTTGCTCCCATGTGATTGGCTGATTAGCAATTTGTGTTACCAAGCAATCAAACAGGTGTAAAAGTGTCCGGTGAATATATATATGCAATGAGTATACTGCTGCATGTACATCAGAAATGCTTCACAAATCAATGTCAAAAGCAAAACCCTGATGCATCCGTTTACTTCCATTATGGGAAGTGATGATGGCTAACCTCATTGTGGTAGGTTACTGCACATCTTTGCACTGTTTTTCAGTAAGGTGTTATCTGACAGTTTCTAACTATCCTTGTCATTCCTTATCTTTATATCATCTTACTATTTGCAGCCCCTCCCCGTGAGTTTTTTTTATACTGCATACAAGGAAGTTTTTGCACACAGGGCATGGACCTGAATTGCTGAGTCACTGTGTAGTTGCAGTCCTGTTTTTCAGAGAATGGAATGTACAGAGATAAAAAAAAAAAAAGCAGTGTTTTTTATGTGAATATGATTTAGATACTTTTCGCATACCTCTTCAGGTATACCCTAGTCACATAGGAAAATTTGTCATTTAAATAGATAGCTCCTGTGAACACTATTATCTTGACACTGACCACAACACGCTAACCTATTCTTCTGAAATTCAATGTGCTCAAACCTGCAATTTTAGTCACAGGTAACCAAGTCCCCCAGTCAAACAGCACAGGAGCGATGGATGTCTTCATGTAATTATGCCTTAGCTGAGTTCAGCCTATTATTACTATTAGCCATGCTAATCCCCTACATCCTCTTTCTAGCCACTTCTTGCCAACATGTGTGCATTTCAATAGCCACTGCATGATATTTCTAAAGTCAGGTTTTTGTACAGTGACAACAGCGGACCGCGCCTGTTCAATCTGTCAGCATTGTAGCTAAAGAATATGCCACCGGATGACAATGCAGATGAACAATTGGTAGACAAAGTGTTGTCACCCAATAACAGGTAATGCCTGCATAAGGGACCTTCATGGCAGGATCACCAGGTATTCTTAAGGCTGCAGAGTTAAAAATATTTAAAATTTATTTTGAAAATACATTAACGTGTTAAAGTTGAACTGAATTTAACTTGCTTGTTCCCGCAGACTCCCTTCACAGTATGCAACAAACCTCTGCAGATTCCTCTAAAAGGTAGAAAAAAAAGCAAAAAAAAAAACACACACACACTATCTTTAGAGGGTCCCTATTTGCACTGCTTGGCTTGCCATATACAATTTTCTATTACAATTTTCCTTTAGATTTACCACTCAGGCTTTCACACTGAGACTGCAGGGGAGCCGTTTTTCAGGCGCTATTTTTAGTCCAAAAGCACCAAAAAAAAAAAAAACGCCCCAGTGTGAAAGGGGTCTTAGTGCCGGTTCACACTACAGCGACTTGGGATCCGACTTGTCAGACCTCAAGTTGCCCCAAGTCGCTGGACATAAGAAATTCCATTGAAGTGAATGAGAGCTGTCTTAATGTACACTACTGAAGTTGCTCCAACTTCAGAAAAGGTTCCTGTACTACTCAAGGCGACTTCTAGGCAACTTGTACCCATAGATTTCAATGGAAGTCGCCTCCAAAGTCGGATCTCCATCTTAACTGAAGCAACTTTACAGGAAAATAAAATGGTTTACCCAGGAAAACCCCTCCCTCTAACAGAGCTGATTATTCTGTGATTGGCCACAGCCAAAGTCGCCTGTCCTGGAGGCAACTTTAAGTCGCGTTGTAAGTTGCTCAAAGACGCGCTGAAGTCGCCTCCAAATCGCCTTGCAAAGTCACGCTGTAAGTCGAGTTGCCCCTGTGTGAACCGGCACTTAATGTTAGTATCCAATTATATTATGTACACCTAGAAATTAATCCAGGCCTTTTTTAAAGCAATCTAGTGAGCTGGCCAGAACCACCTCTGGAGGGAGTCTATTCCACATTTTCACTCTTATGCCGCGTACACACGATCGGAATTTCCGACAACAAATGTTCGATGTGAGCTTTTGGTCGGATATTCCGACCATGTGTAGGCCTTGCAATGCCTCATGGGAAATGTAGTTCCACAACAGCTAGAGGGCCCCAGGCTGCCTACCCCTGCCTTAGACCATTCGGAGTAAGAATCAATAACCACTACTCTCTGAATTCTATCTTTTAGCCAGTTTTCTATCCATTTACAAACTGATCTTTCCAAGCCTTTAGATCTTACCTTACACATTAGCCGTGTGTGGGGAACTGTGTCAAATGCCTTTGCTTACCAGTTTTTCAGCAAGAACTCACCTATGTGGTCTTTTATTAAACTCTCAAGTATCTTCCTGCCTATAGAAGTTAAACTAAACTAACAGGTGTATAGTTACTTGGTAAAGACTTTGATCCCTTTTTTAAATATAGGCACCATATAGGTCCTACGCCAATCCAGTGATACTATTCCTGTCATTAACGAGTTCCTAAAAATTAGAAACAATGGCTTTGATCTAAAGGAAATTGAATAAGAAAATTGTATAATGTATGGCCAGCTTAGGAGCAGACCTCTGAAGCTCCTCCTCTTCACTGCTAACCGGTCACAGCTATCTGGACGTACAGTACACATTAGGGATACCCTACTAACCACTTCCTTAAAACCACACCCACAAAACCTTACCCTGACATCATCATGTACAAGGCAGATTGTAAAGTTCAGAGCATATCACAATCCAAAGGATTCCTTTGAAATTCAGACATCGATCCCGCATGCACAGTAGCGTGTGTACGTATCTGTCCCGATGATCGTTTCATCATAAATGCCTGATGACATAATTTATGACGAAACGATCATCGGGACAGATATGTACATGTAGCGGGGTCTTCAAAGTTAGTGGGATACACCTGGGGGTAGAGAGACCCAGGTGTGTAATTATGTCAGGGATTAGACCCCTTTTCTTATTCGTGGAGGATTGGGTGGTGTAATATTCTCTTTGACCAGTGGGTGTCAGTGTACCTGCTGGCTCGAGGTAGAATCGCTATCACAGTGTTACCCTTTTTTTGGTTCCTTCCTGGCGATGGTACGGCTGGTGCGGGGAACCCGCCGTGGTGTCGATGGGAGGATATAAAAGGGGGAGACGCCCGCGCCACGAGGTCGTCGTCGCCTGTCTGTTGTTCTTGTGGGAGGGGGTCACCCCTTCACGCACCCAGGCACCTTAGGCCTGGGTGCGGGCGGTTCAAGGTTCCGGCCTAGGCGCCCAAGGCCTGGTCGGAACGAAGATGGAGTCCATCCCGGGCACCTTCAGCCTGGGGTGAGGTACTATTAAGGAGGCCTGGGACCTGGTGACTCCGACTGGGTCCCGCAAGGGTGAAGTTGCTCCAGGGCGCCCCTTGCGAGGGGACCCGCATCTGAGGTGAGGAGGCTGGGGGGGGGTCACCCGTCCGAAGACCCGGTGTAGCGTCAACCCGGTGACGGATGGGCCTTCAGTAACTCCCTTGGAGGACATCTTCCCCTGATATGGGCTTCAGCGCAGCGGAGGAGCTTCCATCAAGACTCCTGCAACCCCTGGTCATAGCACAGGGAGTGTAGGGACTAGGAACCTGTACAGTGCCTCGACCTGCTTCCCCATCGTATCATGCCGTTGCATTTGACTGTATGTAGAGATACGCAATAAACGTGAGTTTGGACTTTGATGGGTGTATGGACTCTGTTGATGGGAACAAAGGGAGATTCCGGCACGGAAGGACTGACCCTCATAACCAGCACACATTTGGCCCGAGGAAAAGATTGATATTGGCCTTCACCTCACCCACATGCATGGGGAGGACATGGGCCGTAGCGCACCTCACTCTGTCGCTCGACATACCCCTAGCTAAAGAGGTCGGGGTGAGGAGGCCGCTACATACACATGCTACTGCGCATGTGCCATCGCAGTCTGAATTTCAAAGGAATCCTGCCGTCGTACGTTGGCTGTTTGACGTTGAATACAGTTGTTATCGCAGCAGATGCCATAACCCCAGTATCTTTTAACCTGCCTAGCGGTATTCCCGAGTCTGGTTCGGGGTGAAATTTCAGTACCATTAGCGGTAACCCCGAGCCAGACTCGGGATCGCATCGCAGTATCCAGGCAAAGTAACTTACCTTGTCCCCTGGATCCTGCTATGTCTCCCCGCTGTGTGTGTGTGAGCTGTCTCCTCGCTCGATTCACACAGTGCCCGAGTGCCGCCGAGCTCCGTTCCCTGCGACGTTGCGGCGCACGGTGGCGGAGAACGGCGCCATTTTCAAAAAAGTAAAAACACAATACACATAGAGTATACTGTAATCTTACAAATTTCAGTACTGTATAAAATAATTACACACCCCCTTTGTCCTTAGTGGTCTGCCCAGTGTCCTGCATGCACTTTTATATTATAAATACAGTTTTTTTCTGCCTGGAAACTGGAGATTGTCCATAGCAAACAAAAAGTGTCCCTTTATGTCAAAAGTGGTTTTAGACCAGCTAGAAAACAGCGATAATAAATTAGAATCACTTGCAGAATTGAGCGATGGCGATTTGTGGGGAAATTCGTCATCAAACACTAAATCTAATGACAGCGACAATTCTACAACTGAGCAAATTTCAGTGTTTTTGATTTGATTATATAATTGAATAATTTTTATTATTATTATTTGTTATAATTGTATTATAATTTATAATTTTGTGTTTCAAACTTTATCATACCTGGGATGTCTACTAGACTCTTGTTTGGACAGATTTAAGTGAGTTATTCCTAAGAATTGCAGGCCTACAATATAAAACGCCAAATTTCCATGCAAAAAATAGGATTTTTTACTCACCGTAAAATCCTTTTCTCTGAGTCCATGGACCGACACAGCTTCTCTATTGACAGAGTGGGTATTATCCGTTAATTAGGAGTGACTAGGCAGAAAAAGTTGTAAAAAGTGTTGCATCACACCTTCTACAGTGGGTATAACCTCTCAGTCTGCATCTCGCAGATCAGTTCGTCAAAAAGCAGTACAAACTTAAAAGGAGGGGTGGGTGCTGTGTCGGTCCATGGACTCAGAGAAAAGGATTTTACGGTGAGTAAAAAATCCTATTTACTCTTTCGTCCATGGACCGACACAACTTCTCTATTGACAAAGTGGGACATCCCAAAGCAGTGTCAGAGAAAAAAACAAGGGGTGGTAACAGCATAAAAACAAACTTCACCCCAAAACACAAAACAGCACTCCTACAACGGAGGAGTTGCAACTCTAAACAGCCGCTTGCAAAACCTTGCGGCCCGAAAGAGGCATCCGAAGATGCACCTACATCAACTTTGTAGAATTTTGTGAAAGTGTGAGCGGACGACCAAGTCGCCGCTTTACATAGTTGGGAAACAGACGCTTGATGTCGGAAAGCCCAAGAGGCACCTATTGCCCTGGTCGAATGCGCCGTGACAGGAAAGGGGGGCGCCTGACCCTTTTAAGGCGTAAGCCTGGATTACTATCTGTCGGATCCACTTAGATGGTGGCCGATGAGACTGCTTGGCCCTTCTTGGGACCAGCCACCGAAACAAACAGTGAGTCTGACTTCCGGAACAGGGAAGTAGCAGATAGGTATACTCTCAAAGCTCGGACAATGTCCAAGGAATGCAACGCCGACTCCTTAGGATTCGACGGATGAGGACACAAGGATGGAAGTACAATGTCTTTGTTGAGATGAAAAGCCGAAACGACTTTTGGAAGAAAGGAAGGCTGCGGCCGCAGCACCACCTTATCCTTGTGGAAAATCAAATAGGGAGCCTTGCAGGACAAGGCTGCCAGCTCAGAGACTCGTCTAACTGACGTAACAGCCACCAAAAAGACCACTTTCTGAGAAAGTGTCAACAGGGGAATATCTCTAATATTCTCAAACGGTGCCTTCTGAAGCACCAAGAGGACCAGGTTCAAGTCCCACGGAGGTAACGGGGGACGGACCGGAGGGGCCGCATGTCGAACCCCCTGCACAAATGTACTCACGAGAGAGTGAGTCGCCAGGGGTCGCTGAAAAAAGACAGCCAGGGCAGATATCTGACCCTTAATCGTACTTAGGGCAAGCCTTTGGTCCACCCCATGCTGTAAAAACAGCAGGATTCTGGAAACCAAATGGGTACGCGGATGCCATTTCATTTCCTCACACATGGAGATGTAGGCCTTCCAAGTGCGGTGATAAACCTTCCTAGAGGACGGTTTTCGAGCACTTCTCATAGTAGAGATTACTGAGTCTGACAGGCCCCGGTCTCTCAGTACCTGGTTCTCAACAGCCATGCCGTTAAAGCCAATGACTGTAAAGCAGGATGGAGTATGGGACCTTGCGATAGCAGGTCCTTCCGTAGTGGTAGGCGCCAGGGGACGTCTGCTACCAGACGTACTAGATCGGCGTACCAAGGACGCTGAGGCCAATCTGGAGCGATTAGGATCATTGGAATTCCCTCTGCCTCCACTCTGCGGAGCAGAAGAGGAAGAAGCCTTAAGGGAGGGAAGGCATAGATTAGCCGATACTGACCCCACGATGCTACCAACGCGTCCGTTGCGTCTGCCCATGGGTCTCTTGACCGGGCCACAAACCTCAATACCTTCCGATTGAGTCGGGAAGCCAGAAGATCTACGTCTGGTGTGCCCCATCTTTGGCAGAGGAGTTGGAACACCTCCGGGTGTAAGGACCATTCTCCCTGGTTCAGCATCTGGCGGCTCAGGTAGTCCGCCTGCCAGTTTTCCACACCCGGAATGTACACGGCCGATAGTGCCGGTACGCTCTTCTCTGCCCACTTCAGGATGCGAGCAACCTCCGATGCTGCAGCTGAGCTTCTCGTTCCTACTTGATGATTGACATATGCCACTGCTGTGGCGTTGTCTGACTGGATCCTGACTGGACGCCCTTGCAGCCTCTGAGACCATTTGAAGAGGCACAGCTTGATCGCCCGGATCTCCAGGACATTGATCGGCAGGAGGGCTTCCTCTGGTGTCCAGCGACCTTGCGCCGACTAGACACCCCAGACTCCCCCCCCCCCCAACCTGTAAGGCTGGAGTCCGTCGTGATCACTATCCAGTAAACCGGAAGAAATGACTTCCCGGCCATTAGAGCCGGTGCTGTCAGCCACCATACCAGGGATCTCCTGACTAGGTGGGTCACTCGGATTTGATAATCCAGAGATGAAGGGCATCTGTTCCATCTGGACAGAACTTCCTTCTGTAACACTCGAGTGTGGTATTGAGCATATGGGACCGCCTCGAAGGAGGCTACCATGAGGCCCAACACTCGCATGCAAAAACGGAGTGACGACCAATTCCTGGAAGTCAGCTGCCGTACTGCAGCCCGGAGGGTCTGCAACTTCTCCACAGGGAGGAATACCCTTGCCTCTGAGGAATCCAGAATCAACCCCAGGTACGCTAGGCGTTGAGTGGGCACCAATACTGACTTTTGCATGTTTAGTATCCAACCACAGTCTCGAAGAGTCTGACAGGTAATGGACACGCTTACCTCTAATTCTGAGCTTGAAGGGGCCTTCAGCAGAAGGTCGTCCAAGTAACCTGTGATAGCGATACCCCGCTGTCTTAGAAGTGCCAGAATCGGAGCGAGCACCTTGGTGAACGTCCTGGGTGCTGAGGCAAGGCCAAACGGGAGGGCCACAAACTGGTAGTGGTTCTTCCCGATAGCAAATCGCAGAAACCTCTGGTGTCTGGAGTATATGGGGACATGCAGGTATGCGTCCTTGATGTCCAAGGAGGCCAGAAAGTCCCCCGGATGGAGAGTCGTGACTACAGATCGAACCGACTCCATCCGAAATCTTTGTACTTTCATAAAGCAATTGAGGGCTCTGAGATCCAAGATTGGCCGAACCCCCTCCTTCTTCGGCACAATGAACAGATTTGAGTAAAAACCCTGACCCCGTTCCTGTTCTGGAACTGGAATAACTACCCCGCGTTCCAGTAGACCCTGGACCGCCCCATACAGGGCCTCCCGACGGGTCGGTAGTAGCTGGAGATTGGAGGTGATGAATCTGTCCGGTGGACAAGAGAGAAATTCTATCTTGTAGCCTGAGGAGATTACTTCGCAAACCCACCTGTCGGAGACTAGAGCAGTCCACTGAGTCGCAAATTTGCGAAGACGTCCCCCCACCCGAGAGCTGGGTGGGGGCAGACCTTCATGCGGACGCAGATTTGTCCGCAGGCTTGTTGGGTCTGCGGGACCAAGGACGCTTTTGTCCTTGGGCAGGCGCTTTATTGGCCTGGGGTCTTTTCCCTGTCACCCTAAGGGGGCAAAAAAAATGCTTGCGTGCAGTAAAGGAGGGCCCTTGCCCTTGGCGTGGCCCCTTACCCTTGCTAGTTTGGGGAAGCAAAGTGCTTTTACCTCCTGTGGCATCCTTGATGATGTCATCCAGAGAAGCCCCAAAAAGTCTGTCGCCCCTAAAAGGAAGACCCAACAGGGCTTTCTTGGAAGTCTGGTCCGCAGACCAGCCCTTTAGCCAGATCAGGCGGCGTATTGCTACTGCATAAACCAAAGCTTTTGACAGCAGGGGAATAGTATCCATGTCTGACTCGCAGACAAACTTAAGGCCCTGGACCAACTGGTCGGCCAAAGTTATCTCATTAGGAGGAGCATCTCGCTCATTTAACCCCTGGAGTAGCAATTTTGCCCATTCAGTAAGTGTCTGAGACACTAGGGCCCCCGCCAATGCCGGGCGTACTGCCGAGCCTACCACTGAGTATAGGTAGCGAGCGAGTGCTTCAGCCTTCTTATCCACAGGGTCCTTGAAAACAGGAGCCCCTTCTACTGGAATAGTGGTGGCTCTATTAAGTCTGGACACCGAAGGGTCCACTATAGGGGGAGAGGTCCATATCTTCAGAAAACTCTCCTCAAAGGGGTACCGTACTGCAAACCTCTTTGGGGCTGTAAAGACCCTCAGTGGGTTCTCCCATTCCTTGTATAAGAGTTTGTCAAAATAAGACACACAAGGGAACACCTTAGCAGTGCGGGCAGGTTTACGAAAACCAAAGGGGACTGGAGTATCTGCTACTTCTGCAGTATTTTCCAACTTTAGCGTATCCCGCACTGCAGTAATAAGGTCAGATACCAAAGCCGTCTCGCGTACTGACCTGGACTTGGAGTCATCCTCACTGTCCGATCGGTCACGGTCTGCAGTCTCTGATGCATCAGAATCTGGGCCATGAGCCATAGCTGGACCTGGTTCTGCATCAGAAATATCCCCAGAAGATTGCAGGGGACGGGGGCGTTTATTACCCCCTGTATTCCCGTGTGCTGCTTCCACCCTGGCAGCAAACTCCTCTAGGATTGCCGACATAGCGTCCATAGACACCTCAGGAACACCAGCTGCTAAATCTGGTGTTTCAGGGGAGAAGACATCTGGCTCAGATGCCATGCTGACCACACGCTGACACCCACAGGGCTCCAGGCAAGATATCAATAGGCCACCCTCCTGTGCTGCAGAGTCGCTGGGTCACCCAGAGGACTCACCACCCTGGATAGGTACTGCTATGCTGCCGTGTGCTGCGTCTGTGATGCTGTCCCTCTGCTGCTGTGTCAGTCTGCTTCTTTTATCAGCACTTCCTGTGTGAATTTTCACGCCAGTGTAATGCACCCTAGAGGCCGGAGGCTCTCGCAAAATGGCTGCCAAAAACGTCTGTATGGAAGATGATGTGGGCTCCAAGAAAATGGCCGCGGAGCCGAAGATAGAGGTCAAGCAGTCGTAGCCCACAAAAAGATGGCCGCCGAATGGCAATATATACATACAGGGTGGACAAACATGGCCGCCGATCACCTGATAGGGGCCAGTGGGTGTGGCCGAACCACAGGAAGATGGCCGCCGGGCAGTCACAAGAGGCCAAACTTGGCATGGACCACCTCAAAATGGCCGCCGACAGCATGGAGGAGGAAGAACACGCACACACACACACACAGGTAAGCAGAAATGACATTTCTTTTAAATGTTAGTTACAGCCAGCCCCGCTCCAGTGGAACCCCTTAGGTGACCCCCAGCACCCAGCAACCTTTAGCTAGAAGCCCAGGGAGGAGGGAAAGGCAGGGAGAGAGGAAAGAAAGGGGCCACAACCACTTACTTGATCACTCCAGGAATGTCAAGCTAAATCACCCAGCCGAGGCAGGGGAGTTTTACTTACCTATCCTGCATGTATTATGCTGGAAGACATTCCAAACAGATCATCGTCCGCGCACGGAAGGTGACTGTTGGCCAGGCATGCTGTGATTGGACCCAAAAGGGACGATCATATGTATGCCCTGGAGCGTGACGCTCACCGGACAGGCTGCTGCGACTCGGCCGTAAGGTCAGCCGAAGCTGAGCGGTCCGATGCAGGCCCTGGAGCGTAGGCTCACCGGCCACCCGTGGAGCGACGGGCATGTCGTGGAAAACCCAGCGCGTAGCTAGGGTCGGCACACGCTCGATGGCCGAAACTGGGGAGACTACAAGGATCGAGGATCCAGCCTGTCACCCAGTCGGCAGTTGATCGAAGATCGCAGGAAACAACAAATGTAGCAAAAAAATATATATATATATATATTTTTTCCCCCGGACCAATGGGCCCGAAGGGAGCCATGTCCTACTCCTTGCTAGACAGAAAAAAACTGATCTGCGAGATGCAGACTGAGAGGTTATACCCAGAGTGGTGCAAATACCTTAGACAGGTATCTGCACCCCCCCCCCCCCTGAAAGGTGCCAAATGTGACACCGGAAGGGGGGAGGGTTCCGGAAAGTGGAAGTTCCAGTTTTGGGTGGGACTCGACTATAAGCAGTTAAACTGCTTTTCAGTAAGCCTTTATTATGTTTGTGGTGACGGGTATCACGCTGCCAAGTGTTTGATCATCATTTCCAATGCACCGTTCCTTCATGGGACTTTTTCTGATGAAACTCGGCTGCATATGAACTTTTTTTTCTGTTTGCACAATATCTTTCACATTCAATGTAAACACTGCATATTTGTTATCGCTTTTAACATTAAGGCCCCTTTCACACTGGGGCGCTCATAGCGTCGGCGGTAAAATGCCGTTATTTTTACCGCCGACGCTATGGGCGGATTTGCGTCGCATTTTGGGCGCTAGCGGTGTGGTTTTACCCCCGCTAGCGGCCGAGAAAGGGTTAAAACCGCCCACAATGCGCTGCTGAAGCAGCGCATTGCGGGCGGTATAGCCGCGCTGTCCCTTTGATTTTAATGGGCAGGAGCGGTATACACACCGCTCCTTCACCGCCCCAAAGATGCGGCTAGCAGGACTTTTTTTCTCGTCCTGCCAGCGCATCGCCTCAGTGTGAAAGCACTCAGGCTTTCACATTGAGACTGCAGGGCAGGAGTTTTTCAGGCGGTATTTAGGCGCTATTTTTAGCGCTAAAACGCCTAAAAAAACTCCTCAGTGTGAAAGGGGCCTTAGGCTTCATGTACACGGGACATTTTTTACAACTGCTCCTGAACGATTTAACTTGACAGATAGTAACCCACGTTTAAAACGTCAGTT
Source organism: Rana muscosa (assembly GCA_029206835.1). NCBI lineage: Eukaryota > Metazoa > Chordata > Amphibia > Anura > Ranidae > Rana > Rana muscosa. The sequence goes on from CM055118.1 coordinate 296,479,408, forward strand.
TTGTCACGTTTACATGCTGCGTTTAGCCCCGTTTGTGTTTAGAAGCGTTTAAAAAAATATATATATATTTTTTTTTTAATGGCCAAAAACGCCTATAAACGAAACACTGCTTAACCTGCGTTTAGCCGCATTTGACGTCTGAAACGTGGAAATCTTCGGCATCTGAACTCATTTTTTTGCTTTCAACGAAATGCTGTTAAACGCAACTACCTAAAAACGTCAATAAACGAGACTTCAGGGGCAGCTGAAAAAAGTGTCCAACTGCTTCTGAACGTCCGTTTAGGAGCAGCAGTTGTTCATGGGCCCTTCGATATGTTTACACTGTTGATATGTAAACGATTGCACAGGATTGCATTTTATTGTAAACATGGTTGTTTTTGCACATATTACATTCATTGTGCTATTCGTAAGAATTGCACTCTATTGTTCTAGCGGTGCACTTTATTTAAACATTGTTATTTGTGCCTGATATCAGGGTTATAGTGCACAGCTGCTGATTGTTTTATTTTTATTTCCAAGCACGGATATATTTTTTACATTCATGTACAAGGCAGAACCAGGAGTCCTGCATTGTACATGATGTGGCCGTGGGCTTGCCCAGAACCCAAAACATCAGAGAAAAGCACCAGCTATTAGAAGAGTGAAGAATAATGTAAGCATATTACCTTCAGTATCCCCTATGCAAAACAAGCAGCTAACCCCCAGTGTGGAGTAGGGCCCACTGCAAGGGTAACTATTTTTCTTTTTTATTCCACATAGTTAAGCTTTAAAGTTATTTAAATGGATTTCCTGATTTATCAATGTTAATACAATACAATCGCTTCTCGGCCTTTTGGCTAAGATCAAGTGTAGTATCTGTTCTTATCAGTTGCCAGAGGGGGCGCTGAAGTACCTCCTATCTGTGGGGGGCTGATGCGAACCCAACGGCGGCGTCATTAGCACCTGGAAGGATGGTTTCAGCAGGAGCCATGCCGAGCTGCCCGACAGTAAACTGGGGGCCGGTGCGGTCGAGTCTGAGCCATCAGGAAGGGTGCTCCTGGTGAGGATGGAATGCTGCATTTGGTCTGGTCTTTTTGCCGCTTCTTATTCTGGCCTTCTGGCTGGATGGTGTAAGTGCTGTCCTTGTTGGCGATCCGGAGGGAGGAGCTGGCTAATCCCTGTTTCTGAGCGGGGTGCGGCCATGCAAATCCGCCGGGTTGATGGGAGTCTGGAAGGGCTAGTATCGGTGGAGGCTGTATGCAGGGGCAGCTCTCCCTGAGAAAACCTTGAAGGGCTCTCTATCAGCGGGACAGAGGGCTGCACTGACCGGTCGGGGGGTCGGATAGGAGCCGAAAAGCCCATGGTGCATGTGCCCTTGGAGTGGCAGTCCAAGGGTGCCAGACGATCACATGTGAGTGAGGGTCACATTGATATATGGCACCGCGGTCACTGCACCATGTCACACCTTTTTAGCACCTGCCTCCTGGGCCGGGCCTTTTGGCTAGGACCGGAGGAATTTTTTATTCCTGGCCGGAGGGCCTGGCCATTGTATAGCACAATGGCCACTTTTCACTCTCCCACCTTCCTTCTCCCCACTTTCTTTTTATTTATCCCCTTGTTTGTCACTTTTTTGTATTTTTTTGTTTGGTGTTCACGTTTGTCACAATGTGTTTAGTAGGGTGTAGGTCCTCGGGCCTGCCCTGAACGACTTGGGAGTAGGTGGACATGGTCTTCTGGCCTGGTTCGCCTGCTCTCATGGGGTCTCCCTTCGGGGGAGCCCTACCTAGTACTTGGGTGGGTCTGTTTCGGCAGACCCTCCAGAGAAAGGGGTCCGTCTGGTTTCGGCCAGTCGGACCACGTGATGTACCTCAGTCCCCGTCAGGAGCCTAACGCCCCGGGGGATCAGGGTTAGGTCCTTCCTAGTGGAGGACAAGTGTAACACCCGTTGCACGTTTTGTGTTTCACTCTTTATGTGTGTGCACTTTTTTTGGCACCGGGTGGAGTTTTTGGGTGTGTTTCACACGCCATGGGCTTTTCAAAAAAATAAAAAATAAAAAATCAATGTTAATACAGTAATTAGCAATGCTCTAAATAATTTTTTTGTCTAGCGTTGCTCCTAGATTTCTGGTTTATGCCTATCTAAACTAAGGTTTGTTTAGTTTGTATGAGCAAGACTTTGGGCTTTATTAACAATACAAACTTTTTGATGTGATCTGAATTAACCCACAACAACCAACAATAAAGTTGCTGTAGCAGGTCAGTGCAGTTTAACAAAAGCAAGCTGGTCTGCTACAGCCTACTGAACACCATTGTCCTGTGCACCATGTTACTGAAAAACGTAACCATGTAAACTAATAACTATTATGCCAAGATTAATTTAGACCTCCTTATCAGTAGATTAAAAAATACCTTGAAAACATGGCACAATCTCCCTCTTACGCTGTTAGGAAGAATAGATAATTTTGAAAATATTTATCTCCCACGGATCCTATACGTCCTGAGCAATTCACCAATATATATATATATATATATATATATATATATATATATATATATATATATATATATAATCTCTCCATATATCCAAAGCAAAATTTAAAGAGAGACTCCATAATCACCAATTTCATCTGGAGGGGCGGTGTGAGGATCGCTAAGCACACTTTACAGCTACCTACTTTGGAGGGGGGCCTGGCACTCCCCTGTCTCCAAACGTACTATATTGCCTCGCAACTGGCACATGCCCATTGGTGGTTTCATCCTGAGGCCAACAATGCAGCTGCTGCCCTGGAGGCGGCCATCCTCACCTCATATGAATCTCTCCAGAACCTAATACACCGTATGTCGCTTAGGGGGAGGGAAGGGGTAAATGTTCTGGCCATGACCTTGCGGATCTTTAGAATTTCTAAACTGTAACCACCCAGTACCCAAGCTATATTCCCCCAACGCCCTGCTATTAGGGCTGGGAAAAAAATCGATTTTAATCTTGAATCGAGTTTTGAGCTCAAATCGATTCAGTTTTGAAGAAAATCGATTTTTTTAGATTTTTTTATTTAAAAAAAAAAAAAAAAAAATTTCCCTTCAAAGTTTCCATAGCAGGACAGCAGGGGGCGTATCCGGAATGGCACTGGGCAGCGTTACCCCAATTACATCTACTCGCTGCAGCTGCCGTCTGCCTACCTGATCAGCGTGTCATGCAGACAGACGGCGGCCATTGCAGTGTTCAAAAGCCGCGCCTCCCGAGTCCTTGTCGTCTGTGATAGGCGGAACACTCAATTTCACAGCAGGCAGTATTCAGCCTATCACGGACATCCTCTCATCCTCGTCTGTGTTATGAGGATGACCATGATAGGCAGAACACTGAATGCTGGGAAATTGAGTGTTCCGCCTATCACAGACGAGGAGGAGGCGCGGCTTTTGAATACTGGAATGGCCACCGGTGTAGCAGTAAAATCCATATACCATGAAAATCTGCATCAGGCACGGGCACAGTGATTGAAGCACGGGCACAGTGAGACACGGGCACAGTGAGACACGGGTACAGTGGGGCATGGACACAGTTCAATTCAACTAAGAGTAACCTCAGGATTTTTTGTTGTTTTATTAGCTAAATCCAAATACAGTATTAATAATTTGGATGTTTAACAATCTTTGTTGCACACTGCAAAAAACAACAAAAGGTCACAAGCGCTAAATTGGTGGATAAAGAAAAAAATATAATGGATGATGATAATAATAATAATAAGAAAAAAATACCAAATATTTTGGGAAGTACAAAGTATCCAAAAAGGGGGAAAAAACAGGATCCAGCGCAGCAAGAAAAAATCCGTACCCAGAAGTACAAAATACACAACATGCACACAAAATAATCCAGCGCTCATGGAACATACATTATTAACTATTGAGAACTCTTGAAGAATTGATAAAAAAGCTTAGTCCATTTATCACAATAAAGAGAGGGATCCAATCCCAAATGTGCAGAGGGCAAATGAATCTTAACTCTCCAGTTGCCAGTGGTGACAAACTTGTTAAACTTGCAGTGACATCCGTGGAGCAAGGAGGGGTTAAAAAAGTCAAAACAAAGCCTGTGGCATGATCTCAGTGTGAGCACAGTACCTTGAATGATGGACAACAGGCAGACCAGCGTGTGGAGGGCCCTCCAACCCAAAAGGATGCAGAGCCAGGATCGCAGCAAGGCTGGGACAGAAGGAATCGCACACAGAGTTTCAAGAGTTTTCAATAGTTAATAATGTATGTTCCATGAGCGCTGGAATATATTGTGTGTTTCTTGCACACTGACTTTGCAGTTAGAGAAAGGGTTTGCCTTTGCAATTTTGTTTGTTGATGCACTTTAATTAATATAATATATAAAAAAAAAAAAATCGAATCGTAAATCTAGTTTTTTTATAAAAAAATCGCAGATTTTTTTGGGGGGGGAAATCGCCCAGCCCTACCTGCTATGGGGAAACCCATGCCTACCAGAATTCCATCAGAGAACTGACGGGGGATACTGGTTCAAGAAAGGGGTGAAAACAATATCCCACTTATTTACGGACCCTACGTTCCGCTCCTTTGCGGAATTCCAAAAAGACTTTGGACTCCCACACATGGCCTACTTTCAATACCTACAGATACAACATACCGCTGCTGCACAATTCGGGCTTCGAAATATAGAGATGCGATCTTCCCCACTTGAACACTTACTGACTGACTCTTCCCACACCAAATTAGTTTCGTCTTACTATTAGACTCTACTCCACTCCACGACCACTAGGCTTACCACCATTGAACAAAGATGGCGCTCAGACATACCTGAGCTGACGGAGGAGATCTGGGGAGAGATTCTTCCCCCTGCAGGTGCCCTCTGTCATCTCCTCAAGGGACAAGGTGATCCAGACCAGGGATGAGCCGAACACCCCCCTGTTCGGTTCGCACCAGAACCTGCGAACAAACAAGACTCGAACGTTCGAAATCTAAAGTGTTAATTATAAAGGCTAATATGCAAGTTATTGTCCTAAAAAGTGTTTAGGGACCTGGGTCCTGCCCCAGGGGACATGTATCAATGCAAAAAAAAGTTTTAAAAACGGCCGTTTTTTCGGGAGCAGTGATTTTAATAATGCTTAAAATGAAAAAATAAAAGTGAAATATTCCTTTAAATTTCGTACCTGGGGGGTGTGTATGATATGCATGTGAAGTGGCGCATGTTTCCCGTGCTTAGAACTGTCCCTGCAAAAAATGTCATTTTTGAAAGAAAAAAAGTCTTTTAAAACTGACTCGCGGCTATTAATGAATTGTCGGCTCCCGGCAATACATTCAAAAGTCATTGATAAAAAAAAAAAAAAAAGCGTGGGGGTTCCCCAGAATTCTATTACCAGGCCCTTCAGGTCTGGAATGGATATTAAGGGGAACCCCGCCGCAAATTAAAAAAAAATTTGACGTGGGGTTCCCCCAAATATCCATTCCAGGCCCTTTAGATCTGGCATGGATTTTAAGGGGAGCTCCACCCCAAATTTTAAAAAAATGGCGTGGAGTCCCCCTAAAAATCCATACCAGACCCCTTATCCGAGCACGCAACCTGGCCGGCCGCAGGGGAAAAGGGGGGGACGAGAGAGCGGCCCCCCCTCCCTCCTGAACCGTAACCAAGCCACATGCCCTCAACATGGGGAGGATGTCCCCATGTTGATGGGGACAAGGGCCTCATCCCCACAACCCTTGCCCGGTGGTTGTGGGGGTCTGCGGGCGGGGGGCTTATCGGAATCTGGAAGACCCCTTTAACAAAGGGGACCCCCAGATCCCGGCCCCCCCCCATGTGAATTGGTAAGGGGTACATTGTACCCCTACCATTTCACGAAGAAAGCGTAAAAAAATGTTTAAAAAAAACACACAAACACCTTGAAAAAGTCCTTTATTTAAAAAAAAAAAACAAAAAAACATTCCAGCGGTGAAATCCAGTGTCCCGCGGCGATCCCGTTGTCCAGCGCTGTCTTTTATTGGTTGTGCCTGAGCGGACCTGATGGGGAACTCCCTATTTTAAATGTATAGACCCGCCCCTTCTAAAGTTCCCCATCAGGTCCGCTCAGCGGACCAGATGCGGAACATGAGAAGGGGCGGGTCTATACATGTTTTGCCAAAGTGAGAGCAGTTCCCCATCAGGTCCGCCCCCTCGGTATGTCGGACCCGCCTACGTCATTGGCTTGAGCGGGGAACTTCCTTCACTATGTAAATTTTAATTACACAGTGAAGGAAGTTCCCCGCTCAAGCCAATGACGTAGGCGGGTCCGACATACCGAGGGAGCGGACCTGATGGGGAACTTTAGAAGGGGCGGGTCTATACATTTAAAATACTGAGAGGGAGTTCCCCATCAGGTCCGCTCAGGCACAACCAATGAAGGACAGCGCTGGACATCGGGATCGCCGCGGGACACTGGATTTCAGCGCTGGAATGTTTTTTTTTTTTTTTTTTTATTATTTTAAATAAAGGACTTTTTCAAGGTGTTTGTGTGTTTTTTTTAAACATTTTTTTACGCTTTCTTCGTGAAATGGTAGGGGTACAATGTACCCCTTACCAATTCACATAGGGGGGGACCGGGATCTGGGGGTCCCCTTTGTTAAAGGGGTCTTCCAGATTCCGATAAGCCCCCCGCCTGCAGACCCCCACAACCACCGGGCAAGGGTTGTGGGGATGAGGCCCTTGTCCCCATCAACATGGGGACATCCTCCCCATGTTGAGGGCATGTGGCTTGGTACGGTTCAGGAGGGAGGGGGGCCTCTCTCTCGTCCCCCCCTTTTCCCCTGCGGCCGGCCAGGTTGCGTGCTCGGATAAGGGGTCTGGTATGGATTTTTAGGGGGACTCCACGCCATTTTTTTAAAATTTGGGGTGGAGTTCCCCTTAAAATCCATGCCAGATCTGAAGGGCCTGGAATGGATATTTGGGGGAACCCCATGTCAAATTTTTTTTTTAATTTGCGGCGGGGTTCCCCTTAATATCCATTCCAGACCTGAAGGGCCTGGTAATTGAATTCTGGGGAACCCCACGCTTTTTTTTTTTTTTTTATCAATGACTTTTGTATATATTGCCGGGAGCCGACAATTCATTAATAGCCGCGAGTCAGTTTTAAAAGACTTTTTTTCTTTCAAAAATGACATTTTTTGCAGGGACAGTTCTAAGCACGGGAAACATGCGCCACTTCACATGCATATCATACACACCCCCCAGGTACGAAATTTAAAGGAATATTTCACTTTTATTTTTTCATTTTAAGCATTATTAAAATCACTGCTCCCGAAAAAACGGCCGTTTTTAAAACTTATTTTTGCATTGATACATGTCCCCTGGGGCAGGACCCCGGTCCCCAAACACTTTTTAGGACAATAACTTGCATATAAGCCTTTATAATTAGCACTTTAGATTTCTCCCATAGATTTTTCGAATTTGCCGCGAACACCCCAATTTGTTCGCTGTTCGGCGAACGGGCGAACAGGCAATGTTCGAGTCGAACATGAGTTCGACTCGAACTCGAAGCTCATCCCTAATCCAGACCAAACTACTGTATAGATCATATTTTACACCGTATTTGTTATATAGGTTAAAGAGATTATCCACTCTTTTATGCACTCGATGTGAAATGGCTGATGGCACATTCTTCCATCTGATGTGGGAATGTGCTCCGATAAGGAAGTTCTGGTCGGATGTTACAGCCTTCATCAGCTCTGTAGCTAAGATACCAAACATTTGTAATCCTCTTAGATGATGATTTTTTCCAAAAATGTACAATCCTTTATATGCATAGTGCTGGTTTACGCTAAAAAAAAGATAACCATGCACTGGAAATCTCAATCCACACCGACTATAAAGTTCTGGCTTACCATTATCAACCAAGCAATACCACTATATAAGTTAACATACGAAGCTAGAGGATGCCCAAAAAAGTTCCCCTTGCGTCAGAGGGGGACGGGGTCACGTGACAGGTGGCCCCGTCCTCCGCTACATAAGAGACCTGTCGGGCTGCCGGGATTCCCGGGGTGTGTCTGCTTGCTGTTCCTCGCTGCGCTGGACATCATCGTTGGAGCCTGGACCTGGAGAGGAGAGATCATCCATCGCTGGACCCCGGAGAGGAGATCACCCATCGCAGGATACCGAGAGTGGATTACCACCGCTGGAATCTTTTATTTTTTATTTTTTAAAGGACTTTTCCCAACGATGTCTGTTTTTTTACAATTTTTTTACACTTTCTTTGTGAAGCGGTAGGGGTACAATGTACCCCTTACCAATTCACATAGGGGGGGTCGGGATCTGGGGGTCCCCTTTGTTAAAGGGGTCTTCCAGATTCCGATAAGCCCCCCGCCCACAGACCCCCACAACCACCGGGCATGGGTTGTGGGGATGAGGCCCCTGTCCCCATCAACATGGGGACATGGTGCTTTGAGGGGTCAGAGACCCCTAAAGCATCCTCCCCATGTTGAGGGCATGTGGCCTGGTATGGTTCAGGAGGGGGGGGCGCGCTCTCTCGTCCCCCCCCTCTTTTCTTGTGGCCTGCCAGGTTGCGTGCTCGGATAAAGGGTCTGGTATGGATTTTTGGGGGGGGAACTCCACGCCATTTTTTTTTTTATTTGGCGTGAAGTCCCCCTGAAGGGTCTGGTATGGATATTTGAGGGAACCCCACGTCATTTTTTTAAAAATTTGATGCAGGGTTCCCCTTAATACCACGTAATTTTTTGGGAGCCGACAATTCATTATAGCCGCGAGTGCTTTTAAATGACTTTCTTTCCTTCAGAAATTACACTTTGTGCAGGGACAGTTCTAAGCATGGGAAACAAGCGCTACTTTACAGGCATACTATACACACTCCCTAGGTACGAAATTGAAAGGAATATTTCACTTTTATTGTTTCACGTTAAGCATTATTAAAAATCACTGCTCCCGAAAAAAACTGACGTTTTTAAAACTTTTTTTTGCATTGATACATGTCCCCTGGGGCAGGACCCGGGTCCCCAAACACTTTTTATGACAATAACTTGCATATAAGCCTTTAAAATTAGCACTTTAGATTTCTCCCATAGACTTTTACAGGGTGTTCCGCGGCTTTTGGAATTTGCCGCGAACACCCCAAATTGTTCGGCGAACGGGCAAACAGGCAATGTTCGATTCGAACATGAGTTGGACTCGAACTCGAAGCTCATCCCTATTGGTGATCCGTGGCATTTTAAGACCCCCTCCTTCAATCTGCTGATCTTCCTTCCTGCTATGTTCACCCGTTGTTAATAGGCTGAATGTTTGGAATCACTTGTGTTTACGCTTACAAAGGCTGTGATTGTTTCAAAGTGGTTACAAGGTATAGAGCCATTTTGATCGTCTCAGTACATTGGAGCTGATTTACTAAAACTGGAGAGTGCAAAATCTGGTGCAGATGTTCATGGTAGACAATCGGCTTCTAACTTCAGCTTGTTCAATTAAGCTTTGACAAAAAAAAACTGGAAGCCGATTGGTTTCTACGTAGAGCTACTCTTTTTGCACTCTCCAGTTATTGTAAATGAACCCCATTGAGACAGCTCATTCACAGGGACACTGGCTGGTCAAATGTTTTTTTATTTAAGAGCCTTTTATAAACGGCACTCCAGAAATGCACGTCCACCTCTCCAATATTTTTTTTTTTTTTTTTTTTACAATAGAATGGTACAGGAGGTGGTTAAAATGTACTTACAGTATATGCCAAACAGAAGAACAAAAATTATTTTGCTGTGAAGCTTTACAGCACAAATATAAAAACGTTCACTTACCTTAGCTTGTTACTGAAGTAATCTGCTTTTGTCTGACTGACATTTCATGAACGCCTTTCACATCTGGGTTGGTGAGTTACGTACTAGAAATTATGAATTGTACAATTTTATGCATTATCACCTGATATTAATCATTCAGGTAACTATTTTTCCCTTATAACAAACATCAATGCCAGGTAGAGACCAACAAATAGATCTGCTAAATTCATAGCCGGCCACAGGTAGTTCCAACTTCGGCTGGTTCAGCGGGGACCGGCCAAGATTTGATCCATGTATGGGTACGGCTGACTGCACCAAAGTCGATCCATCGAAACCATCAGCTTAGTGCTGGCAAGCATTGGACTCTTCTAAAGCTAGGTACACACTAATAACAGTTTTTATTTGTTCAACCCAGTGGGCTAAACAAAAAACAACTGAAGAGCTCAGGAGGAGCTGCTGTACTAACTATCCGATGTTAGTACATCGATCTCCCCCGCTAAGCTATTGTGTTGTGACAGGGGGACGCCCCTGGCAGAACACACAGACCAGAGGGTGCCGATCGGTCATGCTTCTACGTCAGAAGCTTCTGTTGGACTGGGTGCTGTACACACAGGCCAAATGTCGGCTGGTTTCTATTGAACTGCTATTGCTGCCCGATATTCAGCCCGTGTGTACAGCCCTTTAAGCATAATTTTCCCCTGAAGAACTGGTAAGATTAATAAAAAAAAAAAACAGTGTTAAAGGGACAATTTCATTACTTGTAAATTTAATATTACTGCTTTGAAAAACGCAAATATAATACTCCCAGTTTTTGCCTGATGAATCCAAATTTTGCTAAGATGGAAGCACTGCTATAATACACAGACCTTTCAAAATGTAGCTCCATTGTGGCTGCCCCCTTTTCTGGCCTACATCACTAGTGTGTTCTTGTAGGGCATGCATCAAAGCAACCATGGTAAGATAGTGAAAGCTGGAGATTCACCAGCAGGATTTTCTCAGTGTGAATTTCCTGATGATGACAACATTGAACCATTCCTGTGTAATGTGTGTTGAAATTGCAAGTCTTAAGGCCCGTACACACGATCGGATATTCCGACAACAATTGGCCAACGGACGTGTTTTGTCAGATAATCCAACCATCTGTATGCTCCACCGGACAATTGTTGTCAGGATTTCTGACAACAAAATGTTGGCTGCGCATGCTCTCAAATTGTCCGACAACAAATGTGTTCTGTCGGATTTTCCGATCGTGTGTACACAAATCCGTCGGACTAAAATCCAAAGTACAAACACGCATGCTCCGAACCAATGCTAACCATCAGACAACATTAGCAGAAGTTGCCCAAAGGGTGGCGCTAAAGAGCTAAAAAAAACACGTAGTTTCGTGAATGTTGGCTGAAAATGTTCTGCCGTCTATATGCAGAACAAGTTCACGGACAACACCCTTCACACAAAAATCGATGGAAGTCTGATCGTGTGTACGAGGCTATAGTCTTTATTGAAAGCCTGTGTATCAGGGTGACAGCACAGGAGCACAACTGGAAGTCAGGGACAGAACGTTGTCACTATTAAATACTAATCCAACAGATGAATTGACAGTAGAGCAGTTTTTTGATAATTTACACCTTTTTAACCACTTGCTTACTGGGCACTTAAACCCTGCCCAGACCAATTTTCAGCTTTGAGCGCTGATGCACTTTGAATGACAATTGCGCGGTCATACAACACTGTACCCAAATTAAATTTTTATAATTTTTTCCCCCACAGATGGAGCTTTCTTTTGGTGGTATTTGATCACCTCAATTTTTCTCCTTCATTGATATGCGCTGATGAGGTGGCACTGATGGGCTGCACTGATAGGCACAGATAAGGCGGCACTGATGGGGACAGATAAGGCGGTACTGATAGGCACAGATAAGGCGGGACTGATGGGGGGCACTGATGGGCACAGATAAATGGCACTAACGGGCACTGGTAGGTGACAATGACGGGCACTGGTAGGTGACAATGACGGGCACTGGTAGGTGAAAATGACGGGCACTGGTGGGTGAAAATGATGGGCAGTACTGTTTGAGGCACTGATTAGTGACTTTTAGATTTTTCACTGTGGGCATTGATGGGTAGCGCTGGTGGGCACTGGTAGGTGGCACTGAAGGGTGGCACAGATGAGCTGTCTGCAGCTCTCCTTGATCGGGACCGACGTCCCGCTGTCTTTTGATGGTGATCGGCTTTTTTTTTCCTCCTCACGCTATCAGCGTGAGGAGAAAAAATTGCCGATTACCGGCTCTGTTTACATCACAAGATCAGCTGTCATTGGCTGACAGCTGATCATGTGGTAAGGGGTCGGAATCGACCTTTTACTCCGATCAGTGATCCAGCGAGTCTCATAGACTCGCTGATTACAGAGCGAGCCGCGCACGCCCTGCAGGGGGTGCGCAGGCTGCTCGAGCACGGGAGGACGTCTATTGACGGCCTCCCAGCAATTCAGGTCCGCGCTGTAGCCGTCATTCTGCTATAGCGCGGATGGGAAGTGGTTAATGAGTAGCTGTCTGAAGATCATGTGTAATCCAGTGTGCGGATAGGAGCTACATGTTGCAGAACTCCTATTTATAGGACACTGCACTATGAATGGTGTCTTAGATAAATGTCTCAGGCATGTGGTCTTCAAGAAAATCTAAAAATGAAAAAACAGTTATGTTGCAGATATGTCCTCACATGGTTGTGCTTTCTAATACAATTGGTGAAAATTTAGAGGACAGATACACACAAAATGGTTTATTTACAAAAGGGTTGATTTACTACTAGATTGTAAGCTCTAATGAGCAGGGCCCTCTGATTCCATCTGTATTGTATTGTAACTGTACTGTCTGCTCTCATGTTGTAAAGTGCTGCGCAAACTGTTGGCTCTATATAAATGATCATCACTGTAATGGGCAATCAGTGTAAAAAATAAAATAAAAATCTTAATCGCCTCCCCAGAGTGGTACAGTGTCACTATGGTGACACTGCATGCACTACTCTGGTGACCGTAATTAAAAATAGTGATAACTATTGTAAGAATTTTTTTGTTCAATTTATATAATATATATACACACATACACACACTTTAAAATTTTTGTTTCCACTTTCCTGGTGCTCCAGGGCTCACAAAAATGGGATAGGTAGTCAGGAAATTAGATGTGTAATTTATGCTTCTTGAAAGCCCAAATGTGCTCTTTGGATTTTGGGCCCCTCTATACATTTGGGCTGTGAAAAGTCTCACACATGTGGTATCCCCATACTTGGGAGGCATAGCAGAATGTGTTTTGGGGTGAAATTCTCAGTATGCCAATGCCGTGTGTGAGACATAACTTGTCAAAATGACAACTTTTTGAAAAAAAAAGCAACACATTTTATTTTATTTTCGTTTTTCAATTGTGACAAAAAAAAGTTGCAACTTCAAAAAACTCACCATGCCTCTTACCAAACATGTTAGATGGTCTACTTTCCAAAAATGGGTCATTTGGGAGGTATATGTACTATTCTGGCATTTTAGGGCATCAATAAAATGAGATAGGCAGTCAGTACATCATGATGATTGATAAATTTTCAAATATATTATACCACAATTTGTAAACTCTGTAACTTTCACACAGACTAAATAATATACAAAATATGATTTGAGTTTGATTTTTACCAAAGAAATGTTCCAAATGTTTTGGCTTAATTTTATGAAGAAATTAAGTTTTGTAAGTAGATAATCTAACAGAAACCAAGAAAAGTGTTTTTTTATTTAATTCAGTATTTTTTTGTTTATATAGCAAACAATTAAAAACCCAGTGTAGATTAAATACCACCAAAATAAAAAAGCTCTAGGTCTCAAAAAATTATTAAAATTTCATTTGGGTACAGTATTGCATGAGTAATTTGTCATTCAAAGTGTGACAGTGCTGAAAACGTAAAAATGACCTGGGCTACGGACTATCCGGTGCCAGATGACCCTGCCTTCTTCCTGCTTCTCTGCTCTGACACTCCCACTACTATGTACAAAAAGTTGGTAATATGTAATTTACTTAATGCTGCCAAGCCCTGCATTGCCCTTCGATGGAAAGAATCTGACCCTCCGTCTATCCAAATGTGGCTTAGAAAGGTTGAAGACAATAAAGCGGAGGTCTGCCTTAAAAAAAATATTAAAAGCCAGCAGCTACAAATACTGCAGCTGCTGACTTTTAATATTCGGACACTTACCTGTCCAGGGCGCCCGCGATGACTGAAGCCGATCTGTCGCCGCCATCCTCGGTAAGGGAATCAGGAAGTGAAGCCTTGTGGCTTCACTTCCTGGTTCACTACTGCACATGCGCGAGTCACGCTGCACGTCCTCACTGGTTCCTGCTGTCTTCTGGGACCTGTGTCTCCCAGAAGACAGCGGGGGAGGACAGAGTAGGCGCCGGAAGTGGCGTAGGTCACCTCAATCGCTGAGGCGACCTATGCCCGGAAGTGGGAGCAAATACCTGTATTACACCGGTATCTGCTCCCTCCTCCCCCTGAAAGGTTCCAAATGTGACACCGGAGGGGGGGGGGGGGATTCCAAAAAGTGGAAGTTCCATTTTTGGGTGGAACTCCACTTTAACAAAATAGAAGATCTGGTGCTATCTGCGCAAAACAAACATGACCGATATAAGAAAACGTGGCTTTCCTGGAACATGTTCATATATTTAGATAAGGGCAGATCCCTGTTAGATGGCTCCCCACAACCACCTTATACATCCCACTCTGGCCAGCCTGATCGGTTGTTTTTTACCCCTTTCTCCTTCTTACACATCTGCTTCCTTCTTCCTCCCACCTACTATATTGAAAACCTGGGTACTCAAGCTTGTGTGCACTTAGTAGTCTTATTCTAGTTAAAATATTAGTGCTTTTCATCCCTGTACAGTCCTGTGATCTGAAATTTTGTACCCTTTATGCACTTATCCTACTTGACTACTCTTTCGCTGTTCAGAATTTGATGCGATTTGTTGGTTACCTTTTGTACCTTTTTTAAATAAAGAATAAAAAAATGGCCTGGGCAAGAAGGGGGTAAAAGTATACAGTATTGAGATGGTTAAATGGCACCCTAATGGGCCTGTCTTTTAACACACCACAGAAGACAGACGTGGACCCTCTATAAATTGTGATACCAGAAAAAAAAAAAAAAAAAGATGTGTAAAAATTTCCATAGTGGTTCATTGGCAGCCCATTCAAAATTGACGAGCCGTCTTACAGCAATGCAAGTGTCTGCATCCATCCTAAGCAATGGTAGTTTAAATGACAGATGCAATGCAAGTTCAAAATGTATTAAATATATTTTTTTAAGATTTCCGTGCATAAATACTCAAGCTGGTATTACTCAATTGTGCATTTCAAATACTATGTAGACATAAACTACTCTTGTCTTATAACAAATATAGTGCTCCTCACTACAAACGTTTGTTCCTCGGTTCTTCAAGGTTCACTTATGAGCATAAATAAGATACCATGGCATTATGTAGATTAGCCTCTGGTATAAAAAAAACAGCAAGTCCCCCACTTATGAACGTGTTCTGTTCGGGGAACATGTTTGTAAGTCCAACGAGGGGTTTATAATGCTTTTCACACAAAAAAATGCATAAAAAAACAAGCACAAAAAATACTGTAAAGAAAACATTTTTAATCTTACAGTACAGAACAGTACCTTGAAATGTACAGTAGTACAGTATAACAGCTGGCATACAGGGGCTGGCATGAAGTGAACAGAGAAGAAGAGTTACTGACTGGAGGAGGGAGGGGAGGTTGGAGATGGTGGAGCTAAAGGATCATCAGCAATAGGAGATTACATAGTTACATAGTTTGTGAGGTTGAGAAAAGACTAATCCATCGTGTGTGTGCTTTTATGTTAATAGTACATTGTATATCCCTGAATGTTGTGGTCATTAAGGTACCCATCTAATAGTTTTTTGAAATTATCAATGCTCCCCACTAATACCACTGCTTGTGGAAGAGAATTCCACATCCTTACTGCTCTGACCGTAAAGAACCCTCTACGCAGCTTAAGGTTAAACCGCCTCTTTTCTAATTTTAGTGTATGCCCGCGTGTCTTTTTAAATTCCCTTTCACTGAATTTTTTTCCCCTATACTAGGGTCACCAGTACGTTATTTGTACATCGATATCATATCCCCTCTCAAGCGTCTCCTCTTCAGAGAGAATAAGTTCAAATCTTGTAGTCTTTCCCCGTAGCTGAGGTCCTGCAGTCCCTTAACCACTTAACGACCGCGCCATAGCCGAATGATGGCTACAGCGTGGCTCGATAACTTGGGAGGGCGTACATTGACGTCCTCCGTGTGCGCGCCCCAGGAGGCGCGATTCTGGGGAGTATGCGTGACTGCCGGGTCCAGAGGACAATTTTGTTAAAAAAAAAAAGTATTGATTCTGTAAAGAATTGTGGGAAAAAAGTGCAACTTCAAAAAACTCACCATGCCTCTTACTAAATACCTTGGAATGTCTACTTTCCAAAAAAGGGGTAATTTGGGGGGTATTTGTGCTTTTCTGGCTTGTTAGGGTCTCAAGAAATTAGATAGGCCGTCAGTACTTCAGGTGTGATCAGTTTTTAGAGATTGGCACCATAGCTTGTGGATGCTATACCTTTCACAAAGACCAAATAATGTACACCAATTTGGGTTATTTTTACCAAAGATATGTAGCAGTATAAATTTTGGCCAAAATTTATGAAGAAACATTACTAATTTGCAAAATGTTATAACAGAAACAAAGAATTTTCAGTCTTTTTTATTTTATAGCGCAAAAAAATTAAAACCCAACGGTGATTAAATGCCACTAAAAGAAAGCTCTGTTTGTGTGTGAAAAAAAGGACAAAAAAATTCATATGGGTACAGTGTTGCATGACTGAGTAATTGTCATTCAAATTGTGAGATCACTGAAAGTTAAAAATTGGTCTGGTTAGGAAGGTAGTTTAAGTGCCCAATGGTCAAGTGGTTAATTAGCTTTGTTCCCCTTCTCTGGACTGTCTCCAGTTCTAGCACATCCTTCTGAAGGACTGGTACCCAGAACTGGATGGCATACTCCAGATGTGGCCGGACCAGAGTCTTGTAGAGTGGGAGGACTATTGTTTTATCTCTGGAGTGATTCCCCTTTTTAATGCATGCTGATATTCTGTTGGCTTTGCTTGCAGCAGCTTGCCGGGCAAGATGCAGTTTCACTTATGCCTGATGTTGATGGCACAGGTTCTGGTTCCTTGCTGGATTCAATTCTATCTACTCTTGAAAAAAACGATCCAATGATGTCTGGGTAGTAGCTCTTTTTCTCACATCATAGATGACATGGTAACACTGGATGGCATTCTGTACAGCTGTTGCAACCTTTGCGTATCGTTCTATGTTTGGGTCCCGTGCCTCAAAAACTAAAGCCTCGTACACACGGTCGGACTTCAAACAAACTTTTCTGTGGATTTTTGTCCGAAGGGAGTTGGTCGGGCACACCCATAGCATACACACGGCAGGACTTTTCTGCAAACTTTTCCAACATCACGTGGTTTTTCCTGCTCTTTACCGCCACCCTTTGGTCAACTTCTGCTATTGTTGGTTGATTTTTACATTGGTTCTGGGCATGCTTATTTGTCCATTTCTGTACACACGGTCGGACTTTGCTCCATCGGACTTTTGTTGGCGAAAAGTTTGTCCGTTTGCAGACGAAACATTTGTCCGATGAAAACCAAAAAAGTTAGTCTGATGGAGCGTACACACGGTCTGATTTTTTGTCAAACTTGCTCAAAATGAAGTTTGTTGGCAAAAAATCCGACCGTGTGTACGGTGCTTTACAGTGTCTCCTCAAATAAAAAGTAAAATCCCCTTGCCATTTCCTGCATCAAAAGTCTCTTTGGTTCTTCAGCTATTTCTTCCTCTTGGCTCTCTTCATCCTTTCGCTGGGCCTCCAATTCCATCAGGTATTCATTAGTAAGCCCCTCGTGTTGCACAGCGAGGAGTTCAATGAAGTCGTATTGCAGATTCAGGGCCAGCTTCTCGCTGAGGGTCCTCTGAAGACCTCTTTTGGACTCCACCCACCTTCTCAAATCCACGAACAAACTTCAGGTTCTTTAGTTCTTCCAAAATTGTTACAAGGTTGTTCCTGATTTGCCAGTCACCTTTTAATGCTTGATGAAAAGTGTGACGTAAATAATATTTCTTGACAGTTGCGATAACTCCCTGGTCCATAGGTTGGATTGGTGCCGTAGTATTCGGTGGCAGATGCACTACTTTGATGTTGGGATGAAAGTCAATCACAGCCCTAGAGCCGTAAACCCGGAAGTAACTCCGGTGGAAGATGTCTGCGCTGTACTCGGAGGGCCGACGCCGATCCAGGGCATAGTTCTAAGGTAAGTATTTCATAATGAGCTAGTATGCAATGCATACTAGCTCATTGTGCCTTTGTCTTGCAGGGTTTTTTTTTTTTTCGAGGTTCTTTAAAGGGAACCTGTCAGAGAAATATGCAGACTGTTCTTACTGCCATCCTAAAATACCAGTTGCCTGGCATTGTCTTTGTCCAGCAGCGTTAATACTTTCTCTGTCACTGTCCTTGACCAACTGTGCAAAACGTAAATGACAGAGTTTCAGATCTGCATGTCTCTCTTCTGGGTCAGTGATTTAGAGAGCATTTGAAGCCAGAGTTTCAGCATGACAATTAGGTGAGTAGCACCATCAAGAGAAGAGGTCAGCAGTGGTAGTCTTCTTATTACAAGCTCCCCCATAACCCAGTGTGACAAGCATTGGAGGGGAATTTGTAACAGAATTTTCTCAGGAGAAAGGTAATCACATCAGCCTTTCTATTAAGCCTCGTACACACGGGCGAGAATCCCGTTGAAAAAAAAAACTTCGGTTTTCTCAACGGGATTCCTGGCAAGCTTGTCTTGCCAAGCCCTGTGTACACACGCGACGTTCAAAAGAACCGCCGTTCTTTTGAATGGCAAGAATGCGGTGACGTCATCGACTACGACGAGCCGGCGCTCGTCACATTCGATGCTGTCGCCGCTATCTTGCTACACCCTACACTACCCTTGTATGCTATCGAGCATGCGCGGGTTTCCCTGGACAGGTAAGCATACACACTCGCGGTTTTTTCGTTGGGTAACAGGCCGACGAGAATCTCAACGAGAA
This sequence comes from Rana muscosa, assembly GCA_029206835.1. Taxonomy (NCBI): domain Eukaryota; kingdom Metazoa; phylum Chordata; class Amphibia; order Anura; family Ranidae; genus Rana; species Rana muscosa. The sequence continues at coordinate 296,498,302 of CM055118.1, forward strand.
AATAGAGAGCAGGTTCTCTATTTTTCTCGTTGAGATTCCCGGCAGTTTTCCCAACGAGAAACCATACACACGAACGGTTTTCTCTGCAAAAAGCTCTCCCAGCAGTTTTCTTGCTGAGAAAACCGGTCGTGTATATGAGGCTTCACTCTCTATTTCTCCATTCTATCTAGACTGTTCTGATAGCTTGAACAGTTGAGTATACTTCATATGTGCTTGGATAATCAGAATTCCATCATGCTGCAATAGCCTGGGGCAGATATGGTAAGTTGGGGTCTTGTGGTGGATAATTACTTTAAATACAAGCATAACCGGTCTTTGTATCCATCTCTAAACATTGTGTGAACAGCTATCCTCTGTACCAGTCTGCCACATAAATGAGAGGAGGATTATAGCAGAGGTCTTCTGAGGACAAGGGCCACATGTGTATATTGCAGGTGCAGAACACTGGCACACGCTATGTGTATTTATAGTAAGAAGAAAGAAACAGAAATAAGGACCTCTGAAAGGCAGGCTATTAGATGTACCTGTGATTCTTTTTCACTAATTTTATATCATGAAACCCTTGAGTTGAGATGATCGTGCCTATCTAGTGGGACCAAAGAGCTGAGAATTCAAAGCTAAACTGTAGGCAAACAAATAAATATTCAGTTTAAATACATTGTCTTACCTGTAAAAAGATCTGTCATATTGTTCAGCCATTTTGGAGCCAGACAAAGGGAAGGCAACACAATATCCTGGTTCAGATGGAATGCAGAGACCACCTTAGGAAGGAAGAAAGGAATTTCTACAGGTTACCAGTTTAGAGTTACAGAGGAGGTCTTGTGACAATGCGCACAATGCTGGGGATTATTAATATGTCCACTGACATCAATGCTGGGGGTTATTAATACGTCCTCTGATACCTGTGTTGGGGGTTATTTATGTGTCCTCTCTATATATCTGTGCTGGGGGTATTATGACCTCTGGCACCAATGCTGGGGGTTATTAATGCATCCTCTGATACCTGTGTTGGAGGTTATTACGGCGTTCACTGACACTATTGCTAGGGGTTATAAATACGAGTATTGACATCTATGCTGGGGGTAACTCTAATTTGTGTTTAGGAGCAGAATTAGGGGTGGGACAGGGTAGGGGTTGGGTGGGGCAACTGGTGGCAAGTAACTCTTAAAGGGGTTGTAAACCCTTGTGTTTTTTCACCTTAATGCATCCTATGCATTAAGGTGAAAAAACACTTTGCAGTGTCTGGCCCCCCAGCCCCCCCGTTTTACTTTCATAAGCCCTGAATTTCTGTGGGCGCGATCCCGTGTTGCTCTCCTCACGGCTCTTCATTGGATAGATTGATAGCGTGCAGCCATTGGCTCCCGCTGCTGTCAAACAAAAATCCAATGATGCCGCCGCCAGGGGGTGGGGCCGAGTCATACACTCGGCGTCTATGGACGCTGAGTGTATGACACCGGAGCATGCCCGGAAGGTAACCCCCTCAGGAAAGCTTCCCAGAGGGGGTTATCTAATGCCGGGAGGAGCCGCGAGAGCCGTCGTGGGACTTCAGAAGATGAGGATCGGGGCCACTCTGTGCAAAACAAACTGCACAGTGGAGGTAAGTATAACATGTTTGTTATTTAACCACTTCAGCCCCGGACCATTTGGCTGGCCAAAGACCAGGCCACTTTTTGCGATTCGGCACTGCGTCGCTTTAACTGACAATTGCGCGGTCGTACGACGTGGCTCCCAAACAAAATTGACGTCCTTTTTTTCCCCCAAATATAGCTTTCTTTTGGTGGTATTTGATCACCTCTGCGGTTTTTATTTTTTGCGCAATAAACAAAAATAGAGCGTCAATTTTAAAAAAAAAAGCAATATTTTTTACTTTTTGCTATAATAAATATCCCCAAAAAATATATATAAATTTTTTTTTTCTCAGTTTAGGCCGATACGTATTCTTCTACATATTTTTGGTAAAAAAAAACGCAATAAGCGTTTATTGATTGGTTTGCGCAAAAGTTATAGTGTTTACAAATTAGGGGATAGCTTTATGGCATTTTTATTAATAGTTTTTTTTTTTTTACTAGTAATGGCGGCCATCTGCGATCTTTATCATGACTGCGACATTATGGGGGACACATTGGACACTTTTGGCACATTTTTGGGACCATTGTCATTTTTACAGCGATCAGTGCTATAAAAATGCACTGATTACTGTAAAAATGGCACTGGCAGGGAAGGGGTTAACACTAGGGGGCGATCAAGGGGTTAGTTATGTTCCCTAAAGTGTGTTCTAACTGAAGGGGGGATGGGACTGACTAAGGTAAAGTGACCAGATTTTTAAAATAAAATCCAGGGACATCTTTTTTTTTTTTTTACTAGTAATGGCGGCAATCAGCGACTCTCTGCCCATTGCCCCGCTGCCGCCCGCCTCACAGCCTGTCAAGTCTTACTCTCCGGGCCCTGGCTACTACTGGGTGGGGAGCGGAGGAAGATCACTCCGCCAGGGAAGGCAAGGAGATAAGCAGGCGGTGGCTGGCCGGGACTTGAGCCAAGGCAGAAAAGCATGCGAGCGGAGCTGAGTGGGCACCCGAAACTGAAGAAATATTCCCTCCGCTTCGACCAGCACATGATCATCAGACAGGGGCACAGATAATGGAAAAAATTCAGATTTTTTTTTTTTTTTATTCTGCACTGACTGTCTTTGAAATTGTCCCAGTCCCTGTTCAAATCCAATCCGGGGACAGACTTGGTCTGAACATACGATCAGTCATTTCCCCCCCTGAAAGAACCGGGAGCCGTGTGTTTACACGCTCTGTCACGAGCGATCGCGGGTGCCCGGCGGTCGGCAAGTGGTTAAAAAAAAAAAAATTGACCCTTTATTATCACTTTAAGGCCTGGCTAGTAGCTCTTTTTTGAGCCCTGATGTACCTGGTACGTCATCGGTCTGCAGCTGCAAGCATCACCCCAGGACCATTTTTTTAGAGCTGGCGGTCGGCTCTCTTGTACTAGCAATCAGAGCAGCTAACTAGCCACTTGATTGCTATTACAAGCATCGGGAGAGGCCACCCCCCCCCCCCCTGGCTTGCTCAGGGTCTACCATCCCATTAGCTAGGCAGACACCCAAACAAAACTGGGATCAGCTTTGATCGGGTCCCTGCTATGGTAACCCGGATGGGATGATCCGACATCACTTCCAGTTTACCCGTATGTCATCTGCGACATTTAAAAAAAATCAAAAGCATTCTTATTGACCCCAGATCTCTCCATAAAGAGTACCTGTCACATGCCTATTGCAGTCACAAGGATGTTTACATTCTTTGTGACCGCAATAAGTGATGCAAATTTTATTTTAAAAGCAATAGTGTAAAAAAATAAATAAAAGTGCCCCTGCCCCACCCGTACTTGCAGGCAAAGGTGAACGTGCATGTCGGTCCCGCATACACACATACGTGAGGTATCTCCGCAAACGTCAGATCATGGCATGGGCAGTAATTCTAGCAGCAGTCCTCCTGTGAAAGTCTAAAGTGGTAACCTGTAAAGGCCTTGCCTATGTATATTGAAATGTATGTTGTTTGTTGCCGCTGCAGGGGTGTGTGCAATTTTAAAGCGTGACATGTATGTGTTTTTGCATTACATTGTTTTTGAAAAATTGCACTTAAAGTACTGCGCAAATACCGTGTGACATAAAAAAAAAATGCTAAACCACCCAATTTATTCTCTAGGGCCTCTGCTTTAAAATAATATATTACGTTTGGGGGTTCTAAGTAATTTTCTAGCAAAAAAAAAGAAGATTTTTATATGTAAAACAAAAAGTGCCAGAAAAGGCCAAACTACGTGGTGTTTCAGCTCTTTAGCGCCACCCTTTGGGCAACTTCTGCTAATGTCGTGTTATGGTGAGCATTGCTTCTGAGCATGCGTGTTTGTACTTTGGAGTTTTGTCCGACGGACTTGTGTACAGGCGATTGAAAAATCCGACAACACACAATTGTTGGCGGACAATTTTAAAGCATGCTATCCCACATTTGTCCACGGAAAATCCGACAACAATTGTCCGATGGAGCGTACAAACGGTCGGAGTATCCGACAACAGCCTGTCAGCACACAATTCCCATCGAGTAATCCGATCGTGTGTACGAGGCTTAAGCCTCAGCTCTAAAAATGCCCAACAAGACAAATCCGATTAATTTCAATGGCCCCTGTTCACATCTGAGCGTTCTGTCCCCTAAAGCAAAAGGCCCGTCGCTCAAAAAAGTACAGGAGCTTATTTTTGGGCAGATTACAGGCGTTTTTAATTCTTTTGTGTTAAAATGTAGCCTATTACTTTCAAAATGTCTGTGCACAGAGGTGTGTAAACAAGCGGCGAGTATTCCTCAGTGAAAAAAAAGTTATAGGAAAATCTGCGTTCCTTGTCAGTATTTTGCACTGCTGTACGCAAATATACTCACAAACACAGGCATATGAGAATAATTATGAATGGATTTTCCCTAGGAAGTTATTGTGAGCGCGAATGCGTAAATGCAAGGCGGCTCTCCTGTGCAAGGATCACATACCTGTATGTGATCCTGCATATCCGGGTTGGGGAGGAGCGCACGCAAGCTGCGGGGCCCGGCATATTCGACGTTGACAGAACCAGAACGATGGTCTGCCTATGTAAACAAGGCAGACTGCCGTTCTGTCAGTAGGGAAGGTGGTGATCCTGTGTTTTTGCAAGGCAGGAACACAGATCTCCGCCTTCCCATGGTATAAGCACCTCCCCAACACAGTGAGAGCACATTTTAGGCACACATTTAACCCTTCGATTGCCCCTGATGTTAATCCCCTTCCCAGTCAGTGTCATTAGTACAGTGACAGTGCATATTTTTAGCACTGCTAATTGTATTAGTGTCACTGGTCTCCAAAGTGTCACTAAGACCCCTTTCACACTGAGGTACGTTTCTGGCATTTTAGCGCTAAAAAAAAGCCTCCCATTCATTTCAGTGTGTCTTTTACACTGGGGCGGGGGGCTTGCGGGACGTTTGGAAAAGTCCTGCAAGCAGCATCTTTGGGGCAGTTTGGGAGCGCTGTATACAAAACGCCCTTTATCCCTTTCCCGCCGAGCGTATGCATATATGCAGCCTCGGCTTTCAGGGGTATACCGGGATCATGCCTGCAGCTGCAGGCATGATACCGGTACCGTTGTTTTGGCTATCCAGGCATAACAACCGATGCGGCTAAAAGCTGCTCGGTTGTTATAACGGAGGAGCGGGAATGGACACCCCCCCCCTCCCACCACTCTGACCGGGCCTCCCTTCCCACCGGGAGACCCGTTCCAAGATCCGTCACTTCCGGCACCTTGTGTCAGACTGGCATGAAGCCGTAAATGGCTTTGTGCCAGTCTCCTGAATGTAAACACGGAAGCGACGTCACAACGTCACTTCCTGTTTACTCGGCTCCAAATGGCGCCGGATTTTAAAAAATATACAGTATCCAGAATTGCCGTTTTCGGCGATCTGAATACTTTGAAGTGTAAAGGAGGGATGTGGGGTCTTTTAGACCGCCGATCCCTCCATAAAGAGTACCTGTCACCACCTATTACTGTCACAAGGGATGTTTACATTCCTTGTGACAGCAATAAAAGTGATCATATTTTTTATTTATTTTTAAAACACAATTTATTAGTGTAAAAATAAAATAAATAAGAAAAAAAATTAAAGCGCCCCCTTCCCCGCGAGCTTGCGCAGCAAACGCATACGGAAGTCGCGCCCGCATATGTAAATGGTGTTCAAATCACACATGTGAGGTATCGCCGCGATCGTCAGAGCGAGAGCAATAATTCTAGCCCCAGACCTCCTCTGTAACGCTAACCTGGCAACCGTAAAAAACAAATTAAAGCGTCGCCTATGGAGATTTTTAGGTACCGTAGTTTGCCGCCATTTCAGTGCGTGCAATTATAAAGCATGACATGTTTGGTATCTATTTACTCGGCGTAACATCATCTTTCACATTACATAAAAAAATTGGGCTAACTTTACTTTTTCATTTTTTTTTTACTTCATTAAAGTTAATTTTTCCCAAAAAGTTGCATTTAAAACACTGCTGCACAAATGCCGTGTGACGTAAAATATTGCAACAATCGCCATTCTATTCTCTAGATTCTCTGCTAAAAAATATATATATATATATATATATATATTTATATATAATGTTTGGGGGTTCTAAGTAATTTTCTAGCAAAAAATGGATTTTAACTTGTAAACACCAAATGTCAGAAATGGGCTTAGTCGTGAAAGGGATACAAAACGCCCCTGCCTATTGAAATGAATGGGCTCAACACGGGCGCTTTTAGCCCCTTCTTTGGCCGCTAGCAGGGCGTTTAAAAGCACCCTACTAGCAGCCTAAAAGCACCGCTTAAACGCAGCTCAGTGTGAAAGGGGTCTCAAGCCTCATACACACGGTACGATTGTTGGCCAACCGAGCGTCTGATTTTTGGCAACAGGGCGTGTACTAATGGTACACAATTGTCGTGCCACAAACATGAAATTGGTGACGTACTACAAGGAATTTCAGCTGTTGAGCGCCACCTTTTGAGCCCCTTCTGCTAATTTCGATCTGTGAACAAAACTGTGTCATTAACCACATCAGCCCCGGAAGAATTGGCTGCCCAATGACCGGGCCATTTGGCACTGCGTCGCTTTAACTGACAATTGCGCGATGCGACGCTGTACCCAAACAAAATTGACGTCCTTTTTTTCCCACAAATAGAGCTTTCTTTTGGTGGTATTTGATCATCTCTGCGATTTTTTTTCTTTTTTGCGCTATAAACAAAAAAAAATTGAAATTTTTGAAAAAAAAAAAAAAAAAAACACTATTTTGTACTTTTTGCTATAATAAATATCCCAATTTTTGAAAAAAAAAAAGCTAATTTCTTCCACAGTTTAGGCCGATATGTATTCTTCTACATATTTTTGCAATCGCAATAAGTGTGTATTGATTGGTTTGCGCAAAAGTTATAGCGTCTACAAAATAGGCAATAGATTTATAGCATTTTTATTATTTTTTTTTACTAGTAATGGCTGCGATCTGCGAATTTTTTTTTTTTTTTTTATCGGGATTGCGACATTAAGGTGGACACTTTTTTGGGACCATTGGCATTTTTACAGCGATCAGTGCTATAAAAATGCAGTGATTACTGTAAAAATGTCACTGGCAAGGAAGGGGTTAACACTAGGGGGCGATCAAGGGGTTAAATGTGTTCTTAACTGAAGGGGGATGGGACTGACCAAGAGGAAATTACAGATTGTGGTTCCTAGCTATTAGGAACTCACTGTCTTTCCTCGGCTCACAGAACAGTGATTTGTGTGCTTAAGCCCCATACACACGGTTGGACTTTTGGCCAACAAACTTCATTTTGAGCAAGTTGGACCAACAATCCGACCGTGTGTACGCTCCATCGGACAAACTTTTTTTTTTTGTTTTTTTTTGCTTTCATCGGACAAAAGTTGGGTCTGCAAACGGACAAACTTTTGGCCAACAAAAGTCCGATGGAGCAAAGTCCTACCGTGTGTACAGAAAACCATCGGACTTTTGTCCGATGGACAAAACAACTAATGTTAAAATCAACCAACAATAGCAGAAGTTGACCAAAGGGTGGCGGTAAAGAGCAGAAAAACCATGTGATGTTGCAAAACGTTTTGGGAAAGTTTGCAGAAAAGTTCTGTGGTGTGTATGCTATGGGTGTGCCCGGCCAACTCCGTTCGGACAAAAATCCACAGAAAAGTCCGATGGAAGTCCGACCGTGTGTACGAGGCTTTACACACACAAGTCCCTGTTCTGCCTCTCGTGCTCGCTCGCGTCCGCCGGTCACAAGCATCGGCACCCCCCCCTCGATGCAGCGGGCATGTCTGCTATCCCGCTTAAAAGGGACCGGCGTACAGCTACGATGATTCGCGGCATCGTGCCGAGCTGCCGCCGTATAACGACGGCGGCTGGCTGTTAAGTAGTTAACGACACCTGCAGAGGTTCGCACAAGGCAGTGTGAACTGCCTGCGGGAGACGAGCGATGCGAGAACCAGCACTGTAATCACGCTGGTTCCCACATCGCATGAGTGTGAACCTAGGCTTATGGCCCGTACACACAATCCGAATATTGTACAAAAACTCCCCCGAGGAAAAATCGTACGATAATCGGATGGTGTGTACACTACTATCGAGAGCCGATCACGACAATTCATCCGATTATTATTCGATCAATGGATATGAACATCAAAATTGAACCTTGGTGTTGCCAACATCCCTACGGCCACTTTCACACTAAAGCCCCGTACACACGGTCGGACTTTTGCCCAACAAACTTTGTTTTAAGCAAGTTGGACCAACAATCCGACCGTGTGCACGCTCCATCGGACAAACTTTTTTGTTTGGTTTTGGATTTCATCGGACAAAAGTTCGGTCTGCAAATGGACAAACTTTTGCCCAACAAAAGTCCGATGGAGCAAAGTCCGACCGTGTGTACAGATAACCATCGGACTTTAGTCCGATGGACAAAACAACTAATGTTAAAATCAACCAAGAATAGCAGAAGTTGACCAAAGGGTGGCAGTAAAGAGCAGAAAAAACACGCGATGTTGTAAGAAGTTTTAAGAAAGTTTGCAGAAAAGTCCGAGCGTGTGTATGCTATGGGTGTTCCCAACCAACTCCATTCGGACAAAAAAAACACGGAAAAGTGCGATGGAAGTCCGACCGTGTGTACGAGGCTTTAGGCGCTTGAAAAACTGCCAGTATAACACTGAGTGCTTTTCAGGTGCTTTTGACGCGCTTTCAATTCATTTCAATGGAGAGGGGCGTTTTTTTCAGCGCACTGGCCCAGTGTGAAAGCATTCATTGATTTTAATGGAAATACGTTTTCAGGCGCTTTTTTTAGAGTGAAAACGCCTCAGTGTGAAAGTGGTCTAAGGGTCAATCAAATCACCTTGGGGGGTTTTTCCTTCTTTTGATATTATTCGATCGGACATGCACGAAAATTTTCGTCATGCGATACCAGATCGTACGATTTTCGTTTAGTCCGTACAGTTGTCGTCCGAAAATACAATACAAATACACTACAATACATGATATCACTTCTGATTTTTTTTTTTCTGTCGTACGAGAATTTTCGGGACTTTAATAACCTGTTTAATTTCTACTTGAGACTATTATGTCGGAGGACATTATCTATGCTAAACAAAAAAAAAAAAAACATTTTAATCGTTAATATTTTCAAGATTATACCAGCGTACCATTATGAGGTGAGAGTGTTTGGAAGGGTTTCCCTCCCCTCTCCTTTTATATATATATATATATATATATATATATATATATATATATATAAATTTCTACCAATCTGACCATTCTATTTGTTTATAGATACATCCAGCATCAGCTCCTGACGAGTGGTAACAACAACCACAAAACGCGTAGAGCTTGCTATGATGCGATGTCACAGTGATCATGTTTTAATATTTTTACCTATATAGTTTACCAATATGCACCTACCTCATGTGCAGTATTTATTATGTTGAGATAATCATTATATTGCTACTGTTTAATAATTATACATTATTAACTATATGATTATGTTGCTACTATTCAGTATAATGTTTTCTGCTATCTCATGATGTATGTATTCCTTGTATCCATTAAACCATGTTTTATTGATTGATGCATTTAACTCAGCAGTGTCGCTTCATTTAACCTGTTGTCCACCGCCCACCGTCAAATTACGGCGGGCGGAAGACTCTCTCGTTCTGACAGGACGTCATATGACGTCCTGCCTTTAAAACGAGCTAGGGGGCGCGAGCGCGCCGCTGGGGACCTGATGCGCGTGCCCGGCGGCCGCCGGGCACCCACGATTGCCCAGTAACTGAGCAGGAAAGTGGATCTGTGTGTGTAAACACACAGATCCACGTCCTGTCAGGGAGAGGAGACCGATGGCGTGTTCCTTGTACATAGGGACAACCATCGGTCACCTCCCCCAGTCAGTCCCCTCCCCCCACAGTTAGAACACATCTAGGAAACACATTAACCCCTTCCTCGCCCCCTAGTGTTAACCCCTTCCCTGCCAGTCACATTTTTACAGTAATCAATGCATTTTTATAGCAGGGGTCGCTGTATAAATGTGAATGGTCCCAAAAATGTGTCAAAAGTCTCCGATGTGTCCGCCGCAATATCGCAGTCACAATAAAAATCGCAGATTGCCACCATTACTAGTAAAAAAATAAAATAAAATAAAAATGCTATAAATCTATCCCCTATTTTGTAGACGCTATAACTTTTGCGCAAACCAATCAATACACGCTTATTGCGATTTTATTTATTTTTTTTTCAATTAAAATTTTCCTCAGTTTAGGCCGATACGTATTCTTCTACATATTTTTGGTAAAAAAAAAAAAAAAAATTCGCAATAAGCATCGGCCTAAACTGAGGAAAATTTTAATTGGAAAAAAAAAATGGATATTTATTATAGCAAAAAGTAAAAAAAATTGTGTTTTTTTTTTTTTTTCAAACTGGGCGCTCTTCTTTTGTTTATAGTGCAAAAAATAAAAACCGCAGAGGTTATCAAATACCACCAAAAGAAAGCTCTATTTGTGGGGAAAAAAAGGACGTAAATTTCGTTTGGAAGCCACGTCGCACGACCGCGCAATTGTCATTCAAAGTGTGACAGCGCTGAAAGCTGAAAAATGGCTTGGGCAGGAAGGGGGTTTTCGTGCACAGTAGAGAAGTGGTAAAAGTCCCACCATCCTAGTTGCTTTTTTCCCAAAATATCCTGGATGGAGGCTAATCCCAGGGATTGCCTCACTTAAAATCCCACCCTAGTTAGTTCTATCTCACTTATTAAGTCGTACGATCTTCGGATCATGTGTACGGGCCATAATGCCCTGTACACACGATCGGATTTCCTATGGATTTTTCCATCGGAAATCCGATGAAGCTGACTTCCATCAGTCTTGCCTACACACCATCAGTCAAAAATCCGACCGTCCCAAACGCCGTGACGTAAAAAACTCAGAAGAGCCGAGAAAAATGAAGTTCAATGCGTCGACTTGATTCTGCGTGGGGTTTTTCTCTGAAGGAGTTCCCCACAGATGATCGGAATTTGCTATTCCCCCCCCCCCCCCCATCGGTAAAATTTAAAACATGTTCTATTTTTTTATACTGATGGAAAAAAGACCGATGGGGCCCAAACACGATCGGTTTGTCCGATGAAAAAAGTCCATCAGCCTTTTTCATCAGAAAAACCTGATCGTGTGTACACGGCATAAGTGTCCGATTTGTCCGCCGCCATATTGCAGTCCTGCTAGAAGTCACGGATCGCCGCCATTAGTAGAAGGAAAAAAAAAAAGAATTCCATAAAAAATATCCCCTATAACTTTTGCGAAAATCAATCATTTATACGCTTAATGGGATTTTTTTTTTTTTACCAAAAACATGTAGCAGAATATGTATTGACCTAATTTGATGAAGAATTTTTTTTTTTTTTATTATTTGGTATGTTTTATAGCAGAAAGTAAAAAAATATATATTTTTTTAAATTGTCGCTCTTTTTTTGTTTTATAGCGCAAAAAAAAAACCCATAGAGGTGATCAAATACGACAAAAAAAGCTCTATTTGTGGGGAAAAAAAACGGACGTCAATTTTATTTGGGAACAGTGTCCCACGACCGCGCAATTGTCAGCTAAAGCGACGCAGTGCCGTATCGCATCATTTAGGGGGGTAAATGTGCCGGAGGTGAAGTGGATGATATGAGGTGAGTGTTGCTCGGGGTCCTCATGTAGTAGTAGTAGAAGACCTGAACACACTCATGAAGAGAATGGAGCAGATGAAACCGTATTTGTTTTCTTTGTAAAGGGCACACCGGTGTGTGAATGAAGAGGCCGCACTTTGTGTCACACAGATTGCTCTCCTCCTCCTCCTTCCCGGACGGTGACGTATCTCTTACAGAGGAAGCCCAGCCCAGCACCCAGCCAGAGGCGGTCTTCCGTCCTCCTCCCATAACAAGCCCGTCCTCTCACCGGACGTCTGTCACCACCCCCGGCACGGCGGCTCCCCACCAGCGTTCCGTTATACAGCGGGGGGGGGGGGTACACCGGAGAGGCGGGAAAGCCGTGTGAGGTAAGAGGAGCCCCGCGTACTACCGAGAGCTCGGCGCCACAATTCAAATTGAACGGAGGCGGGAAAGGAATCCCTGGCACGGGATTGGACGGAGGACTACGCTCACTGTGCCACTCCTGAGAGCGGAGGAGGGCGGTTGGCTGTGAGTGGAGAGGGAGGCGTGGAAATGGGCGGGGCTATGCTAGTGAGCGTTGTGTGTGTGGTTATGCGCACGCAGTGACAATGCTGAGCAATGAGGAGAGGGATGTGTGTTATAGATGACCTGTCTGAGGCCCCCCAATACACCAGAGTGCTGTGTAACCGTGTGGTGCCATTCAGCCCTCGTTCACATTGATGTGATTTGACTGGAGGCCACATCGAATGACGAGTCGTAGCTTGTGGGGGCCCCCATGCAAAAGTGGACCTGGCCCCTGGGCTGGGCTCACCCTGTGCTCCTCTCCATTCAGGAAATGGCTCACAGCTTGTCCCCAGCCAATGAGAATGGAGGGATGTGGAGTAGGGTGACCACATTTCCAAACTACCATTTAGGGACCCCCTCCCAAAAATCAGCTTGTGCTGTAACGCATCACAGCACAGTGATTGGAGAAATCATAAATCCCGCCTCTTGTGTCCAATCACAAGCAGGGGGTGGGGATTGTGCTCCTCCAGGCATTCCCGGCCAGGACAAGTACTGTCAGTGAGTAAAGTGGTGATGTGGCGGCCTTTTTTGGGGGCATCAGATTGGCCCGGGGGTTGTGGCTGTGTCAGTTTCATTCCGGGATACTGTATTGTCCTGGAAGGAAGGTGCCCGTCCCGGACCTGCAAAATGCGGGACTGTCCCGGGCAATCCGGGACACGTGGTCACCCTAATGTGGGCCGTGGAAAGCAAAGTGGAAGCCCAGTACTGGAACGTGGCTGTGGGGCCCTAGGGCAGATCAGAGCTGGTCTTTGTGGAAGATATGATGATATGACAGGGAGGCTGCAGGGGCCCCCCTGGAGCTAGGGGTGGGGTTGTGATTGTGACCCCTGCAACCCCTTATGCTACGCCCATGGTCGCAGCCTTTTACCGGTGTTCTGCCGAGATGTGCCCCCCTGGGGGATAATGCCCGCCACCCTGGACTGCGCAGCGCTCTAGCAAACGGAGCCTCCGAAAATGAAGAGCTTTGAATCAGCTGTAGACTGCGCCTGCGTAATGAGCACGGGGTGGGTGTTTTACTATTATATTGTGTAAGGGGCGGGTGTTTTACTATTATATTGTGTAAGGGGTGGGTGTTTTACTATTATATTGTGTAAGGGGTGGGTGTTTTACTATTATATTGTGTAAGGGGCGGCTGGCTATAGTACGGGGCGGGTGTATTACTATTATATCGTGTAAGGGGCGTCTGGCTATAGCACGGGGCGGGTGTATTACTATTATATCGTGTAAGGGGCGTCTGGCTATAGCACGGGGCGGGTGTATTACTATTCTATCGTGTAAGGGGCGTCTGGCTATAGCACGGGGCGGGTGTATTACTATTATATCGTGTAAGGGGCGTCTGGCTATAGCACGGGGCGGGTGTATTACTATTCTATCGTGTAAGGGGCGTCTGGCTATAGCACGGGGCGGGTGTATTACTATTATATCGTGTAAGGGGCGGCTGGCTATAGCACGGGGCGGGTGTATTACTATTATATCGTGTAAGGGGCGGCTGGCTATAGCACGGGTCGGGTGTATTACTATTCTATCGTGTAAGGGGCGGCTGGCTATAGTACGGGGCGGGTGTATTACTATTCTATCGTGTAAGGGGCGGCTGGCTATAGTACGGGGCGGGTGTATTACTATTATATTGTGTAAGGGGCGGCTGGCTATAGCACGGGGCGGGTGTATTACTATTATATCGTGTAAGGGGCGGCTGGCTATAGCACGGGGCGGGTGTATTACTATTATATTGTGTAAGGGGCGGCTGGCTATAGCACGGGGCGGGTGTATTACTATTATATTGTGTAAGGGGCGGCTGGCTATAGCACGGGGCGGGTGTATTACTATTATATTGTGTAAGGGGCGGCTGGCTATAGCACGGGGCGGGTGTATTACTATTATATCGTGTAAGGGGCGGCTGGCTATAGCACGGGGCGGGTGTATTACTATTATATTGTGTAAGGGGCGGCTGGCTATAGTACGGGGCGGGTGTATTACTATTATATCGTGTAAGGGGCGGGTGTATTACTATTATATCGTGTAAGGGGCGGGTGTATTACTATTATATCGTGTAAGGGGCGTCTGGCTATAGCACGGGGCGGGTGTATTACTATTATATCGTGTAAGGGGCGGGTGTATTACTATTCTATCGTGTAAGGGGCGGCTGGCTATAGTACGGGGCGGGTGTATTACTATTATATCGTGTAAGGGGCGGCTGGCTATAGCACGGGGCGGGTGTATTACTATTATATCGTGTAAGGGGCGGCTGGCTATAGCACGGGGCGGGTGTATTACTATTATATCGTGTAAGGGGCGGCTGGCTATAGCACGGGGCGGGTGTATTACTATTATATCGTGTAAGGGGCGGCTGGCTATAGTACGGGGCGGGTGTATTACTATTCTATCGTGTAAGGGGCGGGTGTATTACTATTCTATCGTGTAAGGGGCGGCTGGCTATAGCACGGGGCGGGTGTATTACTATTATATCGTGTAAGGGGCGTCTGGCTATAGCACGGGGCGGGTGTATTACTATTCTATCGTGTAAGGGGCGGGTGTATTACTATTCTATCGTGTAAGGGGCGGCTGGCTATAGTACGGGGCGGGTGTATTACTATTATATCGTGTAAGGGGCGGCTGGCTATAGCACGGGGCGGGTGTATTACTATTATATCGTGTAAGGGGCGGCTGGCTATAGCACGGGGCGGGTGTATTACTATTATATCGTGTAAGGGGCGGCTGGCTATAGCACGGGGCGGGTGTATTACTATTATATCGTGTAAGGGGCGTCTGGCTATAGTACGGGGCGGGTGTATTACTATTCTATCGTGTAAGGGGCGGGTGTATTACTATTCTATCGTGTAAGGGGCGTCTGGCTATAGCACGGGGCGGGTGTATTACTATATCGTGTAAGGGGCGGCTGGCTATAGTACGGGGCAGGTGTATTACTATTCTATCGTGTAAGGGGCGTCTGGCTATAGCACGGGGCGGGTGTATTACTATTATATTGTGTAAGGGGCGTCTGGCTATAGCACGGGGCGGGTGTATTACTATTCTATCGTGTAAGGGGCGTCTGGCTATAGCACGGGGCGGGTGTATTACTATTATATCGTGTAAGGGGCGGGTGTATTACTATTATATCGTGTAAGGGGCGGGTGTATTACTATTATATCGTGTAAGGGGCGGCTGGCTATAGCACGGGGCAGGTGTATTACTATTCTATCGTGTAAGGGGCGTCTGGCTATAGCACGGGGCGGGTGTATTACTATTATATCGTGTAAGGGGCGGGTGTATTACTATTATATCGTGTAAGGGGCGGGTGTATTACTATTATATCGTGTAAGGGGCGGGTGGCTATAGCACGGGGCAGGTGTATTGCTATTATATTGTGTAAGGGGCGGGTGGCTATAGCACGGGGCAGGTGTAGTATTAGTGCGGTTTTACCAAGAAAGTATACGTCTTTGCGGGGCATCTTTAAACAAATGAAGAGGCCGTATTTTAAATTGATGGACAGAGAAGATAAGGAAGATATAATAGTAAAACACATCCGCCCCTTGCTGTAGTAAGCCGCCCCTTACACAATATAATAGTAATACAGCCTGCACATGCGCCGTGTACAGGTCATTCACAGATGTGTTAATCTTCGGCGATTTTCGGAGGTCCGTTGTGCTCTGTACTGCGCCTGCGCAGTACAGAGCGGGCATAATTCGGCAGGACATTGGCAATGGCACTGTTCCAATTGGTGCGATGCCAACTTTGCTGCGGTGCACCGATTTGCAAAAACGGATCCTGCACTACTTTTCGGGGGCGACTTCAATAGGTATCTGTGCATGAAGCTGCCACAGACATAGCTCCCAACTGTCCCTGATTTGGAGCAATGTCCCTCTGTCCCTCATTCCTCCTCATTTTGCTCTGATCTATATGGTTGTATATAAAATGCACTTTTTATCTATCAAAAAGTTTTTCCCAGTGCTAAACCTTTCATCTGATTTCTAAATTGCTGCATTTGTAAACTCTAAAAGCCAATATAAAGGAATAGTAATGGTAAAAAAAAAAGTACTTGTGGGTTTAACCAATCTTGTTTTTTTTGTACAATTCTCTTTAACCACTTGCCGACCGCCGCACGCAGATGTACGTTGACAGAATGGCACGGGCAGGCACATGGGCGTACCTGTACGTCAATTTCAATTTACGGCCCAGCGGGCACGCGCGTGCCTTGTGAGCATGTTCGCGGGTCCTGGTAACTCGATGTTCCCGGGCAGCCCGCGATTGCGGTCGGCAAAGGCAGAACAGGGATTCCTCTATTCTGCCTAGTGACATGTCACTGATAGCTGTTCCCCATGATCGGGAACGGTCATCAGTGGCATGTCACGTGTAGCCACGCCCCCTAATGGTAAGAATCACTCCCTAGTACTGACTTAACCCCTACAGTGCCACTTAGTGGTTAACCCCTTCACTGCCAGTGTCATTTTCACAGTAATCAGTGCATTTTTATAGCACCGATCGTTGTAAAAATGACAATGGTCCCAAAAGTGTCCGATATGTCCGCCATAATGTCGCAGTCACGATAAAAAACGCTGATCGCCACCATTACTAGTAAAAAAAAAAAAAAATGAATACAAATGCCATAAATCTATCCCGTATTTTGTAGATGCTATAACTTTTGCGCAAACCGATCAATAAACTCTTATTGCGATTTTTTTTTTTTTTTTTTTTTTTTTCCCCCATCGGCCTAAACTGAGGGAAAAAAAATATAGATTTTTTGGGGGGATATTTATTATAGCAAAAAGTAAAAAATTTTGCTTTTTTTTTTTTTTTTTTTAATTGTTGCTCTATTTTTGTTTATAGCGTAAAAAAATAAAAACCGCAGAGGTGATCAAATACCACCAAAAGAAAGCTCTATTTGTGGGGAAAAAAAAGGACGTCAATTTTGTTTGGGAGCCACGTCGCACGACTGCGCAATTGTCAGTTAAAGCGACGCAGTGCCGAATCGCAAAAAGTGGCCTGGTCTTTGACCAGCGAAATGGCCTGGGGCTCAAGTGGGTAAGGGGGCGTGGCAATGGGTGTGCCCTATGCCTGCATACTTTTGCTGATGGGTGTCCCTCATTCCCATCTCAAAGTTGGGAGGTATGGCCACAGATGTCTTTTAAGTTGCACCCAAAGTCACACTGAAATGCGGCTTTGAAATTGTATGATTTCATAGCAGGGCTCATTGTTGATGACGTCCCAATGCGACATAACCTGGGGAATAAAACATGCCCCATAGATCACACAGTCCTGGTTGATAGATCCCAGGGAAAAACAGATAACATAGCCCTGACAGATCCCAGGGATGAAAACAAGCTCCCATAGACCACACAGTCCTGGCCAAAAGTTCCTAGGACTGGAAATGGGCAAAAAGTCATGGGAAGAAATCAGGCTACCATATGTCAGATAGTCCTGGCTCACAGATCCGAGAAAGGAAAACGGGGTCAAAAGGATCAAGACGGTCCTGGGCAGATGGTTCTGGGGAATAAAATGTGCCCCTATAGATCACGCAGTCCTGGTTGACAGATCCCAGGGAAAAAAAACACGTCACATAGATAACATAGCCCTGACCGAGAGATCACAGGGAAGAAAACAAGCTCCCATAGACCACACAGTCCTGGACGACCGTTCCTAGGACTGGAAATGGGCATAAATTCATGGGAAGAAAACAGGCTACCATATGTCAGATAGTTCTGGCTCACAGATCCGAGAAAGGAAAACGGGGTCAAAAGTAAGGCTGCAACTAACGATTATTTTCATTATTGTTTCGATTAATCGGTTAACCTTAAAAAAAAATAAAAATTTTTTGCATTTTTTTTTTTACACTTTTTTTTTTTTTTGGCCAATTTGTTGGGCAGATTAAAAAACACAAATTGCCGCAAAAACGCATTACATGCTTTTCTGCAGCTTCTGCATTGAAGTATATTGAACCAAAAAAACAAAATGACACCTGTTGCTAATTGCATTAAAAAAAAAGTCCTTGCCCTTTCCAAATACGCAGCAGCTTAAAAAATCATGGATGTGAACGTGTCCCATAGGAAACCATGTAAATGACCTGTAGTGTGTTTCTGCAAAAAGCACCAAAAAACACAGAGGAGTGACCCAGGCCTGAGATGTTTAGTAACATAATGGGGTTAAAAAAACTAAAATTAGTACAAAAAGAGCAAATAATCGCTACTGTAAGGGGTTCATTTTTTACTGTGGGACAGTGAAAGTAATATTTTCGTTTTTTTTTAACCCCATTATGTTACTGGCCGATAAATCGATTATGAAAATGGTAATCGATTTATCAACAACTAATCAATTATGAAATTAATCGATTAGTTTCGGCCCTAGTCAAAAGGATCAGATGGTCCTGGCCGAAATACCCTGGCGAATAAAGGTGGTTTCCAGAGATCGCACAGTCCTGGTTGATTCCAAGGAAAAAGTTACGTTGTCCCGACCACTCGTCATTTTTCACTGTATGTACACACAATTATTAGACAAAGGGAAGTATTTTTTTTTTTTTTGGGCAGAAAAGACATCAAAGTCTTGTCTACTAAAAAACCTCTCTTAGCCCTGGTTCACACTGGTGCGTTTTGACATGCGATTTGGCATGTCAAATCGCATGTCAAAACGGCGGTATTTGCCGCAAATTGCAGGAAATGGCACTGTCCTAATCGGTGCGACGCCGCATCTGCGGCGCTGCGCCGATTTCAAAAAGTAGTTTCTGTACTACTTTTTGCGATTTTGGCCCCAGATTTACATTGACATCTGTGCAGAAACCTGCACAGATGTCTCTGTAATCGCGGCCGAAATCGGTACTGACCAGCGGGAGTGAAATCGTGCGAGTTCAGCTGAACTCGCATGGCTTCACTCTCGCAGCCCAGTGTGAACCTGGGCTTATTCTGGGAAGGTTCTCATTCATCCAGGTCATAGTAGATCTACTAGTAGTTAGTCACATGCAACTGGACTTGTTCTGTAATGATGAAGATGTTTCATAGCTTATCCAAGCCACTTCTTCAGTTCTAATTAGAACCAAGTTGGCTCTAATTCTAACTTAAGAAGTAGCTTGGAGCTACAAAACATCTTCAACATTACAGTTGAGTCCAGTTGAACTGTCTATTTACTGGTAGATCTACCCATTTGGGCTCAGTTTACATATATGCGAATTGGATTTGTTTTGAACCGCATCTGATTCACATTGACATGTGAGTCAAACCGACTTTCTATGGAGCCGGTTCACATACAGGTATGTCTGGGCCAGCCGCAGTCCGTTTGTTAAAAGAGTCCTGTGTGTTTTTCAGTCCATTTCAGGTGCGACTTCAGATAAATATTTGCGCCTGAACCGCTGAACAAAACTGCTCCTGACTTTTAAAAATCACACTGAAACTGTGGCCAGACATAAGTGAACTTAGCCTTAAGCCCTGTACACACGGTCGGACTTCCATCTGACTTTTCTGTGTTTTTTTTGTCCGAACGGAGTTGGTCGGGAACACCCATAGCATACACAGGCTCGGACTTTTCTGCAAACTTTCCCAAAACTTTTTGCAACATCACGTGGTTTTTCTGCTCTTTTCTGCTCTTTACCGCCACCCTTTGGTTAACTTCTGCTATTGTTGGTTGATTTTAACGTTAGTTGTTTTTGTCCATCAGACAAGTCCGATGGTTTTCTGTACACACGGTCTGACTTTGCTCCATCGGACTTTTGTTGGGCAAAAGTTTGTCCGTTTGCAGACCCAACTTTTGTCCAATGAAAA
Source organism: Rana muscosa (assembly GCA_029206835.1). NCBI lineage: Eukaryota > Metazoa > Chordata > Amphibia > Anura > Ranidae > Rana > Rana muscosa. Next base: position 296,518,333 of record CM055118.1, read on the forward strand.
CAAGAAAAAAGCAAAAAAAGTTTGTCCGATGGAGCGTACACACGGTCGGATTGTTGGTCCAACTTGCTCAAAATGAAGTTTGTTGGCCAAAAGTCAGACCGTGTGTACGGGGCTTTAGAAATGTTTTTTCCCCCAAATTCAGTTCTGCTTTAAAAACTTCAGCCCCGGAGGATTTGCCTGCCCCATGACCAGGCCATTTTTTGCGATTCGGCACAGCGCAGCTTTAACTGACAATTGCGCGGTCGTGTAACATTGCACCCAAACAAAATTGACATCCTTTTCTTCCCACAAATAGAGCTTTTTTTGGTGGTATTTGATCACCTCTGCAGGTTTTTATTTTTTGCGCTATAAACAAAAAGGTGAAAATTTTGAAAAAAAAAGCAATATTTTTTTACTTTTTGCTATAATAAATATCCCCCAACAAAATAAATCGCAATAAGCGTATATTGATAGGTTTGTGCAAAAGTTATAGCATCTACAAAATAATAGTAATAGCGGCGATCTGCTTTTTTTTTATCGTGACTGCGACATTATGTCGGACACTTTTGAAACTATTTTGGGACCATTGTCATTTATACAGCGATCAGTGCAATAAAAATGCACTGATTACTGTGTAAACGACACTGGCAGGGAAGGGGTTAGCCACTAGGGGGCGAAGAAGGGCAAAGTGTGTCCTAGGGAGTGATTCTAACTGTGAGGGGGCTGGGCTACCAGTGACACGACAGTGATCACTGCTCCCGATGACAGGGAGCAGTAGATCACTGTCCTGTCACTAGGCAGAACAGGGAAATGCCTTGTTTACATAGGCATCTTCCCGTTCTGCCGCTCCGTGAGACGATCGCTGGGTGCATGCGGCGGGAGCCCGGCGCGCCCGTACGGTAGAGCTGCACGATTCTGGCTAAAATGAGAATCACAATTTTTTGGCTTAGAAAATAGATCACGATTCTTGCGGCGTAACATCATCTTTCACATTAAAACAAAAAAAAATTGGGCTAACTTTACTGTTTCGGTTTTTTAATTTTTTTTTATTAATTGAAGTGTATTTTTTCCCCAAAAATTGCATTTGAAAGACCGCTGGGCAAATACAGTGTGACGTAAAACATTGCAGCAATTGCCATTTTATTCCCTAGGGTCTCTGCTAAAATATATATAATGTTTGGGGGTTCCACGTAATTTTCTAGCAAAAAAATAATGATTTTAACTGTAGAAACAAGTGTCAGAAAAAGATTTAGACTTTAAGTGGTTAAACTTCCTGCATTTACACACAGAAGTTTGCTCTAAGAAGGAAGTTGGTTACAATGTTTCATGCTGTTACAAACTTGGCAGACTGCCTATTTTCTTAAGAGCCGGTTCACACCAGGGAGTCACGACTTGTGGGGGCGACCTCGGCGGCGCGATCTCAAGACGACTTGAGATGCCCGCCGAGGCGATTTGCATAAGACTTCTGTCTAGAAGTCAATGCAGGTCGCCTTGGGTCGCCCCCAAAAGTAGTACAGGAACCTTTTTCTAAGTCGGAGCAACCTGAGTCGCTCTTACTTAGAACGGTTCCATTGAAAAGCGTGGAACGCGATTTGTCAGGCGACTGAGTCGCCTGACGAGTCGCCCTGGTGTGAACCGGCTCTTACACACAGAAGTTTAATCTCTTTAAACCAAGAAGGAAGCATTAGTTACAATGTTTCCTGTTAAAAACTTGGCAGACTGCCCGGATATTTTTATATGATATGATATATTTGACAGCTTAGTGAGCAGATAGTCTCTCCACTTGTTATATGAAAGAATCGTCAAACTCTGCATTGGAGATCGTCAGGGGGGTTGAATCGAGATCACATTTTTTAACGATTAATTGTGCAACTCTACCGCACGACAGCAAATTCAAACAGATGCACAGGTACGTCCCTTTGCGCAGCCGTGTCATTCTGCTGACGTGAATATATACATGCGGCGGTCGGCAAGTGGTTAAAGTCACTCAGTCACTAAGGAGAAGGGGGCAATCTGCTGCAGGTATGAGATGTTTGCAGATACTTGCAACATCCTCCCAGGTTTTCCTGTCGGGACCAAATCTCACACAGATTTGAAAGGCAAGTCTTTGGCACTTCCTCATAATGTCAAGGCTTGCCCACCCCTTCTGATCTCCTGTAGATTCCATTGGTCAGTGAGGTTGTCCATTATGGTGATGGGCAGTAGGAATGTGGGGGAGGGGCTCAGCAGCATGCTTGGACATTACCTGTGAGTAAACATTCTGACTAAACTTAAAGTGGAGTTCCACCCATTTTTTTTTTTTATGTTTGTCTGTGCTGCATGCCCTTAGCACATAGTTTTCACAATGGGCAATATTATTATTTTTTTTGTATTGTAAATACCTTTTTTTTCCGTTTTTCAGCCCAACTTCCTGGTCTTAATAGCCTAGGCCAGTGATGGTGAACCTTGGCACCCCAGATGTTTTGGAACTACATTTCCCATGATGCTCATGCACTCTGCAGTGTAGTTGAGCATCATGGGAAATGTAGTTCCAAAACATCTGGGGTGCCAAGGTTCACCATCACTGGCCTAGGCTATTATGTCACAAGGCAATTCGCAAGGGTTCCTGGGATATCAGCGTCATGTATCCCATGACTCCTTGTGAATCGCCTCCTACCGAAATCTCGCGTGTTTTGTGTGACACTGTCTTATATTATAACTGTGTGCAGAGAGAGAGGAGGTTTCAGAAGTCATCAGAGATGTGTGGGTGGGCGGGACAGAGCAGCTATCGCACACCAGCCAATAGGATGGGGTCAGGGCGGGCCGCTACGTGTATGCGGCTCCGCCCCTCTTCTAAAGAAGCCAAATAATTGTCTGGTGTGCGATAGCTGCTTTGTCCCGCCCACCCACACATAGCTGATGACTTCTGAAAGCTCCTCCTCTCTCGCAGCTTCCAGCATGCTCAGTCTTATAATATAACTTCTGAAAGTCTCTCTCTCTCTCTCTCTCTCTCTCTCTCTCTCTCTCTCTCTCTCCCCTCCCCCCCCTCTCTCTCTCTCTCTCTCTCTCTCTCTCCCCCTCCCCCCCCCCTCTCTCTCTCTCTCTCTCTCTCTCTCTCTCTCTCTCTCTCTCTCTCTCTCTCTCTCCCCCTCTCTCTCTCCCCCTCTCCTTTTTTTCAGCCAGAACAAAACCTGAGACACTGAGGTTGTTCTGCAGTGGTCAGAGCTGGGGGGGGGTGTATTTAGATTGGGCACAGTGAGAGCTGTGGGGGGAGATATGGATTAAGCTGAGCTGTAGATAAGGGTGCAGAGGTGAGATGGTCTGCGGAGGGGACACAGACACACAGAACAAGATAAATATATATATATTTCTTCTACATGCAGTATATTTACTGGTTCCTGGAGGGGGGAGGGGAGGAGAGGTTTGCATAGATAAGGACAACTTCCGCTGACACTGCCGTTGCTATGGAAACCTGACTTCAAACTTATTATACTGCTTGTGCAGCACTGAGCATGTGCGAGATTTGCAAGTCTGAAATCCAGGAAGACATGCAGTCTGGCTTCAGATGGCCACAGCCTATTTCTAGTTTATAAATGTTCTAAATGCTGTAATAACCTAACAAAACGGACCTCAGTTTACAGACTAACTTTACTAGAATACATTAAGCTTGTGTATTATTGGGGTATTTTTATTTAAAAAGTGTCATTTCGGCTGGAACACCCCTTTAAGATGTCAAGCTATTGTTTTTGTTGGTTGGAGAACCCCTCCCTGACTGGTGCCTGTCTTTCCCTGAAATGATGGCTAAGCTCTACCAACTGCCAAGAGCGATTACCTTTCCTGGCTACTAAGGAAGTCTTGTTGGACACTGGAAGGACTTTCCCATCAGAGGAAATCCACCCCCAGTAATCAAGCCAAAAGCAAATCCAAAGCTTTTGCAAGGTAAATGAAGACAACAATGGGCAACTTGTGATCTGTTCTCTTAGGTAGTATACAGCAGGGCTCAAAATTTCAAATCCTGAGCTACTAGCCAGACCTCAAGGGTTACTCGCCACCAGTTGCCGGGCCCAACCCCTACCATGCCCCGCCCCTAAACACGCCCTCAAATTATCTCATGAAATGACACTTAAATTGTTTATGCAGAATTAAGTTATAAAAATTTATATTAACAACAACTTTATCCATGTCCCCGATGCAGCCTGTGACTGCCAATGCAGCCTTGTGTCCCCAAATGCAGCCCTGTGCAGCCTTGTGTCCCCAAAGGTAGCCATCTGTCCCCAATGCAGCCTTGTGTCCCCAAATGCAGCCATCTGTCCCCAAATGCAGCCTTGTGTAGCCACGTGTCGCCAAGTGCAGCCTTTTGTCGGTCCCCAGTGGCCTACCTGTGTAGGGAAAGAGAGAGCCCCCCCCTGCCACCGCCGCCATCTGGTTGATCAGCGCACGGGGAACATAACAGCTTTCATTTCAATAGCTGTGTGTTCCCCGCCGGGGGTAGATATGACGACGCACGGCGGGGAACACACAGCTATTGAAATGAAAGCTGTTATGTTCCCCGCGCGCTGATCAACGTGGCGGCAGCAGCTCTCCTCTCTTCCCCCACGATAGCCCCCCCCTGCTCCCAGGCAGCCCACACTCGCCCAGCCCTCAAAATCCACTCGCAAAATGCGAGCAGGCGAGTGGAATTTTTCAGGGCTGGTATACAGTATCATTCTACCTACTTCATTTTCCAGATCTTTGTCTTGATTTGCCCAATGTGCATTTTGATCTACAGATCTGTTCTGCCAGCCGTCTTATATCCAGTTGAAAATGCTTCAGGAGGAGTTGGAAGAATATGTGGAGGTGAGCCGGGAGCTTGTCAAGGTCCTGGTTTCTGACGGCGCAGTTGCTGATTTAAAGAAGACCCTGGACTGGCAGGAAGCCATGATGAACTCGCTTGTAGACACGCAAATGCAGACCATTGATCTCATTAGAGGTGCTTCTTTCATTATGTTTACCTGGCTTTGAAGTATTTGTGGGCCTCCAAAAGGTCTACCATCATAATGCGATATGATTTGAAATGGCAATAATGCAAGCAGCAAACACACTTGGTTCCTCAAAAGATCAGAGTAAAAAATCTGAATGGGAAATATTACAATTGACTTGTATCATGCATACAGTAGGTACCCTGAGCTCCAGACTGGGAGTTGCCATATTGTGGGTTAAGCCTGGTGCACACTGCTAGTTTAGCTTTTTCAGTTAAAGCTGAATTTCTGGTATGGATATTTTTTTTTTAGTTACAAGCTAGACTAATGTAACTATGGAAAAACAATAATTGTTGCGCTAAAATGTCAACCATATGCAGAGCTGCATTGTATGCAGGATAAGGATAAAAATGTCAACATTCAGGACAAGCAGTAATAAGCAGCAGCAGAGAGTCAGTAGATGACAAATGTTTTAAAAGATGATTCCTTGTGAGAATATTGTTTGTTAAAAAGGGGAGGATCAGTAGCCTGGGTGTTTTACCACAGGGATATGTAACTGGCACAAAAGGAGGCAGCACGCTGAAGGGTAGAAAAAAAGAGGAACAAGCAGCGCCAACCTAAGTGCAGTAATGATGTAACACTTTTTTAATTTAAATAAAAATGCACTCACTCTGAGTATGATAAAAACAGGCACATCATAGTAATGTCCGGTTGGCTTCCAGTGTCCCAGACTAGAGCATGCAGGGTGCAGGGGGGAAGTACGTCACTCGGAGGGTCCCTGGTGCCTGACGAAGGAGCACACATGTTCCGAAAGCATGCACGTATTAGCATCATCCGACTGCGACCAGGGACCCTCCGAGTGACGTACTCCCCACCGCTTGCTCTAGTCTGGGACACTAGAAGCCATCGGCGCTGCCAGGCAAGATCCCACAGCGCTGGAAGATCGTCTCGTGGAACCCTGCTGTTCAACCTGCTGCCCACCGGACATTACTATGATGTGCCTGTTTTTATCATACTCAGAGTGAGTGCATTTTTATTTAAATTAAAAAAAGTGTTACATCATTACTGCACTTAGGTTGGCGCTGCTGGTTTCTCTTTTTACTAATGTAACTATGTATAAACAATACCTGGCCAAACCCCCTTTGGAAGCTGGAAATCACTGCAGTAGATACCACTACTGATCCACTCCACTTGCTTCCAGATCCTGTGCCGAGCGACTGGCCTGCTGCTTACTGAACACAGGAAGTTGCTCATATGGCATGGGCGTCATTCAGAGATTGCTTTACATTTTCTCAATGAATGCAAAGCATTCTCTGATTGGATGAGGCAGAGATTGTGAGGTCACCACTTTATCAAAAAAAATGCAAGCGACCTCTGAATGGTGCTTGTGAGTTGTGACCTCCTGTGTTCACAGTGCAGCAGGGCAGCCGCTTGGCACAGGAGCCAGAAGCAAGTGAAGATGACTAGAGTAGCAGTGCGTACTAATATGATTTCTAGGGGGATCACACAGGTATGGTATAGTTTGGTCATAACTAGACCAATGTAACTATGTAAAAATATCCATGCCTGGAGTTCATCTTTATGCTTTGAAAATGAATGCTAGGAGCTAATTCTCATCAGCAGATATATATATAGCGGTGATTTCTATCAGTGCCTGGTTAAAGCTTGTAGGAGGAGTTTTCACAGTAAACTGGCTGTCCTATCGGGATCCAGGACCCCTGACCCTCTGTCTGGACAGCGCTGATTGGCCCTGTGCTGATCACATGCACTCTCCTAAGAAAAAAACAAAACTCTCTAGCCATACACACCAAACTGAGCATGTGCAGCCTGACTCCAGTAACTCTGAACCTGTTTTGGAGTCGGTGGAAGAAGAGGGGGATCTGTGCAGAAAGGATCAAACAGCCTTTTTACACAATGTGCAGGATTAACCCCTTAGGTTCCACAGTGAGTATAACAAGCATGCTTTACTGCATATACCGACTGATTTTACTGTTGTGGGTTTAGTAAAAATTTAAAGCCTCATACACATGATCGTATTTTCCATCGGGAATTGTGTGATGACAGACTGTTGGCGGAAAATCCGACCGTTTGTACGCTCCATTGAACAATTGTCGGATTTTTTGCAAACCAATGTTGGAAGGCAGGCTTTAAAATTTTCCATGGACAATGGTCTGTTGTCGTATTTTCCAATCGTGTGTACACAAGTCCGTCGGACAAAAGTCCAAAGTATAAATGCGCATGCTCGGAAGCAATGCTCACCAAACACAACATTAGCAGAAGGTGCCCAAAGGGTGGCGCTCAAGAGCTGAAAAACCATGTAGTACCTAACTACGTTCGTGTTTGTTGGCCGACAATTGTGTGCTGTTTCTATGCAAGACAAGTTCCTGGCCAACGCCCTTCGGACAAAAGTTCAACGCTTTGTCTGCGGAAAATACGATCGAGTGTACGAGGCTTTAGGGTTCGTTTTTTCTGCATTGGGATAAATGCAGGTCATCCCTAGAACACATAGGAAACAATTGTTTTCTATGTGCCCCATTCACACCACAACGCTGGCGTACTGTATGTTTCAGTGCAGAAAAACGCAGCATGTCTGCATTTTTATGCAGCACAGTGGACAGCACTGCATGTCGCTACACAGCAGTGCAACGCACCCCATTGCTGTGCAGGGGCATGAATATGAATGAAGTTTTACTATTGCTGTGCAGTGGCATGAATATGAATGAAGTTTTACTATGTGGCAAATAAATTAAAGAAAAATCAGGCAGTACAGTATGCTGAAATACACATTGCACAGTAGCCTACCGCAGCTGACATTGAAACTAGCTTTTAATTTACATTCTTTCTTTTGAAATCTTTAGATTTTCTGTCAGTAGAAGAAAAAGTTGCACATACCGTTCTTGCAACAGAAGAGACCAAGCAAAAAGTGTCATCCAGACTTCATAAGATTGAGCGGGAGCTTCAGGATGTTTGTGAGAAAAATGCATCAGTGGAAACCGACATAAAATATCCTTCAGACCAAAGTAGTGTTCCTTTTCTTGTACAGATGATATTAAAATGATATAGGCAACCATAACAAAAATGGTGAACATGCTTTGTTTACCAATTGGCGATCGCCAACCGTACGTTTACTGCTGGCGGGCGGCTCCCTCAGGCACCATAATGTACTGGTACCTCGTATTGCACTGCGCCTGCCCCCTGGGGCTGCAGATTGCAGTGCTCGGTATCAGGCCGCTATTGGCGCCCCAAGTACCACGTGTTTGCTCTGCGATCACATGTCGCATAGTAAACAATAGTCATGAATGAAATCTATTTATAACATCGTTTACTACTGTGTGTGATCTGTGATTGGTCACCAGTGATTACATGGCAACCTGTACCATGTGATCGCTGTGGGCAAATCACATTAGTAAACAAAGCCATTCATAGCCGTTCAAAACAATTGCTGTTACAGTGGTGATCACTGTAACAGCAATCTGTGTAAAAAAACACCAACTCCCTGATCACCCCCCAGAGTAGTACAGTGTCACTATGGTGTTGATGGGGGAATCCCTTCTGCTAAGCTATTGTGTTCTCCCGGTGGGGGGGAGCCATCCCGGCTGGGAGAACACACAATGATTATTACTAGTGGCTATAGCCACTGACAATAGTAGCATAAAAAAATCTAACAGGCTGGTTGTACCCGATTTGATCAACTTTGGTACAATCAGTCTGCCCATACATGGTTCCAATCTCAGCCAGTCCAGCAGATTCTAACAGTCTATGGCTGGGTTTACCCCTCCGCTAGAAGATAAACCTTTTTGATTTCTGTTTTTAACTTCCACTGTCTTTTCATTAACCTTGTGGTGGTGAATCGGCTGTTTATTTATGTATATGTTTTAATTGTTTAATTTGTAAAGTTTGCTTTTCCTGAACATCAGTACATTCCTCCAAAAGGAGATAGAAGACTTGAAGCTCCTAGAAGATGAAATTGAAGAGGTAGAGAGAGAAGCTCAGGAAGATACGACTGTAGTCATCCCCTCAGCCTTGTGAGTTCTGTCATCATTGAAAGAGATTTGCAGGCAGAACATGACATGCTGCATCACATATGTAATGTAAAGGCTATTTGCTTGGGCCACCTTATTTTTTCATAGAACTGCAAAAATAGCTGTAATAAAGGGTAAAGGGATCAAAATCTATCTCTGCAGAACATTAGTGTTACTTATACAGATTTAGTTTAAAATGGTTCTAACGTCAAGCGTTTTTTTTATACCTTAATGCATTCTATGCAGTTCTCCACAGCCCCTCTGATACTTACCTGAGCCCCACTTCCATCCAGCGATGTGCACGAGAGCCTCAGCTCTATGGATAAACTCTCCCTCCTCAGTAGTTTAGATGGCAGCGGGTGCCATTGGCTCCTGCTGCTGTCAATCAAAGTCAGTGAGGAGAGTGGGGGAGGGGCAGAGCTGTAGCTCTGTGCCTAAATGGAAGACAGAGCAGCAGCCCAAGGGGCAGGATAGAGGAGGGAGGGGCTAGGAGCACCGACGGGGGACCCGAGAAGTGAAAGATTGGGGCTGCTCTTTGAAAAACCACTGCACAGGGCAGGTAAGTATGACCTGTTTCGTTTTTTAAAAACATAGCCTTGAATATCACTTTTAAAGCAGAACATTACCTGTAAAGATCCCCTTTATCTCCTACTTCTCCCCTCCTCTCCCACTTTCTGGAGTGTTGGGGGTTTTTTTTTCTTCTTTTTTTGGGGAGCCGGAACCTAGTGTTGGCAGGTACACGCTCCAACTTCAACTTCTACTAGTATCTCCTAGGCATTCTGAACGGAAGTTCACTCCCTGCCCGCAACTTCCTGGGACACGTCACCAGTCCCAGGAGGCTGTGGGTCCATTCTCAAAGCGTGACTCGCTCATGTGCAGTGAGAAGACAGCTGTGAAGCCGCAGGGAGTCGCATTCCGCTTCCCCCAGTAAACATGGGGGGCCCAAAGACCGGTAAAGAACAGGCCTGGGTGTGGACAGTGCTGGATCCCTGGACAAGTAAGTGTCTGTCTTTTTATTAAAAGTCAGCAGCTACAGTATTTGACATTTAAAGGATAAGTTCACCGTTTAGAACATGTTACATCTGTAACAGCTGACAGGGGATCCTCTCCCCCCACCCACTGTCACTTTTTGAAAAGAACATGGCTGTGTGGGGCTCTGCCCACATGGCCACGTCATTCATTCATTCACAGTATCCTGTCAACGAATGAACTTTAACTTTTCTGGTGAGCGCCTTCGTAGTTCAATGATTCTTCCTGAGACAGAGGGGGTGGAGCCGAGCTGCGACTTGGGAGCACGCCTGCTTGGGTGCCCCCACAGCAAGCAGCTTGCTGTGGGGGCACCTGGGAGGAGCCAGGAGCATCTGTGAGGGACCCGAGAAGAGGAGGATCCGGGCTGCTCTGTGCAAAACCATTACACAGAGCAGATAAGTATAACATGTTTGTTATTTTAATGTAAAGAAAATAATAAAAAAAAACGAGGGTTTAGTAACTCTTTAATTGCACAAGCTGAAGTTAGAATCTGGCTACCATGCACAGCTGCCCCAGATTTTGGATTCTCCAGTTTAAGTAAATCAACTGCACAGATGAAATCAATTGTGGTACTTGATGTCTCTATTATATGTTATGCTACAGAAGACTGCCATAGAGTGAAAACTTGCTAAAGGACATGACCAGAGTTCTACAGGATTGGTTGTAGATTGAAGTCATGCTGTAGGGAACTAGGGACATGCTAAATGAAACTTCCAGTTCCCTTTACACATCAATGCTCCCACTACTGACTCCTGGGACCTGAGGGCCACTCTAGGGCCCTAGAGATTGTAGACCCCTCAAATCTATAGATATTCTTGCTGGTTCTAATAGAGGAAAAGAAGGGAAGCGTATAATACAATTCTTTGTGTTCTTTTCAGGTACATGGCAAAACTGTTCCATTCTGTAACCAAGATTGATTGGGATTACAGCTGTGACTCAACACTCATCAAAGGCAGTATCCTTCCAATGCTATGTGACTTGTGCTGTGTGTGGTGTTTTTAATTTTTTTTTTATTATTATTTTTTTTCCCTTTATGGGCAATTGAACACAAATTGCAAGTAGTGTTATGGGAAACACAAAAATGTCATATTTTCTGGTGTTTATCAAAGTTGAAGACATTTCGGGGGTTATTTACTAAAGCAAAAGAAGTGCAAAATCTGGTTCAGCTCCTCATAGAAACCAATCAGGTTCCAGGTTTTATTGACAAAGCCTAATGGAAGAAGCTGAAGTTAGAATCTGGCTACACCAGTGTTAGTAAATCTCCCCCTAATGCCCCAAACACACGATTCGAAAATCGAACGACAGATCGTCTGACTTTTTTCGCTTACTAGTCGCAAGTAGAAATTTAATAGGTTACTAAAGTCACGAAAATTCTCGTACGTGATGTCATGTGTTGTAATGTATTCGTATTGTATTTTCGGATGACAACTGTACTAACTAAACGAAAATCGTACGAGGAAAATTTTCATGCTTGTCCGATCGGATAATATCGGATGAACTGTCGTGATCGGCTCTCGAAAGCTCTGTACTAACAATCTAACTATCGTACGATCGTGCCGAAAGCGGTATTTTTCATCCGATTTTCGGATCGTGTGTACGGGCCATTGGGGTTAAGCTGGCTGGTGAACACATTCCATATTTACTTTTGTAGAACAAGTTGAACTCCACAGTAATTCATCAATACATCATTAAAGTGTTAGTTCACCTTTTCAGAAAGAGTGAAAAGCTAAACTGACACCGTACACCTTGCCCCCACCCTCCTGGTCCCTGTTGTACTTACCTCCATGGATGCTGAACTCTCTGTGCACATGCAGCTGGTACAGCGGTCCAGGGATTTGAATTCTTGTTCTTCCTCTTCTCTGTGTATCGCTTCTGGGATGGATCAGAGTTATTCTGATTGGTCAGCTCCAGTGCAAAGCATGACTCTTACCTGTCCCAGACGCATTGCACAGAGAACAGAGGGTATTTCAGATCCCCAGACTGTGCCAACAGCTGCATGGGCACTGATAGTTCAGCATCCACAGAGGTAAGTACAACGGGTAGGGTGGGTGTACGGTGTTGGTTCACCCCTTTTTTTTTTTTTTTTCATTCTGAAAAGGTGAAGTAACACTTTAGGCTGGGTTCACACTAGTCCGGTTCGAATTGCAGCTCCGGTTTCCCTGCGAAGATAAAAATTATACATTCAGCAGTTCCTCTCTGTTGTAGCTGCGGATAAGCTGACCAGGGAGAGGGGGGAGGTGTAGGAGGAGGGGAAGAGAATTTCTGTTCACTAATCAGATGCGTTCCCATTGAAGATTATGTGCCTGCAATTTGCACCGCACTGCCTAGAAAACGCACACAAATTTTGTGCAATGCGGAGTGCGGATGCTACGCACATATGTGAACCAGACACATTGAAAATAACCTATTTTCAAATTTTCTGCGAATTGGATGCGGTGTAGGCTGCATCCAATTCGCATATGTGTGAACCCAGCCTAAAATGTAATGTTTTAATACAAGCTGTATGAGTACCTGAATGTGACTTGGTATCAGCCTCTTGCTGTCCCCTGGACAGTAGAACTCAGGCTAAAGGAAGAAGCAATATGTGGAACATAGTGACAGGATGAGAGCAGTGTGATGGAGGAGCTCATCAGTCTGCTGCTTTTCCTTTCACTGTCCAGTCACAGGCTGGGGAAAGATTAAGACTTATTACTGATTAAGCAGTATTTAACCCAAAAGCAAACCTTTATTATATTGCAGCTTACCAATTCTTAGATCCCTTTCACACTGGAGGTGTTTTTCTGGCGCTTTTGGGCTAAAAATAGCACCTGTAAAGCGCCCGAGGGCTTTCACACTGAGGCGATGCGCTGGCAGGACGTTAAAAAATGTCCTGCAAGCAGCATCGTTGGGAAAGTGAAGGAACGGTGTATACATTGAAATGAATGGGCACCGCTGCTGAAGCGCCTGCAAAGCACCTCGGCAGCGGCGCTACACGGGCGCATTTAACTCTTTATTCGGCCTCTAGTGGGGGTTAAAGGCGCCCAGATAGCGGCCGAAAAGCTGCTAAAATGACGGTAAAGTGCCGCTAAAACTGGCAGTGTTTTACTGTTAACGCCCGCCCTCTCCAGTGTGAAAGCAGCTAGAGGTGATAACTATTTTTTTCTTTTTTAGGCTTGCTTTTATTTTCACCTGGTGATCCAGATAGTAAGTCTGTTGTGTTTTGAACAGAACAAGCTGCCCTGCAGATGTAGCAGTTAGAGGGTTGAGATAAATGCTTTACCACTGACAGGGATGCTTATTATTATGATCAACTTTTATTTATGTAAAAAAAATAAAAATGGTAATGTAACTGTTTATAAAGTGTGAGCTGGAGCTCAGCTTTAAGATTGTTATTTATATCTAAATATATTAGTGCATCTAACACTCCCCTCTTCCTAGATCAACAGTGCTGCTGTCCAAAGGTGTCTCTGTTGCTCTTTCATCCAGAGTGTAGGCACTCTAATAGCAGAGGTGCATTACTGGCTGGATTCCCCAGGTGAAAACCGAGGGAAAAAATTGACCATCCTTCTTCCCCTTCCTTTTTTTTTTTTTAAGGAAGCACAGGAAGGAGATCAATAAAGAATAACAGAAGTAGGTAGGACAAATACAAAGGCTCTTTGTATAACAGTAAATGTGTAATATAGTGCGAACCGTTAAGGTAACCTGAAAGGCCTCATTTAATATTGAGGTCATGAGATCCATTTACAAAATAAATGTGGTGCTAGGCCGCCCAGGTCAGGTTTGAGGTGACCATCTTGGTAGATGCAGGGCTTTGCTTCCTCATGTCATAGCCTCCAGCAAGGAGAACGGTGAGCAGCACCATGGGGATATCACCAAATCTCCTGAGACTACCTGCAAGACAAGCTATGAGTAAGCACTAACTTTGTGCGAAACGCTTCAGCTATCCTGTTCTAGCTGGTCTTTGTAGTGCCTGTTGAATAAACACACGTTGGATTGGAGTGCGGCTGTCCTCATTCATTTTTTCCTCATCTGCAAGACCGCAGTGCCTTAGGTCTGTATGGGAGGTGAAGCAGTTCTGAAACAAACGTCCATATGCCCAGTCCCTTACTGACTTAAAGCGAAACTTTACCCATAACAACTTGGTAAAAATATTGTTCTTTAGCAAGGAACATACATTCCACATTAATAATTATGCTACCAAAATAAGTGTGTGTTGTAAATTGCCTCCAGCATTGTTCCTGTTTTCTTCTTGCTGGAGGCCGCCATTTTGCTGAAGCCCAGAGCTCCCGAACAGCAGTAAATCATAAAGTGGAATTAAACCCATCGATTTAACAGTTACATTGCTGGAATTCCAGGATTGCTTACTGTCACATTTGCTTTTGTCCTTAAAGTGGAACTTTAGTCAGAATAAGTCCTGCCAGATCACTTCAGGATGGCCCCTTTTGCAGGTATATCTATGTAAGACATTAAAAATAAGTGTCTATACTGTGTAAAAGCCAGTAATACGCTGTCTCACCTTGTTCTGCACATGCTCAGTTGCTCCCAATTTTAGGCACTGTTGAGTTTGTAGAGGCCGATCTGCTGTCAGCCTTGAAGCGGAATTAAACCCTCCTATCCTTTACAGCCAAGAAAGCTGCTTCTGTTTGATCTGCAACTGCCATGGTGCTGCACATGTGATCCGTTATGAAACCAGCCATTTGATGGTTTTGACAGTTTGAGGACACAAGCAAATATGACAGACATCAATCCCAGCATTCCAGGAATGTAACTGTTTTTGAAACCATTAAATCGATGGGTTTAGTTCCGCTGCTCGGGGGGCTCTGGGCTTCAGCAAAATGGCGGCCTCCAGCAAGAAGAATCAGGAGCAATGCTGGAGGCAATTTACAGCACACACTAATAATTATAGCATAATTATTATTGTGGAATGTTTGTTCCTTGCTAAAGAACAATATTTTTTATCAAGTTGTTATTGGTAAAGTTACGCTTTAACCAAACTGTTAAACCATCAAATGGCTGGAGTCATAACTGATCACATGTGCAACACCATAGTAGGTTTCAGATCAAACCAAAGCAGCTTCCTTGGCTGTAAAGGATGGGAGGGATTAATTCCGCTTTAAAGGGGTTGTAAAGTCAGACTTTTTTTTTTTTATCTTTATGCATTAAGATAAAAAGCCTTTCTGTATGTCTCAGCCCCTCTTAATACTTACCCGAGGTCCCTCTCTGTCCAGCGATGTCCACGAGTGTCTCAGCCGTCCGAGACTCTTCCTCCTGATTGGCAGAGACACAGCAGCTCTGCCATTGGCTCCCGCTGCTGTCAATCAAAGTCAGTTAGCCAATCAGGAGAGAGAGGGAATGGGGCCGGGCCGCAGCGCCATGTCTGAATAGACACGGGGAGCTGTGACTCCGCTCGGGTGCCTCCATAGCAAGCTGCTTGCTGTGGGGGCTCTCGACAGGAGGGAGGGGCCAGGAGCACAGAAGAGGGACCCGAGAAGAGGAGGATCCAGGCTGCTCTGTGCAAAACCAACTGCACAGGGCAGCTAAGTATAATATGTTTATTTTTAAAGTTAAGAAGGAAAAAAAAAATACTTTACAATCACTTTAAGGCTGTCAGCAGACCGGCCTCTACAAACACGGCAGTGCCTTTTTTAAATGCCTAAAAATGAAGAGCAACTGAGCATGTGCAGAACAGTGTGAAACAGTCCCATTACTGGATTTTAAACAGCACAGGCACTTATTTTTATTGTTTTAAAGTAACCTATACCTTTTACCTGCAAAAGGAGCCAGCCTGAAGTGATTTAGCACTTTAAGGTGCTTTGTCCTGCACTGTGTCTGTGTGGAGGCAGCCATCTTGGTAGATGCAGGGCTTTGCTTCCTCATGTCATAGCTTCCAGCAAGGAGAACAGTACCGTGGTGATATCGCCCAATCTCCTGAGACTAGCCGTCAAACAGCAGTGCCTTAGATCTGTATGGGAAGTGAAGCGGTTCTGAAGCAAACAAAAGTCCATAGGCACAGTTCCTTACTGACTTAAGATGCTTTGTCCTGCTCTGTGTCTGTGTGGCGGTAGCCATCTTGGTAGAGGCATGGCTTTGCTTTCTCATATCGGCGCTTGCAGCAAAAACAGTGAGCAGCACCGTGGTGACATCACCTTATCTCCTGAGACTAGCAGTCCCGGGGCTGTATGCACAGGGGTGCCTAGGCACACTCACATACCGGGAAGTGCACTGCTATTTTTTAGGAGCAAATTAAAACAGTCTATTTTTTTTTTTTCGTGCAGGGTATTACTAAGGCACAATTAACCTTTCTAACTATAACATGACAGCAGTTTGATATCAGGCCCACCTTTTTAAGGATTATTTACCGAATTCACTTAAAATGGTTCAGTAGTAATTGTGATGTCCATGTGCAGGATAATGTTTAGTGGGAATTTACTTTGCAATATATTCCATAATCTTTCTTTAACTGTAACCTTAAGTCCACTATGGAGGAGAGATTGCTCAGCCCATCTGCATTGACAGCACCCAGCGCTCAAAGATTTTCATCTGCGATTACCTATGGAGCCTTCTGTCCACTGATTGGTGACCGAGCCTGCGTGGGACGAGGGCGGTTTTTATATAGCATTCCAGCATGACAAGTGTAAATGTCGGAATGTGATTTTAAGGATTCACATGCTTTTGTATGATACATTTTCTATACACGTCATGAAAGTTTGTATACCTGTATATACTGTTTTTGTGAATATTATTGTGTGGTATATATTGTAGTTTAGCTTAAACACTTAGTTAAAGATTTTATAGTGCAAACAGTCCAAATTATTATTACAGCAGCAGGCAGAATTTCTCGATGCCGTATGATTGTACTGCAGTTTGCATCCACTGACAAATGAAGGCCTTTTGACAACTGTTCCATTTAAACCTCCTTTTCTGGGGTCCCCACCGGCGCTCCAGGCCCCTCCTCTTCTGCGAGTGAACCTGTGGAAAGCCACTTCTCTAGGGGGCAACCATGCATGCTCGCTCCCCAGTCTGCATCTATAGACACAGACTGGGCGAATTGGCCGCTTGGTATGAGGGCACTCGTGTGTGTGCTCACTCCCGAGCCCCGCTCTGTGTGTCCATAATGCTGCATTCACACATGAATGCGGGCGGAATTGCCGCGATTTCTGCCCCGCAATTTCAAATGGCTGCAAATGCCATTACTTCTAATAGTGCTGCTATTTCTCACGCGGTAAATCATGCTGCAATCGCGCCGGTTCTTTTAGGCGTCGCCGCAATTTACTACGCAACAATTGTGGCGCGATTGGGGTGCTAGAAGTAATGGCATCGCAAACGCGCCCCGCATTTTGCAGCCATTTGAAATCGCAGGGCGGAATTGCAGCAATTCCACCCACGATCATGTGTGAATGCAGCCTTAGATCCCATACACACTATTAGTTTTTGCATTATTTTGTCTTGAGATTTACCAAAACCATATAATATGAGGTCAACCTTAAAGCGGAGGTCCACCCTAAAAAATAAATAAGTTACATAAGGCTCCTAAAAATTAGAAAAATAAAAAAAATAAAAAATGAGATATATATATATATATAATTTTTTACCAGAAATGGCTGTTGCTAGGCAGATCGTCTAAATCTGCCACTTCCTATTCCGCGGTAGTCTTCATTCTTCTCCTCCTCCTCGCGTTGTCTTCTGGGGAATTGGGCGCGCTGTCTTCTGGGACCTGCGTGTGTCCCAGAAGACAGCGGGCCATTCACAAAGCGCTGCGTGACTCGCGCATGCGCAGTTGGAAACGGGCAGTGGAGCCGCAAAGCTCCACTGCCTGTTTCCCTTAGTACGGATGGCGGTGCCGGCACCCGATCCGATGGATGGATCGGCCTCGGGGGGCCGACATCACGGGCACCCTGGACAGGTAAATGTGCTTATTAAAAGTCAGCAGCTACGCATGGGTGCTCAACCGGTGGCCCTCCAGATGTTGCAGAACTACAAGTCCCATGAGGTTATTGCAAGGCTGACAATTACAAGCATGACTCCCAAAGGCAGAGGCATGATGGGACTTGTAGTTCTGCAACAGCTGGAGGGCCACAGGTTGAGCACTCATGAGCTCCAGTGTTTGTAGCGGCTGACATTTAAAAAATCTTGCATACTAAATGTAATTTAGGTAAAAAAAAAAATTCAACCTTTACAACCACTTTACAGGACATCTCTACTGAGAAAAAAAACAGGGCTGCTATTTTCTGACTTTTATCTGAAAATGCTGGTTGCCTGGATGTCTGTTGCTGGAATTCTTTTTAAGCCACTGTCCTGGAAATGAGTATTCAGATTAAAAGGTCACAGTAAAGTCAGACTTGTGAACTTGTTTTGGGTAAGAAAGTATAAAAGCCGTTGGAACAGCAGGATAGCCCGATAACTGTCGTTTCCAGAAGGACACGTTTGGTAGCTTCCATACTCTATGTAGAGGCTGATTTTTAAGGGGTAAGTTCACCTTTACAGAAAAATCTGTAAGGTAAACTTACACTGGACCCCTCCTCATCGCACCCGGTCCCGCTGTACCTGGAGCCAGCGATCTCCCGCACTGACACATCCTATCGTCGCTTTACCGGTCCAGGGATGAGAAATCCCCCGCGGCTTAATCTCCTAAGCATACCTCGTAGAGGTACTGATAGGAGGCATTCTGATTGGTCGGCGCCGCCCATGTGATGGTGCAGACTAATCAGAACCTATGTAGCCCATCCTCTCAGCGCTGGAAAAGAGGAGAGAAAGCTGCAGGGATTTCAAATCCCCGGACCGGTAAAGCGGCGATACGATGTGTCAGTGCAGGAGATCGCTGGCTCCAGGTACAGCGGGACCGGGTGCGAGGGGGAGGGGGTCCAGTGTAGGTTCACCTTACAGATTTTCTGTAATGGTGAACTTACACTTTAAAGAAATAATGCAAACCTATAACTGCTCAGCCCTGGTTCACACCGGTGCAGCTTTTGAAATCGCATTACTTCAGCGCAATTTCAAAGCTGCACATCAGTGCTATTTGCACTGCCGATTTCATTGCGACTTGAGACTTCATTTAACAAAAGTCTATGCAAGTCACAATAAAATAGGTAAAAAGTAGTGCAGGAACCTTTTTCATAATCGCTGTGACATGAACGGTTCCATTGCCGGCAATGGGGTGCGACTTGTCATGTTTTTTTTGCATGGAAATCTAGCAGAGAGCTTTGTGCTTTTTTTACTGGAATTATTTCCATGCAAAAAAGCAATACATTTTGTAAAGGTAATTTTTTTTTTTTTATTGTACCCTCAATGTATTTCAAGTTTTAAAAAAAATAAAACTAGAATTGGCTTTTAATGCATCTGTTTAAAGAGTAAACATTGATGGAAAAAGAGGAATCTGCAGTTTTGTGTAGAATCTCTATAGTGACCAGATGTATTTATTGTGTGCATTGTTGCTGTTCTTTTTTTGTTCTAAATTTTGTAAAGAAAAAGTAAATGGTTCTTACCTGTTTGTTCTTCATTGTCTGTAAAATCAACCATTGCATACCTTATTTTGGACCCAGTGACATCATCTCTCTGCGCTCGTCTATGCAGTGCAGGCAAATCGTGGCTGGTGGAAGTAGCTGGAAAGGTGCTGTACATAGCTTTCTGAAAACATCACCGCACTCTGCCGCAGTTTTTCTCTTAAGAATCCTCAACCTTGATGTAAGAAGTGGGCTTGCTGTTAAAAGGCCTTATACAAATACCAAAATCCTTTGGTGTGTGGATGTCAGTTTAGAGCAGTGGGTGTTCCTAGGCAGGCTGTATTTTAATGATGCCCACATGTGATGCTGAGCCTCTATGAATAAAAGAACTGTAATCCAATAAATGGAAAGGGCTGGCCCAGGACAGTAAATTGGGCTGGTCCAGCAGGATCCGGCTGAACTTCGATTCATGAGTGGTCAGGCTGGTTGTACATATTTCGATCTATCAATTGACTTGTGTACAAACAGTCTATTGGGATTTTGTCGAACAATCAGTGATGTTAGCTATAGCCGGCAACATTGATCACTGTAATTTGCCAGGGGGAAGTTACCCCCACTGTCAGAACACAATAGCTCAACGGGAGGGATTCCCTCATCTACCCTGAATGTGTGGATGGGGCAATTGGCTCTTCCTTTTTTTTTTTTCCATTCACCCCGCTGGTTAAATGAAAATTCATAAAACATGTATGCCAGCCTTAAATTGGTTGTAAACCCCTCCTTACAACTTGCACCTACAGGTAAGCATAGATTAAGGATTACCTGTAGGTGCAAGAAATATCTCCTTAACCTACACGGTTAAGGAGATATTTGCTTTTAAAAACCGCGCCAATGACGTCACGCGCAGGCGCACTGCGCGTTGCCGGCTTTCTCCATTTAGACAACCGGCAGTCTCCATTGAGAAAACCGGCAACGCGCGCATGCGTGACGTCATCGCCGCTCCAGCCAATCACAGCGCCGATAACAGGAAGACGATTGGAGCTGACATGGCGGCGGCGGAGGGGGACGAGGAGCGCTTCGGAGGCTTCGATCTGAGGTAAGTGCCACATAATGAGCTAGTATGCTATGCATACTAGCTCATTATGCCTTTCTCTTGCAGGTCCTATGTTTGTTTATCTCAAAATGTTGAGGAGGGTTTACTTCCTCTTTAAAGAGGAGTTCCACTCGATTTTGGATAACATTTATATTTATATTATATATATATATATATATATATATATATATATATATATTTTTATTTATTTTTTCTTGCCTTTTATGAAGTACCTTGTGTACTTCTGTCCTAGCTCGGCTACGGGCCAGTGCGTCACGTCCTCTCTTCCCCTGCTGCCTTCTGGGACCTGTGTGTGTCCCAGAAGACGACGGTACCCTTCAGGAAGTGCTGCACGTCAGGAAACCGGCGGTGAAGCCTGAAGGCTCCACTGCTGGTTTCCCTTAGTTGGAATGGTGGCCCCTGCACCCAATCCGATGGACGGATCGGCCTCAGGGGGCCAATATTGCGGGCTCCCTGGACAGGCAAGTGTCCTTCTTTTTTAAAGTCAGCAGCTACAGTATTTTGTAGCTGCTGACTTTTAAAAAAAAATTGCGGCTGGAACACCACTTTAAGGATTGGGAGGAAAGAACTTGATAATATTGGAAGTCCTGCAGTCAGAAAATTAAGTGGGTTCCATCTACTAGCTGCAGCTTCTAATGCACTCTGAGCAAAGCAGTGAAATCAGTGTAAGCGATTTCAGTACAGAAGAGAGGCCTGTACAACTGTGCAAGACTGAGGACTTAAAGTGGTTGTAAGCCCTCATATATCTGCTGTCTTCCCCTTTCTACACTCATTTAAATGTGCAGATTGTGTTAGAAATCCAAAAACAAAAAAGAAGAAATAGGACAGGACTTTAGAGACAATAGTATTACATTTATGAATTTTATTGATACAAATATTTAAAATTAAAACATGATACATACAAGGAAGTAGGCTATACATGTCAAGATCAAACAATTGCATATGACGTCATTCCTCAAGAAAACAATACTACAACACAACAATACCCCCACGCGTTTCAACTATAACAGTCTTCTTCAGGGAGTTCTTTGTGGAGGAGTACAATGAATAGACACTGAAAGACAAATGTCAATCAGAAACACATTTTGCAAAAAATCATAACATTTTTTTTTTTTTTTGCAAAATGTGTTTCTGATTGACATTTGTCTTTCAGTGTCTATTCAATGTACTCCTCAACAAAGAACTCCCTGAAGAAGACTGTTATAGTTGAAACGTATAGGGGTATTCTGTTGTAGTATTGTTTTTTTGTTCCAATATTCATTGGGATGTGGCACCTCCTGGACACTTGGATACTTTAGGCCTTTCCGATTAGAAATTTCTCAGAAATCCTTCTTCCTGTTCCAGCAGTGGGAGGGGAGTCTGGGCATACACTGCGTGAGAGCTGATTGGAGGAAAGGGACACCCCCCCCCCCACATAGGCAGAGGAACGAAGGAACATGCAGAGCTGTATTCTGAATAGATAAGCTCCCTGCTAATCTCCCTCTAAGCTTCCTCCTGACACAAATGTTCAGCTGCTGTTATCTCATTTGTCAGAAGTGGCTCTGCTGATAACAGAGGAACGAAGCACCAGAGAGAACCAAAACTTAGAGCTTTGGAGAGAGATAAGTAAACCCTACAGATGTGCTTAGGTCAAATTTCATGAATGTGGTTTACAGCCACTTCAAGCCTAGTGCACACGGGTCGACTGTTGGATGGCATCGGTCGGTTCAATAGAATCCAGCTGACATTTGGCCCACGTGTACGGCAGCTGGTCCGACAGAAGCCAGCCATTCGGCCAGCTTCTGGCGAAGGGTCATGCCCGAAAAAGGTCTGCCGACCGGCTCCCGTTCATTGGCTGAGAGTGCTGACCAGAGTGTTCTGGCGGGGGTGCCGCCCCCTGTCAGAACACGATAGCACAGCAGGGAAGATTGATGTACTAAAATCGGATTGTTAGTCCAGTGGCTCTAACCTGAGCTGTCGGGATTTTTTTTTCGTTCAAACCGGGCGGGTTGAACAAAAAAAACTAGTAGTGTGTACCAGGCTTAAGGCTGGAGATAAGAAAAAACTGAAAAGGTGACCCCAAATACGTCCTATTTTCTGTCCCCTCTGTACTTACCGCCTTGGGTGATGAGCTGTCAGTGCCCACATAGCTGGTGCAGTGCTCTGGGAATTTGAAATCCTCACTTGTCTCCCTCTTTTTCCTGCAGGGCATCCGGGATCGATCAAAGCGACTATCTGTGCCTGTGCTGTCCAATCAGAATCACACTGATCTGTCCCAGAAGCCGTGCAAAAAGGAGAAGAGCGGGGATTTTAACCACTGCACTGGCTGTGTGGGCACTGACAGCTCATTACCCACAAAGGTAAATACAGCACAGACCAGGGGGTGGCTAAAAGGTGTTTGTGCACCTTTTATTTATTTTTTCTGAAACGGCGATCTTACACTTTAAATACCAGAGTAAAGACCTAGTGTCCAGTATTGCCTGTAGGCCCCTTTGAAGCTGCTATTTTCCACATTGCTGACATACTTTTCATTCTTCTACACTGTGTCTCTATGCGGAGGTGGCCATCTTGGTATAAGGGCGCTTACTCTTATCAGCTGCTCACTTATGAATGGTGTGGTGAAAATAAAAAAAAAACAGCAGAGAAGGAGAAAGAACAGAGCCACCAAATGACAGAAGCAGAAACAGAGATCCCTGCACTGCAGCTTCTCAGGTACAGCTTCTTCTCCTACAAGGAGAACAGTGAGAAGCACTACACAGGATCCTGTCTATATGGAGTGTGTTTTGGCTTTGCTATACTTTCAATGGATGTAATAAAAGACAAAGAATATATTTTTGCGTGTGCTGATTTACTTTGGATATGTGTCTTATAGCGCACAGAATCTGAACCCCAGAGAAAGCTTCTGGTGAGCTAATTATTTCCTCATAGGCTGTTAGGCTGTATTCATACCTGAGCATTTTCTAGTCCTCAAATATAAAAAATCTATTCTTCTCTATCAGGGTGGATTTCATTTTTAAATCCCAATTTAAATCATAATATTTAAAGAGCAACTGTTCTGCAGCGGTTCCTCCTCTGACCCGCTGTTGACTTACGGACAGTCCTCTTAACTTTAACGGCTGGTGATGCGCCAGTGACGCAACAAGGTGAGGGATGTGGCGGCAGCAGGTGAGTGGATGCCCGCTAACAGGCGCTGCCATGATGGATGTGAAATGACAGGTGCTCTTTAAATGTAAGGACTCATTCTTGCTGGTAATTAGTGTGAATGCACCAATGCAGTGCATGTTCTCTCCGCTTGCAGGGCTTGGATTCATTGAATGAGTTTACCAAAAATGTAAATATAGAAGAATATACAGCCTCATGCTATATAACTAAGCTCCATTTCATGCTGAATAAACAAAATTATTAGACGTGTGTACTGCCGAAAAATTCGTTTTTTTCGTTTTCTTTTTTTTGCTTTTTTCAGGAAATCAAAAAAAAAAATTTTCGTTTTCGTTTTTTGCTTTTTTCGGAAAAATCGGGAAATTAAAAAATTTTTTTTTTTTTTTTTTTTTTTTCGAAACGAATTGCACGTCTAAAAATGATCAATTCCGAATTTCTGAAAAAAACGAATTTCCGAATTCGGAAATTCTAAAAATTCCCAATTTCCCATTTTCGAAAATTTCCCGTTACTCTTTCGTCCATGGACCGACACAGCCTCTCTATTGACAAAGTGGGTATTATCCGTTAATTAGGAGTGACTAGGCAGAAAACTTGTAAAAAGTGTTGCATCACACCCTCTACAGTACCGCCCAGGGGGCGGACCCTCTGGGTATATCACCTCAGTCTGCATCTCGCAGATCAGTTTTTTTCTGTCTAGCAAGGAGTAGGACATGGCTCCCTTCGGGCCCATTGGTCCGGGGAAAAAGATATATTTTTTTGCTACATTTTTTGTTTCCTGCGATCTTCGATCAACTGCCGACTGGGTGACAGGCTGGATCCTCGATCCTTGTAGTCTCCCCAGTTCGGCCATCGAGCGTGTGCCGACCCTAGCTACGCGCTGGGTTTTCCACGACATGCCCGTTGCTCCACGGGTGGCCGGTAAGCCTACGCTCCAGGGCCTGCATCGGACCGCTCAGCTTCAGCTGACCTTACGGCTGAGTCGCAGCAGCCTGGCCGGTGAGCTTACGCTCCAAGGCTTGCATCGGACCGCTCAGCTTCAGCTGACCTTACGGCCGAGTCGCAGCAGCCTGGCCGGTGAGCTTACGCTCCAAGGCTTGCATCGGACCGCTCAGCTTTGGCTGACCTTACGGCCGAGTCGCAGCAGCCTGGCCGGTGAGCTTACGCTCCAAGGCTTGCATCGGACCGCTCAGCTTCGGCTGACCTTACGGCCGAGTCGCAGCAGCCTGTCCGGTGAGCATCACGCTCCAGGGCATACATATGATCGTCCCTTTTGGGTCCAATAACAGCATGCCTGGCCAACAGTCACCTTCCGTGCGCGGACGATGATCTGTTTGGAATGTCTTCCAGCATAATACATGCAGGATAGGTAAGTAAACTCCCCTGCCTCGGCTGGGTGATTTGGCTGGACATTCCTGGAGAGACCAAGTACGTGGTTGTGGCCCCTTTCTTCACTCTCTCCCTGCCTTTTCCCGCTTCCCTGGGCTTCTAGCTAAAGGTTGCTGGGTGCTGGGGGTCACCTAAGGGGTTCCACTGGAGCGGGGCTGGCTGTAACTAACATTTAAAAGAAATGTAATTTCTGCTTACCTGTGTGTGCTTCCTCCTCCATGCTGTCGGCGGCCATTTTGTGGTGGTCCATGCCGGGTTTGGCCTCTAGTGACTGCCCGGCGGCCATCTTCCTGTGGTTTCGGCGCCATTTTCTTGTAGTCCACACCCACTGGCCTCTATCAACTGATCGGCGGCCATGTTTGTCCACCCTGTATGTATATATTGCCGTTCAGCGGCCATCTTTTTGTGGGCTACGGTTGCTTGGCCTCTATCTTCGGCTCGGCGGCCATTTTCTTAGAGCCCACATTATCTTCCATACAGACGTTTTTGGCGGCCATTTTGCGAGAGTCTCCGGCCTCTAGGGTGCATTACACTGGCGCTAAAATTCACACAGGAAGCGCTGATAAAAGAAGCAGACTGACACAGCAGCAGTGGGACAGCATCACAGGCGCAACACATGGCAGCATAGCAGTACCGGTCCAGGGTGGTGAGTCCTCTGGGTAACCCAGCATCTCTGCAGCGCAGGAGGGTGGCCTATTGATATCTTGCCTGGAGCCCTGTGGGTGTCAGCGTGTGGTCAGTATGGCATCTGAGCCAGATGTCTTCTCCTCTGAAGCACCAGATTTAGCAGCTGGTGCCCCTGAGGTGTCTATAAACGCTATGTCGGCAATCCTAGAGGCGTTTGCTGCCAGGGTGGAAGCAGCACACGGGAATACAGGGGGTAGTAAACGCCCCATCCCCTGCAATCTTCCGGGGATAATTCTGATGCAGAACCAGGTCCAGCTACGGCTCATGGCCCAGATTCGGACGCATCAGAGACTGCAGACCGTGACCGATCGGACAGTGAGGATGACTCCAAGTCCAGGTCAGTATGCGAGACGGCTTTGGTATCTGACCTTATTACTGCAGTGCGGGATACGCTAAAGTTGGAAAATACTGCAGAAGCAGCAGAAACTCCAGTCCCCTTTGGGTTTCGTAAACCTGCCGCACTGCTAAGGTGTTCCCTTGTGTGTCTTATTTTGACAAACTCTTATACAAGGAATGGGAGAACCCACTGAGGGTCTTTACAGCCCCAAAGAGGTTTGCGGTACGGTACCCCTTTGAGGAGAGTTTTCTGAAGAAATGGACCTCTCCCCCTATAGTGGACCCTCCGGTGTCCAGACTTAATAGAGCCACCACTATTCCAGTAGAAGGGGCTCCTGTTTTCAAGGACCCTGTGGATAAGAAGGCTGAAGCACTCGCTCGCTACCTATATTCAGTGGTAGGCTCGGCAGTACGCCCGGCATTGGCGGGGGCCCTAGTGTCTCAGACACTTACTGAATGGGCAAAATTGCTACTCCAGGGGTTAAAGGAGCGAGATGCTCCTCCTAATGAGATAACTTTGGCCGACCAGTTGGTCCAGGGCCTTAAGTTTGTCTGCGAGTCAGACATGGATACTATTCCCCTGCTGTCAAAAGCTTCGGTTTATGCAGTAGCAATACGCCGCCTGATCTGGCTAAAGGGCTGGTCTGCGGACCAGACTTCCAAGAAAGCCCTGTTGGATCTTCCTTTTAGGGGCGACAGACTTTTTGGGGCTTCTCTGGATGACATCATCAAGGATGCCACAGGAGGTAAAAGCACTTTGATTCCCCAAACTAGCAAGGGTAGGGGGCCACACCAAGGGCAAGGGCCCTCCTTTACTGCACGCAGGCGGTTTTTTCGTCCCCCTAGGGCGACAGGGAAAAGACCCCAGGCTGACAAGGCGCCTGCCCAAGGACAAAAGCATCCTTGGTCCCGCAAACCCAACAAGCCTGCGGACAAATCTGCGTCCGCATGAA
The DNA here is from genome assembly GCA_029206835.1 of Rana muscosa. NCBI lineage: Eukaryota > Metazoa > Chordata > Amphibia > Anura > Ranidae > Rana > Rana muscosa. The sequence goes on from CM055118.1 coordinate 296,545,330, forward strand.
GGTCCGCCCCCACCCAGCTCTCGGGTGGGGGGACGTCTTCGCAAATTCGTGACTCAGTGGACAGCTCTAGTCTCCGACGGGTTGGTTTGCGAAGTAATCTCCTCAGGCTACAAGATAGAATTTCTCTCTTGTCCACCGGACAGGTTCATCACCTCCAATCTCCAGCTACTACCGACCCGTCGGGAGGCCCTGTATGGGGCGGTCCAGGGTTTACTGGAACGCGGGGTAGTTATTCCAGTTCCAGAACAGGAACGAGGTCAGGGTTTTTACTCAAATCTGTTCATTGTGCCGAAGAAGAAGGGGGTTCGTCTAATCTTGGATCTCAGAGCCCTCAATTGCTTTGTGAAAGTACAAAGATTTCGGATGGAGTCGGTTCGATCTGTAGTCACGGCTCTCCATCCGGGGGACTTTCTGGCCTCCTTGGACATCAAGGACGCATACCTGCATGTCCCCATATACTCCAGACACCAGAGGTTTTTGCGATTTGCTATCGGGAAGAACCACTACCAGTTTGTGGCCCTCCCGTTTGGCCTTGCCTCAGCACCCAGGACGTTCACCAAGGTGCTCGCTCCGATTCTGGCACGTCTAAGACAGCGGGGTATCGCTATCATGGGCTACTTGGACGACCTTCTACTGAAGGCCCCTTCAAGCTCAGAATTAGAGGTAAGCGTGTCTATTACCTGTCAGACTCTTCGAGACTGTGGTTGGATACTAAACACGCAAAAGTCAGTATTGGTGCCCACTCAATGCCTAGTGTACCTGGGGTTGATTCTGGATTCCTCAGAGGCAAAGGTATTCCTCCCTGTGGAGAAGTTGCAGACCCTCAGGGCTGCAGTACGGCAGCTGACTTCCAGGAATTGGTAGCCTCCTTCGAGGCGGTCCCATATGCTCAATACCACACTCGAGTGTTACAGAAGGAAGTTCTGTCCAGATGGAACAGATGCCCTTCATCTCTGGATTATCAAATCCGAGTGACCCACCTAGTCAGGAGATCCCTGGTATGGTGGCTGACAGCACCGGCTCTAATGGCCGGGAAGTCATTTCTTCCGGTTTACTGGATAGTGATCACGACGGACACCAGCCTTACAGGTTGGGGGGGGGAGTCTGGGGTGTTCAGTTGGCGCAAAGACGCTGGACTCCAGAGGAAGCCCTCCTGCCGAACAATGTCCTGGAAATCCGGCCGATCAGGCTGTGCCTCTTCAAATGGTTTCAGAGGCTGCAAGGGCATCCAGTCAGGATCCAGTCAGACAACGCCACAGCAGTGGCATATGTCAATCATCAAGGAGGAACAAGAAGCTCAGCTGCAGCATCGGAGGTCGCTCGCATCCTGAAGTGGGCAGAGAGAAGCGTACCGGCACTGTCGGCCGTGTACATTCTGGCGGGCGGACTACCTGAGCCGCCAGATGCTGGACCAGGGAGAATGGTCCTTACACCCGGAGGTGTTCCAACTCCTCTGCCAAAGATGGGGCACACCAGACGTAGATCTTCTGGCTTCCTGACTCAATCGGAAGGTATTGAGGTTTGTGGCCCGGTCAAGAGACCCATGGGCAGACGCAACGGACGCGTTGGTAGCATCGTGGGGTCAGTATCGGCTAATCTATGCCTTCCCTCCCTTAAGGCTTCTTCCTCTTCTGCTCCGCAGGAAGAAGAGGAAATTCCAATGATCCTAATCGCTCCAGATTGGCCTCAGCGTCCTTGGTACGCCTATCTAGTACGTCTGGTAGCAGATGTCCCCTGGCGCCTACCACTACGGAAGGACCTGCTATCGCAAGGTCCCGTACTCCATCCTGCTTTACAGTCTGCTTTACAGGCTGTTGAGAACCAGGTACTGAGAGACCGGGGCCTATCAGATTCAGTAATCTCTACTATGAGAAGTGCTCGGAAACCGTCCTCTAGGAAGGTTTATCACCGCACTTGGAAGGCCTACATCTCCATGTGTGAGGAAATGAAATGGCATCCGCGTACTTATTTGGTTTCCAGAATCCTGCTGTTTTTACAGCATGGGGTGGACCAAAGGCTTGCCTTAAGTACGATTAAGGGACAGATATCTGTCCTGGCTGTCTTTTTTCAGCGACCCCTGGTGACTCACTCTCTCGTGAGTACATTTGTGCAGGGGGTTCGACATGTGGCCCCTCCGGTCCGTCCCCCTCTACCTCCGTGGGACTTGAAACTGGTCCTCTCGGTGCTTCAGAAGGCACCGTTTGAGAATATTAGAGATATTCCCCTGTTGACACTTTCTCAGAAAGTGGTCTTTCTGGTGGCTGTTACGTCAGTTAGACGAGTCTCTTAGCTGGCAGCCTTGTCCTGCAAGGCTCCCTATTTGATTTTCCACAAGGATAAGGTGGTGCTGCGGCCGCAGCCTTCCTTTCTTCCGAAGGTCGTTTCGGCTTTTCATCTCAACGAAGACATTGTACTTCCATCCTTGTGTCCTCACCCGTTGAATCCTAAGGAGTCGGCGTTGCATTCCTTGGACGTTGTCCGAGCTTTGAGAGTATACCTATCTGCTACTTCCCTGTTCCGGAAGTCAGACTTACTGTTTGTTTCGGTGGCTGGTCCCAAGAAGGGCCAAGCAGTCTCGTCGGCCACCATCTCTAGGTGGATCCGACAGATAGTAATCCAGGCTTACGCCTTAAAGGGTCAAGCGCCCCCCTTTCCGGTCACGGCGCATTCAACCAGGGCAATAGGTGCCTCTTGGGCTTTCCGACATCAAGCGTCTGTTTCCCAATTATTTAAAGCGGCGACTTGGTCGTCCGCTCACACTTTCACAAAATTCTACAAAGTTGATGTAGGTGCATCTTTGGATGCCTCTTTCGGCCGCAAGGTTTTGCAAGCGGCTGTTAAGAGTTGCAGCTCCTCCGTTGGAGGAGTGCTGTTTTGTGTTTGGGGTGAAGTTTATTTTTATGCTGTTACCACCCCTCGTTTTTTCTCTGACACTGCTTTGGGACATCCCGCTTTGTCAAAAGAGAGGCTGTGTCGGTCCATGGACGAAAGAGTAAATAGGATTTTTTACTCACCGTAAAATCCTTTTCTCTAAGCCCATGGACCGACACAGCACCCACCCCTCCTTTTAAGTTTGTACTGCTTTTTGACGAACTGATCTGCGATATGCAGACTGAGAGGATATACCCAGAGGGTCCGCCCCCTGGGCGGTATTGTAGAGGGTGTGATGCAACACTTTTTACAAGTTTTCTGCCTACTCACTTCTAATTAACGGATAATACCCACTTTGTCAATAGAGAGGCTGTGTCGGTCCATGGACTCAGAGAAAAGGATTTTACGGTGAGTAAAAAATCCTATTTTTCGAAATTTCCAAATTTCCAATTTTCGAGATACGAGATTGCAGAATTCGGAAAGTTGAATTTCCAATTTTTTTTGAATTTCCGAAATTTGGAAATTCGTTTTTTTTGCTTTTTTCGGAAATTCTAATTTTTTTTTTTGCTTTTCCCAAAAAAACGAAAAACAAAAATCGGAATTTCGAAAATCCGGAAATTCGGAATTTCGAAAATTCGGAAATCTGAAAATTCGGAAATCTGAAAATTCGGAAATGTCGGAATTACAAATTTTTCAAAATTAGTTAAAAATGAATTAGAAACTAAACGAATTGCACATGTCTAAAAATTGTCAATTGTATCTTAACCACTTCCAGATCGCCCGCCGTCGTTTTACGTCACTACTTACTTTACGTTGTTATGGTAGCAGCTAGCTACCATAACCCTGGTATTCTCTTAAAGAGTGGGCAGTCCGCTTCAAGATAAAAGTGGTCTCTGCGGCGGATTCGCCGCAAGATCACTTTTATCGGCGGCTGGAGAGGGCCTCCTCCTGCCGCTCTCCAGTGCCCTCTGCCACGTACCTTTTTTTTTTTTTCGTGTAAATATGAGATCTGAGGTCTTTTTGACGCCAGATCTAATATTTAACCGCTTAAATACTGCTGCCTGTACATATACGTCGGCAAAGCGGCACGGACAGGCATAACCACGTACCTGTATGTCCCCTTTAAGATGCCACCGTGTGGTCACGCTTATGTAAACAAGCATCTCCCCGCTCTGCCTAGTGACAATGACACTGATCTCCGCTCCGTGTAGTCAGGGCGGAGATCAGTGTCATGTCACACACAGCCCATGAGTTAGAAACACTCATCAGGGCACACTTAACCCCTACAGTGCCACCTACTGGTTAACCCCTTCACTGCCAGTGTCATTTTCACAGTAATCAGTGAGTTTTTATAGCACTGATCGCTGTGTAAATGTGAATGGTCCCAAAAATGTGTCAAAAGTGTCCGATGTGTCCGCCATAATGTCGCAGTCATGATAAAAAAAAATTTGCCCAAAAACATGTAGAAGAATACGTATCGGCCTAAACTGAGCAAAAAAAAAAATATTTATATATTTTTTGGGGATATTTATTATAGCAAAAAGTAAAAAATATTGCATTTTTTTCAAAATTGTCGCTTTATTTTTGTTTATAGCGCAAAAAATAAACACCGCAGAGGTGATAAAATACCACCAAAAGAAAGCTCTATTTGTGGGAAAAAAAGGACGTCAATTTTGTTTGGGAGCCACGTCGCACGACTGCGCAATTGTCAGTTAAAGTGACGCAGTGCCGAATCGCAAAAAGTGGCCTGGTCCTTTAGCTACAAAATGGTCCGGGGCTTAAAGCGGATATCCACCCAAAAGTGGAACTTCCGCTCATCCGATTCCTCCCCCCCTCCAGTGCCACAATTGGCACCTTTCGGGGGGAGGGGGGACAGGATACCTGTCAAAGACAGGTATCCTTTCCCACTTCCTGGAGTCCGGCCGTGACGTCACCACGGGGCTCCCTCCTCCTCCCCTGGCCGCTGGGCTAATAGGAGAGAGAAGCGGGGCCTCAGGCATGCGCAGTAGGGTTCCCGGCGTGAAGCCGGAAGGATACACTGCTGGGTTCCCTTACCCGCAATTGCGACAGAAGCACCCGACAGCTGATGGGAAACATCAGCTGTGGTGCTGACATTGAGGGACTGCAGGACAGGTAAGTCTCCTTTTATTAAAAGCCAGCAGCTGCAGGCTTTTAATTTTTATTTTTTTTCCCGTCACAGGCCGAACACCACTTTAAGTGGTTAAATAAAAAAATGGTGATTGTTCACACCTGAACATGCAGGTGCCTGCAGCTCAAGATCTGTAGCTCAAACAAGTTCTGGAGCTTCTTCTTTTTTTTTTTTTTAGCTCAAATTAGGCAGATTGCAGTGTTATGAGTCACATAGAATTGCACTGGTGTGTGTGGAAACACGCAAAACCCATATTTCTAAGCTGATATGTTCACACAGGAACAAGTGATGTCACAGTTCTCTACTGTTCTCTATTGGCTAATACAAAAAAAAAAGTCTGAAGCTCAAACGATGTAACAAAACGGGCAACAGCATGTGCGAAAAACAAAAAAATGTGACGTCCAGGTGGGAATGCAGCCTAAAAAGGTCAAAATTCCATTTGTATACAACACAAATCAATGTAATTGTCAGACATGGAAAAAAAATGTTTTATTATAGTTTGCGTCAATGTATTTAATGCCTTGGGCAAAGAACAGTTAGACAAGATCCATACATATATTTATATATTTACAACATAATAACATATACATTTATATACAGCATGGCAAACAAAAAAACACCCATATAAATTCTGTAAAATGTTCTCATGCAGCAACACTAGAGGGAGCTCTTGGGTTACGTTGGGCTTTGTGTATGAAAACTGAGTTCTAGGTTCATTTACTGACCATATTCTGTCATTTTCGAGGGGTAGATGTGAAAGCAAATCAAGGGATCTGGTGGATAACGGGAACTAAAACATGCTTCCTTTTTAGCATTTTACTCACACCCAGCCTCTTATAATAGCAGTTACTCATGCACCGACACTACAATGTACTTTACATGTGATGGCTTCTCTTCATAGTACATAATAAGGAGGGAAAGGTTAGAAGTCAAATGTTTAATTGTCCTGGATCAGTGATTTTAAGTACTGAAGAAAGATGAGAGTCTGGCAACTAGCATGTACAGAAAATCTGAAGCCTCGTACACACGGCTGAGAATCTCGCCAGGAAAAAACACGTTGTTTTTCCTGACGAGATTCTTGACAAGAATCTTGTCCCGGCCGAGTGTACACACGTATGATTCAAAAGAACCGCCGTTCTTTTGAATGGCATGAACGCGGTGGCGTCATCGACTACGATGAGCATTCGATGCCGTCGCCGCCATCTTGCTTCACCCTATCTATGCCTTGGAAGCTACCACGCATGCGTCAAAGTCATTTCGAGAATGCGCGGGTTTCCACGGCGACAGGTAAATATACACACTCTCGGGTTTCTCGTCGGGAAACAGGCCGACAAGAATCCAGACGAGAAAATAGAGAGCAAGTTCTCTATTTTTCTTGTTGAGATTCTGGGCAGTTTTCTTGCCGAGAAACCTGAAAGCCTCGTACACACGGACGGTTTTCTCGGCAAGAAAGCTCTGCCAGAAGTTTTCTTGTCGTTTCTTGACGAAAAAAACGTCCGTGTGTACGAGGCCTCAGACTAAAAACAGGTTCAATGTTTCTTCTATGTCTGGTTTCTCTAAAGGCCCCTTTCATACGGAGCATTCTGATCGGGAGCACCATGCAGCCCTATGGACAGGCGGATGTAAACGGACTTACACTATATTGCCAAAAATATTGGGACGCCTGCCTTTACACACACATGAAATTTAAAGACCTGGATGAGCGTGTTTGGGGTGGACAAACTTGACTGACCTCAACCCGATAGAACACCTTTGGGATGAATTAAATTGAAGACTGCTAGCCAGGTCTTCTTGTCCAACATCAGTGCCTGACCTCACAAATGTGTTTCTGGAAGAACGGTCAAACCTTCCCATAGACACACTCCCAAACCTTGTGGACAGCCTTCCCAGAAGAGTTGAAGCTGTTATAGCTGCAAAGAGGGGGCCAACTCAATATTGAACCCTACGGACATTAAAGTTCATGTGCGTGTAAAGGCAGGTGTCCCAATATTTCTGACAATGTAGTGTAGGTCTATTTAGACCCACCTACCTCCGGGTCCAGGCAGATCCAGGAAAAAAAATGGAAAAGGACTGCGTCTTTTACCGAACCTAAATGTGATGAAATGGAGGTAGCCTGATGTAAACAAACAGCTGAACCACTCCATAATGCTGTCATGGGTCTGCCCACGTCTGCCAGATACAAACTAAACGGGCACAGATGTCAAAACTGACATCCGTCTGGTTCACCAATGATTCAGCAGGGGTTCAGGTCACGGATCCCCTGCTGATCGGAGATGACTCCTCTCCCTGTGAAAGCAACCTAACTCTCTAGCACAGCTTTTCTCAACTAGGGTTTCTCCAGATGTAACTAGGGGTTTCTTGAACCAATAGCAAATTCTTCCTCTCGGATAAGCAATGACTGACACCAATGATCTTTTTAGGTATCTGTAAGTGGAGAATTCTCCCCAATAACCACCAATGTAAGAAGCACTATTCTCCCTGACACCACCACATCCTGTGAGATGTACAGATCGTACTTATTAGCAGGGGTTTTTCCAGACTTAAAAGTTATTTCAAGGGTTCATCCATGTTAAAAACGCTGAGAAAGGCTGCTCCAAATAAATATCTAAGGTGGACTGACCTGTTGCATATAAAATGTTTATTTTATGCCCTGTAGCCAACTGTGCATACAAAATGTACTGGTTTATGGGACAGGGACAACTCAAATATAGACTTAGATAGTACAATGCCATTCATGCCTACTGGATTCTTTCTGCAGATAAAGGAGGAGGGTATGTACAATGAATCCAAGTATGTTTTGTGCTTCACCGGCTGTTTTGGTAGTTAAAGCGGCAGTCCACCCTAAAAAAAAAAAAAATGACATAAAAAGGCTCCTAAAAATGTGGAAAAAAAATTGAATTTTTTTTTTTTTAACTTACCATAAATTGCTGTTGCTAGGCAGATCATCCTAATCTGCCACTTACTATTCCGCGGTAGTCTTCATTCTTCTCCTCCTCGCGTTGTCTTCTGGGAAATTTGGGCACGCTGTCTTCTGGAACCTGTGTGTGTCCCAGAAGACAGTCAGCCATTCATAAAGCGCCGCGCGACTCGCGCATGCACAGTAGGAAACGGGCAGTGAAGCCGCAAGGCTCCACTGCCTGTTTCCCTTAGTTCGAATGGCGACGCCGGGACCCGATCTGATGGACGGATCGGCCGACATCGCGGGCACCCTTGACAGGTAAGTGTGCTTATTAAAAGTCAGCAGTTACAGTGTTTGTAGCTGCTGACTTTTAAAATTATTATTTTTTTTCAGCTGGAACACCGCTTTAATTCTACCAAATAAGACAGTGAATAACAAATTGGCAACACAGGAAAAATTCAGGTAGGTGGCCAGGACAAAATGGCTTCCTTAAACCTCAACAGTAAACAACCCTGGATAGACTGAGATAGCTCAGACTCATTCAACTGTTACCTCCAGTCCCATCAACTAATAGCAGACTTTTCGTCCATTCAGACTGACTAAAGTCAGTACACACATGGCAGCTTACGTTTTCTTTCAGTTCTTATTTTTGAATGACATTATACATGTTAATTCTATTTTGATACAATATTTATTTATTTATACATTCTCTATGTACACCAATTTACAAATTATACATGATGCTCATCCACCACCCCAGTTTTATAATCTATCAGTTGTCTCTAACATCACTCTGAATCTTAAATTATATCTAAAGACTTTTTTCTCTTTTTTCGTTTTGGATAGAGTAGAGCAGGGATCCTCAAACTACGGCCCTCCAGCTGTTGCGGAACTACAAATCCCATGAGGCATTTCAAAACTCTGACATTCACAGACATGACTAGGCATGATGGGAATTGTAGTTCCTGAACACCTGGAGGGCCGTAGTTTGAAGACCCTTGGAGTAGCAAAAGTTCTTGTTGGAAATTCCGATCGTGTGTATCCAATGCCGTCGCACAAAAATCCTACGCATGCTCGGAATCATTGTACTTCATTTTTCTCGGCTCGTCGTAGTGTTGTACGTCTCCGCGTTGTTGACGTTCAGAGTTTCGGAGCAACATTTGCGCGACCGTGTGTATGCAAGACAAGTGTGAACCAACATCCGTCGGAAAAAAAAACTGTTTTGTTGTCGGAAATTCCGATCGTGTGTACGCGGCATAAGCTAGCCCTTTTATTTATGACAGAAGCTTTAACTGGAATTCAAAGAGGTTAAAAAAAAAAAAAAGTGTAAACGGGCCCTAAAAGATTTCCCTTCTAGTCTGGTTCTAGTGAGAACTGGTGACATTTGTCATCAGGAAAAATAAAAACGGAAAACAAGCAGACTTTATCAGCACAACACGAGACAAAGGTGATATATATATATAAAACCCTAAAGTTTATTACAACCGATAAAACCATGCCATATTATAAAAACACCCATTACGAGATTATACCCAACAAATGGAATGGAAGTAATGCACTCCTACTAATTATACACATAATAGATCACATATATTTCTCAAAAGCGTATATGTATATTGCAATTTCAAAAAAGGTATACTATGGAATTTGCATACATAATGGTCTTGAGGGGTGGCCATAGGGGCAGAAAGGAACCAACACACCCAAAGAAATCCCATGTCCAAATAGGCAGGGAGGTAGAATATTTTTGGTATCAACCACCAAATGGTGGAATATAAATATTCTTTTGCCCAGAAGGAAAGATAGGAGCAATAGCCGGCAAAGAAGTAGACAAAAAGAAGAAGGGGGTTCAGGCCTTCACCCCAAAGGCATTTAATAAGTGGGCCAATATCCACAAACAGGTCAAAAAGTGGGTTATTAAGATGTATTATATTCCATAGGCCTCCACTTCCACAGGGTGCCACCAAAACAGAGTGATCCTGTATAAACTCCGCCATCCCTCTGTTTTGGGTGGCACTCTGTGGAAGTGTTGGCCTATGGAAGGCCTTTTTTGAAATTGCAATATGCAAACCCAACTGTTCCGAGGGAGCGAAATTTCTCATGAAACGCGTTGACGTTTGGACTTGGCGAAAAAATTTGGCATCATACTAAGCATAAATATATGTAATCTCTTATGTGTATAAACAGGATAGGAGGGGAGCCTTACTCCCATTCCATTGTTTGCGTATAATCTTGCAATGTGTGTCCCCATTAATGGGGTGTTTTAATAATATGGCATGTTTTTATTAGTTGTAATAAACTTGATGTTTTTATATATATATCACCTCTGCCTCATGTTGTGCCGATAAAGTCCACTTGTTTGGAACAATTGTTCTATTTGTTTTTGCTATATCAGGGGTCTCAAACTGGCGGCCCTCCAGCTGTTGCGAAACTACACGTCCCATGAGGCATTGCAAGGCTGACAGTTACAAGCATGACTCCCACAGGCAGATGCATGATGGGACTTGTAGTTTCGCAACAGCTGGAGGGCCGTCAGTTTGAGACCCCTGTGCTATATAGTTCTGGATGTGGCACGGTGGGAGTCTTTGCTTTGATTTGTAGAAGAAGTACAGAAGGTGGATTTCCCCAGCAGGGACAAAAACAGAAAATAAAACCCAAGAGAGGTTTTTAGCCTTCCCTATTCTATTTAAAACAACAAAAAACAAATTTTTCTAGATACACTTTAGGCATTTTTTGGAACTCCTTTACAAAAACAGGGGGGAGGGGGGGGGCAAAAGTAGGACAATGATCTATTGCAAATAAATATAATACCTTGTTTCATTTGGAAGAGGAAGTTTGATTAGCTACTAGAGGTGACGCCACTTTCGCTTAATACAGACCTTGCACTACAATACAAGGTCCACTCAAACTGCCCGAGCCCCCTTCCCTTTTTAAATCACTTACCTACTAAAATGAACTTGTAAATAATAAAGCTATTTATGCTTTACCTTACCCCCAACTCTGAATTGCTGGAGGTTGTGTCATCGTCCTTCTGGGAAGATTCCTGGGCAATGCAGTGAAGGCTACATCTTGCAAGAAGACACTTCAAGTCATTGCATGAGTGTCTTTCACCTGCTCTGTAGTCCCCAGAGTCCAGGTGTGACTTCATCCTCATCTAGTTGCCTCGGGTGGAAGATGGGGGTGAGGAATCACCCCTAACATTTTACTTTACAGGTAAATTCTTCACCCAATACTAGTAAGTGATTTGTGAAATGGGGGGAAGCCTGGGCAATGTAAGCGGAACTTGCATTTAAAGGTTTTATTTCTGCCCTTTTTGCTCCCAAACGTTCAGTTTATCTTAATACCGTGTTTCCCCGAAAGTAAGACCTACCCTTAAAATAAGACCTAGCGTTATTTTCCAGGAGAGCTGCAATATAAGCCCTACCCTGAAAATAAGCCCTAGTTTAAAATGCTTGTAAAATCCTATAATCCCCTCTATTACAGTAGAATATAATGTACAATGTGTGTGTTTCTGTAATATAATTGCGGGGAAGAGAGCTCAGACTAGTCACAGAAGCGCAGAGCGGCGCTATAATGAAGGTAATTGGCACAATTATATTACAGAAACGCACACATTGTACATTATATATTACTGTAGTAGAGTGGATTACAGGATTTTACAAGCATTTTAACTCAGTTCACACTGGGGATTCCTGTCAGGCAGGGAGAGAGTGGGGGAGAGAAGACAGCACATTACATAGTAAGACCTACCCTGAAAATAAGCCCTACTGCGTCTTTTGTTGCCAAAATTAATATAAGACCCGGGCTTATTTTCGGGGAAACACGGTATCACTCAACCTGCATTATTCTCCTAATAAAAGAAGGGTTAAAATCTCTGTTCAGGTGTTTCAGGCTCATCACTCACTTCCACTGATGGAGGTCAGTTGGGAAGAGTTAGCACCTTTGTCAACATTCCTAGTGACAATTGTCACAAGTACAGGGAGGGAAGGGAAATCTCTCAAACAGAGCAATAAAAACCTGACAGAGGTTCTAAATCTTCCACACTCTATTAAAAACCAATGTTGGTGGTAGAAAACTTTACTTGAAAGATGACCGATGACTCTTGACTATAAATAAATAGGCCAATCCTTAAGGCTTGAGGTCCAAAGATCTGCAAATTTCATATGTTCCACAAGTCAAGCTGCAATTATTTTTTTATTTTTTTTAAGATACCTCCTTCAACAAGGTATCATCCTGGCAAAACAGGTATATGCAATATTATCCCCATAGAGGGGGTGCCCGTGCAAGAACCCCCTGCCCCTGGAAGGGGGACAACATTTTGAAATCTGAAGCTGAGCTGAAGTGCATGCAGTTTGTATTAACACAACAGGTGGTCTACGTGATTATGGACCTCTAGCAATAGATATACTATAAGCCTAAGGAACAAGACTGGTATCCTTCTAAAGCAGGGTTTTTAAGGTTCTTATAAAAAAACAAAAGGCAGATCAGCAGATTCAAACCAGGTAAGCTAGATCAGGGAGCAGATCAGGTGTAATGCCATGTGACCAGATTTTAAATTATTTCTTGATTATGAATTCTCATCCAGAATAGCAATGTTCAGTACTTTCTGGGAGGCATAAGTGACTTCACCGGTGTTGGAGTCCCATTTCCTGAAGACACAGTGGTCTCCAAACCCTCCTGCTTATGGGATGACTTCTCAGATTTGCTGGTACTTCTTTCCAAGACAGGGAAAAAGCCAAATCTCCCCCTAGTTTCTCCGTCCTCGTTAACATAACAGAAGAAGCAGACCAGCCTCAGGATGGCTCTTCTAATGTCTCTGCTGGTTAATGTGTAGATGATCGGGTTTAGGAAAGAATTTATCATAGCCAGGCCAAGGAAGTAATCAGCCTTGAATAGGATCGGGCAAGAGTTGACCTCACATGAGACATCAAACAGTAGCAATATGAAGAGGGGAAGCCAACATCCAATAAAAGTTCCCACCACAATTGTAACCGTCTTTAACAGGGCCATGTACTTTTGGGACTTCCTCAGTGCTCCCTTGCGAAGTGTGCCCAGTCTTTGACTGTTGTGTTTGACAATCCTGTATATGCGGAGATAGAGAACCACAATGGAGATAAGAATGGCCAGAAAGACACTAATGCACACCAATATGTAATCCTTAGAATACAACGGCAAGATAGTGGAGCAGGCTGGGAGGTTGTGGATGCAGTTCCATCCCAATATCGGCAATATACCCAACAGTATAGAGAGCAGCCAACTCACCCCAATCAGCAAGGCCATTCGTCCTTTCTTGTCTCCACTATAGAGCTTCATACGGACCATGGTGATATGACGCTCAATAGCGATGGCCAGTAGGCTAAATATAGAAGCAGTTAATGTGACAAAGACACCCCCTTCTCTAATAAACCACATGGCAGGGGTAAGTCGGAGCGTGTTTGCCCCTGACAACACAATGTTGACCATGTAGGCAATGCCAGCCAGGAGGTCTGATAGAGTTAGATTTCCAAGGAGGTAGAACATAGGAGCATGAAATTTCTTGTTTCGCCAGATGGCCAAAAGTACAATAAGGTTCTCCAAGACAATAAGCACACATACCACCAGAAAAAAGACAGATTCAGCTTTCAGTCCACTTTTGTATCGGCTAGTGGTGAGCTTCCCGGTGTAGTTGTAATGTAGCGCTATAACACTGTTGCTTTGGTATTCTCTGTACAGTCGAGTCAAGTGATATTGATGCGTTACTTCATCCATTTTGCACAGATTTTTCCAAGCTTTTGGAAAAGTTATAACTGAAGTTAAGCGTTCACTGTGGAAAAGATCATATCCAGAAATAGCTAGACGCCTGGACACATAAGGGGCCACATTTATATTTAGGGTGTTACAAGTTTGGTGGCTTTTTCTTTTACGACCATGAAAGTAGATCAAAGTATTGGCACTTGAGGGTCTTGAATCTCCAAATCCATCTTTTTCCTGAAGGTGTCAGTGTTCCCCCATCTATCCAATAGGTCTTCAAAGAAAATTCTGTAACCTGTATATGAAAAAAAAAAGTTATTATTTTTTGTTTTTCTTATTTTATATATTATTTCTATCTTCCTTATCAAAGGAAGCATGCACCTTTTATTTCCACATTCTCTTTGTGAAATACTGCAAACAAGAACTACGTTTTAAACTGAGTTGTGCAATCTGCTTCCTCTGAAAATACATAAAGGGTAGAAAGGGTATAGTTATGCAAATATTATCATAAACAGGGATCGTTTGTTGAGCAACTTTGTCAACTTTTCACCTCTGAAATAAAGAGTGAGTTTTTTTTTTGTAACATTTAAATGGAATTTTGCTGTATTTTTTTTTATATGAACTCCAGGCAAACAACTAGCTACTCACATGAAATGCATATAAGGGAGCCGATATACCTGCCAAAGCCCACCTAGGTCTGAAATTTGCAAAGCCTTGCCACATTTAGGTGGATGACACCACTTTTCCTGGTACAGTTATAAACCGCAAAAAGAACACAGTGGTGTCATCTCCTCACCCATAGCCTGCTGATTGGACAGTGGAGGAGCAGCAGCAGACTGATGAGGTCAACTCTCAATCACTCTGTTTTTTCCTCTATCAAAATGCTCCTTGTTTACATGTAGTATGCCAAATTAAATCCCAAACACTCCTGCACACCAACCTGAGTGCTGCTGTGTGGGGGACTGCAAGAGACTAATAGAGAGACTAAGAGACTAATATAATAGAACGTGTATTTAGGAAAGTGATTTGTTAATAATTACCTAGCTGTACTAATTTGTGTCTGTTATTATGCCTGTCAAACTATGCACATTCATAAGCAGGGGTTACTTTAAGAGAAACCAGCACGTTTATATATAAACAGCTTAAAATGTTACTAAACCCACAACAGTAAAATCAGTCTGTATATGTAGTAAAGAATGCTTGTTATGCCCACTGTGGAACCTAAGGGGGTAATCCTCCACATTGTGTAAAAAGGCTGTTTGATCCTGTCTTCTCTCAACCTTCCCTTCTTCCGCAGTCCCCAATCCAGCATGCTCATTTTGGTGTGTGCATTGCTAGAGAGTTGTTTTAGGAAAGGTGCATGTGATCAGCACGGGGCCAATCAGCTATGTCCAGACAGAGGGTCAGGGGCCATGGGTCATGCAGCCTCATAGGACAGTCAAAAGAGAATAAAAACTCCCCCTACAAGCTTTAACCAGTGCTTAGCCAGACACTGATAGAAGTCATAAGACTGCTATATACTGCTGATGAGAAAAGGTATTTAGCAGTTTATATTTACTAAAATAATTGCATTTCCATGTTCTGTGTATCGTGGAAGACCAGATATAGTGAATTCTGGGTCCTGCTTTTAGTAACACTTTAATATAATTAAAGGTCAAACTTTTTTTTTTTATATTTGGATAGAGTGGAAATGGGATTTACAACTATAAGGTTGTTATTGTCATTCCTGTTAGAGAGATTCACCCTCTCCTAATTTTTTTGGGTTGACACCAGAACAGGAATAGACAGGAAATCTTTCAAATGGGATTTCTTTCACTTTGGAGAGATTTAGTCCCACTTCCTGTTTTGGCTATGGGACGAAAAGGGAAATCTCCCTAATGGAACACAGATGGCAAAAAAAAAACCTGACAGGGGTTATAACCCTTTCTTACTTTATCCAAAATGAAAAAGGTTAGTTAAGCTCTTCTTAAAGTTATATGCAAATGTCGACTTTGCCTGTAAAAGTCAAGCTTGGTCATGCCCCTCTTACATCCTGAGCTTCCCTAGAGATAGGTGACCTTATTGATCAATACAGGAGCTCAGGAGATGGGGAGAGGAAGTACCAGACTTTCTTACAGGAGAAGTGTATGTAACAATTTCCACTGAAGGTAACAACTACTTTTGCACTGTTAATAAACACGTCAATTCAAAGAGACCTTCACCCCCATCTTATTTCTTTCTCAACCCTCTCTTACCTCTCTTACTCTCTTACCTTGTTTGCAGAGAGTCAGTTGTCTCTTCTTGGATCTTGTAGTCGGCCCCCTGATGATGTCCATCTGCCTCTGCATGTCATCAGGGGGTTGGCTGCAAGAACCAGGAATAGACAACCGTTCTTCTAATGATGCACTGTGACGTAGGCGCATTTTCAGTAGATTGCCCTTAAACCTCCTGGGATACATGATGTGGTATCGCAAGATTATTTTGACAAATGTGGGGGTACGTCTTTCTCTGGAAATGAATGGCCCTTACATAAGGTATTGAAAAAATGTAATTCAATTAATATTATGGAAAGTGGGTAAAAATGTCCGCTTTAAGCACAAGCATAGGACTAGGTCTGGCTCTCCTGCTTTTTTTTTCTTGTACTAAAACAATTCTGAGCACCCATTTTTGTCCCTACTAATGTCATACGATTACCATAAAAGTGAATAATAAAAATTTACAAAATGTGCCCCCTGTCTCTAGCTCCAATCTTTCATTATATGTCAAAAAACTTCTCAAGAAATAGCTCCTTGAGAAACCGCTGGCTATTTACCAATCATAGAATTTCTTTGTCATCTGTCACTAAAATAAAAATAACTTCCGGAGTTTGCAGGTGTACGATGCACAAGTTAAAGAATGAAGAGGTAGATATTTGAGCTGCAGAGGGTCTTGTGACTGCTGCAGCCCATGATCCCACCCAGTCGTGTCAGTCCCATTGCCCGATTTACCTGTAGATGTCCACTGGCGGCCAGGAAGGTAGGGAAAGAGAAAAGTAAAAGAGGAGACAACAGGTATGGAGAGAGGAGAAGGACAGAGTCGGGAAAGACGAAGCATGCTTAACTAATAATTACCACATAAGTCATCTATACTGGTTTCAGAGACTAGTCCTGTCATGTCAGTGTTCTCCTAAACCTGCCTCATTACAGAAATCATATTTACTTCTTTTAACCCATTCACAGGCTATTGGTTTTCTAAAGCATCGTTGTATTGTAAGGATTGTCCTGATTTGATTTTTTTTATAGCTGAAGACAGACAGATACCAAAAACATAAATTAAAGTAATTATATAATTATTAAAAAATAATGATATATATAGTGCCCTATTGTTGGTATCAGTGACTGGAATTATGAGCCATCATTGGTGCCATTGGGAGGAATAGTGCCTTGTATCAGTGGGAATAATGATGCCCCAAGGACTGGATAAAGGCAAGCAAAGGGCCACATCCAGCCCCCGGGCTTCAGTTTGGAGACCACTGCTCTAGTTGGTCAGGGAGGTCCATGAGGTCTATCAGAATACACAGAATAATGACCAATTTTTCACCTCATCTCCCCCAGAAGTATTTTTTTTTCAGATTTTTTTTTGGCAAGTGACTTGTTGGGTCCTCTGCGTCATTTTCTCCAGCATTGCTAGATCTTCAGTGATGAAGATAGCACAACAAATGTAGTAATTTCAGCTTTTCTTTCTTCATCAGTGTACTCTAAGTGCAGGGTGTTGTGGTGCCACCCCCCTAGGAGTAGGCCCATGATGCCCTGGACTCAAAGAAGGTGTAATGAATGGAGCTTGGTGTCATTCAGACCAGAAAAGGACCAGCGCTGAACTACGGAGTGGGTGAGTCTGCAGGGAAAGCACCAGAGAGTAGGTGAATTATACAGCCCTGCTTGTTTATTTAAAAAAAAAAAAAACAGGAGTACCTTAAAAAGAGAGTATGGCTTTAAATGTATTTTTTTAAAGGAACCTAGGGTACCTGAATCTGTGGTGATACCAGATTCTTTTCATCCACTTAATAACAGGCCTGGTGTTCACATAAGCCGGACACATCCACTTAATAACAGGCTTGGCGTTCACGTAAGCTGGACACATAAATCCTGGAAAGTAAGATGGCACTCCACCATGGGACTGTACGGAGAACTTTTATTGCAAAACAGGGTAAAACACCACAAGTGCAGTCCGCTTTGTGGGCAGAAACGCGTAAGCAGGCTGCACTTGTGATGTTTTACCCTCTTTTGCAATAAAAGTTTTCTATACAGTTCCGTGGTGGAGTGGCGGCTTACTTTACAGGATCTATTTGGAGAAATTACCTGCTTTTAGAAACAAATGTGATCCCCTAAATGCGAAATGTCTGTTGTTCAGAGGTGCACATCTGTCCCTAACCACAGGTAATCGCACCTTGTGCGATTACATGCAAACAGCTGTGGTCAGCCACAGTGTCAGAGGTTAGCCAGAAACACCTGGCTGTACCTGTTTCACAAATACGATGATCTGGGCGCCATATGGCCCTTATTGACAATGTGCTTGAGTTCTTAAGGTCACCACAGAATATGCAAGGGCACTATTTACGATTGGAGAAAAAAAGTTTGAGATCCACTTAATGAGTGGTTTGCATTCTCGGCATGCGTCCCTGAACGCATAGGGCCCTTAACACGAGTATCACTCAATACAGCGTTCAGCCATGTACCAGGGTTGCCAACCATCAGTAAATTCATGGAAAGTTTGTAAAATCCATAAGTTTTACATCTGTCCATGAACGTCCTTTACAGACATACAGACTTCATGTCCATAATGGACATTCACGGACAGATGTTAAAAACAAAAATTTTCAGACTGTCCATGAATTTAAGACTCCTTTCACACTGGGGCGCTTTGCAGGCGCTATAACACTAAAAATATCGCCTGCAAAGTGCCCTGAAACAGCTGCTGCTGTCTCTCCAATGTGAAAGCCCTCTGGGCTTTCACACTGAAGCGGTGTGCTAGCAGGACGATAAAAAAAGCATCTTTGGAGCGGTGAAGGAGCGGTGTGTTTACCGCTCCTCCACCGCTCCTACCCATTGAAATCAATGGGCACCGCGGCTATACCGCCGGCAAAGCGCCTCTGCAGAGGTGCTTTGCTGTGGTTTTAACCCTTTCTCGGCCGCTAGCGAGGGGGGTAAATGTGCCCCGCTAGCGGCCGAATAGCGGCGCTTTACCGCCGACGCACCCACCGCCCAAAGTGTGAAAGGGGTCTTATGATGGTTGGCAACCCTGCTCTGTACAGCCGCAGCTTGCCATAGACACTGCACCGGTCTCTCCTGAGCGCATTTTAAATGCCGGGAGGGATGCTCGGCAGCTAGACGGCCTCATGTACATGGGGCGTTAAGATAAATAAAAACACTCTCTCACACCTACTGTGTAGTCCATGGCCAGGGTAGGTACCTGCAGAGCTGCTGTTAGAAATCACGGGGCCCCGTACAGCCTACCTGGCAGGGCCCCCCTCCCCCCAATTTATCAAGACCATATTTTCACAAAAATACACTAAAATCATTATTAGTGGACACAAATATAACAGAGAACCTGTGTGAATTAGCCCTTTTTTATTTGTTTTTTACATAAAAAAAAAATGATAGTCACAGTGACAAGGGGGGACACGGGGGGGGGGGCAAAAGCAGGCAGAACAGAGAGGGGAATCAGTGTCGGGGAAGCAATTACAGGAATGATGCCCTGTGTCTGTGTCTCCCCCTGCAGCAGCTGAAACCAGGCAGATAGGGGAGAAACTGGCTTTCAGCTGCTGCAGAGAGCTGCACAGGGCATCCTTCTGTAACTGCCCCTCCGCCAAACCACACTAATTCCCCCTGCTGTTTGGGCCCCCTGTGGGCCCGGCCCCCTACAGGAGGACTGGTGGTCCCCCCCTATCAGCGGCCCTGGGTACCTGCACTGTTATACCATCAGTGAATGTTCAGATTCCATTGTAAGTCCACCAAACAAAGACAGCATATGTCAGTGGATTCCCACATCTGCTGGCATCTCAAAAGGAAAAAAGTAAATTAGAAGAGAAGTTTTGGATAAACATTACAATTCTTGGAGCCTTGAGCCCTTGCCAATTTTTTGGGCAAAATAGACACAGTTTTCATCACATGATAAGCACTAGACATGTGCAGTTCATTTAGTTCCAGTCTGAAATTCAAACCAAATTTTCCTTATTCGGAAATTCGGTTGTATCTAAATCTCCAAATACAACGGTAACGTATTTCAAGGAATCCGAATTAAACATTAACAAAATAAACAAAATGAGTTTGTTTCTTTCAGATGTTTGAAGCATCTGAATTTAATGAATGATTCAAATTCATTCAATATTAGCTGGTTCAGCGGCGTTCAGCGTGATTAACGCTGGACTTCCAGGGCATTTTTTTTGTTTTTTTAATAAAGGACTTGTTAAAAACTGTCTCTTTGTTCTTATTTATTTTTGACACTTTTTTGGTGAATGAGTAGTGATACAGTGTACCCCATATTCATTCACATGGGGGGAGGACCTGAACCTGTTAAAGGGGGCTTCCAGATTACAATAAGCCCCTCGCCCGAAGACCCCCACAACCACCGTCCAGGGTTGTGGGGAAGAGACTCTTGTACCCATCAACATGGGGACAAGGTGCATTGGGCGGAGCCCCAAACCCCCCCCCCCATGTTGAGAGCATGTGCCCTTCTATGGTTCAGGAGGGGGCGTTAGCTCGTCCTTCCCTTTTTGACCTGCTGGGCTGCATGCTCCGATAAGGGTCTGGTGAGGATTGGCAGGGGGACCTCCCACGCAATTTTTTTAAAACCAATTTTAATGCCGGAATCGTTTGTTTACATTCACGAGTCATGGTTTATAAGAACGCTGCAGCTGGCTTGCCGGCAAATTTAAAAAACAAATTCCGAACATGAATAATGAAATTAAATTTGTAAGATAACCAGTGTATTCGAAACTAAGCTAAACTTATTTTTCAGTTCTGCACATATTTTATATAAATATTAAGTTTAGAAGCATATATAAATATACATATTAGGAACTAACCGTTATATAAAAAAAAACGAAGATTTTAAAACAAAGTATATTCAAGGTGAATTTTTAGGAACAGCCCTCTAATGCTTGAGAAAGTCCCTGGAATTTGACAGCTGTTATATATATTAACATGGATGCATTTTAGGGATAACGCCTTTCATATAATCCCTAATCATGACCTGCAGTTAACTATTTTATACCACACCCATGTATTCCCTGTCCACGTAAGGAAATAAATGGATTTTCCGGACTGCCATCAATGCAAGCTGCTGGCATAAGATCAAACACCTATAAAGAGTAGTACATTTAAAGTGGTTGTAAATTTCTAACATGAAATATGAACAAAAAATATCCTTCCCAAGTGTGTACCGTATATTCTCGAGTATAAGCCGACCCGAATATAAGCCGAGGCACCTAATTTTACCACAAAAAACTGGGAAAACGTATTGACTTGAGTATAAGCCTAGGGTGTCCATCTGCATGCCTCACTGTGCCTATGCCTCACTGTGCCCATACCTCACTGTGTCCATGCCTCACTGTGTCCATGCCTCACTGTGTCCATGCCTCACTGTGTCCATGCCTCACTGTGTCCATGCCTCACTGTGCCCATGCCTCACTGTGTCCATGCCTCACTGTGTCCATGCCTCACTGTGCCCATGCCTCACTGTGCCCATGCCTCATTGTGTCCATCCCTCACTGTGCCTTACTGTGTCCATGCCTTACTGTGCTTATGCCTCACTGTGCCCATGCCTCACTGTGTCCATGCCTCACTGTGTCCATGCCTCACTGTGCCCATGCCTCACTGTGTCCATGCCTCACTGTGTCCATGCCTCACTGTGTCCATGCCTCACTGTGTCCATGCCTCACTGTGCCCATGCCTCACTGTGCCCATGCCTCATTGTGTCCATCCCTCACTGTGCCTTACTGTGTCCATGCCTTACTGTGCTTATGCCTCACTGTGCCCATGCCTCACTGTGTCCATGACTAGACTTACGTTTAACATGGGAGTATATAGAAGGGGTGCCCGGCTTTGAAAAATCGGTGAAGAACTGGGGCTACATGTGTGCCATATGTGCGTAAATTCAGCTCTCTGCCCTCTTTTTTCTGACATCTCAGACAAGCTTTATAAATTCTGGACTTTGAACGGCTGTAGAAAAGAGAGGACTGTAGATAAACAGGTACACCCATGGGTGTCTGCAGGTAGGGGCAAGGGGGGGCAAGTGCCCCCCCTGGAATCAGGGATCGGATAGGGGGTTCCCCACTCTGTCCTTTTTCCAGCACTGGTGGCCGGCCCTGCTCGCACCTGTACACCGTTTAGCAGGGCCAGTTACAGCTGGTGTGAGGAATTTGGACAGCAAAGGCCTCAAGGGGTGGGCAGGATGACATCACCCGGTCTCCATAGTGTGAGCGAGAGGCCCTGGAGATGGAGGCCGCGCGAAAGGAGAGCAGCAAGCCAGGACACCAGGAACAGTGAGCACAGCATCCCCGGCGCCTCCCAGAGCCTGGAACCGCTGGACTTCTTAAACCTCTTCGCCGCTCCCAGGCCTGGAGGACAGACTGACCAGGTGTGCAGAGAACAAGGACGGGCAGGAAATGCAAGCAGCCAGGGACTGCTCCATGTCACATCATAGATCCGATGGAAGGAACAGAGCATCTCCTGTCCTCACCCAGATTGAAAACAGGTCTTGCCAGCTGCTGGCCATCATGGACATCCTACTGGCATGCAAGGTACCATACTGAGCATTACACACACCACTGGGACATAGGGGCACTAGAGGGAGGGACTGCAGACAGGGCTAGGGGTCTCTCTCTCTCACCCTATCACCCCCCTCTGTCGCCCCCTCTCTCTCTCTGTCACCCCTCTTTGTCTCTCTCTCTCTCACCCCCCACCTGTATGCAGTCTCTTACAGTCTCTTGAGCTATGTATGCAATTTCTTACAGTATCTTGGGCCATGTATGCAGTCTCTGATCATCTCTTGTGCCATGTCTGCAGTCTTTTGCAGTCTCTTGTGCCATGTATGCGGTCTTTGACTGTCTCCTATACCATGTCCACAGTCTCTGACCATCTCCTGTACCATGTGCACAGTCTCTGACTGTCTCCTGTATGATGTCTGCAGTCTCTGACCATCTCCTGTACCATGTCCACAGTCTCTCACTGTCTCCTGTATGATGTCTGCAGTCTCTGACCATCTCCTGTACCATGTCCACAGTCTCTGACTGTCTCCTGTATGATGTCTGCAGTCTCTGACCATCTCCTGTACCATGTCCACAGTCTCTGACTGTCTCCTGTATGATGTCTGCAGTCTCTGACCATCTCCTGTACTATGTCTACAGTCTCTGACCTTCTCCTGTACTACCTCTGCAGTCTCTGACCGTGATAATGCTTTTATCAAAAAGGGTCAGAGCATGGGTGAACTTAAAATGATGCCCCCCCTGAAAAAAGTTCTGCGGATGCCCATGGGTACACCTAATGTAGAAGAATTTGTTTAATCTCTGTGTATCACCTGATGCTGGTCACTTCACTGGGTATATGTACAGCTTTACAACCACTTTGACTTTTTTCATCATAAAGGTGCACTGTAATTTGTTCAATTCTTTTTATAAAAAAAACATATTTGCATTTTATTTACCACTGTGCATTAATGTGAACTGGGGACAAAACTGTATTTGTTAGATTCATATTTGCTGTAAATGTTTCCTTCTCACCGTCGTTTTTTAGCAATCGCTTGCCAACCAACACAGAGCGTGTGTCAGCTGTGTAAACCACAAATATTGCACCTAATGCAAAGCTGTTACAATGTGAGCATTGCCACATCATAAAGACCTGAAAGCAACTCGTATGAATACATATTTAAAACCCATTACACCAGCAATTTCCCACCCTTTACGTTTGATCTTTTTTTCATTTGGTCTTGTATCCACAAATATACACCTTTTTTTCTTCTTTGTTGCTTTTTTTTATTTTTTATTGGTTGTTAAGCTAACAGCTGTGTGTACCACATTCTGTACTACCAATGGACAGGGGCTTTAAGAGGGCCATGTTCACGCCATATCTCACCGGTCATTCATTCTGAAGGATCAGATCAGCACATCCCATGGCACCGCACTAATCAGTGTTATGTTGAGCTGCCAGAAAATGATGCATGCACCATTTTTTTGAAAGCACAATGCAACACATGAGATTGAACTGCTGCGCCTTGCACTGCGACACGCGTACTTTGAAAGGTGCAGTGGGGTGCTATTCAGAATCAATAGTGAATAACGTGCAGAGGTCAGAAGTATGCAACATACAACCTAGCAATATGCAGTTCAATGATCAAGACTTAGTAGCATACATTGCCTTGAAAAAGTATTCACACCCCTTGAAATTGTCCACATTTTGTCATGTTACAACCTAAAACGTAAATGTATTTTATTGGGATTTTATGTGATAGCCCAACACAAGGTGGCACATAATTGTGAAGTGAAAAGAAAATTATAAATGGTTTTCCAAATTTTTTACAAACAAATATGTGAAAAGTGTGGCGTGTATTTGTATTTAGCCCCCCTCAATCAATACTTTGTAGAACCTCCTTTCACTGCAATTACAGCTGCAAGTCTATTTGGGGATGTCTCTACCAGCTTTGCACATCTAGAGAGTGAAATTTTTGCCCATTCTTCTTTGCAAAATAGCTTAAGCTCTGTCAGATTGGATACAGAGCGTCTGTGAACAGCAATTTTCAAACATGTTCTATTTTTTTACACCGATGGAAAAAGTCAGACGGGGCCCACACACGATCATTTTTTCCGATGAAAGAAGTCCATCTGACTTTTTTCATCGGAAAAGCCGTTCGTGTGTACAGGGCATAACAGGTCTTCTTCTAAGATTGCCCTTTGTTTTGCTCCATCCATCTTCCCATCAACTCTGAAAAGCTACTCTGTCCCTGCTGAAGAAAAGTATCCCCACAACATGATGCTACCACCACCATGTTTCACGGTGGGGATGGTGTGTTCAGGGTGATGTGCAGTGTTAGTTTTCTGCCAAACATAGCGTTTTGCTTTTAGGCATAAGGTTCAATTTTGGTCTCATCTGACCAGAGCACCTTCTTCAACATGTTTGCTGTGTCCCCCACATGGCTTCTCGCAAACTACAAACATGACTTCTTATGGCTTTCTTTCAGAAATGGCTTTATTCTTGCCACTCTTCCATAAAGGCCAGATTTGTGGAGTGCAAGACTAATGTGGACAGATTTTCCCACCTGAGCTGTGGATCTCTGCAGCTCCTCCAGAGTTACCATGGGCCTCTTGGCTGCTTCTCTGATTAATGCTCTCCTTGCCCCGCCTGTCAGTTTAGGTGGACGGCCATGTCTTGGTAGGTTTGAAGTTGTGCCATACTCTTTCCATTTTCGGATGATGGATTGAGCAGTGCTCTGTGAGAGGTTCAAAGCTTGGGATATTGTTTATAACCTAACCCTGCTTTAAACTTCTTCACAAATTTTGAAAACCATTCATCATTTTCCTAACACTTCACAATTATGTGCCACTTTGTGTTGGTCTATCATATAAAATCCCAATAAAATATATTAACGTTTTTGGTTGTAACATGACAAAATGTGGAAAAGTTTAAGGGGTGTTACTTTTTCAAGGCACTGTATATCATTGTGCACAGAGTGTAGTGATCAGGACTATGTAATGTGCAATATAGCGTGCTGTGTGCAGGTGTCAGGAATAAGTATTGTAAAAAATTGGGTATAGAATTCAGCAGTCAGGTGAATGTAACTACATAATGTATAGGGTGCAGCAGCCAATAGAACATATTGTACAACATAATGTACAATATTGTGGATGGATTGCAGCAGTCAGAAGAATGTAATGTGCAACATGGCATACAGTATAGAGTGCAGCAGTCAGAAGAATGTAATGGGCAACATAGCATAGAGAGTGCAGCAGTCAGAAGAATGTAATGGGTAAAATGGCATATAGAGTGCAGCAGTAAGAAAAATGTAATGGGCAACACGGCATATAGAGTGCAGAAGTCAGAAGAATGTAATTGGCAACATGGCATATAGAGTGCAGCAGTCAGAAGAGGGTAATGGGCCACATGGCATATAGAGTGCAGCAGTTAGAAGAGTGTAATAGGCAACATGGCATAGAGAGTGCAGCAGTCAGACAAATGTAATGGGTAACATGGCATATAGAGTGCAGCAGTCAGAAAAATGTAATGGGCAATATGGCATATAGAGTGCAGCAGTCAGAAGAATGTAATGGGCAACATGGCATATAGAGTGCAGCAGTCAGAAAAATGCCATGGGTAACATGGCATAGAGAGTGCAGCAGTCAGAAAAATGCCATAGGTAACATGGCATAGAGAGTGCAGCAGTCAGAAGAATGTAATGTACAATATAGCTTGTAGTAGTCAGGCAAATTTAACATACAACATAATATATAGACTGCATAAGCCAAAAGAGCAAAATGTACAATATAACGTATAAAGTGCAGCAGTCAGAGGAACGTAATGTGCAACATGGCATATAGAGTGCCGCAGTTAGAAGAATGTCAGAAGAATGTAATGTACAACAAATCTTTTTTTAGTGCAACAGCCAGGAGAATGTAATGTATAATATAGCGTATAGAGTGCAGCAGTCAGAAGAATGTAATGGGCAACATGGCATATAGAGTAAGGTGACCAGATTTTTTTAATGAAATCCGGGGACACATTTTTTTTTTACTAGTAATGGCGGGAATCAGCGACTCCTTGCCCATCGCCACCACTGCCCGCCTCACAGCCTGTCAAGTCTTACTCTCTGGGCCCCGGCTACTACTGGGTGGGGAGCAGAGGAAGATCACTCCGCCAGCAAAGGCAAGAAGATAAGCAGGCAGGCGGCTGGCTGGGACTTGAGCCAAGGCAGCAGAACATGCGAGCGGAGCGAAATGGGCATGCACCCAAAACTGAGGAAATATTCCCTCCACTCCGACCAGCACATCATCATCAGACAGGAAAAGAGGATGGAAAAAAATACACCCCCCTAAGCTAGTAGGATCATCGGAGCGGGGGTGTGTAATTCAGAATGTTTTTTCTAATTCTGCACTGACTGTCTTTGAAATTGCCCCAGCCCCTGTTCAAATCCAATCCGGGGACAAAACCGGGGACAGACTTGGTCCGGGGACATTGTCCTCAATCTAGGGACTGTCCCCGGAAACCAGGGATGTCTGGTCACCCTAATATAGAGTGCCGCAGCCAGAAGAATGAAATAGGCAACATGGCATATAGTGTGCTGCAGCCAGAAGAATGTAATAGGCAACATGGCATATAGTGTGCAGCAGCCAGAAGAATGTAATAGGCAACATGGCATATAGTGTGCTGCAGCAAGAAGAATGTAATAGGCAACATGGCATATAGTGTGCAGCAGCCAGAAGAATGTAATAGGCAACATGGCATATAGTGTGCTGCAGCAAGAAGAATGTAATAGGCAACATGGCATATAGTGTGCAGCAGCCAGAAGAATGTAATAGGCAACATGGCATATAGTGTGCAGCAGCCAGAAGAATGTAATAGGCAACATGGCATATAGTGTGCAGCAGCCAGAAGAATGTAATAGGCAACATGGCATATAGTGTGCTGCAGCAGCCAGAAGAATGTTATGCACAACAAAGCTTATATAGTGCAGCAGCCAGGAGAATATAATGTACAATATAGCATATAGACTGCAGCTGTCAGAAGAATGTAATGTACAACAAAGCTTATGGGGTGCAGCAGTCAGGAGTATGTAACATATAACATAGTGTATAGATTGCAGCAGTCAGGAGTATAAAATGTACAACATAGTGTTAGGGTTGCCACTCTTTCTTCAAGCCAAACCCGAACACTTTAGCGGCACACAGCAATTTTATTTATTTTTTGACAGGGGAACACTGTGGACTGTGGTATAAAATGGAACTCTGATGTAAGGGGGTTTCTGCTTACCAAAGCCCCCTCTAACATCAGAGTTCCCAGCATTCCCCATTAAATCAGGGTTCCCAAAGCTCCCCCTTACATCAGAGTCCACAGAGCACCCCTTACATCTGAGTCCCCCTTACCTTAGTGTACATACTTGCTTGGGGCAGGACAGAGAAGGAAGGGGGCCTATGCACTTGGTCGTTGTAGTACTTGGTTAATGGGGAGCATGGGTGTGTGCAACCCGGGCAACAGGGGGAATTAGCGTTGCACTGGGTGAATAGGGTGTGCCCAGGCATGCCTAAGTTGGAGGGGGGCGGGTTGCAGTCCCGTATAAATAATGTGTCCGGGTTTCAGACAGTCTGAAACCTGGACACATGATTCAAAACCCGGACTGTCCGGGTGAATCCCGGACAGGTGGCAACCCTACATAGTGTGTCCAGTACAGTGGTCAGAAGTATGTAGCATACAACATAGCAGTCAGTGTAAGCAAATAATTCCCCCCCTCCAAATAATTGATGCCCAGTGGCAATACCCACCTTGAATTATTGGTAGTCAGTGGCAGTAAATTATCTCCTTCACTCAAATCATTGGACAATGGCAGTAGATAACCCTGTGCCTCAAAAGATATGCATTTATCCGCATTCACTATTCATTCAATGGGCCTGCTTAACTGGCGTAAGTGCAAAAATGGCGACATTCCTATTATCTGAAAGCAAGTCAGGCTGCAAAACATAGATGTGTATTAGCCAAGAAGGAACAATTAGGATTTCTACTTAAAAAGGCATTTTCACTTATCTGTTAAGAAAAAAAAAAACGTAGGGGATTGTGTTTTACTGCAGGAAAACTGACAGATGTAAACTTTCCTTCAATGTTTGTAGTAGATCAGAGAGTGTCACATTCTGGGAGAGACATCTGAAGAGTACTCAGCACTGCGTTCTGTTCCTTGCACTCAGTATTAATAGCATGTTTGTTTTCTTACAGTGCCCACAATGACCCCAGTCTACTGGAGCAAATCTCTCTTCACTTCCCCTTTCACCTGCTCTGTAAACAATACTATGCAGGAAAAGGAAATTCACAGCCTTCCTGACCCTGCACAGCCCAGAACAGAACCAACTTGCGGGAATGTATAGTGGTTTTCTACATATTTTTTTTATTTATTATAGTGGTCAGGACCACCATAGATTTGGAAAATATCTTTCTTTTTTTCTGTCAAGTAAAAATGAAACATTGCATGTGAATGTTTTGTATTTCATATACAGCCAGGAGGTGGAGGCTTTGCTTAGCTCCTCTTTTAAAAAAAAAAACTGTTTACAGAGCTCAATAGCTCAAGATGAATCATAGTAGTTTATCCCCCACGGCAGTGGTCATCAACCCTGTCCTCAGGGCCCACTAACAGGCCAGGTTTGCAAGATAACTGAAATGCATCACAGGTGATATCATTTGCTGCTCAGTGATTGCAGTATTTTAGTCTGCATCTCCCCAAGGTAATACCAATTTTCAGCACTCCTCATCTACAAGTGTGCAAAGTTTGTTGTCCGGGGGACCTACGGCCGGGGAGCACCGATTTTTCAAAGCTGGGCACCCCTTCCATAGACTCCCATGTTAAACGTCAGTCTAGTCGAACAGCGTCGGAGATCAGGTAGGGAGATTGGGCACAGTGAGGGATGGGCACAGTGACAGTGAGGCATGGACACAGCGAGGCATGGACACAGTGAGGCATGCACATGGACACAGTGAGGCACAGTGAGGCATGGACACAGCGAGGCATGGACACAGTGAGGCATGCACATGGACACAGTGAGGCACAGTGAGGCATGGACATGGACACCCTAGGCTTATACTCGAGTCAATAAGTTTTCCCAGTTTTTTGTGGTAAAATTAGGTGCCTCGGCTTATATTCAGGGTCGGCTTATACTCGAGTATATATGGTACTCGATATCATTATCCGGCACGGTGTGATCATTATTGGTGTATATATACTCTGTATTATTATACGGCGTGATCATTATCGGTGTATAAATACACGGTATTATTATATGGTGTGATCATTATTGGTGTGTATATATACTCAGTATTATCGGTGTATATATACTCGGTATTATTATACGGTGTGATCGTTATCGGTGTATATATACTCGGTATTATTATGCGGTGTGATCGTTATCGGTGTATATATACTCGGTATAATTATACGGTGTGATCCTAATTGGTGTATATATACTCGGTATCATTACACGGCGTGATCATTATTGGTGTATATATACTCGGTATCATTATACGGCCTGATCATTATTGGTGTATATATACTCGGTATCATTATACGGCCTGATCATTATTGGTGCATATATACTCGGTATCATTATACGGCCTGATCATTATTGGTGCATATATACTCGGTATCATTGCACGGCGTGATCGTTATCGGTGAATATATACTCGGTATCATTATACGGCCTGATCATTATTGGTGTATATATACTCGGTATCATTATACGGCCTGATCATTATTGGTGCATATATACTCGGTATCATTATACGGCCTGATCATTATTGGTGCATATATACTCGGTATCATTGCACGGCGTGATCGTTATCGGTGAATATATACTCGGTATTATTATACGGTGTGATCATTATCGGTGTATATATACTCGGTATTATTATACGGTGTGATTGTTATCGGTGTGTATATACTCGGTATTATTATACGGTGTGATCATTATCGGTGTATATATACTCGGTATTATTATACGGTGTGATCATTATCGGTGTATATATACTCGGTATTATTATACGGTGTGATTGTTATCGGTGTATATATACTCTGTATTATTATACGGTGTGATCGTTATCGGTGTATATATACTCGGTATCATTACACGGCGTGATCATTATTGGTGTATATATACTCTGTATTATTATACGGTGTGATCGTTATCGGTGTATATATACTCGGTATTATTATACGGTGTGATCGTTATCGGTGTATATATAAGCGGTATTATTATACGGTGTGATCATTATCGGTGTATATATACTCTGTATTATTATACGGTGTGATCATTATCGGTGTATATATACTCTGTATTATTATACGGTGTGATCATTATCGGTGTATATATACTCGGTATTATTATACGGTGTGATCGTTATCGGTGTATATATAAGCGGTATTATTATACGGTGTGATCATTATCGGTGTATATATACTCGGTATCATTATATGGCGTGATCATTATCGGTGTATATATACTCGGTATCATTACACGGCGTGATCATTATCGGTGTATATATACTCGGTATTATTATACGGTGTGATCATTATCGGTGTATATATACGCGGTATTATTATACGGTGTGATCATTATCGGTGTATATATACTCGGTATTATTATACGGTGTGATCATTATCGGTGTATATATACTCTGTATTATTATACGGTGTGATCATTATCGGTGTATATATACTCGGTATTATTATACGGTGTGATCATTATCGGTGTATATATACTCGGTATTATTATACGGTGTGATCATTATCGGTGTATATATACTCGGTATTATTATACGGTGTGATCATTATCGGTGTATATATACTCGGTATTATTATACGGTGTGATCATTATCGGTGTGTATATATACTCGGTATAATTATATGGTACGATGTGTATAGTTGGTACGGTCACACAGCACACAGTGACCATTATATACACACATACTCAGCACCATTGTACTGTCAGTGATGTCACACAGCCGCTTGTTTCCTACAAACAGAAGATTTACCATTTCCTGAAACGTGACCAAATTTTGTTATTCACCCGACACAGGAAAGATTATCTGATTCTATTTATATAAGGGCCAATTCTTCACATCCTACATAAAAAAACAACATATTTGTCCTCTCGGAGGGGACAATAAGATACATGGGAAAGAGTCCATCCCGGAGTCCCAATCAGTCCCAATCAGCTAGTAAAATCCCAGACACCAGGACCACTACATGGGAAGGATTAGGATGTTCTATTGCTTAACATTATAGAATTAAAGCACAAATCTCCTAAATCAGACACAGGAAGGTATAGCAGTGCATCTTATCTCTGTTATTCTATACACATATATGCTCTGTGACTCCTTGCATCCAGGAAAATCAGTCTGTAAACCCCTTTTCCAGCAAATATTGCAGCTGTGCTAAAGTAGAAAAAAGAAATCAGTTTACCTTGAAAAGGTATCATACAATCCATTGCAGCCCAATCGGATATACTGTACATGGAGAGATCAGCAGCCTCTCTGACAGCAAGATAGCAAGAAGTCTACAGTAAGTGGGGGTGAGAACAGCTGACCGGGTATATAAAAATAAACACAAAATGATAAGATTGTTTCACAATTGTTTTACCAGTTGGCACATTTCAGAAGCAAATCTAAAACATTTTAGTTCCCCTTTAAAGTGGTTGTAAACCTCAGACATGAATTATGAACAAAGCATATCCCTCTATAGTGTGTATTTGCCTCAATTAAGAGCACTAAGTAACATTTTTGTCTTCTGCTTTATTCCTCTGCTATCAGCATGAGTCACTTGTGACGAATATTCCTGACACCAAGAAAAAAATGGTGACGGGGAGGGAGCTCCGGGTGATTGACAGCCTCAGCTTTGTTCCTGTTTTCCCTCTAATCAGCTGTCAGAGCTCTCCCCATTGAGCTCTGCAGAATGTAATTTTCGCTCCCCATCCCCTTTTTTTCTGAACTCTCAGACAAGCTGTATACATTCTGGACTTTATACAGCTGTAGAGGAGCGAGGACTGCAGATAAACAGGTGCAACTTATGTAGGAGTATTTGTATGAACGAGCCGTAATATTTTCTTGTTCCATTGCCCAAGCCACTGAACTACACTGGGTTGAAGAGGGCAGCCACCTGTAGGCCCCTTTCACACTGAGGCGTTGAAAAAACGGTTAAAAATTATAGGATTTTGTACCTCTATTTTACCGCGATTTTACCGCGATTTTACCGCGATCGCGGTAAAAATAGCGCTAACGCGTATGCGTTTTTACCGCGATTTTACCGCGTTCGCGCTAAAATTAGCGCGAACGCAGTAAAAACGCGGTAAAAACGCATAGGCGTTAGCGCTATTTTTTAACATAACGCTTATGCCTATGCGTTTTTACCGCGTTTTTACCGCGAATCCCATTCATTTCAATGGGGATAGGCGTTTTTACAGCGCTATTTTATGCGCCCTAAAGTTGCTCTAAAAAAGCTGTTTGCAGGATTTTTTTCAATGCCCAGCCAGCAAAACGCCTCAATGTGAAAGCCCTCAGAGATTTCACATTGAGAATGCTGGGGCAGGATTATTTCAGGCGTTATTACAGCGCTATTTTTACCGCGAAAACGCGGTAAAAACGCCTCAGTGTGAAAGGGGCCTTAGTGACATAGGAGAAAAGCAGAGAAAAACGTAGAGCACCACAAGAGACGCTGGCAACCAACACTCTCTTAATTATCAATTGCAGAAGATCTTTGAGCAAGTATTTCTTTTCCACCCAGTGCAAATCAATGGCGTAGTCAGCGGGACAGCCCAGTATTCATAGGAGTCAGCTTTTTCTTTTTTATCTGTTTTACTACCTGACCTGCAGGTGTCACTGTTGTCATTTCTGTCTGGTAGGCTTAGCTCTAATTTTCTGTACGTTCCAATATCTGGTGCGTGCCAAGTACAGTAATTGATGATTTATTAGATTTGACAATTTATTATTAACAAAACTGATATTACTACAGGTCACATTACATGCATAAAATAATAACTAATATATATATATATATATACCAGCCACTTTATTAGGTACATCTGTTCAATTGCTTGGTAACACAAAATGCTAATCAGCCAATCACATGGCAGCAACTCAATACATTTAGGCATCTAGACTTCGTGAAGACAACTTGCTGAAGTTCAAACCGAGCATCAGAATGGGGAAGAAAGGGGATTTAAGTGACTTTGAACATGGCATGGTTCCAGACAGGCTGGTCTGAGTATTTCAAAAACTGCTGATCTACTGGGATTTCCACGCATAACCATCTCTCGGGTTTACAGAGAATGGTCCGAAAAAGAGAAAATATCCAGTGTGTGGATGAAAATGCCTTGTTGAGGTCAGAGGAGAATGGGCAGACTGGTTCGAGATGATAGAAAGGCAACAGTATTTCAAATAACCACTCGTTTCAACCAAGGTATGCAGAATATTATCTCTGAACGCACAACACATCAAACCTTGAAGCAGATGAGCTACAGCAGCAGAAGATCACACCGGGTGCCACTCCTGTCAGATAAGAACAGGAAACTGAGGCTACGATTCGCACAGGTTCACCAAAATTGGACAATAGAAGATTGAAAAAATGTTGCCTGGTCTAATGAGTCTCGATTTCAGCTGCGACATTCAGATGGTAGGGTCAGAATTTGGAGCATTGATCCATCCTGCCTTGTATCAATGGTTCAGGCTGGGGGTGGTGTAATGGTGGGGGGGATATTTTCTTGGCACACTTTGGGCCCCTTAGTACCAATTGAGCATTGTTTAAACGTCACGGCCTACCTGAGTATTGTTGCTGACCATGTCCATCCCTTTATGACTCCAGTGTCCCCATCTTCTGATGGCTCCTTCCAGCAGGATAATGCACCATGTCACAAAGCTCCAATCATCTCACCACTGGTTTCTTGAACAAGAGAAGGAGGTCACTGTATTCCAATGGCCTCCGCAGTCACCAAATCTCATACAATAGAGCACCTTTGGAATGTGGTGGAATGGGAGATTTGCATCATGGATGTGCAGCCAACAAATCTGCAGCAACTGGGTGATGCTATCATGTCACTATGGACCAAAATCTCTCAGGAATGTTTCCAACACCTTGTTGAATCTATACCACGAAGAAATAAGGCAGTTCTGAAGGCAAAAGGGGGTCCAACCCGGTACTAGCAAGATGTACCCAATAAAGTGGCTGGTAAGTGTGTTTATATATATATATATATATATATATATACCAGTGTCTCAGAACAAAACAGCATAGTTACATTCACACAGGTTCTGAACTTTATCACTGCCTTTAATGCACATTAACGTGCCTATTAGGGATGAGCTTCGTGTTCGAGTCGAACATACGTTCGACTCGAACATCGGCTGTTCGATCGTTCGACGAGGATCGAACGATTTGGGCCGTTCGCGCCAAATTCGAGTGACGCGAACGGCCCACAATGCACTACGCCATCGCAGTGTCATCCAGGCGCTGTGATTGGCCAAGCATGCACTGTGACCCCGCATGCTTGGCCAATCACAGCGCCGGCAGCGAGGAGAGCAATGATTGGCCACAGGCAGGATGCCTGTGGCCAATTATTGCTGAGGGTGTTTAGTACACGCCCCACACTATAAAAGGCCGCCAGCACGGCGGCCTAGTGTAGTGTGTTCCGGAGCAGGGATAGAGCAGCATAGGCAGGGACAGTGACTGTTATTTCTTTCTTGCTTAACCTGGATTCCTTTAGTTTAGGGAAAGAGAAGGATAGGTAGGGAGAGTGTCAGTGTGTTTTGTGCTTGTGCTATAGTGTGCTTAAAAAAAACATTTATTCTAGGGACAGAAAACTGTAGGTAGGGACAGTGTCAGTTTCTTTCACTCTGCAAGTCCTTGTTTCCAGGGACCTGGAAGGACAGTGAGTGAATTGTCCTTGTGCTATATTGTGCTTAAAAAAACATTTATTCTAGGGACAGAAAACTGTAGGTAGGGAGAGTGTCAGTTTCTTTCACTCTGCAAGTCCTTGTTTCCAGGGACCTGGAAGGACAGTGACTGAATTGTCCTTGTGCTATATTGTGATTAAAAAAAACATTTATTCTAGGGACAGAAAACTGTAGGTAGGGAGAGTGTCAGTTTATTTCACTCTGCAAGTCCTTGTTTCCAGGGACCTGGAAGGACAGTGACTGAATTGTCCTTGTGCTATATTGTGATTAAAAAAAACATTTATTCTAGGGACAGAAAACTGTAGGTAGGGAGAGTGTCAGTTTATTTCACTCTGCAAGTCCTTGTTTCAAGGGACAGAGAAGGACACCTGAAGGTAGCCCTTATTGCTTTTTTCCCATCTCCCTGCAGGCCATCTATTAGAATGTCTGGAAGGCAAACAAGGAGAGGCAGACAGTCAGGAGGCAATAAAAGAGGGCAAGCAGGCTCTGTGTCTGGGGGCAACAGTGCTGGTCGTGGACGCGGTGCATTGTCATCAGCACATGGCCATGGGACACGCTTGTCCTTCTTTTCGGCAGCTGGACATGTTGAGCCACATCATGCCGAAGACTTGGTAGAGTGGATGACCAAGCCCTCCTCCTCCTCCTCATCCTCTCTCACCCAGGCTCAGGGTACTGGAAAAGCAGCTGCCAAAGCGTCGTCTTCCCTGGTATCAATGTCAGACAAATCATCAGTCACTCCTTCCCTAGACCCACCATGTCCTCCTCCTGAGGAGTCCCCCGAACTGTTTCAGCACAGTGTTGGGTACATGCTCCAGGAGGATGCCCAGCGAAGGGTCTGATGATGAAACCCAGCTAGAGGAAGGCAGTAGCGTGAGAGCAGACAGAGGGGATGCTCAAGAAGGACACCAATCTGGCAGTCATGTTCCAGCAGCTGCAGCATACTGCCAGATTGGCTCCAGTGATGAGGAGGGAGGGGATGATGAGGTCACTGACTCCACGTGGGTGCCTAATAGGAGAGAGGAGGAGGAGGAGGATGAGGAGGAGGCACATCTCCAACGAGGCAGGATGCCCTTTGGTGGCCAGCGTAAGGGCAGTACACCGACGGAATCACACCGCAGAGCTCCGCCTGTGCAGGGCGCTGCCTCTGCCCGTCATTCAAAAAGTTCTTTGGTGTGGGCCTTTTTTGAGGCTAGTGCATCAGATCGCACAGCTGCTGTTTGCAACATATGTCTCAAGCGTATATCGCGTGGCCAAAACATCAGCCGCTTGGGTACCACATGCCTGACCAGACATATGTTGACCTGCCATGCAGCTCGTTGGCAAGCCTACCTCAAAGACCCACACCAAAGAACAAAGCGGACCTCTCCTTGCACCGCATCAGCTGGGATCTCCAACCCCACTATAACTTCAGTCCTCTCTGAAACATGCACTGAGAGGAATGAAGGTGTAGAATTAGGTGTGTCACAGCCAAGTACTTGCGCCCACTCTGCTAGCAGTACACCGACGTCCGATTCTAGCAGGCAAATTTCCCTGCCCCAGCTGCTGGACCGTCGAAAGAAGTTCACTCCCAGCCATCCACATGCCCAGCGGTTGAATGCTAGCTTGGCTAAATTGCTAGCGCTTCAACTGCTGCCTTTTCAGTTGGTAGACTCGGCCCCCTTCCGTGAGTTTGTGCAATGTGCAGTTCCTCAGTGGCAGGTTCCCAAACGCCACTTTTTCTCACGGAAGGCTATTCCGGCTCTCTACCGGCATGTGGAAGGCAATGTCTTGGCCTCGCTGGACAGGGCGGTCAGCGGTAAGGTGCATATTACCGCTGACTCATGGTCCAGCAGGCATGGACAGGGACGTTACCTTTCTTTCACGGCCCATTGGGTCACTCTTTTGGCAGCTGGGAAGGATTCAGGACAAGGTGCAGTAGTGTTGGAGGTTGTCCCACCGCCACGCCTCCAAAATGCTACTACTGGTTGTGACACACCTCTCTCCTCCACCCCCTCCTCTTCTTCTTCCTCCATGGCCTCTTCCTGTGGTTTGTCCTATGAACCAGCGGTGCTCCGTAGCCGTTCACGGGGCTACGCAAGTACGCAGGCAAAAAGATGCCATGCCGTGCTTGCGCTGGTGTGTTTGGGGGACAGAAGCCACACTGGGGCAGAGGTCCTGTCTGCTCTGCAGGGCCAGGCCGAGAGGTGGTTGACGCCACGCCAGCTTAAGCCAGGAATGGTGGTTTGCGACAATGGCACCAACCTCCTCTCCGCCCTCCGACAGGGACAACTGACCCATGTGCCCTGTGTGGCTCACGTCCTTAACCTGGTGGTGCAGCGCTTCTTGGGCAGGTACCCGGGCTTACAGGATGTCCTGAGGCAGGCCAGGAAAGTCTGTGTGCATTTCCGCAGATCTTATAATGCCAGTGCTCGCCTGGCTGAGCTGCAAAAGGAGTTGAACCTGCCCAAGAACCGCCTTATATGTGACATGCCCACCAGGTGGAACTCAACGTTGGCCATGCTGCAGCGGCTGCACACGCAGCAGAGGGCCATCAATGAGTACCTGTGCGACTACGGCACCAGGACAGGGTCAGGGGAGCTTGGTTTTTTTTCTCCACGCCAGTGGGGCATGATCAGGGATGCATGCACTGTCCTGGCACCATTTGAGGAGGCCACGAGGATGGTGAGCAGTGACAGTGCATGCATCAGTGACACTGTACCTCTTGTCCACCTGTTGGAGCACACGCTGCGTGGAATAATGGACAGGGCACTTGAGGCAGAACAGAGGCAGGAAGAGGAGGACTTCCTTGCCTCTCAAGGCCCCCTTTACCCAGACAGTGTTCCTTCTGTCCCACCCATCGCACAGGAAGAGGAGGAGGAGGAGGAGGAGGAGGAGGAGGAGGAGGATTGTGTCAGCATGGAGGTGGAGGCTGGCACTCAGCATCATCAGCAGCAGTCTTTTAGGGATGATTTACAGTCCCAAGAAACCAGTGGACTTGTACGTGGCTGGGAGGAGGTGGCTGCGGATCATGTCGTCCTTAGTGACCCAGAGGACTCCGGAGCGAATGCCTCAGCAAACCTACGCTGCATGGCCTCCCTGATCCTGCAAAGTCTGCGGAAGGATCCTCGTATTCTTCGGATCAAGGAGAGGGACCATTACTGGCTGGCCACTCTCCTTGATCCACGGTACAAGGGTAAGGTTGCGGACCTTATGTTACCGTCGCAGAGGGAGCAGAGGATGAGACAACTCCGGGAGGCCTTGCAGAAAGGTCTGTGCAACGCGTTCCCAGAGACTGGGAGGTTGCAAACTCCTGGTCCTGGACAACGAGTTGCTGAGGCTTCGGCCAGTCAAAGAAGGAGCGGTGGGGAAGGTGGCCGTCTGACCGATGCGTTCAGACAATTCTTTAGTCCGCAGCCCCAAAGTATGATCGGTTCCAGCAACCATCGCCAGCGTCTGATAAACATGGTGCAGGAATATCTAGGGGCAAGGTCAGACTTGGACACCTTCCCCACCGAAAATCCTCTGGCTTACTGGGTCTTGAGGATGGATCACTGGCCAGAGCTTGCACAGTATGCAATTGAGCTACTGGCCTGTCCTGCATCCAGCGTTCTTTCGGAACGCACATTCAGTGCTGCTGGAGGATTTGTCACGGATCACAGGGTGCGCCTGTCCACCGACTCGGTTGATCGACTGACTTTCATCAAGATGAACCAGTCTTGGATCACCACCAGCTACCACACACCTGATGCTGATATAACAGACTAATTGATTTTAACATGTCACATCCCTTCAAGACTGATGCTGATGCTGAGTGCCTGTGCTGTTATGTTGACTGGCTATCCTCCTCCTCCGAGTCCTCAATGATACGATTGATGATGATAGCTTGTAAGATCATTTTTGTTTATGGGTGCCGCCACCAGTGCCTAACGCCCAATTTTTCAGCCCCTGTTTAACAGGGGCGTGTAATTACAATTTTTGAAGCAATACTTTGCAACAGGGCTCATTGCTGTGCTCCAAGTACAGTATCTGTGAGGAGTTGCAGTGTTGTGCCACCAGTGCCTAAGGCCCAATTTTTCAGCCCCTGTTTAACAGGGGCGTGTAATTACAATTTTTGAAGCAATACTTTGCAACAGGGCTCATTGCTGTGCTCCAAGTACAGTATCTGTGAGGAGTTGCAGTGTTGTGCCACCAGTGCCTAAGGCCCAATTTTTCAGCCCCTGTTTAACAGGGGCGTGTCATTACAATTTTTGAAGCAATACTTTGCAACAGGGCTCATTGGTGTGCTCCAAGTACAGTATCTGTGAGGAGTTGCAGTGTTGTGCCACCAGTGCCTAAGGCCCAATTTTTCAGCCCCTGTTTAACAGGGGCGTGTCATTACAATTTTTGAAGCAATACTTTGCAACAGGGCTCATTGCTGTGCTCCAAGTACAGTTGCTGTGAGGGGTTGCAGTGTTGTGCCACCAGTGCCTAAGGCCCAATTTTTCAGCCCCTGTTCAACAGGGGCATGTAATTACAATTCTTGATCTAATAATTCACAGCAGGGCCCATTGCTGCACCCACCAAGAGTAACTGTCAGGGCTTACAGTGTTGTGGCACCAGCACCACCATCAAAGGCCCAATTTTTACTACCACTGTTCAACAATTATATGTAATTAAAATTCCTGATATAATAGTTGACAGCAGGGCGTTCCAGCACCAACCAAGAGTAACTGTGAGTGCTTACAGTGTTGTGCCAACACCAACAACTAAGGGGCCTATTTCTGCAGAGTATATACGGCAGGTCCCTACTTTCAAACATCCAACTTACAAACGACTCCTACTTGCAAACGCAAGAAGACAACAGGAAGTGAGAGGAAATCTACCACTAGGAAGGAAAATTCTCTCCTGTAAGAATAAATATGGGAGAAAGGTGTCTCCTCTGTACTGATGCTTTATCAGCAATCCTTGTTTCAAGAAAAACACCACATTTCAAAAACAGTTGTCATTGGGACGGAAAGTGAGGTGAAATGTTCTGAACAGGGGCACAGACAGCAAAACAAATGTTACAGGGGTGATAACCCTTACCTATGTTTTCCAAAAAGTTTAAAAATAGATTTTTGGTCTGGAGCTACACTTCAACAATGTACCTGTTCAAAATTACAAACAGACTCTACATAAGAACAAACCTACAGTCCCTGTCTTGTATGCACCGCCTGTATAGGGCTGTTCAGAGTATATAGGGCCTTTTTTATTTTATGTGCGGGGTTCCCCTTAATATCCATACAAGACCCAAAGGGGCTGGTAATGGGCTGGGGTAGGGGGGGGGTCATGGGGTAGCTATGCCATTTTTCTTAAAGAATTTCATCCATATTACCGGGACCAGACATTACATTAAAGCCGCAAGCAGTTTTAAATGGCTTTTTTTTCCTTTAGAAGTGTCATTTTGTGCAGGGACAGTTCTAAACACGGGAAACACGTGGCACTTCACAGGCATACTTTAGACACCCCCCAGGTACGATATTTAAAGGAATATTTGACTTTTTTTTTTCACTTTATGCATCATTAAAATGACTGCTCCCGAAAAACGACCGTTTTTAAAACTTCTTTTTGCATTGATACATGTCCCCTGGTGCAGAACCCGGGTTCCCAAACCCTTTTTAGGACAATAACATGCATAATAGTTGTTATAATTAGCACTTTAGAATTCGAACGTTCGCATCCATTGTATTTAATAGGGTTCTAATGTTCGTTCGAACTTTCGGTCCGTTCGCGGGTTCTGGTGCGAACCGAACCCGGGGGTGTTCGGCTCATCACTAGTGCCTATATGTGTTTCCGATGGATTGCACGCAGGTTAAAGTTGAACCAAAAAATGCTCTTCAAATGTCCTCTGTGCTTTTTTTTGCTTATCCTGAGCACTCTCAAGGCTTTGCAACCACATCTTAAACACTTACCGTAGTAGAGCTGGGTGATTTTCTCCCCTAAAAAAGTCTGCGATTTAAAAAAAAAAAACTCGATTCATGATTCGAATCAAGTTTTTTTTTTTTTGATGGACACCGCGCCGGTCCTGAGGAGCTACAGGCAGGAGTTTTTAGACGAGGCCGCGGCTTCGGCCTAGTCCGCGGCGTCCGGCCTCGCTGGTCCTGGTGAAAAAAAAAATCTAAAAAATCGATTTGCTGAAAATCTGAATCGGTTTGACCTCTCAACTCGATTCAAGATTCAAATCAATTTTTTCCCCAGCCCTAACACTTAGTAAATGGTATAGGCACAGTTATGGATGGCATTTAAGGTGCACTACAATAGCAGTCAATGGAGGCAATTGCAAAGCTTCAACACCTACCGAACTCTAATGCCGCGTACACACGATCGATTTTCTCGACGGTGAAAACACTGTCGAGAAAATCAACAGGAAAAACGAGGAGCGGCTTGTTCCCCTACACACGGCTGTTTTTCCCGTCATTTTTTCTCTTGGTCGAGAAAAACGACCGTGTGTCCCTATGGGAAAACTGCAGCGGAAAAAAATGCAGTGAATCACGACGAGAAAAATTAGAGCATGTTCTAATTTTTCTCGTCGTGATTAATGCCGTTTTTCTCGTCGGGAAAAATGACCAAAAGCCCACACACGGTCGTTTTTCTCGTCAAAGAGAATTTTTTTTATTTTTCCCGACGAGAAAAATGGTCGTGTGTACGCGGCATTAGGGTAGTGTTATTTTTGCTTCACCATGATATGTGGCAATTCGAACACATGCTCGTGTACAGCTCTATCTTCTCTCTATTCTAAGGCAAATCCAAACCACCTGTTTTTGCTGCCTGTGTAAACAATGCCAAATTAGCTATTTATTAAGCGCTAAGTTAACCTTTTTGAATTATTTTGGGGTTAAAAAAAAAAAAAAAAAAGATGATTAAGTGAGGACATCACCAAAATTTAAATATTGGAATGGTGTAAGGAGGTTATTAGGGAACACCTTTTAGTAAAATCTTTCCTCCAGTGCCCAGCAGTGACAACCTGTCATTGTATTGTCCCCCTGGCAGTATCTCAGACGTGTTCCTGCTGTCGGGTCAGTGGACTCAGTGAAGGCTGAATATCCACTTGCCGATCGCAATGCGTATATATAAGTTGTGGCTTGCAAGTGGTTTACCGGGGTTATGGCTGAAGCTATCAGCCATAACCCCCCCCCCCCCAGTGGGGTATTTTTTCAGCCGGCGATTGGCTTTCTCATGAACGCGGTCTGAGCGGCTAATTAGAATTAGAATACAATAACTGGCACAAAAGATTCTTTCATCCACACTGTTTAGCATGGATGGAGAAACCTATTAGATTAGTATGTCCAGCCCAAGAGCATAGATGAAGGAATCTCCTCTGCTGGCTTTTGTATTTAGTGCCTGAATACGTATTCAGGCAGTCACTGTTTGGCTGATCG
Organism: Rana muscosa; assembly: GCA_029206835.1. Taxonomy (NCBI): domain Eukaryota; kingdom Metazoa; phylum Chordata; class Amphibia; order Anura; family Ranidae; genus Rana; species Rana muscosa. The sequence continues at coordinate 296,587,996 of CM055118.1, forward strand.
TTTTCCACCCAGCTCAGCCGATTTTTAAACGTTCGTTGAGCTGGGTGGTGTGGCCGGGCTACCACACTGCTCTAATTTAGGCTAATTCAGTAGCAATCATCCAACATTTGAACCATCTTTGGCCAGCCTAAAGCCTGCCTCATACACACGATCGGACTTCCATCAGACTTTTCTGTGGATTTTGGTCCGAAGGGCATCGGCCATGAACTTCTTCTGCATACACACGGCAGAACATTTTCAGCCAACATTCACCAAACTACGTGGTTTTTCAGCTCTTTACCGCCACCTTTTGGGCAACTTCTGCTATTGTTGTCTGATGTTTAGCATTGGTTCGGAGCATGCGTGTTTGTACTTTGGATTTTAGTCCGATGGACTTGTGTACACACGATCGGATGATCCGACGTAACACATTTGTTGTCGAAAAGTTTGAGAGCATGCGCAGCGAACATTTGTCCGTGGAAATTCTGACAACAATTGTCAAATGGAGCATACAGATGGTCGGATTGTCCGATAAAACACGTCCGTCGGACCGTTGTTGTCGGAAATCCGATCGTGTGTATGGGCCTTTAGAGAAGGACAGTGTTGAATCCCAAGACAGGTTTTATTTCTATCGGTCCCCTCCTCTGGGAGGATCTACTCTTTCTATTCATCCTGGTGACCATTGTCATGGGGAAAGAAACGAATAGAAACTGCCAGTTGGGCGGTTATCTTTCATCTGTTAAGGTACCCTGCCATGGTAGCAAAAATTCTTACAAGAAGGCGCCTTGCAAGAGAAGAGATCTTATACTCATTTTAGGATTTTTTGTTACTCTGACTGGATCACCCTAATGTTAACTTCTGCCCATTTACAGTGCAGCTCACAGTAGCCTTAAGAAAGATGTACTGCCGGCAGAGAAGTCTGAAGATCCTTTCTGTAAACCAAGGGTAGGCAACCTCGGCACTCCAGCTGTGGTGAAACTACAAATCCCATCATGCCTCTGCCTCTAGGAGTCATGCCTGTGATTGTCAGGGTCTTGCAATGTCTCATGGGACTTGTAGGTTCACCACAGCTGGAGGGCTGAGATTGCCTACCATACGGTATGAAGTCCACCCTGCATACCAGCAGAATCTGAGAAAATGGGTGTAGGAGGGTTTGGAAAGGATGTGGGTTTTTTAGAATTTTTTGATGGGATGAAAAGGCTAAATGTCACTTCATCGTAAAACAACACTCAACCTGCTAATATCACAACTAACAGATAATTACGGAAAACAGCTTTACTTGAATCATCTCCAAAGTATAAAAAAAATTCTGTTCAGAAGCTCTTGTGAGTCACACAGCAGCCCTATTATATTAGTTGTACTCTTCCCCTAATTCTTGCATGATAATCCATATAATGGTGACATCAAACCCATCCTATAACAATATATCTCACAGTACATTAGAGGTGGGCTTTTTGGTTCTTCTTTATCTCCTCACCATGGCCTTAATGGTTGTACCCACAAGTATTGCACCATAGAGCCAGTATAGCCATATCTTGCACTGATAAGACTTGGTTCACATTTCTGTGACCCTAAAGCCGTGCGACTTCTATCATTGTGACTTAATGTATATGTGACTTTGATGTTTTACAACTTTGGGTTGGTCTTTATAAGTAGGGTCCCTTGTATCATAAATTGCAGGATGCTCACATACAAGCTGGATCAGTTCTTCATTGTCAAGAACATCTCCTAGAAGCCATCTTTTCTGCACTGAGAGCACTGCTGGCTAGGTAGAAAATGTGCCATGGGAGGAGATTTTGAGCTGCAGGGATTGTCTGGGCCACAAGTCATACTTCATATTCCCATTGCACACATTGCTGGATGAGCTCTCAAACTTGGGTGCTGCAGCAACAACCAGCTGGATACTGGTTCAAATCACTATGAAGATATTTGCCAGCACACCATGGAACGACGTGAATAGCGTCCAAATGGATAATTTATTGCATGATCACAACACAAGGAGAGTGCAACGTTTCAAGGTCACGCAGGACCCCTTCGTCAGGCATGTGATAAATTATCCGTTTGGACGCTATTCACGTCGTTCCATGGTGTGCTGGCAAATATCTTCATTGTCTGGGCCACAAGCACACAGCAGACGATAGACTGGGAGTGGAGTATAGGGTTAAAATAAAGCCCCCCAAAGTCGGATCATGTCGCATTGATAAGACAAAGATACGACCTCTTTGGGACATTTGTGTTCTGAACATTACAGTTTATAACACTCACGTTGCACCAAAGACAGTTTATGGCACTATTGTAGGAACTTTTTTTTTAGTCACTGCGACTTGAGTCACAGCATTTAAGACTATACCCATTGAAATTAATGTGTTTTGACTTGTCATGCGACTTTCTGAGCTGCAAGTTGCAGCAGTGTGAACCGGGGCTAAGGGCTTACGAAGCCTGAAACAGCTGTATGCAAGTTGGAAATTCTGGCTCGTTAAAGTTAGAACTAATGTCCATATTTTTGAGTTTTGCGCTGGAAGGGAGGACATGAAAATACCTTCTGCTATAGGAGGGCAATACTATATTTCACAGTACTATAAAGGTGGGCTTTTGGCTGAATATGTACAACTTCGCTGCTACCTTAAATGCCATAATTAGCCCTTCCAATGTTAAACTTGTTCTAGCACCCAAATATTCTCAAGCACTCCAAACATTTCTATAAAACTGTTGATCCTTCCCCATTCTCTGTAGAAATTAAAACTATTGTCTCTGGGCCCAGGTGTTGCTTTTGTTTGTTGGCCAGCTTGGGTAGAAGGATTCAGCAGGTCAAAACACTCCAGTGATTCCAGGTGTGATGGCTAATGCCGCGTACACACGATTGGAAATTCCGACAAGAAAAGTTCGACGTGAGCTTTTGGTCGTAAATTCCGACCGTGTGTAGGCTATATTTGACTTTTTCTGTCGGAATTTCCGACAGCAAAAATTTGAGAGCTAGTTCTCAAATTTTCCAACGGGAAAAGTTCTTGTTGGAAATTCTGATCGTCTGTATGCAATTCCGACGCACAAAAAAAACACGCATGTTTGGAATCAATTTGACGCATGCTGGGAATCATTAAACTTAATTTTTCTCGGCTCGTCGTAGTGTTGTACGTCACGCGTTCTTGACGGTCGGAATTTCAGACAAGATTTGTGTGACCGTGTATATACAAAACAAGTTTGAGCCAAAATTCAGTCGGAAAAAAATCCACGGTTTTCTTGATCGTGTGTACGCAACATTAGTGTCTCATCTCCTGGTGCTATCAGTGAGGCATCTGCCTATCTATAGCAAGATGGAGACCTGAAATGTCCAACCAGAAAACTGCAGCTGAGATGGCAGCAACTGGCTTTCTGTGACCTCAGAGAATGACTTAGTATTTTGTCTTCCATTGTAGTTCATTGTTCCATGGCCTGGAATAACTGAACCATTCCAAGCTGGAAGAGAAAGCATTGCTTCCCTTATTTACACTAATCTCACAAGCCCACTGGCCATGTTTCGTAACTGGAGGGTATAGAAATGCATTAACATTGAATATAGTGCCTTGGTTTACATTTCAATAGTGCTGATTGTACTGGGAGTCCTATACCCAGGAAATGGAGAAATTCGAATTACTGAGCTCCACATTTACATTAGTAATGTAAATGTTACCAAACTAGTAACTATGTGTCGGGATGCTGACCTGAGGATATCAGGAAACTTATTGTGTCCACAGGCCTGAGATGATAGTTGGTCATCTAAGTGTTTATGGGTGCTTGTAGACACATTCAAAATTGTTATCCCATTGCTGTTTTTGTCCCCAAGGTGCCAGAGTTGTTGGTCTTTCTTCTCATTGGCAAATACATGAATGCTTGGCCAAGCGGTCATGTTTATACATGAAGGTGTCTACGTTGGCATCAAACTGAGCCTGTCCATGCAACCATCCTCTGATGTTTGCTGTCAGTTATAATCCAGACAGTGTCCAATATTTACTAATGATCCAATAAGCCAGAGCATTTCATGGGACAATTGGGCCATGTTAACTACCATGTGACAAAGAGCACAGGAGAGCCTAAAGATGACCATAAACGGTTTGAATCTTGGCCGGTTCAGCAGGGACCGGCCGAGTTCTGAACCACGTATGGGCAGGCTGAATGTACCTAAGTTGATCAATCAATCAACTTGGGTACAACCAGCCTGTCGGATTTTGCATGCGTGTTCTCCTGGTGTGGACGGCTCCCTTGGATTTACTAAAACTGAGTGCAAAATCTGGTGCAACTGTAATGGTAGCCAATCAGCTTGTTCAATTAAGCTTTGACAAAAAACAAAACAAAAAAAAAAACTGGAAGCTGATTGGTTTCTATGCAGAGCTACACCAGATTTTGCACTCTCCAGTTTTAGTAAATCAACCCCAATGGCTGAGAGGGAACCCGTGATTGCATGAAAGAAAATCGCTCTGTCTATGGCCGGCTTTAGAGGTGTCCACCCAGCAATTACTTCTTGGAGGAAGCAATTCCAACAATTCGATATCCAACACAGTAGATCTCTATTCCCTTTAAGATAATTCCGTGTACAATGCAGTCTACTGGTATTCATAATCCCAATGATGGTCATCAGATCTATTTTATTTTTTTAAAGTGGGACTACAGTCTTATAATTGTTTTATTCAATGCACATCAAAGATCAGCTTAATGTACATAATATTGTCATTGTATATTATCATTGTGTATTAAAGGGTTTGTAAAGAAAAAAAGAAAAAATAACAAACATGATATACTTACCTCCACTGTGCAGCTCGTTTTGCACAGAGTGGCCCGATCCTGGTCTTCTGGGGTCTCTCGGCGGCTGTCTCGGCTCCTCCCCGCAATCACTCACCACCTATATGCGAGCGAGCATGGTGGTGAGTGATTGCGGGCGCGCTCCAGTGATGCAGCCAGCGGCTATTGCCACTCACTGTATCACTCGACCCCGCCCCCCGGCGCGCCGCGTCATTGGATGTGATTGACAGCAGCGCCAGCCAATGGCTGCGCTTCTTTCAATCCATCCACTGTAGCCAATCAACGGCCAGGCTGAATGGCGAGGAGGATGTCGGGCTGAGCGCAGGACTTTCGAGGGCTCAGATAAGTAAAACAGGGGCTCGGGAGGGGGGGGGGGGGGGGCGGTATTGTCGGATGTTTTTTCACCTTAATGCATAGGATGCATTAAGGTGAAGAAACGTTTTCCTTTACAACCCCTTTAAGATATCATATGCCTTCTGTCAAGGTCTAGCTTGTTAAATAGTTACATAGTTATTCAGGTTGAAAAAAGACACAAGTCCATCCAGTTCAACCATAAAAAAAAAAAAGAAAAGAAAAAAAAAAAAAATATCGTACAATCCCATATACCCAATTCTATACCCACAGTTGATCCAGAGGAAGGCAAAAAACCCCAGCAGAGCATGATCCAATTTGCTACAGCAGGGGAAAAAATTCCTTCCTGATCCCCCGAGAGGCAATCGGATATTGCCTGGATCAACTTTACCTATAAATGTCAGTACCTAGTTATATTATGTACATTTAAGAAGAATCCAGACCTTTCTTAACCTTCCTAGCGGTATTCCCGAGTCTGGCTCGGGGTTAAATTTCAGCACCAAAAGCGGTAACCCCGAGCCTGACTCGGGCTGCATCGCAGTGATCCAGGCAGAGTTGCTTACCTTGTCCCCTGGATCCTGCGATGCCTGTCCGCTGTGTGATCGAGCTGTGTCTCCTCGCTCGATTCACACACTTCCGAGTGCCGCCGAGCTCCGTTCCCTGCGACGTTACGACGCACGGGGACGGAGATCGGCGCCAAATTCAAAAAAGTTAAAACACAGTATACATACAGTACACTGTAATCTTACAGATTACAGTACTGTATGTAATAATTACACACCCCCATTGTCCCTAGTGGTCTGTCCAGTGTCCTGCATGCACTTTTATATAATAAAAACTTTTTTTTCTGCCTAGAAACTGGAGATTGTCCATAGCAACCAAAAAGTATCCCTTTATGTCAAAAGTGGTTTTAGACCAGCTAAAAAACAGCGATAATAAATTAGAATCACTCGCAGAATTGAGCGATAGCGATTTGTGGGGAAATTCGTCATCAAACACTGAAGAACACTTTTATTATTATTATTATATTATTTGTTATAATTATTTTATAGTTATTTATTTTATTATAATGTATAATTTTGTTTTTTGAACTTTATCATACCCGGGATGTCTACTAGACTCTGGTTTGGACGGATTTAAGTGAGTTATTCCTAAGAATTACAGGCCTGCAATATAAAACGCCAAATTTCCATGCAGAATAATGGTACCGCTTTCAGCACCTAAAATCTGACAGAATCATACCGCCAGGGAGGTTAAAGCAATCTACTAAGCTGGCCAGAACCACCTCTGCAGGGAGTCTATTCCACATTTTCTCTTACTGTGAAGAAACCTTTCCGTATTTGGAGGTGAAATCTCTTTTCCTCTAGACGCAAAGAGTGCCCCCTTGTCCTTTGTGTTGACCGTAAAGTGAATGACTCAACACCAAGTTCACTATATGGCCCCCTTATATATTTCTACATGTTGATCATATCCCCCCTTATTCTCCTCTTCTCAAGAGTGAATAAATTCAGTTCCTCTAATCTTTTCTCATAGCTGAGGAACTGAATTTATTCACTCTTGAGAAGAGGAGATTAAGGGGGGATATGATTGTAATTATTAATGTACAGTGCCTTGAAACTCTCTAGCTCACAGGTGTCAAACACAAGGCCCGCGGGCCGAATCCGGCCCTCCAGGCCATTTCATGTGGCCCTCGCACCTCTTCTGCAGCTGCAGGAGAGCTCCAGACCCCTACTTTCTGCTTTCAAGTAATGCATCCAGCTACTTCCCAGCAGCAGCATAAGGTAAGGGGGGGTGCACTGTGATGTAAGGGGGAGTGGGGGACTCAACTTCTGATAGTGGGGTGGCTCTTGACATCTAATGTAAGGGGAGGAGATGCGCTGGACATCTAATCTTACAGATACAACCGGCCCTTTTGAGGGCAATCATAATGCCGATGCGCCCACGATGAAATTGAGTTTGACACCCCCGCTCTAGCTGGTAGAGACATCCCCAAAAAGACTTGCAGCTGTAATTGCAGCAAAAGGTGGTTCTACAAAGTATTGACTCAGGGGGGCTGAATACAAATGCACGTCACACTTTTCACATATTTATTTGTAAAAAAATGTTGAAAACCATTTATCATTTTCCTTCCACTTTACAATTATGTGCCACTTTGTGTTGGTCTATCACATAAAATCCCAATAAAATACATTTACGTTTTTGGTTGTAACATGACAAAATGTGGAAAATTATCAAGGGGTATGAATACATTTTCAAGGCACTGTTAATGGGGGCAACTATTTTTGAACATTACATTTGCAGGCTCTGCTTTCTGCTGGAGGAAGTTGCACCTCTGTGCCTTACTGATCCTCTTCTCTCGCAGAAAATCTATTAAATGGCAATATTTAAGAAACTGAAACACTCACATTAATTGTGACAGCTCAAAAAAAAAAAAAAAAGCATTGCTGTACCACAAGGACCTGTTAACAGCAACTTTCTTTTGTATTTGCAATTTTTTTGTACGTGTGGTGAAATGCTTGCTTTTTTAACCACAAGTGAATAAATGGGCTCTGCAAGCTGTTTTTGTGTTGGCATTCTCCTCACTCTTCTTATATGGTAATGACTACGCTCTAACATTTGCGCTAAACGCCTTTACCTTTTTGTACCCTGCTCCATCTGTCAACCACTTGTCATATGAAGCTTCAATTAAAGGATTTTTGGAGTGCAGCCGTCCGGAATCATTTCCTTATGTCACTGTTCTTATAGGTGCCTCTGTGTTGAATGGCATATGTACTATTCTTTATGTTAACCGCTTCCCGACCAGCCGCCATCATTATACTGCGGCAGGTAGGCATGATCCCGCGAGCCATCGTAGCTGTATGTTGGCTCCTTTAAGCGGGATAGCAGGGTGGTTATGCGTGGGGGTGCTGATGCGCGTGGCCGGCGGTTGTGATGACCGCCGGCCACAGTGATCGCGGGCACGAGAGCCAGAACAGGGACCATGTTCTGTGAGGAGAGACAGATCGTGAGTTCCTACTAGCTAGGAACAGCGATCTGTCATCTCCTCCTAGTCAGTCCCATCCCTCTACAGTTAGAACACACACTAGGGAACACAGTTAACCCCTTGATCGCCCCCTAGTGTTAACCCCTTCCCTGCCAGTGACATTTACACAGCCTTTTTATAGCATTGATCGCTGTATAATTGTCAATGGTCCTAAAAAAGTGTCAAAAGTGTCCGATCGGTCCGCCATAATGTCGCAGTCCCGATAAAAATCGCAGATCGCCGCCATTACTAGTAAAAAAAAAAAAATAATAATAAAAATGCCATAAATCTATCCCCTATTATGTAGACACTAACTTTTGCGCAAACCAAACAATATACGCTTGTTGCGATTTTTATTACCAAAAATATGTAGAAGAATACATATTGGCCTAAACTAAAAATGTTTTTTTGTTTTTTTCTAAAAATGGGGATATATATTATAGCAAAAAGTACAAAATATTGTGTTTTTTTCAAAACTTACGCTCTTTTTTATTTAAAGAGCAAAAAATAAAAACCACAGAGATGATCAAATACCACCAAAAGAAAGTTCTATTTGTGGGTAAAAAAGGACGTCAATTGTGTTTGGGTACAGTGTCGCACGACTGCGCAATTGTCAGTTAATTAGACGCAGTGCCGAATCGCAAAACATGGCCTGGTCATTGAGCAGCCAAATGTTCCGGGGCTGAAGTGGTTAATATAGTTTGTAATGTATTTTTTTTTTCCTTTTTAAAATGTATTATATTTTAATTATTAAAATTTTTACTTCAATGTTTTTTTTTAGTTATTTTAGTTATTGTTATTTTAAATACATTTTTTACTTCCATTTTAGTTTGTTTATTTTAATTATTGTTATTATTTTTATATTCATCAGGCTGCCCCTCTAATCAGTGAGATGAAAGGGCCTTGTGCCTTGAAAGCCTTGAAAGCTTCCGATGCCTTGAAAGCTTCCAAGGATTTTTTACTATAGTTAGAAATTCAAAGTGTTCTTATTTGTGTTATTTTGACCCTTAAATGTACTATTCCTGGATGCCTAAGTTTACAGCCATAGGTGTGTTGGTGCCGAAAATTAGGATAGGTCCTCTCAGTTTAAAGAAATTTTTAATTAAGTGGAATTTTAAAGTGGAACCCTAGCCAAACTTTTTTTTTTTTTTTAGCATAGGAAAGGATTCTAACCTTTGTTGGACTATTATTGCTGTCTCGTTCCCTTATGTTGTATTTGTATTCGCCTCACTGTTCTTATCATTTCCTCTGCATCGAATGGCAGTACTTTTCTTTTTGTTAATGTATTATATTTTAAGCATTTTAATGTTTTATTTTTTAATGTTTTATTTTAATTAGTGTTATTTTAATTTGTTTTATTTTAATTATTGTTATTTTATTTTTACTTTTATTTTATATTTTTTTATATTAATCTTGTTTATTGTTAATTAAATTCTAATTTAAAATTTTCTGTTAACGTATCTTTTTGTTTATATCGTTTATTTCTAAAAAAAAGTTCTAAATAAATAAATACACTTTCAAGACTCATCCTTTCGTCGGTTTGCCCATTGAGTCAGTGAGATAAAAGAGCCCTGTGTCGTGAAAGCTTCCTAGGATTTTCTCTATAGTTCACTATAGAATTTGTTTTAAAGATTGAAATTGGTCTTGCCCTTGTCAAGTTATTTTACAGTGTAAACTCAGTGATTGTGGTACGTTTCATTAACCTGCACGTGGTTGTGAGCTCCTGACATAGCATTATTTCTGAACACTGCAGAAAATTATTCCACGCGGCCACATACACTCACCGGCCACTTTATTAGGTAAACCTGTTCAATTGCTTGGTAATACAAATTAGATATTTACTGTATATATACAGTGCCTTGAAAAAGTATTCATACCCCTTGAAATTTTCCATGTTACAAGCCATGTGGGGGTCACAGCAAACATGTGGATGAAGGTCAGATGAGACCAAAACTTTTTGGCCTAAAAGCAAAACACTGTGTGGCAGAAAACTAACACTGCACATCACCCTGAACACACCATCCCCACTGTGAAACATGGTGGCGGCAATATCATGTTATAGGGATGCTTTTCTTCAGCAGGGACAGGGAAGCTGGTCAGAGTTGATGGGAAGTTGGATGGAGCCAAATACAGGACAATATTAGAAGAAAAAACGTTAGAGTCTGCAAAAGACTTGAGACTGGGGCGGAGGTTCACCTTCCAGCAAGACAACAAACCTAAACATACAGCCAGAGCTACAATGGAATGGTTTAGATCAAAGCATATTCATGTGTTAGAATGGCCCAGTCAAAGTCCAGATCTAAATCCAATAGAGAATTTGTAGCAAGACTTGAAAATTGCGGTTCACGGACGCTCTCCATCCAATCTGCCAGAGCTTGAGATATTTTACAAAGAAGAATTTAAAAAAATGGTCACATTTGAGAAAAATAGTGATTGGTTATAATATAATTTTTTTTCTCATTTTCTAAAGATTTTCCCTTTTTTTTTTAATTATATTTTGATTGTAGAATTTTATTCATTTTTTTTTATATATTTCCACAAAACTTTGTAGATTGTGTAATCACATTGTATGAAGCTCTGCTTTGCACAATTAGCAAACTTCTCGCAGTAAAATAATTCACGATTTAACGATTGTCCAGGGTCACATCTTTGCAGATTGGATGACAATTTCTGGTTGGCCTATAAGTTGCATAAAATGATTGCATTTCTATTGTTTACTGATCCTTTAGATAAACAGTAATTGTCTATTCAAAGAACATTCCTATTAAAACTCTATTGCGGTTTAATGCACGTGTCCAACTTCCCCATGATAAAAATAGTGTCTGTTCCCATCTCAGCACTGGTGCGTTTTACAAACTACACTATGACATGTCTCCATTTTAGTGCATTGGTAGGCTTATAGAAACTGCTGGCCTTGGTCCAGGGCAATTAACCCCATCCACTCCAAATTCTAAAATTTAAAAATGCGTTAACCACTTTTTGTTTACATGTACAAATCATGATTGTTTGCTGGAAAATTACTTAGAATCCCCAAACATTATTTATTCATTTTTTTAAAGCAGAGGCCCTAGAGAATAAAATTGTGGGTGTTCCAAGTTTTTATGTCACACGGTATACGCAGTGGTTTTTCAAATGCAAATTACACTTTTTTAATTTTAATACACAATAAATAACCCAATTATTTGATAAAATACAAACCATGTCACACTTTAAAATTGTGCGTGCCCACGCAATTGCGACAAACTACTGTACGTATATTTTATTATTTATAGGCGACGCCTTTTAAAGCCTTTACAGGTTACCACTTTAGATCAACACAGGAGGTCTGGTGCTAGAATTACTGGCCATGATCTGACATTCACAGGGATACCTCATATGTGTGGTGCGATTGTTGGTTGAGAATGCGCAGGACCGATGTGTGTTCGCCTTTGTGCAAGGAGGGACGGGGGTACTTTTATTTTTTTTATTATTTATGTTATTTATTTTTATTTTGACATTTTTGTTCCTTTCATTTTTTATTTTTTATTTATTTTTTAATCACAGGTAATGTAAATATCCCCTGTGATAGCAATAGGCAGTGACAGGTACTCTTTACTCAGAGATCTGGGGTCTATTAGACATCCATCAGTCTTGCCTACACATCATCAGTCAAAATTCCGACCGTCCAAAACGCGGTGACGTAAAACACTCCGACGACCCGAGAAAAATGAAGTTCAATGCTTCTGATCATGCGTCGACTTGATTCTGAGCATGCGTGGATTTTTTCTCCATTGGAGTTCCACACAGACGATCGGAATTTCCTATCGTTTTTTTTTCCATCGGAAAAATTGAAAACATGTTCTATTGTTTTACACCGATGGAAAAAAATCCGATGGGGCCCACACACGTTTAGACTTTTTTCATCGGAAAAAACGATCGTGTGTACAGGGCATAAGGGTTTGTTAAAGAGGAAGTAAACATTATGTGAAACTTACTTGCAAATGAAGCCTTCGTTGTCACCGCTGGAGACCTCATCCATCTTCATCGTCTTCCTTCCGGGTCTGTGGACTCCGGCTGTGTGACTGATCGGAGCCGTGTGACGTCACTTCTGCACATGCGCGCGGAAGCTGCCGCACATGGCACAAGGCTCTAAAGAAACGGCACTGGTGGCCGTTCCTTCAGAGCGCATGCGCCGATGACATCATCGGCTGCATATACAGTAAATATCTCCTAAATGGTGCAAGTTTAGGAGATATTTACAGTACCTATATAGGTAAGGCTTAATATAGCCTTACCTATAGATACAAATAATCGATGGAAGTTTACTTCCATTTTAACAACCGCAAAACCAGAAGCGATAAAATGCTCGTAGCTTCTGGTTTCTTAGACCATAGAGATGATCGGAGCCATTCCGGTCTCTGATCAGCTTTATGGTCAACCGACAGGACCACCGGCTGCACTCTCAGGTTCCCCGGTGGGATGGTAAAGCCCGGGAGAGCCGTGGAAGGAGGCGGGAGCGGTGGGGGATGTCTAATTTGCTTCTAGCATGGCTTTTACAAGAAAGCCGACCGCTGGCTGAAAAATACAATACCGGGAATCCGGGATGATGACGCCTGCAGCTGTAGGCATTATCCCGGCATAACCACTGAAAGTCCATCGGCGTACGGGTATGTCGCTGGTCGTCAAGTGGTTAAAAACTTGCGTTAAAACAGATCTCAGTGCACAAAGAAAACGCAGGTTGACGCATGACAGCACACTGCCTAACACTACAAAAAACACACCTCTACACACATTCATAGATCTAAATCTGAATCTTTCTTGAATCCTCTCAGAAGACGCCAGTTTGATACTTGATGTACACAGCAAATGGCCTTTGGTTTTGTTCACACTAGCGGTTGGGGACTGTAAAACCTCGCAGTTGATCTGCGCTTTTACTGCCCCCCCCCAAACACTACCCCCTCTGACTGGAGAGGCAGCAGCCAGGGGTGTATACATGCCATGGCCACAATGTTTTGCTTTGTGGCCATGGCAGGAATTATGCCCCCTGGCACAGCAAAAAGCACTGCAGAAACGATCAAAAGCAAACTGCAGAGATGTGACCCGAGCCTCGAGCAGTTGCTGAGCAGCAACGACTGCACCAATCAGATGCAGTCACTGTTCTGGTATTCAGACAGCTGCGGGTGTCATGGCTGTCAGAATACAGTAGCAGAAGGCAAGATTGCTCCATTCATGGTGTTTAGCATGAATAGAGAAATCGACTGTGTTTCCCCGAAATAAGACCTACCCCGAAAATAAGACCTAGCGTTATTTTCCAGGAGGGCTGCAAAATGAGCCCTACCCCGAAAATAAGCCCTAGTTTAAAATGCTTGTAAAATCCTATAATCCACTCTATTACAGTAGAATATAATGTACAATATGTGTGTTTCTGTAATATAATTGCGGGGAAGAGAGCTCCGGCGGGTCACAAAAGCGCAGAGCGGCGCTATAACGAAGGTATTTGGGACAATTATATTACAGAAACACACACATTGTACATTATATATTACTGTAATAGAGTAGATTATAGGATTTTACAAGCATTTTAACTCGGTTCACACTGGGGATTCCTGTCAGACAGGGAGAGAGTGGGGGAGAGAAGACAGCACATTATATGGTAAGACCTGCCCTGAAAATAAGCCCTACTGTGTCTTTTGTTGCCAAAATTAATATAAGACCCAGGCTTATTTTCGGGGAAACACGGTATGCCTGTATGTCTAGCCTGATCTATACAAAATTCTCCCTGTGGTTAATGACAGTATTCAGTACAAGTCAAATCTAGAAGATGTAGTTCCACATGTAGTTTGAGCTTCCGCCCAGCGACACAATGATCTAAAAGCCCCCAAACCACACAGACAGATATTGCTAGAGATGGAGGGAATGCATTGCTGTCACTATGGAGATCATCATTTGGGGGGAAATACCCATTTTAAAGAGGAAGTAAACCCTGATGGGTTTTACTTCCTCTTTAGTCTGCTGCAAAGCCTGCAAATGAAAAAGCATAATGGGCTAGTATGCATCGCATACTAGCCCATTATATGCCACTTACCTGCAAAAAAAATCCAGCGATGTCCCCACAGTAGGCAGCGTCCATCTTCTGTCACCTCTTCCTTCCGGGCCGCTGACTCCGGCGCTGTGATTCGCCAGAGCCGTGTGACGTCACTCCCGCATACACAATTCACGGCACAGGCTGGTGAAGAAACGGCACTTACTTTCGTTTCTTCCTCGCGCATGCGCAGTGAACATTTGCGGCGGACTACAAGTGAAATATCTTCTAAACGGCGCACGTTTAGGAGATACTTCCACTACCTATAGGTAAGCCTTATTCTAGGCTTACCTATAGGTAGAAGTCCAACAAGTGGGTTTACAACCACTTTAAAGATTTTATTGTATCAGATGGAAGATCTGTGTGTCTACAGATGGACGGGGTGATGCCCTAACTACCGACAGGTAAGTCAACTGACTCAACTCACACACAACGCTGTCTGTACAATGCAATAACCTGCAACAGCTACAATTCATTTTCCATCAATACTAAAACTGATAATAATAGCGGAAATCACGTCTTTATCATGACATACTGCATTATCATATCATGATCACCAGGCAAATACAACATTGGGTTCACTACATGAGTATTAGAACAAACGTTTCATTTAATTGATGCATTTATTACTGGAGAAAAATAATAGATTGACATCATTCCATACACTGCACATGACCAAAGGACACTTCCAACTACATACTGTATATACTCGAGTATAAGCCGAGTTTTTCAGCACATTTTTTTCTGCTGAAAATGCCCCCCTCGGCTTATACTCGAGTCGCCTTTTTGCGCCTGATCTCCCGGAATTTGGGGACTCGGTACCGACCGGCCGTACTTGGCACACATGTAGCCCCACTCTTTCTCTACAAGTGTGCAAAGTTTGTTGTCCGGGGGACCTACGGTCGGGGAGCACTGATTTTTCAAAGCCGGGCACCCCTTCCATAGACTCCCATGTTAAACGGTCATTTCTCCGGTGATTTTGGGGACCTGGTACTGGTCGGTCGTAGGTCCCCTGGACCCGGAATTTGGCACACATATAGCCCAATTTCTCTTCTACAAGTGTGCAAAGTTTGTTGTCTGGGGGACTTACGGTCGGGGAGCACCGATTTTTCAAAGCCGGGCACCCCTTCTATAGACTCCTATGTTAAATGTCAGTCTAGTCATGGACAAAGTGAGGCATGGACAAAGTGAGGCATGGACACAGTGAGGCATGGACAAAGTGAGGCATGGACACAGTGAGGCATGGACAAAGTGAGGCATGGACACAGTGAGGCATGGACACAGTGAGGCATGGACACAGTTAGGCACAGTGAGGCATGTAGATGGACACCCTAGGCTTATACTCCAGTCAATACGTTTTCCCAGTTTTTTGTTGGAAAATTAGGTGCCTCGGCTTATATTCCGGTCGGCTTATACTCGAATATATACGGTACTCAATTTTTGTACTACAGTTGATAATTATCCATGATACTTTTTTTTTTTGAGAACCAACCAACAAGCCTTCAGGGGTCTACCACCTTCTTCTAATGTTAATGCAGACCTTAGAAGAAGGTGGTAGACCTTAAAAAAAGGTACCATGGACAGTATTGTACCTATAGTACAACGATCAAATATCTATTTGGAAATGTATTTTGCTCGTGTTCAGTGTTTGCAGTGATGCAAATCTATTATTTATTTCCATTGATTATTTTTTTTTATTTTTTTATTTGCATCAAATCCTAACCACTTGCCCTCTGGAAGATTTACCCCCCTTCATGACTAGGCTATTTTTTTCTAATTGCCACTGCATTACTTTAACAGACAATTGCGCAGTCATGCAACGATGTACACAAATTTAATTTATATCATTTTTTTCTCCACAAATAGAGCTTTCTTTTGGTATTTGATGACCACTGAGTTTTTTTTATTTTTGGCGCTATAAAGAAAAAAAAAATGACAATTTTGAAAAAGGTACTGAAGAAAGATGATCAGCATGAGAGTCAGGCAACTAGCATATTCAGAGAATCTAAGGTCCCGTACACACTATTAGATTTTATGCAGATTTTTGTCTTCAGATTTACCAAAACCATATAATATGAGGTCAAACCTTAATGCCGCATACACACGACCGTTTTTCATGACGAGAAAAATGCAATTTTTAAAAATGGTCGTGAAAAACGGTCGTGTGCATGCTCCAGAGCATTTTTCTCGATGAGGAAAATGGGCGAAAAAAATTAGAACCTGCTTGCCGTTTTTTTTAACGTCGTGAAAAACGGTCACGTGTATGCTTCTTTACGAGGGGAAAAAAAAACGTGCATGCTCAGAATCAAGTATGAGACGGGAGCGCTCGTTCTGCTAAAACTAGCGTTCGTAATGGAGATAGCATGAAGACTGAAAAGCGTGAATCGTCTCTCACCAAACTTTATTAACACGAGGATCAGCAAAAGCATCCCAAAGGGTGGCGCCATTCGAATGGAACTTCCCCCTGTTGTACGTCACCGCGCTTTGCTCGAGCGTTTTTTTTTTCATGAACGTGTGTATGCGAGGCAGGCTTGAGAGGAAACACGAAAAATCACGTCGAGAAAAAGTCTTTTTTTCCCATGACATGAATAACGGTCGTGTGTACGCGGCATTAGAGTTTCAATTTGTATGCAATCAGGCAGGCCCTTGCACTACATGGGTTTGGTAAATCTGAAGACAAAAATCTGCAGAAAATCTAATAGTGTGTATGGGGTCTAGGAATAAAAACAGGTTCCAAGTTTCTATGACTGGTTTCTTTAACGGTTAACTACTTGCCCTCCAGAAGGTTTACCCCCCCCCCCCACCCCTTTTCCTGACCTGGCCATTTTTTGGGATTATTATTTTAACTGACAATTGCACCCAAATAAAATAAAGGTTCTTTTTTTCCCACAAATAGAGCTTTCTTTTGGTGGTATTTGATCACCACTAGGTTTTTTATTTTTGGCGCTATAAAAAAACAAAAAAACGACAATTTTGAAAAAAAAATAATGTTTTTTACTTTCTGCTATAAAACATATCCAATGAAAAAAAATGTAGCAAAAAAAATTTCTTCATAAGGAAGCATGTTCCTGGCAGGATCACCATTATGACTTCTGGCAGCGGGACTGGACGGTGTTCCTATACCTCCTGGGCACCTAAAAACGCCAACACCTGGCACTCATTGGGAAAACCGCCTGTGTGCATGTTGCCTAAGGAAAGGTAAGGAAAGGTACACTGCAATACATTCCTTTTATATTCTTGAGTCACATGTCCAGCTCTTTTTACATGAAAGTTAATTTTAGGCCTCATGCACACTGGATGTTATATTAACATTATAAAAACGCCAGTAGCTTTGCAGTGGGTCTTTCAACGTTTTTGCAATAGCGTTTTTTTGTGTTTTTCAGCCCTAGCATTTTTTTTTTTCAATGGCTCAAAAACGTTAAAAAACGCCGGAGAGCCGCATTTTTGAGCATTTATTGCCTTTTTTTGCAGCTGAAAAACTCCTCTCAGAACCCAACTAGTTTTGTTTTTTTTTACAGCCGAAAAACACCCCAGCCAAAAACAGTTGATAACAGCCTATGTGTGCATGGACACATAGGATAACATGATGGAGATTTTTTTGACTGTAGAAAAAAAAACATCTGAAGCCAAAAACAGCTGCTGTAAAAACGTCCATTGTGCATGAGGCCTTATTGGTTAATGTTTTTGTTAAAATTAAGGAAAGGAAAACAAAGTTAGTGGCAATTAGTGGCAGTCAACAGAACGTCACATAACTATTGCTAGCTATACCATGACCTGGGTAGCTTGAAAAGCAGGCGTTTCATGAGCATTATTGAAGCTCTACAAACTCCTGTCAAAAGTGCGCGCATTGCAGCGCCCAGCGTTGTTCACGTGGTTGCGCCAAAATTGACCCAACATGTGCCGTTTGCTAGGCTTTGCCACTCACCAAATGCTTCCATTGATGTTAATGTAAACGCACTGAAAACGCAGCACAAATGCTCATGTGGCGTTTACAGCACATTTGAGATGTGTTTAGAAAGCATTACAAGCCGAGATGATAATACAAAAATCCACGCAATTAAATACCATCACACGCCATTAATGCATCTGAGGGCTCATTCACACAGGCGTTCAATTTTAAAGCAGCCTAAAAGCACATTAACGCACCTATGACGTTAATGAGCATTTAGGATGTGTTTTACAGGCGTTCATGTTGCGTCAGGCAATACTTCTCAAACGTGTGTTATTTTTTTTTTTACAGGGCTAAAATGGGAAATGATCACTTTTGACGATTTGCAACTGCACTGTAAACGCCATAGACGCGTTTACAGTGTGTGTAAGGTGCAGTTGTGGTGCGTTTCAATAGAAGTGAATGGAGGCAGTTGCAAAGCGGCAACGGCTGCAACGATTCTGTGTGGCATTGATCGGCGTTCGGGAAGCGTCAAAATCATAACCCAACCGCCTATTTTAAACGCAAGTGTGAAAGAGCCCTTAACGCATTAAGTAAACTGCAGCCTTTAAAAAAAAGAAAAAAAAAAGGCAATGGCATGATGTGCTAGTATGCATTGCATTATGAAATTATGAAATGCTTATCCCAGAATGAAGCCCTCCAGCGGTGCGCTGTCGCCGCTCACAGAGCTTCCATCTTCACTTGATCTTCCTTCTCGGTTTGTGTTTTCCATGCCATCTGATTGACCGAGCCGCGATGACATCACTTCCACGCATGCGCGCAGGGGTCATGGCCACGGCACAGAGCGGGTATGCTGTCCCTTCAGAGCGCATGCGCTGGTGACGTCACTGGCTGCATGCAGTGTGAATATCTCCTTAACTGCAAGTTTACAGGTATGCCATATTATAGGCTTAGCTGTAGTTTTAAAAAAAAAAAGTACTACTATTTAAATTGCATATCTAAACGAGCCCTAATGGGCTGTACACACGATCCGAATATCGTACGAAAAATGTCGTCCGAGGAAGAATCGTACGATAATCTAATCGTTAGTACAGAGCTTTCGAGAGCCGATCATGACAGTTCATCTGATATTATTTTATCGGACATGCACGGAAATTTTCCTCGTACGATACCAGATGGTACGATTTTCATTTAGTCAGTACAGTTGTTGTCCGAAAACACAATACAAATACACTACAACACATGACACCACTTCCGATTTTTTTTTTCTGTTGTACGAGAATTTTTGTGACTTTAATAACCTGTTTAATTACTACTTGCGACTATTAAGCGAAAAAAGTCGTGCGATCTTCGGATCGTGTGCACAGGGCACTAGCCTGGTTCACACTGATGTTTGACTACTTCTGCGCGATTTCAAAACCGCAGATCAGTGCGATTTGCACCTCTGAGTTCATTGATACTTGCGACTTTGTTTAACAGAAGTCTATGAAAGTTACAATGAAATCTGAAAAAAAAGTAGCGCAGGAACCTTTTCAAAGTCGTTGCGACACGATTCCCGGCAATTTGAACGATTCCACTCCTGACAATGGGGTGCGACGTGTCATGCAATTTGGAACTCTCAAATGGCATAACAAATTGCACTGGTGTGAACAAGGGCTAAGAGCCGGTTCACATAGGGGCGACTCGTCAGGCGACTCAGCCGCCAGACAAATTGCGCTCCGCTCTTTTCACTGGAACCGTTCTAATAGGAGCGACGCTCCGACTTAGAAAAAGGTTCTTGTACGACTTTGGGGGCGACTCGGGGCGACTTGCATTGGCTTCAATACAGAGGTCATTTTGCAAGTCACCTCTCAAGTCGTCTTTGCCGAGTCGCCCCCAAAGTCGTGCCGCCCGAGTGTGAACCTGCTCTAAGGCAACAAAATAAAAATATTTTTTTTTGGAGTGTAACTAAACATATCTTTTATACAATAAGTTCTTTATTATGGTGAAAAAACATTGGTTCCAAAAAGAGAGACAGGCGTTTATGAAAATTGTCGATAACCGGTGTTGTTGCCCATAGCAACCAACTTTATTCTTGCATCGGAAACAAAGATGCTTAACTGCCTAGCTACAGCAGAGGAAGCAGTTGTTTCTAGCAACCGGAATCCTTAATTGATCGGAAAGAGGAAACCCAACTGGTTGCCCCAAGGTATCTGAAGGACTACCGTGGACAAAAGATCCCACCGGTTGCCCAAAAGAACCTGAAGGACTTCCATGGACAAAAGACTCGATTTGCTTCATTTTTTCTTTTCTTTATTCCAGTTTTCATTAATCAGCCCCAACGTATCTGCAGGAAAAACCCAACTATTTCTCCCGCTAATCTATCTATTGTGCCAATCCCGGGATGAGGTAATGCTCCTCCATCAATTAGTCCTTTCCCGACAAGAGGTGACAAGTGGCTACAACCATGGGAAAAGACGGTTCAGCAGGTTCAGGAGGAGTAAGGCAGAGCTTACACTCTACTATACTAGAACTCTATGGAAGGTATTCCACATCTGGATTGAATATCACCCTAGGAGCCCTGGATGGATGCTGCTTTAGGGGGACGGTGAACATTTTAGTTGCATTCCATCGCAATGCGCTGCAGGCTGTCAGGGGAACAAGAGGAAAACTCCATGAAAAGTTTGGTGGAGAGATGGACAAAGGCAAGCAATGAAGCAGTGGGGACCTACCTTGCACAGCAAAGTTTTGTCTGCTAAATCCAAACTTCAGAGGAGGAGAGAGAGGAGACCCCAGGCCTGTGCCTGCTCCAGGCAGCAGATAAGACTGAGACCCCCTCCTGTAGGGATCCAGCTCAGCTCTGCCCTGCCCATCCTCTATGCTGCTTACATATGAAAAGCCTGCCCAGCTTGCCTGTCCTCATATATCAAACTATCCTTCCTCAACCCTTGTCTGACACAAGTCTGTATCTGCTCAGCGTCCTCCCCCTGCTCGCTCACACACAACCTCCTCTACTCTTACTTTACATCAACCTTTCTAACTGGGAGGAACCCTAGAAATAACTTGCAGGTCCTAGGGAACCCCTATAATTACTACATGTACAACTCATGGTGCATTAGTGTGGACAGTCAGTTCATAAAAAAAGAGCTAAAAGAATGAAGAATAATTGGAGTACTTGACACCAAGGGCTGCTCTAAACAACAAAATATTATTATTATTAATAATAATTATAATAATAATAATACATAAAACAAATAATAGCCAGAAAAGAAATGCAGACATTGGTGGTCAGTGGAGAAATGCGCACCTACTTTAACAATCCATGGAAAAAGTCAGTGAAATGCACCCTAATGCCGCGTACACACGCTCGGAATTTCTGATGGAAAAAGTCAGACGGAATTCTTTTCATTGGATATTCCGACCGTGTGTATGCCCCATCTGACTTTTTCTGTTGGAAATTCCGACGGAATTAGATAGAGAACATATTCTCTTTTTTTCCGATGATTTTTCGGAATTCCGTTCGTCTGGATGCAATTCCGACGGACTAAAAACCATGCATGCTCGGAAGCATAGACTTTCATTTTCTCGGCTCGTCGTAGTGTTTTACATCACCGTGTTCTTGATGGTCGGATTTTAGTGTGACCGTGTGTATGTAAGACAGCTTGAGCGGAATTCCGTCGGAAAAATCAGTCGGAGTTTATCCCAACGGAAAAACCGGTCGTGTGTACGAGGCATTACATTGATAGTCAGTAAAGAGATGCCCACTTACTTTAATACCCCTATGCCGGTGGTCAGTGAATTGGTCCACAATATAGGTGGTCACTGAAATGTTCTTTTACATTGGTGGTCAGTGAAATACTCCCTTACACTGGAGGTCAGTGAAATGCTCCCTAACGTTGGTGGTCAGTGAAATGCTCCCTTACACTGGTGTTCAGTGAAATTCTCCCTTACACTGGAGATCAGTGAAATGCTCCCTAACATTGGTGGTCAGTGAAATGCTCCCTTACACTGGTGGTCAGTGAAATGCTCCTTTACATTGTTAGTCAGTGAAATGCTCCTTTACATTGTTAGTCAGTGAAATGCTCCTTTACATCAGTGGTCAGTGAAATTCTCTCTTACATTGGTAGTCAGTGAAATTCTTCTTTACATTGGTGGTCTGTAAAATGCTTCCCTATATTGATGGTCAGTGAAATGCTCCCTTAAATTGTGTTTTATTGGTAAAGTGCTCTCTTAAATTTGTGGGAGGAAGATCCCCTTAGCTTGGTGGTCTGTGAAATGTTCCTTTACATTTGTGGTCAGTGAAATGCCTCCTTACATTGGTGGTCAGGTAAATACTTCTCTACATTGGTGGTCATTAAAAATCTCCCCTACATTGGTGGTCATTGAAAATCTCCCCTACATTGGTGGTCAGTGAAATTCTCCTATACATTGGTGGTCAGCGAAATTCTCCTATACATTGGTGGTCAGTGAAATTCTCCTATACATTGGTGGTCAGTGAAGTACTTCCCTACATTGATGGTCAGTTAAATCATCCCCTACACTGGTGGTCAGTGAAATTCTCCCCTATATTGGTGGTCAGTGATTTACTGCTTTATGTTGTGGTCAGTGAATTTCACCCTTTCATTGCTGGTCAGTGAATTGCTCCCTTGTATTGGTGGTCAGTGATTTGCTCCCCTATGTTGGTGGTCAGTAATTTGCTCCCTTATATTGGTGGTCATTGAATTGCTCCTTTATGTTGTGGTCAGTGAATTTCACCCTTTCATTGGTGGTCAGTAATTTGCTCCCTTATATTGGTGGTCAGTGAATTGCTCCCTTATATTGGTGGTCAGTGATTTGCTCCCTTATATTGGTGGTCAGTGAATTGCTCCCTTATATTGGTGGTCAGTAATTTGCTCCCTTATATTGGTGGTCAGTGAATTGCTCCTTTATGTTGTGGTCAGTGAATTTCACCCTTTCATTGGTGGTCAGTAATTTGCTCCCTTATATTGGTGGTCAGTGAAATGCTCTTACGCGGGTGGTCAATGGTAAAATGCTCCCTTTGTGTCACTTTGTGTTTGTTGGAATTTCTTTTTTTTCTTATTATATGTTATAAAATATTATCATTTGGTTATTAAATTATCATTTATTTTGTATGTTTTGCAATTAAAGTCTAGGTAAAGCTAAAAACGTATTTTGTTTTGGGAGGAGTGGTGAGGGGGTAGAGGGGGCAGAGCTCTTGTCGTCTGTGTTCCCACGGGAGATAATAAAGCCCAAAGATGGTTCATTTTTTTTTTTTGTTTAGCCAGAGAGCTGGATGAAGCAAAACCAAAGGAATTCCTGTATTCACACAAGAGAAGTAGATGAAGAAATCCCTCACCGGGACATTGTACTCAGACAGTGGGACCCGCCACTGCCAGAATACACTAAAAAGGTTTTCCGCGTATCCCTTCGACAGAAGACAATCATACAACTGATTTCGAGCAAGGACGGTCACACACTAAGACCACTTTCACACTGAGGCGTTTTACAGGCGTTTTTGCGCCTTTTGCGTTTTTGAACCTGAAAAGTGCCTGTAAACTGCCTTTTCTGCAGCCCCGAATCATTTCACACTGGGACGGTGCGCTTGCAGGACAGACAAAAAATTCCTGCAAGCATTATCTTTGGGGCGGTGCGGGAGTGGTGTATACACCATTCCTCCACCGCCCCTGCCTTGGCAGCAGGACTTTTTGAGCGCTATTAACCCTTTCCTCGGCCACTAGCGCCTCGATAGCGGGCGAATAGCTAGCGACAATTTACCGCTAATGCCCCTGACCCAGTGTCAAAGGGGTCTAATCGAAATTTGTTTGGTTCCTGATTTCGATCAGTGTATGGCCAGCTTAAGGGCTCTTTTACACTTGCTTTGGCTTCAACACACATTAAAGCGCCTACCCCTTTAACGTGCTTTTATAATGTGTTTTTGATGCTTTGGTGAAGCGTCGGTTATGCTTCTGTGATGCTCTTTTGAAGCTTTGTTGAAGCTTGGCAGATGCCCTGTGTGTGTGGATATCTCATACCTGCAATTTCTCCAAAACAAAGGGAAGCTAAAGTTGATTCCCCCTGCTGATATTTCACTAAAGCCCCCCAAATGGGCTCTTAAAAAATTGTAAAAAATTATAAAAAAATAAAGTAATAAAAATAAACTACTGACACTGTCCACTGCCTACTGTCCTACTGACACCAACCTCTGTCCTACTGGCGAGTCCACTGCCCTACTAACACCGTCCATGTTTTAATACATTTGGGGTGCACACTCTAATGCAATAGGCTGCGCACACCTATTCATGTGATTAGGCACCCCCGGCACACCCCCTGCGCACGCCTATGGTCCCATGCCAAATCTTCATATAAAGCTATTTTCATGCAAATTATTTATTGTTTGCAAATTTTTCTTACGCAAACTCATAAGGCATCTTTGGTTCTTTAAATTATTCACCCCATGGAAGGGGAAGGCATTTTTGAGTGAAAAGGAATATCTTCTCAGTTCTCATGTAGGTAAGGGAGGAGAATAGATTTTTGTAGGAGAAAATGAAAGTGTGGAAATTCTAAGAAAGCACAGCGATCGGAGCTGCCGATGCCAACCGCCAAGTGTTTTTAGGACGAAGAGTTGAGAACGGTCTCATGTATGAAGAAATCTTAAAGCTTACAAGGCTGCTCGGCTTTTTTTTCTTTGTCTTCTTCAGACTCCTGTTGATGCCTTCAGTGAGGGACTTCATGCTTCACACCACTCATGCCTTTCCCTGTCTGATACTTACCAGATGCAAATACCTTTTTCATGATGATTTCATATTGTGATCATATGTAATACATTGCCTTATAGGCTTGTTTCACACATGCAGCTGGGTGGGGGTAAAATCAGGTGGTTGAGCCATGGTATTATGACCCCCAGACCACCGCCTGAATAGGGACATACAGCCAGGGCTGGTGCAAGGATTTTTGACACCCTAGGCGAAATCTCATTTTGCCCCACCCCTGACTCCACCCCCTTTGCCCTGCCCTTGTATACCCCACCTTTTTAATGAAGCACCAATCAAATGCAGCCCACCAGCGCCCATCAAATGCAGCCATACTAGCACACATCAATGAATGTTTACTTGCTTCCATTCATTCGGGAGTCGGGACACAGTCCCCGGCCGCCACTGCGCCTCTGACACTAGCGGGGAGATTTACTAAAGCTGGTGCACTCAGAATCTGGTGCTGCTGTACATGGTAGCCAATCTGCTTCTAATCTCAGCTTGTTCAATTAAGCTTTGGCAATACAACCTGAAAGCTGATTGGTTTCTACGCAGAAGTGAGCCTGATTTTGCACTTTTCGGCTTTAGTAAATAAACCCCTATGTGCGAACAGAGCGGCGGCTGCCTGCTGATGCTGAGACTTAGGGGGTTACCCTAGACAGCAGTGCGCCCTATGCGGCTGCCTAGTTTGCCTAGTGGTAGCATCGGCCCAGCATGCAGCCACTTTCAGCTGTACATGTTGTCATATCATGTTGTAAAGTGCTGCGTAAACTGTTGGCACTATATAAATGTCATGTCACTTTCAATGGGTGGTGCTGTTGCTTAATGCGACTAATGCAGTTCTGTGGGGCCACACCAAGTCAATAGGCTCCGCCCTACGCGTTACGTCTAAGCTTTTCAGAGGAGGTACAGTCCCTGCCACACATGTGAACAAGCCCTATAGGTATGCTTGAAGATGTAATAAATGATTTATTTATTGATTACAGGTATTTATACAGCGCCAACAACTTAAGCAGCATTTTACATACTGTACATTCAAATCAGTCCTTGCCCTCAAGGAGCTTACAATCTAATGCTGGCCATACACGGAACAATTTTATGTATGTGTTTTGAAAAGAATCAGTGTCCAATCAGAAAGGCAGTCGAAAGGTCAAAAAGATAACTTAGTGCGCCCTACAGTTATTGTGGCCACACGTGCTTCAATAAGTATTTGCTTTTTTCTGATCGATTTCTTTTGATAGAAATAATCGACCTATAGTCGACAGCCCATTCGTTGAATATGGGAAGTGGATTTTGAATGATAGTTATTGATCACATCTCTGTTTCCACCACATAGTCTCATCAAAATGCAATCATATTCATAAACAAAGTATCAATATCCTTTTACTTTGAAAGAATCCAATCTAAATGGAGTCTAAATCAGGCTGAAGGGAAGTTATGACTATTAGATTGTTTGCGGATTTGATCAAATTGCACATCGATTGGATAATAAAATTGAAGTGAGTAGGGATTGCCATTATTATGCAGGGAATTTAGGACGTTTTGGAAAGAGTTGACCAGAAGACGGGCAGAAATCACAACATGAAAGATGGATACACACTATACAATTTTCTTTCGATTTTTTTCCTTTCGATTTACCCAAATCATATAATATGAGGTCAAACCTAAACACTTTCAATTTGTATGCAATCAGGCAGACCCTTGCACTACATAGTTGATGGTAAATCTAAAGGAAATCTAACCACAAAAGTTGTATAGTGTGTATCCAGCTTTACCCTCACTTCCTGACAACCTTTTACCAGACAGGAAGTGAGGGAAATCACTTCCTCTGATTAAGTGAATTACAATGATTATCTCATGGCAATGGCACCTGGAAGTGGGTAGGATATATTAGGCAGCAAGTGAACATGTTGTCCCTGAAGTTGATGTGTGGAAAGCAGAAAAATGGGCAAGTGTAAGGATTTGAGTGACTTTGACAAGGGCCAAATTGTAATGGCTAGACGACGGGAGCAACTCCAAAACTGCAGCTCTTGTAGAATGTTCCTGGTCTGCTGTGGTCAAGACTGACCAAAAGTGGTCCAAGGAAGGAAAACCGGTGAACCAGTGGCAGGGTCATGGGCAGCCAAGGCTCATTGATGCACGAGGGGAGCGAAGGCTGGCCTGTGTAATCCGATATAATAGAAGAGCTCCTGGAGCTCAAATTGCTAAAAAAGTTAAAGTGGTTGTAAAGTCTCAAGGTTTTTCACCTTTATACATTATATACATGAATGCAGTGTTCCGGACAAAAAAAATAAATAAAAGCCAGCAGCTACACATACTGCAGCTGCTGGCTTTTAATAATAGGACACTTACCTGTCCTGGAGTCCCTCGATGTCGGCACCGCAGCTGATGTTTCCATCAGCTGTCGGGTGCTGCTGCCCCCATTGCGGGTAAGGGAACCTTATGGCTTCACGCCGAGAACCCTACTGTGCATGTGGCAGGCCCCGCTTTTCTCTCCTATTGGCCCGGCGGCTGGGGGAGGAGGAGGGAGCCCCGCGGTGACGTCACGGGCCGCGGCCCGGACTCCCGGAAGTGGAAAAGTATACCTTTCAAAGACAGGTATCCTGTCCCCCCTCCCCCGAAAGGTGCCAATTGTGGCACCGGAGGGGGGGGGGGGAGAGAAGCAGATGAGCGGAAGTTGCACTTTGGGGTGGAACTCCGCTTTAAGGTGAAAAACCTTCTGTGCTCCAGCTATTGTCTCTGTCCTCATTGGATAGATTGATAGCAGCAGAAGCCATTGGCTCCCGCTGCTATCAATCAAATCCAGTGACACAAGAGCGGGGGGGGCAAGTCCTGCTGTCTGTGTCAATGGACGCAGCAGCGGGACTCGGGAGCGTGCTCGCACGGGTGCAGTGCAGTGTAGTGGTCAGTGTGTAGTGTGTGTAGTGTCCAGAGGTGCAGGGTGCTGCTGTGTAATGTAAAGGGGTGCAAGGTGCTGTGTAATGTAATGGGGTATAGTGATGCAGGGTGCTGTGTAATGTAAAGGGGTGCAGTGATGCAGGGTGCTGTGTAATGTAAAGGGGTCCAGAGGTGCAGGGTGCTGTGTAATGTAAAGGGGTCCAGAGGTGCAGGGTGCTGTGTAATGTAAAGGGGTCCAGTGATGCAGGGTGCTGTGTAATGTAAAGGGGTCCAGAGCTGTGGGGTGCTGTGTAATGTAAAGGGGTCCAGAGGTGCAGGGTGCTGTGTAATGTAAAGGGGTCCAGTGATGCAGGGTGCTGTGTAATGTAAAGGGGTCCAGAGCTGTGGGGTGCTGTGTAATGTAAAGGGGTCCAGAGGTGCAGGGTGCTGTGTAATGTAAAGGGGTCCAGAGGTGCAGGGTGCTGTGTAATGTAAAGGGGTCCAGAGGTGCAGGGTGCTGTGTAATGTAAAGGGGTCCAGTGATGCAGGGTGCTGTGTAATGTAAAGGGGTCCAGTGATGCAGGGTGCTGTGTAATGTAAAGGGGTCCGGAGCTGTGGGGTGCTGTGTAATGTAAAGGGGTCCAGAGGTGCAGTTGTGGAGAGGGGGTACACAGTAGTGACAAAGAGATATTTTCAAAGATGCAGGGGGCACAGAGGGGTGTTTTTACATTTTAACGTGGGGGGGTCGCTTTTAACCCCCACTAGCGGTCAAAGAAACGGTAAAATGCGACTGTGTATCGCCGCTGCTGAAGCGCCCCCCCCCCTGAAAACATTTCAGCGGACGCCCATGACTGCAGCTAATCAAGCATGGATTGTGGTTGATTAGCTCCTTTCCTGGCCAGTAGCCAGTGAAGGACAGCTCTGAACCAGGAAGTGATGTAATTCAGTAATTCATTGTGGAGGAGATTAGGTAACAGATGTTCTGTGATATCCTTCCATACAACGTGTTCGGGCATTTTAATGCAGTCCTGGGCTTCATGGAAGAATGGGAAAGCCCAGGAATTATCGTGGCCGGCACCGGAGGAGGGGGGTAGCTCCTTCTTCGTACTGCATAAGTGATTGGATGGCTAAGAGATCTTGAAAAAACAACACCAAGCAACAGCAACCATGAGCTTGTTTTAACCCCTTGAACACCAGGACATCTATAAACATACCTTGGAAGATATGGGGTTAGGCTGGAGTTCCTATTAAATGTTCTTCTCCTTAAAATTTCGTAAATGACATCAGACTGCAATCTCCAGTTGGGGAAGAACTGACGTTACCAGCAAGCATTTTCTGTCTGGAGTTTAGCGGAAATGTAGACACTATAAGCGGATAATATAAATTAGAATCTGCAAATCTATTTACTTTGCGCTGAACTTTGCAGAAAATATGAGTTTGTAGAAGTGAAGAAAAGGTAGAATTACGCCACAACGATTATGTGGTAACCGGCAATTTCATAAGTGCCAGGATACGATTTGTCCTATGTTTTCAAAACTGCTTACCAAACTGCCTTCATCATGACAGATCTAATAGGTGGGGTTAATTATACCACTTAAAGTGAAATATCATAATATATATATATATATATATATATATATATATATAAATGCTTCCATTACTGACTTGTGTCCAAGTTGGGGACAAGATCACAATGGTGACACACAGTTTAAATGGGGATGGGTGTACCTTGGTGAAAGTTTTGCTTATGTCACCCTCAAAGAATAACAAAAAAAAAAAATCGTATTTTTTTCCCCAGACACTGCCAGGTTTTCATTTCTGTCTGTATCCCCATTATGGAGATTTGTTCTCTTCAAGCACTTAAACTCTGGAAGGTTTTACCCTCTTCATGACCAGGCCATTTTCTGCTATTCAGCACTGCGATATTTTAACTAGCAATTGCGCGGTCATGCTACACTGTACCCAAATGACATTTGTATCACTTTTTCACACAAACAAAGATTTCTTCTGGTGGTATTTGATCACCACTGTTTTTTTATTTTTTTAGGCCAAAATTTATTCTGCTACATGTCTTTGGTAAAAAAAATACAAAAACAAACAATAAGTGTATATTATTTATTTTGTGTGAAAGTTATAACGTCTACAAACTATGGTATACAGTGCCTTAAAAAAGTATTCATAACCCTTGAAATTTTCCATATTTTGTCATGTTACAACCAAAAATGTAAATGTCTTTTATTGGGGGTTTTATGTAATAGACCAACACAGTTGTGAAGTGGAAAGAAAATGATAAATGGTTTTCAATTTTTTTTACAAAAAGGTATCTGAAAAGTGTGGCGTGCATTTGTATTCAGCCCCCCTATAATGTCTGCAGTCTCTGGCCATCTCCTGCAGGGCTGGTGCAAGGACTTTTGACAGCCTAGGTGAAACCTCATTTTGTCGTCCCGCTTCGCTCCACCCTTAACTCCACCCACTTTGCCCTGCCCATGTTTTCCCCCGGCTTTTTAACGAAGTGCCCATCAAATGCAGCCCACCAGTGCCCAGCAAATGCAACCTCACAAGCGCCCATCAATGCAGCCTACCAGTGACCATCAATGCAGCCTAACAGCACCCATCAATGCAGCCTACCAGCGCCCATCAATGCAGCCTACCAGTGACCATCAATGCAGCCTACCAGCGCCCATCAATGCAGCCTACCAGCGCCCATCAATGCAGCCTACCAGTGACCATCAATGCAGCCTACCAGCGCCCATCAATGCAGCCTACCAGCGCCCATCAATGCAGCCTACCAGCGCCCATCAATGCAGCCTACCAGTGCCCATCAATGCAGCCTACCGGTGCCCATCAATGCAGCCTACCTGCACCCATCAATGCAGCTTCACCAGCGCCCATCAAATGCAGCCTCACCAGCGGCCTTCAAATGCAGCCTACCAGTGCCCATTAATGAATGTTTGCTTGCTTCCATTCATTTGGGAGTCGGGACACAGACACAGTTCTCCGCCACTGCTGCGCCTCTGACACTATGTGCGGATTGAGCCGTGGCTGCCTGCTGATGCTTAGACTTAGTTGCTTGCTGCAGAGAGAAGGAACACCAGTGGCCTGGCGCTCTAGGCAGCAGGGCGCCCTAGGAGGATGCCTAGTTTGCCTAGTGGTAGCACCGGCCCTGATCTCCTGTACTATGTCTGCAGTCTCTGACCATCTCCTGTAGCATGTCCCAAGTCTCTGACCATCTCCTGTAGCAGGTCCATAGTTTCTGACTATCTCCTGTAGCAGGTCTGCAGGTTCTGATCATCTCTTGTAGAATGTCCACAGTCTCTGAGCATCTACTGTGTACAATTTCTGCAGCTTTCTTTAGAATTATATTCACCTAATATAGCACTTGCGGTCAACTATTTTAAATAGTAACCACTGATTTCTATCTATCTATCTATCTATGGCTGCTATGGCCATCTCAGAAGCATTTTGGTGTTTTATGGTCTTTATAACTAGTCACTCAATAATACTAGGTTCCAGCCACCAGCTTCCTGTGTTCCATCTCTTCACCTCTGTTCCCTTCGGCCAATTATGGGTTAAATGTGGCTTAATTCCTGTACTTAAGCCTCAAACAAACCCACGCCCAGTTCAGTAATGAACCTCTTTACATCATAAAGCCCCATCAACAAAAGGCAGTTTGAATTTAAAGAGAATAATCTTGCTGAAGCTTCAGGTCCCTGAGGGGATGAACAAATGAACATGTTATTTACAAGGAAATTATCATCAAAAATGGCCATTTTCCTTTGAAATAGGGTGTAGCATGAACACCCAATAGGAGCCTTCCATCCGAATGTCCTATGATCTTCAAGTTGGAATTCTGGAAGGGGGGGAGGGGTGATTGATTTATTGTAAATGTTATTGGTGTGTGTGAAACATTTAGAAAATATTTGCAGAAGGTGGTAGTACATAACGATGAAAGTGCTGGTTCTGATCAAGGGCTGACAGACAGTTATTACAAGGTGCTTGTATTAAAATGGTTGCAAAGGCAAAAGTTTTTTTCCCCCCCTTAGTGCATTCTCTGCATTAAGGTATAAAACCTTCTGAGATCAGTTCCCCACCTAAATACTTTCCTGAGCCGGATCCAGCGCTGTGCACAAGAGGAGCAGCACTGCTCTCTCTCCTCACTGGACATGGAGGCAGTAGCTGGAACCATTGGCTCCTGTTGCTGTCAATCAAATCCTGTGAGGAGAGATTGTGGGTGGGACCAAGCCACGTTGTGTGTGTCAATAGAAACACATGGCCCCCGCTCAGGAGCATGTGGCTTGCAATGAGGGCATTCAAAAGGGAAGAGGAGGTAAGTATAACTATTGCACAGAGCAAGTATATTAATGATCTATATACATATGTATGTAGCGGGTATGTACTTTCCCGGGTGTAAATTTGAACTTGGCAGAGACATCAGTGATGTGTAATTCCCTGCAGCCCAGCAGGTGGCGCTGTCGCCCTGGGCTGGGGTTGAATCATTGCTGTGTGCCGGGCTTCCTTTTTGTCCTCCCTCGGCAGCGGTATGGTGGGGCGGGGAACCCGCTGTGCTTGCTGGGAGAGGGTATAAAGGGGCCGGCCATCTTTGTCACGGGGTCGAGTCCCAGGCACCTTCAGCCTGTGGGCGGTGGTTCGTGTCGGTCCTCTAGGCGGCCTAGGCCTAGAGGACAGCCGGAGGTCGTGTTCCATCTCAGGCACCTTTAGCCTGGGGTGAGGTACTCGGATGGAGGTCTGGAGCTCAGTGCCCAACACTGAGTTCCGCGAGGGAAGGAGATCCTAGGGAACCCAGGGAGTGGGTACCCGAATCCGGAAGACGTAATGGACCGGGGGGAGCTCCTCACTTGAAGACCCGGTGCAGCATATTGCCAGTGACGGGTGAGTCTCTCATCGGAGACCGCCTGAAAGGAAATTCCCCACTCGCTCTGAGACTGCAGCCCACTTTCAGGGAGGAAAGTGGAGAACACATTGTGTCTGGGCCTACTCGCATCCACACCTCCTTTTATGTTCTGTTTCTACCAAGGGAGTTCAACTGATTGTGTTCATTCGAGAAGAATAAAGGAGTGTTGGACTTTAATGGTGTGGGGCTCATTTTCTGACAGACATTGTTCAAGGTAACTCTTGGTGGAGGCTCCAGGTGCACAACACTGACCCGAAGGTAAAAGAACTTTGCTTATACCGCACTGACACCTGTGGTGAAGGCCAGGCGTGGTGTCCCCGCTCCCTTCCCCTCTGGAGGTACCCCTAGACAAGGGACAAACGAGCTGAAGAAAAAGAGGGGAGTGAGGAGGGCGCTACATATATATACATTAACTTTCAGCTCTGGGCACTGGTAGTTTTTAACAGAGAGCATACAGCAAACATCTATAGCTGTAGCCTAAGCCCCCCACCCCCCACACTTACCTATCCATATTCCCAATCCTAAAGGTAACTCTCCTTAAAACCCTAACATTAACCTGCACACTGGGGCGGGCAGGTGCGGTGGCGGTATAGCGGCGCGATTTTCAGCGCCGCTATACCGTCGTTATCACCGTGGTATGCGGCCGCTAGCGGGGTGAATTTAACCCCCGCTAGTGGCCGAAAAAGGGTTAATACCGCCCGCAAACCGCGGTGTCCCATTGATTTCAATGGGCAGCCGTGGTAAAGGAGCGGTGAACACACCGCTCCTTCACCGCTGTAAAGATGCGGCTAGCAGGACTTTTGGAGCGGTCCTGCTAGCGCACCGCTTCAGTGTGAAAGCCTTCGGGCTTTCACATTGAAGAATACAGGGCACGATTTTTTCAGGCGGTATAACAGTGCTAATATTAGCGCTAAACCGCCTGAAAAACGTGCCAGTGTGAATGGGGCCTAACACTTACCCTTCCTGCAACCCAACTCTAACCTTTTCTGTATCCCCAACCCTAATCCTCCTCATATCTCATAACCCTCTTTGCTCCCTTAACCTTAACACTAACACTTTCCGTATCCACAACCCTTCCCTGTATCCCCAACTGTAACACGTGCCCTTCCTGTAACCCAACACTAACCTATTCTGTATCCCCAACCCTAATCCTCCTCATATCTCATAACCCTCTTTGCTCCCTAAACCTTAACACTAACACTTTCCGTATCCACAACACTTCCCTGTATCCCCAACTGTAACACTTGCCCTTCCTGTAACCCAACACTAACCTATGCTGTATCCCCAACCCTAATCCTCCTCATATCTCATAACCCTCTTTGCTCCCTTAACCTTAACACTAACACTTTCCGTATCCACAACCCTTCCCTGTATCCCCAACTGTAACACTTGCCCTTCCTGTAACCCAACACTAACCTATTCTGTATTCCCAACCCTAATTCTCCTTCTACAACCCCAAAACTAACCCTCTTTGTATCCCAAACCCTAACAATAACCCTTTCTCTATCCCCAACCCTAACTCTAACCTTTCCTGTATCCCCGACCCTAACACTTACCCTTCCTGTAACCCCCCACCCCTGTCAATATCTTTATACAGCACAAAACCAGTGGGTCAGATCCAAGAAAGCCTGTCAACGAAGACCTGGGAAACAAGTTAACTCTAACCACGTGGGCTGGGGCAGTATTAAACTCAACCTGCTTACAAGCTGTTGTGGACATTTGGATGATACCAGAATGGGTTTAAAATTGTGGTTTATGGATGGCACCTCATTTTTATGTATCCTATACCTGTCAATAGTTTTAGCTCGAAATTATGCATCCCCCATCAAGTTTTAACAACCTTTGGCATTCACTGCAGCTATCCTAAAGACAGGACATACTCCCTGACCTTTTGAGATGGGAAATATTCTTACCTTTTAGCTAAGAATATTTAGGCAACAAACACAACCCTTGCCACACTCCCAGTGATGCAGACCATGATAAATGAAAGTGCAAGAATAATCATTTAAACTAACTGGGGCTTTTTCAATGCTTCTTTTTCTTTATATTTATACAGTAATACCATTTCAAATTAACCAATGCAATAATCTAAAACAGGCTTTCTCAACCATGGTTCTGTGTAACCCTAGGGCTCCTCCAGAGGATGTTAGTGGTTCCTTGAGCAATCATCAATTCCTGCCTCTTAGATAAGTAACCATTGGCACCAATATATTTTTTTAGCTATCTGTAAGGGAGGTATCTTCCCACTGACCTCCACAGTGAGGAGCATTATTCCCACTGACCACCAATGTAA
The DNA here is from genome assembly GCA_029206835.1 of Rana muscosa. Taxonomy (NCBI): domain Eukaryota; kingdom Metazoa; phylum Chordata; class Amphibia; order Anura; family Ranidae; genus Rana; species Rana muscosa. The sequence goes on from CM055118.1 coordinate 296,622,881, forward strand.
GAAGCATTCTTCCCACTGACCACCGATGTAAGAAGCATTCTTCCCACTGACCACTAATGTAAGAAGCATTCTTCCCACTGACCACCAATGTAAGAAGCATTCTTCCCACTGACCTCCACAGTGAGGAGCATTATTCCCACTGACCACCAATGTAAGAAGCATTCTTCCCACTGACCACAGATGTAAGAAGCATTCTTCCCACTGACCACCAATGTAAGAAGCATTCTTCCCACTGACCTCCACAGTGAGGAGCATTATTCCCACTGACCACCAATGTAAGAAGCATTCTTCCCACTGACCACAGATGTAAGAAGCATTCTTCCCACTGACCACCAATGTAAGAAGCATTCTTCCCACTGACCACCAGTGTAAGAAGCAATCTTTCCCACTGACCACCGTTGTAAGAAGCATTCTTCCCACTGACCACCAATGGAAGAAGCATTCTTCCTACTGACCACCGATGTAAGAAGCATTCTTCCCACTGACCACCAATGTAAGAAGCATTCTTCCCACTGACCCCAATGTAAGAAGCAATCTTTCCCACTGACCACCAATGTAAGAAGAATTATTCCCACTGACCACCAATGTAAGAAGCATTATTCCCACTGACCACCAATGGAAGAAGCATTCTTCCCACTGACCCCAATGTAAGAAGCAATCTTTCCCACTGACCACCAATGTAAGAAGCATTATTCCCACTGACCACCAATGTAAGAAGCATTATTCCCACTGACCACCAATGTAAGAAGCATTATTCCCACTGACCACCAATGTAAGAAGCATTATTCCCACTGACCACCAATGTAAGAAGCATTATTCCCACTGACCACCAATGGAAGAAGCATTCTTCCCACTGACCACCAATGGAAGAAGCATTCTTCCCACTGGCCACCAATGGAAGAATGTAAGAAGCATTCTTCCCACTGACCACCAATGTAAGAAGCTTTCTTCCTACTGATCACCAATGTAAGAAACATTCTTCGAACTGACCACGAATATAAGGAAACTTCTTCCCACTGACCACCAATGTAGGGAGTATTCTTCCTACTGACCACCGATGTAAAAAACATTCTTCCAACTGCCCACCAATGTAAGAAGCATTCTTCCCACTGACCACCATGCAGGAGTCCCCTAAGCCCAGAAAGTTATTTCTATGGTTCCTCCATGTTAAAAGGACAGAGAACAGCTAATCTAGACCATGCAGCCCAGTCCATAAAGTGTGATACATTGGCTGCCCATACACAGGCAGATCTCTTGGAAATAGTATTAAATGGAGAGTGATTCCATTGCCTTTCACAGAGCCCGTGGAACCTGTCGTGACTGAGGCAATGTGTGGTGAAAGGATTGTTCCCTGTTTCTAATCACTATTTGTAGGTTGCAGAGATTTCCAACAATTCCGATGATTGAGCGTTTTTGGTTTGGTCTGTATGTTAACCCCTACACTGCCTGAAAGAGCTTTCAACTCAGAACTTGTTTTTGTACAAACATCAGACTGAAAAATAGACAATAAACATTAGACTGCCAGCAATGACTGCTCTTTTTAACTAAATTGAAATATACTGCGTGCAGGCAGCAGGTGCAGGTTCGGCAACGTACATGTACATTGCCGGCTCTCTTCCTGGTTTGGGGCATGCATGCGAGCGCCCCCTGTGGACCTTTGCTGTGATTAAACAATGATTTTGGCTTAAACCTATTGATCGGCTGTGTCCAATCACAGAAAGAGTTCTGTGTTTACAAACACACAGAAATCTATGTACAGTGAACAGAGATCTGGCTGTTTCTTCTCCTTAAAAAGCAGGGAGAAAAAACAGCCAGATCAGTAAGTAAAAGCAGCACATATTACACACATTACATTTGTTAGGCACACAATTAATCCCTTGATGTTAACCCCTTCTCAGCCAGTGTCATTAGTACAATGTGCAGTATTATCATTGATCACTGTATTAGTGTCACTAGCGACGTCAGTGTCAGTTAGTCAATTAGTGACCCTCCAAGCCAGCATCGGATAGCGCCAGATTGCGCACAATCACAGTCACACTATAAGTCGCTGATCACCGCCATTACACGTATAGTGGCTATATCTGTGTAAATTCCAGTATATATACCATAGTTTGTAGACGCTATAACTTTCACAATATCCAATTAATATACACTTATTTGGATTTTTTTTACCAAAGGCATGTACAGGCAGTTCTGGGGTTTCTGTAGGTTTGTTCTTAAGTTGAATTTGTATGTAAGTCGGAACAGGTAAATATTTTAAGTGTAACTCCAGCCCAAATGTTTTTATTTTTTGGTGGGATAGAATAGGGAAGGGTTAACACCCCTGTACCATCTGTTTTTCTGTCTCTATCCTGTTCATAAGATTTCACCTCACTTTCTGTCCCTGTGACAATTGGATTTTGAAAATTTTGGTTTTTCGTGGAAACAAGGATTGGTGACAAACCTTCAGTAGAGGCACCTTTTTCCTATGGTAACTCTTACAGGAGTGAATTTCCCTTCCTAGGGAGAGATTTCCTCTCAGTTCCTGTTTCTCCCTCTGTTCGTATGTACGAGTCGTTCATAACTTGAATGTTCATAACTTGGGGACTGACTGTATCAGAATACATTTTGGCCAACCTTAATGAAGACGTTTTTTTTTTTTTCGGATATGTTTTATAAGAGAAATTAGAAAAAAAAATTTCTCCAAATTTTCGGTCTTATTATTAAATTAGGTGAGTCAGCCAAGAATAAGTGGAGCAAGGCACCACATCCCAAATATTTGGAAAGAACTTGGAAAATGGAATAAGGGACTTTAAAGGTTCCTGAAAAGATGAAAAACTATTTCATATATAGTATAAAATGACAAATTGTATTAAATACATTTGTTAATAAAGATATAACAATATTTTTGATAAAATATTGTGATCAGACCAAAACCATAGTAAATTTAGTATATCTACTGTACAAAAACGTATTTCTCGACATGTATAAAGCTTCTTCGACATGTATAAAGCTTCTTCGACATGTATTTCTCGACATGTATAAAGCTTCTTCAGGAGATTCGTAATTGTCTGCGTACAGCGTATTCACTGCAATACATAAAGAGATACATAAGACAAAATACAATAATGAAAAATAATAGGGACAAAAAATTGTACAGGATCAACTGTAGCTGCTCTTACCACAAAATTAATTCCAGGTCAGTATGCACACCAGGACCTCGGGACCACCAAATAATGAGGATATCAGTGTGTCATAGGAGAACCAAAGTGCCCATCAGCGAGTTCCGTCTTATTATTTCTATATAAAAATAAAAAATAAAAAAAACTCAGTGGTGAATAAATACCACCAAAAAAAACTCTATTTGTGAGAGAAAAAAATGACATAAATGTAATTTGCATACAGTGTTGCATGACCGAGTAATGGCCAGTTAGCCCAGTGCTGAATAGCAAAAAATGTCCTGGTCAGGAAGGGGATAAAACCTTCTGGAGGTCAAGTGGTTAATTTACAGCACTTCTACTGTATTGGTAAAAGTTTAGTGATGATGACGTAAAATGGATATGTAGAATGACAGAGAGCGTGAAGTATAGGAACATAGAAGAGTGACAGCAGAAAAAGATCAAGTGGTCCATCAAGTCCACCTCTTTTTTTTGTTTTGTTTTTGTTTTACAGCCCTTTTATCTGAGTATAGACCTATGTTTGTTCCAATGGTAATTTCAAATACACTTACTGTTGTCTGACTCAGTAGTACCTCTGTTGTAAGTCTGTTCCAAGCTTCAAATGATGATAACAGCAAGGTAAAAACTAGGATAGCATTCAGACATATAAATTCAACACATAGGTATAATAATTGTTTTCACATTTATTAGTCATATCATATGAAAGTTTAAAAGAATTATATATGATGCTCAATACAGTATTTTTTTTTGTCAAACAACAAAGACCACGTATATACGTGTGTCCCATTTCACAGGTAGCGAGTTGTGGTCAACGCATTTCATAGATAGCGCCACTTTATCAGAGCCGGCAGTGACAGGGTTACATGACATCCATACAATTCCATTGATCTCAATGCAGTGGTTACAACTGGTTTATGGCATCATATGGTTCCATCAATCTAAAGCCACACTCATCTCCACAAAGTAATAGCTAGCGAGTAACTCCTATATAGGACTAAGAAGTAGAGAGGTCCGGGACTCAATGTTGTCCTGTCATAAGGTGGTAGTATTGGAGGAGACCTCCTCACTTCCCACTCTACAGAGTAGAAATGAGCCCAAGCATCAACTACTCTTCACATAAACAAAACTTTCCAAGGTTACTCCTGAACTTTCCTCCTGCTAGTTTGAAGTCATGTCCCCATGTTCTTGATCTTAGCTTTGTATTGAAAAGGAATGAGTATGTGAAGGTCACAGGAGGTTGGCTGTGATAAAGCATCTGCATTTAGAATTTGTCTGAAAAGGGAATTGCACTTTTTGGGACTTGCAGCAGTCGAGTATTGAAGGATCTTTCTAAGTCTGAGGAGGCTCCAGGTGACTGCTCTTCGGTGGCCACCCTCCCACCTCTGGTAGAATACCACTGTGCCTGCTGTCTCGAGACCACTGGATGTTTGGTACGTGGTGTATGGGAACACAGATACAAATCAAGATTTAACAAACAAGATCTCAGAAGCCTAATAATAACCCTACATTGTTTTACAGATGTTGGCATTCATGCTGCCTTGTTATAAAGTGATGCACAAATATGCAACAAATCTTTCAAACAGGATCAAAGATCTGTATAGCTAACACAGCCCATGGACCTGACCAGCAAATAGCCACTTAATCTGGGTTCACACTATTTCGAATTGGATGCGGGTTTCTCCACAGGAGACTGTGACCAGCTCTCAACAAGGCATGTTCACACATCTCCGGGGGTGGCCGCGGAGCGCACAGCAGAAGCGCTCTGTGCATTTTTGGCTCCATTTCAAGTCCGAATTCAGGCAAAAATTCTGACCCGAAACAGTGAACGGGGACGCACCGGACCCCCTGCTGTGCCCCACAACCGCACGTATGTGAACCCAGCTTTACACATTACCTATGTTTACTTATACATCCACTCCTGATGACATCCTTGATGATGAAATGCGTTAGAAAGGATAAATTGCTGGAGTGATATGTGAGAGAGGAGGAGCTCTCACATGTAGAAGTCTGTGCTGGACGTCGGAGCCTCATCTCCGCCCATCCACTTGAAATTCCCGCCGACGCCGGAGGAGAGGTTGAGCCGTGAGGACTATGACCGGAGGTGCGAGGGGTACGGAGGGTAGTGGCATCCGCGGCAGTCGCGGTTCTCTCCCGGCTGCTCCGGACCTGTCATGCCCCCATCTAAAGTGATATAGTTGGCTGCTGTCCCTCCCCACTGCCTCTCCGCCCCCCCACCTGGCTCAAAGTGTGTGCTGCGCCAGGCTTTGCAGCTGCCTGGGAAAAAACCTGCCCTCAAAGACCGCAGGCTGGACGCTGTTGGAGCTGAGGTTCCCCTTCTGCCTGCCTGGAGAGAGACTTTGAGGCTGCCGGCTCGAAGCAGGATACGATCCCCAGACTGACTGCTGTGTATCGCCGTATAAGGAGAGAGAGGAGCATGAGGAAGTGGTAGGACTATACAATTAAGATACAAATAATCGAAATGCTTGACTTACCTGAATGGAACTGTTTATTGCATAAGAAAAAAAAAAACATTTGGAGCAGTGGAAAAACTTCCATCTAGTAGATAGCTTTTAAAAGTAACCTGTCTGCCAATTGTTGTCGACTGAGAGGACTGTGGAAGGCTGGAGTCAATCTACGTAAATTGAAGGGAAAATGCAATCACTCGCCTCCAATACGGAGAAGTGCTTTTTGTTTTTTCTGTTGCTGCCCCATCGAAAGGGGGCACCTATGACCACCCACCCATGAGTAAAGCTGGCATATAACAAAATCTCTCTCTAAATTGTGGCTACTTACTGATGATTACTGCTGACAATGGCCGCTGGTAATTAATAATTAACGCTATCTACAGATAAATGCTGCTACTCGCTGACCACTGTCACTGTCCCCTGATTCCTATTCAACATCTGTTGCTACTTGCTGATAATTACCGCCACTGTCACGTACCGAGAACTGCTGCTGATAATTATCGCTACCTCTTGATTATTTTAGATTATTTTTGATTATGCCGTTGCTTCCCGATAATTGCTGCTGATAGTTTTTCCTGCACAAACAAACTAAAACTCGCGCTAAATGGAATAAATAATTGATTAAGACTGCAGCTGCTGCAGCAAAAGGTACTAACACCTAAAAAAAGTAAGATTGAATATTACAGCGCTAGCGGAATATATGAACAAAAATTATGTATATATAAAAAAAATAAACTGTTTTGACAAATGGATGTCGCCAACCAAATTCAAAAAGTGACAGTGCTTATAACAAGTGCAAAGAAAGTTGATGTGCTAACACATAATGTGCAAAAATACTGTTCATAAAGTGCTGAATGCTTCTAATGTTGGTAAATGCAGGTATCCAAATCGATGGTCTCCCCTCTTATGGCCCCACTCACCAGAAATGAATTTTTCAGTCACAATAATAGGAGCGTTATGATCAAGGGTGTTCAGATTCCAGAGGTAATCCTAAAGGTGGTTCCACAAATCTCAGCAGGATTGACGAAAATAAAATAAAACATGCCGAGGGAGAGGGAGAGAAAAAAGATGTACATGTGAAGTACCGCCAGTACAAACAACACTGCGCTGCTAGCTAAAGCACTCACGAGACAATGGTAAAGACAAGCATCAGCGTGTTCCGGGTTCGCGAGCGTGTGTTCCACGGGAACCGGAAGCAACGTCACTGGTTCTAGGTTGGCCGGAAATTACGTCAGCGCGTTTCGCCCCTCCTCCAGGGCACCGTCAAGGACATCACTTCTGGCCATGAAGAAGAAAATTTATATGTGCTGAAGCCACCGCCTCCCTGGAAGAACAGCCGATAATAGAAGAACCTTCCAGCGTAACGAAACGAAACGCCAGCTTCCCATACACATCATTGCCTGTCATTGCCAGAATATAACAAACTTAAATAACAGACTGACAATGACAAAACCATTTGACATTGGGATAAAGAAAATACATTATGCATACTCAAAAAAGAGAGAAGATCTTCAAATCTTCAAGATCTTCAAATCTTCTATTAAGCTTTTAAAAACCTTAAGTCTTTAAAATTATAATATTTTTTGGGGAAATCATTTTATATAAATCATATAAATCATTTCTTAAAAAAAGCTGTGTAGAGAAAAATAAAATGAAATTAAATAAAAAATAAATGAAAAAAAAATAAAAATAAAATTTAAAATAAAAATGAAAAATAAAAATAGAAATAAAAATAAAAATAAGTTACAAGTTTTTTTCTGCTTGCCGATAATTATTGCTATTTGGTGATAATTGCTGACGTTTGCAGATAATCGCCCTGACCACGGATAAGTACCTTACTGGATGATGGTTGACGTTGCCTATTGATGATTACAGCTACTTGTTGAGGTTGCCACTATTGATTGATAACGGGCTCCATCTGCTGAAGATTGTCGCCCTTTACTGAGAAATACCACTAATTGCTGATAAACTTTCCCACTCATAGACAATTACTGACAGTTGGAGTTACCACCAGTGGATAAGTTTTGAAACCCTCTAAAGCGAGTGAAATAGGTCCCTAAGTAAAAAAACAAGTAAAATGAGAGAAAAGTCAGGCAAAGCGGGGAAAGGGGCCCCACCTGCTGCAAGCCCAGGGGGTATACAGCGCTATATGTCAGCAGAGACAAGCATGATAGAGAATGGACATGGCAGCCCAAGGCAGGCAGGCGCAGTACGCACAGGGTCGGCAAGCTTAAAACAACAAAGGAAGACACTAAAATAGGGAAAATTAATGACACGCCTGTTACGCGACTAAAAAACGTTGGGAGTAACCCCCAAGGCAGCTCTTAGGCACAAAATGGGGACCAGAAGAAGAAAGAAGGCGCCTGGAGATTGAGGAGGACTCAGGGCCAGAGGCGGCTCAAATAAGTTTACCCCAAATTAAAGAGATACTGGCTGAGATGCTGTCTAAGATTGAAATATCACTAAAAACAGATACTGCGGCAGTCAGAGCGGACATTGGTCAGGTGTTGGGACGAGTAGAAGAAATAGAGGAAAGAGTGGATAAATATGACCAAAAGCTGGAGGAAATGAATGAACAGATGAAATCCCTGCAGAAAACAAACAGATCGCTTTCATACAAAATGGAGGATCAAGAAATTCAAAGCCGACGAAAAAATCTACAAATAAGAGGTATATCGGAGAAATATAAAAACGTTGAATTAACAAAGGTGATGCAGGAACTGTTCAACCCCATGCTGGGGAGAGAATCAATAGAAACATTGAAACTTGACAGAGTGCACAGGATCACAAGATACAAAACTCAAGCGGATGATAATCCAAGAGATGTAATAGCTAGGTTCCATTATGTTGAAGAGAAATCAAAAATTATGGAAAGCATTCGGAAGTCGGCAGGAATCTCATATGAAGGAACGGAATTGCAAATATTCTCAGATTTATCAGCAGAGACTTTGGCAAGAAGAAGACTTCTTAAACCATTGACAGAACAAATGCGGACATTGAATGTGTCTTATCAGTGGGGATTTTCAGCGTGCCTTAAGGGAAAAAAAGATGGTGCAGTGAATAACAATCCCAGTTATATTGGAAGATCTAACCAGATATGGAAAATTGACTAACTTCAAAATAAATATGTTTAAATCAGAGATTTTGAATATTACTATTCCAAGGGAGGAACAGCGAGCGATCCAACCTAAATTCCCCTTTGTATGGTGTAAGGAGGGATTGGGGTATCTGGGAATAAAACTGAATGCATCTGTAGGGACTATGTTTAAGGCCAATTATATACCAGCGCTCAATAAGATTAAAGAACACTTGGAGAACCTGAGACATAAGCCCCTCTTTTATGGATAGGAAGAATTAATGCTCTAAAAATGAATATTCTACCAAGGCTGACTTACATTTTCCAAATGATCCCAATAACAGTACCCCAGGAGTATTTTAAGAAACTAAGATCAATGACATTAAAATATATCTGGGCACATAAACGGCCCAGAATCGCATATGCAACATTGGTGAAAACTAAAAGCTCAGGAGGATTAGCAGCCCCAGACTTTGAGAAATACTATCAGGCGATCTGTATTTCTCGGATGGTAGATTGGAACCATAACTAGGAGGGGAGAAGCTGGGTAAACATGGAGATTTCACAAAGCAAGGTAGATTTAGGGAAGATAGTTTGGATACCACGACAGCACCGAGATTTAGCTGACAGCACAAATCCATTAACTAGGAACACTTTTAAAATTTGGGACAGTTTAGGAAGATTGCACCACTGGGATTATAATTCACCACTATTATCGATATTGGGCATAAATTACAGTGGAACCTCGGATTGCGAGTAATGTGATTAACAAGCGTTTCGCAATACGAGCCCTGTTTTTTTAAAAATCGTGACTCGGTTTGCGAGTGTTGTCTCGCAAAACGAGCACGATTCAGGCCAAATCGGTGTGCAGTACCGCTTTTGGTCTGAGGTGGGGGGGCGCCGGAGCCGAGCAGAGCCGAACGTCGCCGATCTTAGCTGATCGGCGCCGTTCGGGAATGCACGGAAAGGCCTGAGGACAGCACAGCTGACCTTGGCAAATCTCGGGAACTAAGTCTTTCCGAGGTTTGCCAAGGTCAGCCGTGGTGTCCTCGGGCCTTTTTCGGCCATTTCCGAGGCTCTCTGGTGCCCCCTCCCCACCTCTGGCCGCATGCAGTATTGCATCCCATTGAAGTCAATGCGGAACAAATTATTTTCGTTTCCATTGACTTCAATGGGAAAACTCGCTTTGATATGTGAGTACTTTGGATTACGAGCATTCTCCTGGAACAGATTATGCTCGTAATCCAAGGTTCCACTGTATTTTAAGCCAGGGAAAGAGGAACGCATATATTTTACTAGGTGGGCAAAAAAAGAGGAAATACTATTACAAGATATAATGAAGGGAAACAGGATATGTACCTATGCGGAAATCACACAAAAATGGGGAAATAGGCCATAGATAAATGGAGATACACACAACTACAGCACTTTGCACAATCACTCCCACAACCGTTACGGGGGAAAGGTCACATGAGGATAATAGAGAAACTTTTCTGCTCTCCCCTGAGCTTAAATCAAAGTATATCAAAAATCTATAGAATTTTAATTAAAGAAATAGAACCTGAATTCCCTCCATATCTGGGGAAATGGGAAGACGAGATAGGCCTGCTTAGAGATGAGGAACATAGAAGGAAAATTCTCAGATTGGCTTGCTATTCCTCAGGAGATACAAAGACAGTTGAAATGTGTTATAAATTCCTGACAAGATGGTATGTGACCCCCCAGAGAGCGCACAGGATCGGGGCAGAGGGTACTCCAACTTGCTGGAGGGGCTGCGATGCCCCGGGGACCTTTGCACACCTCTGGTGGGATTGCACTAGAATTCAACCCTATTGGGAGGGTATCTTAGCAGCAACCTACCAAATCACAGGAGAACAGATTCAGAAGAAGCCTTGGGAGTTCTTATTTCATGATACAAAAAAACGGCCCCTCAATATAAGAATACCCTAGTCCCATTCCTCTTAAACGTGGCTAAAAGCCTGATCCCGAGTCTCTGAATGTCCCAAGAAGTCCCAAGTATGAAGGATCGGGTTGAGAGGGTGGAAATGATAAGAGCCATAGAGGAAACCATTCACATAGAAGAGGACTCACTGGAGAGATTCTGGAACTTATGGGGGAAATGGCGAGAGTTCAAGGATGCGGGAACCTGGAGGAATTAATGAAGGTGTAGGGCAGGGATATGCAATTAGCGGACCTTCAGCTGTTGCCAAACTACAAGTCCCATGAGGCATAGCGAGACTCTGACAGCAGCAAGCATGACACACAGAGGCAGAGGCATGATGGGACTTGTAGTTTTGCAACAGCTGGAGGTCCGCTAATTGCATATCCCTGGTGTAGGAAATCAAGGAGAGGAGGGGGAGGGTTTGGGGGGTGGTTTCCTTTGTTTGTTTGTTTTTTTCCCTTGGGGGGGTTCTTTGGGTAGGGGGAGTAATGGTTTAGAGTACAGATTTAACATATGAATGTGTTAATATTTGTTTGTACAATTAAAGAAATAAAGGTAAAAAGTGAATATTCAAAAAAGAAAGGACAAATTGCTGTGACATCACAATGTCGCACACACTGACACAGAATTTAGAAAGTGGTGTGGTGCCCCTATACAAAAGTGAATGCTGATTGTTCCTAGTGCAGACTAAAGCACTGTTTTTGTTTTATTCTTTGGGATTTTAATTAAAGATATGGTTTTACACTATGAACTTCTTCTCTATGTGTTTTTTTTTCTGGATTTGCTATGTGAAGTATCTAAAGGACCAGGAAATCTTTACGTACTGTAGAGTAATACATCAGCGCTGTTTGACCGTCTTTATTTAAGATGATTCACATGGGGCAGCTTGGAGTGTTGAGCACTGGCACTTTCTCACACAGAAGAATGGATGTTGCACACTATTACACAAAAAGTGGGATATGTGTAATTGTTACTGGTGGAGTATATGGATTTATGATGTGATGGAATTAACTAAATGAATTTGTACTTTTTGTATTGATATCAGCAGTTTATGTATTTAATGTATTGTTCAGAAGGATTGGTGGGTTAATTGATCATTTGATATGAAATTGCAGTTTTATTTGCACTTTTTTCACTTTAATATGTTTGTAGTTAATAGATAGTGAATTCATTATTTTTTTTTGTATAAATATGTAGCGATACCTCCAACTAAGGAGGCCGCAGAATTAGATTTGGGCCCTGAGTGCAGCTCCGCCAACCCCCGGCAATAGGCTCTACCCCCTTCTGGCACAGCTAGTACTAACAATCAATGATATGTCCTATGCAATAGAATAACTAAGCAAGGACACAGTAATGAATTGTAATAGGTAAAGTGTTTTACTCATTAATTCTCAATATGGATAAAGGGGTAACAGTAATCACAGTTCAAGATAATCACTCCTAAGGGCAGCGTCCTGCCACTCTAACACACTATATAGTAACACACGCTACAGGTGCGCCATACGGGCGACCGTTAACTAAGTGCCCTATGGCGCAGTAATCAAACACGCTAGAATCCCCACCAGGCCTGGTTCTAATATTTAAACTTAGTCCTTCTTTCTTCACCGGCAGGTCTGTAATGGTGGTGCACTTTAAACAGAGTATAACTTTGTAATCCAAGGGGTATGAAAATAACTTGTAGGCCACGGCAGTCTATAGGCCTATATACAGCAACAGTATCTTAGCTGGGCTTACGCCCTCTCACCCGCCGGACTACGGATCCAGTCCGGGAAACCTCCACCGGTCGTGTCACACACACTCGATCTCTCCAACGATCGGGCCCCCCGATCCGACAAGGCTGTAGCTCACAAAGTCAGATGCCACCCAGGCTCGCAGAGGGGAGGGTGGAAGGCTCTTTGGTGCAGAGCAAGGCCTCAGGCTTCAGGCCTTGCACTCCGACACATCCGCACAGGAGGATCCGTCTGCGAAGTCTCGTGTCCCCAAAGAGGCCGAGCCCGGCCTCGCCTCCTCCTTTTATAACCCCTCCCATGAGTCTCTGCGGTGGAACATCACAAGAATGGGGTTATGGGTAATGTAGTTTCTTCCCAATATAGGGGAATACCCCGCTACACACTCCCCCCACTTAAACTCTTTGGTCCCCAAAGATAAATTTTAGCAACAACTATATACAACATTGGACAATTCTGAAAACGATGTTGGGATAGGGGATTCCCACCATAACTGAGGGGTTGAATTCCCTTCGCCTACAGGTCACATTATCATGGGTGGCCTGCCTAACTGTGCCAGAGAGTGAGCTGGGGTTGCCCTCCACCAAATAGACAGTGGAGGGATCCGGAATCTCAGCATTTCTCCGAGCAGTGACCACAGAGTCTTCCGAACTGTTCCCCATCTGGGGGTAGGTCAGCTTCTTAGGAGGTCGAATGACTCTTCGAGCTCTTTGCTCTCCTGGAATCTCTGGCTCTGGCGCCACAGGCTCCTCTTCAATTCCTGGAAAGCCTCTTCACACTTCTGATTCCACTGATCTCTGATGGACTCTCCTGGCCTCCTGGGCCCCGATCCATCCTCCTCTCCTTCAGTCTTGAGCAACTCATTCAATGGTCTAGCAATTCGGGCAAATCCCTCCACAAACCTCCTGTAGTAGGAGCAGAAGCCCAAGAAGGATCTGAGTTCTGTTACTGTGGTGGGCTGTGGCCAGGAGGTAACTGCCTCCAATTTCTCAGGGTCTGTGGCCACCCCTTCTTCAGATACTATGTGCCCCAGATAGTTCACAGAAGACTGGTAGAACCGACACTTCTCAGGCGAAAGCTTAAGTCCTTCCTCACTGAGTCTTCTCAACACTTTCTCCAGCCTCTCTTCATGTTCCTCCAAGGTTCTCCCAAAGACAATGACATCGTCTAGGTATACAAGGACTTCGATCAAGTTCATGTCCCCTACTGTCTTCTCCATGAGGCGTTGGAAAGTAGCTGGGGCTCCAGACAGACCTTGGGGCATCCGGTCGAATTCAAAGAACCCCACTGGGGTTATGAAAGCTGTCTTCTCCTTGTCTGCTGGGTGCATCAGAATCTGATAGTACCCACTCTTGAGATCCATAACGCTGAACCATTTGGCTCCAGACAAGCTCTGTAGGGCATCCTCTATCCTCGGAGTGGTGTATTGGTCAGGTATGGTTCTCCTGTTGAGAGTCCTGTAGTCTATACAGAGCCTCAATGATCCATTCTTCTTTCGGACCACCACTATGGGAGAGGCATAGGGGCTTCTGGACTCCCGTATCACACCAGTCCTCTTGAGTTCTGCAAGTTGTTCCCTCAGATCCTCCAGATCTGCTAGCGGGACCCGCCTGACCCTCTCTCGGAAGGGCTTATCTTCCTGGAGGCGGATCCGATGGGTGGCACTCCTTGCACACCCCACATCAAACTCATCCTTAGAGAAGATCTTCTCCCATCTATTCAACTGGGCCTTGGCTCTCTCTTTCCAAGCCCTGGACAGATTCGGGTTTTCCATGGTCAGCTTCTCCCGAACATCCCCTTCTTCACCTGTCCTCTTCACTTCTGACAGGGTAACAGGGGCCGCCGGGCTCACCTGGCCTAGCAACATTCTGGCTGGGATGTCCATGGGGTCTTTGGTAGTATTCCTAACACTCACTGGAACTCTATAATGGGCCTTCTTCAGGACCTTCAGCGGAATCACTTCCGGTATCACCTCCAGGCCTGAGGACTCACCCCTTGGGTCTGACTCCAGCATGACAAAGGGACCAGGCTGCTCCCAAGTAAGCTTCACAGTGGCCCTGAGACAGGTTACTTCACCGGGCTGCAACACTACCCCTTCTCTTCCAAGTCTCCACACCTTCCCTATCTCCTCTCCAGGGGTCTCCCGCTCTTGGACCAGCCGTTGGTAGGCTGTCTTCAGCATGGGATGGATCTTGGTAGCTGCTTGTCTTTCTTCTGTCACGAGAGGGGTCAGGAGTCTTCGGACCAGGTCCGTGTTTGTCCCTATTATAAGGGAATTCTTGTTGGCTCCAGGCGGCTTAGGACACACAACTGCCAGGGTGTCAAACACTTCGGCCTTCCCAGCCACGGATGGGTCAAAGGTCATTTGGATGGGAAGGTAGCCGTCGTAAGGGAAACTCTGGGTTCCAATTCCCCATATTTCCAGCTCCTCTATCTTCTGGATAGGCAGATGACTCAGGTGCCTGTCGTAGAAGTCCCGGTATAGTAGGGTCACTTGTGCCCCGGTATCCAGGAGGCCCCTGGTGTAGACTCCCTCCACTTGAATGGGCACTATAGGGGATGGGCCTACCAGCTTCTCTGGATATGGTCCGGCAGGAGCCGCCTTCTTCAGACCTTTTCCCTTTGGACTCTCTCTTGTCCTATTCCCTTTGGACTTGAACCTTTCTTGAGCCTGGTATGCACTGACTTCCCCCCTTTTAATGGGTGTAGGAACCTGCTGAGGCGTACTATTATTTTTCTTGGGTGGGCACCCCCTTTGGGGGGTGCCGTGCCTCTCCTGAGGGGTCTCCCCCCTTCTTCTTGGAGTATAGCTTTGTTGAGGGGTATTGCGTTTCCCCTTTGGTGTTCTATCTCTCTTTTTGTTTTTCTTCGCATTCAGCTTGGAGTTTACTGAAGATGGTGGGCACCCGGTTGACTCCTTCACCGGGGCCCTCTGGAGTTTCCCGCCGGCTTGCGGTTGTCTGGTCTCTTCTTCTTCGGACTAGAACATGTGCCTGCAATGTGGCCAACTCCCCCACAGTTGAAGCAGACTATATCTCCCCATTCTTGTAAAGGTTCGGGTGCTAAGGCAATCGGGAACAATTCCTTCCTTGGACTTTCCTTCTTCTTGGGACACTCTGTGTCTTTTGCTATCAGAGAGGTCAATATCTCTAACACCTTGGACATCTGAGTTTTTAGGGTGTCTATCTCCGCCTCTCTTTCAGGGGTCATTACTGGATTGACCAGCACCTGTGCGGGTACAACAATTGTCTTATCCTTCTGCTGGTCCTGTTGCAGCGCCTCCTCATCTCTGATAATTTTTATTAAATCAGCATAAGTCAGCAACATTCCTCCTCCCAAGGTTTTCAGGTGCAGCCAGACTGGATCGGAGCGTAGCGCTCCCTTTAAGACTTGCTTCATTCTTGCCGCATCGGCATCTTGGGGCTTCATCCCTTTCTTTAACACAATCTTGCACAGCAGCCTGTTTAGCCTTCTGACATACTCGGAAAGTTTCTCCTCCGGTTTTTGGAAAGTGTGTTCAAACTGGTAGACCGTCTCTGTCACCTTGTCTAATTGACCAAACTCTTCCTGCAGCATAGCTAGACAATCCTGCGCCGTGCACCCTGCATTCCCAAACCGGAAACTTTTCACTGCTTCTGCTGCTGCACCTTTAAGGCTTTCTAACACTCGCTGCCTCTTCTGTGCTTCAGGCACCTCCCATGCCTCCACCGCCTGTAATGCCTGTTCCACCCAAGTATCAAAATCTTCTTCCCCTGCCGGGACAGGGAGCTTCCCTGAGAATATTTTTAGTCTCCGGTAGCTAGTTTCCACATGCACCGTACTTGTCTTCTGACATTTGGCTAGCAAATCCCCTATTGCATTTATCAGTTCTGGTGATATAGCAGTGGCCGATGCAGGTGCCACCGGGGGTGTCGCCCTGTCTTCTCTTTCAGGTGTAGTTCGGGCCACAGTCTGTGGCGATCCCGTAGGGGATGGTTCCCTTTCTACAGTTATTGCGTGCGCCAGCCTAAATGTTCTGTTGTCTGGCGTCCGCAGACACTTGTGCTTACAGGCCTCTGGCATCCCGTCCCAATATTCCACTAATGCGTATTGATATGAGATGTTTGGGTCTGTCTTCATGTCTATCACCCATGGTGTGTGATCTGGGGACACTGAACTCATCAGTTCCTCTACCGTCTCACTTGACCATTTCTCGCCAGGGAGACTAATGGCTATCGACTGTTTTGGCTCTGTATTAGCGGCTTTGCACCACTCTTCTACCGCTCTTGGATCCATGGGGTCCATGCCGGCACTTCTGGCGTTCGCTGCATCAGGATCCCGGACGAGAACCCCCACGTGTAGCGATACCTCCAACTAAGGAGGCCGCAGAATTAGATTTGGGCCCTGAGTGCAGCTCCGCCAACCCCCGGCAATAGGCTCTACCCCCTTCTGGCACAGCTAGTACTAACAATCAATGATATGTCCTATGCAATATAATAACTAAGCAAGGACACAGTAATGAATTGTAATAGGTAAAGTGTTTTACTCATTAATTCTCAATATGGATAAAGGGGTAACAGTAATCACAGTTCAAGATAATCACTCCTAAGGGCAGCGTCCTGCCACTCTAACACACTATATAGTAACACACGCTACAGGTGCGCCATACGGGCGACCGTTAACTAAGTGCCCTATGGCGCAGTAATCAAACACGCTAGAATCCCCACCAGGCCTGGTTCTAATATTTAAACTTAGTCCTTCTTTCTTCACCGGCAGGTCTGTAATGGTGGTGCACTTTAAACAGAGTATAACTTTGTAATCCAAGGGGTATGAAAATAACTTGTAGGCCACGGCAGTCTATAGGCCTATATACAGCAACAGTATCTTAGCTGGGCTTACGCCCTCTCACCCGCCGGACTACGGATCCAGTCCGGGAAACCTCCACCGGTCGTGTCACACACACTCGATCTCTCCAACGATCGGGCCCCCCGATCCGACAAGGCTGTAGCTCACAAAGTCAGATGCCACCCAGGCTCGCAGAGGGGAGGGTGGAAGGCTCTTTGGTGCAGAGCAAGGCCTCAGGCTTCAGGCCTTGCACTCCGACACAGGAGGATCCGTCTGCGAAGTCTCGTGTCCCCAAAGAGGCCGAGCCCGGCCTCGCCTCCTCCTTTTATAACCCCTCCCATGAGTCTCTGCGGTGGAACATCACAAGAATGGGGTTATGGGTAATGTAGTTTCTTCCCAATATAGGGGAATACCCCGCTACAAATATATTTGTTTAATTATTTAGCAATGTTATTGTACTGCCATAAACTGGTCAGTTGGCTGAACAAAAAAAAATGGATTTCTCCATCCTCATAATTTAGTTGATTGAAGGAAACCCAGCCGCTGGGACATTTTATACGGACACAGGGACCCGCTGCTGTATCTTCTTTGCAGGGATGCCCTGTCCTCTTCTTGTCTCTAAAATTCTGGCACTTCAATGGTCACCAGCTTTGGGTTTTCAGGCAGAATGATCTGTGAATGGGGGAGAGTCTGATCAGTCAGAGGATTCTCTTCCCATTTACAGATTGCATTACAGGCAGTGCAATTAATGAAAGAATTCTCAATTTCTCAATGAAAGAGAAGGGAGGAGGGGGCGTGCCCCATTATGACCATCTGTACTCCCTGAAAAGCTGAAGCCATCAACCATTGCAGTGCCAAAATTTCTGAGCCAGGAAGAGGAAGGGGCATCCCTGCAGCAAAGATTTATCCAGGATCCAACTGTTTGCACAACATGGGAAATACTAAATAACAGATATGTAATGTATCTAAAGCTGTAGGTATTTTTTTTTTTTTTTTTACTAAACTTCAATTTAGGGCTATAGTTGTGCTTTTGCATTGCTTGTGTTTGCATTTAGGGCCCATTCACACTGGATGCATTGAGGCTACTCTGTCAGCTTTCCAGTGCAGCCCCAATGCATAGACAAGGCTAAATGGCTTGTTTCAAATGGTGTCAGTTGGTGTACGCTGAAATAAAGTACCGCATGCAACCACATCACTATGCCACTATGGTGAATTGATCTGCATTGAAATGTGCCATTTCAATAAAGTTCTGTGAAAAACAGTGCAATGCGCCAGGGTCGGCACATCAGCACTGTGTCTCCCGGTGCACCCCAACGTGCACTTGGAATAAAATTCTGTGAAAAAATAAAAGCAAACATTGCAATTGGCCAGGGTCAGCGCATCCGCAATGTGTCTCCCAGTGCACACCAATGGTCGTTTGTTCAGTGCGGCTCACTGGTATGAACAGTCTTTAAGTGGTATGCTAAGTTGTTTTTAAGCTTTTAAGTATATGTTTAAATTTATTTTCAGCTTAATACTGTTAATGCACTTAGAATAGAACTTACCAAAACCCAAAACCAGAAATGTAATATATTGCAGTTTACTGGTCCTTAAGTGGTGGCTGCTTTAGTTCTCCTTTTTTTAGGCTTTTTTTCCCTTTTAATTCCACCTGGTGATCCTGCCAGGCACACGCCTCGTTAGGGTGTCTCCACGCTGTGTAAGAGCAACATAGACACCGTTAAAAAGCAGCATTGTCATTCTGGAAGAGGGTAATGATAGATGAAGATGGACGGGTGAGATTTGGGCCACTTTCACACTGGTGCAATAGTGTTTTTAAATGTGTTGTGTTCAAATTTAATGCAATGCATATGTGGTTTACATGCGTTTTTGCATGCTTTTTTTTAGGCTGTTCGCTGGTTGTTAGAAGCCGGCACCTGCTGGCATCCTTAACAACCAGGGAATAGCTGGCTGTTAAGCAGCCAACACTTGCTGGTGTCCTTAGCAACCAGTGGATAGATACACATACAATGCTCTCCCTGTGCCTCCATGGTGGTTACCCCCAGCTCCTCTCTGCATAGGCTCGTCATAAGCAGGTGTCAGTCCAGCCAGCAGTGCAGAGAGCGGCTAGGCACAGCAAACACAGAGCGAGATCGCCATCACCACCAATGGACATCAACTGCGGAGAGGGGGAGGAGTCGGGAACTCTTTCAGCTAGGGTGGCTCTGCGAATGTCAAAGGAAGGAGAAGGGGGTGGCCGGACTGACTCCTTAAGATGAGGAGACCAAGTGGGGAGGAGATGGGGTGATCACCATGGAGTCACAGGAGGGAATTGTATGTGTAGTTATCTACTGGTTGTTAAGGATGATGGCAGGTGCTGGCTCCTTAACAATCAGCATCTCTTAAAAAAAATATGTCATGTGACCCAAAAAACACACCCTCTGTGCACTTTTTGGTGCATTTTGTGGTGCATTTTTAAGCCTAACTCCTCTCCCCCTCCTTTTTTGTGGCACCGGCATTGTAACCGTGGGCACCCGGCTGTGGCTTCACAACCGGGCGAGCACTGCACATGCGCTAGCTGCGCATTGTGAATGGCCGGGCAATCTTCTGGAACCTGTGACGTGTCCCAGAAGATTTTAGGGAGGGAGGGGGGAGAGGTGAACTTCATTCCGGCGCCATGGCACCAGGGGAGGAACGGGGGGCTAGGTGCTTGTCAAAACTGGCATGCCAAATGTGGCATGTCAGCGGGTCACCAGTACTTAAAGCTGACGTTCCATTTTTGGGTGGAACTCCGCTTTAAAATAGAAGGTGTGTTTTTGGTGTTCTATTGAAAAACACACCATGCTGGTGCCACGAAGAGGAGGAGGAGAGGAGCGAGGCTTCGTATGCCCTCATTGCTGGACCGTGGGACAGGTGAGTGTCTGTTTATTAAAAATGGGTGGAACTCCGCTTTAAGTCAATAATGCACCAAAGATGCAGCATGACTTTTCAAAACACAGGGCAAACACAGCGCAGCAATGTGAAAAGTTACATAGGATTTAAAGGGGAATCATTTTGATGTGCTTTTGTTGTGCTGAAAAGGTGCGTTCTATTGAGGCAAAAGCACACCAGGGTGAAAGGGCCATTACTGGAAGGATGAACGGGTGAAAATAAAGGGGAAAACGCCTAAAAAAAGAAAGGGCAGAAGATGCAGTATGCAGGACTTTTGGTGCGTTTTCAGAAAATGCGCCAAAAATGCAGGGCATAATAGAAGTCCATGGGAAACAGCGGATAAACTGCTGCACACGCGCTGCTGCCAAACTTCATTGTGAAAGTGGCCTAAAGTATTGGTAAACTGCAATACGTTACAGTTTTGCTTTTGGGTATATATATACTGTGTATATATATATATATATATATATATATATATATATATGTTTTTAAGCATATAAAAGAGCAGGGTTGATGTGTTTTCCCATACATTTACACTTTAAGGGGTCCTACAGAGCAGGTTCATTTCTCATTTGTCAAACAAATGTCCTCTGTGTCTGGCCCTTGAAACCCTGTCTGGGAAGCCCCTGAAACCCAAACACCCTTTGTACATCATTTTTGTCTTGAGCCCCTGGAATCCCAGAATACCGTGCAAGAGATCGTATTAGCTGCTGAGGCCAGAGGACTGACTGTTCTGGAATACTCTCACTTCTCTTTTTTTCTTCCAGGAATGTTGCTGTCATGATTCATCAACCTTCATTGCAAAACAAGAAGTTGTAACTTACCCCTTCGTTCAAAATAGTTTGCAACACGTGGGATCAGCATAGTCTGCGTTCGCAGAAGACACAAAGTATGCAAAGCATTTCATTCCCTAAGGAAATGTCAGTCTTTTTCTAGATATTATTTCCTTCTACGCGTATTCCGCAGGTCAATGTATATTTTAGAACAAGACATGAGAAGGCATGATCACCGTTTACTATTCCACAGAAAGGTATTTCAATAGAAGAATATATGTATGATTAACCTGTACACAGAGTATGTATGTATGTATGTATGTATGTATGTATGTATGTATGTATGTATATATATATATATATATATATATATACACTACATTACCAAAAGTATTGGGACGCCTGCCTTTACACGCACATGAACTTTAATGGCATCCCAGTCTTAGTCCGTAGGGTTCAATATGGAGTTGGCCCACCCTTTGCAGCAATAACAGCTTCAACGCTTCTGGGAAGGCTGCCCACAAGGTTTAGGAGTGTGTCTAAGGGAATGTTTGACCATTTTTCCAGAAGCGCATTTGTGAGGTCTGATGTGGATGAGAAGTCCTGGCTTGCTGTCTCTGCTCATATTCATCCCAAAGGTGTTCTATCGGGTTAAGGTCAGGACTCTGTGCAGGTCAGTCAAGTTCTTCCACCCCAAGTTCATGTGTGTTTAAAGGCGGGTGTCCCAATACTTTTGGTAATTCAGTGTATACACACACACACACATGTACTATATATACACATATATATATTTATATATATATATATATATATATATATATATATATATATATATATACACACAGTATCTCACAAAAGTGAGTACACCCCTCACATTTTTGTAAATATTTTATTATATCTTTTCATGTGACAACACTAAGGCCTGGTTCACACAGGGGCGGCACGACTTCGGGGGCGACCTCGGCGGCGCGATCTCAAGACGACTTCTGTATAGAAGTCAATGCAAGTTGCCCTGCGTCGCCCCCAAAAGTAGTACAGGAACCTTTTTCTAAGTCGGAGCGACTCAGGTCGCTCCTATTAGAACGGTTCCATAGCACAGACCGGGACGCGACTCCTCAGGCGACCGAGTCGCCTGAGGAGTCGCCCCTATGTGTACCGGGCCTGAAGAAATGACACTTTGCTACAATGTAAAGTAGTCAAAAGTGAGTACACCCCTAAGTGAAAATGTCCGAATTGGGCCCAAAGTGTGAATATTTTGTGTAGTCACCATTATTTTCCAGCACTGCCGTAACCCTCTTGGGCATTGAGTTCACCAGAGCTTCACAGGTTGCCACTGGAGTCCTCTTCTACTCCTCCATGACCACATCACGGAGCTGGTGGATGTTGGAGACCTTGCGCTCCTCCACCTTACTTAGGGGTGTACTCACTTTTGTTGCCAGCGGTTTAGACATTAATGGCTGGGTGTTGAGTTATTTTGAGGAGACAGCAAATTTACACTGTTATACAAGCTGTACACTCACTACTTTACATTGTAGCAAAGTGTCATTTCTTCAGTGTTGTAACATGAAAAGTTATAATAAAATATTTACAAAAATGTGAGGGGTGTACTAACTTTTGTGATATACTGTTTATATATATATATATATATATATATATTGTGAGGGGGTTAGCTCGGCAGCGGGTGTGTGTGACCCCCGGGATGGGCTCCCCACACAAAAACAGGCCCAGCAGACGGAGGTTGTGGTTTTCAAAATCAAAAAGGTGCGGTTTATTTTCTATTTACAGTGACAAAAACACAGCAAGGCAAAAGAAACATAAACAAAAAATAAATCCTGGTCAACTTGACCTCTGACTAAACATACAGGTTTCCTAACTAACAACTGGGATCAGCCTAGTGCTGTCCTAGTCCCTAAGTCCCTGGTTTTAAATGTCCAAGCAAATAGCCACACAGGCTTTCTCTCACCGCACAAGGGTTCACTCTCTCCAGGAAGTCCACACAGGTCTGCTTCCAGGCATGAGCTAACACCTAATGAATCTGGGAGTTCTTATAGAGGCCTAAATGAGCTGACAAGCTTCAGCTGGCCTCATCAACTCCCTGTCTGTACGACGCCCCACACTCTCCCTAGAGGTATGAGTCATCCATGAGCCCACTAGCCTTATACAACTCTCCACCTAGTTGTATAAGTCGGCGTAAAGCCTGAATCTGGGCGAAATATATCTACCCCCCTGGATGCAACCAGGTGACTTTACCTTCCTGCTGTCACATACCCCCCCCTCTTGTTTTAACCTCGGGGTTGGAACACCAGCAATCAGGCATTCATGTACTCGAGACAAAGCATCCACATTCCTCATTTGAACGCCCGGGCGATGCTTTACTGTGAAGTTGAATTCCTGTAGGGCCAGGAACCACCTATTCACTCTTCTATTTGTCTCCTTGTTTTGAGCCATCCACTTTAACGGAGCGTGATCCGTAACCATGTCAAAGTGCCTACCTAGCAGGTAGTACCGAAGGGAATCTAGAGCCCACTTCACCGCTAAACACTCCTTTTCAACGGTGGCGTAATTTACCTCATGGGACTTCAACTTCCTGCTGAGGTAAATGACTGGGTGCTCTTCCCCGTTCCAGACCTGGGACAATACTGCTCCTAACCCCACATCTGACGCATCACTTTGTACGACAAAGTCTTTAGAGAAGTCGGGTGAGTACAACACTGGCTGGCTACATAAGGCTTGTTTCAAGAATTGGAATGCTGCCTCAGCCTCGGGGGTCCATTTAATCATGACCGACCCTTTCCCCTTCGTCAGGTTGGTTAGGGGCACAGCCTTAGAAGCAAAGTGGGGAATGAATCGCCGATAATACCCAGCGATTCCCAGAAAGGCTCGTACCTGCTTCTTGCTGTTGGGACGTGGCCAACTCTGGATGGCCTCGACTTTGTTGAGTTGGGGTTTTATTACTCCCCTCCCAATGGTGTACCCAAGATATTTGGCCTCCTCCTGCCCAATGGTACACTTCTTGGGGTTAGCCGTAAACCCCGCTTCCCGAACAGAGTCCAGGACTGCTTGCACTTTTGGCAGATGTGAGGCCCAATCTGTGCTATGGACAATTACGTCATCCAGGTAAGCCGCAGCATACTTCCGATGGGGCCTCAGCATCTGGTCCATTTTCCGCTGGAATGTGGCCGGCGCATTCTGTAACCCGAACGGCATTCTTTTATATTGGAACGCCCCGTCTGGGGTTACAAATGCGGTTTTCTCTTTGGCCGACTTGGCCAGGGGGATTTGCCAATACCCTTTTGTGAGGTCAAGAGTCGTCATGTATCGGGCTGTTCCCAGCCGGTCGATCAACTCATCTATACGTGGCATGGGGTAGGTGTCAAATTTTGTAACTTTGTTCAACTGACGAAAATCGTTACAAAATCGCCAGCTCCCATCCGGTTTAGGCACCAACACAATGGGACTAGACCAATCACTTTGGGACTCCTCTATCACCCCTAAGTTCAGCATTTTCTGTACTTCCTCCCGTATTGCCTCCCGTCGGGCCTCTGGGATCCGATAGGGTTTTAACTTCACCCTTTCACCGGGCGGGGTAATAATGTCATGCTCTACCCCAGATGTTTGTCCCGGCAGCTCAGAGAATACCTCCTTGTTGCGAAGCACAAACTCCTTAACCTCCTGTTGTTGGGGTTGTGACAAGGTGGCTGCGATTCCAACCTCAGGAATCACGCAACCAGTTTGAGCTGGTGACCAAGTGTCTGCGACTAGGGACTCTCTATCCCTCCAGGCTTTCAACAGATTAACGTGATAGATCTGTTCGGGCTTTCGCCTTCCTGGTTGTCTGACCTTGTAATTCACTTCGCTCACTTTTTCCATTATCTCGTAGGGGCCTTGCCATTTGGCAAGGAATTTACTTTCAACCGTAGGGACAAGTACCAGTATCCTATCCCCCGGGGAAAAGGTACGGGTCTTGGCTCCACGGTTGTACACTCTCTGCTGTGCTAACTGCGCTTGGGCCAAATGTTCCTTCACGATGGGCATTACCTGTGCAATTCGGTCTTGCATCAGGGCGACATACTCAATCACACTCCTGTGGGGAGAACTCTCACTTTCCCAAGTTTCCTTGGCAATATCCAACAGCCCTCTTGGGTGTCTCCCATACAGTAACTCAAAGGGGGAGAATCCCGTAGAGGATTGGGGCACCTCCCTAATAGCAAACATCAGATAAGGAAGTAGACAGTCCCAATCCTTTCCATCTCTATCCACCACTTTCTTCAACATTTGTTTTAGGGTTTTGTTGAATCTTTCAACCAGCCCATCGGTTTGGGGGTGATACACAGATGTACGTAATTGCGTCACTTTGAACAATTTACACAGCTCCTTCATAACCCGGGACATAAAGGGTGTACCTTGGTCCGTAAGCAGTTCTTTACAAATACCCACCCGGCTAAACACAAGAGATAGCTCTTTGGCTATGGTTTTGGCCGAGGTATTTCGGAGAGGGATCGCTTCTGGATAACGGGTGGCATAGTCCATTATAACTAATATGTACTGGTGCCCCCTAGCGGACTTGATTATAGGTCCTACCAAATCCATGGCGATCCTCTCAAACGGGACCTCAATGATGGGTAGAGGGACCAGCGGGCTACGGAAATGTGGCATCGGGGCCGACCTCTGACACACAGGGCAGGAGGAACAATAATTTTCTATGTCCTTCATCACCCCCGGCCAATAGAATCTCTGTAATACCCTCTCTCGGGTTTTCTCTGTCCCCAGATGACCTCCAAGAATGTGCCCATGGGCCAACTCCAACACCAACTTCCTGTAAGGTTTGGGCACCACAAGCTGCTCAACGGTTTCTTCTGCCCTTTTTGCCACCCGATACAGTAGGTCCTTCGCTACGCTGAAGTATGGGTAAGTGCAGGTATTATCTGGGTTCACTAACTCGCCATCTATTTTCACTACGTTTTCCCGTGCCTTTATTAGGGCGGGGTCTTTCAACTGTTCTGTGGCAAAGTTTTCCCTGTGAACCTCAAGATCAGAAAACTCCACAGACGGTAGGTTTTCGTCTGAGGAGGTGGGCTCCTCTCCAGTTTCTTGAGTCTCCCCTGCCAATACTGACAAGGGAAATTCCGGAGAGTCCTCACCACTCTCAGGGGAGTTCTGGCTATCACATTCCTGGTACATAGGGGCACCAGTGGGGGGCTCAGGATCATCCCACAGTTCCCAGAACTTCGGAAAATCCCTTCCCACAATGGCGTCATGCGGTAACTGAGATACTAAGCCCAATGGATGAGAGAGGGTACCTTTGGGGGTCTCGAAACACACTGTAGTCACTGGATACTCTCGGGTGTCCCCATGCACACAAATAACAGCTACCTTGCTATTCCCAGAGACCTCTGTTTTAACTAACTCAGCCTTTATCAGGGTCACAAGGCTACCTGAATCCAGCAATACCACAACATTTCTACCATTAACACACATTTTGCATAAATGTTTCTCAGTTCCTCGAATGGCAGTGCATGCGACTGTCGCACACAGCGACTGACGTCTGCCCGTCAGAAAGTCACACTGCATGGGTTCCTCCACAACCGGGCAATTTGCTGCAATATGTCCCGCTTGCCGGCAGCGGTAGCAAACGATCCTTCTTGCCGCCTCTTGAGCCGCTGATTTCCTAGGCTGTTCTCGCCAAACTTGGGGTAGAGCTCCCACCCTCTCACTCTCTCCACCCTTACCCCTTGGAATCATCTTATCCGCCCCTGGGGATGGTCTGGTCTTAGGGTGGAAAGTCCGAGTGTCTCTGGAAGAGGCCGTCAGGTTCTCTGTAGCCAAGTATTTCTCCACACGATCCACAAGACCATCGGCCGTCTCTGGGTCTCCATGGCTTACCCACTTTTGGATGGCAGTAGGAAGAGCTCTCAAAAACCGATCCATTACAACACGTTCCACAATCTTTGGTGCGGACAAAGTCTCTGGCCGTAGCCACTTTCTGCTCAGGTGAATGAGATCATACATTTGAGACCTGGGGGGTTTTCCAAGCTGGAAAGTCCAGTTATGCACACGCTGAGCCCGGACAGCCAGGGTGACACCCAGCCTTGCCAATATTTCAGCTTTTAGCATCACATAGTCTTTTGCTTGGTTAGGCTCCAGGTCATAGTAAGCTTTCTGCGATTCACCAGTTAACAGAGGAGCCACCAGTCCAGCCCACTGCTCCTCAGGCCACTTTTCTCTTTCAGCAGTCCTTTCAAATGTGGTCAAAAATACCTCTGGATCATCCTCTCCAGTCATTTTTGTCAATAAACGACTCACCCCAAAGGACGCGGTATTAGTGGGACGGCTTTCCTCACTGGTCTGCGGACGTTGCTGCATTACTGCTTCCATCTGTTGTTGTAGTCTCTGCTCTTGCCTCTGCAATAGGTCTATGAAGCGGGCCTCAGATTGCTGCTGGGCTTGTTGCTGAGCCTCCAGACTCTGTTGCAAAGTTGCGTTTGTCTGCTGCTGGGCTGCAAGGCTCTGTTGTTGAGCTGCAAGGCTCTTTTGCAAACCTGCATTTGTCTGCTGTTGATTGGCATTTGCTAGAGCCAGCTGTTTCAGTATCTCCTCCATGCTGGCCTAAAAAAAACTGCCACTGGTTCTCCACCAACTGTGAGGGGGTTAGCTCGGCAGCGGGTGTGTGTGACCCCCGGGATGGGCTCCCCACACAAAAACAGGCCCAGCAGACGGAGGTTGTGGTTTTCAAAATCAAAAAGGTGCGGTTTATTTTCTATTTACAGTGACAAAAACACAGCAAGGCAAAAGAAACATAAACAAAAAATAAATCCTGGTCAACTTGACCTCTGACTAAACATACAGGTTTCCTAACTAACAACTGGGATCAGCCTAGTGCTGTCCTAGTCCCTAAGTCCCTGGTTTTAAATGTCCAAGCAAATAGCCACACAGGCTTTCTCTCACCGCACAAGGGTTCACTCTCTCCAGGAAGTCCACACAGGTCTGCTTCCAGGCATGAGCTAACACCTAATGAATCTGGGAGTTCTTATAGAGGCCTAAATGAGCTGACAAGCTTCAGCTGGCCTCATCAACTCCCTGTCTGTACGACGCCCCACACTCTCCCTAGAGGTATGAGTCATCCATGAGCCCACTAGCCTTATACAACTCTCCACCTAGTTGTATAAGTCGGCGTAAAGCCTGAATCTGGGCGAAATATATCTACCCCCCTGGATGCAACCAGGTGACTTTACCTTCCTGCTGTCACAATATATATATATATATATATATATATATATATATACAGTACATGTGTGTGTGTGTGTATATATATATATATATATATATATATATATATATATATATATATACACACACTATATTACCAAAAGTATTGGGACGCTCGCCTTTACACACACATGAACTTGGGGTGGAAGAACTTGACTGACCTGCACAGAGTCCTGACCTTTATATATATATATATATATATATAAAAAAATAAAAGTATGTAGAACATTTGAGCCATGTATGGACAGGCTCAATGTAGCTAAGTTTACCGATCGATCAACTTGGGTACAACCAGCAACCAGCCTGTTGGATTTTACATGCGGTGGGGAGGCGGGGGGAGAACACAATGGCTCAGCGGGAAGGATTCTCCCATCAACACTGACTGTGGTTGCAGGAAAGAAAGTCACTCTGTCTATGGCTAGCTTTAGCGATGATGTGATAAATAAATAAAATTATTTATTAAATTAAATAAATAAAATAAAAAAACAGGAATAGCTGCACTCAACTTATCTGAACTGAAAATAAATAGAACCATATAAAAATATGTTGCACTACCCCTTTAATAATTACTATGGTGTTCACTAAGTCAACATAGTATTGAGCGTACCAATATATGTTATCAGACATTGTCATACAAAAAGTGCATATATACAGTATGAACAGATTCCACTTTAAGTATTTATCCAGTGAAAGATAGTGAAAAAACATCACTCCAAGCCTATGCCACCTCTTGTACTTTCCATCACTAAAGTGCTAATCCACTCCTTACCAGAGAATAGCTATCCTTAAAATCATAGTGATGACATCAACAGCTAGTCTCCACCCAACACGTTTCGTCACAGGGGACATTGTCAGGAGCCAAGTGAATATATATATATACCTTTTAAGCAGAATTCCTGTTTATGAAAAGGCAGCCCACATCCCCATCCCATGCCAGTAGAACACCCACTCATTTATTTGAATAAATTCCTTATGTTTTGGGGTCTTTTGGCTGGTTGCATAAAATTCTCGGGTCCTCTTCCTCTTCTCCCTGAGTGCTGCTCTCCACTATATTATACCATGAACCTATGCTGATGTGGTTAAACACCCCAGGGGGCAGGTCCATGACACTCTGGACTCACAGGAAGTGGATTGACACTGGCTTCCATTCAAGCATGTGACAATGTTGGGGAATATTTTAGCGAGAGCTTCTTTTTTTCTACAATATACTGTGTTCTTTTTTTTATTTTTATTTATTTTTTATGAAACTGTTCTGCTTTAAATAAAATATCTTCTGGAAATACACAGATAGACATATATTATAGCAGAAAGAAGGAATGGAAACATCAGTTTTACTGTTTAAAACAATTACACAGTATCTGTAAAAATTGAATATCAAAGTCCTTGAGGTGCCTCCAGACACATCACCTCCATCAGCTAAACAAAGACTATGATATGAATCTGTTTGTATGACTTATCAGTTATTGCTGTAATTTGCAGGAGTGTCCCTAAGGCCCCTTTCACACAGGATTTCTAAGAATGTATAAATTATAAAAACATTTGAATAAAAACTGATCAAAAATGAATATATTTTCCCTTTAACCACTTCAGCCCCAAAATAATTACCCCCTTCCTGACCAGAGCACTTTTTGCGATTCGGCACTGCGTCGCTTTAACTGACAATTGCGCAGTCGTACGACGTACCCAAACAAAATTGACGTCCTTTTTTCCCCACAAATAGAGCTCTCTTTTGGTGGTATTTGATCACCTCTGTGGTTCTTATTTTTTGCGCTATAAACAAAAAAAGAGCGACCATTTTGAAAAAATAAGCAATATTTTTTACTTTTTGCTATAATAAATATCCCCAAAAAATAAATATAAAAAATAATTTCTTTCTCAGTTTAGGCCGATATGTATTCTTCTACATATTTTTGGTAAAAACAAATTGCAATAAGTGTATATTGATTGGTTTGCGCAAAAGTTATAGCGTCTACAAAATAGGAGATAGTTTTATGGCATTTTTATTTTTTTTATTAGTAATGGCGGCGGTCAGCGATTTGTATCGTGACTGCGACATTATGGCGGACACATCGGACACTTTTGACGCTATTTTGGGACCATTGTCATTTATACAGCGATCAGTGCTAAAAAAAATGCACTGATTACTGTGTAAATGACACTGGCAGGGAAGGGGTTAACCACTAGGGGGGCGAGGAAGGGGTTAAGTGTGTCCTAGGGAGTGATTCTAACTGTAGGGGGCTGGGATACAAGTGACACGACAGTGATCACTGCTCCCGATGACAGGGAGCAGTAGATCAATGTCCTGTCACTAGGCAGAACAGGGAAATGCCTTGTTTACACAGGCATCTCTCCGCTCTGCAGCTCTGTGACACGATCGTGGGACACCGGCGGACATCGAGTCCGCGGGTCCCGCGGGCACGGTCACGGAGCAGGTACGTTGCTTTGCCCACCTGAGCCGTTCTGCCGACGTATATAGTCGTTAGGTGGTCGGCAAGTGGTTAAGTGGCCATTTAGCACAAATCATGCTTAGTGGATATTTGCATTTATCATTAGCAGAATATTTTCTATGTTGAACATGTTATATACCGTATTAGAAAATTTCACAGAGTGCATAAGATGACATTTCTGAGTCGGGTATCTTGTCGTACCACAGGTGCTATCAGTACATAGTGCCTCCAGACAGGATTTAGACGCACGCAATCCAGTTTAACCACATTCATAAGTCACACGCCCCCGCCTCTCTCAGTCCTTGACTTATTTCATCTTTCTATGGAAATTCTCTTTTTTTTACAGTATCTGTCACCCAGCGTTAAGAAAACATCATATTTTAGTCTGCCAAGACAAATCTCTCCCTGGTGGAATAACTCAAATCGGTTTCTTAAAATTTGTGAAGCCAGATAGCTCCATGAAACCTGGTCACTGCACTATATTGCCTCATCCAGATCTTGTACAGTTGGGTTTTGGTGTGTCCTTCTTGAGAACCAGCCCTCAAATTTTTGTTGTCGGAAATACCGACAGCAAATGTCCGATGGAGCATACACACGGTTAGATTTTCTGACAACAAGTTCCCATCGAACATTTGTTGTCGGAAATTCCGACCGTGTGTACGCAGCATAAGCCTGACACTGCTCAAACAATACTTCTTTACAGCAAAAAGTTACTCCGAACAAGGGATGGGCAGAATGATTTTGCAGTAAAATTACTGATGTCACGGTTGGTAAAAATTTACCGAAGCAGAATCCTTTAGTTTCGCTCATTGCACTGCTTAGTTTAGAGAATAAAATGGCGATCCTTGCAATATTTTATGTCACGCTGTATTTGCGCAGTGGTCTTACACTTGTAGCGGTCTCACTCCCTTCACCTGTTTATCGGTTGTCCGATAGCTCTTGTCTAGGGGTATCTTGACTGCGAGTGTGAGATGCGCCACGGCCCAAGTCCTCCCCATGCCTCAGGGGAGGCGAAGGCCAGTACCTGTTGTTTTTTTTCCTCGGGCCTGTGTGTTTCTTTAAGAGCCAAGTCTGTTGTGCTGATACCTCCCTTTGCTCCCATTAACCAGAGTACCACACACCGATAAAGGTCCAACACTTGTTTATTATAGCACACGAATAAACAGTCCTTTGTCAGCCGACTGGTTGGGACCCAAATAACAGTTCAACACAGTGGGGTGAGTAGGTCGAGGCACAGTCCTAACAATCAAACTAAACCACTGTGGTTTCACCAGCGGTTGCTAAAGCCCATCGGCTTGAGAGAACTTAAATCTTCATAGTCTCTGCCAGCGACTCTAGAGAACAGGAACTGGAGTACCTTCGCTGCGTTGTGGCCCCTGTCAGGGGGAAAGCGTCCCTCCAAGAGAGTTACCAGAGGCCCCTCTGTCCCCGGGTTGATGCTGCTCCATGCTCTTCAAAAGGGTAACCTCTCCGGCCTCCTCGCCTCAGATACGGGCCCCATCCACCTCAGGGACCCTCAGACCCATCCACCCTTGCGGAGCCCAGTCAAAGTCACTGGACCCCAGGCCTCCGGTGTAGCACCTCACCCCAGGCTTAAGGTGCCTGAGATGGACTCCGACACGGCTCCAGCCAGGCCATGGGCACCTGGGCCGGAACTCCGGACCGCCAGTACCCAGGCCGAAGGTGCCTGGGTGCGGGATGAAAAAGAAAGCCCTCGTGGCGAGGGCGTCTACCCCTTTTATGCCCTACCCCCAGCAGGCACAGCAGGTCTCCCCGCCCCGCTGTACCACTGCCAGAGCAGGACAAAAAGGTGCAGCACTGTGACGGTGGCTCAAACTCGACCTGGGACAACAGCGCCCCCAAAGTCCTCCATGACTTAAATGGTCCAAATCTTCTCACAATTAGTGCAACCTGGATCAGGTGCTCCCCCTAGATTTAGACCCCAGCTACACTCTTTCACTAGTGATTTGACGCTGGTCCCCAGCGTCTGGCGCAAACCCATGTCTCCCAAGGAGTGGTAACATGAGCTCGACCCCAGAGGCCATCCCTCAATCTCAAACCCCAATTTTTGTGCCAAGACCTACTCGAGGGAAGGGAATATAAAATGATAAACCTCTCAATAAAACAGTCTGAACATGTACACATATAAACAATCCCTCCCATCACTGTCTAAGAACCACCCCATACTCAGCAGCCTTGACAGACGAATCTCCTGTAGAAGGGAAACAAAACACAACATCCTAACACATGTGTGTCGACTTGGAATGAATGGGTCTATCAGCCGAGAGGCCCATTCGCTCCAATGAGTAAGGTGGTGCAAGTATAAAAAAAATAAACAGACGTTGCGCAGCACTGCCACCTGGTGACAGTGCCGCGGTAATGACACTTGGTCGAATCTTCCAGACAACCTTCCTTATTCTGGCTGTGTCCCTACTCTGATTCTACCCCAAAGTTTTTGTCTTTGATGCATGGAAAAAGAGGGAGAACAAACAAAACAGCTCCCATTTCTCCAAATAGTAGAAAAGCCCAAATAAAAAACTAGGGCACAGTCCTTGTGTTCAAGGGAGTTCCACAGCAAACAAAAGTGTAACAGCACACAGGAGTCCTTCCTCTCCTACAAGTAAAACTTCGGATGCGGCAAGAACAAGGGCTTCAGGTGCTTATCAAAAGTTTCAACGTTGTACTCAATGTCCTCTCCATCCTTCCGGCAGATAAGCACCTTGTCTGCATGGATGTGCCGACCCAGCATCCACTCCGCTTTGCAGTCCCTGAATTGCTTAGACACAGAGGGTGAACATGACAGGTATCGGCGAGCATGAGGCACTTTGAGTTTCTCCCAGACAAACTCATCGTACCACCGCCGCAAGACTTCGACTTCAAAAAGTAAGTCCCGAGGCAAATATGGGTACTCCCATCCATATTCACGGGCAACCCTCTGACAAAAGAGCTGCTGTAATCGGGCCAAAGGTGGCATCGTGGCCCGCTCTCCTTCTCCAGGCGGAATGATGGCTTCTGGATGCCGAGGTACTTTAACTACCTCCTGAGATTTAGGCCTTGGCGGCCGCAGTGATGCACGCTGTGTTCCCGCTACCGGGCCGGATGATGCTGCGGGTGATGGAGGAACAAGCAGAGGACTGGGCTTTCTCGCAAGCTCCGGGGCTTCTACCCGGGGTGTACTTTCTCCTGTGGACATAGGTGGATCCTGTGGCGCACGTAGCAATGGCATTTTGTCCCAGCCCTTGCGCTGAAATAGTTCATCAATCTCACCATCATCTCCACAGTCCGACAGCGACTCTAGGTCGGAGGTGTCGTACATCTCTGCGGGTAGGTAATTCCCAGTAGACACGGAACCACCCTCCCTGGCGGGCTCCACCGACTGTGGACTCCCGAAACCTCCAACCAACACCAGAGTCCCAACCCCTGGCTCACCTGGGCCTTTGGAAGAACAGGGATGTCCAGGACTCTTCCGACTGGATCCATCCAGGCCAGGCAAGCAGCGGGGCGAAGCTCGACCACGACCACAGGATGCCTGTACCAGGCCGCCTTTCCTCTTCGGAGGTGGGAGCAGGAAGCTTGTGGTGACTGAAGCAGCATCCTCTGATTTTTCTCTCTCTGTCTCTGGTTGGGCAGTCACATCGCTCTGGTCAGTGCGTACGGGAACCTCCGCAAAGGCCCGGCTCTCCCCTTCT
Organism: Rana muscosa; assembly: GCA_029206835.1. Taxonomy (NCBI): domain Eukaryota; kingdom Metazoa; phylum Chordata; class Amphibia; order Anura; family Ranidae; genus Rana; species Rana muscosa. The sequence goes on from CM055118.1 coordinate 296,657,155, forward strand.
GGAGTAGCGGTACCTGTGAGGCAGTTGAGGCGAAGGGCCCGGGGCCTTACTGTGGATGGCTCCACCTCGAATAAGAACTCTTTGCATGCCTCGCAATGCCCGAATGGCTTCAGGTGGACCACCAGTCCCGAACATCCGGGACAGATCACGCCAAGGGCCTCCGTGTCTCTGCAGGTGTACAGAGCCAACTGCCCTCGGGGCCTAAGTCTTATCCCCGTGTCTGTAAGCCGAGCAGCAAAAGCAGTCATCTTCATGGGGTAGGGAACCGGAATCCACGGGGAACTTGAGGTCATCCCGACTATCTGCTGCTCCATCACGCACTGACCTCGCACCAGAGTCTCCACGTGTATCTCCCCACATGGCCAGACTCCTCCCATCATCTGCACGTTTTCGTGGGCTTCCAGCAGCCTCCGCCCACGAACTGCGCAGTTATGGGGTGCCTCATGGCGCACTGCAGTAAAAGACCCCACATGTAGTACGTCACACGGCTGGACTTTTCCCTCTTCTCGCTCTTCTGCATGGGCCTTTCCCGTCTTAGGGTCATGTCCACGACTTCGAGCAGGGATGCACTTTGGCCAGTAATATGGCCGACCCACTCGGAACTCCTCCGGGCAGCAAAGTTCAAACACAGACATTCTCAGTTCCATACTCAAAGCACACACGATCCCGGACTTACGAGCCCCCACGTGTAGCGGTCTCACTCCCTTCACTTGTTTATCGGTTGTCCGATAGCTCTTGTCTAGGGGTATCTTGACTGCGAGAGTGAGATGCGCCACGGCCCATGTCCTCCCCACGCCTCAGGGGAGGTGAAGGCCAGTACCTGTTGTTTTTTTTTCCTCGGGCCTGTGTGTTTCTTTAAGAGCCAAGTCTGTTGTGCTGATACCTCCCTTTGCTCCCATTAACCAGAGTACCACACACCGATAAAGGTCCAACACTTGTTTATTATAGCACACGAATAAACAGTCCTTTGTCAGCCGACTGGTTGGGACCCAAATAACAGTTCAACACGGTGGGGTGAGTAGGTCGAGGCACAGTCCTAACAATCAAACTAAACCACTGTGGTTTCACCAGCGGTTGCTAAAGCCCATCGGCTTGAGAGAACTTAAATCTTCATAGTCTCTGCCAGCGACTCTAGAGAACAGTAACTGCAGTACCTTCGCTGCGTTGCGGCCCCTGTCAGGGGGAAAGCGTCCCTCCAAGAGAGTTACCAGAGGCCCCTCTGTCACCGGGTTGATGCTGCTCCGTGCTCTTCAGAAGGGTAACCTCTCCGGCCTCCTCGCCTCAGATACGGGCCCCATCCACCTCAGGGACCCTTGGACCCATCCACCCTTGCGGAGCCCAGTCGAAGTCACTGGACCCCAGGCCTCCGGTGTAGCACCTCACCCCAGGCTTAAGGTGCCTGAGATGGACTCCGACACGGCTCCAGCCAGGCCATGGGCACCTGGGCCGGAACTCCGGACCGCCAGTACCCAGGCCGAAGGTGCCTGGGTGCGGGATGAAAAAGAAAGCCCTCGTGGCGAGGGCGTCTACCCCTTTTATGCCCTACCCCCAGCAGGCACAGCAGGTCTCCCCGCCCCGCTGTACCACTGCCAGAGCAGGACAAAAAGGTGCAGCACTGTGACGGTGGCTCAAACTCGACCTGGGACAACAGCGCCCCCCAAAGTCCTCCATGACTTAAATGGTCCAAATCTTCTCACAATTAGTGCAACCTGGATCATACTACCACCCAGGTGCTCCCCCTAGATTTAGACCCCCGCTACACACTTATTTGAATAAAAAATAAAAAAAACACTAAAGTTAGCCCAATTTTCTTGTATAAAGGTAAAGATGATGTTAAGCCAAGTAAATAGATTCCTAACATGTCATGCTTTAAAATTGCGCACGCTTGTGGAATAGTAACAAACTACGGTACTTAAAAATCTCAGATGTTTTACATGTTTTTTACAGGTTACCTTTTAAGAGTTAAGCCCTGTACACACGATCGGTTTTACCGATGAAAACAGTCCGATGGACTTTTTTCATTGGACAAACCGATTGTGTATGGGCCCCATCGGCCTTTTTTCCATCGGTTGTTTAAAAATAGAACATGTTTTAAATTTATCCGATGGAAAACAAAACGATAGCAAATTACTATCGTCTGTGGGGAACTCCATCGGATAAAAAAACCCATGCATGCTCAGAATCAAGTCGACGCATGCTCAGAAGCATAGAACTTAATTTTTCTTGGCTCGTCAGAGTGTTTTACGTCACCGCGTTTGGAACGGTCGGTTTTTTGACTGATGGTGTGTAGGCAAGACTGATGAAAGTCAGCTTCATCGGATTTCCGATGGAAAAATCCATCGGTTTAAAATCCATAGGAAATCCGATCGTGTGTACAATGCTTTACAGAGGAGGTCTAGCACTAGAATTATTGCCCTTGCTCTAACGATCGCAGTCATACCTCAAGTGTTTGGTTTGAAAACCGTTTACATATGCGGGCGCAACTTACGTATGCGTTGCTTCTGCATGTGAGCACGCGAGGTATGGGGCCCTTTACATTTATTTATTTATTTATTTTTTTTTTTACTTCATCATACAGGGAACTGCACCAATTTTCATATATCTGAACCAGGATCTGCACTGCCTGTTGTCTGTCCTTATATCTGACATATACAAAGAATCGCTGCCTTTTATGTGGTCTGCACTGGTTTTACTTCAGCTGCGGATCTAATTAGCAGGGTCAATGATAATCACATAGGTCAGACAAGCCACAGTAGGGAAGGCTTCAAAGGTCACTAGGTTATCATCACCCCTGATATGTCACACTCACTGACACTTGTCCTCAGGTCTGCAGCAGAGGATTCTGGGAAGAACAGCCTTGTGGTCTTGTTCTATGTAGAGACAAATGAGGATTAGTGTAGGACTGGTGGCACATGCATGAGCTATTCCAAGCATGCATGAAAGTGGCTCGTTACACGGGCCGTGCTACAATTACAAGGCACAGCTGCCATGTGTGGGTCCAGTATGTGAGTGCGTGTACAATGGCACAAGTGTCACTATTATACAAGAAAGCATACGGTGCACAACTATCTTTTGATGGGCAAAAATAATCCATGTGAATAGTCTGCACAGCAGAAAATAGACAAAAAATTCCAGTTCTGCAGGTTGCTTTTTCCGGTGACGTCTGTCGTGAAGATTGCTTCATGAAAAATGTATTTATTTATTACCGGCATTTACAGCACTTTACATACTGCACATTCACATCAGTTCCTACCCTCAAATAGCTTATAGTCTAATCCCACATATACTAGGGCCAATTAACACTACCAACATGTCCCTTGAGTGTGGAAGGAAACTGAAGAATACTTTCATAGAAGCTGTACTATCAGTTCCCACAAGTCAAAGTAATCTATAACTAGAGGAGGCAACCTATGTTTTTTTTTTGTAAGGGGCCCAGAGGTCCCCAGGGCCCTGGATGGCAACCCCCTTTTTTTTTATATTTTTTTTTGGGAAGGGGCCCGGAGGTCCCCAGAGGCCCGGAGGTCCCCAGGGCTCAGGATGGCAACCCCCCTTTTTTTTTTGTTTCTTTGTTTTTCTTTTTTCGTTCGTCTGCACCCCCGACCTCAACAATTCGGCGACAGCACCCCCCCGCTACTCAATTCGTGGGCCCCCCGCTTCTCAATGTGCGGCGGCAGCACCCCCGGTTCTCCTCTGCTCCAGGGGGCCCATGCCTGAAGCTGTGTAAGGGACCCCAAAATTCCTGATGGCGGCCCAGGCTATGATACCCAGCACTAGCACAAGGGGCACTTCTCATTAAATGTAAGTGTTGTCCCTTATGCTATATATTTATTTTTTTACCTAAACTTGGGATTTAAAGTGACTGTCACCTTTCAAAAAAAAATTAAAGTTTAGCTCCTACAATAGAAGATTGTAAATACTTATCTCTCTGCTGGGCAGTATGGAACACCGGATCCTGGCAAAGTCTTTAGCATTTCACAGTTTGGGGAGTGCTGGAATGCCTGTGTCCTCGCTGCACGTTGTGCTTTCTCTACCGGCTACTACTTCACTGCAGGACACAGTAGGTGCTGGTTGAAGGACCAACACTCTTAGAAATGTTGAATACTGAAGACTTTCCCAGATCCTGTACTGCTTTGAAGACAGTAGAGTTCAGACTCCACTGTAGGGATGAGCTTCGTGTTCGAGTCGAACATACGTTCGACTCGAACATCGGCTGTTCGATCGTTCGACGAAGATCGAACGATTTGGGCCGTTCGCGCCAAATTCGAGTGACGCGAACGGCCCACAATGCACTACGCCATCGCAGTGTCATCCAGGCGCTGTGATTGGCCAAGCATGCACTGTGACCCCGCATGCTTGGCCAATCACAGCGCCGGCAGCGAGGAGAGCAATGATTGGCCACAGGCAGGATGCCTGTGGCCAATTATTGCTGAGGGTGTTTAGTACACGCCCCACACTATAAAAGGCCGCCAGCACGGCGGCCTAGTGTAGTGTGTTCCGGAGCAGGGATAGAGCAGCATAGGCAGGGACAGTGACTTTTATTTCTTTCTTGCTTAACCTGGATTCCTTTAGTTTAGGGAAAGAGAAGGATAGGTAGGGAGAGTGTCAGTGTGTTTTGTGCTTGTGCTATATTGTGCTTAAAAAAAACATTTTTTCTAGGGACAGAAAACTGTAGGTAGGGAGAGTGTCAGTTTCTTTCACTGTCAAAGTCCTTGTTTCCAGGGACCTGGAAGGACAGTGAGTGAATTCTCCTTGTGCTAAATTGTGCTTAAAAAAAACATTTTTTCTAGGGACAGAAAACTGTAGGTAGGGAGAGTGTCAGTTTCTTTCACTGTCAAAGTCCTTGTTTCCAGGGACCTGGAAGGACAGTGAGTGAATTCTCCTTGTGCTAAATTGTGCTTAAAAAAAACATTTTTTCTAGGGACAGAAAACTGTAGGTAGGGAGAGTGTCAGTTTCTTTCACTGTCAAAGTCCTTGTTTCCAGGGACCTGGAAGGACAGTGAGTGAATTCTCCTTGTGCTAAATTGTGCTTAAAAAAAACATTTTTTCTAGGGACAGAAAACTGTAGGTAGGGAGAGTGTCAGTTTCTTTCACTGTCAAAGTCCTTGTTTCCAGGGACCTGGAAGGACAGTGAGTGAATTCTCCTTGTGCTAAATTGTGCTTAAAAAAAACATTTTTTCTAGGGACAGAAAACTGTAGGTAGGGAGAGTGTCAGTTTCTTTCACTGTCAAAGTCCTTGTTTCCAGGGACCTGGAAGGACAGTGAGTGAATTCTCCTTGTGCTAAATTGTGCTTAAAAAAAACATTTTTTCTAGGGACAGAAAACTGTAGGTAGGGAGAGTGTCAGTTTCTTTCACTGTCAAAGTCCTTGTTTCCAGGGACCTGGAAGGACAGTGAGTGAATTCTCCTTGTGCTAAATTGTGCTTAAAAAAAACATTTTTTCTAGGGACAGAAAACTGTAGGTAGGGAGAGTGTCAGTTTCTTTCACTGTCAAAGTCCTTGTTTCCAGGGACCTGGAAGGACAGTGAGTGAATTCTCCTTGTGCTAAATTGTGCTTAAAAAAAACATTTTTTCTAGGGACAGAAAACTGTAGGTAGGGAGAGTGTCAGTTTCTTTCACTGTCAAAGTCCTTGTTTCCAGGGACCTGGAAGGACAGTGAGTGAATTCTCCTTGTGCTAAATTGTGCTTAAAAAAAACATTTTTTCTAGGGACAGAAAACTGTAGGTAGGGAGAGTGTCAGTTTCTTTCACTGTCAAAGTCCTTGTTTCCAGGGACCTGGAAGGACAGTGAGTGAATTCTCCTTGTGCTAAATTGTGCTTAAAAAAAACATTTTTTCTAGGGACAGAAAACTGTAGGTAGGGAGAGTGTCAGTTTCTTTCACTGTCAAAGTCCTTGTTTCCAGGGACCTGGAAGGACAGTGAGTGAATTCTCCTTGTGCTAAATTGTGCTTAAAAAAAACATTTTTTCTAGGGACAGAAAACTGTAGGTAGGGAGAGTGTCAGTTTCTTTCACTGTCAAAGTCCTTGTTTCCAGGGACCTGGAAGGACAGTGAGTGAATTCTCCTTGTGCTAAATTGTGCTTAAAAAAAACATTTTTTCTAGGGACAGAAAACTGTAGGTAGGGAGAGTGTCAGTTTCTTTCACTGTCAAAGTCCTTGTTTCCAGGGACCTGGAAGGACAGTGAGTGAATTCTCCTTGTGCTAAATTGTGCTTAAAAAAAACATTTTTTCTAGGGACAGAAAACTGTAGGTAGGGAGAGTGTCAGTTTCTTTCACTGTCAAAGTCCTTGTTTCCAGGGACCTGGAAGGACAGTGAGTGAATTCTCCTTGTGCTAAATTGTGCTTAAAAAAAACATTTTTTCTAGGGACAGAAAACTGTAGGTAGGGAGAGTGTCAGTTTCTTTCACTGTCAAAGTCCTTGTTTCCAGGGACCTGGAAGGACAGTGAGTGAATTCTCCTTGTGCTAAATTGTGCTTAAAAAAAACATTTTTTCTAGGGACAGAAAACTGTAGGTAGGGAGAGTGTCAGTTTCTTTCACTGTCAAAGTCCTTGTTTCCAGGGACCTGGAAGGACAGTGAGTGAATTCTCCTTGTGCTAAATTGTGCTTAAAAAAAACATTTTTTCTAGGGACAGAAAACTGTAGGTAGGGAGAGTGTCAGTTTCTTTCACTGTGAAAGTCCTTGTTTCCAGGGACCTGGAAGGACAGTGAGTGAATTCTCCTTGTGCTAAATTGTGCTTAAAAAAAACATTTTTTCTAGGGACAGAAAACTGTAGGTAGGGAGAGTGTCAGTTTCTTTCACTGTCAAAGTCCTTGTTTCCAGGGACCTGGAAGGACAGTGAGTGAATTCTCCTTGTGCTAAATTGTGCTTAAAAAAAACATTTTTTCTAGGGACAGAAAACTGTAGGTAGGGAGAGTGTCAGTTTCTTTCACTGTCAAAGTCCTTGTTTCCAGGGACCTGGAAGGACAGTGAGTGAATTCTCCTTGTGCTAAATTGTGCTTAAAAAAAACATTTTTTCTAGGGACAGAAAACTGTAGGTAGGGAGAGTGTCAGTTTCTTTCACTGTCAAAGTCCTTGTTTCAAGGGACAGAGAAGGACACCTGAAGGTAGCCCTTATTGCTTTTTTCCCATCTCCCTGCAGGCCATCTATTAGAATGTCTGGAAGGCAAACAAGGAGAGGCAGACAGTCAGGAGGCAATAAAAGAGGGCAAGCAGGCTCTGTGTCTGGGGGCAACAGTGCTGGTCGTGGACGCGGTGCATTGTCATCAGCACATGGCCATGGGACACGCTTGTCCTTCTTTTCGGCAGCTGGACATGTTGAGCCACATCATGCCGAAGACTTGGTAGAGTGGATGACCAAGCCCTCCTCCTCCTCCTCATCCTCTCTCACCCAGGCTCAGGGTACTGGAAAAGCAGCTGCCAAAGCGTCCTCTTCCCTGGTATCAATGTCAGACTCATCATCAGTCACTCCTTCCCTAGACCCACCATGTCCTCCTCCTGAGGAGTCCCCCGAACTGTTTCAGCACAGTGTTGGGTACATGCTCCAGGAGGATGCCCAGCGTTTCGAAGGGTCTGATGATGAAACCCAGCTAGAGGAAGGCAGTAGCGTGAGAGCAGACAGAGGGGATGCTCAAGAAGGACACCAATCTGGCAGTCATGTTCCAGCAGCTGCAGCATACTGCCAGATTGGCTCCAGTGATGAGGAGGGAGGTGATGATGAGGTCACTGACTCCACGTGGGTGCCTAATAGGAGAGAGGAGGAGGAGGAGGATGAGGAGGAGGCACATCTCCAACGAGGCAGGATGCCCTTTGGTGGCCAGCGTAAGGGCAGTACACCGACGGAATCACACCGCAGAGCTCCGCCTGTGCAGGGCACTGCCTCTGCCCGTCATTCAAAAAGTTCTTTGGTGTGGGCCTTTTATGAGGCTAGTGCATCAGATCGCACAGCTGCTGTTTGCAACATATGTCTCAAGCGTATATCGCGTGGCCAAAACATCAGCCGCTTGGGTACCACATGCCTGACCAGACATATGTTGACCTGCCATGCAGCTCGTTGGCAAGCCTACCTCAAAGACCCACACCAAAGAACAAAGCGGACCTCTCCTTGCACCGCATCAGCTGGGATCTCCAACCCCACTATAACTTCAGTCCTCTCTGAAACATGCACTGAGAGGAATGAAGGTGTAGAATTAGGTGTGTCACAGCCAAGTACTTGCGGCCACTCTGCTAGCAGTACACCGACGTCCGATTCTAGCAGGCAAATTTCCCTGCCCCAGCTGCTGGACCGTCGAAAGAAGTTCACTCCCAGCCATCCACATGCCCAGCGGTTGAATGCTAGCTTGGCTAAATTGCTAGCGCTTCAACTGCTGCCTTTTCAATTGGTAGACTCGGCCCCCTTCCGTGAGTTTGTGCAATGTGCGGTTCCTCAGTGGCAGGTTCCCAAACGCCACTTTTTCTCACGGAAGGCTATTCCGGCTCTCTACCGGCATGTGGAAGGCAATGTCTTGGCCTCGCTGGACAGGGCGGTCAGCGGTAAGGTGCATATTACCGCTGACTCATGGTCCAGCAGGCATGGACAGGGACGTTACCTTTCTTTCACGGCCCATTGGGTCACTCTTTTGGCAGCTGGGAAGGATGCAGGACAAGGTGCAGTAGTGTTGGAGGTTGTCCCACCGCCACGCCTCCAAAATGCTACTACTGGTTGTGACACACCTCTCTCCTCCACCCCCTCCTCTTCTTCTTCCTCCATGGCCTCTTCCTGTGGTTTGTCCTATGAACCAGCGGTGCTCCGTAGCCGTTCACGGGGCTACGCAAGTACGCAGGCAAAAAGATGCCATGTCGTGCTTGCGCTGGTGTGTTTGGGGGACAGAAGCCACACTGGGGCAGAGGTCCTGTCTGCTCTGCAGGGCCAGGCCGAGAGGTGGTTGACGCCACGCCAGCTTAAGCCAGGAATGGTGGTTTGCGACAATGGCACCAACCTCCTCTCCGCCCTCCGACAGGGACAACTGACCCATGTGCCCTGTGTGACTCACGTCCTTAACCTGGTGGTGCAGCGGTTCTTGGGCAGGTACCCGGGCTTACAGGATGTCCTGAGGCAGGCCAGGAAAGTCTGTGTGCATTTCCGCAGATCTTATAATGCCAGTGCTCGCCTGGCTGAGCTGCAAAAGGAGTTGAACCTGCCCAAGAACCGCCTTATATGTGACATGCCCACCAGGTGGAACTCAACGTTGGCCATGCTGCAGCGGCTGCACACGCAGCAGAGGGCCATCAATGAGTACCTGTGCGACTACGGCACCAGGACAGGGTCAGGGGAGCTTGTTTTTTTTTCTCCACGCCAGTGGGGCATGATCAGGGATGCATGCACTGTCCTGGCACCATTTGAGGAGGCCACGAGGATGGTGAGCAGTGACAGTGCATGCATCAGTGACACTGTACCTCTTGTCCACCTGTTGGAGCACACGCTGCGTGGAATAATGGACAGGGCACTTGAGGCAGAACAGAGGCAGGAAGAGGAGGACTTCCTTGCCTCTCAAGGCCCCCTTTACCCAGACAGTGTTCCTTCTGTCCCACCCATCGCACAGGAAGAGGAGGAGGAGGAGGAGGAGGATTGTGTCAGCATGGAGGTGGAGGCTGGCACTCAGCATCATCAGCAGCAGTCTTTTAGGGATGATTTACAGTCCCAAGAAACCAGTGGACTTGTACGTGGCTGGGAGGAGGTGGCTGCGGATCATGTCGTCCTTAGTGACCCAGAGGACTCCGGAGCGAATGCCTCAGCAAACCTACGCTGCATGGCCTCCCTGATCCTGCAAAGTCTGCGGAAGGATCCTCGTATTCGTCGGATCAAGGAGAGGGACCATTACTGGCTGGCCACTCTCCTTGATCCACGGTACAAGGGTAAGGTTGCGGACCTTATGTTACTGTCGCAGAGGGAGCAGAGGATGAGACAACTCCGGGAGGCCTTGCAGAAAGGTCTGTGCAACGCGTTCCCAGAGACTGGGAGGTTACAAACTCCTGGTCCTGGACAACGAGTTGCTGAGGCTTCGGCCAGTCAAAGAAGGAGCGGTGGGGAAGGTGGCCGTCTGACCGATGCGTTCAGACAATTCTTTAGTCCGCAGCCCCAAAGTATGATCGGTTCCAGCAACCATCGCCAGCGTCTGATAAACATGGTGCAGGAATATCTAGGGGCAAGGTCAGACTTGGACACCTTCCCCACCGAAAATCCTCTGGCTTACTGGGTCTTGAGGATGGATCACTGGCCAGAGCTTGCACAGTATGCAATTGAGCTACTGGCCTGTCCTGCATCCAGCGTTCTTTCGGAACGCACATTCAGTGCTGCTGGAGGATTTGTCACGGATCACAGGGTGCGCCTGTCCACCGACTCGGTTGATCGACTGACTTTCATCAAGATGAACCAGTCTTGGATCACCACCAGCTACCACACACCTGATGCTGATATAACAGACTAATTGATTTTAACATGTCACATCCCTTCAAGACTGATGCTGATGCTGAGTGCCTGTGCTGTTATGTTGACTGGCTATCCTCCTCCTCCGAGTCCTCAATGATACGATTGATGATGATAGCTTGGAAGATCATTTTTGTTTATGGGTGCCGCCACCAGTGGCTAAGGCCCAATTTTTCAGCCCCTGTTTTACAGGGGCGTGTAATTACAATTTTTTTAGCAATAATTTGCCATAGGGCTCATTGCTGTGCTCCAAGTACAGTATCTGTGAGGGGTTGGAGTGTTGTGGCACCAGTGCCTAAGGCCCAATTTTTCAGCCCCTGTTTAACAGGGGCGTGTCATTACAATTTTTGAAGCAATACTTTGCAACAGGGCTCATTGCTGTGCTCCAAGTACAGTATCTGTGAGGGGTTGTAGTGTTGTGCCACCAGTGCCTAAGGCCCAATTTTTCAGCCCCTGTTCAACAGGGGCATGCAATTACAATTCTTGATCTAATAATTCACAGCAGGGTCCATTGCTGCACCCACCAAGAGTAACTCTGAGGGCTTACAGTCTTGTGGCAACGCCACCACCACCACCACCACGAAAGGCACAATTTTTCAGCCCCTGTTCAAAAGGGGCATGTAATTACAATTCTTGATCTAATAATTCACAGCAGGGCCCATTGCTGCACCCACCAAGAGTAACTGTCAGGGCTTACAGTGTTGTGGCACCAGCACCACCATCAAAGCCCCAATTTTTACTACCACTGTTCAACAATTATATGTAATTAAAATTCCTGATATAATAGTTGACAGCAGGGCGTTCCAGCACCAACCAAGAGTAACTGAGTGCTTACAGTGTTGTGCCAACACCAACAACTAAGGGGCCTATTTCTGCAGAGTATATACGGCAGGTCCCTACTTTCAAACATCCAACTTACAAACGACTCCTACTTGCAAACGAAAAAAGACAACAGGAAGTGAGAGGAAATCTACCCCTAGAAAGGAAAATTCTCTCCTGTAAGAATAAATATGGGAGAAAGGGGTCTCATCTGTACTGATGCTTTATCAGCAATCCTTGTTTCAAGAAAAACACCACATTTCAAAAACAGTTGTCATTGGGACGGCAAGTGAGGTGAAATGTTCTGAACAGGGGCACAGACAGCAAAACAAATGTTACAGGGGTGATAACCCTTACCTATGTTTCCCAAAAAGTTTAAAAATAGATTTTTGGGCTGGAGCTACACTTCAACAATGTACCTGTTCAAAATTACAAACACATTCTACATAAGAACAAACCTACAGTCCCTGTCTTGTATGCACCGCCTGTATACGGCTGTTCAGAGTATATAGGGCCTTTTTTATTTTATGTGCGGGGTTCCCCTTAATATCCATACAAGACCCAAAGGGGCTGGTAATGGGCTGGGGTAGGGGGGGGGGGTGTTGATGGGGTAGCTATGCCATTTTTCCTAAAGATTTTCATCCATATTACCGGGACCAGACATTGCATTAAAGCCGCAAGCAGTTTTAAATGACTTTTTTCCCTTTAGAAATGTTATTTTGTGCAGGGACAGTTCTAAACACGGGAAACACGTGGCACTTCACAGGCATACTTTAGACACCCCCCAGGTACGATATTTAAAGGAATATTTGACTTTTTTTTTTCACTTTATGCATCATTAAAATGACTGCTCCCGAAAAACGACCGTTTTTAAAACTTCTTTTTGCATTGATACATGTCCCCTGGTGCAGAACCTGGGTTCCCAAACCCTTTTTAGGACAATAACATGCATAATAGTTGTTATAATTAGCACTTTAGAATTCGAACGTTCGCATCCATTGTATTTAATAGGGTTCTAATGTTCGTTCGAACTTTCGGTCCGTTCGCGGGTTCTGGTGCGAACCGAACCCGGGGGTGTTCGGCTCATCACTACTCCACTGGTGAAGTTAGTATTTCCAGTCTTGTATTGCAGGAGCAGTCTATTTAATTCACACTGACAAGAATATTTATATTTAGATGATCTGTTTCATATTGATATCTATTGATCCTTTTTATTATGTGTGATAAATTGCAAATTTTATTTGACCCAAAATATACTTCAAATCTACCAAGCCATCTACTAATGGCCTCGGTTAATTTATTGTTGCATTAAAGTAAAAACATGTTTACCGCCTTTCTAACTCCAAATTCTGGATGAAATGAAGGTCAGTTTGTAGTTTTATTCAATTTTTTTTGTATGCCCTAAAGATCAAACTGAGAATATATTTGATTATAAGCGTTCAAGAAATTTGGGCAGCGAGGGCCACCAGGAACAGAAAATCACACTGAAATTATATCCTCCCCATACCAGTTATGGGAATGTGTTTTATCACGCCCTTTCCTCCCAAATGACATAACTGGTGCTTATCGATTGACTGCTCAGGTAGCCAACATCTCACATGGGGTAGTCAGAATCCTCAGCCCTCTGTAAGCTCCAAAGTGAAATCTGGAGCTTGCACATCAATAAAACTTACACGACCTAATTTACTCTACCCAAGATCCAAAGCTAAAATTAAAAATAGTATAGCCAAAGCTCCTGTTAGTTCAGCACTCCTGTGACCCAGACTCAGTTGATGACACAAAGCCAGGTTCTGGCTCTGCAGGGATCCTGACAATAATGTTACCCCAGCAGTGGGTGGCCAGTAAACGCAGGAATACCCATTAAGACTTAAAAGCACCTGGATCTCATGTCATCCAGTCATTTTTAACTGGATCTAAAGTGATGGCCTCATTTATGTTGAGATTTAATAATTTCAGAGCCATGCTTTGAAGGAACCATCAATCAAAAAACAAAAAAGGCTCCAATCGCTATTGATCCTGTGATTAGCAGGGATAAGCTAGACCAGTGGTCTGAAAACTGTGACCTGGGGGTCAGATGCAACCCTTTGCGTGCTTTTATCTGGCCCTTGGGGCCTATTTAATCCACTGACACCAACAATGGTGGGGCATGATTCCCACCACTGACCCCAATGAAGGGGCAAAATTCCTCTCAATGACACCATTAATGGACCAAAATTCTTCTCAATGACATCAATAATGGGCCCAAATTCCTCCCACTGACACCAAAGATTGGGCATTGTATTTTTCCACTGACATCGGGACCTTTGTTTACTACTAATGGCCATAGTCCGGCCCCCCAAAAGTCTTAAGGACATTAAACTGGCCCTTTATTTAGAAAGTTTGGAGACCTCTGAGCTAGACAAATCTGCCAGTGCTGCGTTTCAAAATCTTCCCTCTCCAGTGATGCATGTCTGAACCATGTTTTCTTAATTGTACACCGGCTAGCTGAGAGCAGTTTTTGAGGATGGTTAGGTCATGCATGCATGTCTGACTGCCTTGGATATCTATGAGGACCCTTAGATGTGCAAAAGGCAGTATATAAAAATCAGAATTAGGTCCAGTGGCGGCTGGTGCTCAAAATTTTTGGGGATGCGCAAACAAACTAAAAAAAAAAAAACATCAATTGCCACCACTGTGCCCATTAAACGCAGCCACTGTGCCCATCAAACGCCGCCAGTTTGCCCCCCTCAAATGATGCCAGTTTCCCCATCAAATGCAGCCAGTTTCCCTATCAAATGCAGCCAGTTCCCCCCAAATGCAGCCAGTTTCCCCCCAAATGCAGCCAGTTTCCCCCCAAATGCAGCCAGTTTCCCCCCAAATGCAGCCAGTTTCCCCATCAAATGCAGCCAGTTTCCCCCCCAAATGCAGCCAGTTTCCCCATCAAATGCAGCCAGTTTCCCCCCAAATGCAGCCAGTTTCCCCATCAAATGCAGCCAGTTTCCCCATCAAATGCAGCCAGTTTCCCCATCAAATGCAGCCAGTTTCCCCATCAAATGCAGCCAGTTTCCCCATCAAATGCAGCCAGTTTCCCCCCAAATGCAGCCAGTTTCCCCATCAAATGATGCCAGTTTCCCCCCAAATGCAGCCAGTTTCCCCATCAAATGATGCCAGTTTCCCCATCAAATGATGCCAGTTTCCCCATCAAATGCAGCCAGTTTCCCCATCAAATGCAGCCAGTTTCCCCATCAAATGCAGCCAGTTTCCCCTCAAATGCAGCCAGTTTCCTCTCAAATGCAGCCAGTTTCCCCCTGAATGCAGCCAGTTTCCCCTCAAATGCAGCCAGTTTCCTCTCAAATGCAGCCAGTTTCCCCCTGAATGCAGCCAGTTTCCTCCCAAATGCAACCAGTTTCCCCATCAAATGCAGCCAGTTTCCCCATCAAATGCAGCCAGTTTGCCCATCAAATGGAGCCAGTTTCCCCATCAAATGGAGCCAGTTTCCCCCCAAATGCAGCCAGTTTGTCCCCCCCGCCTGGCACTTACCTTTCTCTGGTCCTCCACGCTCCCTCCGTTCCCTCCGAGTCCTCGATGTCTTCTCCCGTCCTCCATGTCGCTTCAGCCAATCAGGTGACTGGTAACCAGACCCGGTGCACCTGATTGGCTGAGAGGCGGATCAGTGTTAGGGAAGCGATTCCCTAACACAGCATGGTTTAAACAATTTAAACAGGGAATGCACAGCCGTGCGCCCACTGTTTAACCATTTGGAAGCCGATTAGAGCCCACAGGCTCTAATCAGGAAGCCTATTAGAGCCTACGGCTCTAATCAGGCATTTCCAAAACACACCCACCGTTGTAATTCAGATGGCCGGCGCTCAACAGGGGGCTGGACACCTGAATAGTGGGCGGCAGCGGCGACAATAGATAGATTCATGCAATGCATGAATCTATCTATTGTTGAGTGATGGGTGCAGGGGAGAGAGGTGGCGGCGCTCCTGTGCTTACTATGGACGCACCGCCACTGATTAGGTCCATGACTTGTTTTGGTGGAACGTGCATGCTTATGCGTTCAGCAGACGACCATGTTTTGCCATTATTTGGGAGGCAACAATGGAGATTGTTTCAGAAAAAATTATTTTGGACATCAAGTTAAAGCATTTGCAGAGGTCACAAAGTATACCCACAGACCTACAGTTATTTCCTGACGTGGCCTGTATGGGCAATGATCATCTCATGTCTCTAGCCGCACCTACGTCTTCATTAGCCGCGTATGTTACAAATCGGTGTCTGAAATGTTTAAAAACATTGTATCAGTTGGAATTGTCCTTTCTAAGCGATGTCTAACTTGTCACCGAATGCTCATGGTCCATGGGAAAAGAAAAACACTACAAGCTCAGACAGCGTTAGGGTCTAAAGTATCTTTATTCAGGCTATGAATGGCACTGTTACTGCCCCCAACTCAGGAATGTATTAACCTTTACAATGCTGCTGAGACAAGGGACTGAAACCAGAGACCTTGAATCCCACCCTGACCCAGCTTTAGGGTGACATTGCATTCTCCGCTCTTGTGGACGTGTGTCCTTGTGCTGTGCATTCTGGGAGATGGGCATACATTTGGAAAACACCAATTGGCGCCTGACTAACTGAGGTGACCTCAATTCAGGGAAAATTGACAAATGCTTATTGTTGTGTTGCAGAGATTCCCATGCAGCGCCGCATAATTACCGTTTTGTAAGACTCTGGCTTTAAATAAAGACAAACAACAAAAGAGGTTGTGCTCATCTGAATTTTGTTCCAGTCAGCCGGTACAAGAATTCCTGTGTAAAATGCCTGTGTGGTCAGCTCCTGGTCACTTATCTCCTTGTACAGCCAGTGATATCATCTGTGAGGAGATAATGAGTGTTTTCTCATGTTTCTCACACTATTTTTGTCTCCTGGTTATCTAAATTGCATCCATGCTGCTATCACTACTGTCATTAGGAGAGGAGAGGAAAAAACCCTAATGCCACGTACACACAGTCGGAATTTCACAGTCGGAATTTCCGACAACAAATGTTCGATGGGAGCTCTTGGTCAGATATTCCGACCGTGTGTACGCTCCATCGGACATTTGCTGTCACAATTTCCGACAACAAAAATTTGAGAGCTGGTTCTCAAATTTTCCGACAACAAAATCCGTTCTCGTAAATTCCGATCGTGTGTGGACAATTCCGACGCGCAAAATTCCACGCATGCTCTGAATCAAGTACGAGACGGAAGCGTTCGGTCTGGTAAAACTAGCGTTCGGAATGGAGATAGCACATTTGTCCCGCTGCAAAGAGCAGTTACGGACAGAAACGCACAAGGCTGAAAAGCGCGAATCGTCTCTCACCAAACTTCTACTAACACGACTCGTATTGAACTTCCCTTTAATAGTGCTGTCGTACGTCTTGTACGTCACCACGTTCTTGGCGTTCGGAATTTCCGACAACATTTGTGCGACCCTGTGTATGCAAGACAAATTTGAGCCAACATCCGTCGGAAAAAAAGTCACGGTTTTGTTGTCGCAATTTACGATCGTCTGTACGCGGCATTATGCCGCGTACAGACTATCGGAATTTCCGACAACAAATGTTGAATGTCAGCTTTTGGTCGGATATTTTTCGACCGCGTGTAGGCTCCATCGGACATTTGCTGTCGGAATTTCCGAAAATAAATGTTTGAGAGCTGGTTCTCAATTTTTCCGACAACAAAAGTTCTTGTCGGAAATTCCGATCGTGTGTATGCAATTCCGATGCACAAAAATCCTACGCATGCTCGGAATTATTGAACTTCCTTTTTCTCGGCTCGTAGTAGTGTTGTACGTCACTGTGTGTGATCGTGTGTATGCAAGACAAGTTTGAGCCAACATCCGTCGGAAAAAAATCCACGGTTTTGTTGTCGGAATGTCCGATCGTCTGTACGCGACATTATGCTTCATGTACATGGGACGTTGTTGAGCCTCTCCTGAACGAATTAACTTGACAGCTAGAAACCGGCATCTAAAAACGTCCGTTTAGCTGCTTTTACATGCCGCGTTTAGCCGCGTTTGCCTCTAGAAGCGTTTGAAAAAAAAATATATATATTTTTTGGTTAAAATTAAAAATGTCTGTAAACGAAATGCTTTTAGCTGCGTTTAGCCACGTTTGGCGCTTGAAATGCCTCTAAACACAGCTTCTGAACGAATTTTTTGGGGTTCCCGAAAAATCCTTTAAACTCAACTGCCTTGAAAGGACTATAAACGGCCCCGTGTACATGTGCTGATAAGATAACATAGAGGAGAGTTCAGGAGCAGTTGAAGAAAAATGTCCAACTGCTCCTAAACGGAAGACCATTATTGCTAAAAATATTGGGGGGGATTAACTAAATCTGGAAAGCGCAAAATGTGGTGCAACTCTGCATAGAAACCAATCAGCTTCCAGATTGTATTGCCAAAGCTTAAAGTGATTGTAAAGTCTCATTTTTTTTCTCTAAAAAATAACAAACATGTTCTACATACCTGCTCTATGGAGTTGGTTTTTCACAGAACAGCCCAGATTCTCCTTTTCTCGAGTCTCTCGCCGGTGCTCCTGGCCCCTCCCTCCTGTCGAGTGCCCCCACAGTAAGCGGCTTGCTTTGGGAGCACCTGAGCTGAGTCACAGCTCCGTGTGTCCATTCAGACACAGAGCTGTGGTTTGGCCCTGCTCCCTCTCTCTCCTGATTGGCTAACTGACTTTGGTTGAAAGCAGAGGGATGGCACAGTTGCTGTGTCTCGGCCAATCAGGAGGAGAGTCCCGGAAGGCCAAGGCACTCGTGGACATTGCTGGAGAGAGATGGGGCTCAGGTAAGTATTAGGGGTGCTGCTACACACAGAAGGGCTATTTTACACGGGTGGTAAACCTGGGGTTGCCTCTTTTTCTTCAAGCCAAACCCAAACACTTTAGCGGCCCATAGTAAAAAAAATTGTTTTAGTATACACTATAGGATTGTAACAGGCCTGGGACCTTTGGGCACTCCAAAGAGAATAGTAATGCGGTGCACATAGTGCCTCCTCACCCTCCTGTCAATCCCTGTTCCGAGCCACATTCCTGTCTGAATAATGTGTCCGGGTTTCAGGTGGACTGAATCCCGGACACATACTTCAAAACCCGAACTGTCTGCGTGAATCAACCCTAGGTCCACCCAACGGACTCCACTTTGCTCAGTGGGGGACCAATCCACTGATCCCCGCCGAGCAGGCGGGTGACAGGTCCATCTCTGTTCACTTTTCAGAGATGGACCTGTTAGAGCTCCGCTCTCCTCTTTGGGGAAATTGTATGAAAACGGACCGTCTGTTCGTTTTCATCCAATCCCACATAGCTCCCAACTGTCCCTGATTTCGAGGGACTGTCCCTGATTTGGAACAATGGCCCTCTGTCCCGGTTTCCTCTTCATTTGTCCCTCATTTTGGTCTGATCCATATAGTTGTATATAAAATGCACTTTTTATCTTTCAAAAAAGTATTTCCCATTGCTAAAAAGTGCTAAATGTTCTAAATTGCTGCATTTGTACATACAAAAGGAAAAGCCACTATAAAGGAATAGTAGTGGTAAAAAAAAAACATTTGTGGGTTTACCCAATCATTTTTTTTTGTATAATTCTCCTTTAAGGGGGCGTGGCAGGGGGTGTGTCCTATGCTTACATACTTTTGTTAATAGGGGTCACTCATTCTTACTTACCTCCACTCATAGATTGATAGCAGCGCAGCCATTGGCTCCCGCTGCTGTCAATCAAATCCAATGACGCCGGCACCGGGGGGAGGGGCAAAGTCATACATTTGGTGGCTATGACTCGGGAGCGCGCCCGCAAGGTAACCCCCCGGGAGAGCACCCAGGGGGTTATCTGATGTGGGGAGGAGCCGCAAGAGCCGCTGGGGGACCCCAGAAGTCGCGGATCAGGGCCACACTGTGCAAAACAAGCTGCACAGTGGAGGTAAGTATGATATGTTTGTTATTTTTTTTAAAACGAACCTTTACAGCCACTTTGAGGCTCGGTTCACACCTATGCGAATTTAATGCGAGTTTTCCCACATCCAATTCGCATAGCAGGAGAATGTGACTGGCTCTCTATGGAGCTGGTTCACATATCTCTGCAGCAGGTCCGGTGCGAATTGCTGGAAAAACGTGTGCCTTTTTTGGTGCTTTTCAGGTCCGAATTCAGTCCAAAATTCGGGCTGAAATCGGACCTGAAACAGTGAACCAACACGCACCGGACCCCTTCTGTGCGACGGATGCGGTAATAGTGTGAACCGAGCCTAATAGAGCACCTAAAGTGCAGTGATGTCACCACACTTGGAATTCATTGATACTTCCTGTATGGACCTGGGGCTGGAGGAATAGTCTGCAGGAGCCTGTGCACAATTCATTGATCAGGGTAAGGTAACAATTAATAAATGCATATTTTTTTTTATTATGGGAGTATTTGTAACAGTTTTATCCTTTTATAAAAGGTGGAATATGTCTTTAACCGCTTCCCCACCGGCGTACAGTCAAATGACGTCCTGGGATTCCCTGCAGTGTGGAGAGAGCGCGCACTTGACGCATCTCTGGGGACCTGATGCGCGTGCCTGGCGGCCGCGATGTCCATCAGGCAGCTGCGATTGCTCATCGCAGAGCAGGGACATTGATCTCTGTGTGTGAACACAGAGATCCACATCCTGTCAGGGAGAGGAGACCGATGGTGTGTCCCTTGTACATAGAGACACCGATCAGTCACCTCCCCCAGTCAGTCTCCTCCCCCCACAGTAAGAATCACTCCCAGGGAACACATTTAACCCCTTGATCGCCCCCTAGTGTTAACCCCTTCCCTGCTAGTCAAATTTATACAGTTCGCTGTATAAATGTGAATGGTCCTAAAATAGTGTCAAAAGTGTCCAATATGTCCGCCACAATGTCATAGTCCTGACAAAAATCGCAGATCGCCACCATTACTAGTAAAAAAATAATAATAAAAATGCCATAATTCTATCCCCTATTTTGTAGACACTATAACTTTTGCGCAATCCAATCAATATACGCTTATTGCAATTTTTTTTTTTTAACAAAAATATGTAGAAGAATACGTATCGGCCTAAACTGAGGAAAATGGCTTTATTTTTTTAAAATTGGGATATTTATTATAGCAAAAAGTAATAAATATTGTGTTTTTTTTGTCAAAATTGTCGCTCTTTTTTTTGTTTATAGCGCAAAAAATTAAAACCGCAGAGGTGATCAGATACCACCAAAAAAAAGCTCTATTTGTGGAGAAAAAAATGATCAAAATTCATTTGGGTACAACATCGCACGACCGCAAATATCTCATTCAAAATGTGACAGCGCTGAAAGCTGAAAATTGGCCTGGGCAGGAAGGGGGTGAAAATGCTCGGTATGGAACCCACAACAGTAAAATCAGTCCATATATGCAGAAAAGCATGCTTGTTATAGTCAATGTGGAACCTAAGGGGTTAATCCTCTGCATTGTGTAAAAAGGCTGTTCGATCCTGTCTTCTCTGATCTTTCCCTTCTTCCACTGTCCCCAATCCATCTGCTGATAGTACAGAGCCTTGAAGTCACTCTGCACATACTCAGTTTGGTGTGTATTGCTAGAGATTTTGTTTAATTTTAAATTTGGGAGGGTGCATGTGATTAGCACAGGGCCAATCAGCACTGTCCAGACAGAGGGTCAGGGGTCCTGCAGCCTCATAGGACAGTCAGAGGAGAATGAAAACTCCTCCTACAAGCTTTACCCAGATACTGATAGTAGTCACAAGACTGCTATATACTGCTGATGAGAAAAGGTATTTAGCAGTTTATATTTACTAAAATAATTGCATTTCCATGTTTTGTGTACTGTGGGAGAGCAGATATAGTGAATGCAGGTTCTGGGTTTAGTAACACTTTAACCACTTCCTACCGGACGGACGTCCTTGACTTTCAGTGGGGATATCTGAATGATGACTGCAGCTACAGGCATCATTCAGATATCGTCTTTTAGAGCCGGTGATTCTGTGCACCGTAAGAATGATTATAGCGGTTGTTCTGCCGCTTGATCGTTCTGACGGGCGGTGAGATGGGGCGTCCCACCCCTCCCGCCGCCTTCCGGTGCTTCTACTGACTCACTGCTGCAATCAGTGAGTCGGAGAATAGATCCACTGGCTCCAGATGGTGATCACAGAGATTTCTGGCAGACCAGATGGTCGCCGGAGTCTCTATGATCATTCGGAGGCCGGGCGCGATGTTATGACGTCACGCCCAGCCTCTGCATTCCAAAAAACGGCGCCGCCTTGGCTGGGAAGCCAGGAGCGTTTTTTTTTTTTATTATTATTATTTCAGTCTTCCTAGCCTAGAGGTGAGATGTGGGGTCTTATTGACCCCATATGTCACCGTAAAGAGGACCTGTCATGCTTATTCCTATTACAAGAGATGTTTACATTCCTTGTAATAGGAATAAAAATGATCAATTTTTTTTTTAAAGTGTCCAAGTAAAAAGTTTAAAGTAAAATTAAAAAAATTAAAATGTTTTAATTTTTTTTTTTCAAGTGCCCCTATCCCTGGTAGCTCGCACGCAGAAGCGAACGCATACGTAAGTCCCGCCCACATATGAAAACGGTGTTCAGACCACACATGTGAGGTATCGCCGCGAACGTTAGAGCGAGAGCAATAATTCTAGCCCTAGATCTCCTCTGTAACTCAAAACAAAAAACCAGTAAAAAAAATGAAAGCGTCGCCCATGAGGATTTTTAAGTACCGAAGTTTGGCGCCATTCCACGAGCGTGTTCAATTTTGAAGGGTGACATGTTAGGTATCTATTTACTCGCGTAACTTCATCTTTCACATTATGCAAAAAAATTGGGCTAACTTTAATGTTTTATTTTTTTAATTCATGAAACCGTTTAAAAAAAAAAAAAGGAGTTTGAAAAATTATTGCGCAAATACCGTGCAAGATAAAAAGTTGCAATGACCGCCATTTTATTCCCTAGGGTGTCCGTTTAAAAAAACATATATAGTGTTTGGGGGTTCTGAATAATTTTCTAGCAAGAAATTTATGAATTTTGTATGTAGGAGAGGAGTGCCAGAATAAGCCTGGTAAGGAGGTGGTTAATAATAGAAGTAAACAGATTTGTTGCCCCTATGAATAAGCCCAATACCAGGTTGATAACACATAAGAAGAGGAAGGAGCCTGTGTCCCAGGAGATATTAGTGCTCTTGGAACAATAAAGTTTTACTAAAGGAAGGAAGTTATTTGGGGTAGAGCAGCCTGCACCTTTTTTTGTGCTTTGTGAGAGTACTAGGGTGAACACATGTCCCGGATTGCCCGGGACAGTCCCGCATTTTACAGGTCTGTCCCGGGCACATTCATTCCAGGACAATACAGTGTCCCGGAATGAAACTGACACAGCCACCCCCCGGGCCAATCTGTTGCCCCCAGAAAGGGTGCCACATCACCGCTTTACACACTGACAGTACTTGTCCTTGCAGGGAATGCCTGGAGGAGCACAATACCTGCCCCCTGCTTGTGATTGGAGAAATCATAAATCCCGCCTCTTGTGTCCAATCGCTGTGCTGTGATTCGTTACAGCACAAGCTGATTTTTGGGAAGGGGGGGGGGTGTCCCTGAATGGTAGTTTGGAAATGTGGTCACCCTAGTGTGACATGTCTCGGTTGGGCCCTTTGCACCGCGGCTGGTCCATAGATAAACCAGCCTGGGAGCGGTACAATTATTAGCTTGTTTCTTTATATCAAAGCTGAACTCCAGCTGAAAAGGATTTTTGGACATGTGTACTGTAAAAATAAATTACCACTAATGAAGTGTGCGACATGTGCGGCGGCGGCTGCTGCTGCTTTAGGAAAAAAATGTTACTTTCATTCAGCCGTATAGTATAGTAAGTGCCAAACTTCCTATGGTGAAACGTATTGATTTGGCTATAGTACACAGATGATAGCAAGTCACTCGCTCGGCGTATCTTCCATTCACAACACTTCTTGTTACATAGTTAGGTTGAAAAAAGTCCATAGGTGTGCGCAGCCTATTGCAAAGCTTAAACTCACATGTATCTGTATATATATACTTTGTGTGTATATGTATATATATATATATATATATATATATATAGACAGTGTCAGTAGGGCAGAGATTGGTGTCAATAGTTTATTTACATGATTTGTTTATTTTTACTCTTTTACAATTTTATTTTTTTATTATTATTTATTTGCTTATTTTTTACAATGTTTTTTAGTTTTTTAATTTGTTTTAGGAGCCCCATTGGGGGGCTTTAGTGAAATATCAGGGATCCAAACAGACCCCTGATGTCTCACTTTTAACACAGAGAAAGGGACCGAGGACAAAGATTCCCCAGTCTCTTTCTCTGCAGCAAAGCAGCAGGGGGAATCTGTGCAGCACAGGGTGATTAGGGTGTGCCTAGGCACACCTGGCACACCCTGTGCACACGCCTATTCACAAGTCTATCGAATTCACTAAATAGAAAGTAAAAACCTTTATATATAGAACTCTATACCCACACGTGATCAAGAAGAAGAAAAAAAACCCTATGAAATGTGATCCAGTTTGCTCCAGCAGGAAAAAAAATCCTTCTTGATCCCCTGAAGGCAGCTTCTATGTATGGAGGGCTCAAAGTGCGTGCATAGGTGGGCAATCTTGATGAGGACCCGTGACAGCTCCTTCAAAACTATTAGGCTGGGTTCACACCTATGCGAATTGAATGCGGCTTACACCGCATCCAATTCGCATAACATTTAAAAATGTATTCGTTTAAATGCATCATGTTCACATTTGTGCGTTGCATTCGCACTCCGCATTGTCAGAAAAACGTGTGCGTTTTCTAGGCATTGCGGTGCGAATTGTCTGCACATTATGTTCTATGGGAACGCATCTGATTCGCAGATG
Source organism: Rana muscosa (assembly GCA_029206835.1). Lineage (NCBI taxonomy): Eukaryota > Metazoa > Chordata > Amphibia > Anura > Ranidae > Rana > Rana muscosa. The sequence goes on from CM055118.1 coordinate 296,681,323, forward strand.
TGTTCCATTCTGAACACAAATTCTCTCCCTGCTCACTACACCTCCCCCTCCCAGGTCAGCTGATCCGCAGCTACAACGAAGAGGAACCGCTGAACAGCTGTTTTTTCTCTTTTGCAGAGAAAACGGAGCTGGAATTCGCACCGCACATGTGTGAAGTTGAACCCAGCCTAAACCCCCACTGCACTGGAAGATTACGATGGCAGGGATGGGGGGCATGGATAGAGGAGCATTTTACCTCACAGAAAAGAATCAGCACATGGGACACATCCTGCTGACTGTAAGTTATATACTTTTTGCTGAATTTTGTGTTTTGTTTATTTATTTTTGCTGCACTTAGGCCCGGTTCACACAGGGGTGACTCCGGACGCGACTTCTGGTCGCCCCGAGTTGCCCCAAGTCGCGCTATTTTTAAAAATAATTGAAGTGAATGGAGCCGTTTTTATGTACACAACTGCAGTCGCTCCGACTTCAAATAAGGTTCCTGTACTACTTCAATCCGACTTCTAGGCGACTGCTAGGCAACCTGTACCCATTGATTTCAATGGAAATCGCTCAGAAGTCGGATTCCCTGTCTTAACAGAAGCAACTTTCCAGGAAGAGAACACATATTTTTCAGACAAACCCCCCCCTCCCCCCTCCCTCCCACAGAGCTGATTCTTGTTTTATTGGCCACTGGAATGCATACCTCCCAACTGGCACGGATTGTGCGGGTTTTTACCCGCAGAGGCTCCTCCTTCCCGCACTCCCGCGAGACTATCATGTTTCCCGCACAGCAGGAAACATGAACAGAAGAAGAGAAGCAGCAGCAGCAGGTAAGAGCCCCCCCCGTGATCGGCGCACTAGTATGCCCCCCCCCGATCGGCGGCCCCCCGCCGCGCCCCAAACCCCCCTCAACAACTTTTTTTTTTTTTTTTTTGCAAGTCCTTTTTTTTTTAAAAAAAATGTTCCGGCGGCAACCATCACACCCCCCCCCCCCCCCCTCAACAACTTCTGTGGCAATTCCCGTTTTTTTTTGGCAATGTCTCCTGTCCTGGAAGCAACTTCAAGTCGTGTTGTAAATCCCCACAAGTCGCGCTGAGGTCGCCCTGAGGTCGCCCTGTGATTCATGCTCAAGTCGTGTCTGAGTTGCCTCCCAAAGTCACGCTGGAAGTCGTGTTGCCCCTGTGTGAACCGAGCCTTAGACTCCATTCACACAGGGGCAACACGACTTCCAGCCCGACTTTGGTAGGCAACTTGGACAAGACTTGAGTATGAATCACAGTGCGACATGAGGCAACTTACAAGGCAACTTGAAGTTGCTTCCAGGACAGGAGACATTCCAGTGGCCAATAAAACAAGAATCAGCTCTGTGGGAGGGAGGGGTTTGCCTGAGAAATGTATGTTCTCTTCCTGGAAAGTTGCTTCTGCTAAGACAGGGGATCCGACTTCTGAGGTGACTTCCATTGAAATCAATGGGTACAAGTCGCCTAGAAGTCAGATTGAAGTAGTACAGGAACCTTTTTTGATGTCGGAGCAGCTGCAGTAGTGTACATTAAGACGGCTCCATTCATTTACATAGATTTTCTCATGCAGCGCGACTTGAGGCGACTAGGGGCGACCTGGGGCGACTTGAAGTCGGATCCAAAGTTGCCCCTGTGTGAATGGACTCTAGGCTTTAATATCAATTGTTTTTATCTTTTCAGTATGTGCGTGCTGCTTACAGCTTACATTAAATTAAATCATGTATTATCTTGTAATAGGTTTATAATTTTCAACCTTTCACTGTTCCAGGATTGTCATTACTCCAATTTCAGGGTATTTAAAATCCCCCGTTATTATCACCCTCCCAGCCCTTGCAGCCTTTTCTATCTGTTTAAGGAGTGTCCAACTCCTCATTAACACTGGGGGGGCTATAACAAACTCCAGTAATTAACTTTGAGGTACGCACAACCATATGCAGCTCCACCCATAATGTTCCAGCCCCATCACATTCTTTATAAACCAGGTCCTCTTTCACACTTTCAGATGGCTCTCTGCTGAAAACGGGTCACAGGAGTGCAAAACAAATTGCACTCCTGTGACCCTTAAGAGAAGCCCAGCCAAATGAGCTTAGGCTGGACTTCTCCTTTAATGCAACTTGAGGTCCATAGACCTCAAGATTACACAGGCATTGCTTCAAGTAACGTCAAAGTAACGTCAAAGTCCTGTCAAAGTTGCATCAAAGTTGTGTGACTTTCTGGTCGCACAAGTGGGAATGGGGCCTTAATAGCCCAATCATGTGAAGAATGAAGCCTAGATTTAGCAATAGAAATTACATTATAGCACCTCCTCCAATCACAGAATGCCTTGTATTCTCAGAAAAGAGTACAATCATTTTCTAAATGGAAGAGGTGTGGAGTGAGCGACCTACTATCATCTGTGACCTACAGCCAGGTCTGTAATTGTCCGTACCAGGTGCTTGGTGCTTATTATACTGCACCAGCTCAATGAACGTAAGCGTTTTCCCAGACGCAGTAGCAGCCACACGTCAATCACTTCATTAGCAGTAAGTTATATTTACAGTGCAAATGTTCAAAAATCATTGTTGGTCAGAATTTAGCTTTACCATACAGACCAAAAGTGACAGTGATGGATTGGGACAAACTATAACCCTACCAGTTACGTCTACAACTGTCGCTATTTATTTACATGTTTTTTTTTTAAACAGGTATTGTATCTACTTAAAGTAAAACCAAGGGCAAACCTTTTTTTTTTTTTTCATTTTGGATAGTGTAAAGGGGAAGGGGAGTTATAACCCCTGTCATTTTTTATTTATTTGTGGAAATTTTCCTTTACTTCCTGTCCCCAAAACAAGAAGTGAGACAAAATCCCTCCAACGTGAGGGAAGTCCTGACTGTCCCCAGGGTGACCAGAACCAGAAGATCTCAATTGGAAGGTTTTCTCACTTCCCGGGACAACCCAAAATTTGAGATTTTATTTTATTTTCACTTTCAGTGATGAATATAAACAGGACAAATAGAGAGGGGGAATCTCCGTAACTTGAAAACTGACAACAATAAAGACCTGACATGATTTAAATGCCTATAGTTTAACTAAACCACGCCGATGTACGTTGGCAGAATGGCACGGGCAGGTATATGGGCGTACAGGTACGTCCCTTTAAATTTGCTGCCCTGCAGGTGCACGCCCACCATGGGTACTGGGATCTCGATGTTCCTGGTAGTCTCGCGATTGCGGTCGGCAAGAGCAGAACAGGGGAATGCCTTTATAAACAAGGCATACCCCCTATTCTGCCTAGTGACACTGTCACTGATGACCGTTCCCCAGGATCGGGAATAGTCATTAGTGACGTGTAGCCACGCCCCCTCACAGTAACAATCACTCCCTAGGAAACACTTAACCCCTGCAGCGCCACCTAGTGGTTAACCCCTTCACTGCCAGTGTCATTTTTACAGTAATCAGTGCATTTTTATAGCACTGATCGCTGTAAAAATGTCAATGGTCCCAAAATCGTGTCAAAAGTGTCCGATGAGTCCGCCATAATGTCGCAGTCACAATAAAAATTGCTGATCGCCGCCATAACTAGTAAAAAAAAAATATTAATAAAAATGGCATAAAACTATCCCCTATTTTGTAGAAGCTATAACTTTTGCGCAAACCAATCAATAATCGCTTATTGCAATTTTTTTTTTACCAAAAATATGTAGAAGAATACGTATCGGCCTAAACTGAGGGAAAAAAATTGTTATATTTTTTTGGGGGGATATTTATTATAGGAAGTAAAAAATATTGTTTTTTTTTTCAAAATTGTTGCTCTATCTTTGTTTATAGCGCAAAAAATAAAAACCGCAGAGGGGATCAAATACCACCAAAAGAAAGCTCTATTTGTGGGAAAAAAAGGACACCAATTTTGTTTGGGAGCCATGTCGCACGACCACATAATTGTCAGTTAAAGCGACGCAGTGCCGAATCACAAAAAGGGGCCTGGCCCTTTAGCTACAAAATGGTCCGGGGCTTAAGTGGTTAAAGCAAGTGACATTAAGTTACTTTGGATTTGGATGTAGATTTGGAATTTCAAGGTCTGAGTTCATCAATAGAGATGAAGTCCAAAAGAACTGGGCATCCATGTTATAATCCTGTTTAACCTAATTTAAACGTTTATGGGCTCACATGAGAGCCAATACATTTATAACATTTGAATTTGGTTGCATGGGACATTGGTTTAGTTGAGGTAAATTAAACTTTTGATAGAAGCAAACTTGACATATATAATGCAGTCTGTCATTAGCATTCATGCGAACCTAACAATATAGAAGAGTATCTGAAGCAAAGCAAACCTGTAAATGAAGATGTAAACTTTCCTGCTGCCCACAGAGCTGAGTATTGGTCAGATCCTGAGAAATCTGCTGACATACCATGAGATACCAACACTCCAAGGAATGATTCTCCTTGTTTACCTGTCTGCTGGAAACCCTTTGTTACCTACAGGGCTTTTTTCTCAGAAAATAGGTGCAGGAACTCAACCACAACCCCCCAAAAAAAAACTCCCCCCCCCAGGGGTGCGCTACGTGCAGAGTTCCGGTGTGCGCTTTCTACATAGTACAGATTTTAGGGATGTGCTACATGCAGAGGTCAGGGCTGTGCTATGTACATAGTGTAGAGTTTGGGCGTTCGCTGCATACAGAGTGCAGAGTTTAGGGGTGCGCTACACACAAAGTACAGAGTTCAGGTTTGTTCCACAGCTCCCCCTTAACTTCACCCATTTACCCCCTTAAAAGCTCTACCATCTTCCACATATCTTACTTTTGTTGCTGTATTGAGCTGAAGCACCCAGTCGGCTCTAGTACCTCTCCGCACACTGTAGGTGACTCCTCCTCTCTCACTTGCAGTGAGATCATCTAGTGGGGGTGTCGGCATCTGCAATGAACCCTGGGCACCTGCATCTCCCTTGTTACCATCCTGCACTCAGTGGGAGCTGCTGAGGAGATCAGATCTGTGGGAGCCGTTGGGAGACAAGCTATCCCTGGTAAACACAGAAACCAGACTTCTGTGTTTAACAGTGATAGTGAGAAGCAGGGAGCAGAGGGCCTGAGTCAGAGGTGGGGGAACTGAGTTCCACTAGTTCCAGCTGAAAAAAAGCCCTGGTAAAAGGTATGTAGCAACCCCTTAATGGCAGTTGACAAGCTACTTCCCATGTTAGGGGGCCTACGTGAAGGACTTCTCTCCTGGGGTCTTTGTAAACTTCTATCCCCAGCTCTGTTATGGCCTATGTGCTTATCAAGGAACCCTTGTTCGCTAGATACATATAGTCAACAGGGTCCTCTCCCTACCTCAACCTGGTCCCCGGTATCAGGGTTATGCCAACAACCTGGCCTCAAATTTATTGGGCTACTGGGTACCTGGCACAGACAGCTGACCTGTCGCTACTAACATGCCCAACTCCCCAGGCCACAACTCCCCTCACTGAGCCAAGTTCCACACAATGCTCCCCGTGTTTAGGCCACCCACCTTAATTATTATTATTATTATACACGATTTATATAGCGCCAACAGTTTATGCAGCACTTTACAATGTAGAGGGGGGACAGCACAATTACAGTACAGTTCAATACACAAGGTACAGGAGGGCCCTGCTCGTAGAGATTACATTCTAAAGGAATTGGCAAGAAAGAGACAAATTACTTTTTGTTTTGCTTTGCAGAACATGAACGGGCACAACAAAGCATCACTGACCATGAAGAAAACTTTTCATGGATACAACCTTAGTTGAACGCATGGCAACCGCTTCCTAGTTGCATTGAGTTCCATCCTCTGCCCACTGTGCAGCAGTCTTTAACAAATACTCCTCCATCTACCCTGTTCTGGCCCACTCCGGTAGGGATAGGGAAAGTTTTGGCATTCTCTAGATGGGAAAGCAGTAGTCTGGTGTACTACATGGTCTCTGCTGATGCAGCACTTGGACTCCCACAAATCAAAAACCCTGTCCCCTCTATCTGCTCTCTACTACTTTGCCACCAACAACAACCCTTCCAACTCTCCTGTTTATAGGGGAGACAGGCCAGCTACAGCCGCTGATCAGTGCATTCCGACAGCATGTGTACCTGCTGTCAGAATACAATGTTTCAGCAGGATGATTCCTCTATCCACCTTGATTGTGCAGATGGAGGAATGTCTTTGACTTGTTTGTTTTTTGTTCAGTCCACTGGCTGAATGTAAAAAAATGATCCATCTATATCCAGCTTAATATCTAAGCCTTAAGATCTAAGGCACTGCTATGCATAACTGCTAGTCTAAGAAGATTTGGAGTAATTTTTGATGATATCATTATGGAGCTGCCCACTGTAGCCTCTGACTTGAGAAAGCAAAGCCCTGCCTCTGTCAAGATGGCCACTTCCACACAGAGAAACCATGCAGACCAAGGCATGGTAAGTCAGCAATGTGAGAAAGATTCGCTACAAGAAGACCAAAGTAAACTATGACTAGTCCTTTGCCCTTTGCTTTACTTTTTGGGCATGGCTTCTACAGCTCAGTACCTCTGCAGCATCTATAACAGGGGTTCCCAACCAGTGGCCCGGGGGCCACATGTGGCCCGCAGAGCCCTCTGATGTGGCCCACGACTTTCTGCTCTGGGATGGTGGTTTGGCAAGCCCAGATCGCAGGTTGCCGACCCGCCATCGCAGAGCATCAGTGTGCAGAGCCGCTGATGCTTCCTGTATAGCACCAGCTCCTGTCATGATCGATACCAAATGCACTCTGCCTGGGACAGCAACAGCTGGGGAAAACTGAATGGAAGACTGTTATTAAAGGTGTGTTTATTACTGAAATCAGTGTATATATGGGCATATCTGTTTTTCAGTGGTTACTAGGCTGCTTTCAAACTAGTCCTGCACCTGCGGGTTACCTGCACTGAGCCATAGACTTCTGTTATTACCTGTGAGTTTGGTGCACTTTCAGAAAGTGCACTATACCATCAGGATTTAATAGAAGTCTATGGCAAAGTGCAGCTAACCTACAGGAATGCCACAGGCGCACGTGGCGCATCAGTATGAAAGCAGCCTTAGGACCCAATCGGACCCTCCATTTACCCCCGCTTACCTTCAATCCGATACGCAAAAAAAAACAGAAGGGGATCCTTCCCCTTCTGTCTGGGCAGATTGAATTGGAGGGCCCATAGAGTAGCGTAGGCTGTGTCCGTATCCGTTCTGCAATAGCATATGCAGCGTGGACACAGACCTGTCATCCGCCCATTACACTTATTTTGGCCCGCGGCGGGTTACCAAGTCGCTTCGATGGCCCTCGCTCTTCAAAAAGTTGGGCACCCCTGATATATATGGAGATATGCCCAATACATATCTTCCCTCTGCTTAGTGGTGCTGTGTTTACTGCTCCACTTATCTCACTACAAGTCTATGGCACAAGATCTACCAACATAATTTCACTGAAAACCATATAAGTACATTACCTTGCACATGAATTTGTCACAGCAGTCATCTCACAAGCCTATACTCTCTGACATACAGTGGCTAGCCAGTAGAAGGCATACATGAAAAACATATATATTAAATATCATCAAGAAATTATGAAAAGAAAGTAATATTAAATAAAATAAATACTGTTGGGTACATTGTACAATAATAAAAAACTATTCCCGAAAATAGACAGTTTTCCAAAAAAAAAAAATGTTTACAGAACATGATGGTCACAATGACATTCTTGTGGTATAGCAGCAAGTGGGAGAGAAGGTACAGTCATGTTTCTCTATAATAAATGCTAATTCTAACTGGATTGTTCAATTGTATTCATATCACTGAGCCCTAGATGCCCTCAGATTTATAAAGTATGTAGGAGTGTTGGAATTTATACTAGATGATGAGGATGAACAGATACACATTCTGCATCGTAAATTTAGCAAATAACAGAGCACAAGGCTTTCAATGATGCTCAGGCAAAAACTGGAGCAAAACACAGACTGTTCCCCTCATCAACCAATAGAACCTTTGCTGCATTTATAAGATGAAACCTATTTTTTTGCTGTTGGCAATGTCTTGGTTTCCTTTTCCTCTAGTTTCCTTTGCTTCCTTTTTTTTTTTTGTAAATCAGGTTCAGATAAAGGAGACATCCCAAAAAAAAAAAACACATCACAGCAGCAGCAATTTTTGGAATAGTCTCTCATATGATGGGCGTTCACGGATCAATCTGCCAATTTAATTTAGCAAACATTTTTTTATACAATCATATTGGAACTATGAAAAATTGAAGCATGTATAGTCATGTTTTTAATACATCTTTTTGTACTCTTTTAGATCCAGTTGGACAAGTTGAAAATTCTTTATTCTTTTTGATGAGATTTGAGTATTCTGGTTTGCCTTTTAGGAAACTGATTTTTGCCTGAATAAAAAGAACATTTTAGATATGAATTTTAGTTGCTTAAAACAAATGGCAAACATATGTGAAACCATCCAAAGAAACTACTTAAACCCTAAGTGCAGCCAAAATGAAAAACAGAAAAATCAGCACAAGGGACATAGCTTACAGTCAGGCTATGTCCCTTGTGTTGATGATGCTTCTTCGTTTTAGTTTAAATCCTCTTCCATCTACCAGTGCCACTTCCGTCCAGGTGTCCCCTGTGCTGATTTATCCTTTTTTTTTTTTTTTTTGGGCTGCACTAGGCTTCAAACATGATCAATCTTTTTAATTTAGGGCCCACACCAGCAGCACTGGGGTACACTGTGGCAACACAATAACAAAGGCAAGGCTGAAAAAAGTGGGACATGTTGAGTGACGCACCAAGAATAACCAATACATGTCCAGCTTTCAAACAATTCTGTTCAATGCCAATGTTTACAGTAAACCCCCCTCCATCGCGGGGGTTACGTTCCAGACCCACCCGCAATAAGCGAAAATCCGCGAAACAGAAATACCCTATTTAAATACACACTAGGCATGTTTTTATAACTTTCACTGTACTTTTAAAAGCATTTTAAGGTCTTTAAACACACTTTTAAAACAATAGAAACACATTTAAAAACATAAAAGATAGTGAGAGACATAGCAAGAGCAATGGAAAACACAAAAATATTTAATTAACAATGATTTAATTAATAAAATAATGTTAATAGGTCTTACAGAAAAAAACACAATATACCAGGACCGCGAAAACTCAACCGCGATATAACGGGGGTTTACTGTAATTATAATAATGTAAATGATAAAACAATGATATTTTCACCTACATTTAACCACTTTAGGTCTGCCCTATGGCAGTTTTACTGCTACAGGGCAGCACCTGTGTGCCAGATCACGTATATATACATCAGGGCTCAAAATTTTATGTCCTCCTGAGCTACTAGCCAGACCTTAAAGTGGTTGTAAACCCTTACCTGTAGGTCAAAGTGGTCTGTAAGCCTATATTAAGGCTTACCTGTAGGTGCAAGAAATATCTCCTTAACCTACACGGTTAAGGAGATATTTTCCAAAAAACGGGCACCGATGTCTACGGCGCATGCACGCCGTAGACAACGGCGCAGGCACACTGAGCGTGCCATTAGTGAAGGCGAGCGTGCCGTAATCGCCGTCTCTGTGCGCATGCGGGGGAGTGAAGTCACGCGACTCCGGGCATTCACAGAGCCAGAGTTCGCGGCCCCCGGAAGAAGAGGGGTGAAGATGGACACTCGCTACTAGCGAGGAAGACCGGGACATCGCGGGCTTCTCCTGCAGAAAAGTGACACACAATGGGCTACTATGCGATGCATAGTAGTCCATTATGCTTTACCTTTGCAGGGAAACATAGAGGAAGTAAACCCATCAGGGTTACTCGCCACCTGTTGCCCCACCAAACCCCTACCCTACCCGCCCCTAATTCCGCCCCAAACACGCCCTCATACATTATCTTATGAAATGACACTTAAATGTTTTTATGCAGAATTAAGTTACAAACATAAATATCGGTATTAGCAACAACTTTATCAATGCCCATCAATGCAGCCTCACCAGTGCCCATCAATGCAGCCTCACCTGTGCCCATAAATGCAGCCTCACCTGTGCCCATCAATGCAGCCTCACCTGTGCCCATCAATGCAGCCTCACCTGTGCCCATCAATGCAGCCTTAACCAGTGCCCATCAATGCTGCTTCACCTGTGCCCATCAATGCCGCTTCACCCGTGCAGATCAATGCAGCTTTACCAGTGCCCATCAGTGCCGCTTTACCACTGCCCATCAATGCAGCCTCACATGTGCCCATCAATGCCACTTTACCAGTGCCCATTAATGCCACTTCACTAGTTTTCATCAATGCCACTTCAACAGTGACCATCAATGCAGCCTTACCTGTGCCCATCAATTTCGCTTCACCAGTGTCCATCAATGCCGCTTCATCGGTGCTCATCAATGCTGCTTCACCAGTGCTCATCAATGCCGCTTCACCAGTGCCCATAAATGCAGCCTTACCTGTGGCCATCAATGCCACCATTACATACAGTCCTGCCTCCTGGCCTACTTTGATAGATGTCACATGTCCCGGCATTTGACCGGTGTTCTGTCTATCAAAGTACCCGGGCCAGGAGGCGGGACTGTGTGTAACGGTGAGCGCCGGGAACAATGGGCATCTTAAAGTAAAGCTGTTACAGCGGGCAATCCCCGCTCTGTGATGATAATAATCTTTAACAGTATTTGCACCATCCACCACCTTGTTGTGTGTGATCCTTCAACTGTCACCTCCATCTTAAACAACGTGATCGCTTACCAGCTTGCACAAACCTTCTATCATGGAAGGTCAGTGCAAGCAACCCTTCCCTCTGGGACTTGAGAATCACAATGATGTCAGCATTTCGCTCGGCCCTACGCGTTTCATCTTAAGATGACATCGTCCGAGGCACCAAGAGGTTCCTCGGATGGTCTAAAGGCCCTGGCTGGGTTTGAAGTCACAAGTGTCACTGACCTCCTCAGTGATAGGAGGTCTGTGCAAGCTGGTAAGTGATCACTTTGTTTCTGGTGGAGGTGATAGTTGAAGGATCACACACACTACAAGGTGGTGGATGGTGCAGATACTGTTAAAGATTATAATCATTATTTTTACTCCCAGGTCAAGGACACTGTATTTCTGGCAATTTTGAGAGCTATTTGTTTGTATATGCTAAAAAATTTCTTAGCCTAAAATGTTTTAATCAATTCAGCCACCACATCTAACAACTGGTAAGCTGCAATATATAATATATTTGTTCCTAAGTTCAGTTATCATTTAATGAATACAGGAAGTTTGAAAAAAGACAAGTGACATGGAGCGTGATTCTACCAAAGTATAGGCCGAGTACACAAGTATCAAAATGATGAATAACTGTTGCTTTCATAGATTTCTACATCTATTTTAAAGTCTGTGTTTAGAGATAACACTCCATATATGTTTTCACTTAGCCTGTCCCTCCAACGAAAGTGCCATTTTATGATTGTGGTTTACTAATTTAGATTAGAAGTGTTAATGAGATCTGGAAAGGATACTGACAACCAAGCAAGCTGATAGGGAGCTGAAGAAAATGCCTAAAAATAAAGTTCTTCTGAGTGGTGTACCTATTCTGCTGACCCTTCCCTCTAGGATTAGAGCCGTAAGCCCAGCACACCTCCATGTCTAATGTCCCCTAGAATTTTTTTTATCAGTTTATGAATTTTATTCCTTTTACCCCATTTGGGACTTTATTGGTACTATTAGGTGTATAGCGCCAAGCAAACATTCTAAAAAAAACTTTTATTTTATTAATGTTAAAAGCTATTATTTACGTGTGTATAGATAAAAAAGAACATTCACAAATATACAACTTGAAAAAAAGGCCGCATATTGTTCATCTTGGTTCACATAACTAGGTGGGGCAATATGTGAAATATTAAACAGGGTAGAAACTGCACTAACGACCTAATTAAATACACAACATCAAAGCAGCAACTCTTCTGTGAGATAAAGCACAGTCCCAAATCTTGTATTCATATACTGAGTTTAGGATTGAAACTGAATGCTCCAAACACCAGTGATATGATAAAGTCCAAACTTGGGTGGAGTCAGGTGATCGGGGTTCTGTGCCACCTGGACGGCTGTCTGGGTGGACGTGTGTTGCATTGCCCCAGGCTGCTAGGCCTGAAACCTGAGGCCTATCCAGTGGCGTCACTAGGGTTGGTGTCACCCGGTGCGAAAAAAAATGGTGTCACCCCCCAACAACTATAGTCCCCCCTCAGTACAGACCCCCCTCCACTAACTACAGACCCCACTCCCACAGTATAGATCCCTTCCCTCAGTACAAACCCGCTCCACTAAGTACAGACTCTCCGCCATCAATATAGACCCGCCTCCCTCAGTATGAACCCCCACCTCAGTGCAGACCGCTCCATCAGTACAGACACCCCCACCTCAGTGCAGACCCCCTCAGTTACAGACACCCCCCACTCAGTTACAGACACCCCTCGTACAGACACCCCCCTCAGTACAGACACCCCCTCAGTACAGACACCCCCCTCAGTAACAGACACCCCCTCGTACAGACTCCCCCTCGTACAGACTCCCCCTCGTACAGACCACCCCTCAGTTACAGACACCCCCTCAGTTACAGACACCCCTCGTACAGACACCCCCCTCAGTACAGACACCCCCCTCAGTACAGACACCCCCTCGTACAGACTCCCCCTCGTACAGACCACCCCTCAGTTACAGACACCCCCTCAGTTACAGACACCCCCTCAGTTAAAGACCCCCCCTCAGTTAAAGACCCCCCCTCAGTTACAGACACCCCCTCAGTTACAGACACCCCCCTCAGTACATACACCCCCCTCAGTACAGACACCCCCTCAGTACAGACACCCCCACCTCAGTACAGACCGCTCCATCAGTACAGACACGCCCACCTCAGTGCAGACCTCCTCAGTTACAGACACCCTGCTCAGTTACAGACACCCCCCACAGTACCAGACACCCCTCGTACAGACACCCCCTCAGTTACAGACACCCCCCTCAGTACAGACACCCCCCTCAGTACAGACACCCCCTTGGTACCAGACCCCCCTCAGTACAGACACCCCCTCAGTTACAGCCCCCCTGGTGCAAACTCCCCCTAGTGCAGACCCCAGCAGTACAGACACCCCCTCCCCCCATCAGTAAAGATGCCCCCCTTACCTTACAGACCTCAGAACAGAGCGGCAGATACACACAGCGGTGTGTCTCTCGAGCGCGGGCTCCTCCTCCTCCTCTGTGGATGTAAACAGAGAGGAGGCAGAGGGGGCGGCGGCTTCCTTCCGCTCCGCTGAGGGACACAGCCGCAGCGTGAGCCTAAGGCACAGGGCAGCGGGCGGGCGATGTCAGTGTGGCCGCTGCGCTACCCACGGGTGTCACCCCTCTGGTGGGTGTCACCCGGGTGCGGCCCGCCCCCCCCGCACCTGGCTAGCAACGCTAGTGCGTGTCGTCACATCATCACAGTGCAGTGTGATGATGTGACAGGCTGAGTCGCTCGCTGGCTCTGTAGGGTAGGGAGGAGGATTGGAATTTAGGAATAGGAAGAATAAGGAGCCGGAGGACACACACCAGGCGCGGACGCGGCGCTGGAGGTGTTGTTCCAGGCTTCCAGCCCAGCGGGGTGAAATTAATCAATGAATGGGTCAGCTGTAAAAAAAAAAATAAAAAATAAAAAAGGGAGGGTGTCACCCCTCTAGCGGGTGTCACCCGGGGGCGGATCGCACCCCCCGCACCCCCTAGCAACGCCTCTGGGCCTATCCCAGGGACATCTGGCTGCCAGGCTGTCTGAGGGCCTATCCAGAAGCAGGAAAGCAGCGTAGGGTTGGGACTGCGGGCTTGTAGTCCAACCAGAAGTAATGGTTCCGCCGGCCGGGGAACCTGACGTGGTTGGAGGTAGAGGGGAAGCTGTCGCCACAAAGTGACCATCTACCTTGCTACCGGAGACCATTGTGAGTAAGCTAAGGCCAGTACCAGAGCAGACTTCTCACCAGCCGGGGATGGTGAAGAATTGGGAAAGCATCAGAAAGTGCCAAGTCAGGGACCCAGCGGGACAGCAGAGGTGACGCTTGTGGAGTGCCAAGCCAGGGACCTAACGTGTCAGCGGGTGTGAAGCTTGAGGAGTACCTGTGAGTGCCAAGCCAGGGACTCAGCAGTGAAGCGGGGTGACACTTCAGAAAGATACTGAGTACTACAGTGAAAGAGCTCAGGGGATCCAGTGTCTAGTGCAGTGATGGTGAACCTTGGCACCCCAGGTGTTTTGGAACTACATTTCCTATAATACTCAACTACACTGAAGAGTGCATGAGCATCATGGGAAATGTAGTTCCAAAACACCTGGGGTGCCAAGGTTCATCATCACTAGTCTAGTGGATCTGAAGTCTAGTGAGAGAGACTGGGAGCTCGTTGGGTGAAGACCCACAGTGCGAGAGTGTGGGGTAAAGAGAACTGTTTGTGTTGCAGATAGTTGAATACCTTTACCGTTAGTAACAGCTACAAGATTGTTGCCATAGGAGACAGCGGTCCTACCTATACAGAAGTGGTGTCCATCTGAAGGCCTTCACATGTATAGCTGGTCTACCTATAGAAGTCTCTGTCTACCCAAGGGTGTCCTGTAGAGCTGCCACGACTCGTTGACGTAATCGATTACGTTGACTACGAAAATACGTCGACATGCGTGAAAGGCGTCGGCTAATCGCTCCGCGGCCTCGACCTTAGGCTTCGGCCTAGCTCCGGAGCCATCTTGGTACACCCGGCGGCGGCGGCTGCCTAGGTGCGCGCTGACGTCATCACCCCTCACCCTCACCCTTACTGCTCGTGGATCTGATCTGTCCAGCTTAAATTCTGTGGGGGAGATTGTGGATATTACAGTGAGTGGGGGAGATTGTGTATATTACAGTGAGTGGGGGAGATTGTGGATATTACAGTGAGTGGGGGAGATGACGTGGATATTACAGTGGGGGAGATGACGTGGATATTACAGTGGGGGAGATGACGTGGATGCCTCTTTTGCAAAGTGTTAGGCAGAATTTATATGGCATTTTCATGCCTGATGCTAAAATGTTGTTTACATTTTATTTTTGGCACTTTATTTTGTATACTGTAAAAACTTCAACCACACAGTATTTTTTGGAAAAAATGTAATAAAAGTTGAAATATTATATTAGAAGTTGTACTTATCATTTTTTGTAAAGTTATCCAAAGGATTAATTAGCTAATCACAAAAAGAACACACTAGATTAGGTAAATAAATTAAATAAAAATAATCGTTATAGTCGTTGACTAATCGAAGAAATAATCGATAGATTAGTCGCCAGACAAAATAATCGTTAGTTGCAGCTCTAGTGTCCTGGCTCCAACCCTCTCTCCCACAGTTCTGTTTAAGAGACAGTAAATCTCTTTGCAATTAAAAAGTGTCTGGCGCCCACCTGTTCATCTTGCATTACACCCACCATGCCTCGTAACCCACTCTGCACTGAAGTATATCAGCTCTCCCTAACTCTGGAGGTCACTATTGGGCCTAAAGAGGGTCGGGACTTTGCTACATACGAATATACACTATTTTGTCAAAAATATTGGGACACCTGCCTTTACACGCACATGAACTTTAATGGCATCCCAGTCATGGTCCTTAGAGTTCAATATTGAGTTGGCCCACCCTTTGCAGCTATAACAGCTTCAACTCTTCTGGGAAGGCTGTCCACAAGGTTTAGGAGAGTGTCTATGGGAATGTTTGACCATTCTTCCAGAAGCAGATTTGTGAGGCCAGGCACTGATGTTGGATGAGAAGTCCTGGCTCACAGTCTCTGCCCTAATTCATCCCAAAGGTGTTCTATCGGGTTGAGGTGTGGGGTTGTTTTTCAGGGGTTGGGCTTTGAGTTGATGGCACCTTAGAAGTCCCATTAAAATAAAATAAAAATGTATATTGCTGAAAAAAAAAAGGAAACTGGTAAGTACTTTATCTAAGGAATGGTGAGTAAGAAAAATAGGATTTTTTACTCACCGTAAAATCCTTTTCTCTGAGTCCATGGACCGACACAGCTTCTCTATTGACAAAGTGGGTATTATCCGTTAATTAGGAGTGACTAGGCAGAAAAACTTGTAAAAAGTGTTGCATCACACCTTCTACAGTAAAGCCCAGGGGGCGGACCCTCTGGGTATACCCTCTCAGTCTGCATCTTCGCAGATCAGTTCGTCAAAAAGCAGTACAAACTTAAAAGGAGGGGTGGGTGCTGTGTCGGTACATGGACTCAGAGAAAAGGATTTTACGGTGAGTAAAAAATCCTATTTACTCTTTCGGCCATGGACCGACACAGCTTCTCTATTGACAAAGTGGGACGTCCCAAAGCAGTGTCAGAGAAAAAACGAGGGGTGGTAACAGCATAAAAATAAACTTCACCCCAAACACAAAACAGCACTCCAACGGAGGAGTTGCAACTCTAAACAGCCGCTTGCAAAACCTTGCGGCCAAAAGAGGCATCCGAAGATGCACCTACATCAATTTTGTAGAATTTTGTGAAAGTGTGAGCGGACGACCAAGTCGCCGCTTTACATAATTGGGAAACAGATGCTTGATGTCGGAAAGCCCAAGAGGCACCTATTGCCCTGGTCGAATGCGCCGTGACAGGAAAGGGGGGCGCCTGACCCTTTAAGGCGTAAGCCTGGATTACTATCTGTCGGATCCACCTAGAGATGGTGGCCGATGAGACTGCTTGGCCCTTCTTGGGACCAGCCACCGAAACAAACAGTGAGTCTGACTTCCGGAACAGGGAAGTAGCAGATAGGTATACTCTCAAAGCTCGGACAACGTCCAAGGAATGCAACGCCGACTCCTTAGGATTCGACGGCTGAGGACACAAGGATGGAAGTACAATGTCTTCGTTGAGATGAAAAGCCGAAACAACTTTCGGAAGAAAGGAAGGCTGCGGCCGCAGCACCACCTTATCCTTGTGGAAAATCAAATAGGGAGCCTTGCAGGACAAGGCTGCCAGCTCAGAGACTCGTCTAACTGACGTAACAGCCACCAAAAAGACCACTTTCTGAGAAAGTGTCAACAGGGGAATATCTCTAATATTCTCAAACGATGCCTTCTGAAGCACCGAGAGGACCAGGTTCAAGTCCCACGGAGGTAACGGGGGACGGACCGGAGGGGCCACCTGTCGGACCCCCTGCACAAATGTACTCACGAGAGAGTGAGTCGCCAGGGGTCGCTGAAAAAAGACAGCCAGGGCAGATATCTGTCCCTTAAATCGTACTTAGGGCAAGCCCTTGGTCCACCCCATGCTGTAAAAACTGCAGGATTCTGGAAACCAAATAGGTACGCGGATGCCATTTCATTTCCTCACACCTGGAGATGTAGGCCCTCCAAGTGCGGTGATAGACCTTCCTAGAGGACGGTTTTCGAGCACTTCTCATAGTAGAGATTACTGAGTCTGACAGGCCCCGGTCTCTCAGTACCTGGTTCTCAACAGCCATGCCGTTAAAGCCAATGACTGTAAAGCAGGATGGAATATGGGACCTTGCGATAGCAGGTCCTTCCGTAGTGGTAGGCGCCAGGGGACGTCTGCTACCAGACGTACTAGATCGTCGTACCAAGGACGCTGAGGCCAATCTGGAGCGATTAGGATCATTGGAATTCCCTCTGCCTCCACTCTGCGGAGCAGAAGAGGAAGAAGCCTTAAGGGAGGGAAGGCATAGATTAGCCGATACTGACCCCACGATGCTACCAACGCGTCCGTTGCGTCTGCCCATGGGTCTCTTGACCAGGCCACAAATCTCAATACCTTCCGATTGAGTCGGGAAGCCAGAAGATCTACGTCTGGTGTGCCCCATCTTTGGCAGAGGAGTTGGAACACCTCCGGGTGTAAGGACCATTCTCCCTGGTCCAGCATCTGGCGGCTCAGGTAGTCCGCCTGCCAGTTTTCCACATCCGGAATGTACACGGCCGACAGTACGCTCCTCTCTGCCCACTTCAGGATGCGAGCGATCTCCGATGCTGCAGCTGAGCTTCTTGTTCCTCCTAGATGATTGACATATGCCACTGCTGTGGCGTTGCCTGACTGGATCCTGACTGGACGCCCTTGCAGTCTCTGAGACCATTTGAAGAGGCACAGCTTGATCGCCCGGATCTCCAGGACATTGATCGGCAGGAGGGCTTCCTCTGGGGTCCAGTGACCCTGCGCCGATTGGACACCCCAGACTCCCCCCAGCCTGTAAGGCTGGCGTCCGTCGTGATCACTATCCAGTAAACCGGAAGAAATGACTTCCCGGCCATTACAGCCGGTGCTGTCAGCCACCATACCAGGGATCTCCTGACTAGGTGGCTCACTCAGATTTGATAATCCAGAGATGAAGGGAATCTGTTCCATCTGGACAGAACTTCCTTCTGTAACACTCGAGTGTGGTATTGAACATATGGGACCGCCTCGAAGGAGGCTACCATGAGGCCCAACACTCGCATGCAAAAACGGAGTGACGACCAATTCCTGGAAGTCAGCTGCCGTACTGCAGCCCGGAGGGTCTGCAACTTCTCCACAGGGAGGAATACCTTTGCCTCTGAGGAATCCAGAATCAACCCCAGGTACACTAGGCGTTGAGTGGGCACCAATACTGACTTTTGCGTGTTTAGTATCCAACCACAGTCTCGAAGAGTCTGACAGGTAATGGACACGCTTACCTCTAATTCTGAGCTTGAAGGGGCCTTCAGCAGAAGGTCGTATAAGTAGCCTGTGATAGCGATACCCCGCTGTCTTAGAAGTGCCAGAATCGGAGCGAGCACCTTGGTGAACGTCCTGGGTGCTGAGGCAAGGCCCAACGGGAGGGCCACAAACTGGTAGTGGTCCTTCCCGATAGCAAATCGCAGAAACCTCTGGTGTCTGGAGTATATGGGGACATGCAGGTATGCGTCCTTGATGTCCAAGGAGGCCAGAAAGTCCCCCGGATGGAGAGCCGTGACTACAGATCGAACCGACTCCATCCGAAAACTTTGTACCTTCACAAAGCAATTGAGGGCTCTGAGATCCAAGCTTGGACGAACCCCCTCCTTCTTCGGCACAATGAACAGATTTGAGTAAAAACCCCGTTCCAGTTCTGGAACTGGAATAACTACCCCGCGTTCCAGTAGACCCTGGACCGCCCCATACAGGGCCTCCCGACGGGTCGGTAGTAGCTGGAGATTGGAGGTGTTGAATCTGTCCGGTGGACAGGAGAGAAACTCTATCTTGTAGCCTGAGGAGATTACTTCGCAAACCCACCTGTCGGAGATTAGTGCTGTCCACTGAGTCGCGAATTTGCGAAGACATCTCCCCACCCGAGAGCTGGGTGGGGGTGGACCTTCATGCGGACGCAAATTTGTCCGCAGGCTTATTGGGTATGCGGGACCAGGGATGCTTTTGTCCTTGGGCAGGCGCTTTATCGGCCTGGGGTCTTTTCCCTGTTGCCCTAGGGGGACGAAAATAACACTTGTGTGCAGTAAAGGAGGGCCCTTGCCCTTGGCGTGGCCCCTTACCCTTGCTAATTTGGGGAAGCAAAGTGCTTTTACTTCCTGTGGCATCCTTGATGATGTCATCCAGAGAAGCCCCAAAAAGTCTGTCGCCCTTAAAAGGCAGATCCAACAGGGCTTTCTTGGAAGTCTGGTCCGCAGACCAGCCTTTTAGCCAGATCAGGCGGCGTATTGCTACTGCCTAAACCGAAGTTTTAGACAGCAGGGGAATAGTATTCATGTCTGACTCGCAGACAAACCTAAGGCCCTGGACCAACAGGTCGGCCAATGTTATCTCATCAGGAGGAGCATCTCGCTCCTTAACCCCTGGAGTAGCAATCTTGCCGATTCAGTAAGTGTGTGAGACACTGGGGCCCCCGCCAATGCCGGGCGTACTGCCGAGCCTACCACTGAGTATAGGTAGCAAGCGAGTGCTTCAGCCTTCTTATCCACAGGGTCCTAGAAAACAGGAGCCCCTTCTACAGGAATTGTGGTGGCTCTATTAAGTCTGGACACCGGAGGGTCCACTATAGGGGGGAGAGGTCCATTTCTTCAGAAAACTCTCCTCAAAAGGGGTACCGTACCGCAAACCTCTTTGGGGCTGTAAAGACCCTCAGTGGGTTCTCCCATTCCTTGTATAAGAGTTTATCAAAAGACACACAAGGGAACACCTTAGCAGTGCGGGCAGGTCTATGAAACCCAAGTGGACCGGAGTCTCTGCTGCTTCTGCAGTATTTTCCAATTTTAGCATATCCCGCACTGCAGTAATAAGGTCAGATACCAAAGCCGTCTCGCGTACTGACCTGGACTTTGAGTCATTCTCACTGTCCGGTCACGGTCTGCAGTCTCTGATGCGTCAGAATCTGGGCCCCGAGCCGTAGCTGGACCTGGTTCTGCACCAGAATTATCCCCAGAAGCTTGCAGGGGATGGGGCGTTTACTACCCCCTGTATTCCCGTGTGCTGCTTCCACCCTGGCAGCAAACGCCTCTAGGATTGCAGTCATAGCGTTCATAGACACCTCAGGGGCACCAGCTGCTAAATCTGGTGTTTCAGGGGAGAAGACATCTGGCTCAGATGCCATGCTGACCACACACTGACACTCACAGGGCTCCAGGCAAGATATCAATAGGCCACCCTCCTGTGCTGCATAGAGGCCGGGTCACCCAGAGAACTCACCACCCTGGATAGGTACTGCTATGCTGCGCCTGCGATGCTGTCCCACTGCTGCTGTGTCAGTCTGCTTCTTTTATCAGCACTTCCTGTGTGAATTTTCGCGCCAGTGTAATGCACCCTAGAGGCCGGAGGCTCTCGAAAAATGGTTGCCAAAAACGTCTGTATGGAAGATAATGTGGGCTCTAAGAAAATGGAGGCCGACAAAAGATAGAGGTCAAGCAGCCATAGCCCACAAAAAGATGGCCGCCGAACGGCAATATCTGCATACAGGGTGGACAATCATGGCCGCCGATCAGCTGATAGGGGCCAGTGGGTGTGGCCGAACCACAGGAAGATGGCCGCCGGGCAGTCACAAGAGGCCAAACTTGGCATGGACCACCTCAAAATGGCCGCCGACAGCATGGAGGAGGAAGGACACAAACACAGGTAAGAAAAAATGACATTTCTTTTAAATGTTAGTTACAGCCAGCCCCGCTCCAGTGGGACCCCCTAGGTGACCCCCAGCACCCAGCAACCTTTAGCTAGAAGCCCAGGGAGGAGGGAAAGGCAGGGAGAGAGGGAAGAAAGGGGCCACAACCACTTACTTGATCTCTCCAGGAATGTCCAGCTAAATCACCCAGCCGAGGCAGGGGAGTTTTACTTACCTATCCTGCATGTATTCTGCTGGAAGACATTCCAAACAGATCATCATCCGCGCACGGAAGGTGACTGTTGGCCAGGCATGCTGTGATTGGACCCAGAAGGGACGATCATATGTATGCCCTGGAGCATGACGCTCACCGGACAGGCTGCTGCGACTCGGCCGTAAGGTCAGCCGAAGCTGAGCGGTCCGATGCAAGCCTTGGAGCGTAAGCTCACCGGCCAGGCTGCTGCGACTCGGCCGTAAGGTCAGCCGAAGCTGAACGGTCCGATGCAGGCCCTGGAGCGTAAGCTCACCGGCCACCCGTGGAGCGACGAGCATGTCGTGGAAAACCCAGCGCGTAGCTAGGGTCGGCACACGCTCGATGGCCGAAACTGGGGAGACTACAAGGATCGAGGATCCAGCCTGTCACCCAGTCGGCAGTTGATCGAAGATCGCAGGAAACAACAAATGTGGCAAAAAAAATAAATATATATATATATATATACAGGTCCTTCTCAAAAAATTAGCATATTGTGATAAAGTTCATTATTTTCTGTAATGTACTGATAAACATTAGACTTTCATATATTTTAGATTCATTACACACAGCTGAAGTAGTTCAAGCCTTTTCTTGTTTTAATATTGATGATTTTGGCATACAGCTCATGAAAACCCAAAAATCCTATCTCAAAAAATTAGCATATCATGAAAAGGTTCTCTAAACGAGCTATTAACCTAATCATCTGAATCAACTAATTAACTCTAAACACCTGCAAAAGATTCCTGAGGCTTTTAAAAACTCCCAGCCTGGTTCATTACTCAAAACCGCAATCATGGGTAAGACTGCCGACCTGACTGCTGTCCAGAAGGCCATCATTGACACCCTCAAGCAAGAGGGTAAGACACAGAAAGAAATTTCTGAATGAATAGGCTGTTCCCAGAGTGCTGTATCAAGGCACCTCAGTGGGTAGTCTGTGGGAAGGAAAAAGTGTGGCAGAAAACGCTGCACAACGAGAAGAGGTGACCGGACCCTGAAGAAGATTGTGGAGAAGGACCGATTCCAGACCTTGGAGGACCTGCGGAAGCAGTGGACTGAGTCTGGAGTAGAAACATCCAGAGCCACCGTGAACAGGCGTGTGCAGGAAATGGGCTACAGGTGCCGCATTCCCCAGGTCAAGCCACTTTTGAACCAGAAACAGCAGCAGAAGCGCCTGACCTGGGCTACAGAGAAGCAGCACTGGACTGTTGCTCAGTGGTCCAAAGTACATTCGGAAATCAAGGTGCCAGAGTCTGGAGGAAGACTGGGGAGAGGGAAATGCCAAAATGCCTGAAGTCCAGTGTCAAGTACCCACACTCAGTGATGGTCTGGGGTGCCATGTCAGCTGCTGGTGTTGGTCCACTGTGTTTTATCAAGGGCAGGGTCAATGCAGCTAGCTATCAGGAGATTTTGGAGCACTTCATGCTTCCATCTGCTGAAAAGCTTTATGGAGATGAAGATTTCATTTTTCAGCACGACCTGGCACCTGCTCACAGTGCCAAAACCACTGGTAAATGGTTTACTGACCATGGTATTACTGTGCTCATTTGGCCTGCCAACTCTCCTGACCTGAACCCCATAGAGAATCTGTGGGATATTGGGAAGAGAAAGTTGAGAGACGCAAGACCCAACACTCTGGATGAGCTTAAGGCCACTATCGAAGCATCCTGGGCCTCCATAACACCTCAGCAGTGCCACAGGCTGGTTGCCTCCATGCCACGCCGCATTGAAGCAGTCATTTCTGCAAAAGGATTCCCGACCAAGTATTGAGTGCATAACTGAACATAATTATTTGAAGGTTGACTTTTTTTGTATTAAAAACACTTTTCTTTTATTGGTCGGATGAAATATGCTAATTTTTTGAGATAGGATTTTTGGGTTTTCATGAGCTGTATGCCAAAATCATCAATATTAAAACAAGAAAAGGCTTGAACTACTTCAGTTGTGTGTAATGAATCTAAAATATATGAAAGTCTAATGTTTATCAGTACATTACAGAAAATAATGAACTTTATCACAATATGCTAATTTTTTGAGAAGGACCTGTATATATATATATATATATATATATATATATATATATATATATATATATAATATATCTTTTTTCCCCGGACCAATGGGCCCGAAGGGAGCCATGTCCTACTCCTTGCTAGACAGAAAAAAACTGATCTGCGAAGATGCAGACTGAGAGGGTATACCCAGAGGGTCCGCCCCCTGGGCTTTACTGTAGAAGGTGTGATGCAACACTTTTTACAAGTTTTTCTGCCTAGTCACTCCTAATTAACGGATAATACCCACTTTGTCAATAGAGAAGCTGTGTCGGTCCATGGACGAAAGAGTAAGGTGTGATTTAGAGCCGAATGACAGATTCCATCCAGGTTCAGCAAATAATGGGCTAGCAACTGAACCTAAGCTCGTTCTTAAAGAGGAACTGCAGTCTGCTCACATAATTTGTAATAAAAACATCTTTGCCATTCTGAAGCTTCCCTCCAACCACTTTGCATATTATTTTATACATACTGTGATTCTGTACTTGCCAAATATACTGCAGAAATATCCCTCCACGAAGTCTGGCTGCAAACATTGTAACTGGGCAGCTGAAGCTGCTGCCTGTTCACTTCCTGGATTTACACAGAGGCACACCTACAGCTCTGCAGCTCTCATTGGCCCTCTTATAACTCATAACCCCTCCCTTTCTGGTAAACTCTCATGAGAGTGAGAGAGAGCTGTTCATGATGTCATAAGCCTAGGCTAATGACCAGACAAGAAACAGGAAGTGGGCTGTATAAGGTATTTACTGGCAAAAAAAAAAAATGTTTTACTATTCAAAGTTAAAACAACAACAAGGGCAGAAGATTTAAAAGATAGAAAGATGAAAAAATTACTGAAGGTCCCCTTTAAGCCGGCCATAGATGGTTCAAATCTCAGCTGATTCAGCGGGAACCGGTTGAGATTTGATCCATTTATGGACAGGCTGATTGTACCCAAGCCGATTCATCGATCGACTTTGGAAACAACCAGCATGTCGGATTTCTAGCATGTGATTATTGAAACTTCCCACTCTATGTTTGGAGGACTGCCCTGCTGTATGACATCACTTCCGTGTTCCAGACTGGATAGCATGGAGCTTCCTGTCATGTGACACCGCAGAGAAGCCAGTGTAAATGAAAATCTACATCTCCTACACCTCACGGCCGAGGGGAACTTTGCCAGAGCCAGCAGAGCGGCACCAACAGACCTCAGAACACCCCCATCCTCGATGGATATCATTTGCAAGTGAACCTGTAAGTATATATACTATACTTACATTATTTATCACAGTAGGATTATTTTAGTTGGTGCCTCCACCCCCCTCTTTTCTTATACTTCTTGCTCACAGAGGACATGGACACCCTCTGAGGATGGCTGCCTCCTCTTGTTTTTTAATATACAGATTGACTTAGAAGTGCCATTAGAGCCACTATTACATTCATTTTAAAGGCATCACATCGCTAGGAGCGCTGGATTCCCCCCCCCCCCTTTCTATGAACTGATTATTGCCAGCAGCTATAGTCGCTAGCAATAATCATTGTGTTCTCCTGGCACTGACTGCTCCCTGCGCCCCCTCACCGTGAGATTACAATAGCTCCGCGGGAGGGATTCAAGAAGTTTTCTTTCCTGCAACCTGTGGTTGGAAAATTGTGTACAGTGGAACCTCAGATTGCGAGTAACGTGGTTAACGAGTGTTTCGCAATACGAGCAATTATTTTTTTTAAATCCTGACTCGGTTTGCAAGTGTTGTCTCGCAAAACAAGCAGGATTCAAGCCTCTGCAGTGTGCAGTACCACATTTGGCCAGAGGCGCAGGGGCACCAGTGACACTGGGAGCCGTTCGAAAATACTCAGAAACACTCGGAAATACTCTGTTCCCAAGTGTTCCCGAGCCTTTCTGAGGGTTTTCGATTGCAGCCGAGCGGTCTCTGAGTATTTCCAAGTCTCTCTGGCGCCCCCCACCTCTGGCCATATGCGCTTTTGCATGTCATAGAAGTCAATGTGGAACGAATTATCTTAATTTCCATTGACTTCTATGGAGAAACTTGCTTTGATATGCGAGTGCTTTGGATTACAAGCATTCTCCTGGAACGGATTATGCTCGTAATCCAAGGTTTCACTAATCTATGGCCTGCCCTACTGCTGAACTGCAATATGTAACATTTTTGTCTTTGGGTTTAGATAGGCTTTCATTCCTAGTTCTTAATTTCTGTTCTTCTTCATTCTTTCTTTTTTCTTTCTGTTTATGTTCATGAATAGTTTCCCTTTCCCAATCCTTTTGTCTTTCTCTGACATTCTTTCTCTAGTTCCCTTTCTTGTAATCTCTATCTGCTCTCTGTTTTTTCATCTTGAATACCTTCCTATCTATAAGCACCTGCTAAGAGAACACTTCAAACAAATCACGGTGCCTTCTTACTCTATATTTGACTTCTCAGAGTTAAATGTACACCTTATCATGTGAAGCATTAAAAAAATCTACACAAAACATTTTCCAATACAGACCACACTGGAGGGCGTGCATAGGAAGAGAAAGGACAGAGTTAATCCCCAAGAATTTGGACAACAATGGAAGAATCAACTCTGATTGACCTTAATCGTTACCCAGAGGGCTTTGCAGCAAGTCATTTGTACAGCGCGCTGGAAGGTGCGTGTGTTTGTGCATGTTTGTATATGTACTGTATGCGTATCTGTCTGGTGGACTAAGCAGTGCTCGAATCTTCCAAACAGGGGCACAGACAGCGATAAAATCCTGACAGATTATCAAAACCTTCCCCATTCTATTATAAAAGAAAAAAAAAAAAAATTGAATTTTTTTTGGCTAAAGTTCCACTCTAATTCCATCAGGTAGGTGGCTGCACATTTCCTCTTGAGTGCCCTAAAGCCTCGTACACACGATCCAACTTTATGGCCATAATTGTCTGATGGGCGTGTTGTGTCGGATAATCCGACCGTGTGTATGCTCCATCAGACAATTGTTGGCTGATTTAACGACAACAAAAGTTGGCTGTTCATGCTCACCAACTGTTGGGCAATAAATCGAATCGCATGAGGTTGCATTTGCACCTTATTGCATAGTCGCTCAACCAAATCGCATGAGGTTGCATTTGCACTTTTCTGCATAGTCGCAAGACTTTTTGCCTAGCAAAGTTGCTGGGCATCTAGCATCAAATCATTGGACAATCACATCAATTTGCACAATTCTGCATTTTTTTGCATTTTTTTTTTTGCACTTTATCACAGGACATTTTTGCATGCATCATTAATTTATTACTATCACGGTTTTATACATTGGTTTAATTTTTTCACTGTTATCACCTTTAATTGTTCACAATATTTTATTCATTTCATTATTTTATTTTTTATATATATTATTTCATGCTCATCATTATTTATATCCGCATCAATCTATATTTATCACATATTCATATATATTATTGAAGCATTTAGGAGTTACACTATGGCACCAATGACACTAGTATAATATAGGGGTATTTATGTATCTACCGTATTTATCGGCGTATAACACGCACTTTTTTCCCCTTTAAAATCAGGGGAAAATCGTGGGTGCGTGTTATACGCCGATACTCCGTCGAATTCCCCTGCTGAAAACGAGCGAGAGGAGCGAGCGGAGCCGAAGCCGAAGTACAATCGGCTTTACTCGGCTCCTCTCGCAGTCCCGCCCATCTCTGACTGCGCTGCTGACGGAGAAAGCCGAGTGTACTTCGCCTAGTCTCGGCTCCTCTCGCAGTCCTGCCTGTGACTGTGAGCAGACACGAGTCTAGGCGAAGTACACTCGGCTTTCTCCGTCAGCGGCGCAGTCAGTGGAGATGGGCGGAACTGCGAGAGGAGCCGAGTCCAGCCGAAGTACACTCGGCCCCGCTCGCTCCTCTCCACAGAAATCGGCGCCAAATTTTAATAACCGCCGGGACTGACACGATCGCAAAGGCACTGGGCACGGCTGCAGATGGACAGATGGACACTGGGCACGGCTGCAGATGGACACTGGGCAAGGCTACAGATGGACACTGGGCACGGCTGCAGATGGACAGATGGACACTGGGCACGGCTGCAGATGGACAGATGGACACTGGGCACGGCTGCAGATGGACAGATGGACACTGGGCACGGCTGCAGATGGACAGATGGACACTGGGCAAGGCTGCAGATGGACACTGGGCAAGGCTGCATGCTGCATTTAAATGTAAGTTTTTTTTCCTTGAATTTCCCTCCTAAAAGTTTTTTTCCTTAAAATTCCCTCCTAAACTTGGGGTGCGTGTTATACGCCGGTGCGTGTTATACGCCGATAAATACGGTATTTATATATAAAATATTCACTTGCACTCTAGAGCAAGGAAGTCCATGAATTGTAATTAGCGCCAATTCTACACCTCCCTTCAGTCTACTGTTGGGCAATAAATCTGTAACATCGATTTATCCGATTGTGTGTACGCAAGTTGGTCCAACTAAAATCCGATGTACAAACACGCATGCTCAGAACCAATGTTAAACATCAGCCAACAATAGCAGAAGTTGCCCAAAGGGTGGCGGTAAAGAGCTGAAAAACAACGTGGTTTGGTGAATGTTGGATGAAAATGTTCTGCCGTCTGTATGCAGAACAAGTTCACGGCCAATGCCCTTCAGACCAAAATCCACGGAAAAGTTGGTTGGAAGTCCGATCGTGTGTACGAGGCTTAAAGTGGTTGTAAACCCTTTACAACCACTTTAACCTACAGGTAAGCCTAGATTAAGGCTTACCTGTAGGTGCTTGAAATATCTCCTAGACCTACACGGTCTTAGAGATATTTGCAATGTCCCTGAACGATGCCTGCTACTGCGCATGCGCCGTCTTGAAAGGGCACGCTGTGCCGTTTCAAGTTGGGGTCATGCCGTGACTGGCGGCTCCTGCGCGGGAGGGACGTCACGCGACTCCAGCCAGTCACAGAGCCGGAGTTCGTGGCCCTGGAAGGAAGAGGGGTGAAGAAAGGACGCTCGCTGCTAGCGGGGAAGACGGGGACATCGCAGGCTTCTCCTCTTCATTTTTGATATGAGATTAACATATGTAGCGGGTATTTGAATTTAGGGGAGGCATCTGGGTGGTAGTGTAACCCAGATGCACTGATTATTAGGGAATCTGGGACCCTTTTATGGTTCTTGGAGGACTCTGGTGGTGTGAGGTTCCCTGCGGCCTGCAGGTGGCGTTGTTGCCCTGGGCCGGAGTTGAACCCTCACCACAAGACTGCACCCTTTTTGTCCTTTTCCGGCGCTGGTACAGCAGGGCGGGGAACCTGCTGTGATGAAAAGAGAGAGGAGATAAAAGGGGCGGACGCCCTGAACACAGGGTTCAGAGTCGGAGGTCAGAGCCGCTCCCAGGCACCTTCAGCCTGGGTGCCGGCGTTCCTGGCCCAGGTGCCCTTGACCTGGCCGGAGCGGGAGATTGAGTCCATCCCAGGCACCTTTAGCCTGGGGTGAGGTACTATTGAGAAGGCCTGGGGCCCGGTACCTTCGACTGGGTCCCGCAAGGGTGGAGGAATCCGAGGGGGCCCTAAAGCCTTGGGTGCCCGAGTCTGAGATGAGGAGGCCAGGGAGCGTAACCCCTGCGAACAGTCCGGTGCAGCATTGCTGGTGACGGCGGGGCCTCTGGTAGCTCTCTTGGACGGATGTCTTCCCTCTGACAGGGGCTGCGCTTAGCGAAGGTAATTCACTTTCCATTCTACACGGTCGGTGGCAGCGACTGTACGCCATAACCATTGGTGACACCACAATGGTTAGTTCTATCTAAGGATTGTGCCTAGACCTACTCCCCACCCATACTGAACTGTTCTTAGGTCACAACCTGTCTGTGCTAAGTGACGATTTATTGCTGTT
Organism: Rana muscosa; assembly: GCA_029206835.1. Classification (NCBI taxonomy): domain Eukaryota; kingdom Metazoa; phylum Chordata; class Amphibia; order Anura; family Ranidae; genus Rana; species Rana muscosa. The sequence goes on from CM055118.1 coordinate 296,710,497, forward strand.
GGAGAATAAATACGAGTTGGACCTTTTTAGTGGTGTGGAACATCAGTTACTGGGAGCAGAGGGGGTCATTTACAGAAAAGACTTGGCTTTGGGCTATACACACACGACCCGATGGTAAAATAGGTTCTGGCCTTCACCTCTATCCAAGGAAGGACATGGGCCGTGGTGTATCTCATCCCTCCTCCCAAACCCTCCCCTAGACGAGACAGCAAGCCGAGAAGAAGAAGGGGTGAGGGGGGTGAGGTCGCTACACATACAAAAAAACAAAACGGACGATCATTCGTCCGATAATATCATTGTGTGTAGAAAGAGCAAACCTGAAAGCAGACATTTAAAGCTATGCTGCCTCTTTAGCTGACCCACCATGCTCTGGAATTTCTTTGTCATGTCATTTGTTATTTGTTAATTTAAAGATTGTGTTTTTATAGCAAAAAGCAAATATAAACCTAAGAACAAAAATTTAAATGACCTAAAGCCATTTTAATAACGCTAATGAATTACAAAGCCTTCACCAAATTAGAAGAGTGACCTGTTAACTTAACAGTATTGTTTTGGCCTCTGGATCTTGTCAGCATGGAACTGGAGGGTTTGATTACCACGTTAAGGTAAAAGGATATGATTCTCACATTTATTTGGACCTGATAGACCTACATTAATTCTTATTCATGTATCAAACTTCAGTTTAAGTTATGATATTTAATTAGGAGTGCAGCTTACTTGTATGTACCCATTAAAGGGTAACTCCACTTTCGTGGGGAAAAAAAATAGCAAATAAAGAAAAAATTATATAGCATATACAATTGCGACACAAGTCATATTGTAATTTAATGTTATTAAAAATGACCTTTCCTTTTTAATCTGCAGCTTCTGTAATTTTCTGTAAATGCAATATGGCTACCTGGAATTGTTCTGTACATAGAGTGTGTACTGACCACTCCCCAGAAACATCATTTCCTGCTTGTGTGATTGGCTCACCAATTTTCCCAGAAGTCTGCACTAAGATACAAGTCAGATTTCAGGCATCCCCTGCAAAAAAAATAAAAATTTGGGGTGAGATACTTCCAATAGGAACACGTCTAAAGGGACGCAGGCCCGGCAGATTTCCTCATTAGTGCCCTGCAGGTGCACAGCTGAGAGATAATTATGAAACCACTCCCATTAGACTCACTTACCACATAGACACTGAGAAACACACAGGGATATCTTCAGAATAACAAAAGGTAGGAATCTGCAACAAAGGTTGTTCTAATCCTTGCAATGTACATAGATCACCCAGAGGGGAATATTTTTTTCTCAGCAAAAGGGGAGTTACGCTTTAAATGTTTCATGCTGTCACCTACTTGACTTGTCTTTGTGCCCTGTTTCTCCCAAGATCTTATTTTGTTCTCTGAATTGACAACATGTATATTAATCAGGCCCCCCATGATGGATTTTTTCAGTCCATAGAAAGTGCTAGATAGTTAAATGACCTTATGGGTTCATAAAGCCGAATAAAAGTAAATTAGATAAATACACTGTTTAAATGCATGTTAATAATTTAACCAGTGAGTCCAATCACTGATGCATATTATGCTGCACACAAGGAAGATGATTGCATGTACAACTGACTAGCATGGGCTAAAAACCCCAAAAGTACCCTCCTATGCGACCAAATCGCATAAAAAGTGCATCAGTGCATATAAAGTCCATATATCAGTTCACATTTAAATTGATGTAAAAATAAGTAGTCTGAAAAATTAGCCCCTGGACGACGACAAGTGTGTCGAAACAACGTAGGGAGGAGCGGCGTGCTGACGTCATCACATTTCCAACGCAGAGTCACGGAAGGACGGGCTGTGGAAGCCGGCCGGCTACACTATATATTTTTACACGCCTAATAATCTACACAACATTGTAAGTGCGATTCTTTTATTTTAATAAATTTGTTTTTACTGTATCACGCTATGGTGGATTTTTCTTTTACTGCCATGACGCATATGATGAGCTGAGCGGGATTGGAGGTCCATCTACTACACTGGTGGAGGCAGCTGATCGCGCCACTTAGAGACCCTGGCAGGGGTAACAGCCGCAGGTTTAGACTGATCTCTTTCAGGGATCAGTGGCTCTGGTAAGCGGCAGTCTTATTGGAGGTGGTGGACTTTTTCTTGTACTGGAATACAGCACTTTTTCTCGGGTGTTTTATCGTTTGAAGTCACAGATGCATGTTTAGAAGATATCTCTATCAACTGAATATCAATGCTAATTTTGCAGACTACTTATTTTTACATCAATTTAAATGTGAACTGATACATGGACTTTATATGCACTGATGCACTTTTTATGCGATTTGGTCGCATAGGAGGGTACTTTTTTTTTTTTTTTTTTTTTTTTTTTTTTTAGCCCATGCTAGTCAGTTGTACATGCAATCCTCTTCCTTGTGTGCAGCATAATATGCATCAGTGATTGGACTCACTGGTCTTATATTTATATAGATTTATTTCACGATTTTGCGCAGCTTGATTTTTTATTATCTTTCTCTATTGTGTGTGTCTCACATATTTAAGTTGCAGCATTTTTTATTTTAGTGTCATTTATAATGTTTAATATTCATATATAGACAGCACAGTATATACACTTTATTTTCACAATAATTTAACCAGCCAAAAATAAATTGCAGTTCAGCAAGTCTTGTACCCTTGCCACGCCAGAAAACATCATACCCAAATCCCTGACCAAATTTTTCTCTATTGCAGTTAAGCATTATAGCATGGTCACTGGCCTGCCCCCCGCCTTAGGACAGGAGAAAGAAGGAGCATAACCACAATGATGACTTTGCCTTTTGCCCTTGTTCAGAAAGTTTCCAAAGTGCGACTGGAGTATGGCCATTGGCCAACTAATTCTATGAGTGCTGCTGTGTGGATCCCAGTGTAACGGATGGCAGGTATGTTTTTTATGGGCCATTTTACTGCGTGACAGTCTGAGATGTTGGGCAAGTATGAGCAAGGTACCCACACAACGCTAATTGTCCCATCTGTAAGGGAATCCATTACCTTGCCTAGTATGACCAAAGTACACTTTGCCCTGAAGTGAAAAACTTGTGAGCAGAAAGGCTTATGACACTTCTGCACTGAAGGTTTCTTATCTTCCTCCTCTCAAGATGCTTCAGAATGTGCTTTAAGCTGAGTATGTGCAGCTCAGTCAACGTTCTCGGCATACCTTGGTGTCGGGATGAATAAACTCCCAAGTTCATGCGTGGGACTTAATCCTCGTACAGACGATCGGATTTTCCGACGGGAATTGTGTGATGACAGGCTGTTGGCGGAAAATCCGACCATTTGTACTCTCCATCAGACAAATGTCGGATATTTCACAGACAATTGTCGGATGGCAGGCTTTAAAATTTTCCGCGAACAACGGTCTGTTGTCTGATTTTCCGAGCATGTGCACACAAGTCCGTCGGACAAAAGTCCAAAGTACAAACATGCATGCTCAGAAGCAATGCTCACCAAACACAACATTAGCAGAAGGTGCCCAAAGGGTGGCGCTAAAGAGCTGAAAAACTACGTAGTACGTAACGATGTTCGTTTTTGTTGGCCGACAATTGTGTGCCGTTTGTATGCAAGACAAGCTTTTGGCCAACGCCCTTCGGACAAAAGTCAGAGGCTTTGTCTGCGGAAAATCCGATCGTGTGTACGAGGCTTTAAAGTGGAGTTCCGGACACATTTTTTTTTTTAATTGATCCGATAATAATGCATTATTACATAAAAAAACAATTACAAAAGTTTGATAGTGGATGTTGCTAAAATATATATTTTATACTCACAAGTTTGTACCTCCTGTTATGGTCGTTGCCATCATGATTGTGGGCATGTGAAGCACAATCGATAACTCTTCTGGGACAAGCGCTGAAGAGGTGCATGCTGGGTAACCAGCATGCACCACTCAATCTCGCGCATGCGAGATTCACCGGCGGCCATAGCGCCGATTGTTTCTAAGTTGCCATTACAATGAGCGGCGACGGAGGAAGTTCCCGCCCTGTTGTTATGGCTACCGCCTTAAATCGCGTCATTTCCTGTCAGGAAATAATGCGATTTTTGATCACAGTACTGCCCACAGACTCCTGGGAAATGATGACACATCATTTTCCAGGAGCACAGTAGAGGGAGGAAGTGACTAGGAGCGCCGCGGACCAGGAAGTGGCAGATTAGGAGGACTACATAGCAACAGGGCGTTTCTGGTAAGTATAAAAAAATAAATTCCTCCAAATGTTACTTTATAGGTTTATACGAGTCTTATGTAAAAAAAAAAAATCAGGGTGGAACTCTGCTTTAAGTCATCTTGGCCAGTCATGATGGCTTAAGACCTCGAACCCAGAAAAATGGCAGAATATGTTGTCACCAACAGAGTAGCTCACAGATGGAGGGGAATTGGATATTAAGGGCTTGTTCAAACCATACTGTATGTGAATAAAAACTGATGGGAAAACTGCGCAGATTTCACTTGCAGAAACACGAGTTTACATCAGTTTCTCATCAGTTAACATTAGTTTTCATACATTACATTACATACATTAACATTCATTTTCAGTGAATTTTTTTTTTTTTTAAATAGCATTTTTTTCATTTTATTAGTTATTTTGAGAAAAGACAGCAGTATCCCGATACCATTACAGTGAGCAGGCAAAAACAGAGAAAGGAATAGGACAATGCCTAGTGTATAAACGGTAAGGTTGAGAAGGGAGAAACCTTCTTCCAAAATTTTGCATTACACATTCCAATAATGATACCAGTGCCTTAAAAAAAATATATAGTGTGCAGTACCCTGAGACTGATGTCGTACTTAACTTTGCATAGTTATCCAGAAAGAAGAGAAGTAGATAAGATAGAAGGGGGGAAGAGAGCAAGGGAAACAAGGTAGAAGACACTAGGTTACCGAGATGGCTCTGTTGCCGGCTCATAACAAGTCCTGCCGGAGATGCCATCGCTCTCAGACTCCGTTGTGGTCATCCAGCCTGTCCCGTATTCTGGACGTTATTTTCTCCATAAGTTCCACGTCTTTGACCCTGGCGTAGAGGGCTTCCTGGGATGGGGGCATATTTTTCTTCCAGTTATGGCCAATTAAGCACCTATCTGCTGTGACAATGTGCCTGAGCAGTTTTTTTTTTTATAGGGTTTGGTTATTTTCGGTTGAGAGAGGCCTAACAGGAAGAGTTTTGGGGTCATAGGTATGGGCATCTCAAAGAGGCGAGTCTGTAATTGCTGTTTTGAGGTCCAGAACGGGACTATTAAAGGGCATGTCCAGTAAATGTGGAAAAGAGTGCCCCTGGCTTGCTGGCAGCGATCAGAGGTGGAGGGGTAAATTCCTTGGAGTACATCCGGACTTAGGTACCCAAAAGAAGAGAATCTTATAAGCATTTTCTTTATAGAGGGTACATGATGAGCTCTTGGCAGCCTGACTCCAGACCGCCCGCCAGGTCTCCACAGGGATCTCCTCCCCCAGCTCCTTCTCCCAGCTGAGCATGTATGAATGTTTGCCCCGAGCCGCTATGGAGTACGTGTTTAGGATCTGGTATACATCTGAGATCAGTCCTCTACGTGTGCGGCCCTCAAGTATGATGCGTTGAAATGGGGAGGGTATAGAAAATTGCAGGTGCGGGGCTACGGTTTGGGCATAGTGTCGGATCTGTAGGTTGCTGTAGAACACCTGTTGGGGAAGGTCATGTTTGGTTTGGAGCTCAGAGAATGGTAGTAGTTTACAGGATCTGGGGTCTAAAGCCTCCTAAACACGGTTGGACTTCAAACAAACTTGGATTTTTGTCCAAAGGGAGTTGTCCAGGAACACCCATAGCATACACACGGCAGGACTTTTCTGCAAACTTTCCCAACATCACATGGTTTTTCTGCTCTTTACCACCATCCTTTGGTCAACTTCTGCTATTGTTGGTTGATTTTAACATTGGTTCTGGGCATGCGTATTTGTACTTCGGACAAAAGTCCGATGGTTTTCTGTACACACGATAGGACTTTGCACCGTAGGACTTTTGTTGCTGAAAAGTTTGTCCGTTTGCAGAGCGAACTTTTGTCCGATGAAAACCGAAAAAGTTTGTCCGATAAGGCGTACACACGATAGGATTTTTTGAAAACCTGCTCATTTTGAAGTTTGTTGTGAAAAAGTCCTACCGTGTGTATGGGGCTTACTAGGTGTCCGAAGTGAAAAAGGTTCCGTGAGGCCCAGGGCCATGACTTCTGATGGGTGACTTCAGTGAATTTTTATGCAAGCTTTGATTTCATCAGATTTCATGCGCATCAGTTATGTGCCCTGTCCTTTTCTTTCAGCGCAGAGAACTGCATATACGTTGCAGATTCTTGCGCAGAAAAAATCTGCACGTTATACCAGTGTCGTGGTGTGAACAGGGCATATAGAGAGCAATTGTCTTTGCGGAACTAAACCCTTTAGGCCTCGTTTACACCATGTGCAAAGTAAGGATGAGCTCCGGCGTGTTCGCATAGTACACGTGCAGGGCCCGCCAGGAAGTCTGCGCTAATCACAGCCAGGGAGACATTTCCCGATTTCTGCAGCCAAGCATCGGGAAATGTCTCCCTGCCTGTCATTAGCGCAGCGCGGTGCCGACTTCCTGGCGGGCTCTGCACGTGTACTATGCGAACACGCCGGAGCTCATCCTTACTTTGCACATGGTGTAAACGAGGCCTAAAGGGTTTAGTTCCGCTCTAACTGAAATAATCACCTTTCCATTTACCTTGACATCTGTTGTATGTAACACAATAATGAAAGCAAATATATCCAGCTGATGTCTGAGCTGGCTAGTTTTGTGAACTGATTTCACCTTGCCATGGATGTAATGGGTTTCCTGAGCTTCACACACTGATAGTGTAGGTACGGGAAGAGCTCAGAGATAGGGGAGATCCAGCGATGGGAGTGTGGGAGAATGTGGACAGTACAGAGAAGAAGCAGGGAGGGGACGTGCAGAGTCAAACAAAGAGAGGGTAGACTGTATTCATATGTAAACTGTCATGAGAAGCTTTCTAAAGAAGCTATGGAAACATCCCTTCTCCTCTCAGATTGGTTGTGAGTCACTCTCCTTTATCTAACATGGGTTTCCCCCCTCTGACATTCCTCCTCACTGAAAGCTTCTCAAACATCACAAAGAGTCAGAATGAAACCGGAGAAAGGCGAAAAGCTTTAACCTCTGCGTAGCCGGGCCTGGGACGTAAAAATTGCCATCAATGTTCTTGTACAGCAATGGTGCACATCTCCAGAAGCTCTGCTTCAATAAACCATTGCAATAGTCTAATGCCGCGTACACACAACCGTTTTGAATGTCATTGAAAAAAACTAAATTTTTCTCGACGTGATTCTTCTCAAGCCTGCCTTGCCTACACACTATCGTGGAAAAAAATGCTCAAGTAAAGCGCGGTGACGTACAACACGTACGACGGCACTATAAAGGGGAAGTTCCATTCGGATGGCGCCACCCTTCATGTTAGTAAAGTTTGGTGAGCGACGATTCGTGCTTTTCAGCCTCGTGCTTTTCAGTCCGTTACAGCGGGACGAATGTGCTATCTCTATTACGAACGCTAGTTTTACCAAAACGAGCGCTCCCGTCTCCTACTTGATTCTGAGCATGCGCAATTTTTTTCACCTCGTTAAAGCCCACACACGCCCGTTTTTCATTAAAGAGAAAAACGACGATGTAAAAAATGACGTGAAAAATTGTTCCAATTTTTTCATGGCCGTATTTTCACGTCGTGAAAAATGCTCTGAAGCCCACACACAGTCATTTTTAATGACCATTTAAATTTTTTTTTTTTCTCGTCATTAAAAACGGTCGTGTGTACGCGGCATAATTAATAAAAATATGGAAACTGTAATTTATTACAGGTACTTTTATAGCACTGTCAATTTACACAAATCACACTTAAGCCTCGTACACACGATCGGATTTCCATCGGACAAATCCGTGGAATTTTGTGCGAAGGGCGTTGGCCGTTGGAACTTGTTCTGCATACAGAGCAGACGGCAGAACTTTTTCAGCCAACATACCCGAAACTACGTGTTTTTTTTCAGCTCTTTAGCGCCACCCTTTGGGCAACTTCTGCTAATGTTGTCTTATGGTTAGCATTGGTTCGGAGCATGCATGTTTGTACTTTGGATTTTATTCCGACGGATTTGTGTACACACGATCGGATAATCCGCAGGCACACATTTGTTGTCGGAAAATTTGAGAGTATGCTATTCCACATTTTGTTGTCGGAAATTCCAACAACAATTGTCCGATGCAGCGTACAAACGGACAGATTATCCGACAAAAACCCTGTCATCACACAATTGTTGTTGGAAAATCCGATCGTGAGTAGATTTACAATCTAAAGCCTCGTACACACGGTCGGACTTCAAAAAAACTTTTCCATGGATTTTTGTCTGAAGGGAGTTGGCCGGGCACACCCATAGCATACACAGGGCAGGACTTTTCTGCAAATTTTCCCAAAACTTTCCCAACATCACGTGGTTTTTCTGCTCTTTTCTGCTCTTTACCGCCACCCTTTGGTCAACTTCTGCTATTGTTGGTTGATTTTAACATTGGTTCTGGGCATGCGTATTTGTACCTCGGACAAAAGTCAGGTGGATTTCTGTACACACGATAGGACTTTGCACCATCGGACTTTTGTTGCCGAAAAGTTTGTCCCTTTGCAGAGCGAACTTTTGTCCAAAGAAAAATGAAAAAGTTTGTCCGATGGAGCGTACACACGGTTAGATTTTTTTAAAAACGTGCTCATTTTGAAGTTTGTTGGCAAAAAGTCTGACCGTGTGTACGGGGCTTTAGATCCCTAAATCACATAGTAAGGTCAATTTAGACAGGAGCCTATTACCATGCCAATGGAGTGTGAGAGGAAAACCACACAGGCATAGGGAGAACATGCAAACTCCAGGCAGGTAATGCTGTGGATGGGATTCAAACTGGTGACTTAGTAACTGGTGACCTAGCCACTATATTACCAAAAGTATTGTGACACCTGCATTTACACGCACATGAACTTTAATGGCATCCTAGTCTTAGTCCGTAGGGTTCAGTATTGAGTTGGCCCACCCTTTACAGCTATAACAGCTACAACTCTTCTGGAAAAACTGTCCACAAGGTTTAGGAGTGTGTCTACTCTATGGGAATGTTTGGCCATTCTTCCAGGAGCGCATTTGTGAGGTCAGGCACTGATGTTGGACGAGAAGACCTGGATCGCAGTCAGGTCAAAACTGCTGATTTACTTGGATTTTCATGCACAACCATCTCTAGGGTTTACAGAGAATGGTCCAAAAAAGAGAGTAAGCGGCAGTTGTGTGGACGGAAATGCCTTGTTGATGTCAGTGGTCAGAGAAGAATGGGCAGACTGGTTTGAGATAATAGAAAGGCAACAGTTACTCAAATAACCACGTGTTACAACCAAGGTATGCAGAATACCATTTCTGAACGCACAACACATCGAACCTTGAGGCAAATGGACTACAGCAGCAGAAGATCACACCGGGTGCCGCTCCTGTCAAATAAGAACAGGAAACTGAGGCTACAATTCACACACACTCACCAAAATTGGACAATAGAAGATTGGAAAAACGTTGCCTGGTCTGATGAGTCTCGATTTCAGCTGCGGCATTCAGATGGTAGGGTCAGAATTTGGCGTAAACAACATGAAAGTATGGATCTATCCTTCTTTGTATCAACGGTTCAGGCTGGTGGTGGTGGTGTAATGGTGCGGGGGATATTTTCTTGGCATACTTTGGGCCCCTTGGTACCATTTGAGCATCGTTTAAACGCCACGACCTACCTAAGTATTGTTGCTGACCATGTCCATCCCTTTATGACTACAGTGTACCCATCTTCTGATGGCTCCTTCCAGCAGGATAATGCACCATGTCACAAAGATCCAATCATCTCACCACTGGACAATGAGGTCACTGTACTCCAATGGCCTCCACAGTCACCAGATCTCATCCAATAGAGCACCTTTGGGATGTGGTGGAAGATTCACATCATGGATGTGCAGCCAGCAAATCTGCAGCAACTGCGTCAATATGGACCAAAATCTCTGAGGAATGTTTCCAACACCTTGTTGAATCTATACCATGAATAATTAAGGCAGTTCTAAAGGCAAATAGGGGTCCAACCTGGTACCTACGAAAGTGGCCAGTGAGTGTGTGTGTGTATATATATATATATATATATGTAGCCGGGCCTTTAAATTTAGTTGGGATACACCTGGGTGGTAGTATGACCCAGGTGTGTAAATTATGAGAGTTTGGACCAATTGTATTCGTGGAGGACTAGGTGGTGTATTATTCTCCCTGGCCTGTGGGTGGCGGGGTACCCGCAGGCTCAAGGTAGAATCACCACCGCAGTGCTAACCCTTTTGTCCCTTTCCGGAGATGGTACGGCGAGGGCGGGGAACCTGCCGTGGTGTCGAAGGGAGGAGATAAAAGGGGGAGACGCCCTAACCACGAGGTCTGTCTTCAGGATCTTCTCATCACGCGCCCAGGCACCTTAGGCCTGGGTGCGGGCAGTTCGGAGTTCCGGCCCAGGCGCCCTAGGCCTGACCGGAACGGAGTTGGAGTCCATCCCAGGCACCTTCAGCCTGGGGTGAGGTACTGAATCGGAGGCCTGGGGCCCAGTGACTTCGACTGGGTCCCGCGAGGGTGGAGAAGTCCGAGGGTCCCTGAGGTGGACGGGGCCCATGTCTGAGGTGAGGAGGCCGGGGAGGTCACCCGTCCGGAGCAGCATCAACCCGGTGACGGATGGGCCTCCGGTAACTCCCTTGGAGGGACATCTTCCCCTGATAGGGGCCAAAGCGCAGCGAAGGTACTCCTATCTACGTTCTCTTGAGTTGCTGGTAGAGACTCACAAGTTCTAAGTTCTTTTCGAATCAAGGCTATGATAACCGCTGGTGAAACCACAGTGGTTTAGATTGAAATCAGGATAGTGCCTCGACCTGCTCATCCCACCGTATCAGGCTGTTATAAAGTTTCAACCATTTGGCTACTGAAGCACTGTTTATTGTGAGATATGCAATAAAACAAGAGTTGGACTGTGATCGGTGTGTGGAACTCTGGTTAATGGGAGCAGAGGGAGGTGGCAGCACAGCAGGACTGGATCCATAACTAATGCACACCTGGCCCGAGGAAATATCTGGTGCTGGCCTTCACCTCACCCACAGCTATGGGGAGGACATGGGCCGTAGCGCATCTCACGCTGTCGTGCGAAATACCCCTAGACATAAGAGATGGGGTGAGGCCGCTACATATATATATATATATATATATATATATATATATATATATATATATATATATATATATATATATATATATATATATATATTGGGTTATTTTGCATTCTCCATTTAATCCACTGCGTTACGACAAAATGGCAAATTTCACTGAAATCTGCCAAACTCAATTTTTCTTTATGTCCTTCTCTCTTTCTGGATCCATCAGTTGACTTGGGTACAATTAGCCTGTTGGATTTTTTACAGCCGCCAGCTGTAATCATTGTGTTTTGCCGACCGAGAAGGCTCTACATACCCCCCCCCCCCCCATTTGCCAGCAGAACACAATAGCGCATCAGGAGGCATTCCCCCCCATCAATACTGTCTGTGTTGATGGGGGAATCGATCGGTTTTCCATCCTTCCACCCTTGAGGGAAGGAAAGAAAATTAAATGATCTAGGGCTACTTTTAACAGATTTTTAAATTTGCAATTTAATGTATTGCATTGGAGTACATAAAGGATGCAAAATGAAGGTGGTTTTTGGTGAAATTTCTTCAACAGCAAAATTTTTTTTTTTTTAAGAGGATATAGCTGTGCTTTGATTCTTGTGCTTTGACGTTATTTTCTCAAAATTTCTTGTGATAATTGAGAGGACAGGTTCTCTTAAATGAGAAGACTAATGATGAGGTGCCCTGCAACACCAGGCAATAGTAATAAAGCCCCATACACACTATCAGTTTTCTTGCAGGTTTTTCTCTTCAGGTTTACCAAAACCATCTAATATGAGGTCAAACCTTAAGAGTTTCAATTCGTATGCAATCAGGCAGGCCCTTGCACTACATGGTTTTGGTAAACCTGAAGAGAAAAACCTGCAAGAAAACTGATAGTGTGTATGGGGCTTGAGCCTCATTATTTGATGGCAGCCCCAGCTCCAAAGATACATATACATATCCTCAGAGTATAAGAAATGCATTTAAAATAAAATATAGACATTTAGACGCAGGAACCAAAAAATGCAACATGACATTAAAAGCGTTTGTGAGTTTTTAATAGGGATGGATTACCAATTTTTCACAGAATACTGTACATCACTTCTGAAAGTATACAGTACATTAAAGTGTATGCCTGGCCTAAAATGCACAAGTATTGCACTGCCATGCATTGTGGTACAGTGCAAAAAAAATCGTGAATGTCCATTTTCTTGGACGTTTTGTTGCTTTGCCAGCCCATTCATTTGTAAAGCTGGATTCACACCTATGCATTTTTTAGTGCTTTTTGCATTTTTCAGATTTGCTCTACAGAATGTGTTCCATAGGAAACCATGTTAAATCGACTGTAGTGCAAATCTGCAAAATGCAAAAAGCACTAAAAATGCATAGATGTGAATCCAGCCTAAAGCCTCATACACACAGTCGGACTTCAAACAAACTTTTCCGTGGATTTTTGTCCGAAGGGAGTTGGCCAAGCACACCCATAGCATACACACGGCAGTACTTTTCTGCAAACTTTCCCAAAACTTTCCCAACATCACGTGGTTTTTCTGCTCTTTTCTGCTCTTTACCGCCACCCTTTGGTCAACTCCAACTTCTGCTATTGTTGGTTGATGTTAACATTGGTTCTGGGCATGCGTATTTGTACTTCGGACAAAAGTCCAATGGGTTTCTGTACACACAGCCGGACTTTGCACCATCGGACTTTTGTTGCCAAAAAGTTTGTCCGTTTGCAGAGTGAATTTTTGTCCGATGAAAACCGAAAAAGTTTGTCCGATGGAGCGTACACACGGTTGGATTTTTTAGAAAACCTGCTCATTTTGAAGTTTGTTGGCAAAAAGTCAGACCGTGTGTACGGGGCTTTAGGTTGCTTTCACACTGATCAGTTTTTCTTCCATGTCTGCGTTAAAAAAGCGGAAACAAAAATGCATGGCCATTAAATCCTATGGAACCCTTCACCCTGGTCAGTTGCGTTTTTCAAAGTACTGCTTGCTGCATTTCTGATGCATGTTTGGTGCTGAAAAAATAAAGCACCTCCCCATTAACCACTTGCCGACCCACGCACGCACATATAGGTCAACACAATGGCACGGGCAGGCAAATGGGCGTACCTGTACGTCCCTTTAAATTTGCCGCCCAGCGGGCAAGCGCTCAGCCGGGGGCACGTGAGCACGCCCGCCGCATGCCTTGTGAGTGTGCTCGCGGGTCCCGGGAACTGCATGTTCCCGGGCGGCCCGCGATTGCGGTCGGCAAAGGCAGAACAGGGGAATGCCTTTGTAAACAAGGCATTCCCCTGTTCTGCCTAGTGACATGTCACTGATCTAATGTTCCCCATGATCGGGAACAGTGATCAGTGACGTGTCACTGGTAGCTCCTCCCCCTAACAGTTAGAAGCACTCCCTAGGACACACTTAACCCCTTCAGCGCCACCTAGTGGTTAATCTCTTTACTGCCAATGTAATTTTCACAGTAGTCAGTGCATTTTTATTGCACTGATCGCTGTAAAAATGACAATGGTCCCAAAAATGTGTCAAAAGTGTCCGATGTGTCCGCCATAAAGTCGCAGTCACGATAAAAATCGTAGATCGCCGCCATTACTAGTAAAAAAATTAATAATAATAAAAATGCCATAAAACTATCCCCTATTTTGTAGACGCTATAACTTTTGCGCAAACCAATCAATATACGCTTATTGCGATTTTTTTTTTTTTTTTTTTTTTTTTTTTTTTTTTACCAAAAATATGTAGAAGAATACATATCGGCCTAAACTGAGAAAAAAATAGCCTTTTTCCCCAAAAATTGGGGATATTTATTATAGCAAAAAGTAAAAAATATTGATTTTTTTTCAAAATTGTCGCTCTATTTTTGTTTATAGTGCGAAAGATAAAAACCGCAGAGGTGATCAAATACCACCAAAAGAAAGCTCTATTTGTGGGAAAAAAAGGACGTCAATTTTGTTTGGGAGCCACGTCGCACGACCGCGCAATTGTCAGTTAAAACGACGCAGTGCCGAATTGCAAAAAGTGGCCTGGTCTTTGGCCAGCCAAATGGTCCGGGCCTTAAGCGGTTAAAGGGGTTGTAAACCCCGTTACACCACTTTTACCTACAGGTAAGCCTATAACAAGGCTTAGCTGTAGGTACCTTGAATAACTCCTAAACTTGCACGGCTTAGGAGATATTCAGTATATGCGCTGCTGCCGACGTCATCGGCGCATGCGCACTGAAGAAACATGGCGTGACGTGACCGGCGGCTCCCGCGCGTGGGAGTAACGTCATCGCGGCTCTGGCCAATCACAGCGCCGGAGCGGTGAACCCAGAAGTAACTCCAGTGGAAGATATCCACGCTGTACTCGGAGAGCCAACACTGCGCTCATCAATGCAGCCTCACCAGGGACTATCAAATGCAGCCTCACCAGCGCCCATCAATGCAGCCTTCCAGTGCCCATCAATGAATGTTTGCTTGCTTCTATTCATTCGGGATTCGGGACACAGACACAGTCCTCTGTCGCCGCTGCGTCTCTGACACTATGTGCAAACAGAGCAGCGGCTGCCTGCTGATGCCGAGACTTAGGCCTCGTACACACGACCGTTCGTGTGTATGGTTTCTCGTCGAGAAAACTGCCGGGAATCTCGACGAGAAAAATAGAGAACCGGTCGTGTGTATGCTTTTCCGAGTCTTAAAAAATCACGCATGCTCAGAAGCAAGTATGAGACGGGAGCGCTCCTTCTGGTAAAACTAGCGTTCGTAATGGAGATAGCACATTCGTCACGCTGTAACGGACTGAAAAGCACAAGGCTGAAAAGCGCAAATCGTCTCTCACCAAACTTTTACTAACACGCGGTAACACGAGATCAGCAAAAGCAGCCCAAGGGGTGGCACCATTGGAATCGAACTTCCCCTTTATACTGCCGTTGTACATGTTGTACATCACCGCGCTTTACAACGACGAGATTTGTAATTGACAGTGTGTATGCAAGGAAAGGTTGACAAGAATCCCTTCAAGCTTGACAAGAATCTCGTTGAGAAAAACAACGTATTTTTTTACGACGAGATTCTCGGCCGTGTGTACGAGGCTTTAGTTGCTTGCTGCAGAGAGAAGAGAGTAGGAACACCAGTGGCCAGGTGCCCCCCAGGCAACAGTGCACCGTAGGCGGCTGCCTAGTTTGCCTTGTGGTAGCACCGGCCCTGACATTTATGCATTGTGGGATACACGTGTTATCACTCATGTTAATGCAAAGCACTGCAAGGCATGGCTTTACACTATAGTGCACAAATATTGTGACAGGTCTAGTTTTTGGGACTTTTTTTGTGTCACAGACTGTCCTAAATGTACAAAAGATTGTCTTATTATAGAGCAGGTTAATGTGTGCCATGACGCCTATTGATGCAACACACAAATTTCAGATTTCTAAGAAGTTGAGTTTTTCATTGTATTCGGTGGGTGGGTATTATTACATATGGGAAGGAAGACTCTCCTACCAGTAATACATACACACACTTGATGTATATGTGTCGCACACCCAGACTGGCACAGGGCCGGGTCCTTTACTCCATCACCCTGACATGTCATATAAACAATGGAATGGAAGTGAGCACTCAAGGGCCCGTGTGTAGTTTATAGTACAATCTAAATATAGCTCTACAGACAGATGGGAGCATGAGAGGCTGTTATATAACTATTTCATTTTAATACATACTCTGAATTTGATATCATCAGTTCGGCAACAGATCGCTAATTTTTCAGCTGTGATTTTATAGCGGTGTAGCTTACAGCAGGAGAGGTCTGATTGGATGGTAGTGTAGTAACCTGTAGCAACCAATTAGATGGCGTAGGGAAGGACTAGAATAGACATGTGCAATTAATTCAAATTTGAATATTCGTAAATTCGTCATTCGTAAATCCAAAAATCCAAAAACCCAAAAATTCTAAAATCTGAAATAATAACTAACTATTAAATTATAGGTATTGGAATTTCCTTTCAAATTTGGCTGTTAGTAAACGTAATGAATACAAATTTATCCAAAGTTACGAATTATCTGAAATAACGAATGCCGTATCTAAACGAATGGAACGTAACAAATTAATAGTAATAAATAACAATAATAATAATAATAAAACCTTTTTATTATTAATTTGATTCGTTCCATTGTTTAGATGCGGAATTTGTTATTTCGAATAATTCGTAACTTTGGATAAATTCGTATTCATTATGTTCACTAACATCCAAATTTGAAAGGAAATTCCAATATCTATAATTTAATAGTTAGCTATTATTAAGCCTCGTACACACGGTCGTACTTCAAACAAACTTTTTCGTAGATTTTTGTCTGAAGGGAGTTGGCCAGGCACACCCATAGCATATACACGGCAGGACTTTTCTGCAAACTTTCCCAAAACTTTCCCAATATCACTTGGTTTTTCTGCTCTTTTCTGCTCTTTACCGCCACCCTTTGGTCAACTTCTGCTATTGTTGGTTGATTTTAACATTGGTTCTGGGCATGCGTATTTGTACTTCGGACAAAAGTCCGATGGATTTCTGTACACGCGGTCGGACTTTGCACCATTGGACTTTTGTTGGCGAAAAGTTTGTCCGTTTGCAGAGCGAACTTTTGTCCGATGAAAACCGAAAAAGTTTGTTCGATGGAGCGTACACACGGTCGGATTTCTTTGGAAAACGTGCTCATTTTGAAGTTTGTTGGCAAAAAGTCCGACCGTGTGTACGGGCCTTAAGTTAGTTAGTTATTATTTCGAATTTTCGGATTTTCTTTTTGGATTTTCGAATTTACGAACTTTCCAATTTATGAATTTACAAATTTATGAATTGCGATCATTACAATTGTCCGGAAAAACCCCCAAAAAAGACCAAATGAAACGAAAACGAACAAATTTTTCAGCAATGGACATGTCTAGACTAGAACTTATCAGTTTTTTTTTACTTTTCACCTTTTCATAAAAAATTTAAAGGTGAACTAACACCCTCCCCCCCCCCAATACTTACTCGGCCCCTAAGTGGTTAAATGAACATTTTTGTGCCTGGAATTCAATTTTTACAATTTCTTCCCTCCTTTACACTAATAACTATGGCCCATAACCATAAACTTTGCATTTGTCATTGGCCAGCATGCCTGTAAAGTTCAGATTTTACCATGGTTGGATAACCTTGGAGTTTATTCAACATGACCTGCAACAAACAAGGGGTTAAGTGACAATCTCTGAATCAAAAGTGCAGACGGGAGCTGGGCCCACACACCTAATCCACTTAATTAAACACGCATGGTCTGTGAACCGAGGAAACAATTTCTATCCGTGTCCTGGGATGGCTGGGATACTGCAGCTGAACATTCTACCCGGCTTTCCCTCCCTGTGTGATCTTACAGATCGTTCTATTCTGTATTATATGCCTGACCGCTAACTAGCATCTACTGTCCACTATTTACACAGTGGTCGGGGACACACCAACGCTTCTTTGGGAAGGAGAGGAAGCATTTGGAAAGCAATTCCAGGCAGCACATACAATAACAAGCTTCGAATGCTGTCCAGGAAACCCTTACAAATGTGCTGAAGTCATCAGTCCACTCATAGTCCTCAGACAATGGCCTAAAGAAACCGATGAGTCAAACATTTGCTTGCCTATAAAAGATTGTTTGCATAATATATGCAGGGTTTAGCCTTGGGTTCTAACAGATTTACTATGGCTACTGTACATGCGCAGTTCGTTTCGTTCCGAATTAAAATTTGGAAAAATTCCTTATTCGGCAATTCGGATGTATGAATTTCCGAATTACAATAGTAACGAAAATAACGAATCAGAATTTCAAACAAAATTTTTATTCAAATAGTTTTCGAATCCAAATTGAATATGAATAGTTTTCCAATCCAATTTGGATTTTCAAAGAGAATAAAATATAATAGAAAATAAAGGAATAGAATAGAAAATAAAAGCACAGAATATAATAGAGTGAAACAAAACAGAATACAAAATAAAAGAATAGAAAAAAATAGAATAGAATTTTTTTTGGACAGAATACAAAATAAAAGAATAGAGTAAAACAGAACAAAATAGAATAGAAAAAAAATTGGAAAAGAATAGAATATAACCGTCCTCTGAAATGTCAACTTTCAAACAGAATAAATTTGAATTAGAATAAAATAGAAAAGAATAGAATACAATAGAAAAAAATTGAATAGAAAATAAAATAATCGAATAAAAAATAATAGAATAAAATAGAAAGAATATAATAATATAACTGTTTTCCTAAATTCAAACTGAATAAATTTGAATTTCGAATAGAATAAATTTGAATAGAATAGAAAAGAATATAATATAATAAAAAAGAAAAGAACAGAATAGAAAATAAAAAAAATAAAAAATAAAATAAAAACTGTAGAATTTAATGGAATAGAAAGAATATAACCATCTTCCAAAATTCGATTTTTGAATAGAAGGAATTCGAATTCAAATGGAATTTGATTTGAATGCCATTCGAATAGAATTTGAATCGATTCGAGCGTGAATAAGCTAAACGAATTTTCGAAAACAAATTAAAATAATTTAACTGAACAAATTTATGTAGATAAGGAATCTAAACAAAACAATTTTTTTCACGATCTGGCCACCAAACAATTTATCTAACCATAGATCATTGACAAGTGTGAATGCTTGCATGGGGTGAATGTGACTGTTTGTGGCAATGGATGATGAAATGTCTTGTCCCCAAACTGAACCTAAGGCTGGCCATATATGGATCAGTCATTTGGATCAGTCATTTGGATCAGCCAGTTGGCGGATAAAAAAAAACCTGAACTGATTCCCCCATCTACACGAGCAAGGTGGATGGAGGAATTCTCTGTGCTGAGCTATTGGTTTCTGCTGATTGGCTGCAGCACCGATCAAGCAAAAATGTTCCAAAACCACCTATTTTACACAGCAAAAATCAACATTACCAGGTTGTGGAAATCCTCCACATCACCATCAATTTCAGCGAAGATCACTGATCTGAATTATCAATGCGAAATGGAAAAGAAGTTTGCCCCTTGAAACCTAAATTTGTCTATACATGGTCCTTATGGTTTATAATCCTCAATGTACGGTTCAACCCTGATAGTCCAATATCCAATGGAGTATGTAATGTTATTCTGACTGGTATCTTGGTTATACCAGTTTGTTTTTTTGTAACCCTAACAGCCCCCCCCCCCCCCATTCCTCTACTACCCCTTTTCCCACTCCCCTCTCCCTGGCCTTTCTCCCAGGTTCACGTTACCGACAGAAGCTCAATACAATTATAAGCACTCTATTGGGTCTACTAGAAAGATCATACCTCTGTACTATATTGCTAGACTTTACATATTTCATACACTGCAACTGTGAACTTGTAAACCTCACTTCTTATTATTGTAATTTCAATAAAAATTATTTAAAAGAACATTTTTTTTTCCAACAAGCCCATTTGTGAGAAGTTGATCATTAGAACGACTTCTCATGAACAAGGGCCATAGATGGATTGAAATTCGGCTAGTCTCTCCCTGACATCCTCCTCTTCTTCTTTTTCTTTCAGTTCTGCTCTATTCATTCCCCTCTGATCTTTCTCTTGGTCCCCAGTCCCAGGAGGCCTTGGCTACTATATTTTTTTTACCACTTTCTGTGTAGGGCCCAACTCTAATCTAATCAAAGCGTGTCTCCTAGTTCATGGTTAACGCATTGGCCCTCCCCCCCTTCCTTCCCTAACTTTTTTCATGCAGTTCACCATACGGGTAAAGCCTGGTACACACTATAATTTTTTTTTTTTTTCGTCCAATCCATTGGGTTGAATGAAAAAAAAAAAAAAACTGTCAGCTGCGGTCAGAGCCGCTGTACTAACTGCAAAGTTTGTACAGCAATTTCCCCTGCTAAGCTATTGTGTTTTGACAGGGGGACGCCCGCCCCCCAGCCAGAACACTACGATCAGTGCTCTCCGCCATTGGGTGAGAGCGCTGATTGGGAGCCGGTCGGCTACTGGTTTTCCAGCATGCTCGTCCGACAGAAGCTGGCCAAGGTGGCATACACATGCAGGGAGAAAAGGAGAGCGCTGGAGCCTGTCCAAGCAAGGAGAAAGGTAAGAAATACAGCCTCAGTGGGGAATACCACTTATTGCATCTTCGAGACACTATGACAGTTTATTGTTCATGGTTATGTGGAAAAATATTTTTTAAAGCTTGTGTAATCTTCAAAAAAAATATTTTTAAGAAAGAATAACATTTTTTTTTTTTATATATATATGTGTATATAATATATATATATATATATATATATATATATATATATATATATATATATATATATATATATATATATATATATATATATATACACAGCGGAACCTTGGTTAACGAGTAACGCGGTTAATGAGGGTTTTGAAAGATGAGCAACTTTTTTTTTAAATCCTGACTCGGTTTGCGAGTGTTGTCTCACAAAACAAGCAGGATTCAAGGCAATAGGGTGTGCAGTACCGCATTTTGCCAGGGGTGCGGGGGCGCCTGTGACACTCGGAACGGTTCGGAGCCGTTCGGAAATACTTGGAAATACTCAGTTTCCGAGCCTTTCCGAGATCAGCCGAGTTGTCCTTGAGTATTTCCCAGGCTCTCCGGCGCCCTCACCTCTGGCCACATGCGGTATTGCATGCAATAGAAGTCAATGTGGGACGAATTATCTTTGTTTCCATTGACTTCTATGTGGAAACACGCTTTGATATGCAAGTGCTTTGGATTACAAGCATTCTCCTGGTACAGATTATGCTCGTAATCCAAGGTTCCACTGTATTTAGAAAATGTGTTTGATTGCCTTAAAAATCCCACCAACAGAGGATATATTTTGTAGCACTCTTATTTTTTCCATTTCAAAGTTTGTCTTCAAAGAAGTTGTAAAGTCAGAAGGTTTTTTTAATCTTAATGCAATCTATGCATTAAGATAAAAAGCCTTCCGTGTGCAGCAGCTTCCCTTAGCCCCCTAACACTTACCTGAGCCCCATCTCGCCCATCTCGGGCTGCCCAGGACTCCCCCCCCTCATTGGTGCCATTGGGTTCCGCTGCTGTCAACCAAAGTCAGTCAGCCAATGAGGAGAGAAAGGGGCAGTGGCGGCCCGTCCATAGGGGGCGCCCGGGCGCCGCCCCCCCCTCCTGTGGTCACCCCAAAAAAAAAAAAAAACGGGCCCTTTAAGAGTTTTTTTTTTTTAAATGTCCTTTTCTTCACACAATGAGTGGCGGTGCGTCCATAGTGGGCGCAGATGCGCCGCCCCTGCTCGCTTCTGCGCCCGGCCGTCACTCACAACAATACATAGGTTCATGCATTGCATGAACCTATGTATTGCTGCCGCCCACTATTCAGATGGCCGGCCCCTTGAGCGCCGGCCATCTGAAGAACAGCGTCTGGTTGGCCTTTAGAAGTGCCTATCAGAGCCAGCGGCTCTGATAGGCTTCCCGACTACAGCCTGAGGGCTGTAATCGGCTTCTAAATATCTAATGAGAGGACGCACAGGGGTGCGTTCCCTGGCCAATCAGGTTCACCGGGTCTGGTTACCGGTAACCTGATTGGCTGAAGCGACATCAAGGGCGGGAGAAGACATCAAGGTTGGAAGAAGGACGGCGCTGACTCGAGGAAGGTAAGTGAAGGGCTGGGGGGGACAAACTGGCTGCATTTGGGGGACAAACTGGCTGTATATTGGGGGGCAACTGGCTGTATATGGAGGACAAACTGGCTGTATATTGGGGGACAAACTGGCTGTATATTGGGGGACAAACTGGCTGTATATGGGGGACAAACTGGCTGCATATGGGGGACAAACTGGCTGCATATGGGGGACAAACTGGCTGCATATGGGGGACAAACTGGCTGCATATGGGGGACAAACTGGCTGCATATGGGGGACAAACTGGCTGCATATGGGGGGACAAACTGGCTGTATTATGGGGGACAAACTGGCTGTATATTGGGGAACAAACTGGCTGTATATTGGGGAACAAACTGGCTGTATATTGGGGAACAAACTGGCTGTATTATGGGGAACAAACTGGCTGTATTATGGGGGACAAACTGGCTGTATTATGGGGGACAAACTGGCTGTATTATGGGGGACAAACTGGCTGTATTATGGGGGACAAACTGGCTGTATTATGGGGGACAAACTGGCTGTATTATGGGGGACAAACTGGCTGTATATTGGGGGGGAAACTGGCTGCATATGGGGGACAAACTGGCTGTATATTGGGGGGCAACTGGCTGCATATGGGGGACAAACTGGCTGTATATTGGGGGGAAACTGGCTGCATACGGGGGACAAACTGGCTGTATATTGGGGGGCAACTGGCTGTATATGGGGGACAAACTGGCTGTATATTGGGGGGAAACTGGCTGCATATGGGGGACAAACTGGCTGTATATGGGGGGACAAACTGGCTGTATTTGGGGGGCAACTGGCTGTATAATGGGGGACAAACTGGCTGTATATGGGGGACAAACTGGCTGTATTATGGGGGACAAACTGGCCGCATATTGGGAACAAACTGGCTGTATATTGGGGGGGAAACTGGCTGCATACGGGGGACAAACTGGCTGCATATTGGGGGCAACTGGCTGCATATGGGGGGCAACTGGCTGCATATGGGGGGCAACTGGCTGCATATGGGGGGCAACTGGCTGTATTATGGGGGACAAACTGGCTGTATTATTGGGGGGACAAACTGGCTGTATTATTGGTGGGACAAACTGGCTGTATTATTGGTGGGACAAACTGGCTGTATTATTGGTGGGACAAACTGGCTGTATTATTGGTGGGACAAACTGGCTGTATTATTGGTGGGACAAACTGGCTGTATTATTGGTGGGACAAACTGGCTGTATTATTGGGGGGACAAACTGGCTGTATTATTGGGGGGACAAACTGGCTGTATTATTGGGGGGACAAACTGGCTGTATTATTGGGGGGGACAAACTGGCTGTATTATTGGGGGGACAAACTGGCTGTATTATTGGGGGGACAAACTGGCTGTATATGGGGGACAAACTGGCTGTATTGTGGGGAAACTAGTGACGTTTGGGCACAGTGGCTGCATTTAATGGGCACAGTGGCGGCAATTGATGTTTTTTTGTTTTTTTTTCAGTTTGCGCCCCCCAAAAAATTTGAGCACCAGCCGCCACTGGAAAAGGGGCATGGCTGGGCCGAAGCTCCGTGTCTGAATGGACACATGAAGCTGTGACTCGGCTCGGGTGCCCTGATAGCAAGCTGCTTGCTGTGGGGGCACTCAACAGAAGGGAGGGGCTAAGAGATTTGAAGAGGGACCCAAGATCTGTGCAGTAATCCAGTGTGAAACTTTACCTCTGTGCTTGAGTATCCTGTAGTAAAGACCAGTCACTGCTACTCTCTCCCCTTTTGCAGGGTCACTAGTGTTGTCTCCGCCCCCTCCTGTAGCGGGTGGACCTGCTGGACTCCTCCCACAGCTCTCCACTCGCGCAGCCGATTAACAGCACAGCGATGATGACACTGCTATTTTTTACAAGGTAATATCTGGGTTTGCAATGGCATTTGGTACACACAGAGTGGATTTATATATTGTGTAGCTATTAAGGCATATATTTAAATAAAAATTTATGTGCCCATGAGTTTGGCTTTAAAACCTGACATTAGCTCCAACCATTCCTCTTCTCCACCATCTGCAAGTCTTTATGTTTCTAGTTTGTTCCTGTTGTGCCAGGACAGGATATGACAAAAATGACAAGGATTCTAACCATTCCCTACTCAATTGATATAAAAATGTTGGTGTATATACACAATAGCACCAAAAGTGTCTTTATCTTTGCATGCATAATGTAGATTAACCATGTGACATTTGGTTTAGTGTAGCTAGCTATACATTACCTTCAAGACCACCTGCACACCCCACACAAGCAGCGCAGCTATTACTAAAGCTATTACTAAAGCATTTATCAGTACAATTCAGGATTATTCCACATCTCAGAGGACTGCACCACCCTTGTAGAGTCCATCCAGTTCCCTTCAGTGACAGCATTGTGATGAAGACCAGAGATAAACTACATCCAGGCATTCTACAAATACACAGAATTTAAGCAAGGCTTTATATGGAGCTTTGAAGCTTTCATGGACTCACAAGGTGTTGTGCACCCTGCTCAGAACTCCAGAGATTGCTAATAGACACCATGAGAGGTCTACTCTGAACATTTACTGGCCCACTGTGTAGGGCGGAAGTTTTCCCAGGCTTTGCTACAGCCTGGAATTGTCATAATTGTGTGACGGCAGCCCTCTGTCCTCTGTGACCTCGTCTGACGAGATCTCCAGGGACAGCATAAAAACTAGATACATATCACGTTGTCGCCACCTGCTACTTATATTTCATATAGTAGAGACAGAGGACAGAAGGAAACATATATTAGAACATTCTTCTTCTGACATCCGGTGCTGGACAGACTCCATGTCACATAGTTCCTGCTCTCTGTGTCATCCTGTGGTAGTAGGGACAGACTCCATTTCACATAGATCCTCTTGTCTGTGTCACCCTGTGGTGGGTGCGTCAGATTCCTTGTTACATAGCTCCTCCTGGGTGGGGTCACTGTGGTAGGAAGGACAGACTCCATGTCACATAGCTCCTCTTGGGTGTTGTCACTGTGGTAGGAAGTACAGACTCCGTGTCATATAGTTCCACCTGTCACCTTGTGGTGGAGGGACAGACTTCATGTTACAAATCTCCTCCTGGGTGATGGGAGGAATATATGCTATTTTACATAGCTCCTCCTGTCTGTCACACTGTGGTATGAGTGACAGACTCCATGTCATGTAGCTCCTCCTGGGTGGTATTTCTCTGTGGTAGGAGGGACAGACCCTATGTAACATTGCACCTCCTTGGTGGTGTTACCCTGTGGTGGGAGGGGCAGACTCCATGTCACATAGCTCCTCTTGTCTGTATCATCCTGTGGTGGGAAGGACAGACTCTATGTCACATAGGTCCTCCTGCTTGTGTCACCCTGTGCTGGGAGGGACAAACTCCATGTCATGTAGCTCCTCCCGAGTGGTGTAACTGTGGTAGAAGTGACAGAATGCATTTTACATAGCTCTTCCTCTCTGTGTCACCCTGTGGTGGGAGGCACCGACTTCAGGTCACATAGCTTCACCTGTCTATGTCACCCTGTGGAAGGAGGGACAGTATTTATTTAGATATAGAGTCACTCTCTGGGACAGACATCATATAGCTCTTCTGGTGGTGTTACTTTGTGGTTGAAGGGACAGTATTTAAGGATTTTATAACCATGGGCAAACCACTATTATTAGCACCACATCCCCTAATTTAATAGGTATAGGGGAATTTTATGGGATTTTCAAGGTGCAAAATAAGGTACAGTGATCTCAAAAGATAATGTAAAAAAGTTTTATTTAGATAAATAATAAAAAATGTTTAAAAACAATTATGGCAAGTACGTAAGACTCAGTTTTATGGATACAGCACTTTTGAATGGAATTCCCAACAGGTTTTGTCCATATTCCGGGCTTCTTCAGGGTATGCTGTCCATTTGAAGTACAAGCCTTCTATTGAAAGAAAATATACATATAATAATCACATCAAAGGTCAGGATATAAAAATCTATAATATACATACACTTGTTTATTCACTCATTTTGGAAATAGTTTTTTCCAATACATATAGATATTTACACAAATTTGCACATTCAATTCAAAGACATTCTTACTCACCCAGGTCTCTTGAAATATTATATACTATGATCAGGTATTTATGTCACATAGCTCCTCCTGTGTGGTGTCACTCTGGGGTAAGAGCAACAGACTCCAATCACTCCATGTTACATAACTCCTCCTGTCTGTGTCACCCTGTGGTGGGCAGGACATACTCCATATTACATAGCTCCTCCTGGGTGAGGTCTCTGTGGTAGGAAGGACAGACTCCATGTCATATAGTTCCACCTATGTGTGTCACCCAGGTCTGGAAGGGACAGACTCCATGTCATATAGCTCCTCCTGGGTAGTGTTACTGTGGTAGGATGGATGAACTCCATGTCATATAGCTCCTCCTGGGCGTGTTACTTTGGTAGGAGGGACAGACTCCATGTCACATAGCTCCTCTTTGGTGGTGTCACTCTGTGGTGGTAGGGACAGACTAAATGTCACATAGCTCCTCCTGGGTGTTATCACTGTGTTAGGAAGGGCAGACTTTATGTTGTATAGTTTCTCCTTTCTGTGTCTTCCTGTAGTGTGTGTGATATCTTTCATGTTAAATACCTTCTTTTATCATTTGTTAATGTTAATAACTTGACTTGGTATAGCAGTAATTAGTGTCAGTTGAGCAGTATGTATATAATATAACCTCACTTTCTAGTTATGTGAAATGTCTCAGACCAGCATTCTTCTTTCCAGACTGTTCTCTGGCGCTCTTAGATCTTATTTGAGATGAAGTTCTCTGCCAGTTCATTCATAGTAACTGTAAATTTTTATAGCACAAGTCAAATATTAAACGGGCCAAACATAACAGTTAAACACAACAGGCCAAACACAATAACTCTTTGAATTTCTATGCCAAAATATTTGAAGTCATCTCATGATGTTCTCGCTATAACGTCATTGACTTTGTTTAACCACTTAACAACCACCTGCCGACAAATAACGTCGACAAGGTGGTTGCTTAACTCTGGGAGGACGTTATATAACGTCCTCCCAGAATCGCGCTCCCCGCGCGCCCCCTGGGGCGCGCACACGGGAAACTCCGTGACCGCCGGGTCCAGAGGACCCGGCGGATCACGAATCGCGGTAAATCGCCGCTGATAGCGGCCGTTTACCACGTGATCGCTCCGTCAAATGACGGAGCAATCACTTGTAAACAGACCGGCGTCATTTGATGACGCCAGTTCCTCCCTCCCCTCTCTGTACCGATCGGTACAGTGTGAGAGGGGAGGGGGAGGGAGCGGATGGCAGCAGCAGCACTGTGGGCTGGATCTGTGACAATTGCAGTCACAGATCCAGCCATCCATCCATCCCTGCTCAGCCATCCCTGTGCTATACCCTGCCAATACTCTGCAATACACCCTGCCAATACTCTGCAATACCCTGGTGCAATACTCTGCAATACCCTGGTGCAATACTCTGCAATACCCTGGTGCAATACTCTGCAATACCCTGGTGCAATACTCTGCAATACCCTGGTGCAATACTCTGCAATACCCTGCGAAATACTCTGCAATACCCTGGTGCAATACTCTGCAATACCCTGGTGCAATACTCTGCAATACCCTGGTGCAATACTCTGCAATACCCTGGTGCAATACTCTGCAATACCCTGGTGCAATACTCTGCAATACTCTGCAAAATACTCTGCAATACCCTGCAAAATACTCTGCAATACCCTGCAAAATACTCTGCAATACCCTGCAAAATACTCTGCAATACCCTGCGCAATACTCTGCAATACCCTGCACAATACTCTGCAATACCCTGCACAATACTCTGCAATACCCTGCGCAATACTCTGCAATACCCTGCGCAATACTCTGCAATACCCTGCACAATACTCTGCAATACCCTGCACAATACTCTGCAATACCCTCCACAATACTCTGCAATACCCTCCACAATACCCTGTGCAATACCCTCCACAATACCCTGTGCAATACCCGTGCAATACCCTGCCATACACCGCAATACCCTGCCATACACCGCAATACCCTGCCATAGTCCGCAATACTCCGCAATGCCCGGCAATACTCCGCAATGCCCGGCAATACTCTGCAATAACCACTTCCCGCCCTCCGGCCGTCATATGACGTCCTTGACTTTGTGCGGGGATATCTGAATGATGGGAGCAGCTACAGGCATCATTCAGATATTAGCTTTTTCAGCCGGCGATTCCCTACACCATAAGAACAATCATAGCGGCTGTTCCACCGCTTGATCATTCTTACGGGAGGCGAGAGGGGATGTCCCCCCCCCGCCCCCCGCCGCCCTCCGGTGCTTCTACCGACTCACCGCTACGATCAAAGCCAGGATTGTTGTTTTTTTTTTGTATTTTTTTCAGGCTTCCCAGCCTAGAGGTGAGATGTGGGGTCTTATTGACACCCCCCCCCCCCATATCTCACTGTAAAGAGGACCTGTCATGCCATATTCCTATTACAAGGGATGTTTACGTTCCTTGTAATAGGTATAAAAGTGATCAAAAAAATGTTTAGGGCGGAAAAACATGTCAAACTAAAATAAATAAAGTAAAATGAAGAATAAAATTTTTTTTTTTTTTTAAAGCGCCCCTGTCCCCGTGAGCTCGCATACAGAAGCGAACGCATACGTAAGTCCCTCCCACATATGAAAACGGTTTTCAAACCACACATGTGAGGTATCTCTGCGAACGTTAGAGCGAGAGCAATCATTTTGGCCCTAGACCTCCTCTGTAACTCAAAACATGTAACCAGTAAAAATATTTAAAGAGTCGCCTATGGGGATTTTTTAAGTAGCGAAGTTTGGCGCCATTCCACGAGTGTGTGCAATTTTTAAGGGCGACATGTTAGGTATCTATTTACTCGGCGTAACTTCATCTTTCACATTATGCAAAAACATTGGGCTAACTTTACTGTTTTTTTTTTTTTTTAAGCACAAAACATTTTTTTTCCGTAAAAAACGCGTTAAAAAAATTGCTGCGCAAATATCGTGCGAGATAAAAAGTTGCAACAACCACCATTATATTCTCTAAGGTCTTTGCTAAAAAAACATATATAATGTTTTGGGGTTCTATGTAATTTTCTAGCAAACAAATGATGATTTTTACATGTAGGAGAGAAATGTCAGAATTGGCTTGGGTGCTCCAGAACGCCTGAAGGTGCTCCCTGCATGTTGGGCCTCTGTATGTGGCCACGCTGTGTAAAAGTCTCACACATGTGGTATCGCCATACTCGGGAGTAATAGCAGAATGTGTTTTGGGGTGTAATTTGTGGAATGCATATGCTGTGTGTGAGAAATAACCTGCTAATATGACAATTTTGTGAAAAAAAAAAAAAGAGAAAAAAAAAATCTTGATTTTGCAAAGAATTGTGGGAAAAAATGACAACTTCAAAAAACTCACAATGCCTCTTTCTGAATACCTTGGAATGTCTTCTTTCCAAAAAGGGGTCATTTGGGGGGTATTTGTACTTTTCTGGCATGTTAGGGTCTCAAGAATTGAGATAGGCCGTCAGTACTTCAGGTGTGATCAATTTTCAGATATTGGCACCATAGCTTGTGGACTCTATAACTTTCACAAAGACCAAATAATATCCACCAATTTGTACTTATTTTTACCAAAGATATGTAGCAGTATAAATTTTGGCCAAAATTTATGAAGAAAAAATAGTAATTTGCAAAATTTTATAACAGAAACGAAAAAAAAATCATTTTTTTACAAAATTTTCAGTCTTTTTTCTCTTATAGCGCAAAAAATAAAAAACCCAACAGTGATTAAATACCATCAAAAGAAAGCTCTATTTGTGTGAAAAAAAGGACAAAAATTTCATATGGGTACAGTGTTGTATGACTGAGTAATTGTCATTCAAAATGTGAGAGCACCGAAAGCTGAAAATTGGTCTGGTTATTAAGGGGGTTTAAGTGCCCAGTGGTCAAGTGGTTAATAAGGTAAAGAACAATATGGATAATAATCCATAGCAACCAATAATCCAAGCAACCAATCAGAATGCAGCTTCATTGTTCTGCATTTATGATAAAGATGAAAAGTGAAACCAGATTGGTTGCTATGGGCAACTATGTCATGGACATTATCATTATGAAGCACTTCATTGACAGCACTGACTCAGTATGCTAACACCTTTTATCTAAGATATTTTGTATGTTTAATTGCTATCATAACTTGAGTCCAGCAAGGAATGCTGAGAGTTTTGGTTCATCAATACATAAAATGTATGTAGCGGGGTCTCTAAATTTAGGTGGGATACACCTGGGTAATAGTATGACCCAGGTGTGTAAATCATGAGAGGATTTGGACCATTTGTATTCATGGAGGACTGGGTGGTGTATTATTCTCCTTGGCCTGTGGGTGGCGAGGTACCCGCAGGCTCAAGGTAGATTCACTGCCACGGTGCTGTCCTTTTTGTCCCTTTCCGGAGACGGTACGGCGAGGGCGGGGAACCTGCCGTGACGTCAATGAAGGAGATAAAGGGGGGAGACGCCCTTGTCACAAGGTCTTTTTCCTGCATCACGCGCCCAGGCACCTTCGGCCTGGGTGCAGGCGGTTCGGAGTTCCGGTCCAGGTGCCCTAGGCCTGGCCGGAGTGGAGTTGGCGTCCATCCCAGGCACCTTCAGCCTGGGGTGAGGTACTGAACCGGAGGCCTGGGGCTCAGTGACTTCGACTGGGTCCCTGAGGTGGATGGGGCCCAAGTCTGAGGTGAGGAGGCCGGGGAGGTCACCCGTCCGAAGAGTCCGGAGCAGCATCAACCCGGTGACAGATGGGCCTCCGGTAACTCCCTTGGAGGGACATCTCCCCCTGACAGGGGCCACAACACAGCGAAGGTACTCCTATTAGACATGTGCAAAAGGAAAAAAATTGTTTCGTTTTGTTTTAATTCGTTAATTAATTAATTTCATTTAGTTAGATTCGTTAAATTTGTTAAATTCGTTTTCGGATTTAGTTTTGTTTTCGACCGAATTCGAAAATCGATCGCATTCGAAAATATTTCAACCGAATTCGAAAATATTTCTACCGGATTCGAAATTATTTCAACATGATTCGAAATTATTTCAACCGCATTTGAAACTATTTCAACCGGATTCGAAAATATTTTGCGACCCGACTTTGGGTCCACGTATCTCAGGGTCACTTAGTAATAGAAACCCCAAAATTGGTATGCAAACACAGGAGAACTAGCACTACAACATCCCCAAATTTGGGGTTTCTATCGCCAACTAGCCCCGAGATACGTGGACCCAAAGTCGGGTCGCAAAATATTTTTGAATCCGGTTGAAATAGTTTTAAATGCGGTTGAAATAATTTCGAATCATGTTGATACTATTTAAAGCAGATTCGAAAATATTTTGCGACCCGACTTTGAAAAAAAAATGAAATTGATTCTAACAGTCTGCAGGAGATCTGCAAAAAAAAAAGAAGTGAAATGGCTGTTAATAGTCTACAGGAGATCTGCTAAAAAAATAAAATAAATGCTAATAGTCTGCAGGAGATCTTATGTAAAAAATAGTAATCTGCAAAAAAAATTAAACATGAAATAGATAGTATCTATATTCTATTCTATTCTATTGTTTTTCTAGTGTATTCTCTATTTCTATTCTAATCTATTCTATCCAAAGTTAAAATTAATTAATTACATTTTTTTTAATTCCTACTGTTCGAAATTAAAATGTATTCTATTCGAAATTCGAATTTCATAAGATGGTTGCATATTCTTTCTATTTTATTCTATTAAATTATATATTTTTTTCTATTCTGTTCTAATCTTTTCTATTTGAATTATAAATTTTGAAAGATGGTTAGTTAGTTACTTATATACATCTGTCACATAAAAAAAAGATGTGAAATGGCTGTCATGGATGTCGATCGCAAGGCAAGTACATATGCTGTATGTCATTGTCCGAGTGCCACGTGACCGGCCACGAGTGCCACATGACCAAGTTGTGGATTGTCCACTTGCCACGTCACCTGCCACAAGTTATGGGGTTCCTAGCACCAAGTGACCCCCAGATATGGGCGATCTGTCAAGTGCTTTTCTGCAGCAGAGAATTAAATTTTGTGACCCGACTTTGAGGCCACGTATCTCGGGGCCACTTATAGCTAGAAATCCCAAAATATTTGGTATGCAAACACATTACAACTGGCACTACAATAACCCCAAATTTGGGGTTTCTATCACCAAGTAACCCCGTTGTAATGCTAGTTCTACTGTGTTTGCATACCAAATTTGGGGTTTCTAGCTATAAGTGGCCCCGAGATACGTGGCACCAAAGTCGGGTCACAAAATGTCATTCTCTGCTGCAGAAAAGTACTTGACATATCGCCCATATCTGGGGGTCACTTGGTGCTAGGAACCCCATAACTTGTGGCAGGTGATGTGGCAAGTGGACAATCCACAACTTGGTCACGTGGCCGGTCACGTGACACTGGTGGCCGGTCACGTGACACTGGTGGCCGGTCACGTGACACTGGTGGCCGGTCACGTGGCACTCGTGGCAGGTGTTGTGGCAAGTGGACAATGACATACAGCATATGTACTTGCCTTGCGATCGACATCCGTGACAGCCATTTCACATCTTTTTTTTATGTGACAGATGTATATAAGTAAGTAAATAACCGTCTTCCAAAATTTATAATTCAAATAGAAAAGATTAGAACAGAATAGAAAAAATATATAATTTAGAAGAATAAAATAGAAAGAATATACAACCATCTTCTGAAATTCGAATTTCGAATAGAATAAATTTGAATTTCGAATAGTATGAATTCAAATTTTTTAATTAATTAATTTTAACTTTGGATAGAAAAGATTATAATAAAATAGAAAATAGACTAGAAAAACAATAACCCCAAATTTGGGGTTTCTATCACCAAGTAACCCCGAGATACATGGACCCAAATTCGGGTCACAAAATATTTTCTAATCCGGTTGAAATAGTTTCAAATGCAGTTGAAATAATTTCGAATCATGTTGATACTATTTCAACCGGATTCGAAAATATTTTGCGACCCAACTTTGGGTCCATGTATTTTGGGGTTACTTGGTGATAGAAACCCAAAATTTGGAGATGTTGTAGTGCTAGTTCTACTGTGTTTGCATACCAAATTTGGGGTTTCTAGCTACAAGTGGCCCCGAGATATGTGGCCCCAAAATCGGGTCGCAAAATGTCATTCTCTGCTCCAGTAAAGTGCTTGACATTTTGCGACCCGATTTTGGGTCCACGTATCTCGGGGTCACTTAGTGATAGAAACCCCAAATTTGGTATGCAAACACAGGAGAACTAGCACTACAACATCCCCAAATTTGGGGTTTCTATCGCCAACTAACCCCGAGATACGTGGACCCAATATTCGGGTCGCAAAATATTTTTGAATCCGGTTGAAATAGTTTCAAATGCGGTTGAAATAGTTTTAAATGCGGTTGAAATAATTTCGAATCATGTTGATACTATTTAAAGCGGATTCGAAAA
This sequence comes from Rana muscosa, assembly GCA_029206835.1. Lineage (NCBI taxonomy): Eukaryota > Metazoa > Chordata > Amphibia > Anura > Ranidae > Rana > Rana muscosa. The sequence goes on from CM055118.1 coordinate 296,743,914, forward strand.
TATTTTGCGACCCGACTTTGAAAAAAAAATGAAATTGATTCTAACAGTCTGCAGGAGATCTGCAAAAAAAAAAGAAGTGAAATGGCTGTTAATAGTCTACAGGAGATCTGCTAAAAAAAGAAATAGATGCTAATAGTCTGCAGGAGACCTGGTGAGAAAACTAAATAGATAATAGTCTGCAGGAGATCTGCAAAAAAAATAAAATAAATGCTAATAGTCTGCAGGAGATTTTATGTAAAAAATAGTAATCTGCAAAAAAAATTAAACATGAAATAGATAGTATCTATATTCTATTCTATTCTATTGTTTTTCTAGTGTATTCTCTATTTCTATTCTAATCTATTCTATCCAAAGTTAAAATTAATTCATTACATATTTTTAATTCCTACTATTCGAAATTCAAATTTATTCTATTCGAAATTCGAATTTCATAAGATGGTTGCATATTCTTTCTATTTTATTCTATTAAATTATATTTTTTTTCTATTCTGTTCTAATCTTTTCTATTTGAATTATAAATTTTGAAAGATGGTTAGTTACTTACATCTGTCACATAAAAAAAAAAGATGTGAAATGGATGTCGATCACAAGGCAAGTACATATGCTGTATGTCATTGTCCGAGTGCCACATGACCAAGTTGTGGATTGTCCACTTGCCACGTCACCTGCCACAAGTTATGGGGTTCCTAGCACCAAGTGACCCCCAGATAGGGGCGATCTGTCAAGTGCTTTTCTGCAGCAGAGAATTAAATTTTGTGACCCGACTTTGAGGCCACGTATCTCGGGGCCACTTATAGCTAGAAATCCCAAAATATTTGGTATGTAAACACATTACAACTGGCACTACAATAACCCCAAATTTGGGGTTTCTATCACCAAGTAACCCCGTTGTAATGCTAGTTCTACTGTGTTTGCATACCAAATTTGGGGTTTCTAGCTATAAGTGGCCCCGAGATACGTGGCCCCAAAGTCGGGTCACAAAATGTCATTCTCTGCTGCAGAAAAGTACTTGAAATATCGCCCATATCTGGGGGTCACTTGGTGCTAGGAGCCCCATAACTTGTGGCAGGTGACGTGGCAAGTAGACAATCCACAACTAGGTCACGTGGCAGGTCACGTGGCACTCGTGGCCGTTCACGTGGCACTCGTGGCCGGTGTCGTGGCACTCGTGGCAGGTGTTGTGGTAAGTGGACAATGACATACAGCATATGTACTTGCCTTGCGATCGACATCCATGACAGCCATTTCACATCTTTTTTTTTATGTGACAGATGTATATAAGTAAGTAAATAACCTTCTTTCAAAATTTATAATTCAAATAGAAAAGATTAGAACAGAATAGAAAAAAAATATAATTTAGAAGAATAAAATAGAAAGAATATACAACCATCTTCTGAAATTTTAATTTCGAATAGAATAAATTTGAATTTCGAATAGTATGAATTCAAATTTTTTAATTAATTAATTAATTTTAACTTTGGATAGAAAAGATTATAATAAAATAGAAAATAGACTAGAAAAACAATAACCCCAAATTTGGGGTTTCTATCACCAAGTAACCCCGAGATACGTGGACCCAAATTCGGGTCACAAAATATTTTCGAATCCGGTTGAAATAGTTTCAAATGCAGTTGAAATAATTTCGAATCATGTTGATACTATTTCAACCGGATTCGAAAATATTTTGCGACCCGACTTTGGGTCCATGTATTTTGGGGTTACTTGGTGATAGAAACCCAAAATTTGGAGATGTTGTAGTGCTAGTTCTACTGTGTTTGCATACCAAATTTGGGGTTTCTAGCTACAAGTGGCCCCGAGATATGTGGCCCCAAAATCGGGTCGCAAAATGTCATTCTCTGCTCCAGTAAAGTGCTTGACATTTTGCGACCCGACTTTGGGTCCACGTATCTCGGGGTCACTTAGTTATAGAAACCCCATATTTGGTATGCAAACACAGAAGAACTAGCACTACAACATCTCCAAATTTGGGGTTTCTATCACCAAGTAACCCCGAGATACATGGACCCAAAGTCGGGTCAAAAATATTTTTAGATTCGAAAAAATTCGGATTCGGTTAAATTCGTTAGTATTGTAATTCGGTAATTCGGATGCATCCGAATGTCCGAATTTCGATTCGGAACGAAACGAAATGCACATGTCTAACTCCTATCTACATTCTCTCGAGTCGCTGGTAGAGACTCACAAGTTCTAAGTTCTCTCTCTAGCCAAGGCTATAGTAACCGCTGGTGAAACCACAGTGGTTTAGCGTACAACTAGGATAGTGCCTCGACCTGCTCACCCCACCGTATTGAACTGTTATTGGGTCTCAACCAGTTGGCTGGTAAAGAACTGTTTGATTGTGAGTGTGACAATAAAACAAGAGTTGGACCCTAATCGGTGTGTGGGACTCTGGTTAATGGGAGCAAAGGGAAGTGTCAGCACAGCAAGACTTGGTCCTTAACTGAAGCGCACGGGCCAGAGGAAAATATCTGGTACTGGCCTTCACCTCACCCACTGCCATGGGGAGGACATGGGCCGTAGCGCATCTCACCCTCACATATGAAATACCCCTAGACGATAAAGAGGGGGTGAGGCCGCTACATGTAATTTTGCTAAAATCAAAAAAAAGGGGCTTAGGGCTGGCATTCAGACACAGCCAACAAGCGGCTTTGCATAAACACTGATCAAACTAATGGGTTGGGATCATGTGGCCCCTGATCACAAGGCCAGCACAAAAGGGAGCCCCTGATGTTTTCAAAGGTCACCATATCATCCTTCATGTTGGGGGTCACGGACATGCCGCACTAATGGATGAGCCGACGCGGATCCCTCAGACGGAGACAGAGAAGCCCGCTTCTTACCATGAGGAAATTACGGAGATCAGAGAGCTTCTTCAGGCACTTCCCACGAGATCGGATATTGAAGCTATAATCCTCCGCATGACTGAAGCGAATTGGCAGGTGCTGCAGGAGGTTTGCTCATATGTTCGGCTATTATCTGACCGGGTTACGGAGGGAGAAGCCTCGGTGGAGCGGGTGGAGAAAAGGACAGGTACAGTAGAACAGGAGTTGATACGTCAGGCAGAACAGTCTAAGGTCATACAGCTGCATATCGAGGAAATGGAGGACCGGAGCCGTCGAAAAAAACGACGGCTCCGTGGTATCCCCGAAACTGCTGAGTCAGATGACTTAAGGAATAGGAGTTAATATATTTAAACGAGTCCTGGAACCTAATCCACCGGAATTAATAGAAATAGAACGGGTCCATAGAGCATTGGGTCCCAGGGCAACTGACTTGAATAGGCCCCGGGATATTATCAGTTGCCTGCATCGATATACTGATAAGGAGGACATTGTGCGCAAAGCGTGGGCGATGAAGATAATCGACTTTAATGGAACAAATATTAAAATTTTGCCAGACTTATCTAAGGCAACCCTGCATTGCAGAGCAATACTACGACCATTATTGAGTCGTTTACTACAGATGGGCTACACGTATCGGTGGAGATTTCCGTTCGCATTGACTGTGCGGAAGGGGTCATCCTCATTCACATTGCAGCGACCATCAGACCTCCCAGAGATGTTTACCTTTCTAGAGATTCCATCATTCCCGATACCGGATTGGCTGCAGTTATTACAGCCTTATTTCCAGGGAAGGAACTTCCCGAGTGAAAGGGGTGTGCACAACCGCACTTCGGCAGACTAAGGTATAGACAATAAGACTGAGCAGCTAAAGTAGAAGGTATGCTTATGGGAGGTTTTTTCTTTTCCCCCTTTTTTTTTTTTTTTTTTACAGGACTTACCATCCCACCTCCTTTTTCTTTCTTTTTTTTGACAGAATGAGAGAATATTTGAAATATGGGAAGATATCAAATTAGGGCACCCTGAGGGCCACAACAGAATACTAATTTGAAATCACCCAAATAAGCCAAGGAGTTAATTTGGGTAAGGGGGCCCACTTTTTTCCCCCTTTTTTTTTCTTTGGCTTAAGGCTCCAGAACTATACTGCTGTTTCCTGACCCCCCCCCTTTTTTTTTTGGAGGGGAAGATCTGTTATGGAACGTAGCGGGCTCATCACCATAAAGACTTATGTTTTTACATATAAGACTTATGCAATTATAGGAATATGTGAATTTGAGTCAGCTATTTAAGTAGACAAATTAAGTATGATTTTTTGTTTAACCCATATCTACATTGGTAGATTTTTTTTTTTTTTTTACACAATAGGTCCTATAGGCATATAGCTCTATGTGATTATTATAGAAGATTCACTTGATAGAATAGCACTTGCCCATATACAGGGCTACTAGAATGATTGCAGCACTATAAATGTTTGTGATATTTCTTTTTTTTATTTTTTTTTTCCATATATGTTTCCGATTGCATTTTTTTTATTTTTTTTTAGGATTGTTAGGGGGTTATATGAGTTATAATATACACCATGGTATGGTATTGGATTAGTAGTGCACCCTACACACGATGGGAGGGCTTGGCAGGAGGTAGTAGGTAAACAAGTAAGGACTGGGAGGTGTGACAGCAGGAAGGTAAAGTCACCTGGTTGCATCCAGGGGGGTAGATATATTTCGCCCAGATTCAGGCTTTACGCCGACTTATACAACTAGGTGGAGAGTTGTATAAGCCCAGCTGAGGCTAGTGGGCTCATGGATGACTCATACCTCTAGGGAGTAGGGATGAGCTTCGTGTTCGAGTCGAACGTACGTTCGACTCGAACATCGGCTGTTCGATCGTTCGACGAAGATCGAACGATTTGGGCCGTTCGCGCCAAATTCGAGTGACGCGAACGGCCCACAATGCACTACGCCATCGCAGTGTCATCCAGGCGCTGTGATTGGCCAAGCATGCACTGTGACCCCGCATGCTTGGCCAATCACAGCGCCGGCAGCGAGGAGAGCAATGATTGGCCACAGGCAGGATGCCTGTGGCCAATTATTGCTGAGGGTGTTTAGTACACGCCCCACACTATAAAAGGCCGCCAGCACGGCGGCCTAGTGTAGTGTGTTCCGGAGCAGGGATAGAGCAGCATAGGCAGGGACAGTGACTTTTATTTCTTTCTTGCTTAACCTGGATTCCTTTAGTTTAGGGAAAGAGAAGGATAGGTAGGGAGAGTGTCAGTGTGTTTTGTGCTTGTGCTATAGTGTGCTTAAAAAAAACATTTTTTCTAGGGACAGAAAACTGTAGGTAGGGAGAGTGTCAGTTTCTTTCACTGTGCAAGTCCTTGTTTCTAGGGACCTGGAAGGACAGTGAGTGAATTCTCCTTGTGCTATATTGTGCTTAAAAAAAACATTTTTTCTAGGGACAGAAAACTGTAGGTAGGGAGAGTGTCAGTTTCTTTCACTGTGCGAGTCCTTGTTTCCAGGGACCTGGAAGGACAGTGAGTGAATTCTCCTTGTGCTATATTGTGCTTAAAAAAAACATTTTTTTCAAGGGACAGAAAACTGTAGGTAGGGAGAGTGTCAGTTTCTTTCACTGTGCAAGTCCTTGTTTCCAGGGACCTGGAAGGACAGTGAGTGAATTCTCCTTGTGCTATATTGTGCTTAAAAAAAACATTTTTTTCAAGGGACAGAAAACTGTAGGTAGGGAGAGTGTCAGTTTCTTTCACTGTGCAAGTCCTTGTTTCTAGGGACCTGGAAGGACAGTGAGTGAATTCTCCTTGTGCTATATTGTGCTTAAAAAAAACATTTTTTCTAGGGACAGAAAACTGTAGGTAGGGAGAGTGTCAGTTTCTTTCACTGTGCAAGTCCTTGTTTCAAGGGACAGAGAAGGACACCTGAAGGTAGCCCTTATTGCTTTTTTCCCATCTCCCTGCAGGCCATCTATTAGAATGTCTGGAAGGCAAACAAGGAGAGGCAGACAGTCAGGAGGCAATAAAAGAGGGCAAGCAGGCTCTGTGTCTGGGGGCAACAGTGCTGGTCGTGGACGCGGTGCATTGTCATCAGCACATGGCCATGGGACACGCTTGTCCTTCTTTTCGGCAGCTGGACATGTTGAGCCACATCATGCCGAAGACTTGGTAGAGTGGATGACCAAGCCCTCCTCCTCCTCCTCATCCTCTCTCGCCCAGGCTCAGGGTACTGGCAAAGCAGCTGCCAAAGCGTCCTCTTCCCTGGTATCAATGTCAGACTCATCATCAGTCACTCCTTCCCTAGACCCACCATGTCCTCCTCCTGAGGAGTCCCCCGAACTGTTTGAGCACAGTGTTGGGTACATGCTCCAGGAGGATGCCCAGCGTTTCGAAGGGTCTGATGATGAAACCCAGCTACAGGAAGGCAGTAGGGTGAGAGCAGACAGAGGGGATGCTCAAGAAGGACACCAATCTGGCAGTCATGTTCCAGCAGCTGCAGCATACTGCCAGATTGGCTCCAGTGATGAGGAGGGAGGGGATGATGAGGTCACTGACTCCACGTGGGTGCCTAATAGGAGAGAGGAGGAGGAGGATGAGGAGGAGGCACATCTCCAACGAGACAGGATGCCCTTTGGTGGCCAGCGTAAGGGCAGTACACCGACGGAATCACACCGCAGAGCTCCGCCTGTGCAGGGCGCTGCCTCTGCCCGTCATTCAAAAAGTTCCTTGGTGTGGGCCTTTTTTGAGGCTAGTGCATCAGATCGCACAGCTGCTGTTTGCAACATATGTCTCAAGCGTATATCGCGTGGCCAAAACATCAGCCGCTTGGGTACCACATGCCTGACCAGACATATGTTGACCTGCCATGCAGCTCGTTGGCAAGCCTACCTCAAAGACCCACACCAAAGAACAAAGCGGACCTCTCCTTGCACCGCATCAGCTGGGATCTCCAACCCCACTATAACTTCAGTCCTCTCTGAAACATGCACTGAGAGGAATGAAGGTGTAGAATTAGGCGTGTCACAGCCAAGTACTTGCGGCCACTCTGCTAGCAGTACACCGACGTCCGATTCTAGCAGGCAAATTTCCCTGCCCCAGCTGCTGGACCGTCGAAAGAAGTTCACTCCCAGCCATCCACATGCCCAGCGGTTGAATGCTAGCTTGGCTAAATTGCTAGCGCTTCAACTGCTGCCTTTTCAGTTGGTAGACTCGGCCCCCTTCCGTGAGTTTGTGCAATGTGCGGTTCCTCAGTGGCAGGTTCCCAAACGCCACTTTTTCTCACGGAAGGCTATTCCGGCTCTCTACCGGCATGTGGAAGGCAATGTCTTGGCCTCGCTGGACAGGGCGGTCAGCGGTAAGGTGCATATTACCGCTGACTCATGGTCCAGCAGGCATGGACAGGGACGTTACCTTTCTTTCACGGCCCATTGGGTCACTCTTTTGGCAGCTGGGAAGGATGCAGGACAAGGTGCAGTAGTGTTGGAGGTTGTCCCACCGCCACGCCTCCAAAATGCTACTACTGGTTGTGACACACCTCTCTCCTCCACCCCCTCCTCTTCTTCTTCCTCCATGGCCTCTTCCTGTGGTTTGTCCTATGAACCAGCGGTGCTCCGTAGCCGTTCACGGGGCTACGCAAGTACGCAGGCAAAAAGATGCCATGCCGTGCTTGCGCTGGTGTGTTTGGGGGACAGAAGCCACACTGGGGCAGAGGTCCTGTCTGCTCTGCAGGGCCAGGCCGAGAGGTGGTTGACGCCACGCCAGCTTAAGCCAGGAATGGTGGTTTGCGACAATGGCACCAACCTCCTCTCCGCCCTCCGACAGGGACAACTGACCCATGTGCCCTGTGTGGCTCACGTCCTTAACCTGGTGGTGCAGCGGTTCTTGGGCAGGTACCCGGGCTTACAGGATGTCCTGAGGCAGGCCAGGAAAGTCTGTGTGCATTTCCGCAGATCTTATAATGCCAGTGCTCGCCTGGCTGAGCTGCAAAAGGAGTTGAACCTGCCCAAGAACCGCCTTATATGTGACATGCCCACCAGGTGGAACTCAACGTTGGCCATGCTGCAGCGGCTGCACACGCAGCAGAGGGCCATCAATGAGTACCTGTGCGACTACGGCACCAGGACAGGGTCAGGGGAGCTTGGTTTTTTTTCTCCACGCCAGTGGGGCATGATCAGGGATGCATGCACTGTCCTGGCACCATTTGAGGAGGCCACGAGGATGGTGAGCAGTGACAGTGCATGCATCAGTGACACTGTACCTCTTGTCCACCTGTTGGAGCACACGCTGCGTGGAATAATGGACAGGGCACTTGAGGCAGAACAGAGGCAGGAAGAGGAGGACTTCCTTGCCTCTCAAGGCCCCCTTTACCCAGACAGTGTTCCTTCTGTCCCACCCATCGCACAGGAAGAGGAAGAGGAGGAGGAGGAGGAGGAGGAGGATTGTGTCAGCATGGAGGTGGAGGCTGGCACTCAGCATCATCAGCAGCAGTCTTTTAGGGATGATTTACAGTCCCAAGAAACCAGTGGACTTGTACGTGGCTGGGAGGAGGTGACTGCGGATCATGTCGTCCTTAGTGACCCAGAGGACTCCGGAGCGAATGCCTCAGCAAACCTACGCTGCATGGCCTCCCTGATCCTGCAAAGTCTGCGGAAGGATCCTCGTATTCTTCGGATCAAGGAGAGGGACCATTACTGGCTGGCCACTCTCCTTGATCCACGGTACAAGGGTAAGGTTGCGGACCTTATGTTACCGTCGCAGAGGGAGCAGAGGATGAGACAACTCCGGGAGGCCTTGCAGAAAGGTCTGTGCAACGCGTTCCCAGAGACTGGGAGGTTACAAACTCCTGGTCCAGGACAACGAGTTGCTGAGGCTTCGGCCAGTCAAAGAAGGAGCGGTGGGGAAGGTGGCCGTCTGACCGATGCGTTCAGACAATTCTTTAGTCCGCAGCCCCAAAGTATGATTGGTTCCAGCAACCATCGCCAGCGTCTGATAAACATGGTGCAGGAATATCTAGGGGCAAGGTCAGACTTGGACACCTTCCCCACCGAAAATCCTCTGGCTTACTGGGTCTTGAGGATGGATCACTGGCCAGAGCTTGCACAGTATGCAATTGAGCTACTGGCCTGTCCTGCATCCAGCGTTCTTTCGGAACGCACATTCAGTGCTGCTGGAGGATTTGTCACGGATCACAGGGTGCGCCTGTCCACCGACTCGGTTGATCGACTGACTTTCATCAAGATGAACCAGTCTTGGATCACCACCAGCTACCACACACCTGATGCTGATATAACAGACTAATTGATTTTAACATGTCACGTCCCTTCAAGACTGATGCTGATGCTGAGTGCCTGTGCTGTTATGTTGACTGGCTATCCTCCTCCTCCGAGTCCTCAATGATACGATTGATGATGATAGCTTGGAAGATCATTTTTGTTTATGGGTGCCGCCACCAGTGGCTAAGGCCCAATTTTTCAGCCCCTGTTTTACAGGGGCGTGTACTTACAATTTTTTTAGCAATAATTTGCCATAGGGCTCATTGCTGTGCTCCAAGTACAGTATCTGTGAGGGGTTGTAGTGTTGTGCCACCAGTGCCTAAGGCCCAATTTTTCAGCCCCTGTTCAACAGGGGCATGCAATTACAATTCTTGATGTAATAATTCACAGCAGGGCCCATTCCTGCACCCACCAAGAGTAAGTCTGAGGGCTTACAGTGTTGTGGCAACGCCACCACCACCACCACCACGAAAGGCCCAATTTTTCAGCCCCTGTTCAAAAGGGGCATGTAATTACAATTCTTGATCTAATAATTCACAGCAGGGCCCATTCCTCCACCCACCAAGAGTAACTCTGAGGGCTTACAGTGTTGTGGCAACACCACCACCACCACCACCACCACGAAAAGCCCAATTTTTCAGCCCCTGTTCAACAGGGGCATGCAATTACAATTCTTGATCTAATAATTCACAGCAGGGCCCATTGCTGCACCCACCAAGAGTAACTGTCAGGGCTTACAGTGTTGTGGCACCAGCACCACCATCAAAGCCCCAATTTTTACTACCACTGTTCAAGAATTATATGTAATTAAAATTCCTGATATAATAGTTGACAGCAGGGCGTTCCAGCACCAACCAAGAGTAACTGTGAGTGCTTACAGTGTTGTGCCAACACCAACAACTAAGGGGCCTATTTCTGCAGAGTATATACGGCAGGTCCCTACTTTCAAACATCCAACTTACAAACGACTCCTACTTGCAAACGAAAGAAGACAACAGGAAGTGAGAGGAAATCTACCCCTAGGAAGGAAAATTCTCTCCTGTAAGAATAAATATGGGAGAAAGGTGTCTCCTCTGTACTGATGCTTTATCAGCAATCCTTGTTTCAAGAAAAACACCACATTTCAAAAACAGTTGTCATTGGGACGGAAAGTGAGGTGAAATGTTCTGAACAGGGGCACAGACAGCAAAACAAATGTTACAGGGGTGATAACCCTTACCTATGTTTCCCAAAAAGTTTAAAAATAGATTTTTGGGCTGGAGCTACACTTCAACAATGTACCTGTTCAAAATTACAAACACATTCTACATAAGAACAAACCTACAGTCCCTGTCTTGTATGCACCGCCTGTATACGGCTGTTCAGAGTATATAGGGCCTTTTTTATTTTATGTGCGGGGTTCCCCTTAATATCCATACAAGACCCAAAGGGGCTGGTAATGGGCTGGGGTAGGGGGGGGGGTCATGGGGTAGCTATGCCATTTTTCTTAAAGATTTTCATCCATATTACCGGGACCAGACATTACATTAAAGCCGCAAGCAGTTTTAAATGGCTTTTTTTTCCTTTAGAAGTGTCATTTTGTGCAGGGACAGTTCTAAACACGGGAAACACGTGGCACTTCACAGGCATACTTTAGACACCCCCCAGGTACGATATTTAAAGGAATATTTGACTTTTTTTTTTCACTTTATGCATCATTAAAATGACTGCTCCCGAAAAACGACCGTTTTTTAAAACTTCTTTTTGCATTGATACATGTCCCCTGGTGCAGAACCCGGGTTCCCAAACCCTTTTTAGGACAATAACATGCATAATAGTTGTTATAATTAGCACTTTAGAATTCGAACGTTCGCATCCATTGTATTTAATAGGGTTCTAATGTTCGTACGAACTTTCGGTCCGTTCGCGGGTTCTGGTGCGAACCGAACCCGGGGGTGTTCGGCTCATCACTACTAGGGAGAGTGTGGGGCGTCGTGCAGACAGGGAGTTGATGAGACCAGCTGAAGCTTGTCAGCTCATTTAGGCCTCTATAAGAACTCCCAGCTTCATTAGATGTTGGCTCATGCCTGGAACCAGACCTGTGTGGACTGTCTAGGGAGAGTGAACCCCTGTGCGGTGAGACAAAGCCTGTGTGGCTATTTGCTTGGACATTTAAAACCAGGGACTTAGGGACTAGGACAGCACTAGGCTGATCCCAGTTGTTAGTTAGGAAACCTGTATGTTTAGTCAGAGGTCAAGTTGACCAGGATTTATTTTGTTTGTTTCTTTTGCTTTGCTGTGTTTTGTCACTGTAAATAGAAAATAAACCGCACCTTTTTGACTTTGAAAACCACAACCTCCGTTTGCTGGGCCTGTTTTTGTGTGGGGAGCCCATCTCGGGGGTCACACACACCCGCTGCCGAGCTAACCCCCTCACAGTTGGTGGAGAATGCGGGCAGTTTTTTTTTTAAGCCAGCATGGAGGAGATACTGAAGCAGCTGGCTCTAGCAAATGCCAATCAACAGCAGACAAATGCAGGTTTGCAAAAGAGCCTTGCAGCTCAACAACAGAACTTCGCAGCCCAGCAGCAAGCTCATCAACAGAGCCTTGCAGCCCAGCAGCAGACAAACGCAACTTTGCAACAGAGTCTGGAGGCTCAGCAACAAGCCCAGCAGCAATCTGAGGCCCGCTTCATAGACCTGTTGCAGAAGCAAGAGCAGAGACTACAACAACAGATGGAAGCAGTAATGCAGCAACGTCCGCAGACCAGTGAGGAAAGCCGTCCCACTAATACCGCGTCCTTTGGGGTGAGTCGTTTATTGACAAAAATGACTGGAGAGGATGATCCAGAGGTATTTTTGACCACATTTGAAAGGACCGCTGAAAGAGAAAAGTGGCCTGAGGAGCAGTGGGCTGGACTGGTGGCTCCTCTGTTAACTGGTGAATCGCAGAAAGCTTACTATGACCTAGAGCCTAACCAAGCAAAAGACTATGTGATGCTAAAAGCTGAAATATTGGCAAGGCTGGGTGTCACCCAGGCTGTCCGGGCTCAGCGTGTGCATAACTGGACTTTCCAGCTTGGAAAACCCCCCAGGTCTCAAATGTATGATCTCATTCACCTGAGCAGAAAGTGGCTACAGCCAGAGACTTTGTCCGCACCAAAGATTGTGGAACGTGTTGTAATGGATCGGTTTTTGAGAGCTCTTCCTACTGCCATCCAAAAGTGGGTAAGCCATGGAGACCCAGAGACGGCCGATGGTCTTGTGGATCGTGTGGAGAAATACTTGGCTACAGAGAACCTGACGGCCTCTTCCAGAGACACTCGGACTTTCCACCCTAAGACCAGACCATCCCCAGGGGCGGATAAGAGGATTCCAAGGGGTGAGGGTGGAGAGAGTGAGAGGGTGGGAGCTCTACCCCAAGTTTGGCGAGAACAGCCTGGGAAATCAGCGGCTCAAGAGGCCGCAAGAAGGATCGTTTGCTACCGCTGCCGGCAAGCGGGACATATTGCAGCCAATTGCCCGGTTGTGGAGGAACCCATGCAGTGTGACTTTCTGACGGGCAGACGTCAGTCGCTGTGTGCGACAGTCGCATGCACTGCCATTCGAGGAACAGAAACTTTTATGCAAAATGTGTGTTAATGGTAGAAATGTTGTGGTATTGCTGGATTCAGGTAGCCTTGTGACCCTGATAAAGGCTGAGTTAGTTAAAACAGAGGTCTCTGGGAATAGCAAGGTAGCTGTTATTTGTGTGCATGGGGACACCCGAGAGTATCCAGTGACTACAGTGTGTTTCGAGACCCCCAAAGGTACCCTCTCTCATCCAGTGGGCTTAGTATCTCAGTTACCGCATGACGCCATTGTGGGAAGGGATTTTCCGAAGTTCTGGGAACTGTGGGATGATCCTGAGCCCCCCACTGGTGCCCCTATGTACCAGGAATGTGATAGCCAGAACTCCCCTGAGAGTGGTGAGGACTCTCCGGAATTTCCCTTATCAGTATTGGCAGGGGAGACTCAAGAAACTGGAGAGGAGCCCACCTCCTCAGACGAAAACCTACCGTCTGTGGAGTTTTCTGATCTTGAGGTTCACAGGGAAAACTTTGCCACAGAACAGTTGAAAGACCCCGCCCTAATAAAGGCACGGGAAAACGTAGTGAAAATAGATGGCGAGTTAGTGAACCCAGATAATACCTGCACTTACCCATACTTCAGCGTAGAGAAGGACCTACTGTATCGGGTGGCAAAAAGGGCAGAAGAAACCGTTGAGCAGCTTGTGGTGCCCAAACCTTACAGGAAGTTGGTGTTGGAGTTGGCCCATGGGCACATTCTTGGAGGTCATCTGGGGACAGAGAAAACCCGAGAGAGGGTATTACAGAGATTCTATTGGCCGGGGGTGATGAAGGACATAGAAAATTATTGTTCCTCCTGCCCTGTGTGTCAGAGGTCGGCCCCGATGCCACATTTCCGTAGCCCGCTGGTCCCTCTACCCATCATTGAGGTCCCGTTTGAGAGGATCGCCATGGATTTGGTAGGTCCTATAATCAAGTCCGCTAGGGGGCACCAGTACATATTAGTTATAATGGACTATGCCACCCGTTATCCAGAAGCGATCCCTCTCCGAAATACCTCGGCCAAAACCATAGCCAAAGAGCTATCTCTTGTGTTTAGCCGGGTGGGTATTTGTAAAGAACTGCTTACGGACCAAGGTACACCCTTTATGTCCCGGGTTATGAAGGAGCTGTGTAAATTGTTCAAAGTGACGCAATTACGTACATCTGTGTATCACCCCCAAACCGATGGGCTGGTTGAAAGATTCAACAAAACCCTAAAACAAATGTTGAAGAAAGTGGTGGATAGAGATGGAAAGGATTGGGACTGTCTACTTCCTTATCTGATGTTTGCTATTAGGGAGGTGCCCCAATCCTCTACGGGATTCTCCCCCTTTGAGTTACTGTATGGGAGACACCCAAGAGGGCTGTTGGATATTGCCAAGGAAACTTGGGAAAGTGAGAGTTCTCCCCACAGGAGTGTGATTGAGCATGTCGCCCTGATGCAAGACCCAGTTGCACAGGTAATGCCCATCGTGAAGGAACATTTGGCCCAAGCGCAGTTAGCACAGCAGAGAGTGTACAACCGTGGAGCCAAGACCCGTACCTTTTCCCCGGGGGATAGGATACTGGTACTTGTCCCTATGGTTGAAAGTAAATTCCTTGCCAAATGGCAAGGCCCCTACGAGATAATGGAAAAAGTGAGCGAAGTGAATTACAAGGTCAGACAACCAGGAAGGCGAAAGCCCGAACAGATCTATCACGTTAATCTGTTGAAAGCCTGGAGGGATAGAGAGTCCCTAGTCGCAGACACTTGGTCACCAGCTCAAACTGGTTGCGTGATTCCTGAGGTTGGAATAGCAGCCACCTTGTCACAACCCCAACAACAGGAGGTTAAGGAGTTTGTGCTTCGCAACAAGGAGGTATTCTCTGAGCTGCCGGGACAAACATCTGGGGTAGAGCATGACATCATTACCCCGCCCGGTGAAAGGGTGAAGTTAAAACCCTATCGGATCCCAGAGGCCCGACGGGAGGAAGTACAGAAAATGCTGAACTTAGGGGTGATAGAGGAGTCCCAAAGTGATTGGTCTAGTCCCATTGTGTTGGTGCCTAAACCGGATGGGAGCTGGCGATTTTGTAACGATTTTCGTCAGTTGAACAAAGTTACAAAATTTGACACCTACCCCATGCCACGTATAGATGAGTTGATCGACCGGCTGGGAACAGCCCGATACATGACGACTCTTGACCTCACAAAAGGGTATTGGCAAATCCCCCTGGCCAAGTCGGCCAAAGAAAAAACCGCATTTGTAACCCCAGACGGGGCGTTCCAATATAAAAGAATGCCGTTCGGGTTACAGAATGCGCCGGCCACATTCCAGCGGAAAATGGACCAGATGCTGAGGCCCCATCGGAAGTATGCTGCGGCTTACCTGGATGACGTAATTGTCCATAGCACAGATTGGGCCTCACATCTGCCAAAAGTGCAAGCAGTCCTGGACTCTGTTCGGGAAGCGGGGTTTACGGCTAACCCCAAGAAGTGTACCATTGGGCAGGAGGAGGCCAAATATCTTGGGTACACCATTGGGAGGGGAGTAATAAAACCCCAACTCAACAAAGTCGAGGCCATCCAGAGTTGGCCACGTCCCAACAGCAAGAAGCAGGTACGAGCCTTTCTGGGAATCGCTGGGTATTATCGGCGATTCATTCCCCACTTTGCTTCTAAGGCTGTGCCCCTAACCAACCTGACGAAGGGGAAAGGGTCGGTCATGATTAAATGGACCCCCGAGGCTGAGGCAGCATTCCAATTCTTGAAACAAGCCTTATGTAGCCAGCCAGTGTTGTACTCACCCGACTTCTCTAAAGACTTTGTCGTACAAAGTGATGCGTCAGATGTGGGGTTAGGAGCAGTATTGTCCCAGGTCTGGAACGGGGAAGAGCACCCAGTCATTTACCTCAGCAGGAAGTTGAAGTCCCATGAGGTAAATTACGCCACCGTTGAAAAGGAGTGTTTAGCGGTGAAGTGGGCTCTAGATTCCCTTCGGTACTACCTGCTAGGTAGGCACTTTGACATGGTTACGGATCACGCTCCGTTAAAGTGGATGGCTCAAAACAAGGAAACAAATAGGAGAGTGAATAGGTGGTTCCTGGCCCTCCAGGAATTCAACTTCACAGTAAAGCATCGCCCTGGCGTTCAAATGGGGAATGTGGATGCTTTGTCTCGAGTACATGAATGCCTGATTGCTGGTGTTCCAACCCCGAGGTTAAAACAAGAGGGGGGGGGGTATGTGACAGCAGGAAGGTAAAGTCACCTGGTTGCATCCAGGGGGGTAGATATATTTCGCCCAGATTCAGGCTTTACGCCGACTTATACAACTAGGTGGAGAGTTGTATAAGCCCAGCTGAGGCTAGTGGGCTCATGGATGACTCATACCTCTAGGGAGAGTGTGGGGCGTCGTGCAGACAGGGAGTTGATGAGACCAGCTGAAGCTTGTCAGCTCATTTAGGCCTCTATAAGAACTCCCAGCTTCATTAGATGTTGGCTCATGCCTGGAACCAGACCTGTGTGGACTGTCTAGGGAGAGTGAACCCCTGTGCGGTGAGACAAAGCCTGTGTGGCTATTTGCTTGGACATTTAAAACCAGGGACTTAGGGACTAGGACAGCACTAGGCTGATCCCAGTTGTTAGTTAGGAAACCTGTATGTTTAGTCAGAGGTCAAGTTGACCAGGATTTATTTTGTTTATGTTTCTTTTGCTTTGCTGTGTTTTGTCACTGTAAATAGAAAATAAACCGCACCTTTTTGATTTTGAAAACCACAACCTCCGTTTGCTGGGCCTGTTTTTGTGTGGGGAGCCCATCTCGGGGGTCACACACACCCGCTGCCGAGCTAACCCCCTCACAGAGGGTATAGATTTACCCATCCCAACCCAGTTTTTCCTTTTTTTTTTGCCAATGTAGTGGGTGATATAGTGGTTGATTCCTATATTGAAGGAGATCTGGTTGATTAAAAGAGTTTGGGAGAAAGGGGATGAAGCCGCCGTTAGCTAGGGGAAATGTCGGTTGGGATGGGAAGGAATAATAGTAGATAAAATAGGGTGGGGGGCATGTGTGTTAATATAAATATGGAGGTTGGTGGGGGAGTGGGGAATGGTCGAATGCAGGGGTAGAAAAGGGGGAAGGGTTTGGATGGGGTGGGTAAAATTTTTTTTTTTGTTTTTTTATTATTATTTATTAAATTTTTCTGTGTAAAGCACTTTTTAAGTAAATGACAAATCAAATTGGGGGAATGTCGATGTATATACATCCATGCACAATAGTTAGATGAACAAGTACCGGGATAAGACGGTACCCTTATACAATTGAATTTTTTTCTATTTATTTTTTTGGCACTTTTTATGTATATGATTAAATTGGAATAGGGGGTATGTATATGTATATGTAATATATATGTATATATTCATGCACAATAGTTAGAGGTATAAGTACCGGGTAAGAGGGTACTCCTATATGGGTTTTTGTATTTTATTTTATTCTTAATTGCATATTTTTTAAATTTATTTTTTTACACTATAGAGCACTCTTACCCTGCAAAGAGGCCTCCCCCATGAAATGGTGCCGGTATTAGGTCGGTATTATACTAAGGACCCTGGATTGAATTAGCTATGTAATGCCCCCACAATCCCTATACGGATAGGGGGAAATTGGGGGGGAGAGCGCCCCTCTGATTAGTGTAAATAGTGGCCTAGATGAGATTAACCCACAGGAAATCTAAAATAAATATGGGGTGAAGTTGGATAACCTGGATATTATTTTTTTTTTTTTCGGTTCTCGTTTTTTGGGGATTTACACGGAATTTAAGCATAAGAAATAAGGGGTACATTTTATATATGGGTCATTGAATATGAATAGAATGGAGATATAAGGGAGGGAGGGGTCGGTTTCTTCCCGTACATTCTTGATCACGCCCCCACTTAGGTTTGTGCTCACTTAAGTGGTAAACCATATGTGAGCGCTATTTAAGTTGGCTTCTTATATCCCTCTTCATCTGTAAGAGGGAGAAGCGGAGGACCAGTGGATCCACCGCTAATACATTGGGGTTAGTAGAACCCTTTTGTTCTTTTTGTTTTCCTTTTTTTTTATTTTATTTTTTATTTCCTCACCACGTTAGGAAAGATGGAGGTGTTAAAGGTAACTTCTTTAAATGTAAAGGGTCTTAATGTACCGGAAAAGCGGAGGATGCTTATCCAAGACGTAAAATGTTCTCATACTGATGTGGCTTACATCCAAGAAACTCATTTTAAAGAGAGCAAGATACCAATCCTAAAGAGTAATCTTTATCCGTTTGCATATCATGCATTTAATAGGGTATCCAAATCTAGAGGGGTATCCAACTGGTGTCTAGGCGAGTCCCTTGGAGCTTGATAGATTCCAGAAGGGACACGGAGGGCAGGTTTCTGTTTCTTAAGGGTATGGTTGGCGCCATTAAAGTGACGTTAGCAACGGTATACGTACCTAATTGTAATCAAGACCAATTTATCTGCTCTACGGTAAATAAGCTTATGAAATTTGCGGAGGGGAAACTTTTGCTGGGGGAAGATTTCAACCTCCCCCCTGGATCCTAGGGTAGATACATCGGCCGGAAGTTCATCAGTCGCCACAAGTCTTCGTAAACGAGTTTTACATACTTTTTATAATAACCAACTCACCGACATATGGAGATCGTACCATCCTGATGAAAGGGATTATACCT
This sequence comes from Rana muscosa, assembly GCA_029206835.1. NCBI lineage: Eukaryota > Metazoa > Chordata > Amphibia > Anura > Ranidae > Rana > Rana muscosa. The sequence goes on from CM055118.1 coordinate 296,762,325, forward strand.
TTTATTCGTCTCCACACAAGGTATATTCCCGTATTGACCTGTTTATTGTCCCCCATTACATGTTAATGATGGTTAAAGCAATAGATATAGGGAATATCACATGGTCGGACCATGCTCCAGTGACATTAACATTGTCTATGAATGAACACATACTTTCAAATACCAGACAGTGGCGTCTTAATGAGAGTCTGTTGGAGGATAAGTCAGTAGTGGAAGATGTTACCAAAGAAATACAGTACTATTTTCAAGATAACAATACACCAGAGGTAGATGCAGGGATAATATGGGAGGCGCAAAAAGCGGTAATAAGGGGGGTGCTTATTAAACATGGATCTTGAATTAAAAAGGCAAGGGAAGCTGAACTGACTAAGTTATTGACGGATATATATATACACTAGAGACCCAGCATAAACAGAACCCCGGATCTCCGGTGGAGGCAGAACTCTCTAACCTACGGAGACAGGTGACATCTCTCCTTCATTATAGAGCTAAGGCAGCATTACAGTCATGCCAGAAATATTATTATGAAGCTGGAGATAAGTGTGGGCGTCAATTAGCCAGAGCCCTACAGGATCAGAGAGCCCAATCCTATATACCTTATTTAGTGGACTTAGGGGGTAGAAATGTGCATATCCCCAATAAGATTGTATTGACCTTTCGAGAGTTCTACCAATCCCTGTATAACTTATCCAATAGATCTCAGCCACAAAATAAGATGGAAGATTATATATCGTCATCAGGCATCCCCCAGTTATCAGACCAGATACAAGAGGATCTGGAAGCTGCTATTACTCTTGAGGAGCTGCAAGAGGCAGTTAGGACACTCAAACCTGGAAAATCACCAGGGCCGGATGGCTTTACACACAAATATTATCAGGTGTTTTTTCCCCAACTTGGCAAGCAGATGATTCAAACATTCAATGCATTAGGATATGACACAGTTTTCTCTTCGGAGACGCTGAAGGCACATGTTACCCTTATACCTAAGGAGGATAAGGATCCATCAGCTTGTGGTAGTTATCGGCCTATTTCTTTATTAAATGTGGATCTTAAACTATTTACAAAAATTCTAGCTACACGTATCCAACCACATCTGACAGCATTAATACATCTCGACCAGGTTGGTTTTATACCAACTCGTGAAGCGCGAGATAATACTATTAAAGTATTGAATCTTATTCACATGGCTAACTCCTCCAATACCCCGTCTATGTTTCTGGGTACGGATGCCGAAAAGGCAGTTGATTGGGTCAATTGGCCCTTTATGTTCTCGGTCCTAAGACATGTAGGCTTTGGAGAGAAGATGATGGGTTGGATTTCGAGTATTTACTCCAGACCTACGGCACAAATCAAAGCAAATGGGCTTTTATCAGAGCCCTTCTCGATCTCCAATGGAACCCGTCAAGGGTGTCCCCTATCACCTCTCCTCTTTGCCCTCTCATTGGAGCCATTCCTGTGCAGAATAAGGCAGAACTCAGACACAACGGGGATACAAGCCGGAGGAGTAGACTATAAGGTATCTGCGTATGCAGATGATCTTTTATTCTCACTGACTAAACCGTCTATCTTTACCAAACCTCCTAAAAGAATTACATCAATACAGTGAACTATCTTACCTTAAAATAAATATGTCCAAATCAGAGGCAATGGGGGTATCCATGTCGGTGCTGCAGATAAATACCTTAAAAACAAACTTTAGTTTCAGATGGACCCCCACGGCCCTTAAATATCTGGGTACTTATATTCCTCCCAAATTAAATCAAGTGTATGAGAGGAACTTCCCACCTTTACTTAGTAAAGAGCTTATTTGATAAGTAGCAACATGGTCTTTTTTCTTGGTTTGGGAGATGCAATATAATCAAAATGTCAATTTTGCCCAAATTTACCTATCTTTTTCAAACATTACCGATTCATATTCCCTTAGAATTTTTTAAACAGATTAATGCGCTGATAACCAAATTTATCTGGAATTATAAGAGGCCTAGACTACAACGAAGATTAATGACCATGCCCAAGCAACATGGCGGTTTAGCAGTACCGGATATGCAGAAATATTATCAGGCGGCTCATATGGGGAGAGTAATAGATTGGTGCAGGCATACAGAGTTTAAACTATGGCCTAAGATTGAGCAATCACAATGTAGGGTCCCATTGCGACGGGCGGTTTGGTGTTTTAGAGATCTTGAGGTGGCTCTCAAAAAACACCCAACCTTGGGGCCTACCTTGCGGATATGCTCCCAGATATGCACGACTACTCGATTATCACCCGCATATTCCCCTCTTTACCCTATAGTGGGGAATCCTTGCTTTCCACCGGGCCTACAAGATGGACCTTTTAGGAAACTGTTAGAGTCACAATGCTATCAGGCTTCGACGTGGCCTTCACTCGCTGCCCTAACCTCAGTAAGTTACCGTTTTGGTCTGGACTCCTGGAGTGGAGTTCAGTTACGAATTTTTTTTTAAAACATTACCACCCCCGGACAGATTTCAACGACCAATGACTACCTTAGAAAAATTATGTGAGGAGACGGGTCCATGTTCTCATACACTTTCACAAATATATGCGTTATTGGTGGCTCCCCCAGATGAGTATGTCCGCCCCTTTCTAAAGAAATGGGAAACGGTATTAGAAAGGTCTTTCTCCCCTTTACAACAAAGGCAGATTATATACAACGCTCTAAAATCATCAATATGTACCCGGGCACAGGAAACTAATTTTAAACTTATGACGAGATGGTATCGTACACCCTCGCTACTTCATAAATATTTGCCCTTGATCTCGGATAAATGTTGGAGATGCCAAATAGAGAGGGGGACTTTACGTCATATTTTTTGGGCATGCCGAAGTTGGAACACTTCTGGAAGGAGGTATATCGAATTTCGCAGAAATTTACAGATTATACCCTCCCTGAAGACCCAGCCTTTTTTTGTTACATGTTTCTAGTTTACCGGGGAAAGTATATAATAACTAAATTTTACGCCATCTCTTTAATGCTGCTAGATCGTGTATTGCACGGCAATGGAGAGATGTGAGACCACCTACAATATCTTCATGGCTTACAGGAATTGAAGAGGTAAATAAGATGGAAGAGTTGGTATTTTTGGGACAAAATTGATATGAAATTTACTCCCAAACCTGGGCTTCTTGGAATATATAAAAATTTTCGGAGGAAGGAAAGACCCTATTTGTATCGTGATTGACTTAATACTGGTGAGGTGCTGATCCTCCACTTTTCCTACTGGTGTTTTTTTTTTTTTTTCCCCTTTGCTCCTCTTTTACCCTTTTTTTTTTTTTTTTTGTCGTTTTGCTTTTACTTTTGATTATGAAGGTGACTAAAGTAAAGTGGATTTTTTGTATATTTAGGATAGTAAGGGGTCGAGTCCAGAGTATAGACGGCTCTATTTAAAGTCTATGTTTTGATATGGGTAGGAGAAGGGTTGTTCTGTATGACAGTGTATATATAAGTTTATGAATTTGGACTGATGCTATATATTTGAATTTGCATAAAATTGTGTTGTGTTAATTACTGGATGTATCAGATCAAATAGAACGACTGTCCTATGTATAATGGATAATTAAAAAAAATATATATAAAAAAAATGCTGAGGAGCAATGATCTCATTGCCTAAAGTGGGAGGTGAACTCCCCTTTAAGGTGTATCTAAAGCCAGTACTTTTTGTTTTAAATAGAGCGGAGAAGGTTTAGAGCCCCTGTCAGGTTTTTCTTGCTGTCCCTGTTAGGGAGATTTCTGCTCTTTGTTGGTCCTTGTGACCACTGTCGCCAAGACAAAAAATGAGGGCACATCCAAAATTTTGAATTGTCAACAGAGCAAGAACAGAAGAAAAAGTCTCTGATCGGACACTTGAGCATTTCCCTTACTTTGGAGAGAGTCTTCAGGACAGAAAATATAGGGAAATATCCACAATGACACAGTGGGACTCAGGGATGGTATATTTCCCCAAAGAGAAGCATTACTGTTTCTTGGTGTTTTCTTATAGTGCATGAGTCTCTTGTTGTGATTCATTTCTGATAAAAGGGATACTCAGTATTCCAGTTTCCTGTGTGATGTGTCTAAATCCCGACAGATTTGTGCTCTGAAAAAAAAGGCTGGTAGGTCACATTCTCAGGCCTCCCTATTCACCCTCTGCATAGAAAAGCAAGACTTCCCATTCCGCATGTTTCTGAATCACTCTCTGGCTGTCCAGTTGTTACATCGTCCTAAACAGTTCTGTGAATCACCATTAAGATCCCAATCTATAAGGCAGATTTCAAAAACTGGCTCAGATTTATATATTATTTAAAACACATTTTAGAAAAATTCAGTAATTTACCATTGAAGAGAATAGACACATATAGATCTGTACAAACCATGCCTGGGTTATATAACATTTGAGGTGTGCTCTGAATATGTAATGGTGTAACTGTCCACATACCCTGGTTAGAATACTCCTCTACTCCCTAGTGAGGATACCATCACTCTGCTGAGCCTTGTCTGACCCTCAAGAATAAGGGTGATCACAGGCTTTTTGGTAAGCCTTCAATTCTATCTTAGGTAGCAGGCAGCACATGAATTGAATGATTTCATCCACGTTTCTACAGTGCTAACTTTCATTGGATACTCACATTTATGAACTTTTCACATATGTTTATTGAGAACGTTTATGACTCATGGACATATTAGCAATATTTTTCAATATCTCTGTGTTATTTATGAATTTATATTTGAACACTAAGGATTCACTGTCACAATAATTATTGAGTTAATTGTTTATTATCCAGCGCTACACTCCTATTGTATGTTTCTGTTGTGCCCCATATTAGCGTTATAGTGTTTAGCTGCAGGATATCCACCACAGATTTTTTTATTCAAAATTTGATCATTTTTTATTTTATTCACATTGTTTTTCACTTTTTTCACTACACACCTAGCGCAAATTTCTCTTTTATAATTTTACTGCAATACATCTGTTGTGGCCATATTTTGATCTTGATGAAAACAACCTATACAGTATAGGCTGTTTTCATAAAGATCAAAATATGGCCACAACAGATGTATTGCAGTACATTGCAATATAGAAAGATGTACATTCTCTAGGCTATATTTATATGGGCATGGACTGGTACGCCTGGCCTGATGGGTGACCTTAAAATGATGCCCCCCCCCTGAAAAAAGTTCTGCGGACGCCCATGTGGATCACCATTGGCTATTTGTCCTTTTAGTTTGCTCTGTGAGAACGTTTCCAGACCTGATCCAGTCTACTTCAGTCGACTGTGTAACCTTTTGCCTTGCTTCCTGTTTGTCCTCCTTTTTATGTGTTTGCTACCAGTTCTGAACCTCAGACATATTCTTGACTCTACTTGACTTTTAGAACTATTTAAGCAACAGAAAATGGAACCATGCCAGATTGACGTTCATTCGAATTTTTTATGTAAAATCTGCAAGAAAACCGAAACTTCCAGTAGAGTCACAGAGGTCAGAAGGAGGAACCAGTAAGAGCTGTGGAGGTCCAGGAGATCGATATTCCTGAAAGTGTTGGTTTTCCTGTGGTGAAGATTGGTACTGGCAGTGAAAAGGTACGTTTTCAGTCTTTTTTTACAGGTATGTCCTGTTGGAGGTTTTTGTTTTAATGACAGGGTCACGTTAACATTAATTTATAACTGTAGCGGCCTCACCCCCTTCACATGTTTATCGGTTATCCGATAGCTCTTGTCTAGGGGTACCTGGGTTTCGAGAGTGAGGTGCGCTACGGCCCATGTCCCCCCCACGGCTGTGGGTGAGGTGAAGGCCAGTATCAATATCTTCCTCGGGCCAAATGTGCATTGGGTTGCGGAACTTAGCCCTGCTATGCTGGAATCTCCCTTTTGCTCCCATCAACAGAGTCCATACACCGATCACAGTCCAACTGTTAGTTTTATTTCGTAGCTCCACAACAAACAATGTATGGCAGGATACGGTGGGATGAGCAGGCCGAGGCACTATCCGGATTGTAGTCCCTACACCCCCTGTGCTATGACCAGGGGTTGCAGGAGTCTTGATTAGAACAACTTCGCTGCGCTGCGGCCCCTATCAGGGGAAGATGACCCTCCAAGGGAGTTACCGGAGGCCCATCCGTCACCGGGTTGACGCTGCTCCGGAGTCTTCAGACGGGTGACCTCCCCAGCCTCCTCACCTCAGATGCGGGTCCCCTCGCAAGGGGCACCCTGGAATCACTTCACCCTCGCGGGACCCGGTCGAAGTCACCAGGTCCCAGGCCTTCTATAAAGTACCTCACCCCAGGCTGAAAGTGCCTGGGATGGACTCCGACTCCAGCTTCATTCCGGCCAGGCCTAGGGTGCCCAGACCGGAACCTTAGACCGCCCGCACCCAGGCCTAGGGCGCCTGGGTACGTGAAGAGATGATCCCCGAAGACAGACCTCGTGGCGAGGGCGTCTCCCCCTTTTATCTCCTCCCATCGACACCACGGCGGGTTCCCCGCCCCAGCCGTACCATCTCCAGGAAGGGACAAAAAGGGTAGCACTGTGGTAGTGATTCTACCTCGAGCCTGTAGGTACCCCGCCACCCACAGGCCAAGGAGAATATTGCACCACCCAATCCTCCACGAATAACAAAAAGGGGTCTAAACCCTGTCATAATTACACACCTGGGTCACTCTACCCCCAGGTGTATCCCACTAACTTTGAAGACCCCGCTACACACTCCCCCTGGTGATTTGACGCTGGTCCCCAGCGTCAGGTGCACACCCATGTCTCCCAAGGAGTGGTGACATGAAGTGGGCCCCAGAGGCTATCCCTCAAATTTTTGGATACTGTGTGTGCCAAGACCTGCTCCAGGGAAAGGGAACTATAAAACAATAAAACCTTTGTATAAAACATCTGTCATGTACACATATACAATCCCTCCCATCACTGTCTAAGAACCACGCCATACTCAGTAGTCTTGACCGATGAATCTCCTGCAGAAGGGAAACAACAAAAAGAAAACACATCCTAACACTCTGTGTTAACTTGGCATGAGTGGGTCCGTCAGCCGAGAGACCCGCTCACTCCAATAAGTAAGTAATGCATGTGTAGCATTTCGAACAACCGTTGCACAACACTGCCACCTGGTGACAGAGCTGCGGTAATGACACTTGGTGAGATCTTCTTCATTCTTCCTGCTTTCCTACTCTGACTCTACCCCAAAAGTCTCTGCCTTTGGCACATGAAGAAAAGGGAGAAAAAAAAACAGCTCCCAAGTCTCCAGTGAGTAAAAGAAAAGCCCAAATCAAAACAAAAGTAGGGCACAGTTCTAGGCGTCTGGGAATGTCTCTTCCAGAAAGTTTCAACAGCAACAAGATAGGAGCTCACTTCTCCTATAAGTAGAACCTTGGATCCAGGCAGAAACAGAGGCTTCAGGTGCCCGTCAAACACTTCCACCGAATACTCGACATCCTCTCCTTCTTTCCTGCAGATGAGCACCTTATCAGCATGAATATGGCGCCCAAGTCTCCAATCAGCTCTGCAGTCCTTGAACTTTTTAGACACAGGCGGCGAACATGACAGGTATCGCCTGGCATGGGGTACTTTAAGCTTTTCCCATACAAACTCGTCATACCACCTTGGTCGCAGGACCTCGACTTCATACAATAAGTCCCGAGGCAAGTAGGGGTACTCCCACCCATATTCACGGGCGACTCTCTGGGAGAAAAAGTCTCTGCAACCTGGCTAGAGGCGGCATCACATCTCGCTCACCTTCTCCTGGCTGTACGATGGCCTCCGGGTGCCGAGGTACCTTCACCATCTCGGGTTGCTTTGTCTTTGGTGCCCGCAATGAAGCACGCTGCGTCCCCTCCATCAGAGCGGGTGATGTAGTTGAATGAGGAAAGTTGGTCGGAGGATTAGATTTCCTCGGGAACTCCGGGGCCTGCGCTTGGAGCGTACTGTCTTCTATGGACATGGGGGAATCCTGTGGTTTACTCAGCACAGGTAGCAAGCGTCTGTCCCAGCCCTTCCGGTGAAACAGCTCGTCTATTTCTCCGTCATCCCCACAGTCTGACAGCGACTCTAGGTCGGAGGTGTCATACATCTCGGCGGGAAGGTAGTCTCTAGTAGACGGAAGGCTACCCTCCCTTTCGGGCCCCACCGACTGTGGACCCCCGACACCTCCAACCAACACCACAGTCCCAGCCCCTGGCTCACCTGGACCTTCTGAAGAACTGGGATGTCCGGGACTCTTCTCTACCGGCGCCATCTAGGCCAGGCAAGCGGCGGGGTGAAGCTCGACCACGACCATAGGATGCCTGTACCAGGCCGACTTTCCTCTTCGGGGGTGGGAGCAGGGAGTCTGTGGTGACCGAAGCAGCGTCCTCGGATTTTTCTCTCTCAGTCTCTGATCGGGCAGTCCCGTCGCCCTGGTCAGCGGGCATGGGGACCTCCGCAAAGGCCTGGATCTCTCCCTCCGGAGTGGCAGTTCCTGTGATGCAGTTGAGGCGAAGGGCCCGGGGCCTTACTGTGGATGATTCGACCTCAAAAAGAAATTCTTTGCACGCTTCACATCGCCCGAACGGCTTCAGTTGGACCACCAGTCCCGAGCATCCGGGACAGATCACACCGAGGGCCTCCGTGTCTCTGCATGAATACAGAGCCAACTGTCCTCGGGGCCTGAGCCTTATCCCCGTGTCTGTAATGGGCGCAGCAAATGCAGTCATTTTCGTGGGGTAAGGTACCGGCATCCACGGGGAGCTTGAGGCCATCCCGACCACCTGCTGTTCCATCACGCGCTCACCTCGCGCCGGAGTCTCCACGTATATCTCCACACGTGGCCAGACTCCTCCCACGACTTGCATGTTTTCGCGGGCTTCCTTCAGTCTCCTCCCACGAATTGCGCAGTCATGGGGTGCCTCGTGGCGCAGTGCATTAACAGTCCCCACATGTAGTACTTCACACGGCTGGACCTCTCCCTTTTCACGCTCCTCCGCGTGGGCCTTTCCCGACTTAGGGTCATGTCCACAACTCCGAGCAGGGATGCACTTTGGCCAATCACATGGCCGACCTGCTCGGACCTCCTCCGGGCAGCAAAGTCCAGACACAGCCGTTCCAACCCCTTAGGATCAATACACATTTCATCCCGGACGAGCCCCCACGTGTAGCGGCCTCACCCCCTTCACATGTTTATCGGTTATCCGATAGCTCTTGTCTAGGGGTACCTGGGTTTCGAGAGTGAGGTGCGCTACGGCCCATGTCCTCCCCACGGCTGTGGGTGAGGTGAAGGCCAGTATCAATATCTTCCTTGGGCCAAATGTGCATTGGGTTGCGGAACTTAGCCCTGCTATGCTGGAATCTCCCTTTTGCTCCCATCAACAGAGTCCATACACCGATCACAGTCCAACTGTTAGTTTTATTTCTTAGCTCCACAACAAACAATGTATGGCAGGATACGGTGGGATGAGCAGGCCGAGGCACTATCCGGATTGTAGTCCCTACACCCCCTGTGCTATGACCAGGGGTTGCAGGAGTCTTGATTAGAACAACTTTGCTGCGCTGCGGCCCCTATCAGGGGAAGATGACCCTCCAAGGGAGTTACCGGAGGCCCGTCCGTCACCGGGTTGACGCTGCTCCGGAGTCTTCAGACGGGTAACCTCCCCAGCCTCCTCACCTCAGATGCGGGTCCCCTCGCAAGGGGCACCCTGGAATCACTTCACCCTCGCGGGACCCGGTCGAAGTCACCAGGTCCCAGGCCTTCTGTAAAGTACCTCACCCCAGGCTGAAGGTGCCTGGGATGGACTCCAGCTTCATTCCGGCCAGGCCTAGGGTGCCCAGACCGGAACCTTAGACCGCCCGCACCCAGGCCTAGGGCGCCTGGGTACGTGAAGAGATGATCCCCGAAGACAGACCTCGTGGCAAGGGCGTCTCCCCCTTTTATCTCCTCCCATCGACACCACGGCGGGTTCCCCGCCCCAGCCGTACCATCTCCAGGAAGGCACAAAAAGGGTAGCACTGTGGTAGTGATTCTACCTCGAGCCTGTAGGTACCCCGCCACCCACAGGCCAAGGAGAATATTGCACCACCCAATCCTCCACGAATAACAAAAAGGGGTCTAAACCCTGTCATAATTACACACCTGGGTCACTCTACCCCCAGGTGTATCCCACTAACTTTGAAGACCCCGCTACATAACATATTTTAAGTCAATGGCTCGCTGGCTGCCCCTACAATGAGAAAGTCCTGCTGGGGCAAAGGTGCCATGGTATGCAGAGAATTCCAGCACCTGGTAATCTATCATAATTACTATTGGGGGGGGGTGCCTGTATAGTCCTGGTCATGATGTCACTGTGAGAGGCAATATGGGACATGGCGCCTGCACAGAGGTAAATGCCACTGAACACTGAGGCTGGGCCACCAACTAACCACTGGCTCAAATGATGGGTCTTCATTCCTCCAACTGACATCAGGTCTTGTGCACCATTCCTCCAACTGACCACTGACACCAACGATGAGGCTTCATAGCATCCACTGACACCAATGATGGGGCACCAATCCTCCCATTCACCACTAATACCAATGACGGGGCTTCCTTTCTTTAACTGACACTAATGCTGGGACACCAATCCTCCCACCAACACCAATAATGGGCTTCATTCCTTCAACAGATAATAGTGCTGAGACACCATTCCTCCCACTTACAACAATAATGGGGCACCATTACTTCCACTAACCAATGGCACAATGACATTTATTACTCCTACTGACCACTAATGCAGGGGCAATAATTTCTCCTACTGATGTAGGGGCATTGAGCACTCCTAATGACATGAGGGCATTTATTACTCTCACTGATGCAGGGGCAGTTTATTACTCTTACTCCCGAAGGGGCAGTTTTTACTTTACTGGCCTCATTCCAGCCCCCCAAAGTTCTGATAAACGGTGGAATGACCATTTTTTTCAATTTATTTGAGGACCCCTGATTTACATGAGATTAATCAAATTCACATGTACAATATATTTAAAAATAGTTTAAAACCTGTCAATTTCTCTTAATTTGTCCACAGCTAAATGCAAAGAAACTAAACAGGATCTTTGGAGGAAAAGAGATTTCATCTCCAAATACGGAAAGGTTTCTTCACAGTAAGAGCTGTGAAAAATAGACTCCCTCAAGGGGTGTTCTGGCCATCTCAGTACAGTAGCTTTTTTTAAGAAAGGCCTGGATTATTTCCTAGATACACATAATATAACTGGATACTAATATTTATAGGTAAAGTTGATCCAGCGAACATCTGATTTCCTTTTGGGGATCAGGAAATATTTTTTCCCCCTGCTGGAGCAAATTGGATCACGCTTTATTGATGTTTTTGCATTCCTCTGGATCAACTGTGGGTGTAGGATTGTATATATAGGATTTTGTAATTTTTTTTCCCCCCTTTTGTTGGTTGAACTGGATGGACTTGTGTCTTTTTTCAACCAGAGTAACTATGTAACTTTACTTTGTTCCGAGTCATTCTATAATACTTTCTGCATATGGACACCCCATGGATTCCACAGTGTATACAACACACACACTACATCCTTTATATGTCACATCACAGGTCTTACAAGCCGTATCCGCTGATCTTCCCAGTATATACAGGAGACACTGGGTTTCCTTTATATTGAATCACACAGCCTGCAGACCCCCTGTTGCGTCAGTAGTAAATACCAACCCACTAAACAGGTTCTATGTGTCCTCGGGGACAAACAGCGCGTGACCCCATAGTATTGGTTCAGAGCCGCTGTAGGATCAGCTCGTAAAAACTTTGCATTAGCCGTAAATTGATTATTCAGAAGCCACTAAGAGAGGTGACATATTTTGCATGTAGAAATGTAACCTTGTCACGTATTTTGCCTTGACATACGCTTTAAAAAAAGCCCATAGTACCATTAAATCTGAATTTTATGTGAGAAGGAAGCTGAGTCATCAGCATAAATGTCTATATGTTGTTGTGGAGCTCAGTGTGATTTTTTAGAAAATTTAGTCATTCATTTCTTTGTAGTTCATTAAATAATTGCCAAGTTGTTCCAAGCTGTCATACATATCGATGTTTGCCACCTCTCCATCTTCAGCTGGCCATACATTACACATTTTTCTAATTCAATTTCCTTACCTACAACTATGTAGTGCAAGGACCTGCCTGATTTCATACAACTTTCTTTAGAGTTTTTCCTCTAGATTTACCAAAACCATATAATATGAGGTCAAACCTAAACACTTTTAACCACTTCAACACCGGGCTTTTTTTACCACCTCAATACTGGGCCTATTCTGGCACTCCTCTCCTACATGTACAAATCATCATTCTTTTGCTAGAAAATTACTCAGAACCCCCAAACATTATATAATTTTTTTTAGCAGACACCCTAGGGAATAAAATGACGGTCATTGCAACTTTTTTTCTTGCACGGTATTTGCGCAATAATTTTTCAAACGCCTTTTTTTTGTTAAAAAAATGGTTTCATGAATTAAAAAATAACAAAACAGTGAAGTTAGCCCAATTTTTTGTGAAAATATGAAAGATAATGTTATGCCGAGTAAATAGATACCTAACATGTCACGCTTTAAAATTGCGCACACTCATGGAATGGCGCCAAACTTCGGTACATAAAAATCTCCATAGGCGACGCTTTAATTTTTTTTACAGGTTACCAGGTTAGAGTTACAGAGGAGGTCTAGTGCTAGAATTGTTACACGCGCTCTAACACATGTGGCGATACCTCACATATGTGGTTTGAACGGCGTTTACATATGTGGGCGGGACTTATGTGTGCGTTCGCTTCTGATCGCGAGCTACCGGGGACAGGGGCGTTTTTAATTTTAAATTTTTTAATTTTTTTTATCTTACTTAATTTTTTATTTTTACACTTATTTTACTTTTTTTTTTATCACTTTTAATCCTATTACAAGGAATGTAAACATTCCTTGTAATATGAATGTTTGTGACAGGTCCTCTTTATTGAGAGATGCAGGGTCAATAAGACGCCACATCTCTCCTCCAGGCTGGAAAGCATGAGATCGTGAATTTTTTTTCACTGATCTCATGTTTACTAGCCGCAATGGCGGCTTTGTTTACATCTGAGGACCCGGGCGTGACGTCATCACATCGCACCCGGGCCTCCGACGGTCATAAAGATGACTGGTGACCATCTGGTCACCAGTCATCTCTATGCTTCCTATCGTGCGCCGGACGATTCATTCTCCGGGTCCCCGATGGCACAGGAGAGCCCGGAGAAGCACCGGATGGTGGTGGGAGGGGGGGGTGTCCCCTCCCGCCGCCTATAAGAACGATCAAGCAGCGGAACCGCCGCTAGGATCATTCTTATGGTACACAGAATCGCTGGCAGAACAGAAGGATATCTGAATGATGCCTCTAGCTGCAGGCATCATTCAGATATCCCCCCACAAAGCCCAGGACGTCATATGACGTCCACCCAGGTTGGGAGATCACATCTGTGGACGTCATTTGGGTAGGGAAGTGGTTAATTGGTATGCAATCAGGCAGACCCTTGCACTACATAGTTGAAGGTAAATCGAAAGGAAATCTAACAACAAAAGTTGTATAGTGTGTATCCGGCTTAAGAGTTTGAATCGAAGGAGAGTTAATATCGTGGATATATCATAGATATAATATATAGATATATTCCCATGGACACTGCACCAGACATTGGAATTATCTTCATTGGAATAAACTGAGAACATCATGTTTGAATGCCAACATCTCAGATGTCCATGAAGACTGCCCATGCCCCACTCAACTTCAAAATATAGAAACGTTTTTTGGCTGAGGTTGTCCTTCAGCCCAAACCTGCATTCAAAAAAATACACAATAAAAATAATAATAATAATAATAATAACTAGAGACAAAACTGAAGTATGTAATGTGAGCAACATTAGACACGTAGGATGATAATCTGTGGTTTTATTATTTACGGTGATTGTTTATGTTTCCTTTTATTCTTGTTTTGTTAATATCTTCTTCTTTTTTTCAGCGATCGCATATGTTTCCATTTATCCATCAAAGTTCAGAATTTGGCCGAGGCTCCGAGAGCCCGAGGCAAGCTGTTCGCTGCTACAACTGACATGCCTGCATTTTTTCTCATGAATTTTTAATTGTGTGTTCTATCCGTTTCCTTATTATAAGTAAAGTTGTTCACTTTAAGAGCCTAATAGGTCATTCATTACAAATAAAATATGCCACTGTTTACAAACAGATTAGGAAGCTGACTTCTACCATGGAAATTTTAAGGGGTCTTTTAGCCAGGAAAATGAGAGATAATGTTTTTAGGGATGTGTGTTTTAGATATTGGAGACCATGTTCAGCTCTCCAAATCCGACACTTTTTGGGACCAGACCTGCCAGACATTATAAATTTTAAAATCCATTACAGCCATGCATAGATTAGCCACCCTGCCAACCTTCAAGAGCACTACACAGATTGGATTTCAGACTATTGAAATGGTACATCCTGCCTGTAGTAGACTGCTGGCAGCATTCTCCCAGGACGTTCTTTTGGGGAAGACCTAGAAAGACCATACATAGGCACAGCCACTTGGCTAGAGCTCAAGAATTGCTCTTAAAGAGAAACTGTAATGGTTTTAGGTTTATTTTATTTGAAACCTGTCTCCAGTCAAACAAAAAATCCACCCTTAGTCTGGCTGAAATGTGTCTGGTTCAGCAGAACTGGACGAATTCCGATCCGTCTATGAGCAGGCTGGTTGTGCTGAAGTCGATCCATCGATCAACTTCAGTACAACCGGCCTATTGTTTTTATAATTTTTTTGCCATATCAATTCTGGCAGCTATAGCTGCTAGCAGTGATCATTGTATTCTGCCGGTGGGAAGGCTCCACATGCCCCCACTGGCAGAACACAATAGCGCTGCTGGAGGAATTACCCTATCAGCTGACTGTATTGATAGGGGAATCAAGCAGTTTTCTTTCCTTTTAACCTGTGGTCAAAGGAAAGAAAATTGCATAATGTATGACCTGCCTTACAGAGGGGCTGCCCCTGCACTGCAAGGTTACGTGCTCATGTAGGTCTACGGTACTGAAAAATCAGTTTTACTTACCTGATCCCCTGCTTCCCCGTCAGGTGGCACTCACCATTTCTCCCCTATGCTGTGGCTTGTGGATTGTCCTTTGGGCTCATTACATCCAATGCAAGGCTATGGGCTCTGCATTGTACTTGAGCACATAAGAGGGCCTGAGACCTTTGCAGCGCAGGGGAGAAGAGGCTGCAGGTGCCACTCTTAGAGCTGGGAGGGAACCTGCTAGGAATCAGGTAAGTAAAACTGCATTTTCCGGTATCCTAGACCTAATCAAGCACTTAAAGCCTTGTTAAACTTACCTTAAAATGAAGCTCTTCCAGCGCCGAGATGTCAGAACTGCCGGCGCTCCCATCTTCACCCATCTTGCTCTGTGACTGGCCGGAGCCGCAATGACGTCACTCCCGCGCATTAGAGCAGGAGCCGCCGTTTACGGCACAGGGCTTTGAAGGAACGGCCCAGGTGGCCATTCCTTCAGAGCACATGAACCAGTGATGTCACTGGCTGTATGTACAGTAAATATCTGAGAGATATTTACACTACCTAAAGGTAAGCCTTATTATAGGCTTTACTTGCACTTTAACCCTTGCAGTGTGTGGGCAGCCTCCCTGCATGGGGGAATCTTTATCCCCAGATTTTAGCTTTAACTATTTTTATCTTTACCATTTTTAAAATGTTTTCTATCTGTTTATTTCTCTGTATAACTACAGACTTTGTTGTACAAGTAAACATTTAAAGTAGAACTATAGGCAAAACTTTTTTTCGGGGATATAACACCTGTCAGATTTTTTTCCGCCACCTGTGTCCCATTGCACAGATTTACTTTTACTTCCTGTCCCATAGCCAAACAGGAAGTGAGAGGAAATCCCTACAAATTAAGAGAATTTCTTGGGGACCCCCAGGCCACTAGAACTAGTGTCCCCATTGGAGAGTAGACTGCAGGAAGGGGTGGGACAGTAACAGTTGAAAGGCCATCGGATAAATGAACCCCCTCCCTCCCTGGTATGGGGTATGTAGGCAGGAGGAATGTAGGTATTATCATGGCGGTTGGGACCCCATGGATGGGGTTAAAAATCTCTTGGTGGGATACAAGTGGGGAACCATCAGTTGGCATGGTGTCCTCTGGTTGGGTGTTGTTCAATGATAGGGACAAGGTAGTGGTAGATTTGTAAGGTCTGTGTGCAAGTGTTAATGTTCCCAAGGTGGCGTTTTGTGGTTGGGGGCATGTACGTATATTTGATTGTAATGGTATTGTTATTTTATTTATTTTTTTAATACAAGGCCTGACGCACATTTAACTCCACCTTGTGTTTTATTGGGGGTTAAGGGGGAGTGGAGTTTTAGAGGGTCGTGTAGGAGTTTAGGTGGTGACCTCTGAGCTACCCTAGTCAAGCATCCGCAACATATAACAGCTGGTAAACTGCAACATATATTGTTTTTTATCTTGGGGTTACATAGTTACATAGTTAGTCAGGTTGAAAAAAGACACAAGTCCATCCAGTTCAACCGTAAAAAATAAAAATAAAAAAATAAAAATAAACATATATCGTACAATCCCATATACCCAATTCTATACCCACAGTTGATCCAGAGGAAGGCAAAAAACCCAGAAGAGCATTATCCAATTTGCTACAGCAGGGGAAAAAATTCCTTCCTGATCCCCCGAGAGGCAATCGGATATTCCCTGGATCAACTTTACCTATAAATGTCAGTACCCAGTTATATTATGTACATTTAAGAAAGAATCCAGGCCCTTCTTAAAGCAATCTACTGAGCTGGCCAGAACCACCTCTGCAGGGAGTCTATTCCACATTTTCACAGCTCTTACTGTGAAGAAACCTTTCCGTATTTGGAGGTGAAATCTCTTTTCCTCTAGACGCAAAGAGTGCCCCCTTGTCCTTTGTGTTGACCGTAAAGTGAATAACTGAACACCAAGTTCACTATATGGACCCCTTATATATTTGTACATGTTGATCATATCCCCCCTTAATCTCCTCTTCTCAAGAGAGAATAAATTCAGTTCCTCTAATCTCTCCTTGGATACACTTTAAAGAGGAAGTAAACCCTCTGCAAAAAAAAAAACACCCTACAAGACACAGGCATAATGAGCTAGTATGCATAGCATACTAGCTCATTATGAATTACTTACCTGAGATCGAAGCCCCCGCAGTGGTCCTCGTTCCCCTCCTCCGTCGGAGTGACTTCCGGGTATCGCAGCTCCGGCGCTGTGACTGGCCGGAGCCGCAATGACGTCACTCCTGCGCATGTGCGCGGGAGCTGTCAGTCATGGCACGATCGCCGTTAGAAACGACATGCTCAGTGCGCCTGCGCCGTTGTCTTCGGTGTATGCGCCGTAGACATCGGTGCCTGTCATTTTTGCAAATATCTCCTAAACCGTGTAGGTTTAGGCGATATTTCTTGCACCTACAGGTAAGCCTTAATCTAGGCTTACCTGTAGGTAAAAGTGGTCTGTAAGGGTTTACAACCACTTTAATATCAGTAGTCTTATATAGGATTTCCTCCCCAGCCAATGTCCATATTTGGGTGTTGAAAATGGAAGAAAGGCAAGGAAAACACAATATAGATAAATGAACATAAGGGACATTGCAATTAACAAGAGAAACTTGGCAAGTCTTATTCCTGAGCACTGCTGAGCTGACATATTCGTCAGATCTCCTCTATCTCCTCTCGCCTCGTACAAGCCATGGTTGCTATGGTCGAGAAACGACTTAATGGCACGAGTGATTATAGAAGCAGACACTGGACTAAACAATCCAGGGCACTTTATAAAAAGATGGAGACAGTTATATCTAAATTTAGCTTTTATGGCGCCTTCAACCACCTTCTGAACCTTTCCAAGTCATGTTGCATAAGTTTTTTTTACAGAATCCGTTCAACCAAATTCTGTGAACTTAAAGGTACCCCATAACTTTCTGATGCTCAAATTTTACAAGTAGTTCTAAACCCTAACACTAAAATCTAAATACATTTTTAACATGTTAATATGTACTGTCTAAAATAATACTTTTTCTTATTTAGCACTCATTCTTTAAGGTGGATTTGAAAAAACCCAAGATGGTGCGGTAGGCTAAAGCCGTGTACACACGATCGGTTTTACCGATGAAAACAGCAAAAAACCGTTGGCAAATTCCGATCGTCTGTGTGGAACCCCATCGGACAAAAAACCCACGCATGCTCAGAATCAAGTCGACGCATGCTCAGAAGCATTGAACTTAATTTTTCTCGGCTTGTCGGAGTGTTTTACGTCACAGCATTTTGGACAGTCGGATTTTTGATTGATGGTGTGTAGGCAAGACTGATGGAAGTCAGCTTCGTCTGATTTCCAATGGAAAAATCCATCGGATTAGAATCCATAGGAAATCCGATCGTGTGTACAGGGCTTAACAGTTAACTTCAGGGTTTTAACCTATGGTGAGGTACAAATGAACTTGTATGTAATTGTATTGCTAAAATTAAAATTAAAATAAAAATACAAACAATATTCGCGCTGCTAACACATGTAAGCAGCTACAATACCTGTGGAAAAAGTAACAACAAAGAATATACAAAAATGTAGCGCTATGCGTAATAACAATATAAGACACCCAAGTGCTCAAGGTGACTAGCTCACAATGGATCTAATAATGAGTCCCGATATATGAAAATACAAAACACAAAAGAAAAGTCTTTGATGACAAGACCGTGAATAAAATTGAAACTGTCCGGTTCAAAAATGGTGAATGTTCAAAGTATTGAGTGACTTGTGACGTGACCACCACCACATAAAAGGGAGGCTTACCGGATGGAGTAGACCCTGTACACATACGTGTAGAGGGTCAAACAGGCTTAGTATGTATATATCCGTACATATGAAATCCCAGCTAGCACTGCACACATATGTATCCAAGATCCAAACTCAAGGATGACACCAGATATCCAAGCCCAATAGATGGATGAAAATGGCTCACATGGAAATCCCCTTGTTTAAATGTCAGGCTTCTTCCTTTCTTCCTTCCCATGTGTTCACCTCTAAGATGAACACATGGGAAGGAAGAAACCTGACATTTAAACACGGGGATTTCCACGTGAGCCATTTTCATCCATCTATTAGGCTTGGATATCTGGTGTCATCCTTGAGTTTGGATCTCGGATACATATGTGTGCAGTGCTAGCTGGGATTTCATATGTACGGATATATACATACTAAGCCTGTTTGACCCTCTACACGTATGTGTACAGGGTCTACTCCATCCGGTAAGCCTCCCTTTCATGTGGTGGTGGTCACGTCACAAGTCACTCAATACTTTGAACATTCACCATTTTTGAACCGGACAGTTTCAATTTTATTCACGGTCTTGTCATCAAAGACTTTTCTTTTTTGTATTTTCATATATCGGGACTCATTATTAGATCCATTGTGATCTAGTCACCTTGAGCACTTGGGTGTCTTATATTGTTATTACGCATAGCGCTACATTTTTGTATATTCTATGTAATTGTATTGCTGAATAAAATTTAGCAGAGAGGGTTAGGTATACAGGATAGTCAGACAGCAGATCTTTCAAGTTGCAGGTGAATCTCAATTTCCAGACCTCAGTTAAATGTACCTTGTATTTGCCTTTCTCAGGTTTTCTTTGTAGTAGTTGTTGTTATTAGGCCCTTTCCAATACGCCACTGGATTCAATCCAATGACTTTGTAACAGTGGGTATGATTTTGTAAGGGCAGTTGCACAGGGAATTCAATAAAGTCCTAGCAACACTTTTCTGGTGGTATGGCCTGCACCAGATTCAAAAATTCCTACCGTACATTTTTGGTAACTTTGCCAAACACTTGTGCCATAGTCAGGTAGTTTATAATAGCATTGATTTTACAAAGTGGTGCTATTACTGTACCAAATAAAAAAATAATTACCTCCAGTTTGAAGATAATGATTGGAGGTAGTTAAAGAGGAGTTCCGGCTTAATTTTTTATTTTTATTTTTAAAGTCAGCAGCTACAAATACTGCAGCTGCTGACTTTTAAAATATGGACACTTACCTGTCCAGGGTGCCTGCGATGTCAGCACCCGAAGCCGATCTGTCCCTCGGCTCTTGGGTGCTGCCGCTGCCATCTTCGGTAAGGGAATCAGGAAGTGAAGCCTTGCGGCGTCACTTCCTGGTTCCCTACTGCGCATGCTCTAGTCGCGCTGCGCGATCTGAAGGGTCCCTGCTGTCTTCTGGGACCTGTGTGTCTCCTAGAAGACAGCGGGGGGAACGGAGGAGGGGCTGGATATGGCATAGATATCTGCGGATACTGCGGCTATCTATGCCCGGAAGTGGGAGCAAATACATGCATTATACAGGTATCTGCTCCCCCCTCCCCCCTGAAAGGTGACAAATGTGACACCGGAGGGGGGGAGGCTTCCGAAAAGCGGAAGTTCCATTTTAGGGTGGAACTCCGCTTTAAGACAAACTCTAGGTTGGCCTACAGAAATAGGCAAAGTGCTTGTCTCTGTATGTTATGGAGTAGAGTGGCATGTTTTCTACCCCTTCCGCATCCCATTCCCACCTGTCACAGGTAGTTAAGGATGTTGTCGGCATCACAGCCAACAGCCTCCTAGGACCCAGTGATGATGACATTGGGCAGGGCCACATGAGGAAGCTGAGACTCAGTTCCTTATCAGGTCCACTCTCCTTGTGATTGACAGAAGGCAGTGGTCGGATTCTATGCCCAATAGCAGGCTGCCTATTTACTATAGATCCACCCACTGCCTACTCTCAATCAAAAGAGGAACTGACCTGATGGGGATTCACAGACATTAGTTTCCCATCAGGTCTGCTTCCCTTGTGATTGACAGTGGGCAGTGGGCAGATCCATAGCCAAACACTTGAGCTCAGAGCTACTGCATCAGGGGAGAGAAAGAGCATGTGAGGGGGATTGAATAAGAGAACAAGCTCACTTCTGTTATGGTGGAGGTGAACTAGGTCTCACTTAGCAACATCCTAGCAATGTCCTGGAAGTATTCTAGTCAGGCTTTTGGAAATATGTAAATGCATAGCTCCCAACTGTCCCTGATTTCGAGGGACTGTCCCTGATCTGGAACAAAGTCTCTCTGTCCCCTTTTCCTCCTCATTTGTCCCTCATTTGGTCTGATCTATATAATTGTATATAAAATGCACTATTTATCTTTCAACAAGTGTTTCCCAGTGCTAAACCTTTCATCCAATTTCTAAATTGCTGCATTTGTAAATTTTAAAAGCGAGTATAAAGGAATAGAAGTGGTAAAAAAAAAAAGGGGACCCGCCAATCGTTGACAGGAGAGGCACAACGGTGTTCTGCCTATGTAAACAACGCAGACCGCTGTTCTGTCAGAGAGGATGATGGAGATCTTGTGTTTCTGCTAAGCCAAGCAGGAACACAGATCTCTGTCTTCCTCCAGTTAAGCCATCTTCCACACAGTTAGAAAGCACTCCCTAGTAGGGATGAGCTTCGAGTTCGAGTCAAACTCATGTTCGACTCGAAACATTGCCTGTTCGCCCGTTCGCCGAACAGCGAACAATTTGGGGTGTTCGCGGCAAATTCGAAAAGTCTATGGGAGAAATCTAAAGTGCTAATTTTAAAGGCTAATATGCAAGTTATTGTCATAAAAAGGGTTTGGGGACTCGATTTCCTGCCCCAGGGGACATGTATCAATGTAAAAAAAAGTTTTAAAAACTGCAGTTTTTTCAGGAGCAGTGATTTTAATAATGCTTAATATGAAACAATAAAAGTGAAATATTCCTTTAAATTTCGTACCTAGGGTGTGTGTGTATAGTATGCCTGTAAAGTCGCGCTTGTTTCCGTGCTTAGAACTGTCCCTGCACAAAGTGTCATTTCTGAAGGAAAAAAAGTAATTTAAAACTCACTCGTGGCTATAATGAATTGTCGGCTCCCGGCAATACATAGAAAAGTCATTGAGTAAAAAAAAAAAAAATGCGTGGGGTTCCCCCCAAATGTCCATACCAGGCCCTTCAGGTCTGGTATGGATTTTAAGGGGAACTCCACCCCAAATAAAAAAAAAAATGGCGTGCAGTTCCCCCAAAAATCCATACCAGACCCTTTATCCGAGCACGCAACCTGGCAGGCCGCAGGAAAAGAGGGGGACACGAGAGCGCCCCCCACCCTCCTGAACCGTACCAGGCCACATGCCCTCAACATGGGGAGGATGTCCCCATGTTAATGGGGAAAAGGGCCTCATCCCCACAACCCTTGCCCGGTGGTTGTGGGGGTCTGCGGGCAGGGGGCTTATCAGAATCTGAAAGACCCCTTTAACAAAGGGGACCCCCAGATCCCGGCCCCCCCTATGTGAATTGGTAATGGGGTACATTGTACCCCTACCATTTCACAAAGAAAGTGTAACAAATTGTAAAAAAAAACACAGACACCGTTGGGAAAGTCCTTTATTAAGAAAAAAACAATAAAAAAAAAAAAAAAAACATTCCAGCGATGAAATCCAGTGTCCCGCGGTGATCCAAAGTCCAGCGCTGTCCGCACGAAACGTCATTGGCTGAGCCTGAGCGGACCTGAAGGGGAACTTCCTCCGCAGTGTATTAAATGAATAGACCCGCCCCTTCTAAAGTTCCCCATCAGGTCCGCTCAGCCAATGATGTAGGTGTAAGGCTAAGCGGCCCAGATGCGGAACGTGAGAAGGGGCGGGTCTATTCATTTATTATACTGCGGAGGAAGTTCCCCATCAGGTCCGCTCAGCCAATGACGTAGGCGGGGTCTGACATACGAGGGGGCGGACCTGATGGGGAACTTCAGTGTTGTAGGGGTTGATTTACTAAAACTGGAGCATGCAAAATGTGGTGCAGTTCTGCATAGAAACCAATCGGCTTCCATTTTTTTTTTTTGTCAAAGCTTAATAGAACAAGCTGAAGTTAGAAGCTGATTGGCTACCATGCAGAGCTGCACCAGATTTTGCACTCTCCAGTTTTAGTAAATCAACCACCCAGTGTCTGATTTGTCTGCCACAATGTAACAGTCCTGTTAAAAATTGCTGATCGCCACCATTAAAAATAAAAATAAAAATTACATAAAAATATCCCACAGTTTGTAGACACGATAACTTTTGCGCAAACCAATCACTATACGCTTATTGTGATTTTTTTAACAGAAAATATGTAGCAGAATACATATTGGCCTGAATTGATGAAGAAATTAGATTTAAATTTTTTTTTTATTGGATATGTTTTATAGCAGAGTAAAGTAAAATTATTGTTTATTTTTTTTCAAAATTTACATTTTTTGTTGTTTATAGCGCAAAAAATAAAAACCGCAGAGGTGATTAAATACCACCAAAAGAAAGCTCTATTTGTGGGAAAAAAAGGACATACATTTTGTTTGGGTACAGTGTTGCATGAACGTGCAATTGTCAGTTAAAGCGAAGCAGTGCTGTATAGCAAAAAATGGCCTGGTCATGAGGGGGTGAAATCTTCCCGGGGCTAAAGTCGTTAAAGTGGAAATAAATCTGCTGTTTCACTCCTCATTTGACAGATTGATAGCAGCAGGAGCCATTGGCTCACACTGCTGTCGATCAAACATGGGAGCAGGGGGGGCCAAGTCCCGCTGTCTGTCAATAGACGCAGGAGCAGGACTCGGGAGCGAGCCCGTACGGGCGCCCCCATGGAAAGCGGCTTTCCATGGGGGGCACCTGATGATGAGGAGGAGCCTGGAGCGCCGGTGGGGGACCCCAAAAGAAGAGGGGGGAGCTGCTCTGTGCAAAAGCATTGCACAGAGCAGGTAAGTATAACATGTTTGTTATTTTAACCACTTGCCGACTGGCTCGCGACGATATATGTCGGCAAAGTGACATGTTCCCACAAAACACTGTATGGGTACGTTGTCCTCTTTACGAGCCACCGGAGGTGCACGTGCGCGCCCGCTGCACGGCAGGGGACCCGATGCACGTGGCCGGTGGGCGCGATTGCCGCCGGCTACCCGCGATCACAGGCACTAAAGCCAAAATGGGGGATTTGTGTGTTTAAACACACAAATCCCTGTTCTGTCAGGGGAAAGGAGACATATCGTTTGTCCTAGTAAGTAGGAACAGCGATATGTCTCCTCCCCCAGTCAGTCCCATCCCCCCACAGTAAGAAACACTCACGAGGGAACACATTTAACCCCTAGTGTTAACCCCTTCCCTACCAGTGACATTTATACAGTAATCAGTCCATTTTTATAGCACTGATCGCTGTTTAAATGTCAATGGTCCCAAAAATTTGTCAAAAGTGTCCGATCTGTCTGCCGCAATGTTGCAATACCGCTAAAAATCGCAGATCACCGCCATTACTAGTAAAAAAAAAATGCCATAAAAATGTTATTAATCTTTCCCATAGTTTGTAGACGCTATAACTTTTGCGCAAACCAACCAATATACGCTTATTGCAATTTTGTTGGCCAAAATATGTAGAAGAAAACATATCGGCCTAAACTGATGAAGAAATTTGTTTTTTAAAAACATTTTTGAAGATATTTATTATAACAAAAAGTAAAAAAAAAATTTTTTTTTTCTAAATTGTCGCTCTTTTTTTGTTCATAGCGCAAGAAATAAAAACCCGCAGAGGTGATCAAATACCACCAAAAGAAAGCTCTATTTGTGGGGGCACGAAAGCGCAATTGTCAGTTAAAGTGACGCAGTGCTGTATCGCAAAAAATGGCCTGGTCATTAAGCAGGAAAATCTTCCGGTCTGTAAGTGGTTAATACGAAAAAAAAAAAAAAAAGCTTTGCAACCACATTAATTTGTGAGCAATGAATTCTTATTGCAATATCTGGCGGCAGTAGCTTTTGACACCAGTGCTTATGGAAAAATCTGAGGACCAGTGTTTAGGTCTTACCCTGCTGCATTAAATCAGTAAACGCAGCCAGAATGCATGGAAAAAAACTATGAGTTCAACCAATCTATAGACAAAGAAAGTGGGGAAATGGTTATTTTTAGTAGAGCTAGGAAGCCTCGAACCTAGGGTGACCACGTGTTCCGGATTGCCCGGGACAGTCCCGCATTTTGCAGGTCTGTCCCGGGCACATTCATTCCAGGACAATACAGTGCCCCGGAATGAAACTGACACAGCTACCCCCCGGCCAATCTGATGCCCCCCAAAAAAGGCCACCACATCACTGCTTTACTCACTTACAGTACTTGCCCTGGCCGGGAATGCCTGAAGGAGCACAATCCTGCCCCCTGCTTGTGATTGGAGAAATCATAAATCCCGCCTCTTGTGTCCAATCAATGTGCTGTGATTCGTTACAGCACAAGCTGATTTTTAGGAAGGGAGGGTGTCCCTGAATGGTAGTTTGGAAATGTGGTCACCCTAGTGGCCATGCATACTAGCTTATTATGCCTTTGTCTTACAGGTGGTTGTTTTTTGTTTTTTTCCCTGGGTTTACTTCCTCTTTAAGGGGGGGGGGCTAGAATTGTAGCTTAACCATGTGTTTTTACCCCCCCCCCCAAACGCAAGTCTAAATGAGCCCTTAAAGCGGAGTTCTGGCCACATTTTTTTTTTTTTCATGTATCCGAGCTAATTGCATTATTATCATAAATAATGATTTTATATGTTTGCTAGTCTAGTGGATGTTGCTAATATATTTATTTTTATACTCACAACTTATTAAATCCTCTCATTGCCATGATGATTGTGGGCATGTGAAGCCCAATCGATACCTCTTCCGGGATTATCGGTGGTGAGGTGCATGCTGGGTAACCAGCATGCACCTCTTGATATCATGCATGCGTGATTCTCCGGCAGCCGTAGCACTGATTGTTCTGAAAGTTGCCATAACAACGGGCGGTGTCGGAGGAAGGTCCCACCCTGTTTTTATGGCAACCGCCTTAAATTGCGTAACTTCCTGTTGGAAAATAACGCGATTTTTGATCACAGTACTGCCCACAGACTTCTGGGACATGAAGACTCACATTTCCCAGGAGCACAGGCGAGGGAGGAAGTGACGAGGACCGCCATGGACCAGGGAGTGGCAGATTAGGAGGACGACATAGCAACAGGGCACTTCTGGTAAGTTAAAAAAAAACATTTCCCCCAAATGTTTCTTTATAGGATTAAAGGATTAAAGGTCTGTGATTATGTAAAAAATTCAGGTGGAACTCCGCTTTAAGCTCACCACTCACATTACTGTAAAATCACCTTTATACCACGTACACTAGGGTGAACACGTGTCCAGGATTGTCCGGGACAGTCCCACATTTTGCAGGTCTGTCCCGGGCAGTACTTGTCCTGACCGGGAATGCCTGGAGGAGCACAATACCGCCCCCTGTTTGTGATTGGAGAAATCATAAATCCCGCCTCTTGTGTCCAATCCCTGTGCTGTGATTCGTTACAGCACAAGCTGATTTTTGGGAAGGGAGGGTGTCCCTGAATGGTAGTTTGGAAATGTGGTCACCCTACTCGAACCTCAATGATATTTTATTACTGTCTGTGTCTCTGTAGGAGATTTCCTCTTACTTCCTGTCTTGATGACATTGTCGTTTCCAGCAATAAAGGCCATATAGATGGATAATAACCTTTTATTGCTAATGTGTCCCTGATAGATTTCCCTTTACTTCCTATTATCACCAGTGCAGGAAGTAAAAGGAGAGCTTCCCAACGATGGCTGTAAACAGCAATGAAGACCGGACAGGAGTTCTAAGATTTTTTTAAAAGCTACAGTTTGAATTTTACTTGTTTAAGGAATTGTTAAAATAAAGTATTAAGAAGTAAAAGTGCATGTTACCATACAACGAACACCCTCAATTTTCATTTTTTTATTCATCTGCACTAGAAAGGTTGTGCTTTGCTTTAAAAAGGGAATCACAGTAAATATGGACTTTCCATTTGAGAAACATTGCTTGGCTGCATTTTACGCTATCATACACTGTAGCTGACTTGACTACTGCAATGCTCTACTCGCTGGCATACCTAAATCCAGTATTAATCGATTTCAATATGTTCAAAATTCTGCAGCCAGAATCCTGACTAGGTCTGTTACAAGTGTAGCGGGGTCCCCATATTTGGGGCCCGCTATATTTGAAATTTAGGGGGTAGCCTTAGCATTAGTTTGGCTCAGGCTGTTTGTTTCTTTAGGATTGGACTCTGCTCTGCTGCGATGTTGTCTGATTGTACAGTTCCCTTTGACCTGCAGGTGGCGATGTAGCCCAGGTCCTAGGTTGAACCACAGGAAATATTGCAGCGTGATTGGGTGTCCTCTCTCGGCAGCCGTGCAGTGGGTGTGGTCTACCTGCTGTGCATGCCGGGAGAGGGTACTCAAGGGGCAGATGCCATTGGCCAGGGTCGTTGGTCTTCGTCCCCAGCATGTTCCCCACCTTCGGTGGCCCTCATGGCCAGGGGTGCGTGTGAATGTGCTGGCACCTTTAGCCCGAGGCCCCATCATTCCAGGTAGGCCCAGTACCTTTAACTGATGCCTACAACCAAGCAACGGAATCCTAGGGTGCCCGTGGGTGACCCGCTCTGAAGGAGAGGCAACCAGGGGAGGACCTTTCTAAGGGGATCGGTGAAGGATGTCGCCGTCTCGGGAGAGGCCTGGTTACCTGTCAGAGGGAAGGATTCTGTGATACACCATAAGCTCTTGTAACGTGCCCCATTGGCACCTATGGTCTCTAGTTACAAGTGCTGATAAGTTCGGGACTTAAGGGCTAAAAGTTTCTGTGGCAGAGGATCTTCCTAACACGCCCCTAGGAGAAACCAAGCTAAAGTAATTGTTCGTGCTCCACTACGGCTGCTAGGACCGTGAGAGGGAACTATCCGGGTGAGCAAAACCCACTCAGGATTGAGTGGCGACGAGGGTAAATAAGTGCTGCGTGCCTGAACCTGCCTCCCTATCCAACCCTATCTCTATCTTCAACTTCCCTACTAAGTTACTAGCAAAGAGAAAATAAACTCGCCTGTTGGAGTTTAACACTGTCTGAACATTGGCCTTCTTATTAGAGAAAATAGGCTTTTCCCTACACTCTAGGGACGAGAACCAACGGAACGAGGTAACTCGCTGCAGGACCCAAAACTGTTAACACCGCTCACCCTCTACACAATGGGGGATACTGGGCATGTGGCATGGTGTGTCCTATCCTGTAAGTGGAGGTAAGCAGGACAGGGATCTGTGTGCTACACAAGTGACCATATTACCTTTATCCTGGAGTCCTTGAACTGGCTACCAGTCAGGTTTCGCAAGATCCTCTTGCTCACCCATAAGGCTCTTCATGGCTTGGCACCCCATTATCTCTCAACTTTACCCCCACCCCCCTCATAACCTCAGATTCTCAAACTTTGGTTTGCTGCGTCTCCCCCCTACTCACCTACACTCATTGGGAGACAGATCCTTCCCCTGCTATGCTCCAAAACTATGGGATTCACTTCCTAAGAACATCAGAGAGTCGTCTTCTCTAAACTCATTCAAATAAAATCTAAAAACGTTTTTCTTTAGACAAGCTGTCATTTAAGGCCTCATGCCCATGGACGTTTTTAAAAACGAGCTGTAAAGCTAGGTTGGACGCCTGGAAAAAGCGGCGTTAAAAACGCGATTTTTTACTGCGTTTTTCATTAGCGTTTTTGCACGTTTTTAAGCATTAGCGTCTTCGGAAATTCCGACAGCAAATGTCCGATGGGGCCTACACACGGTCTGAATATCCGACCAAAAGCTCACATCGAACATTTGTCGTCGGAAATTCTGACTGTGTGTACGCAGCATAAGTCCTCTAGAAAAAACAAACAAAGGGGTTTTCCCTGTTGCAGCTCTTGAGTTTAATAGAAAATCTTGTATTGTAGAACAACATTACATATACTGTATGTAAAATATCTATACAGGTGTAGCGGGTGGTTACATTTAGGGGGAAGCATCTGAGTGGTAACCAGGCTCAGATGCACTAATTGTTAGGTCTCATGGACCATTTCTGTCCCTGGGAGACAGTACTGGTGTGTAAGTTCACTGGGGCCTATGGGTGGCGCTGTTGCCATGGGCCCGTGTTGAACTGCAGAACGAGGTTGTGTTCTTTTGTCTCATCTCGGCAGCAGTATGGCGGGGCGGGGAACCTGCTGTGCCTGTCGGGAGAGGATATAAAAGGGCGCGGCCATCTTTTAGAGGGGTCGTCGGTTCCGCGCTAAGGCACCTTAAGCCTGGGTGCGCGTGTGTCGCCTCCGGGTGCCCTAGGCCCTGGTCGGGTGGTCTCTGGGTGCCCTAGACCCGGAGACGGAGCTGCTGTTCCATCTCAGACACCTTCAGTCTGGGGTGAGGTACTTTGAGAGAGACCCGGGGCCCAGTACCTTTGACTGGGACCCACAAGGGATCGAGGGCTCCTAGAGTGCCCCCTGGAGTGGGTGCCCGAATCTAGGACGAGGAGGCCAGGGAGGTGACCCTTCCCGAAGACCCAGTACAGTATCGCTGGTGACGGTGGGGCCTCTGGTAACTCTCCGGATGGATGTCCTTTCCCTGACAGGGGTCATTACTTCTAGAAGGTAATCCATTGTGAATCTGGTCGGTGGCAGAGACCCAACAACCGGGCCTGTGGCAGAGGCCCTATTCACCTGGTCTGTGGCAGAGACCCCTCATGGTCGGTGGCAGCGACCGTGCGCCAAGCCTGTTCGTGCTATCCGGAACAGGAGAAACCCAAATTTAAGTTTGTGCCTGGATCTCCTCCCACCTTATCTGACCCCGTGTTTGTCTCAACCCGTCTGCTCTTAAAGAGACTGTTTATTGTGCAAGAAGGTATAAATAAGTGTTGGACCTTTCAGTTGGTGTGGACAGTTGCTTACTGGGAAGAATTGAAGACTTGTTTCTGACTACCGCAGAAACGAGGTCATCACTGGAGGCTTTTCTACACCAGCCGCAAGCAGGCCCGAGAAACTAATGCCCCATACACACGATCGTTTTTCATGCCGTTAAAAATGGCATTAAAAAAAATGGCCATTAAAAATGATCGTGTGTAGGCTCCAGAGCATTTTTAACGACGTGAAAAACGGGCATTAAAAATTTCGAACATGCTCTTTTTTCACGTCGTTTTTCATGTCGTTTTTTTTAACGACGTGAAAAACGATAGTGTGTATGCTTTAACGACGTGAAAAAAAATGCGCATGCTCAGAATCAAGTATGAGACAGGAGCGCTCGTTCTGGTAAAACTAGCGTTCGTAATGGAGATAGCACATTCGTCACGCAGTCACGGACTGAAAAGCACGAGACTGAAAAGAGCGAATCGTCGCTCAACAAACTTTACTAACATGAAGGGTGGCGCCATTCGAACGGAACTTCCCCTTTATAGTGCCGTCGTACGTGTTGTACGTCACTGCGCTTTGCTTGATCGTTTTTTAAAATGATCGTGTGTACGCAAGACAGGCTTGAGAGGAAACATGAAAAAAAACGACGTGAAAAACGGCAAGAAAAAAAATGGCAAGAAAAACGATCGTGTGTATGGGGCATAACACCGCTCAACCTCCCTATTCAGGAGGGTACGGGCTTGTGGTGCGGTGTGCCTCATTTTTTCCCCAAGCCAAGCAGAAGAAAAGCAGGTAAAGTCTGGGGTTGGTACGCTACACAGGTAAACAGGAAGAGAGATCACCGGAAGCTGAGTGACCAGTGAGCGGAAGTAGGAGGAGAGGACGACGTGGGCTGGATTATTAGTGATTGGGAACAGGAGGAGAGGATGCCAGGGGCTATCTGATCAGTATGCGGTAGCAGGAGGAGATGACAACGTTGGGCCTGGTAAAGCAGGAGTAGGATAAGAGGACACCAGAGGCCATGTTATCATAGAGCAAGAGCAACAGATATTGCTCAGAGTAGGATAGAATAAGAAGGAAATTATATGACTTAATTCCTAATTTTATCTGAGATTATCCCTATTATTGTAGCAGTAGTGGTGATGTGACCCAGTGCAAATCTTGTTTCATATATATGTTCCTTAAAAGTAAGGTGACCAGATTTTTAAAATGAAATCCGGGGATATTTTTTTTTTACTAGTGGCGGCAATCAGCAACTCATAGCGGGACTTCGATATTGCGGTGGACAAATCGAACACTAAAGCCCTGTACACACGATCGGATTTCCTATGGTTATTAAACCGATGGATTTTTCCATCAGAAAACCGATGAAGCTGACTTCCATCAGTCTTGCCTACACACCATCAGTCAAAAAACCAACCGTTCCAAACGCGGTGACGTAAAACACTGATTAGCCGAGAAAAATTAAATTCAATGCTTCTGAGCATGCGTCGACTTGATTCTGAGCATGCGTGGGTTTTTTATCTAATGGAGTTCCCCACAGACGATAGTAATTTGCTATCGGATTTTTAACCATCGGATAAATTTAAAACATGTTCTATTTTTAAATACCGATGGAAAAAAGACCGATGGGGCCCATACACGATCGGTTTGTCCGATGAAAACAGTCCATCGTGTGTACACGGCTTAAGTGACATTTTTGACACTTTGTGGGAACCAGTGACACGAATACAGTGATCAGTGCTAAAAATATGCACGGGCACTGTACTAATGACACTGGCTGGGAAGGGGATAACATATAGGGCAATCGAAGGGTTAAATGTGTGCCTAACAAGTGTTTTCTCACTGTGGGGGAGGTGCTTTTACTAAGGGAAAGCATATATCCCTGTACCTGCTTTGTAGGAACACAGGATCAATGTCTTCCATACTGACAGAATGGCGAACTGCCTCGTTTACATAGGCAGACCACCGTTCTGCCTATGTACATAACGATCAGCGGGTACCGGTGGTCATCGAGTCCGCTGATTGGCTCAGATACCCAGAAATGCAGGATCACGTATTTAAGTGATCCTGCGCCTAAAGATAACTCCGCCAGGGAAGGCAAGGAGTTAAGCAGGCAGGTGGCAGGCCGGGATATGAGTCAAGGCAGAAGAACATGCGAGCGGAGATGGATGGGCATGCACCTGAAACTGAAAAAATAGTCCCTCCGCTTCGACCAGCAAATCATCACCAGAAAGGGACACAAATAATGGAAAAAATACACCCCCCCTAAGCTAGTAGGTGGGGCGGAGTGGGGGTGTGTAATTCAGAATAGTTTTTTTAATTCTGCACTGACTGTCTTTGAAATTGCCCCAGCTCACGTTGAAATCAAATCCGGGGACAAAACCGGGGACAGACTTGGTCCAGGGACAGTGTCCTCAATTCGGGGACTGTCCCCTGAAACTGGGAATGTCTGGTCACCCTACCTTAAAGCAGTGTTGCCAACCATCCGAATTTTATGGACAGTCCGTAAAAGCGGTCACTTTTTACCCCTGTCCGTATATGTCCGTAGTTGGGGGAATGTGCCAGTAAAAATAGGCGCGATTGGTTCAGCTTGGAACTGCGCATGCGCAGTTCTGGAGCTTGCCGAACCGAGCATATGCTGTATTCGGCCGGTGGAGGGCGGATTTCACAGAGGCTGTGCCGCGCGGTGCCGGCAAGTGATGTATTAGGACATCCAGCCAGGCGCGCGCGTGCCAGAATTTTAAATCTGTAACTAACCAGGAGGTCAGAGGAGCACAGCACTGGAGCAGGAGTCAGGACTTGGAGCGGAGGCTGAGCAGAACGCGGCGGTGGCAAAATGAAGGAGCCTGCTGCATTCAGGCAATACAAAGTTCACAGGGGAGTCGGGGACAGACAGAGTGACAGACAGCCCAGCCGACAGTGACATCAGGTGATGGTGGCAGAGGGGGATCCGATGGAGGCAGGGGGTGATGGTGGCACCACAGAGGGGGAGATTGGAGGCAGAGGGTGATTGGAGGCAGGGGGTGATTGGAGGCAGGGGGTGATTGGAGGCACCGCAGAGGGGGATGGAGGCAGGGGGAGATTGGAGGCAGGGGGAGATTGGAGGCAGGGGTTGTTAGTGGCAGGGGGTGATTGGAGGCAGGGGGTGATTGGAGGCACTGCAGAGGGTGGGGCATGGAGACAGGGGTTGTTGGTGGCACCGTAGAGGGGGGATGGAGGCAGGGGACGATGGAGGCAGGGGGCCTGGGGGAGATTGGAGGCAGGGGGAGATTGGAGGCAGGGGGTGTTGGTGGCACCGCAGAGGGTGGGGTATGGAGACAGGGGTTGTTGGTGGCACCGCAGAGGGGGATGGAGGCAGGGGACGATGGAGGCAGGGGGTGATTGGAGGCAGAGGTCCTGGGGGAGATTGGAGGCAGGGGGAGATTGGAGGCAGGGGGAGATTGGAGGCAGGGGGAGATTGGAGGCTGGGGGTGATTGGAGGCTGGGGGTGATTGGAGGCTGGGGGTGATTGGAGGCCAGTGTTGTAACTAACGCCGTTTAAATAAACAGCGTTAGGTAACATAGCCACTTTTTGGGGTAACGAGTAATCAAACTGATTACTCTTACCCTCGTGGCACCGCCGTTCCCATTACTTGGGCGGCGTTACCCTAATTATATCTACTCGCCGCAGCCGCCGCGAGTAGATGTAATTTAACATTTAACTAACTGCAAGCCGCCGTCTGCCTACCTGATCAGCGTGTCATGCAGACAGACGGCGGCCATTGCAGTGTTTAAAAGCCGCGCCTCCCGAGTCCTCGTCGCCTGTGATAGGCGGAACACTCAATTTCCCAGCAGGCAGTGTTCCGCCTATCACGGACATCCTGTCATCCTTGTCTGTGTTATGAGGATCAGCGGATGTCCGTGATAGGCGGAACACTGAATGCTGGGAAATTGAGTGTTCTGCCTATCACAGACGAGGAGGACTGGAGGAGGCGTGACTTTTGAATAATAATATGGCCGCCGGGAGTCGGGCCGCCGCCGATCTGAGGTACTGTACACGGCGGGTACAGCGACTGTGAGGCATTGGGCACAGTGAGGCATTGGGCACAGTGAGGCATGGGGCACAGTGAGGCACAGTGAAGCATGGGGCACAGTGAGGCATGGGGCACAGTGAGGCACAGTGAAGCATGGGGCACAGTGAGGCATGGGGCACAGTGAGGCATGTGGCACAGTGAAGCATGGGCACAGTGAGGCATGGGGTACAGTGAAGCATGGGGCACAGTGAGGCATGGGGCACAGTGAGGCACAGTGAGGCATGGGGCACAGTGAGGCATGGGGCACAGTGGGGCACAGTGAGGCATGGGGCACAGTGAGGCACAGTGAAGCAGGGGGCACAGTGAGGCATGGGGCACAGTGAGGCACAGTGAAGCATGGGGCACAGTGAGGCATGGGGCACAGTGAGGCATGGGGCACAGTGAGGCATGGGGCACAGTGAAGCATGGGGCACAGTGAGGCACAGTGAGGCATGGGGCACAGTGAGGCATGGGGCACAGTAAGGCACAGTGAAGCATGGGCACAGTGAGGCATGGGGCACAGTGAGGCACAGTGAGGCATGGGGCACAGTGTGGCATTGGGCACAGTGAGGCATGGGCACAGTACCAATATTATTTATTGTTATCCCTCCTATTATTTTTATACACTGAAAAAATTACATATATATCATCCTTCTACTGCCCCGCCCCCGCCCCTGTGTATATATAATATAGCCAATATAGTTACTTTGCTGAGTAACTAATTACTTTTTCAATGTAGTAACTGAGTGAGTAACTCCATTACTTTTTGGGAGAAGTAATTTGTAACTGTAACTAATTACTTTTTTAACGTAAGATGAACAACACTGTTGGAGGCTGGGGGTGATTGGAGGCTGGGGGTGTTGGTGGCACTGCAGAGGATGGGGGATGGAGACAGGGGTTGATGGTGACACTGCAGAGGGGCATGGAGGCAGGGGGAGATTGGAGGCAGGGGGAGGATGTGGCACCGCAGAGGGGTTGAAGGCAGGGGGTGTTGGTGGCAGAGGGGGATGGAGGCAGGGGGTGATGTGACTAAATAATTTGTCCTTATTATATCGAAAATAACAAAAATAAAATATATATTTTTTTATCCTTATATCTACCTTAAATCACATTGCTATTTGCCTAGTGTACTTGTTTGTAGCCTAAATACTGAAATTTGCAACTAAAAATTAAATGTAGTAATTTTGTAAAATGTCAGTAAAAACGTGGCTGTGCCAGTAAATTTCGGGTGTCGTGCCAGTAAATTTCAATCTGGTAGGTTGGCAACACTGCCTTAAAGGGCGGTTCAAGGGTGGATACTGCTGTGCAAGACATTAGCTAGTTGTTTGTTTAGAAGTGTAGATCCTAGATCTAAAGAATCAGCTGAAAATACTGCAAAGCATCAACAACCTGGAAAGGAGTTTGAACATTACCCAGCAGATGCTGGCTGGGGCCAGTATAGAGGGGGGTGGGGTCATAGAGGTGCAGGAGCCAAAGGTAGGTAGTTGGGTTACAGTTAGAAGTAAGCCTTAGGCCCCTTTCACACTTATACGACTTGTCCCACGATTTGTGATGGCAAAGTAGCATGACAAGTAGTGATGAGCCGAACACCCCCGGGTTCGGTTCGCACCAGAACCCGCGAACGGACCGAAAGTTCGCACGAACTTTAGAACCCTATTAAATACAATGGATGCGAACGTTCGAAATCTAAAGTGCTAATTATACCGACTATTATGCATGTTATTGTCCTAAAAAGGGTTTGGGAACCCGGGGTTCTGCACCAGGGGACATGTATCAATGCAAAAAGAAGTTTTAAAAACGGCCGTTTTTCTGGAGCAGTCATTTTAATGATGCATAAAGTGAACAAAAAAAAGTCAAATATTCCTTTCAATATCGTACCTGGGGGGTGTCTAAAGTATGCCTGTGAAGTGCCACGTGTTTCCCGTGTTTAGAACTGTCCCTGCACAAAATTACATTTCTAAAGGAAAAAAAGCCATTTAAAACTGCTTGCGGCTTTAATGTAATGTCTGGTCCCGGTAATATGGATGAAAATCTTTAAGAAAAATGGCATAGCTACCCCATCACACACCACCCCCCCCTACCCCAGCCCATTACCAGCCCCTTTGGGTCTTGTATGGATATTAAGGGGAACCCCGCACACAAAATAAAAAAGGCCCTATATACTCTGAACAGCCGTATACAGGCGGTGCATACAAGACAGGGACTGTAGGTTTGTTCTTATGTAGATTCTGTTTGTAATTTTGAACAGGTACATTGTTTAAGTGTAGCTCCAGGCAAAAAATCTATTTTTAAGCTTTTTGGAAAACATAGGGAAGGGTTATCACCCCTGTAACATTTGTTTTGCTGTCTGTGCAGTGTGCACCTGTTCAGAACAGTTCACCTCACTTTCCGTCCTAATGACAAATGTTTTTTGAAAATTTGGGGTTTTTATTGAAACAAGAATTGGTGATAAAGCATCAGTGGAGAGGAGACACTTTTTTCCCCATATTAACTATTACAGGAGAGAATTTGCCTTCCTAGGGGTAGATTTCCTCTCACTTCCTGTTGTATCCTTCCGTTTGCAAGGAGGAGTCGTTTGTAAGTTGGATGTTTGAAAGTAGGGGCCTGCCGTATATACTCAGCTGAAATTTGCCCCTTACATGTTGGTGTTGCCACAACACTGTGAGCCCTCACAGTTACTCTTGGTGGGCGCATGAATGGGCCCTGCTGTGAATTATTAGATCAAGAATTGTAATTGCATGCCCCTGTTGAACAGGAGCTGAAAAATTGGGCCTTTGGTGGTGGTGGTGTTGACACAACACTGTAAGGCCTCACAGTTAGTCTTGGTGGGCGCAGGAATGAGCCCTGCTGTGAATTATTAGATCAAGAATTGTAATTACATGCCCCTGTTAAACAGGGGCATAAAAATTGGGCCTTAGGCACTGGTGCCACAACACTGCAACCCCTCACAGATACTGTACTTGGAGCACAGCAATGAGCCCTGTTGCAAAGTATTGCATCAAAAATTTTAATTACACGCCCCTGTTAAACAGGGGCTGAAAAATTGGGCCTTAGCCACTGGTGCTGGTGCCACGACACTGCAACCTCTCCCAGATACTCTAGTTGGAGTGCAGGAATGAGCCCTGCTGCAAAGCATTGCATAAAAAATTGTAATAACACACCCCTGTTAAACAGGGGCTGAAAAACTGGGCCTTAGCCACTGGTGGCGGCACCCAGAAACAAAAATGTTCTTCCAAGCTATCATCATCAATCGGATCATTGAGGAGGAGGAGGATAGTCAGTCAACATAACAGGACAGTCTCTCAGCATCAGCATCAGTCTTGAAGGGATGTGACATTTGAAAATAAATTAGTCTGTTATATCAGCTTCAGGTGTTTGGTAGCTGGTGGTGATCCAAGACTGGTTCATCTTTATGAAGGTCAGTCGATCAACAGAGTCGGTGGACAGGTGCACCCTGTGATTCGTGACAAATCCTCCAGCAGCACTGAATGTGTGTTCTGAAAGAACGCTGGATGCAGGACAGGCCAGTAGCTCAATTGCATACTGTGCAAGCTCTGGCCAGTGATCCATCCTCAAGACCCAGTAAGCCAGAGGATTTTCGGTGGGGAAGGTGTCCAAGTCTGACCTTGCCCCTAGGTATTCCTGCACCATGTATATCAGACGCTGGCGATGGTTGCTGGAACCGATCATACCTTGGGGCTGCAGACTAAAGAATTGTCTGAACGCATCGGTCAGGCGGCCACCTTCCCCACCGCTCCTTCTTTGACTGACCGAAGCCTCAGCAACTCGTTGTCCAGGACCAGGAGTTTGTGACCTCCCAATCTCTGGGAACGCATTGCACAGACCTTTCTGCAAGGCCTCCCGGAGTTGTCTCATCCTCTGCTCCCTCTGCGACGGTAAGATAAGGTCCGCAACCTTACCCT
Source organism: Rana muscosa (assembly GCA_029206835.1). NCBI lineage: Eukaryota > Metazoa > Chordata > Amphibia > Anura > Ranidae > Rana > Rana muscosa. Next base: position 296,800,083 of record CM055118.1, read on the forward strand.
TGTACCGTGGATCAAGGAGAGTGGCCAGCCAGTACTGGTCCCTCTCCTTGATCCGAAGAATACGAGGATCCTTCCGCAGACTTTGCAGGATCAGGGAGGGCATGCAGCGTAGGTTAGCTGAGGCATTCGGTCCGGAGTCCTCTGGGTCACTAAGGACGATATGATCCGCAGCCACCTCCTCCCAGCCACGTACAAGTCCACTGGTTTCTTGGAACTGTAAATCATCCCTAAAAGACTGCTGCTGATGATGCTGAGTGCCAGGCTCAACCTCCATGCTGACACAATCCTCCTCCTCCTCCTCTTCTTCCTGTGCGATGGGTGGGACAGAAGGAACACTGTCTGTCTGGGTAAAGGGGGCCTTGAGAGGCAAGGAAGTCCTCCTCTTCCTGCCTCTGTTCTGCCTCAAGTGCCCTGTCCATTATTCCACGCAGCGTATGTTCCAACAGGTGGACAAGAGGTACGGTGTCACTGATGCATGCACTGTCACTGCTCACCATCCTTGTGGCCTCCTCAAATGGTGCCAGGACAGTGCATGCATCCCTGATCATGCCCCACTGGCGTGGTGAAAAAAACCCGAGCTCCCCTGACCCTGTCCTGGTGCCGTAGTCGCACAGGTACTCATTGATGGCCCTCTGCTGCGTGTGCAGCCACTGCAGCATGGCCAACGTTGAGTTCCACCTGGTGGGCATGTCACATATAAGGCGGTTCTTGGGCAGGTTCAACTCCTTTTGCAGCTCAGCCAGGCGAGCACTGGCATTATAAGATCTGCGGAAATGCACACAGACTTTCCTGGCCTGCCTCAGGACATCCTGTAAGCCCGGGTACCTGCCCAAGAACCGCTGCACCACCAGGTTAAGGACGTGAGCCACACAGGGCACATGGGTTAGTTGTCCCTGTCGGAGAGCAGAGAGGAGGTTGGTGCCATTGTCGCAAATAGTGATGAGCCGAACACCCCCGGGTTCGGTTCGCACCAGAACCCGCGAACGGACCGAAAGTTCGTACGAACATTAGAACCCTATTAAATACAATGGATGCGAACGTTCGAATTCTAAAGTGCTAATTATAACAACTATTATGCATGTTATTGTCCTAAAAAGGGTTTGGGAACCCGGGTTCTGCACCAGGGGACATGTATCAATGCAAAAAGAAGTTTTAAAAACGGTCGTTTTTCGGGAGCAGTCATTTTAATGATGCATAAAGTGAAAAAAAAAAAGTCAAATATTCCTTTAAATATCGTACCTGGGGGGTGTCTAAAGTATGCCTGTGAAGTGCCACGTGTTTCCCGTGTTTAGAACTGTCCCTGCACAAAATGACACTTCTAAAGGAAAAAAAAGCCATTTAAAACTGCTTGCGGCTTTAATGTAATGTCTGGTCCCGGTAATATGGATGAAAATCTTTAAGAAAAATGGCATAGCTACCCCATGACCCCCCCCCCTACCCCAGCCCATTACCAGCCCCTTTGGGTCTTGTATGGATATTAAGGGGAACCCCGCACATAAAATAAAAAAGGCCCTATATACTCTGAACAGCCGTATACAGGTGGTGCATACAAGACAGGGACTGTAGGTTTGTTCTTATGTAGAATCTGTTTGTAATTTTGAACAGGTACATTGTTGAAGTGTAGCTCCAGCCCAAAAATCTATTTTTAAACTTTTTGGAAAACATAGGTAAGGGTTATCACCCCTGTAACATTTGTTTTGCTGTCTGTGCCCCTGTTCAGAACATTTCACCTCACTTTCCGTCCCAATGACAACTGTTTTTGAAATGTGGTGTTTTTCTTGAAACAAGGATTGCTGATAAAGCATCAGTACAGAGGAGACACCTTTCTCCCATATTTATTCTTACAGGAAAGAATTTTCCTTCCTAGTGGTAGATTTCCTCTCACTTCCTGTTGTCTTCTTGCGTTTGCAAGTAGGAGTCGTTTGTAAGTTGGATGTTTGAAAGTAGGGACCTGCCGTATATACTCTGCAGAAATAGGCCCCTTAGTTGTTGGTGTTGGCACAACACTGTAAGCACTCACAGTTACTCTTGGTTGGTGCTGGAACGCCCTGCTGTCAACTATTATATCAGGAATTTTAATTACATATAATTGTTGAACAGTGATAGTAAAAATTGGGCCTTTGATGGTGGTGCTGGTGCCACAACACTGTAAGCCCTGACAGTTACTCTTGGTGGGTGCAGCAATGGGCCCTGCTGTGAATTATTAGATCAAGAATTGTAATTGCATGCCCCTGTTGAACAGGGGCTGAAAAATTGGGCCTTAGGCACTGGTGGCACAACACTACAACCCCTCACAGATACTGTACTTGGAGCACAGCAATGAGCCCTGTTGCAAAGTATTGCTTCAAAAATTGTAATTACACGCCCCTGTAAAACAGGGGCTGAAAAATTGGGCCTTAGCCACTGGTGGCGGCACCCATAAACAAAAATGATCTTCCAAGCTATCATCATCAATCGTATCATTGAGGACTCGGAGGAGGAGGATAGCCAGTCAACATAACAGCACAGGCACTCAGCATCAGCATCAGTCTTGAAGGGATGTGACATGTTAAAATCAATTAGTCTGTTATATCAGCATCAGGTGTGTGGTAGCTGGTGGTGATCCAAGACTGGTTCATCTTGATGAAAGTCAGTCGATCAACCGAGTCGGTGGACAGGCGCACCCTGTGATCCGTGACAAATCCTCCAGCAGCACTGAATGTGCGTTCCGAAAGAACGCTGGATGCAGGACAGGCCAGTAGCTCAATTGCATACTGTGCAAGCTCTGGCCAGTGATCCATCCTCAAGACCCAGTAAGCCAGAGGATTTTCGGTGGGGAAGGTGTCCAAGTCTGACCTTGCCCCTAGATATTCCTGCACCATGTTTATCAGACGCTGGCGATGGTTGCTGGAACCGATCATACTTTGGGGCTGCGGACTAAAGAATTGTCTGAACGCATCGGTCAGACGGCCACCTTCCCCACCGCTCCTTCTTTGACTTGCCGAAGCCTCAGCAACTCGTTGACCAGGAGTTTGTAACCTCCCAGTCTCTGGGAACGCGTTGCACAGACCTTTCTGCAAGGCCTCCCGGAGTTGTCTCATCCTCTGCTCCCTCTGCGAAGGTAACATAAGGTCCGCAACCTTACCCTTGTACCGTGGATCAAGGAGAGTGGCCAGCCAGTAATGGTCCCTCTCCTTGATCCGAAGAATACGAGGATCCTTCCGCAGACTTTGCAGGATCAGGGAGGCCATGCAGCGTAGGTTTGCTGAGGCATTCGCTCCGGAGTCCTCTGGGTCACTAAGGACGACATGATCCGCAGCCACCTCCTCCCAGCCACGTACAAGTCCACTGGTTTCTTGGGACTGTAAATCATCCCTAAAAGACTGCTGCTGATGATGCTGAGTGCCAGCCTCCACCTCCATGCTGACACAATCCTCCTCCTCCTCCTCCTCCTCTTCCTCTTCCTGTGCGATGGGTGGGACAGAAGGAACACTGTCTGGGTAAAGGGGGCCTTGAGAGGCAAGGAAGTCCTCCTCTTCCTGCCTCTGTTCTGCCTCAAGTGCCCTGTCCATTATTCCACGCAGCGTGTGCTCCAACAGGTGGACAAGAGGTACAGTGTCACTGATGCATGCACTGTCACTGCTCACCATCCTCGTGGCCTCCTCAAATGGTGCCAGGACAGTGCATGCATCCCTGATCATGCCCCACTGGCGTTGAGAAAAAAACCCAAGCTCCCCTGACCCTGTCCTGGTGCCGTAGTCGCACAGGTACTCATTGATGGCCCTCTGCTGCGTGTGCAGCCGCTGCAGCATGGCCAACGTTGAGTTCCACCTGGTGGGCATGTCACATATAAGGCGGTTCTTGGGCAGGTTCAACTCCTTTTGCAGCTCAGCCAGGCGAGCACTGGCATTATAAGATCTGCGGAAATGCACACAGACTTTCCTGGCCTGCCTCAGGACATCCTGTAAGCCCGGGTACCTGCCCAAGAACCGCTGCACCACCAGGTTAAGGACGTGAGCCACACAGGGCACATGGGTCAGTTGTCCCTGTCGGAGGGCGGAGAGGAGGTTGGTGCCATTGTCGCAAACCACCATTCCTGGCTTAAGCTGGCGTGGCGTCAACCACCTCTCGGCCTGGCCCTGCAGAGCAGACAGGACCTCTGCCCCAGTGTGGCTTCTGTCCCCCAAACACACCAGCGCAAGCACGGCATGGCATCTTTTTGCCTGCGTACTTGCGTAGCCCCGTGAACGGCTACGGAGCACCGCTGGTTCATAGGACAAACCACAGGAAGAGGCCATGGAGGAAGAAGAAGAGGAGGGGGTGGAGGAGAGAGGTGTGTCACAACCAGTAGTAGCATTTTGGAGGCGTGGCGGTGGAACAACCTCCAACACTACTGCACCTTGTCCTGCATCCTTCCCAGCTGCCAAAAGAGTGACCCAATGGGCCGTGAAAGAAAGGTAACGTCCCTGTCCATGTCTGCTGGACCATGAGTCAGCGGTAATATGCACCTTACCGCTGACCGCCCTGTCCAGCGAGGCCAAGACATTGCCTTCCACATGCCGGTAGAGAGCCGGAATAGCCTTCCGTGAGAAAAAGTGGCGTTTGGGAACCTGCCACTGAGGAACCGCACATTGCACAAACTCACGGAAGGGGGCCGAGTCTACCAACTGAAAAGGCAGCAGTTGAAGCGCTAGCAATTTAGCCAAGCTAGCATTCAACCGCTGGGCATGTGGATGGCTGGGAGTGAACTTCTTTCGACGGTCCAGCAGCTGGGGCAGGGAAATTTGCCTGCTAGAATCGGACGTCGGTGTACTGCTAGCAGAGTGGCCGCAAGTACTTGGCTGTGACACACCTAATTCTACACCTTCATTCCTCTCAGTGCATGTTTCAGAGAGGACTGAAGTTATAGTGGGGTTGGAGATCCCAGCTGATGCGGTGCAAGGAGAGGTCCGCTTTGTTCTTTGGTGTGGGTCTTTGAGGTAGGCTTGCCAACGAGCTGCATGGCAGGTCAACATATGTCTGGTCAGGCATGTGGTACCCAAGCGGCTGATGTTTTGGCCACGCGATATACGCTTGAGACATATGTTGCAAACAGCAGCTGTGCGATCTGATGCACTAGCCTCAAAAAAGGCCCACACCAAGGAACTTTTTGAATGACGGGCAGAGGCAGCGCCCTGCACAGGCGGAGCTCTGCGGTGTGATTCCGTCGGTGTACTGCCCTTACGCTGGCCACCAAAGGGCATCCTGCCTCGTTGGAGATGTGCCTCCTCCTCATCCTCCTCCTCCTCCTCTCTCCTATTAGGCACCCACGTGGAGTCAGTGACCTCATCATCCCCTCCCTCCTCATCACTGGAGCCAATCTGGCAGTATGCTGCAGCTGCTGGAACATGACTGCCAGATTGGTGTCCTTCTTGAGCATCCCCTCTGTCTGCTCTCACGCTACTGCCTTCCTGTAGCTGGGTTTCATCATCAGACCCTTCGAAACGCTGGGCATCCTCCTGGAGCATGTACCCAACACTGTGCTCAAACAGTTCGGGGGACTCCTCAGGAGGAGGACATGGTGGGTCTAGGGAAGGAGTGACTGATGATGAGTCTGACATTGATACCAGGGAAGAGGACGCTTTGGCAGCTGCTTTGCCAGTACCCTGAGCCTGGGTGAGAGAGGATGAGGAGGAGGAGGAGGGCTTGGTCATCCACTCTACCAAGTCTTCGGCATGATGTGGCTCAACATGTCCAGCTGCCGAAAAGAAGGACAAGCGTGTCCCATGGCCATGTGCTGATGACAATGCACCGCGTCCACGACCAGCACTGTTGCCCCCAGACACAGAGCCTGCTTGCCCTCTTTTATTGCCTCCTGACTGTCTGCCTCTCCTTGTTTGCCTTCCAGACATTCTAATAGATGGCCTGCAGGGAGATGGGAAAAAAGCAATAAGGGCTACCTTCAGGTGTCCTTCTCTGTCCCTTTACTTAAGGATTTCTAAATATGGTTGAGGATGATTGCTTTTGCACAGAATAGCACAACGACAATTTCCCTGACTGTCCAAAAAACAAGGATTTCAAAGATGGTTGATGAGGAATGCTTTAGCACACTATAGCACAAGGAGAATTCCCCTCACTTTCCTTCTTTGTCCCTAGAAACAAGGACTGGCACAGTGAAAGAAACTGACACTCTCCCTACCTAGAGTTTTCTGTCCCTAGAAAAAATGTTTTTTTAAAGCACACTATAGCACAAGGAGAATTCCCCTCACTTTCCTTCTTTGTCCCTAGAAACAAGGACTGGCACAGTGAAAGAAACTGACACTCTCCCTACCTAGAGTTTTCTGTCCCTAGAAAAAATGTTTTTTTAAAGCACACTATAGCACAAGGAGAATTCCCCTCACTTTCCTTCTTTGTCCCTAGAAACAAGGACTGGCACAGTGAAAGAAACTGACACTCTCCCTACCTAGAGTTTTCTGTCCCTAGAAAAAATGTTTTTTTAAAGCACACTATAGCACAAGGAGAATTCCCCTCACTTTCCTTCTTTGTCCCTAGAAACAAGGACTGGCACAGTGAAAGAAACTGACACTCTCCCTACCTAGAGTTTTCTGTCCCTAGAAAAAATGTTTTTTTAAAGCACACTATAGCACAAGGAGAATTCCCCTCACTTTCCTTCTTTGTCCCTAGAAACAAGGACTGGCACAGTGAAAGAAACTGACACTCTCCCTACCTAGAGTTTTCTGTCCCTAGAAAAAATGTTTTTTTAAAGCACACTATAGCACAAGGAGAATTCCCCTCACTTTCCTTCTTTGTCCCTAGAAACAAGGACTGGCACAGTGAAAGAAACTGACACTCTCCCTACCTAGAATTTTCTGTCCCTAGAAAAAATGTTTTTTTAAAGCACACTATAGCACAAGGAGAATTCCCCTCACTTTCCTTCTTTGTCCCTAGAAACAAGGACTGGCACAGTGAAAGAAACTGACACTCTCCCTACCTAGAATTTTCTGTCCCTAGAAAAAATGTTTTTTTAAAGCACACTATAGCACAAGGAGAATTCCCCTCACTTTCCTTCTTTGTCCCTAGAAACAAGGACTGGCACAGTGAAAGAAACTGACACTCTCCCTACCTAGAGTTTTCTGTCCCTAGAAAAAATGTTTTTTTAAAGCACACTATAGCACAAGGAGAATTCCCCTCACTTTCCTTCTTTGTCCCTAGAAACAAGGACTGGCACAGTGAAAGAAACTGACACTCTCCCTACCTAGAGTTTTCTGTCCCTAGAAAAAATGTTTTTTTAAAGCACACTATAGCACAAGGAGAATTCCCCTCACTTTCCTTCTTTGTCCCTAGAAACAAGGACTGGCACAGTGAAAGAAACTGACACTCTCCCTACCTAGACTTTTCTGTCCCTAGAAAAAATGTTTTTTTAAAGCACACTATAGCACAAGGAGAATTCCCCTCACTTTCCTTCTTTGTCCCTAGAAACAAGGACTGGCACAGTGAAAGAAACTGACACTCTCCCTACCTAGAGTTTTCTGTCCCTAGAAAAAATGTTTTTTTAAAGCACACTATAGCACAAGGAGAATTCCCCTCACTTTCCTTCTTTGTCCCTAGAAACAAGGACTGGCACAGTGAAAGAAACTGACACTCTCCCTACCTAGACTTTTCTGTCCCTAGAAAAAATGTTTTTTTAAAGCACACTATAGCACAAGGAGAATTCCCCTCACTTTCCTTCTTTGTCCCTAGAAACAAGGACTGGCACAGTGAAAGAAACTGACACTCTCCCTACCTAGAGTTTTCTGTCCCTAGAAAAAATGTTTTTTTAAAGCACACTATAGCACAAGGAGAATTCCCCTCACTTTCCTTCTTTGTCCCTAGAAACAAGGACTCGCACAGTAAAACACACTGACACTCTCCCTACCTATCCTTCTCTTTCCCTAAACTAAAGGAATCCAGGTTAAGCAAGAAAGAAATAAATGTCACTGTCCCTGCCTATGCTTGTCTTTCCCTGCTCCGGAACACACTACACTAGGCCGCCGTGCTGGCGGCCTTTTATAGTGTGGGGCGTGTACTAAACACCCTCAGCAATAATTGGCCACAGGCATACTGCCTGTGGCCAATCATTGCTCTCCTCGCTGCCGGCGCTGTGATTGGCCAAGCATGCGGGGTCACAGTGCATGCTTGGCCAATCACAGCGCCTGGATGACACTGCGATGGCGTAGTGCATTGTGGGCCGTTCGCGTCACTCGAATTTGGCGCGAACGGCCCAAATCGTTCGATCTTCGTCGAACGATCGAACAGCCGATGTTCGAGTCGAACGTATGTTCGACTCGAACACGAAGCTCATCCCTAGTCGCAAACTACCATTCCTGGCTTAAGCTGGCGTGGCGTCAACCACCTCTCGGCCTGCCCCTGCAGAGCAGACAGAACCTCTGCCCCAGTGTGGCTCCTGTCCCCCAAACACACCAGCGCAAGCACAGCATGGCATCTTTTTGCCTGCATACTTGCGTAGCCCCTTGAACGCCTACGGAGCACCGCTGGTTACGAGGACAAAGCACAGGAAGAGGCCACGGAGGAAGAAGAAGAGGAGGGGGTGGAGGACAGAGGTGTGTCACAACCAGTAGTAGCATTTTGGAGGCGTGGTGGTGGAACAACCTCCAACACTACTGCACCTTGTCCTGCATCCTTCCCAGCTGCCAAAAGAGTGACCCAATGGGCCGTGAAAGAAAGGTAACATCCCTGTCCATGCCTGCTGGACCATGAGTCAGCGGTAATATGCACCTTACCGCTGACCGCCCTGTCCAGCGAGGCCAAGACATTGCCTTCCACATGCCGGTAGAGAGCCGGAATCGCCTTCCGTGAGAAAAAGTGGCGTTTGGGAACCTGCCACTGAGGAACCGCACATTGCACAAACTCACGGAAGGGGGCCGAGTCTACCAACTGAAAAGGCAGCAGTTGAAGTGCTAGCAATTTAGCCAAGCTAGCATTCAACCGCTGGGCATGTGGATGGCTGGGAGTGAACTTCTTTTGACGGTCCAGCAGCTGGGGCAGGGAAATTTGCCTGCTAGAATCGGACGTCGGTGTACTGCTAGCAGAGTGCCCGCAAGTACTTGGCTGTGACACACCTAATTCTACACCTTCATTCCTCTCAGAGCAGGTTTCAGAGAGGACTGAAGGTATAGTGGGGTTGGAGATCCCAGCTGATGCGGTGCAAGAAGAGGTCAGCTTTGTTCTTTGGTGTGGGTCTTTAAGGTAGGCTTGCCAACGAGCTGCATGGCAGGTCAACATATGTCTGGTCAAGCATGTGGTGCCCAAGCGGGTGATGTTTTGGCCACGCGATATACGCTTGAGACATATGTTGCAAACAGCAGCTGTGCGATCTGATGCATTCGACTCAAAAAAGGCCCACACCAAAGAACTTTTTGAATAACGGGCAGAGGCAGCGCCCTGCACAGGCGGAGCTCTGCGGTGTGATTCCGTCGGTGTGCTGCCCTTACGCTGCCCCCCCGAGGGCATCCTGCCTCATTGGAGATGTGCCTCCTCCTCATCCTCCTCCTCCTCTCTCCTATTAGGCACCCACGTGGAGTCAGTGACCTCATCATCCCCTCCCTCCTCATCACTGGAGCCAATCTGGCAGTATGCTGCAGCTGCTGAAACATGACTGCCAGATTGGTGTCCTTCTTGAGCATCCCCTCTCTCTGCTCTCACGCTACTGCCTTCCTCTAGCTGGGAATCATCATCAGACCCTTCGAAAGGCTGGACATCCTCCTGGAGCATGTACCCAACACTGTGCTTAAACAGTTCGGGGGACTCCTCAGGAGGACATGGTTGGTCTAGGGAAGGAGTGACTGATGATGACATTGATACCAGGGAAGAGGAAGCTTTGGCAGCTGCTTTGCCAGTACCCTGAGCCTGGGTGAGAGAGGATGAGGAGGATGAGGAGGGCTTGGTCATCCACTCTACCAAGTCTTCGGCATGATGCGGCTCAACACGTCCAGCTGCCGAAAAGGACAAGCGTGTCCCATGGCCACGTGCTGATGGCGATGCACCGCGTCCACGACCAGCACTGTTGTCTCTAGACACAGAGCCTGCTTGCCCTCTTCTATTTGCTCCTGACTGTCTGCCTCTCGTTTGCCTTCCAGACATTCTAATGGCCTGCAGGGAAATGGGAAAAGCAGCAATACAGGCTAAGTTAAGGTGTAATATGGTCAGGAGGTACACTCCGCCCGCTGTAAGTGCCGCAAAATCTTGTTGGTGTAACACACCAGGAAAAAGCAGCAATACAGGCTAAGTTCAGGTGTAATATGGTCAGGAGGCACACTCCGCCCGCTGTAAGTGCCGCAAAATCCTGTTGGTGTAACACACCAGGAAAAAGCAGCAATACAGGCTAAGTTAAGGTGTAATATGGTCAGGAGGTACACTCCGCCCGCTGTAAGTGCCGCAAAATCCTGTTGGTGTAACACACCAGGAAAAAGCAGCAATACAGGCTAAGTTAAGGTGTAATATGGTCAGGAGGCACACTCCGCCCGCTGTAAGTGCCGCAAAATCCTGTTGGTGTAACACACCAGGAAAAAGCAGCAATACAGGCTAAGTTAAGGTGTAATATGATCAGGAGGCACACTCCGCCCACTGTAAGTGCTGCAAAATCCTGTTGGTGTAACACACCAGGAAAAAGCAGCAATACAGGCTAAGTTAAGGTGTAATATGGTCAGGAGGCACACTCCGCCCGCTGTAAGTGCCGCAAAATCCTGTTGGTGTAACACACCAGGAAAAAGCAGCAATACGGGCTAACTTCAGGTGTATAATGTTCAGGAGGCTTAGCAACAATGACACTGACACTGTCCCCTGCCTATCCTTCTCTCTCCCTGCACACAAGGTTTATCAAAGTATATGACACTGACACTCTCCCTGCCTATCCTTCTCTGTCCCTACACACAAGGTTTAGCAAAGAATAGATTTGACAAGATTTGACACTGTCCTTGCCTATCCTTCACTTTCCCTGCTCCGGAACACACTACACGAGGCCGCCGCGCTGGCGGCCTTTTATAGTGTGGGGCGTGTACTAAACCCCCTCAGCTATAATTGGCCACAGGCATCCTGCCTGTGGCCAATAATTGCTCTCCTCGCTGCCGGCGATGTGATTGGCCAAGCATGCAGGGTCACAGTGCATGCTTGGCCAATCACAGCACCGGGATTACACTGCGATGGCGCAGTGTATTATGGGCCGTTCGCGTCACTCGAATTTGGCGCGAACGGCCCAAATCGTTCGTTGTTCGCCGAACGTGCGAACAGCCGATGTTCGAGTCAAACCTATGTTTGACTCGAACACCGAGCTCATCCCTAATGACAAGTCGTTTCCCATGATTTCCAATGACAACCATTCATATTAGTACGACTTCAAGTCGTTCCGACTTCAAAGTAGTTCCTGCACTACTTTGGTCCGATTTTGATGCCACTTACACAGTCATTCCCTGAAATCGTGGCCGCGAATCGAAGTAAAATCGTGGCAAAATCGCGCGACTTTGAAGTCGCAGTAGCGTGAAAGGGGCCCTAGGCAGGCAATACACGCTGTACACAGAGTGAATTTCTTTCCTGCAACCACAAGTTCCGCCATCAACACGAGCCATTGTGTTCTCCCAGCGAGGGGGGGAGCCATCCCCGCTGGGAGAAGACAGTGATTATTGCTAGCAGCTATACCAGCTGCTAGCAATAATTGTATGTAAAATCTGGCAGGCTGGTTGTACCCAAGTTGATCAATCGTTCAACTTGGGTACATTCAGCCTGCCCATACATGGTTCGAATCTTGGCCGGTTCATCAGGAATCCAAACAGTCTATGGCAGGCCTTAGAGAGGCTAGTCCTGAGTTGGTACATCCCCATAAATATACCAAGTTGCATGATGTTGGGGATATCAGCTCATGGGTGGCAATAAATAGTCAAAGGGAATCCTCTGCGCAGTCCTCTGTTAGTGCTAAACTACCAGTGATAATGTCAAAATAATAAATAAACCAAAAAAGTATATATTTATATATGTAGCGGGGTATACCCCTTTATTACAGAGAGACTACATTTCCCAGTACATCCTGCAGCACCCAGGGTGCATTGCCACGGTGCAGGGACTGCTGGGGCAGACTTTATAAAGGGGAGGCGGAGTTTGTTCTGTCTCTTTGGACACCCCCTCTCCTAGCAAGAGGATCCCTGTGCTGAACTGCTGTTTGCACAAGGCCTGAAGCCTGGACCTTGTGCATTTTTCCAAAGAGCCCTCTGCCAGCCTAGCGGAACCTGAGAGACATCTTCTCATCCTTGCTGTACTACACCAGAAGGACCGAAGACCCGGATGTCGATTGATCCATGTGCTTAGACGCATCGGCGGAGGAGACGGACTTCGGACTGGTCCGGGTGGTGAGAGAGCACTTGCTCATAGACAAATACTGTATTTCTACTACTCGTTTGGATTACAAATGTAGCGGCCTCACCCCATCTCTTTTGTCTAGGGGTATCACATACGACAGGGTGAGATGCGCTACGGCCCATGTCCTCCCCATAGCTGTGGGTGAGGTGAAGGCCAGTACCAGATATTTTCCTCGGGCCTGTGTGTTTTAGTCAAGGATCAAGTCCTGCCGTGCCAACACTTCCCTTTGCTCCCATTAACCAGAGTTCCACACACCGATCACAGTCCAACTCTTGTTTTATTGCATAACTCACAATAAACAGTGCTTCAGTAGCCAACTGGTTGAGACCCAATGACAGTTTGACACGGTGGAATGAGCAGGTCGAGGCACTATCCTGATTGTACACTAAACCACTGTGATTTCACCAGCGGTTACTATAGCCATAGGCTAGAGAGAACTTAGAACTTGAGAGTCTCTACCAGCGACTCAAGAGAACGTAGATAGGAGTACCTTCGCTGCGTTGCGGCCCCTGTCAGGGGAAGATGTCCCTCCAAGGGAGTTACCGGAGGCCCATCCGTCACCGGGTTGATGCTGCTCCAGACTCTCCGAATGGGTAACCTCCCCGGCCTCCTCGCCTCAGACATGGGCCCCATCCACTTCAGGGACCCTCGGACTTCTCCACCCTCGCGGGACCCAGTCGAAGTCACTGAGCCCCAGGCCTCCTGGTTTAGTACCTCACCCCAGGCTGAAGGTGCCTGGGATGGACTCCAACTCCATTCCGGTCAGGCCTAGGGTACCTGGGCCAGAACTCAGAACCGCCCGCACCCAGGCTTAAGGTGCCTGGGCGCGTGATGAAGAAACTACAAAAGAGCAAGACCTTGTGGCCAGAGCGTCTCCCCCTTTTATCCCCTCCATTGACGCCACGGCAGGTTCCCCGCCCTCGCCGTACCATCTCCGAGAAGGGACAAAAAGGACAGCACTATGGCAGTAAATCTACCTAGAGCCTGCGGGCACCCCGCCACCCACAGGCCAAGGAGATTATTGCACCCCCCAATCCTCCACGAATACAAATGGTCCATTTACTCTCATAATTTACACACCTGGATCATACTACCACCCAGGTGTATCCCACCTAAATTTAAAGACCCCGCTACACAAAGTTTGTTCATCAAGTGCACCACCGAAAGTTGCTAGCAAAGATTGTTTTACAGAACTTCCATTTAGTTCAGTCAGGCCTGACTGCATAGGTAGACATTGCTGAGCGTTAGTCTGCCCACGAGGGGAAGTAGCTGTAAAAAGGCAGCGTTAGATTCGCATAGTAATACATGTTTATGCTGTTCATTTAAATACTGTTTATTGCAAGGACCTGCAAATTGTTATATACTCTTGTTTATTACTTGCCCATTAGCCTCAGTAAAATATCTGGGTCAAGTACATTGGTGTCAGTTTCTCTTACTTTAAAAGTGAGTTTAAAAGTATATCACTGTGTGTATTTGCCATAGGACTGTGTCACCAAGAGTTGCGGTCACACAGTCCTATCTCCTCTTACTAGCTGTGCCACGGGAGGGTAGAGCCGATTGCCAGGGGTTGACAGCGGTGCACTACAGGGCCCAAATCAATACCAGCAGCCCTCTTAACTGTGGGTACCGATATATATATATATATATATATATATTTCAACATATAAAGTTGCTGCTTTCACTGTCATGTGTATTCCCACACCCTCAAAAATGTCAGATAGAAAAAGTGTCATGCAACAAAATAATGAATCAAATATCAACAACAACGCATAAGAAATTGCATAAGAAAATGCATAAGTACAGTATATGTGACAACTCTATAACTATGGAGAAAGGAAACTGCTAGCATTCTTAATATATGATCAGAGTATAAATAAACTGGCACAACACGTATAAACATCATTAACATAAAGTGAGTTACATGACATATAAGTTAATATTAAACTAAAAAAGAAAGAAAAAAATGTCCAATAATGCAGTTCCTTATAGTGGTTGTAAACCCTTATGCCGTGTACACACGACCATTTTTCATGACGAGAAAAATGCAATTTTTTAATTTGGTCATTAAAAACGATTGTGTGTGGGCTCCAGAGCATTTTTCACGACGTGAAAAATGGCCATTAAAAATTTGAAACATGCTCTAATTTTTCTCGTCGTTTTTCACGTCATCGTTTTTCTCGTCATGAAAAACGGTCGTGTGTAGGCTTTTACGACGTGAAAAAAACGTGCATGCTCAGAAGCAAGTGATGAGACAGGAGCGCTCGTTCTGGTAAAACTAGCGTTCGTAATGGAGATAGCACATTCGCTGTAACGGACTGAAGAGCACGAGGCTGAAAAGCGCGAATCGTCTCTCACCAAACTTTACTAACACAAGGATCAGCAAAAGCAGCCCAAAGGGTGGCGCCATCCGAATGGAACTTCCCCTTTATAGTGCCGTCGTACATTTCGTACGTCACCGCGCTTTGCTCTGGCATTTTTTTTCATAATAGTGTGTAGGCAAGGCAGGCTTGAGAAGAATCACGTTGAGAAAAACTTAGTTTTTTTCAATGACATTAAAAACCGCCATGTGTACGCGGCATTAAAAAAAACAAACGTTAAAAAAAAAACCTGCAAGACAAAGGCAGAATGAGCTAGTATGCATAGCATACTAGCTCATTATGTATTACTTACCTTAGATCGACCCCCCCTCTGGCCGCGGACATCTCTCCCGGAGCTTACTTCCGGGTATCGCGGCTCCAGGGCTGTGATTGGCCGGAGCCGCAATAATGTCACTACCGCGCTTGCGCGCGGGAGCCGTCGGTAACGGCACATCTAACTGAAGCAGCGGCTTGACGTGCCATTGCTTCAGTGCGCATGTGCCGATCACTTCGGCACATGCAGACACAGGGGGATATCTCCTAAACCATGCAGGTTTAGGAGATATCCAGGGTAGCTACAGGTAAGCCTTAACCACTTGCCGACCGCCTCCAGTAGATATACGTTGGCAAAATGGCACATCAACGTACCTGTACGTCCCCTTTAACTGCCTGACGTGGGGGTCGCGCGCGCTCCGGCGGCGGTGTGCTCGGGACCCGGCTCCCTTCGTCGTGAGTCGGACCGCGGGTCCCGCGGACTCGATCGCCGCGGGGATCCCCGCGATTGTCTCACGAAGGCATAGAGCAGGGAGATGCTTGTGTAAACAAACATCTCCCTGCTCTGCCTAGTGACAATGACACGGATCTCGGCTCCGTGTACTCGGAGCGGAGATCAGTGTCATGTCACGCAGAGCCCAACCCCCCCTCAGTTAGAAACACTCATCATGGCACACTTAACCCCTTTAGCGCCACCTAGTAGTTAACCCCTTCACTGCCAGTGTCATTTTCACAGTAACCAGTGCATTTTTATAGCACTGATCGCTGTGAAAATGGCAATGGTCCCAAAAATGTGTCAAAAGTGTCCGATGTGTCCGCCATAATGTCATACTCACGAAAAAAATCACTGATCGCCACCATTACTAGTAAAACATTTTTTTTTTTATAAAAATGCCATAAAACTATCCCCTATTTTGTAAACGCTATAACTTTTGCGCAAGCCAATCAATAAACGGCGATTGCGATTTTTTTTACCAAAAATATGTAGAAGAATATGTATGTTTTTTTATATATTTTTGGGGGATATTTATTATAGCAAAAAGTCAAAAATATTGCTTTTTTTTTCAAAATTGTCGCTCTATTTTTGTTTATAGCGCAAAAAAAAAAAAAAACGCAGAATTGATCAAATACCAAAAAAAGAAAGCTCTATTTGTGGGAAAAAAAAGGACGTCAATTTTGTTTGGGAGCCACGTCGCACGACCGCGCAATTGTCAGTTAAAGCGACGCAGTGCCGAATCGCAAAAAGGGGCCTGGTCTTTAACCAGACAAAATTGTCCGGGGCTTAAGTGGTTAATATAGGCTGACCTGTAGCTTAAAGTTATAAAAATGGGTTTACAACCACTTGAAATGTGTAAACAACTAAATGCTTTACTTTGTGCAGTTCTCAAACATCCTTTATAATGAATGAAGTCCAAAGGGTCCCACCATCATCCACACTCTGCTCTCGCCTTACTGTTAGGACCTATTTGGTTAAAAATAGGTAAAATGTACATTCCCCTTTTAAGGGGTTTACTCCAAGACACCAACCACTGCTCTCCCACGATCCTCCTTATTGTTTCTTGGATAATAACTCTCCAACTCCACACCAACCTTCGGGTCTTCCCTGCTCAAAAATGAAAGGCTTGGATAAAGTAAAACCATAAGAAACATGTGATTAGTCTAAATGCAGGTGCTGTATGTGAAATGATTAGTGTATAAATAATGCACAATTATGTTTGTTTGGGTTTTTCCTCGATATAAAGTTGAGTGTTGTTGTGTATTCTAATATGTCAGTAAGTTCATAAAACCTTATGCCGTGTACACACGATCGATTTTTTCGACGGTGAAAACACCGTCGAGAAAATCGATGTGAAAAACAAGGAACAGCTTGTTCCCCTACACACGGCCGTTTTAAATTACATTTTTTTTCTTGGTCGAAAAAACGACTGTGTGTAGGCTCCCCAGCAGTGTTTCCTTATGGGAAAACTGCCGCGGAAAAAAATGACGGGAATCACGACGAGAAAAATTAGAGCATGTTCTAATTTTTCTCGTCGTGATTAATGCCGTTTTTCCCGTCAGGAAAAATTACAAAAAGCCCACACACGGTCGTTTTTCTCGTCCAAAAGAAAAAATTTATTTTTTCCCGACGGGAAAAATAATCGTGTGTACGCGGCATAATACACATGAAAGAGAGGTAGGGGATGCAGTAGTTCAGTCGGGTATCTACTAGATGAAGAATGACATAGTGATTATTATAAAGTTTCAATGGCCTTATTGAGGCCTTCTGGGTCCCATTAGGTTAACATTTCAACCATAATGTATCATTTTAATAATAGCAATGATTAATATTAGTGTTATTATCATTGTTTTTTTCAGCACCCATATTCTCATTTTTGTTCAGCACTCATGTTCGCATTTTTATGTAATTATTTTGACACTCTCATTACTATTGACTGTTTGGTTTTAATCATGACCCCGTGAAGGAGACATTGTATTGATGTCAGATTGACATGAATTCTTCTTATGTTCTTTCTAGCCCTGATGAAAGGTGCACTTAGACCCCCAAAACGAGTTGGCTATTTCTTGAATTGTACCCCTGATCTTTAATGGAATAAAGTTGTATCCGGACATCTTAGCAGTGGTGTGGCACTTTAACCACTTGCCCACTGGGCACTTAAACCCCCTTCCTAACCAGACCAATTTTCAGCTTTCCGTGCTCTCACATTTTGAATGACAGTCATGCAACACTGTACCCATTAGAAATTGTTGTCCTTTTTTTTCCACACAAATGGTGGTATTTAATCACTACTGAGTTTTTTATTTTTTGCGCTATAAATAAAAAAGACAACATTTTTTGTAAGAAAATGCATTTTTCTTCATTTCTGTTATAAAAGTTAGCAATTAGTAATTTTTCCTCATAAATTTTGGCCAAAATTTATACTGCTACATATCTTTGGTTAAAATAACCCAAATCAGTGTGTATTATTTGGTCTTTGTGAAAGTTATAGAGTCTACAAGCTATGGTGGCAATCGCTGAAAATTGATCGATCACACCTGATGTATTGATGGCCTATCATTTCTTGAGGCCCTGAAATGTCAGGACAGTACAAATATCCCCAAATGACCCCTTTTTGGAAGTTGTAATTTTTTCCCCACAAATCTTTGCAAAATTAAGATTTCTTTTTACAAAATTGTCAAAATAACAAGTTATTTCTCACACACAGCTTATGCATACTTGCAACTACACCCCAAAATACATTCTGCTACTTCTCCTGAGTATGGCAATACCACATGTGTGAGACTTTTACACTGCCTGGCCCCATAGAGAGGCCCAACATGCAGGGAGCACCAGTAGGTGTTCTAGGAGCATAAATTACGCATATAATTTCTTGACTACCTCTTACACTTTTGAAGGCCCTGGAGCACCAGGACAATAGAAAACACCCAATAAATGACCCCATTTTGGTAAGCAAAGACCCCATAGTTTATTTTATGAGTCATAATGAGTCTTTTGAACATGTCATTTTTATCCACAAGTTTTTTGAAAATGTGGAAAGAAAATGAAAACGCCATTTTTTTTTACTCAAAGTTGTCAACTTATAAGATATTTCTAACACATATCATGTACATAGCAAGAATTATACCCCAAAATACATTCTTCTACTCACCCAGAGTATGGTGATACCACATGTGTGAGACTTTTCCACAGCCTGGCCACATACAGAGGCCAAACATGCAGGAAGCACCGTCGGGTGTTCTAGGGACATACATTTTAAATCTAATTTGACTACCTATTACAATTTTGTGAGGCACTGTAGTGGCATGGATGAGGCACGGATGAGCACTGATAAGGCATGGATGTGGCACGGATGAGCATTGATGTGGCATGGATGTGGCACAGATGGGCACTGATGTGGCATGGATGAGCACTGATGTGGCATGGATGTGGCATGGATGAGCAATGATGTGGCATGGATGTGACACGGATGAGAACTGATTTGGCACAGATGAGTACTGATGTGCCATTGATGAGCACTGATGTGGCACGGATGATCACTGATGTGGCATGGATGAGCACTGATGTGGCACGGATGAGCCATGGATGAGCATGAATGAGTCATGGATGGGGATGGATAAGCCATGGATGGGGATGGATGAGCATGAATGAGACGTGGATGGAGATGGATAAGCATGAATGAGCCATGGATGGGATGGATGAGCTATGGATGGGGATGGATGAGCCATGAATGAGCATGAATGAGCCATGGATGGGAGTGGATGAGCCTGGATGGGGATTGATGATCCATGGATAAGCCATGAATGGGGATGGATGAGCCATGAATGAGGATGGATGAGTCACACGAGGAGAGGGGAGGAGCTGAACCGGACATGCTCCAGTTTGTTGACAAATGATCGCTCTGCTGACATTGGCCCTTTACCCCGATCTGTCACTTGCCTGGTTTGGAAGACCCGATGGTCACGGATATTCCCGGGTGAGCCTTGTCGGTAAATGGTTAATTTCAACCCTTTTTACATTACACTACAAGCCAAGAAGACTGTGGAGATCCTCTGGGGTGTAAAAGCCACCTGCCCAGGAACCAGATCATTTACACCAGGGGTAGACAACCTGGGGCTCTACAGCTGTTGCAGAACTACAAGTCCCATCATGCCTCTGGGAGCAATTGTAACTGCCAGCCTTGCAATGCCTCATGGGAAATGTAGTTCCACAACAGCTGGAGGGCCCCAGGTTGCCTACCCCTGATTTACACCAACATTAATATCCTAAGCTAACAATACCAGTAAAAATAAACCTATGGGTCCAGCGCTATCTTCCCACTTTCCTCAGCACAACATTTTTGTCACTCTTCCTTTGGGTCAAAAAACTGTACAACTTAGGGACTGCTTGGCTTCTGGCTGGTCTGTACAAAATTCAGGCTGTACTTAACAACTTCTGGCTGCACTGCACCTTTTTGGACTGTATTGCACAACTCCTGGTTGTACTAGGCAAACTTCCAGCAGTATTGCACAGCTCCTGGCTGTTTTTCACAACTCCTCTGAAAAGGGGAGAGGGGCAATTACTTACTCAGCTCTAAGATGGTTTGACTTTCTCCCTCCAATTCCCTTCTGGTTCAGCTCCGTCGTTAAGCAAGGTTCTTTGCTGCCAGGCATTAGACTACTTATGGGCTCTTCCTCCACCTACTGGGCACACCTCTGCAGGGATTGGTTGGAGTTCCATAAATATTCAGGTTGCCTATTCTGCTCACCCTCCCTCTATACTTCTAGAAGTCTCTAGAAGACAGGAGGAGTAGCAGAACAGCAGTCTGTAAAGCACTGAACAGCAATCAACCCCTGCTCCACCGTTTACAAAGGAGCCAACTAAATTTACCTAGCAGCCTACTCTGGTTGAGGAGGGTGCTACATGTATAACTTATCTGAACTTTACTTCACTAAGCTCAATCCACTGAAAAGAGCGCTGTCACAAGTCTATAGGGTTTGCCATTTATGTTGGAACACGTCACGGAGATATCAACTGTACAGTGTTGTTTCAAGCTACGATCTATCTGTGTTGAGCTGTTCAAAGGAATACCTGTGAGCACTGGGTGACCAAACATATTATTTGTCTATAGCAGCCTTTCTCAACCAGTGTTCTGTGGAACCCTAGGGTTCCTCCAGAGGTTGATTGTGGTTCCTTGAGCAATGGGCAATGTATGCCTCTTAGATAAGTAACCACTGATAGCATTGATCTCTTTAACCACTTAAGGACCGCCGCACGACGATGTACATCGACAGAATGGCACGGACAGGCACAAGGGCGTACGGGTACGTCCCCTTTAAGAACCTGTCCGTGGGTCGCGCCCTCGACCTGGTCCAAAGCTCCATGACCGCGCCCGCCGGTGTCCCGCGATCGGGTCACAGAGCTGAAGAACGGGGAGAGGTAAGTGTAAACAAACCTTTCCCCATTCTTCCTAGTGGCATGTCACTGATCGTCTGTTCCCTGTCATAGGGAACGACGATCAGTGACGTCACACGCCAAGCCACGACACCCTACAGTAAGAAGCACTCATTAGGTCACACTTAACCCCTACAGTGCCACCTAGAGGTTAAACCCTTCACTGCAAGTGTCATTTTCACAGTAATCAGTGCATTTTTATAGCACTGATCGCTGTAAAAATGACAATGGTCCCAAAAATGTGTCAAAAGTGTCCGATGTGTCCGCCATAATGTCGCAGTCACGATATAAATCGCTGATCGCCACCATTACTAGTAAAAAAAAAAATATTAATAAAAATGCCAAAAAAATACCCCCTATTTTGTAGATACTATAACTTTTGCGCAAACCAATCAATAAACGCTTATTGCGATTTTTTTTACCAAAAATATGTAGAAGAATACGTATCGGCCTTAACTGAGGAAAAATATGTTTTTTTTTAATATATTTTGTGGGGATATTTATTAAAGCAAAAAGTAAAAAAATATGTAATTTTTTTCAAAGTTGTCGCTCTATTTTGGTGATCAAATACCACCAAAAGAAAGCTCTATTTGTGGGGAAAAAAGATGTCAATTTTGATTGGGAGCCACCGCGCAATTGTCAGTTTAACCAGCCAAAATGGTCTGAGGCTGAAGTGGTTAAATATCTGTAAGGGGGCTTCTTCCCAATGATCTCCAATGTAGGGAGCATTACTTCCAAGTGACCATACAACTAATGTACATTAGCTGTAGATAGAGTAAATATTAGCAGGGGTTCCCTGAGAACAGAAAGTGTTTTCAAGTGTTCCTCCGTGTTAAAAAGGTTGGGAAAGGCTGGTCTATAGGTAAGTAGATTTTTGAGTGAGATTTTAAGTTTATTTTCTGTTACCTACATAGCTCTCTGTAATGTATTCATACATAAACTTCTGAAGGTTATATGGGGGCAGTGGGTTTTCCCCTGACATAGGCTCGTGGCAGGATGTGAGGTCTCTGTGTGCCCCATATTCGTCGGTTCTATCACCTAACGATGAGTCATCTCACCACAGGAAAAGACTGGCACACACTGGCACGCTCACTCTGCAGGGCATAATTCATTATAAAACAATGAAAGAAACAGTTAATAACTGTTACTGCATTTTACCTTTCAAGAGTACCTGTTGCTTGTGAACAGTTAACAATAACCATGTTGTCTGTGGCCTCAGTCATCTGCTTATCGGCAAGCAACTGCTCTCTTAGGCCACAACCCTTGCCACACTCCCAGAGATGCAGAGCATGATGAATGAATGTGCAAGAATGATCATTTAAATTTAACTGGGGCTTTTTCAATGCTTCTTTTCCTCTATATTACTATTTCAAATTAACCAGTGCAATAATCTAAAGCAGCCTTTGGCCCCTTTCACACGGGCGGACCGTTCATGTCCACCTGTCAGTTTTTTAGGCAGTCCTCCGATCCGCTAAATTCAGATTGATGGAATCCCTATTTTCCTTCCGTCTGGCGGATCGGATCAGATGAAAACGGACAGGCGGTCTGTTTTCATCCGATCCCCCATAGGGGAGAGCGGCACTCTGACAGGTTGGTCCCTGCACAGTGTGCAGAGACGGAGCTGTCATCTGCCTGCTCAGCGGTGATCAACGGAGCAATCCCAACTGAGCAAAGCGGAGCCCGTACACGGACACGTCCGTGTGAAAGAGCCCTTTCTCAACTAGAGTTCTGTGTAAGTTACCCTAGGGCTCCTCCAGAGGATGTTAGTCGTTCCTTGAGCAATCTGTACATTTTGCCTCTCAGATAAGTAACCATGGGCACCAATGAGCTTTTTAGCTATCTGTAAGGGAGGTGTTCAACCCAATGACCACAGATATAAGGAAGGATTCTTCCCACTGACAATCACTGTAAGAAGCATTATCCCCACTGACCACCAGTGTAAGGAATGATTCTTCCAACTGACCACCAGTGTTAAGCCTTATACACACGATCGGATATCCGTTGACCAAAACCGTGGATTTTGGTCCGAAGGGTGTTGGCCGTGAACTTGGTGTCATGTTTCACATGCTTTGTGATATGCCTTTAAATGTTATATGTATCATTCTGTCCCTGGTTCCTCCCCTTCCTGAATCTCAGCTTATCCTGTATAGTTAGCCCCACCCCATTCTCCCAGTAATGCATCACCACACGTGTGGACTAGATCACATTATGATCTTTTGACCTATCCGATGTTCATTGTTGTAAGATCCTCTCAGTTTATGGATTAAACTTCACAAGATCAACAAGGTGTCGTCTGGATCAAGTCACTGTCTGTTTATCCAAATAAGATTGGGGTTATCGACATCTCAACACAACTAACTGTAAGTTACGGAGATCACACTTTCAATGCTTAGATTGGAGAGACAGAACACTTGGTATGCATGCAGACGGCACAACATTTTCAGCCAACAAAACCTAAATATGTGTTTTTTCTGCTATTTAGCGCCACCCTTTGGGCAACTTCTGCTAATGTTGTGTAGCGGAGCCTCACTCTCCCTCTCACCCATTGCGAATGGCTTGTGTCTAGGGGTACATGGGAGAGGAGAGTGCAGGAACACTACGCCAAGCTCTCCCCTTGTGTATATAAGAGGGTTGAGCAAAGTTAGTTAATTTACCTCCGGGTCTGTCCACTGCATACGAAGCCTCAGTTGTTCCATGGAGACGTGTCTGCCAATAATAGAGCCCCACACCAATCGAAAGTCCAACACTCCTTTATTTCTCGTACAATAGGGTGAACACAATCAGTTGAACTTCCAATAACAGACAAGCATGGGGGTGTGGGAACGAGTAGGCCCAGGCACAACTGAACTCTCCTATTCCTTTGCTAGCGAATAGGCCTGGCGCACGGTCTCTGCCACCGACCGTGAGTTTTGGTCGCTGCCACCGACCGGATGAACTGTTGAGGCCCCTCCACAGGCCTAATAGCAGGTCTCTGCCACTGACCTGAGTTGAATAGTTGGACCGCTGCCACCGGTCATTGAACGTGGATATACAAAATAGTGTAGCGCTGGAAAAAAAACTGTGTATGTCTATACAGTGAATTAAATAAGTAAAAAAAGTATCAAAAACACAAGTAAACAGCACAAATAAACAAATAAAGTTCATAAATGCACGTGAAGAGCGAATAATTGAATGTGTAGTGGGTCTTCCCTCTAATTGGATGATGAAAGTTCCACAGAGAAAATATCCAATAAAACTGGTAGATATTATTCCAACAATAAGTGAAGATCCCACCACCAAAGTGAGAAATGAAGGCTTACCAAACAGCCTGTGACCGCCCTTCTCAGGGGGGTCAAAACAAGCTTAGCAGAGCGATGTTCACTCCATGGGAGGCAGGAAGACTGCAGTGGGAACACTCCATTCACAGTAGGTGAGTCTCCAGAGACGTGTCTGCACAGCTGATCCAATCCAGAAATGGGAAACACTCTTGATGAATCAGAGTGAATAATCCTCAGCAGATGAAACGAAATCCAAAAAAGAAAAAATAACTTTCCATAGTGCAGAGTTCATCAAGGAAGTTTTAATTCGATTTAAAAAAATGTACAAGAGAAAGTACAGTTCTCCTATATGCATAAAATAATAAAAGAGAAAATCCTTGCAAGGAAGTAAATTGCTCCGAGTTTCTGTCAAAGACCATTCGCGCGTGCGCAGTGCATGTGCGTGTCGCCCTACGCCGTTTCGTCACATCTGACATCATCAGGGGCACGCCCATACAGGCGTGCACATGCTATTTGTAGCCAAAGGGCCCACTAGGGGTCTTTCATTGGCTACATGTCAGATTGACAGACGGAGCAAATATTAGCCTCTACATTGATCTCTCAATGCATAGGTCTAAACATAGACATAGTTACACTATGACCCCTAGTGGAGCCTCCGGAAATTGCACCAATTTTAATCTAGTCTCCACAGTGACATCTTGTGGATCATAGTGTAACTGTTTTCAAAAAAACATTTGTTCAGAGATTATTCTAAAACAAGTTAACACTTGATATATATAAATCTTTTTTTAAAAAACTTTTGTTTCATATGTTAATTAATCGGGCCCCAATAATCGGGTCATTGAACGTGGACTGAACTTCCTCTCTGAACTTGGCCCCTGTTCAGGAAAGATATCCCTCCGGGCGGTCTCCAGAGGTTCACCCGGCACTGGCAATCTGCTGCACCAGGTCTTCGGGTGAGTCCCTCCTCCGGTCCCTTACGCCTCTGGATTCGGGTGCCCCACTCCCGGGGCCCCCTAGGAAGATCCCTCCCTCGCGGGACCCAGCGGAAGGTACTGTATTAATGTTTAGCATTGGTTCGGAGCATGGGTGTTTGTACTTTGGATTTTAGTCCGCCGGACTTGTGTACACACAATCGGATAATCCGACGTAGCAGATTTATTGTCAGACAGTTGGTGAGCATGAACAGCCAACATTTGTTGTCGTTAATTCCGCCAACAATTCTCTCATGAAGCATACACACGGTCGGATTATCCGACACAACACCTCCATCAGACAATTATTGTCGTAAAATCCGATCGTGTGTACGGGCCCTAAAGTGGTTGTAAACCCACTTAGACAACTTGCACCTACAGGTAAGCCTAGATTAAGGCTTACCTGTAGGTGCAAGAAATATCTCCTTAACCTACACGGTTAAGGAGATATTTACTATTAAAAACAACGCCAATGACGTCACACTCATGTGCAATAGCGGGCCGGCATCATTGCCGGTTTTCTGAATGGGATCTTGCCGGCCCGAGCGCGCATGCGTGTGACGTCATCGCCGCTCCGGCCAATCACAGCGCCGGAGCGGCAATACACTGATGGCAGTGACGGGACATCGAGGCAAGATGGCGGCGGAGGTGACCGAGGACCACTGCGGGGGCTTCGATCTCAGGTAAGTCATTCGTAATGAGCTAGTATGCTATGCATACTAGCTCATTATGCCTTTCTTTTGCAGGGTTTTTATTTTTTTTTATTTTGCCTTTACTTACTCTTTAACCACTTAAGGAACAGCCACTATATATATACGTCGGCAGAATGGCTCGTACAGGCACAATCACGTACCTTTACGTCCTCTTTAACTGCCCGACGTCGGGGTCGCTCCCGCGCCGCCGCCGGCGCACTCACGACCCCCCTGCCTTCCCCGTGAGTCGGACTGCGGGTCCCGCTGACTCGATCGCCGCGGGGATCCCCGCGATCGTCTCATGGAGGCATGGAGCGGGGAGATGTTAGTGTAAACACAACAGCTCCCCGCTCCCCTACTGACAATGTCACCGATCTCCGCTCTGTGTAATCAGAGCGGAGATCGGTGACATGTCACTCGTAGCCACGCCCCCCACAGTAGTAATCACTCCCCTAGGCACACTTAACCCCTTCAGCGCCCCTAGTGGTTAACCCCTTCACTGCCAGTGTAATTTTCACAGTAACCAGTGCATTTTTATAGCACTGATCGCTGTGAAAATGACAATGGTCCCAAAAATGTGTCAAAAGTGTCCCATGTGTCCGCCATAATGTCGCAGTCACAAAAAAAAATCGCTGATCGCCGCCAGAAATAATTAATAAAAATGCCATAAAACTATTCCCTATTTTGTAAACGCTATAACTTTTGCGCAAACCAATCAATAAACGCTGATTGCGATTTATTTTACCAAAAATATGTAGAAGAGTACGTATCGGACTAAACTGAGGAAAAAAAATGTTTTTTTATATATTTTTGGGGGATATTTATTATGGCAAAAAGTAAAAAATATTGAATTTTTTTCAAAATTGTCGCTCTATTTTTGTTTATAGCGCAAAAAAATAAAAACCGCAGAGGTGATCAAATACCACCAAAAGAAAGCTCTATTTGTGGGGAAAAAAGGACGTCAATTTTGTTAGGGAGCCACGTCGCACGACCGCCCAATTGTCAGTTAAAGCGACGCAGTGCCGAATCGCAAAAAGGGGCCTGGTCTTTATGCTGCGTATTGGTCCGGGGCTTAAGTGGTTAAGAAGCATTATTCACACTGACCACCTTGCTAATGTCATGTGAGCTGCAGATATAGTAATTATTGGCAGGTGTTTCTGACACCTGAAAGCTACATATAGTTACATAGTTGGTAAGGTTGAAAAAAGACACAAGTTCATCAAGTCCAACCTGTGTGTGCGCTTTTATGTCAGTATTACATTGTATATCCCTGTATGTTGTGGTCGTTTAGGTGCCTATCTAATCGTTTTTTTTTTTTTTATATATGCTCCCTGCTGAAACCACTGCTTGTGGAAGAGAATTCCACATCCTTACCGCTCTTACAGTAAAGAACCCTCTACGTAGTTTAAGGTTAAACTGCTTTTCTTCTAGTTTTAGTGAATGGCCACGTGTCTTTTTAAATTCCCTTTCGCGGAAAAGTTTTATCCCTATTGTGGGGTCACCAGTACGGTATTTGTACATTGAAATCATATCCCCTCTCAAGCATCTCTTCTCTAGAGAGAACAAGTTCAGCTTGTAATCTTTCCTCATAACTAAGGTACTCCAGTCCCTTTATTAACTTTGTTGCCCTTCTCTGCACTTTCTCCAGTTCCAACACATCCATCCTGAAGTTACTTCAATAGTTCCTCAATGTTTGAGGAAGGCTGATCTAAAATGAGATTGAAAAGTTCAATGCAATAGAAATGGCTTGGGCAGATAATTGTATGCATATTAATACAGATCTGTACACCAGTACAAGAAAAGTGATGTTTGAGGAGGAAAAGGGGACGGTCCTTCCAATTGAGGGATAGTTGAGAGCTATGTCAGAATACCACACACTGCAGACACCCTCAGGATTTAGGTGATCCATGGTGAGTGTCCTGCTACTGACCAGTCCCTATTTCTGCTTAAATGTATTTTGTTTGATTAGTTCTGGGGGTTAAAGATGGTGACATATTTACTTCAAACAAGAAGCTTTCTAATGTATCTTACAGTCACAGATCAGTTTCAAACTTTCCTTCTCTAGCTTTAATTTTTAGTTCAGGTTTGTAAGTTTATTGAAGAACCTCAGTGCATCCTGGATGAACAGCCCCGGGCTGGGCGGAGTAACAACATGGCGCCGTAAGCCAGCGCATAGCAGGCAGGCTCCAAACCTTCCTCCAGGAACCTGACTAGAATGAGGATTAAAAACCGCTCAGGATGTCATGGAATACGGAAGCATTGATGCAGTGTACTACTAATGCCCGGTACACACGATCCGATTATCGGACTAATGATCGTCCGTTTTTTTTGCATGCTAATCTCTCGTCTAATCTGATGAGTTTACTAAAGTCCCGAAAATTCTCGTACGACAGAATAAAAAATCGGAAGTGATGTCATGTGTTATAATACATTTGTATTGCATTTTCGAACGACAGCTGTACTGAATAAACGAAAATCGTACGATCTGGCATCGTACGAAAAAAAATTCCGTGCATGTCCGATAGAATAATATCGGATGAACTGTCCTGATCGGCTCTTGAAAGCTCTGTACTAATGATCCGATTATCGTACGATCGTTTCGAAAGCGGCATTTACAAACCTGAACTAAAAATTAAAGCTAGAGAAGGAAAGTTTGAAACTGATCTGTGACTGTAAGATACATTAGAAAGCTTCTTGTTTGAAGTAAATATGTCACCATCTTTAACCCCCAGAACTAATCACACAAAATAAATGTAAGCAGAAATAGGGACTGGTCAGTAGCAGGACACTCACCATGGATCACCTAAATCCTGAGGGTGTCTGCAGTGTGTGGTATTCTGACATAGCTCTCAACTATCCCTCAATTGGAAGGACCGTCCCCTTTTCCTCCTCAAACATCAATTTTCTTGTACTGGTGTACAGATCTGTATTAATATGCATACAATTATCTGCCCAAGCCATTTCTATTGCATTGAACTTTTCAATCTCATTTTAGATCAGCCTTCCTCAAACATTGAGGAACTATTGAAATAACTTCCTTGGTCTTCATGGCAGTGTTTGGTTAGTGGTGCCTCTTGCTTAGGTGTTGCAGCCTCTGGGGCCTTTCAAAAATGTGTGTATATGTAATGACAGATCATGTGACACTAATGCCTCGTTTCCACTGCGCGGATCGGTTCGGTACGGTTCGGTACGGTACGCTATTTTGGGTGTTTCCATTATGAAAGCGTGCCAATAAACCGAACCGTACCGCACCAATCAGGGTCCTGCTTCAGACGTGGGCCATAGAAAATGGAACGGTACTGTTAGGGCGGAGCTACTGGCTTCACACGATACATTCCACTGATTGGTGGACAGAAAAACGTCAATGCTGACGTCAAAGCAAAGCGCCAAACAAGCACCTTGTCGCCCTCAATATAAAGTAGAAGGATGCCTGCAAACAACAGCAGGGTCTGGTCATCTGAGGAACTATCTACTTTCCTAAGGATTATTGGTGATAGCGTTATTCAGAGTGAGCTTGATGGATCAGTGAGAAACGAAAAGGTGTACAAAGATATTTCTCAACGAATGGCAGCCGAGGGATTTGAACGGACATCGGGGCAGTGCAGGGCAAAGCTTAAGAAGCTTAAAGGGCAATATAAAAAAATTAAGGACGACAACAGCCGTAGTGGAAACAGTCGGAGTACTTGGAGGTGGTACGACGACATGGACGCCATTTACGGACATAGGCCGGCAAACCAAGGCAGGGAGGGTGGTCTGGACTCTGCAACTGCAATTCTCGAATCCATGGTAGACCCCTTTGGTAAGTTTTAATTTTTTTTGATGCCATAGGATTTCGCTATGCTAACCTTTAAAAAAAATATATATAACCAAATGTTTTTTTCAGAAACAGCTGATGGACTCTCCAATGATGCGTCAAACTTTTCAGATGATGGACCTTCAACGTCTTTCAGCAGCACCAGTAGTATCTCATCAAGCCAACCACAGAGTACCCAACCACAGATTAGCCTACTACAGAGTACCCAACCACAGAGTACGCCCAATGCACCCCGGCAGAATGGTAAGACATGATGATAATAGTGAAATGTGTGCATTTTCTTAAAATAACTAATCAGTGGGGTAGAAGAGCAGTGGGTACAGTGGTGTAAGAGATGAGAAGGGGGTTCAGCAGTTCGGCAGATGTGCAGGGGGTACAGAGGTGTAAGAGGTGAGAAGGGGGTTCAGCAGTGGGGCAGATGTGCAGGGGGTACAGAGGTGTAAGAGGTGAGAAGGGGATTCAGCAGTGGGGCAGAAGAGCAGTAGGGCAGATGTGCAGGGGTTACAGTTGTGGGGCAGTAGATAAATGTGATGCAGTCTGGTGTGGCAGATGAGAAAGGGGGTTACAGTATTGTTTTGACAGATGTTACCAAAAACACTAGTTTGATATTTTGTATATTATAGGTCATAGGAGACGTTTGCAGTTGGATCTGCGCACAGTCATGGAGGATATGAGGGCAGCAGAAGAAAGGCAGCTGGAAAGAATTGAGAACGAATCTGAAAGGCGGTTTCAGGCACTGCGTCAGGATGCACAGGAAGCTATGCGCCAGGAGGCAGAAATCGCCCATCAGCAGATGGAGCAGCTGTCTACCTTCAACCAGGCCTTCCTCGGTGTCCTAGGTCAGCTTGTTCAAGTCCTTTCAGCCAGTCGTGAACCCAGGTCACCACCCAGACCGTAGTTCCTTTCATGTAGCAAAGGACCTGTACCCATTATTTTTTTTATTAATTTTTTATAAAAAAAAATTCTTTATTGATATATTTTTCAAAGTTTTCTTTAACAGAATATATGGAACGATGAGGTTTTTGTGAAATAAAAACCATGAGCGAATTTTTTGAGTATGTATTTTTTATTATATAACATTATTAAAAATATAGCAAAAAGGTATTAAAATTTTTAATAAATCATGGCAAAAATTTAAACATTGAGGTGCAGCATCAGAGCCTGGCGTATTTCACTGCACTCTTCTTCCATATCATGGGGTGCTATTACTGGTACTGGCTCTTCTGGAGATGTATTCCAATCCTGGTCAAAGTCTTCTCCATGACTTTCACAAAGATTGTGAAGAGCACAGCAGGTAAGCACCATGGATTTGGCAAGTTTAATGTCACTGTCATTCCTCTTCATAAGACACCTCCATCTACCCTTAAGTCTTCCAAAAGCATTTTCCACTACGACACGTGCCCTGGATGTTTTTTTGTTGTAGGTTTGCTGTTCTGTTGTCAGGCGGCCATTGTCAGGAAATGGTTTCAGGAGCCAATTTTGTAAAGGGTAGGCAGAGTCCCCAAGAACATAATACCCAACATTGACCCCACAAATGTTCTTAGTGGAACCAGGGTACAGTCCTCCCTGGCCAACCCAGTCCCAAAATGTGGACAATCGTAGAACACGAGCATCATGCAAACTCCCAGGCTTTCCTACATTCACATTCCAGAATAGTCCCTTGCCATCCACTACTCCCTGGAGGATGATGGAATGCCAGCCTTTCCGGTTGAAATAGTCAGTGTGGTATTCTTGTGGTGCTATTATTGGTATGTGTGAGCCATCAATAGCACCAACACACTGTGGAAGGCCCCACCTGTTTTCAAAGTACTCAGCCATGTCTTTAAGCTTTTCCCTGTCCGGAAAATGCACAATTTCAGGAGCTAGCAATGTGCAGACAGCCTTACAGAAGTCCTGCACACACCGGCACACTGAAGATTTACTGACACCGAAAAGATGACCAATACTTCTATATTCACTGTTGGTAGCCAGCTTCCACAGTGCAATGGCAATTCTTTTCCTCACTGGCAAACTGGCTCTGAAGTTGGTGCTTTGCTTCTCCATCGCTGGACGTAGCTTGGTACAAAGGTATGAGAAGGTTTCCTCAGACATTCTAAAATTCTGCACCCACTGTGTGTGTGTGTGTGTGTGAATCCCGGGACGGTCACATCCCACCACTCATTGGCACGGGGGAAAGCCCAAATGACTGGTCGGCGGCGCTGATTTGCCAAAAGCAGAAGCATCTAAAAAAAAAACAACACAGATGGTAACATATCACAAAAAAATAAAATAATAATACATATATAACATATGTGTCTGGTGGGTCATTGTGTGTGTGTGCATGTCAGGTAGGTGGGTCAGTGTGTGTGTGTGTGCATGTCAGGTAGGTGGGTCAGTGTGTGTGTGTGTGCATGTCAGGTAGGTGGGTCAGTGTGTGTGTGTGTGTGCATGTCAGGTAGGTGGGTCAGTGTGTGTATGTGTATGTAAGGTAGGTGGGTCAGTGTGTGTGTATGTCAGGTAGGTGGGTCAGTGTGTGTGTGTATTTAAGGTAGGTAGTGTGTATGTCAGGTAGGTCTGAGTTAAGTCGGTTAGTTGTGCTTACCCTATAGCGCTGCCGTCTTTGTCTTTGCCGCACAAAGGTGTACTTCTCCTCCCGGCTAAACATCCAAGCTAGCAGTTTTCTTTTCTTGAATGCAGTGTTTCTCATTGCTGCTCGCAACCTTCTCTCATACAGTGCGGCATGTATTTGGACTACAAAGAACCAAAAGGCCAGTAGAGAAAACACAA
This sequence comes from Rana muscosa, assembly GCA_029206835.1. Classification (NCBI taxonomy): domain Eukaryota; kingdom Metazoa; phylum Chordata; class Amphibia; order Anura; family Ranidae; genus Rana; species Rana muscosa. The sequence goes on from CM055118.1 coordinate 296,832,508, forward strand.
GCTGCTGGATAACCTCCATTATTGTTTTTGTTGTGTAGCTGGCGCTGACTGACGCTGCGTCACGTTTCTCGTCGCACTAGTGTGACATCACGCAAGGCATTTTTTCTAAAATCTGTATGGCCCCTGGCGGTCCGACTTGCAGTGGAAACGCTCACGAGAATAGACCGGACCATTCTAACCGTTCCAAACCGTACCGACCCGAACCGTTCCGCTCAGTGGAAACGTAGCACTAGACTCCTTTCACACTGGAGCGTTTTGCAGGCGCTATAGCGTTAAAAATAGCGCCTGCAAACCGCCCTTAAACAGCTGTTACATTCACTCCAGTGTGAAAGCCCGAGGGCTTTCACACTGGAGCGTTGCGCTAGCAGGACGGTAAAAAAAAGCTGATTCAACCACTTCTCGGATGCTAGCGGGGGTTAAAAGCGCCCCGCTAGCGGCCGAAATGCGCCGAAAATCCGCCCATAGTGTCGGCGGTACAAATAGCAGCGTTTTACTGCCGACGCTATGGGCGGCTCAGTGTGAAAGGGGTCTTAGATTGCACACAGGTGGACATCATTTCACGAATTATGTGACTTCTGAAGGTAATTGGTTGCACCAGAGCTTTTTATGGGTTCATGACAAAGGGGGTGGATACATATGCACATGCCAATTATCAGTTTTTTATTTCTGAAAAATAGTTTTATGTATATATTTTTCTAATTTTACTTCACCAACTCAGACTATTGTATTTTGATCCATCACATATAATTCAGATAAAAAAAAAAACATTGAACTAAAGGCTGTAATGTAACAAAATACGTAAAAAGCCAAGGGGGGTGAATACTTTTGCAAGGCACTGTACGGTAAAAACAAAGGCAGCTGCATTATATGGCACCACAATGCACAGATGTGCATGCTCTCTATGTTTTGGTGTGTTAGTTTGTGTGTTAAAGCATTTTAGTGTAGCACACGGACCTTTTCCCTGCCTTTGGCTCACTTGCAGGTCAAGGCACACCGCGCTATATGCCCGTACCCTCCTGTTTGAGGAGGTTGAGCGGTGTTAACAACTTTGGGTCCTGCAGCAAGGTATCCCAGCAGACTGGTTCTCGTCTCCTAGAGTGTAGGGACAAGTCTCTATTTTTCCCCAGGAAGGCCAATGTCCACACCACTTTAACTCCAACGCTGAGTTTATTTTATAAGCAAGTTCAAGTTCAGCAGACAGGAAAGGTGGATGAGAGAAAGGACAGTAAGGTTTGGGAGATAGGTCCAGGCACAAACTGGTACGATAGTCGCTACTCGATCCCGAGTAGGTTTAGCTCACCCGGATAGTCCCCTGTACGAGCGGATCCTAGCAGCCAGAGTGATGCTCGAACATTCACTTTAGGTTTCCTAGAGATACGATCGGGAGATCCTCTGCCACAGAATCTTTAAGTCCCAAACTCCTCAGCTATTGCAACACAAGGACAGGTGCCAGCGATAGCACGTTGCAAGGCCTGTGATGGATCTTTGAATCCCTCCAGAAGGTAACCAGGCCTCTTTTTCACTGTGAACTCTCACCGGTCCATCAGAAAGGTCCTCCCCCGGTCTCCTCTTCTTAGAGCGGGTCCCTTTCCTGGGCACCCTGGGATTCTTCTTTTTGAGATAGGCCCCAGCTAAAGGTGATGGGCCTACTAGTGGAGTTGCAGCCCCAGGCTAAAGGTGCCTGAGACTGATGCACGCGCGCATCCCTTGCCTGGAGGGCCGGGTGGCGCGAACCGCTCACACTCCAGACTCCTGCACCAAAAGAATGGCGTCTGCCCCTTATGTATCCTCTCCCGGTATGCACATCAGGGCAACCACGACCACCATATCGCTGCCGAGAGAGGACACCCTAAGGCATAGCAATGTCACCCACGGTTCAACCCTGACCTAATATGGCAGTGCCACCTACAGGCCACAGGGAACTGCACATCAGGTTACATCACATAGGCAGAAGCGAGTACTAACAAATCAAAGTGGTCTGAGCCTGGCTACTAGCTCAGACCAACCCCTAAATTTAAGTACATAGCACCCCTGAAAAGTAAAGGGGCGCTAGATTTTGTAGCAAACTCATTGGCTCAAATGGTGTATTGAGGATCATGTGACTCATGCTATCTGATACTGCTGGGCCAATTTTTAGCAATGTCATGGGGAGAGTCTATAACCCTGTGTAAGCTATGACTTGAGCAACTCATAGCTTACACAGAAGTTTATCCTGCTCTGAACAGCAACTGCGTGATGGAAAAGAGATTATATGCTTGTAGGAGAGGGATTAAAGTGATCCTGTTGCTTTGTTTTATATGGGCAAAGAAGAGGTTCATTTTTAAGTGGCAAAGATCAGATGGATGCTAGCCTACAGAGATCAGATGGATGCTAGCCTACAGAGATCAGATGGATGCTATTAACAGTTGCCTAATCCAGCCATCAAAGGATCTTCCTAATAATTAAAGGATGTAGATGATTTTACAAACATGCACACTTGCATAAGGTCACCAACACAAAGGACCCTTAATAAGCCTGAAATTAGATTAAGCTAGTGAGGAGGGGATGGATATAACACAATGAAGGTCTACACGTGATTGCACGTAGAACAGTTGAAAATTATGTTTTGCAATGCTTTTGTAGCAAAGTCTTTGGAATTACTTCAGTAAAGCGTCCTTTAACTCTACAATTGGCGATTCGTAAAGTGGGGGGACTTTTGCAACTCCACCAGCAGTGAAACTTTCTTCCCTTAGGATTAGGAAGTGAACACTACGCAATACAGTCTTTCAAATTCAACATATGATAACGACTTTCCATCACCGTTACTTTACTCGTCTCGTGTGCCCCCCCCTTTCCTCTTCGCTTACTGGCTTCAGGCGCCGCTGGGGAGGGAACCGGGACCGTTCTCCTTGCTTCCTCTGTGATTAGCGAATGTACTGAGCCAGGCGTGTAATGACCGTGGGGCCGCCTCCTTCCACAACCGCGACACCCAAATTAGTAGCCGAGGTAGATGCTTGGGCATCCTTAATAGGGAGAGAGGGTACCTGCACCACCTGTTCCGGACTATCGGTCACTGTGGGTGTCTCCGAAGGAGTGATGGCAGCGGGAACTAACACTTCCGCTGCAGTGTCTGCAAGCTCGCCCAACACGTCCAGTTCCTCGGAAGAAGAGTCAGCCTGGGCCAAATTAGGGCTGCCCGACTCGGCAGCTTCGGTACTGGAACAGAGGCATACTCATGGGCTTAATCCACCCTCATCATCCGCGACGGCAGTGGCGGCCTGGCAGCTATCAGCAGCAGTTCTCCACATTGACAGCACCGGCTCCAAGGGCGCATAAAGAGGGCGAATAACCGTGTTAGTAATCGTGCTTCCAGAGGCAAAGAAACTGGCGATCTCTTGTGGGTTGTATTCAGCCGACATGGGTTGAGGAACCTAAAGTCTCGGAGCTCTCAGATATGCCATGTTTCCTTTCATGCCATGAGGTCTCAGCATGGGGATCCAAGATGGTGATCCGAACAGTAATGCGTCCTCCTCTGCAGAGCGGAGACTCCTCCCCTGACAACGGATTGGTGCAAATGTTTCTTGGGAACTGTGGCGCCCGCCTCCTTCTTGCTGCGGCACACCAAAACTGGAGTCCATTTTGGGGCCTGTATTAACCCTTACAGCGCTGGCGGGAAGCGTCGCCCACGCTTCCCTGCTGGGTCCCTAGCTTGGCACTCCAGATACTTTTCAAGCTTCACCCCTGCTCACCGACTCGGTCCCTAGCTTGACACACAAGGCTGCTCTGCAAGTGTCACCTCCGCAGGTTGGATCCCTGACTTGATCACCGCCTGAAGTTTCCCGCATACTAGCTCATTATGAAATATCTTAGAACGAAGCCCCCGCAGTGGCACCCGCACACTGCTGAGACGGCTGACATCTTTCCCGGTGTTTCTTACGGGTTTGCAAGCTTCGGCGCTGTAAGTGGCCGGAGCAGCGATAGCGTCACTCACCGCCGGTCACGGCAAACCGAACGGGCGGGCGTTCCTTCAAAGAGCATGCGCTGATGACGTAATCGGCAGGGTATACAGTAAATATCTCCTAAACGGTGCAAGTTTAGGAGATATTTACAGTACCTATAGCTAAGCCTTATTATAGGCTTACCTAAAAAGTACAAACAAACCAGGGGAGTTTACTTCCTCTTTAAAGGGAGATGACTCCTCATCAGCTCTTTGTGTCTCCAGAAACATTGTTTGGCCTTGCTGATTCCAGCTCTGAAATGAACGTTCTTCAGATTATATTGATCCATATTAAAGTGGTTGTAAACCCACTTTGACAACTTGCACCTACAGGTAAGCCTAGATTAAGGCTTACCTGTAGGTTAAGGAGATACTTGCTTTTAAAAACGGCGCCGCTGACGTCACGTGCATGCGCTCTAGCGGGTCGGCATAGTAGCTGGATTTCTGAATGGATTTAGCCGGCCCAAAAGCGCATGCGTGTGACGTCATCGACGCTCCGGGGCCAATCACAGCGCCGGTGCGGCGATACACGGAAGGGACATCGAGGCAAGATAGCGGCGGTGGCGGAGGTGTCCGAGCACCGCTGCGGAGGCTTCGATCTAAGGTAAGTAATTCATAATGAGCTAGTATGCTAGTCATACTAGCGCATTATGCCCTTTTCTTGCAGGTTCTGAATGGGCGAATGCCGGCCCCGCGTGCATGCATGTGACGTCATCGCCACTCCGGCCAATCACAGCGCTGGAGCGGCGATACCAGGAAGAAGCTCCGAGGGGACATGGCGGCGGAGGGGAACGAGGAGGACTTCGGGGGCTTTGATTTCAGGTAAGTGCCACATAATGAGCTAGTATGCTATGCATACTAGCTCATTATGCCTTTCTCTTGCAGGGTCTTATTTTATCCCGTTTTTTCAGGGGGGGGGGTTTACTTCCTCTTTAAGGAATGAGGGGAATGGATGTAACAGGAAAGCACATGCAGCAATAAAAACTTCTCTACTATAAATAAAATAAAACATTTTTTTGGAGAGATTTACATAATTTACTGCTACTAAAATTGGGACAGGTAGTGAGGGAATATCACTCCAACATGGTACAAACAGCGTAAAAAAAAAAAAAGGTTGCAACACTTCTGTTGTAACCCTTCTCTGCTATATTCAATATTTTATAAATGTGGGTGGTGGTGAGCTATAAGTTAAAAAAACACAGCTTATTTCTTTGTGTTATTTGTTTTTTTTTAATAATAAATATACTCTAAAGTGATTCATATCATGTTGAATGAGATTTCTTTGTACAGGCGATGCTCCCTACTAAGGAGTCCCCAGTTACCCATTTCACAAGATCATGCTGCAGACGAAAACTACAGGGTTGATGTTATTATTTTATTTTGTTGTATTTTTTTCTATAGCTTAATCCTTTTCTAAACAAGAGATAGAAAAGTATAAAACAAAAAAGCGATAGAGAAACTCTATAAAACAAACAATAAAACGATGACTTTGTATAAAAAGAAAATTCCCATCACATCTGTAGCGAGCACCTGTGCGCCCATGATGTCACAATACCCTAGACAAGTGTCTTTTTTTGCTCATTGTTTGTATAGCTAGAAAGTAAAGAATGTATTGTAGCTATGTTGAATTCAGAAGTAAGGCTTTTATTATATCAGAGACCAATATCCTTTTCTATAACCATTTGAAATAAAAAGTATTTTTTCTGGAGAATGTTTTGTGCAGCTTCCTGTTTGCTTTCTGTATCACCAATCAGGTTCAAGCTCGTTTCACACTGATGTGTAACCGCAGCGATTTCTGTGTGGTTCCTGCTCCACATCAGAATCGCAGGCAGTTCAAACTGTGCTCTGCGAATCAATATAAAGTTAATGACCCCCCCAAATTGGTTTGCAGAACGCAGTACGAACTATGGAATCGGATCGCATGGGTCTGATCATGCGACCCGATTCCAGTGCAGACAAAAAAAAAGGGTCCTGCACGTTTTTGGTGCGGATCCAGTGCATTTTGAGCCATACATAATGTATGGCTCAATTCGCACCTCACTGAATTCGCATGTCATTTGTACAGGAATCCATTGCGATCCCTAGTGTACAAACTACATGCGATGCGGCAGACCGCATAAATCTGATTTGTGGCTGTGACATAGCTTACATAAACGCCTTGATAAATGATCGATTCCCTTTCTGATCGATCCCTTCAGATCATAATAACCAATCTATAGTTGACAACACATCTGATTGATATTCCAAATACAGGAAATTGATTTTAATTGATAGTTAAAATAAGATTGTAACTTATGGTTGTAAATTATTGATTGTATCTCTGTTTCCACCATGTAAACAAATAATCTGATCGTTTGAAATATGATCGTATTCATGAACAAAGTATCTCAGTATTGCTGATTGATGCAAAGAAATGTAATATCTTCTACCCTGGTCCATCAACTCAGTTTGATCAAATCCAATCATAACTGAGTCTAAATCGATTGGAAGGGAAATGATGGCTATTTGATTTTTTTGCAGATTTGATCATTTAGATCAAATCGCAGACCGATTGGAAAAAGAATTGAAGCGTATATGGCCAACAGTGCATTGAATCCTATTCAATTTTAAACTGTACAAAGTAAGCATCCTACCTACGGAAAGACATCCCATAATGCCTGCTATTACCTTTATTAGTCAGAAATGCCTCTTCTACAGTGCCTTGAAAAAGTATTCATACCCATTGAAATTTTTCACATTTTGTCATGTTACAACCAAAAACGTAAATGTATTTTATTGGGATTTTTTGTGATAGACCAATACAAAGTGGAACGTAATTGTGAAGTGGAAGGAAAATGGTTTTCCAAATTTTTTACAAATAAATATCTGAAAAGTGTGGTGTGCATTTGTGTTCATCCTCCATTACTCTGATACCCCAACTAAAATATAGTGGAACTGATTGCTCTCAGAAGTCACCTAATTAGTAAATAGAGACCACTTGTGTGTAATTTCATCTCAGAATAAATACAGCTGTTCTGTAAAGCCCTCAGAGGTTTTTAGAGAACTTTAGTGAACAAACAGCATCACGAAGGCCAAGGAACACACCAGACAGGTCAGGCATAAGGTTGTGGAGAAGTTTAAAGCAGGGTTAGGTTATAAAACAATCTCCCAAGCTTTCCACATCTCATGGAGCACTGTTCAATCCATCATCCAAAAATGGAAAGAGTATGGCACAACTTTAAACCTACCAAGACATGGCTGTCCACCTAAACTGACAGGCCAGGCAAGGAATAATCAGAGAAGCAGCCAAGAGGCCCATGGTAACTCTGGGGGAGCTGCAGAGATCCACAGCTCAAGTGGGTGAATCTGTCCACAGGACAACTATTAGTCGTGCACTACACAAATCTGGCCTTTATGGAAGAGTGGCAAGAAGAAAGCCATAAAAAGTCCTGTTTGAAGTTTGCGAGAAGCCATGTGAGGGATACAGCAAACATGTGGAAGAAGGTGCCGTGGTCAGATGAGACCAAAAATTAACTTTTTGTCCTAAAAACAAAACGTTATATGTGGTGGAAAACTAACACTGTAGTCACCCTGAACACACCATCCCCACCGTGAAACATGGTGGTGGCAGAATTATTTTGTGGGGATGATTTTCTTCAACAGGGACAGGGAAGCTGGTCAGAGTTGATGTGAAGATGGGTGAAGCCAAATACAGGTCAATCTTAGAAGAAAACCTGTTAGAGTCTGCAAAAGACTTGAGACTGTGGCGGAGGTTCACCTTTCAACAGGACAATAACCCTAAACATACAGCCAGAGCTACATGGAATGTGTTAGAATTGCCCACTCAAAGTCCAGACCTAAATCCAATTGAGAATCTGGCAAGATTTGAAAATTGCTGCTCACAGACGCTCTCCATCCAATCTGACAGAGCTTGAGCTATTTGGCCAAGAAGAATGGGCAAAAATTTCACTCCAGATGTGCAAAGCTGGTAGAGACATCCCCAAAAAGACTTGCAGCTGTAATTGCAGTGAAAGGCGGTTCGACAAAGTATTGACTCAGGGGGGCTAAATACAAAGGCACGCCACACTTTTCACATATTTATTTGTAAAAAATGTTAAAAACCATTTATCATTTTCCTTCCACTTCACAATTATGTGTCACTTTGTGTTGGTCTATCACATAAAATCCCAAAAAAGTACATTTATGTTTTTGGTTGTAACATGAGAAAATTTGGAAAATTTCAAGGGGTATAAATACTTTTTCAAGGCATTGCATGTCCCTCTCTGAAATAGTTTCTCTTTGTTATTGGGGCATGATTTTCCTTGACTAGATAGCTTTGCTCCACTGATTATCTGGTATTCCTATTTCCAGGCAAAAGGTAAAGATGTAGGCTCCCTTTTACATGTTAGTCTGACTACCCTTACCTGATGTGCTAAAAAAAAAACTGATGTTTCCAGAGCTTAGTAGCTCAAACTGAAATTGATATACACAGTTGAATGAGTCAGAGGAATAGTTCCTTCCCCTGTTCAATTTTAATAAGTAAAGGGGATTCTAAAGGCAAAGAGTTCTTAATAGGCTCTCATATTAAAAAAAAAGGTGTGCCCCGTATTAAATGTTCATCAGTAATTATAATTTATGCAGTAAAAACAGTAAACAAAACCTTTTAAAAACAGGTATAAAATGATGTAACTTTGCATATACCATTCTTGGCCAATCCCTCTAGAAGCTGGAAATCCCTGAAGCAGACACCGCTACTCCAGTGACCTCCACTTGCTTCCAGGTCTCATGCTGAATGCAGTGGCGGCTGGTGCTCAAAATTTTTGGGGGGGCGCAAACAAACTTAAAAATTCTGAAAAAAAAAACACTCATCAGTTGTAGCCTCACTGTGCCCATCAAACGCAGCCACTGTACCAAACGCAGCCACTGAACCAAACACAGCCACTGTGCCATCAAACGCAGCCACTTTGCCCATCAAAAGCAACAACTTTGCCCATTAAACGTTGCCATTGTGCCCCAAATGCTGCCACTGTACCCATAAAACACTGCCACTGTGCTCTAAATGTTGCCACTGTGCCCATAATGCTGCCAGTGTGCCCCAAATGTTGCCACTGTGCCCCCCGTCTGCCCGGCACTTGCCTTGTCTCGGGTGGGCAGCAAGTCACGGCGGCAGGTGGCGAGCGGTGTCCAGTGACCTCCATTTCTTCCCCGACCTTGATGTGTTCTCCCCTGCATCAATCTATCTATGGGGATTAGAGCGGTGTAAGAGAGGGGGGGCACTCCTGCGCCCTTTATGGATGCACCGTCGCTGGCTGAATGGCTGCCCAGCTGTGTTGTGAACACAGGAGGTCAGTTGGTTGGCATGGATGCCATTCAGAGAATGCTTTGCTTTTTTCAATGAATGCAAAATATTCTCTGATTGGATGAGGTGAAGAGTGGGATGTCACCGCCCCACCTTGTCCAATCAGAGAACTCTTTGCATTCCTTCAGAAAATGCAAAGCCGTCTCTGAATGGTGCTGGTCAACATCCTGTGTTCAGAATGCAGCAGGGCAGCCTCTTGACATGGGTCCTGGAAGTAAGTGGAGATCACTTGAGTAGCTTGACCAGCTTCCAGAAGGATTGGCCAGGTATGGGGTCCAAGCTGAACCAATGTAACAATGTATAAAATATTGATACCTGAAATTCTTCTTTAAATATAATCACTCCAGACCATTATAGTTTTCCTTTCAATGGCACGTCACTGTTCACCCAATAGACTGAGCTGCTAGCCGCACAGTGGTTTGTAGTAGGTACTTGTTAGTTTTGGCAACTTTTAGCGTTGTAGATTTAGGGTGGAGAGACTTCTGAATGTGACAATTCTGTGGTCAGTATAATCATGCATTGTTACCACAAGTAAGGCCTACACTAACCCAAGTTCAAATGTTTTCTGAATAATGATGAAGTTCACAAGAACATGGAAGGTGGAGAAGGTGATAAAGCCTGTTACGGAGATATTCCTAACCTCGCTTAAATGCTTAAAATAAGTGATTAAAAACCTTTTGTCTATATAAAATGAAATCAAACGATAGCGTCGGGAAAAGAGAAAACAATGACATTTATTTATACAGAACTGGTACCCCCTAATAGCAAGGTGATACCAATGTTACACGAAACATAATAGGAATATTGCTATGACAAACATGATACCAATGTTACATGATAATAGGAACAAGAGAGCAAACGCAAAGTAATATTAATCTTAAACATGGGAAAGAGAGAGAGAGAGAGAGAGAGAGAGAGAGGCAGAGAGGCCGAGCGAGAGGGAGAGAGAGAGAGAGAGAGGGAGAGAGACAGAGAGAGAGACAGAGGGAGAGGCAGAGGGAGAGAGAGAACTTATTACGTCACCATGTCGTCTGCGTCAGATCTTCATTCGCAAGGGCCTCATCATGGCTCTGGCTGACTAATTTATACCCCTTCCATGCCAGAATCCAAAATCCGGTGGTCTCATTGGTTCAAAGCTGACCACCTGATTGGTTGAAATCTCAAGTCTCTTTACCTAGCCTGCCCACTCTAAAGCTGAAATACTGGTTGCTTTATCAGCAGTGTAACCAGTTCCCGCATTAGCATGCTAAGGGCCCCTGCGGTGTAGACAAAAGATATCTGAGTATCACCTGAAACCTCCCTTATATTCTCAGTAGGCAGTAAAAACTGTCCTTTAGGAACATAACTTGGCATTATATCACAAAATATATATATATATATATATATATTCCTGTAACATTATATACGGTTACACCCATCCCCCTACATATACATCCATTGGGGCATGGTGCTTTATTTAGTATATGAAATGTTCAAAATATCCACCACAAGCCACAGTGCATTTTCTAGTAAAGCCTACTTAAGAGGCATATATATCACTGTATATCAGCATATCCTGAATCTATGTAAAAAACATACATTGTACAATGATAACTACTATTATCTACTGATAATATCTTCTATTAGGACTATAAATAAAGATATTTAATTCTCCAGGTGCCATATAAAAGCAACTCAGCCATTCGTTTAAAATGTTTAATTTGTTTAATGAGTTAATACTTACCCCATCATCCACGCTGCGGATCTTTGCCCTCTTGAAAAACAACAGTGGCTGATAAATCATCTGAGAATGTCAGCTGCCTGGTCCTCTGCTGTGCTCTGTGCTTACATGTGTAGACCGCAACATTACTGCAGAACATAGTGGTGACATGGGGGCTTTCAGATTGAACCACAGCATACGGAGGGGGACTAGGGTTGCCACCTGTCCAGGATTCACCCGGACAGTTCGGGTTTTGAATCATGTGTCCGGGTTTCAGACCACCTGAAACCCGAACACATTATTCAGATTGGACCATGGCTTCCCAGCTGGGTTGCTGGCTGCAGTTGTCTGAGCTGAGAGTGTCTGTTCCACTCTCGTTCACACTGCCCAAAGCCAACACTAACAGGCCCCCCCCACCCACAAACACATACAGACGGGAGAGGAGAGGGGGCTTGATCTGCTCCTCTTCCTCCCAGCCCTACCCCTCTGTGTCTGCCCACACTCCAATCCAATAAGAAAAGGGAAGTGGGGAGGGACATTTGAAGCCAAGCAGACACAGATACATCTGGATGGGAGGTGCTGACTGCAAAGGGGTGAATGAGTTCACCATCCATCCCCGTCTGGAACTGAAGTCTCCCCTCTCCCCCTTCTCTCTCCTGCCTCTGAGTGAGTACACTAAGGTAAATCAGGGTTCTCAGAGCACCCCTTACATCAGAGTTCCCCTTTACACCAGTGGCCACAGTGTTCCCCCTTTCATCACAGTCTTCTTTGTACATCAGAGTTCTCAGTGTTTTCCCTTAAATCTGGGTTCCCAGAGCATCCCTTACATCAGTCTGCAGAGTCCCCCTTACAGTGTAAGGGAACTCTGCAAGTTCAGATGTAAGAGCAAACTCTGCAGATTCAGATGTAAAGGGGAACTCTGCGGATTCAGATGTAATGGGGAACTCTGCGGATTCAGATGTAAAGGGGAACTCTGCGGATTCAGATGTAAAGGGGAACTCTGAGGATTCAGATGTAAAGGGGAACTCTGAGGATTCAGATGTAAAGGGGAACTCTGAGGATTCAGATGTAAAGTGGAACTCTGAGGATTCAGATGTGAAGGGGAACTCTGTGGGTTCATATGTAAAGGGGAACTCTGTGGATTCATATGTAAAGGGGAACTCTGAGGATTCAGGTTTAAAAGGGGAACTCTGTGGATTCAGGTTTAAAACTGGAACTCTGTGGACTCTGATGTAAGAGGGGAATCTTGTTATTTAATCACAAAATATATGTACTGTATAATATATACTGTGAAAAAAAAAAATTCCTGTGCGCCGCTAAAGTGTTCAGGTTTAACTTGAAGAAAATGTGGCAACCCTAAGGGGGACAAGGCATCTGACATTCTGTGAGGTGTGCTAGATGATTTTTCGCTCTTTTCTTTAAAATCAGGCCTTTTTAAAAACGTTAAAGCATAAGCTTAGTTATTTTTTTCTAATCAGGCGGCTGTCCTAATTTACAGTGCCTTGGAAAAGTATTCCTACCCCTTGAAATTTTCCACATTTTGACATGATGCAACAAAAAACGTAAATGTATTTTATTGGGATTTTATGTGATAGACCAACACAAAGTGGCACATAATCTTGAAGTGGAAGGAAAATGCTAAATGGTTTTAATTTTATTTTTCAAATAAATATGTGAAGTGTGGTGTGCATTTGTATTCAGCCCCCTAAATCAATACTTTGTAGAACCACCTTTCCCTGCAATTACAGCTGCAAGTCTTTTGGGGTATGTCTGTAGACAGATTCTCCCACCTGAGCTTTGGATCTCTGCAGCTCCTCCAGAGTTACCATGGGCCTCTTGGCTGCTTCTATGATTAATGCTCTCCTTGCCCCGCCTATCAGTTTAGGTGGACGGCCATGTCTTGGTAGGTTTGCAGTTGTGCCATACTCTTTCCATTTTCGGATGATAGATAGAACAGTGCTCTGTGAGATGTTCAAAGCTTGATTTAACTTCTCCACAACTTTATCCCTGACCTCTCTGGTTTGTTCTTTGGCCTTCATGATGCTGTTTGTTCACTAAGGTTCTCTAAAAAAAGTACGGAGGGCTTCACAGAACGGCTGTATTTATACTGAAATGAAATTACACACAGGTGGACTCTATTTACTAATTAGGAGACTTCTTAAGGGAATTGGTTCCACTAGATTTTAGTTAGGGGTATCAGATCATAATAAAGGGGGCTGAATACAAATGCATGCCACACTTGGTCTATCACATAAAACACCAATAAAATACATTTATGTTTTTAGTTGTAACATAAGAAAATGTGGAAAATGTCAAGGGGTGTGAATACTTTTTCAAGGCACTGTAAATCTCCAGTACTCTGTCCCCCATTATCAAGAGTGCTAACTATGCCCACTATTCCACCCATTAATAGAAGTGTATTATAGCTTGTAAGCAGGTGCTTCCAAGAGGATTCTGAAGGGTTAATGTTTTGAAGGGTTAATGTGTTCATGCCCTCAAGTTAATTAGGTGTACTGGATGCAAATTACAATGTCCTAATGTTGCACTGTGTCCTAAGGTTAATGCGGCTGGCCGAGATTTCCCACCCTTTTTAGAAGGCCACTGCCCCCTGTAGGTCACACCATATAAATAGGGCTCACTAAGCACCCCGATAGAGCTGTTATGGAAAGACTGACAAAATGTAGCTGTTACTCTGTCGGAGTGGATCACCCCCTGGGAAAGGGGGGTGGTGGGAGCCCATTTGGGGTTCCCAGTGGGATCTGGAACCTGGATCTAGAGACACTTATGCAAGACATTGACTTTACTGCCTTTTGTGGATTATTATTAAATCATAGACTTAACCACTTAAGGACCGGCTCACGTATATATATATATATACGTCGGCAGAATGTCTCCTGTGGGCAGACCGACGTGTATATATACGTCGCCTTTAAGAAGCGGAATTGTGGGCGCGTGTAGCCGGTGTTTGATTTCAGGGGAGGCATCTGGGTGGTAGTGTAACCCAGATGCATTGATTGTCAGGGAATCTGAGACCCTTTTGTGGTTCTTGGAGGACTCTGGTGGTGTGAGGTTCCCTGCGGCCTGCAGGTGGCGCTGTCGCCCTGGGCTGGAGCTGAACACTCACCGCAAGACTGCATCCCTTTTTGTCCGTTCCTGGCGCTGGTACAGCGGGGCGGGGAACCCGCTGTGACGCAAAGGGAGAGGAGATAAAATTGGCGGATGTCCTGACCTTGGGGTTCAGAGTCGGAGGATGCAGCCGCACCCAGGCACCTTCAGCTTGGGTGCTGGAGTTCCGGGCCCAGGTGCCCTTGAGCTGGCCGGAGCGGGAGATGGAGTCCATCTCAGGCACCTTTAGCCTGGGGTGAGGTACTATGGCGGAAGCCTGGAGCTCAGTACCTTCGACTGAGTTCCCCTGAGGGTGGAGGAATCCGAGGGGGCCCTAAGTCCTTGGGTGCCCGTGTCTGAGACGAGGAGGCCGGTGAGCGGAACTTCTCCGGAGAGTCCAGCGCAGCATTGCTGGTGACGGAGAGGCCTCCGGTAACTGTCTTGGATGGATGTCCTTCCCCTGATAGGGGCTACGATAGCGAAGGTAATTCATGTTCTGTTCAATATAGTCAGTGGCAATGACTATTCGCCACTGGTGACACTACAGTGGTTAGCTCTATCTAGAAGAATTGTGCCTTGGCCTACTCCTCACAGATACTGAAGTGGTATATGGGTCTCAACCTGTCTGTGCTGTATGACTATTTATTGAGAGGAATAAATACGAGTTGAACCTATTTAGTGTGTGGAACTGGTTACTAGGAGCAAAGGGGAGTCAATCCGAGGAGAGGATTTGACTCTGGGACACATACACAAAACCCGATAGTTCTGGCTTTCACCTCCACACATTGGAGGACATGGGCCGTGGTGTATCTCATCCCTCCCCCCAGTGTCGACCCCTAGACGAGACAGACAAGCCGTGAATGAGAAGGGGTGAGGTCGCTACACGCGCATGCCGCCACTAGCTCAGTGAGTCCGACCGCGGGTCCTGCGGACTCGATGTCCGCGGGGATACCCGCGATCGTCTCATGGAGAGGAAGAATGTGGAAATGCTAATGTAAACAAACATTTCCCCATTCTTCCTAGTGACAGGACACTGATCACCACTCCCTGAAATCAGGAGCGGTGATCAGTGTCGTGTCACACGTAGCCCATCCCCCCTACAGTTAGAACACATCCCTAGGACACACTTAACCCCATTCATCGTCCCCTCCTGGTTAACCCCTTCACTGCCAGTCACATTTACACAGTAATCAATGCATTTGTATAGCACTGATCGCTGTGTAAATGTGAATGGTCCCAAAATAGCATCAAAAGTGTGCGATGTGTCCACCATAATGTCGCAGTCATGATAAAAATCGCTGATCGCCGCCATTACTAGTAAAAAAAAAATATTAATAAAAATGCCATAAAACTATCCCCTATTTTGTAGACGCTATAACTTTTGCGCAAACCAATTAATAAACGCTTATTGCAATTTTTTTTACCAAAAATATGTACAAGAATACGTATCAGTCTAAACTGAGGAAAAAAAATTGTTTTTTTATATATTTTTTGGGGATATTTATTATAGCGAAAAGTAAAAAATATTGAATTTTTTTCAAAATTGACGCTCTTTTTTTGTTTATAGCGCAAAAAATAAAAACCGCAGAGGTGATCAAATACCACCAAAAGAAAGCTCTATTTGTGGGGGAAAAAAGGACATTAATTTTGTTTGGGAGCCATGTCGCACGCAATTGTCAGTTAAAGCGATGCAGTGCTGAATCGCAAAAAGTGCTCTGGTCTTTGGCCAGCCAAATGGTCCGGGGCTGAAGTGGTTAAAAGGATTGCTTGCTACATCATGTGAATTACTGCTTATTATGGACTATTGCCTTGAGAAGGGCTCTTTATGGATAGAACCAGGGATGGACTGGCCATAGGGACTACTGGGAGTTTCCCGATGGGCCGATGGCTCAGTGGGGCGTTTAAAAAAAAGAAAATGTGTTTTTTTTTGTGGCCCGTTTTTTTATGCAGTTCGGCGGCAGCCGGAGCGTGGCAGCAAACAGCGGCCCACAAACCCCCCTCCCCAAAAAAAATAATAATAATTTGTGGCCCTTTTTTTATGCAGTTCGGCGGCAGCGGGAGCGTGGCAGCAAACAGCGGCGGGGATTCGGGGAAGGTGGCCAGCGAGGAGGGCAGTTGGATGTAAAATTCCGAGGAGGGAGAAGAGCTCCACCCCCTCCCTGACCAGAGGCGAACAGTAGCGAGCGCAGCCACCCCGGCGCTCCCAGAATCTCGATTCCTCCACCTCCTCTCTGCTCCAGGAACCATGCAGCCTGGGCCGGACGGCAGGCTTACTGGGAGCCCGGAGGAAGAGAACATGCGCCACTGTAAGGAGCAGAGCAGCAAGAGCACCCCGGAACAAGAGGGAAACTCGGCGCTGCCGCTGCTGGCCATCAGGTACCTGGCATCCTACACAAACATGCCAGAACACTGAGACAGCGGGGAGGTGAGCAGAGGAGGGACTGTAGAAAGGGACAGTGAAGAAAGGAAGGTGCGCCAAACTAAGTGCAGTAAAACAGGCTTTAATGGCAAATCATATAAAAAACAGCCAAATGGCTACTCACAAGATGTAGGACAAATTCAGGCATGTAAAGGGTTAATGGTGGTCCGGTGTCATCTAAGGCGGTCCTCGGGGGAGATGTCGGTACCAGATGAAAAATTAGCTGAGGATGGCTGAAGGCAGGATGAAAGGAAGGCTGGAGGCAGGTTGCGTAGTCAGCAGAGGAAGAAAACGTCCAGGCTGTGGTAGATGTGAAAAGCCCTGCACCGCTGGAACAGCCAGGAGATAACCAGGAAGCTGCACATCAGCGTGCGCTTCACCGTGGAGCGCAGCGTACCGTCGGACCGGAAGTGACGTGGAGATTGGAACGGACCAATGGGATGACACGTTTCACAGCATCCGCTGTTTCATCAGATCCATGGAGAGCATTGTCATAGGTGGATGTGATATAGTTGGAAGACATGACGTGATTGGTTGAAAACATACTGGCAAAAAGAAATCGTCATTGTGATTGGTTGAGGGAGAGATATGGGAGATATAATGACACGGAGTTAAATGAGAGATATATGGGAGGGGGGGGGGGGAAATTGATTGGCATGGGATATTATCTATACGGAAGATTTTTTTTAAAAGAAAGAAAAAATTAAAGAATGATGATATGTATTTGGGGTTGTTCTTTTGGACTGCACGGCGGTGCTCTCCAAATCTGGTCCGTAGGGCTCTGATGGTTCTGCCTACGTATAATAGGCCGCATGGACAGGAAATACAGTACACTACATACGTGGTAGAGCAGTTGTAGAAGGAACTGAGATTGAAGGTCTTACTGTTGGCCTTAAAGGTTTTTTGGCCGTGGGTGACATGAGGGCAGGTAAGGCATAGGGCCTTTTTGCATTGAAACATCCCTACAATGGGAATTAGGGTAAGCTGTTTGAGCATGTAGTTTTTGTGATGATTTGGTGTTTTGGTTTTGCTGGGGGCGATCTTGCTTTTGATATTGGGGGCCCTTCGGTAGGCAAACTTGGTAGTAACTGACACAGATTTTGATAGGTGAGGATCTTGGGTGAGGATGCTCCAGTGTTTCTTAAAGATATTCTCCATTTTTTTGTGTTTTGCGTGATACTGGGTAATAAAACGAGTTGTGGGTTCAGAGTTGGATATTTTGGGGATGGGCAAAGACTCTTGCTGATAGGTAATACGAGCCTCTTCGATCAAGTGGGGAGGATATCCTTTTTCGATGAATTTGTTTTCGAGTGAAATACTTAGAGATGTATAATCTTCTAATCGGGTACAGTTGCGTCGGAGTCGATTGAATTGACTCTTTGGGACATTGTTAATCCACATAGGATGATGGCAACTGGAAAAATGTAAATACGAGTTTCCTGCTGTGGGTTTGGTAAATTTTTTTGCAAAGATGGAGTTGTCTATATGGAAGAGCTCGAGGTCTAAGAAGCATAATGATGCAGGGTCCATGGTCAAGGTGAAGGTTAGTCCGAAATTATTGCAATTGCAATAGGTTAAAAATTCTCTGACTGAAGTGGTTGGCCCGTCCCAGATGATGATAATGTCATCTATATAGCGACCGTAAAAAATAAGGTTGGCTGCAAAAGGATTGTTGATGTCAATAAATCTGGACTCCCATAGTCCCATGGTGAGGTTGGCGTAACTCGGGGCAAAATTAGCGCCCATAGCAGTACCTTGCTTTTGGAGATAGAATTCTCCTGCTGATAGAAAATAGTTGTGCTCAAGACAGAAACGGGTGGCCAGAAGGATGAAGTCTATTTGTGTAGTATTGAGATTGGGGTCATCTTTCAGAAAATGGGCAACGGCTTCAAGTCCTATGGAATGTGGTATAGATGTATAGAGAAAACATACATCTAGGGATACCCAAATGTATGATGCAGTGGCGGCTGGTGCTCAAATTTTTTGGGGGGGCGCAAACAAACTGAAAAAAAAAAAAACATCAATTGCCGCCACTGTGCCCATTAAACGCAGCCACTGTGCCCAAACGCCACTAGTTTGTCCCCAAATGCAGCCAGTTTCCCCCCCATATACAGCCAGTTTCCCCCCCATATACAGCCAGTTTCCCCCCAAAATACAGCCAGTTTGTCCCCCAATATACAGCCAGTTTGTCCCCCAATATACAGCCAGTTTGTCCCCCAATATACAGCCAGTTTCTCCCCCATAATACAGCCAGTTTCTCCCCCAAATGCAGCCAGTTTCTCCCCCATAATACAGCCAGTTTCTCCCCCAAATGCATCCAGTTTGTCCCCCAAATGCAGCCAGTTTGTCCCCCATAATACAGCCAGTTTGTCCCCCATAATACAGCCAGTTTGTCCCCCAAATGCAGCCAGTTTGTCCCCCAAATGCAGCCAGTTTGTCCCCCAAATGCAGCCAGTTTGTCCCCCAAATACAGCCAGCTTGTCCCCCCCCCAGCCCTGCACTTACCTTCCTCAAGTCAGTGCCATCCTTCTTCCGTCCTCGATGTCTTCTCCCGCCCTCGATGTCACTTCAGCAAATCAGGTTACCGGTAACCAGACCCGGTGAACCTGATTGGCCAGGGAACGCACCCCTGTGCGTCCTCTCATTAGGTATTTAGAAGCTGATTACAGCCCCCAGGCTGTAGTCGGGAAGCCTATCAGAGCCTGCTGGCTCTGATAGGCACTTCTAAAGGCCAATCAGACGCTGTTATTCAGATGGCCGGCGCTCAAGGGGCCGGCCATCTGAATAGTGGGCGGCAGCAATACATAGGTTCATGCAATGCATGAACCTATGTATTGTGAGTGACGGCCGTGCGCAGAAGCGAGCGGTAGCGGCGCTTCTGCGCCCACTATGGTCGCGCCGCCATGTGTAAAAAAAAAAAGACATAAAAAATAAAAAATAAAAAAAACTCTTAAAGGGCCCGTTTTTATTTTTATTTTTTATTTTTATTTTTTGGTGACCACAGGAAGGGGGGCGGCGCCCGGGCGCCCCCTATGGATGGGCCGCCACTGGTGTGATGGTTCCCAAGTGTAGGGTTTCAACAGATCAATTAAATGAGTACCGTCACGAATGTAAGACGGAAGAGCTTGGGCTAAAGGTTGAAGGAAATGATCAATATATAGATAAAAACTGGTAGTGATGCTGTCCATAGAAGCAACGATAGGGCGGCCCGGCGGGTTGGAGATATCTTTATGGATTTTAGGTAAATGATATAGGTAGGGAACTTGGAAGAAGGGTTTCAGAAAGAAGGCGGCCTCTAGTTTGTTCAGTATTCCATCCGTACAAGCTTGTTTGATAATGGTGGTGGCTTCTTCTGTGAATTTGGGCAGTGGGTCAGTTTTAAATTTTATATATGTGTTTTTATCAGAGAGGAGTCAAGTGGTCTCTTTCGTATAGTCGTTTTTATCTTGTATCACTATGCCTCCTCCCTTATCTGCTGATCTAATGATGATATCAGGGTTTGCACTCAAAGATTTTAAAGCTTGGTATTCTGGTGGACTGAGGTTGTTATTGTAACGTTGAGATTTAGAAGATTCCAATGTGCATAAGTCGCTGAGTTCTTTAAAAACTACTTGATAAAAAGTTGACAGGTAGGGACCTTTTGACTGAGTGGGATTAAAAATGGATTTTGGTCTAAAAGAAGTGTGAACTATAGATGGATTAGATTGGGTGTATTGTGACCATACTAACAGATCATCATCTTCATCTACATTCCATAGGTCACATAGATCTTGAATAGCTTGTGCGTCCGCAGAGGAATCTGCTGGGTCGAGTGTAATATCAAGGGGGATAGTCGGTGAGGTGACAGTATTAACGGCTTTTATGTTGAAATGACGTTGGAGGGTGAGGTTGCGAATAAATTTATTAAGATCCTTAAACATGGTAAAGGAGTTGGGAAGGGCAAAGTTTAAGCCTCTGGCTAATAATGAAGATTCGTGAGCAGTGAGACTGAGAGAAGATAAATTGTAGATTTTTACAGTTTTCTCAGTTTGTCCGGACGTGATTGGTTGAGATTTGTGTTTACCCCCTCCTCCTCTTCCTCTTTTTCCTCTTCTATGTGCTTTCTTTTGGCTTTTAGAGGTAATATACTGAGCAGGGGGGTCTGCCCTAAAAAAGAAGCAGGGATGGGTGTTGGTGGACCAGGGAGTGTAACAGTGGTGACATCTATGGGTGTAGATCTGGCCGAGAATCCATAATGGGTGGTATATCTTGGGGAGCTGGGTCCACAGACAGCTGTATAGCAGGGGGAAGAGTATTTTTTGGCCCAATAATTGGAGAACTGTCTGTGGATGTGATGGTAGGGGAAAGAAAAGAAGTGGGAATGGATGTCACTGTAGGAAGTGGCTTAAATCCATGAGCACTGGCAGTAGTAGTGACGGCAAAGCAGGGTAAGGGGAGGTCAGATGTACCTCTCAGGAGGGGAGGGATAAGTTTGGGCTTGGGTAAAGATAAGGATAAAAGGGACGGGATCGAGGAAGGGGATGGATGAGAGACATTCCGTTTCCATTTGAAGACCCTTTTGTTGTTGTAATCGTCCAGATCTCTACGGAATTTTCCCAATTTATTTTGTATAAGGGAGTCTTCACTTTTTTTGGTATTTATTTTGAAAGTTTTATACCATTCAAGGGGCAAGGAGGGGTAAGAAGAGTGAAGTTTAGAAATATTGTCCTTAATTTTATCTCTAAGAATATGATAGCGTTGTTCTCTGTGATTAATTAAAATTGTTCTCCCATTCAGTGCGCAATTCTATATCAAGGAAAGAGCACCCCTTTAATTGTTCCCCCCATAATAACTTCAGCATTATTCCAATCCATATATGTTTTTTCCATCATAGTGCTGTTCTCCTCCTTATAAACATTTACACCCATTATTTAGTATCATTACTAATTTCCATTATAGCGCTGTTCTCCCACATGCAAACATTCATTAATTTCTGATTATTCTCATTACTACCGTATATACTCGAGTATAAGCCGAGATTTTCAGCCCTTTTTTTGGGGCTGAAAGTCCCCCCCCTCGGCTTATACTCGAGTCATATAAATTTTTACATTATAAATATTACCTGTAAAGAAGCTGCGGCGTCCATCGTTCGAATTCCGCGGCGTCAAATCGTTCAAATTTCGCGGTGGACGCCGCAGCCGCAACTTCTTTACAGGTAATAATTACAATGTAAAAATTTCTATTTACAGGGAACAGCGAGCTAGGGAACAGTGGGGCATCGGCTTATACTCGGGTCAGTGAGGTTTCCCAGTTTTTTTGGGCAACATTAGGTACCTCGGCTTATACTCGAGTCGGCTTATACTCGAGTATATACGGTACTTTCTCTATCATCATTCTTTAATTTTTTCTTTCTTTTAAAAAAAATCTTCCGTATAGATAATATCCCATGCCAATCAATTTCCTCCCCCCCTCCCATATATCTCTCATATAACTCTGTGTCATTATATCTCCCATATCTCTCCCTCAACCAATCACAATGACGATTTATTTTTGCCAGTATGTTTTCAACCAATCACGTCACGTCTTCCAACTATATCACATCCACCTATGACAATGCTCTCCATGGATCTGATGAAACAGCGGATGCTGTGAAACGCGTCATCCCATTGGTCCGTTCCAATCTCCACGTCACTTCCGGTCCGACGGCACGCTGCGCTCCACGGTGAAGCGCACGCTGATGTGCAGCTTCCTGGTTATCTCCTGGTTGTTCCAGCGGTGCAGGGCTTTTCACATCTACCACAGCCTGGACGTTTTCTTCCTCTGCTGACACCGCAACCTGCCTCCAGCTTTCCTTTCATCCTACCTTCAGCCATCCTCAGCTAATTTTTCATCTGGTACCGACATCTCCCCCGAGGACCGCCTTAGATGACACCGGACCACCATTAACCCTTTACATGCCTGAATTTGTCCTACATCTTGTGAGTAGCCATTTGGCTGTTTTTTATATGATTTGCCATTAAAGCCTGTTTTACTGCACTTAGTTTGGCGCACTTTCCTTTCTTCATCATGTTTTACAGAGCCTGCTTCTGCTCATGGTAGCTGCCGCTGGTGCTTGCATCATTAATATTCACTGACTCTTTGGATCTTATGCTCTGCCAGAACTCATTTTGCGCCATTTTTCTCTTTTTTTAGAAAGAGACAGTGCTATGTGGTCTGTCTCAGCCCTCCCCTCTGTCTCTCAGTCCCCCCCTCTGTCTCTCAGTCCCCCCCTCTGTCTCTCAGTCCCCCCCTGTCTCTCAGTCCCCCCCTCTGTCTTTCAGTCCCCCCCTCTGTCTCTCAGACCCCTCCTCTGTCTCTCAGACCCCCCTCTGCCTCTCAGACCCCCTCTGTCTCTCAGACCCCCTCTGTCTCTCAGACCCCCCTCTGTCTCTCAGACCCCCCTCTGTCTCTTAGTCCCCCCTCTGTCTCTTAGTCCCCCCCTCTGTCTCTCAGACCCCCCCTCTGTCTCTCAGTCTCTGTGTCTCTCAGTCCCCCCTCTTTTAGCCCCCTCCGCTGTCTCTCAGCCCCCTCTGTCTCTCAGACCCCCCTTCTGTCTCTCAGACCCCCCTTCTGTCTCTCAGACCCCCCTTCTGTCTCTAAGACCCCCCTTCTGTCTCTCAGACCCCTCCTCTGTCTCTCAGACCCCTCCTCTGTTTTTCAGACCCCCACTGTCTCTCAGCCCCCTCCTCTATCTCTCAGCTCTCCCCCTCTGTCTCTCAGCCCCCTCTGTCTCTCAGCCCCTGTCTCTCAGACCCCGCCTCTGTCTCTCAGACCCCTCCACTGTCTCTCAGACCCCTCCACTGTCTCTCAGACCCCTCCTCTATCTCTCAGACCCCTCCTCTATCTCTCAGACCCCTCCTCTATCTCTCAGACCCCTCCTCTGTCTCTCAGCCCCCTCCCTCTCAGCCCCCCTCTGTCTCTCAGCTCCCCCTGTCTCTCAGCCCCCCCTCTGTCTCTCAGCTCCCCCCTTTGTCTCTCAGACCCCTCCTCTGTCTCTCAGCCCCCCTCCTCTATCTCTCAGCTCCCCCTCTGTCTCTCAGCCCCCCTCTGTCTCTCAGCCCCCCTCTGTCTCTCAGATCCCCCTGTCACTCAGCTCTCCCTCTGTCTCTTAGACCCCCCTCTGTCTCTCAACCCCCCCTCTGTCTCTCAGTTCCCGTGTCTCTCAGTCCCCCCTCTTTTAGCCCCTCCTCTGTCTCTCAGCTCCCCTCTATCTCTCAGACCCCCCCTCTGTCTCTCAGACCCCCCTCTGTCTCTCAGACCCCTCCTCTGTCTCTCACACCCCTCCTCTGTCTCTCAGACCCCTCCTCTGTCTCTCAGACCCCTCCTCTGTCTCTCAGACCCTTCCTCTGTCTCTCAGCTCTCCTCCTCTGTCTCTCAGCCCTCCTCTCTGTCTCTCAGCTCCCACTGTCTCTCAGCCCCCTATCTCTCAGCCCCCCTCTGTCTCTCAGACCCCTCCTCTGTCTCTCAGACCCCTCCTATATCTCTCAGCTCTCCCCCGCTATCTCTCAGCTCTCCCCCTCTATCTTTCAGCTCTCCCCCTCTATCTCTCAGCTCTCCCCCTCTGTCTCTCAGCTCCCCCTCTGTCTCTCAGCTCCCCTCTGTCTCTCAGCTCCCCTCTGTCTCTCAGCTCCCCTCTGTCTCTCAGCTCCCCCTGTCTCTCAGCTCCCCCTCTGTCTCTCAGCTCCCTCCCATTGTCTCTTAGCTCCCCCTCTGTCTCTCAGCTCCCTCCCATTGTCTCTCAGCTTCCCCCTCTGTCTCTCAGCTCCCCCCTCTGTCTCTCAGCTCCCCCTCTGTCTCTCAGACCCCTCCTCTGTCTCTCAGACCCCTCCTCTGTCTCTCAGCCCCCTCCTCTGTCTCTCAGCTCCCCCCTCTATCTCTCAGCTCTCCTCCTCTGTCTCTCAGCTCTCCTCCTCTATCTCTCAGCTCTCCTCTATCTCTCAGCTCTCCCCCTCTGTCTCTCAGCTCTCCCCCTCTGTCTCTCAGCTCTCCCCCTCTGTCTCTCAGCTCCTCCCTCTGTCTCTCAGCTCCCCCCTCTGTCTCTCAGCTCCCCCCTCTGTCTCTCAGCTCCCCCCTCTGTCTCTCTGCCCTTTCCTCTGTCTCATTCACTCCCTGACTCTTAGGCTGCTTTCACACTGGGGCGGGCATTGACGGTAAAACGCTGCTAGTTTTAGCAGCACTTTACTGTTGTTTTAGCTGCGCTATTCGGCTTCTAGCAGGTGCATTTAACCCCGGCTAGCAGCCAAATTAAAGGTTAAATGCGCCCGTGTAGTGCTGCTGCCGAAGTGCTTTGCAGGCGCTTCAGCAGCGGTGGCCATTCATTTCAATGGGCAGGAGCGGTGTGTACACCACTCCTCCACCGCCCCAAAGATGCTGCTTGGAGGACTTTTTTTAACGCCCTGGCAGCGCCCCAGTGTGAAAGCACTCAGACTTTCACACTGGGACTGCAGCGGATGCGTTTTACAGGCGCTATTTTTAGCCCAAAAGCGCCTGAAAAACGCCTCAGTGTGAAAGGGGTCCTACACTCACCCCCTCTCTTTTACACTCACTCCCTCTCTCTTACACTCACCCCCCTCTCTCACCCACCCCCTCTCACCCCCTTTCCCTCAACCCTCCCTCTCTCTCTCTCATTCCCCTCTCGCTCACCCTCTCATGATATACAATAATGGATGTAGGGGCCTTTTGGTGGGCATGATTTTTTGGGGGGTGGGGGGCAGCATTTTATTGAATTAAAGTGGGCCGGTCTGGATGAAGTCCAGGGCCAAATTTTTGTCCCAGTCCAGCCCTGACGAAGAATCATGTCTACTGGTGCTGCTGGACCTCAGTGCAGCGTTCGACACAGTAGATCACAAAACTCTACTCATTCGCCTTAAAGAAGTAGCTGGAGTCGCACACTCAGATCTACCCTGTGTGACAGCAGGAAGGTAAAGTCACCTGGTTGCATCCAGGGGGGTAGATATATTTCGCCCAGATTCAGGCTTTACGCCGACTTATACAACTAGGTGGAGAGTTGTATAAGCCCAGCTAAGGCTAGTGGGCTCATGGATGACTCATACCTCTAGGGAGAGTGTGGGGCGTCGTGCAGACAGGGAGTTGATGAGACCAGCTGAAGCTTGTCAGCTCATTTAGGCCTCTATAAGAACTCCCAGATTCATTAGGTGTTTGCTCATGCCTGGACCCAGACCTGTGTGGACTGTCTAGGGAGAGTGAACCCCTGTGCGGTGAGACAAAGCCTGTGTGGCTATTTGCTTGGACATTTAAAACCAGGGACTTAGGGACTAGGACAGCACTAGGCTGATCCCAGTTGTTAGTTAGGAAACCTGTATGTTTAGTCAGAGGTCAAGTTGACCAGGATTTATTTTGTTTATGTTTCTTTTGCTTTGCTGTGTTTTGTCACTGTAAATAGAAAATAAACCGCACCTTTTTGATTTTGAAAACCACAACCTCCGTTTGCTGGGCCTGTTTTTGTGTGGGGAGCCCATCCCGGGGGTCACACACACCCGCTGCCGAGCTAACCCCCTCACAGTTGGTGGAGAATGCGGGCAGTTTTTTTTTAAGCCAGCATGGAGGAGATACTGAAGCAGCTGGCTCTAGCAAATGCCAATCAACAGCAGACAAATGCAGGTTTGCAAAAGAGCCTTGCAGCTCATCAACAGAGCCTTGCAGCTCAACAACAGAACTTCGCAGCCCAGCAGCAAGCTCATCAACAGAGCCTTGCAGCCCAGCAGCAGACAAACGCAACTTTGCAACAGAGTCTGGAGGCTCAGCAACAAGCCCAGCAGCAATCTGAGGCCCGCTTCATAGACCTGTTGCAGAAGCAAGAGCAGAGACTACAACAACAGATGGAAGCAGTAATGCAGCAACGTCCGCAGACCAGTGAGGAAAGCCGTCCCACTAATACCGCGTCCTTTGGGGTGAGTCGTTTATTGACAAAAATGACTGGAGAGGATGATCCAGAGGTATTTTTGACCACATTTGAAAGGACCGCTGAAAGAGAAAAGTGGCCTGAGGAGCAGTGGGCTGGACTGGTGGCTCCTCTGTTAACTGGTGAATCGCAGAAAGCTTACTATGACCTAGAGCCTAACCAAGCAAAAGACTATGTGATGCTAAAAGCTGAAATTTTGGCAAGGCTGGGTGTCACCCAGGCTGTCCGGGCTCAGCGTGTGCATAACTGGACTTTCCAGCTTGGAAAACCCCCCAGGTCTCAAATGTATGATCTCATTCACCTGAGCAGAAAGTGGCTACAGCCAGAGACTTTGTCCGCACCAAAGATTGTGGAACGTGTTGTAATGGATCGGTTTTTGAGAGCTCTTCCTACTGGGACATATTGCAAGCGGGACATATTGCAGCCAATTGCCCGGTTGTGGAGGAACCCATGCAGTGTGACTTTCTGACGGGCAGACGTCAGTCGCTGTGTGCGACAGTCGCATGCACTGCCATTCGAGGAACTGAGAAACATTTATGCAAAATGTGTGTTAATGGTAGAAATGTTGTGGTATTGCTGGATTCAGGTAGCCTTGTGACCCTGATAAAGGCTGAGTTAGTTAAAACAGAGGTCTCTGGGAATAGCAAGGTAGCTGTTATTTGTGTGCATGGGGACACCCGAGAGTATCCAGTGACTACAGTGTGTTTCGAGACCCCCAAAGGTACCCTCTCTCATCCAGTGGGCTTAGTATCTCAGTTACCGCATGACGCCATTGTGGGAAGGGATTTTCCGAAGTTCTGGGAACTGTGGGATGATCCTGAGCCCCCCACTGGTGCCCCTATGTACCAGGAATGTGATAGCCAGAACTCCCCTGAGAGTGGTGAGGACTCTCCGGAATTTCCCTTATCAGTATTGGCAGGGGAGACTCAAGAAACTGGAGAGGAGCCCACCTCCTCAGACGAAAACCTACCGTCTGTGGAGTTTTCTGATCTTGAGGTTCACAGGGAAAACTTTGCCACAGAACAGTTGAAAGACCCCGCCCTAATAAAGGCACGGGAAAACGTAGTGAAAATAGATGGCGAGTTAGTGAACCCAGATAATACCTGCACTTACCCATACTTCAGCGTAGAGAAGGACCTATTGTATCGGGTGGCAAAAAGGGCAGAAGAAACCGTTGAGCAGCTTGTGGTGCCCAAACCTTACAGGAAGTTGGTGTTGGAGTTGGCCCATGGGCACATTCTTGGAGGTCATCTGGGGACAGAGAAAACCCGAGAGAGGGTATTACAGAGATTCTATTGGCCGGGGGTGATGAAGGACATAGAAAATTATTGTTCCTCCTGCCCTGTGTGTCAGAGGTCGGCCCCGATGCCACATTTCCCTAGCCCGCTGGTCCCTCTACCCATCATTGAGGTCCCGTTTGAGAGGATCGCCATGGATTTGGTAGGTCCTATAATCAAGTCCGCTAGGGGGCACCAGTACATATTAGTTATAATGGACTATGCCACCCGTTATCCAGAAGCGATCCCTCTCCGAAATACCTCGGCCAAAACCATAGCCAAAGAGCTATCTCTTGTGTTTAGCCGGGTGGGTATTTGTAAAGAACTGCTTACGGACCAAGGTACACCCTTTATGTCCCGGGTTATGAAGGAGCTGTGTAAATTGTTCAAAGTGACGCAATTACGTACATCTGTGTATCACCCCCAAACCGATGGGCTGGTTGAAAGATTCAACAAAACCCTAAAACAAATGTTGAAGAAAGTGGTAGATAGAGATGGAAAGGATTGGGACTGTCTACTTCCTTATCTGATGTTTGCTATTAGGGAGGTGCCCCAATCCTCTACGGGATTCTCCCCCTTTGAGTTACTGTATGGGAGACACCCAAGAGAGCTGTTGGATATTGCCAAGGAAACTTGGGAAAGTGAGAGTTCTCCCCACAGGAGTGTGATTGAGCATGTCGCCCTGATGCAAGACCGAATTGCACAGGTAATGCCCATCGTGAAGGAACATTTGGCCCAAGCGCAGTTAGCACAGCAGAGAGTGTACAACCGTGGAGCCAAGACCCGTACCTTTTCCCCGGGGGATAGGATACTGGTACTTGTCCCTACGGTTGAAAGTAAATTCCTTGCCAAAGGGCAAGGCCCCTATGAGATAATGGAAAAAGTGAGCGAAGTGAATTACAAGGTCAGACAACCAGGAAGGCGAAAGCCCGAACAGATCTATCACGTTAATCTGTTGAAAGCCTGGAGGGATAGAGAGTCCCTAGTCGCAGACACTTGGTCACCAGCTCAAACTGGTTGCATCATTCCTGAGGTTGGAATAGCAGCCACCTTGTCACAACCCCAACAACAGGAGGTTAAGGAGTTTGTGCTTCGCAACAAGGAGGTATTCTCTGAGCTGCCGGGACAAACATCTGGGGTAGAGCATGACATCATTACCCCGCCCGGTGAAAGGTTGAAGTTAAAACCCTATCGGATCCCAGAGGCCCGACGGGAGGCAATACGGGAGGAAGTACAGAAAATGCTGAACTTAGGGGTGATAGAGGAGTCCCAAAGTGATTGGTCTAGTCCCATTGTGTTGGTGCCTAAACCGGATGGGAGCTGGCGATTTTGTAACGATTTTCGTCAGTTGAACAAAGTTACAAAATTTGACACCTACCCCATGCCACGTATAGATGAGTTGATCGACCGGCTGGGAACAGCCCGATACATGACGACTCTTGACCTCACAAAAGGGTATTGGCAAATCCCCCTGGCCAAGTCGGCCAAAGAGAAAACCGCATTTGTAACCCCAGACGGGGCGTTCCAATATAAAAGAATGCGGTTCGGGTTACAGAATGCGCCGGCCACATTCCAGCGGAAAATGGACCAGATGCTGAGGCCCCATCGGAAGTATGCTGCGGCTTACCTGGATGACGTAATTGTCCATAGCACAGATTGGGCCTCACATCTGCCAAAAGTGCAAGCAGTCCTGGACTCTGTTCGGGAAGCGGGGTTTACGGCTAACCCCAAGAAGTGTACCATTGGGCAGGAGGAGGCCAAATATCTTGGGTACACCATTGGGAGGGGAGTAATAAAACCCCAACTCAACAAAGTCGAGGCCATCCAGAGTTGGCCACGTCCCAACAGCAAGAAGCAGGTACGAGCCTTTCTGGGAATCGCTGGGTATTATCGGCGATTCATTCCCCACTTTGCTTCTAAGGCTGTGCCCCTAACCAACCTGACGAAGGGGAAAGGGTCGGTCATGATTAAATGGACCCCCGAGGCTGAGGCAGCATTCCAATTCTTGAAACAAGCCTTATGTAGCCAGCCAGTGTTGTACTCACCCGACTTCTCTAAAGACTTTGTCGTACAAAGTGATGCGTCAGATGTGGGGTTAGGAGCAGTATTGTCCCAGGTCTGGAACAGGGAAGAGCACCCAGTCATTTACCTCAGCAGGAAGTTGAAGTCCCATGAGGTAAATTACGCCACCGTTGAAAAGGAGTGTTTAGCGGTGAAGTGGGCTCTAGATTCCCTTCGGTACTACCTGCTAGGTAGGCACTTTGACATGGTTACGGATCACGCTCCGTTAAAGTGGATGGCTCAAAACAAGGAAACAAATAGAAGAGTGAATAGGTGGTTCCTGGCCCTCCAGGAATTCAACTTCACAGTAAAGCATCGCCCTGGCGTTCAAATGGGGAATGTGGATGCTTTGTCTCGAGTACATGAATGCCTGATTGCTGGTGTTCCAACCCCGAGGTTAAAACAAGAGGGGGGGGGGTATGTGACAGCAGGAAGGTAAAGTCACCTGGTTGCATCCAGGGGGGTAGATATATTTCGCCCAGATTCAGGCTTTACGCCGACTTATACAACTAGGTGGAGAGTTGTATAAGCCCAGCTAAGGCTTGTGGGCTCATGGATGACTCATACCTCTAGGGAGAGTGTGGGGCGTCGTGCAGACAGGGAGTTGATGAGACCAGCTGAAGCTTGTCAGCTCATTTAGGCCTCTATAAGAACTCCCAGATTCATTAGGTGTTTGCTCATGCCTGGACCCAGACCTGTGTGGACTGTCTAGGGAGAGTGAACCCCTGTGCGGTGAGACAAAGCCTGTGTGGCTATTTGCTTGGACATTTAAAACCAGGGACTTAGGGACTAGGACAGCACTAGGCTGATCCCAGTTGTTAGTTAGGAAACCTGTATGTTTAGTCAGAGGTCAAGTTGACCAGGATTTATTTTGTTTATGTTTCTTTTGCTTTGCTGTGTTTTGTCACTGTAAATAGAAAATAAACCGCACCTTTTTGATTTTGAAAACCACAACCTCCGTTTGCTGGGCCTGTTTTTGTGTGGGGAGCCCATCCCGGGGGTCACACACACCCGCTGCCGAGCTAACCCCCTCACACCTGGTTCACATCCTTCCTAGAAAATCGTTCCCAGACAGTGAAACTAGGAGCCTTCACCTCTGAAACTCGCGCAATTTCTTGCGGAGTCCCTCACGGATCACTCCTGTCACCCGTTCTCTTCAATATCTACCTCCGCCCACTGCTCAAAATCATCAGCAAACAGGACCTGTGCTACCACTCATACGCTGATGACACTCAGCTCTACTTTCGCATCACCGGAAAAAAAGACCAATATCACGGACTAGAAAAATGCCTTACACTGATCGATGATTGGATGACTGAGAGCTCCCTCAAACTCAATGGATCCAAAACAGAACTTCTTCTTCTCCACGCAAACCGAAAGACAAAAGCTAAGACTTCATGGACACCACCCACCATCCTTGGACAGACCATCACCCCAAGCACCAAAGTCAAAAGTCTCAGAGTCATTTTTGACTCAGAGATGTCGATGGATGCACAAATAGAAGTCCGCGGATCTCACCACCTTCTCCGCCTGCTGCAAAGACATCATTGGCTAACCGTAAAGGATCAGGTCACCTTCAAGACCCTCTGCCTCACCCACAAATGCACACAAGGAAACACTCCTCAATATTTATGCGAGAAAATAAAACACTATATCCCCAATCGCATTCTCTGATCAAATAACCAAAACCCCCTCCACATCCCCAAGTCCCGCTGCAAATCGAAGGGAGAACGAAGATTTTCAGTCCAAGGACCACGGCTATGGAACACTCTACCCACAGACATCCGAATGGTAGAAAACCATCGGGCCTTCAGAAAAAAACTTAAGACCCACCTCTTCTGAAGGATCAGGACGACACTGAATGGAAAAAGCGCCTTGATGCGATTTAGTTCGCATTTGTAGCACTATACAAGTTTCTCACTCACTTACTCACTCACTCTGAGTGATCTGTGGGTCAAAGTGGCAGATGAAACTGTAGTCTTCCCATCCACAGATCTCTACAAATGGCTGACGCAGCTATACAGGCAAAACCATACAAAGCCACACTAAATTAACAACAGGACCCTGCAGCGAGAAGAACCCTGCAATTTACAAAAATGGGGTTGCGGTTTCACAGTGAGGCGGTTGGGGAATCTGATTATGATTCATCACATCAGAGTTTCCCCATCATTTAGAGGTCACCCTTCTTGTCAGAGTGACCCCTTTACTTCAGAGGCCTCCCTATAAATGAGAGCTTCTATCACATCAGAGTCGCCCGTATACATCAGAGGCCCCCTATACATGAGTTATTTTATCACATCAGAGTCCCGCATCAAATCAGAGCTTCCCCATCAACACAAAGTTCACCATCACAACAGAGACCCCCATTACATCAGAGACTTACAAGCACAGAGCCCCACTCAATCACACAGTCCTCCATCTCAGAGCCCCCAATCACACAGTCTCTCTATCACAAAGCTCCCCAATCCCACAGTCCTCTCTTCACATCAGGGCCTAACCTTTTGGCTCCAGCAGCACGGACAGATGGGGGAGGAGGTCTGGGGGACATGGAATTCTGTCTTCTCCTGAATGCTGGGGGGCGGCTCTGCATGCCACCCACCATTGATCAGAGTTATGTGTTGCCATGGTGTGGGTGAGCAAGTCACTATCATTTAACCACTTAAGGACCAGTGCACGACGTTATACGTCGACACAATGGCTCCTGTGGGCAGATGGGCGAACAGGTACATCCCCTTCAAGAAACGCCATTGTGGGCGCACACCTGCCGCGAGCTCCGTGAGTCCAGCCGCGGGTCCCGCGGACTTGATGTCCGCGGGGATACCCGCGATCGTGTCACGGAGAGGAAGAATGGGAAAATGCTGATGTAAACAAGCATTTCCCCATTCTTCCTAGTGACAGGACACTGATCAGAGCTCCCTGTAATCGGGAGCGGCGATCAGTGTCGTGTCACACACAGCCCATCCCCCCTACAGTTAGAAGCACTCCTTAGGACACAATTAGCCCCTTCAGTGCCCCCTACTGGTTAACCCCTTCACTGCCAGTGTCATTTTTACAGTAATCAGTGCATTTTTATAGTACTGATCGCTGTATCAATGACAATGGTCCCAAAATGGCGTTAGAGTGTCCGATGTGTCCATCATAATGTCGCAGTCACGATAAAATGTTGATCGCCGCCATTACTAGTGAAAAAAAAAAAAATAATTAAAATGCCGTAAAACTATCCCCTATTTTGTAGATGCTATAACTTTTGCGAAAATCAATCAATAAACACTTATTGTGTTTTTTTAACCAAAAATATGTAGAAGAATACGTATCGACCTAAACTGAGGAAAAAAAAGAATTTTATATATTTTTTGGGGATAGTAAAGTACAGAAAGTAAAAAATCGTGCTTTTTTTTCAAAATTGTCGCTCTGTTTTTGTTTATAGTGCAAAAAATTAAAACCGCAGAGGTGATCAAATACCACCAAAAGAAAGCTCTATTTGTGGGGGAAAAAAGGACGTCAATCTTGTTTGGGAGCCACGTCGCACGACCGCGCAATTGTCAGTTAGAGTGATGCAGTGCCGAATCGCAAAAGGTGCTCTGGTCTTTGGCCAGCCAAATGGTCCGGGGCTTAAGTGGTTAAGCAGCAAATTACACCTAGAGTGTTGTTGATTGTTATGGTGCTGGTGGCAGACGTGCTCTCACCATGGAAACTGATCCAGGACAAACTGGGTACCATGTCGGCAGAACCCCATGGGGACCCAGACAGCACCCCAGGTTGAGGAACACTGATGTAGACAGTAAAAGGTGGTTGGTCTTGCAGGCACATTAAATTATTTCTGTTTTTTTTCCCTTACATAAAAACATACATTACATTGTAATAAAATGTTATGGTTTGGGCCTCTTATGTTGCACATAAGTATGGGGAGGAGTCCTCATTTTGACAGCAATAAATACCCAAAGCACCCTGTCCTGCCATCCCTGTCAAGTCTTCCTGTGTCTTTTCTCATTCATTGTCCTGTTCCTTCTCTCCTGTGCCTTGTTACAATCTTATCTTTGCTTCCTGTCATCGCATCTTCCTGTGTCCTTGTCTCTGACATCATTCCTTGTCTAATCCTCCCGCCATCACACATCATCCTCTAGACTAGAGCGTCAGGGTCTTTCAAGTAAACAAAGCCTCAACACAGCCTGGGATTTTCTTTACAAGGGCACTTCAATGGCCTGAAAATACGTCTATCCCATAACCCTCCATCCTCATTCATCTTCCCTCAGTGAAATTACAGGGTTTGTGATTACACTAGAAACCCCAAGTGCTCTTTGAAACTTCAAAACTGTTTAGACATCAAAAAACCACAACATTGTAATAAACCCAATCCTATATATTCTCCACCACGTTACTGCATTGTGCCTTTGTCATTTAGATAGCTTTAACAAGGCCGCTATGCTAATAGATGCAAGTGTGACAACTAAACATTATCTCATTATCACCGAGATCTCCTAACTGATTTTTAAAGAGGTCTCTGACTTTCAGCCCTCTACTGGAAGCCTTTCTTTTAAATGCATTCTATGCATTGTACATAATGCATTGCTTTTTACCTGTCATGTGTGCGTATATGGTAAATGACAGATAATGGCCCAAACCCATGCATTTGAGAGTTTGACAGCATAACCTATTCACAATATTCTTTTAAAGAAATAGGCATATTCTACCATTTTATATTCTCATACCCCTTCGCATGACCTAAAGTCTTGGCAGCTTACATCACATGTTTCCAATCAACATCAAAGCTGACCATAGATGGAACCAAATTCGGCTTGTTCAGCAGGGACTGGCTGAATTTCAATTCATATGTGGCCGCTCCAGCTCAAAAGAAATTCATTTAACAATCAATTTCTGTTGAACAATGTTTTTAGAAAAAAATTCTCAATCAGTGGCTGCTGCCAATGGGTTGTAGCCATTGATCAGTGTATTATGAGGTACAAAAAATATTTAGCGCTGCATATCTAAACAGCCACTAGTAATGACAAATCAGCATAACTAAGTGCACAGTGCAAAATGAAAAAATATAAGTGACATAACGTCATCTATTAAATAGTCCAAAATTGTGAAAAATTGCAAAAGTTCATATTCAATGGTGATTATGTAATAGAAAACCAGCATGTTTGGAAATGTGGTGTTCTTTGGATTGACATAGGCAAATTTTGTCCATCCATGCAGAATTTACTTTGCAGGATTTCCCCCCTTTTTTTTCTTGTCTAGGGAACAGATATGAATATTGTCTCTAAGTTGTCATATATGTTGATACTTAACATATTTTGCCTATAGTGTACAGATTACCTTGACCGTTGCATTCAGCGTGTTTTATATGCCCTCACCTAGGCTCCTCAGGAGCAAATGGCTACAGACAGTAGTTATGATAAGGTATAGTTCTATCGCAGCTAGAATGTGTTGATTTTGATCATTCTCACTGTAACACCATGGCTTTATATATACTTGTACTATGTTGTATCTTATTGTTTACCTAAAAACTTTTTGTTCAATAAAAATTATTGGGAAAGAAATAGAAATCCAGAAGTTGACTTAAGGAGTCACCACAACAATTGCATCCACCACGCAGAAGAGGAGACTTAATACGCTTACCATAAGGCAGCTTTAAATTCTTCCCGACCGACTCGTGTACATATACGGCGGCAGGATGGCTCTCCTGCACGAATTGCCATATATGTACAGCGGCTCCTTTAAGAGAGGACCCAAAGCGCGTGGCCAGCAGGCGCAATCGCCGCCAGCCACCCGTGATCGTGGGCACGAGAGCCAGAATGAGGATTTGTGTGTGTAAACACACAAATCCCTGTTCTGATAGTAGGAACAGACGACCTGTTTCTCCTCCCCTAAGTAGGAATAACGATCTGGCTCCTTCTCTAGTCAGTCACATGCCTTCACAGTTAGAAACACACCTAGGGAACACAGTTAACAGTGGTTAAGAAGGGGCTAATAAGTATAAATAATGATTACTCGAAAGTTCTGGCAATATTGGCATTGTAGCAATTGTAATCCATGATTACAATAGGCAAGTCACTCCCTCCCTAACGATGCTTGCGCTTATCCCTATTGATGCTCGTTCTTTACCATCTCTACTGTACATAAGAGAAAAGCAGTGTCACTTCTCCTTGTCACTGGCATAAAAATGGCCCTTTAACTCATTTCAAACATTGCAGTCATTAGATCATTCTGCACGAAACATGCCACTGTGTGTTTCTGCTCCATCACCTACGTCACTGTCATTAGTCTGTGGTCCCATCTTGTTATCGGTAGGGAAGTCAACTGCTAGGACTCTGCGGAGTCACATCCTGCAATTGTTCCAAAGCAGGGCCGGGCCATCTTCCTAAACCCAAACATACGGACCTTCAAGAGGGTGTAAGAACAACCATATTAACCCTATACATGTATTTTAAAGTCTCACTGAGAGAAAAGGAGAATTGGGTCCCAGAAATACAAGACACACTCGCGATTTCAAAAGCTGTAAAATATTCCTTCATTTTTTCTTTTAGAGTACAGTTCTACTTCTCAACAGTGCTCGGTTATCTTATATTGTTTTGTCTGCAGGGTGATTTTATTGAGTTGTAAAACACAGTAGGAATTGTATTGGATCCTGGAACCCTGCTGGGTTTACGCTCTGGCATATAACCAGGGGAAGATCATTTTGAACCTTTTAACTGACAATTGGAAGGTGTCCAGTTATGTATAACTTACCTGGCTCTTAAATGAGCATTTTCAAAGGCTCCCAAATCATTTTTTGAAAGGAGGGGGGGTTACCATGCATCCTAATTTCCCCATCTAAAAGATTTGGCTATCAGAATGAGTTGCAGATTTGACAGTCTGCGATGGAAAGCTCTTGAGTGTTCATTTGATGATAGCTTTAAAGCTAAACTTCCGGCAGATATAGAAAAAAACTGAAATGTGACTGAAAATGCTTGGCTACAGTTACTGTTCGCCCAACAATTTTCCACCTGGCTCCTTCAATCGGATCCTCAGATCGAAGTGCATTGAGCCAGGTGGTGGCAAGGCCAACCACAGATTACGGTAAATATTGGCTGATTTAACAGGAAAAAATGCCAAAATACTATTCCTCTATGGTCAGCTTTACTGAGGCTGGCTATGCTGCTTGGCAAGCCTCCCTGAGTCACAATCCTGACTAAACAGAATATAAATTATTTGGCAGATACCAAGTTAAAATCATGTATTTACACTGCTTGCATAAAAAACAAAAACAAAAAAAAAAACATTTAATCATGTAATAATGAATGCAGAACTGCATTAATTTGTGCCATTTATATCTGCCTGGTGTATAATTGGTAGACTAAAGTTGGTCATATATCAGTAAAATTTTGTTAAAAAAGGCATTCATTCAATTGTCATTAGTTAATGGGGTCAAAACAGCAATCAATTGTTTGAATGTAATGACAAGGAAAATCAAAGGATAAATGAAAGTATTCCTGCGCCTGCCAAATCTATGGTTCGTGGTACTGCAGCAAGCACTGAAGGTGATATCAGAACCCAAGTGGAATAAAACGTAGAGGTAGTGCTGCGCTGTACATCAAATGTGAGATAAAGTGCAAAAGTGCTTGTGACAGGTACACTTAATAAGAGGCAATGGGGCTGATTTACTAATAACAGTGCGCTGCGCTGCTTCTAACCTTAATTGGTGCGCCGGATAACTCCTTCACTGGGCGCAGGAAGCAGCGGCGGTTATAGTAAACAGAAATGTCAGCAGCGCTCTATTGAAAATGAATGGTTCCCTATGGGAGCCCATTGATTTGAATAGAGGTTGCCCGGGAAGTCGGATCCGACTTGCGGGGCGACTCGTGTGCCGGCTGACACAGGGACAGCGCGACTTTGCGAGGCGACCTGGACATGACCTGAGCGTGCAGCAGCCGCTCAAGTCGTGTCCTAGAGACAACTAGCCGGCCGAGAATGTGTCCAGCGCGATGTGATCGCGCTGGTCCTCGGCAGCCTCGCTGTCCCATGTTTGGTATGAATCATGAAGGGGAACTCCAGGCCAAATTTTAATGAAAAAACCGGCATGGGTTCCCCTTCAGGAGCATACCAGGCCCTTAGGTCTGGTCTGGATTCTAAGGTGAACCCCCTAAGCCAAAAAACGGCATGGGGGTCCCCCCCAAAATCCAAACCAGACCCTTATCCGAGCACGTAACCTGGCAGGCCGCAGGGGAAAAGGGGGGACGAGAGAGCGGCCCCCCTCCCTCCTGAACCGTACCAGGCCGCATGCCCTCAACATGGGGGGTTTGGTGCTTCGGGGCAGGGGGGCGACCTGCGGCCCCCCCACCCCAAAGCACCCTGCCCCCATGTTGATGGGGACAAGGGCCTCTTCCCGACAACCCTGGCCGTTGGTTGTCGGGGTCTGCGGGCGGGGGGGTTTTCGGAATCAGGGCGCCCCCTTTAAAAAGGGGGCCCCCAGATGCCGGCCCCCCACCCTATGTGAATGAGTATAGGGTACATCGTACCCCTACCCATTCACCTGATGGCAAAATAAGTCAATAAAAAAAGACAACACAGGTTTGAAAAGTAATTTATTGGGCAGCTCCGGGGGTCTTTCTGCCGGGCCCCCGCTATCTTCTGCTAGCTCTTTTGCTAGCGGGGGTCCCAGGCTTCCTCGCCGTCTTCTTCCGACTTCGGGGGTCTTTCTGCCGGGCCCCCGCTATCTTCTGCTAGCTCTTTTGCTAGCAGGGGTCCCGGGCTTCCTCGCCGTCTTCGGGGGTCTCTTGTTCTGTTCTCCGGTTGTTCTCCCGTTCTCCGATGCCTTCTCCTCGATCTCCGGTTCTTTCTGCCGGACGCCCCGCTATCTTGTGTCAGCTCTTTTGCTAGCGGGGGCCGGTCTTCTACGTCGCCTTCTTCCTTCTTCTCTTCGCCCGATGTTGCCTCGTCGCTGTCCACCGCCGCAATGATCTGTCCAAGCAGCGGTGCCACTTTTATTGGCATGGGGCGTGGTCACCGGATGATGCCACCGCTGACCCCGCCCCCGTTTCACGTCACAGTCCCATCATTCCCTGGGACTGTGACATCATACGGGGGCGGGGTCAGCGGTGGCATAAGCCGGTGACCACGCCCATGCCAATAAAAGTGGCACCGCTGCTCGGACTGATCATTGCAGCGGTGGACAGCGACGAGGCAACATCGGGCGAAGAGAAGAAGGAAGAAGGCGACGTAGAAGACCGGCCCCCGCTAGCAAAAGAGCTGGCACAAGATAGCGGGGCGTCCGGCAGAAAGAACTGGAGATCGAGGAGAAGGCGTGGGAGAGCGGGAGAACAAACGGAGAACAGAACAGGAGACCCCCGAAGTCAGAAGAAGACGGCGAGGAAGCCCGGGACCCCCGCTAGCAAAAGAGCTAGCAGAAGATAGCGGGGGCCCGGCAGAAAGACCCCCGAAGACGGCGAGGAAGCCCGGACCCCCGCTAGCAAAAGAGCTAGCAGAAGATAGCGGGGGCCCGGCAGAAAGCCCCCCGAAGTCGGAAGAAGACGGCGAGGAAGCCCGGGACCCCCGCTAGCAAAAGAGCTAGCAGAAGATAGCGGGGGCCCGGCAGAAAGACCCCCGGAGCTGCCCAATAAATTACTTTTCAAACCTGTGTTGTCTTTTTTTATTGACTTATTTTGCCACCAGGTGAATGGGTAGGGGTACGATTTACCCCATACTCATTCACATAGGGTGGGGGGCAGGTATCTGGGGTCCCCCTTATTAAAGGGGGCTCCCAGATTCCGATAAGCCCCCCGCCCGCAGACCCCGACAACCAACGGCCAGGGTTATCGGGAAGAGGCCCTTGTCCCCATCAACATGGGGGCAGGGTGCTTTGGGGTGGGGAGGGCTGCAGGTCGCCCCCCCTGCCCCGAAGCACCAAACCCCCCATGTTGAGGGCACGCAGTCTGGTACGGTTCAGGAGGGAGGGGGGCCGCTCTCTCGTCCCTCCCCTTTCCCCTGCGGCCTGCCAGGTTGAGTGCTCGGATAAAGGGTCCGGTGTGTATTCTAAGGGGACCCCACGCAATTTTTGCCTGGTATGGATTCTGGGGGGACCCCCACGCCATTTTTTGTTAAATATTTTTTGGGGGGGTCCCCTTTGAATCCATACTAGACCCAAGGGCCTTGTATGGACCTGGGGGGGGGACCCCACGCTGGGTTTTTTTTGGTTTTGTTTTTTGAACCATTTTTTGGTTTTTTATTTCCTTTAACAACCAGCTATAAACAGGTAAAACAAAAAATAGCCGCAAAATTGCGGTACTTGCGTTTTGGATGTGGGTCCATTGAATTCTATTACATCCAAAACACTGTTTTTGTCCTGGCAAAAAAAATCATTTCAGACGCGGTACCAGCGTTTAGCCGCATTTTAGTTTAGAAGCGTTTTTAAAGGTGACCTTTTTTTTACATTGATAAACTCCAAATTTATGGCAAATGAGGAAAAAACATAATATATATATATATATATATATATATATATATATATATGAAATTGCTTCCATTGCATTGTGGACAATCCACAACTTG
Source organism: Rana muscosa (assembly GCA_029206835.1). Taxonomy (NCBI): domain Eukaryota; kingdom Metazoa; phylum Chordata; class Amphibia; order Anura; family Ranidae; genus Rana; species Rana muscosa. The sequence goes on from CM055118.1 coordinate 296,872,853, forward strand.
GGGCAGCTGACGTGGCAAGTGGACAATCCACAACTTGTGGCAAGTGATGTGGCAAGTGACACGTTAAATACAACTACACTGCTGCTCTCAGCTGCTCATATCACTCTGGTCTCACTAAATAGCTAAAATCGTAAATAATACTGTTTTTGGAGCTTAGGGCGGCTCCTTATCATATACATGCAAATGTGGTAAAACACAGCATGCAAACGCCACAAAGCGCGCCTTTCTAAACGCCACTTTCAACCTTAGTTCAGAACACTTTGCACCAGCGTCCCGTCTACATGGGGCCTAAAAACGCCTATGCCATTTACAGCTCCAAAACGCCATGGTGGCCATGAGGCCATAGGCTAACATGGAGAGATGTTTTTAAGCTGCAAAAAACGCTCAAACAAGCGGTTGGAAAAACGTCCGTGTGCATGTAGCCTTATATTAACCACTTGCGCACTGCCCAGACCAAGTTTCACATTTCAGCGCTGATGCACTTTTAATGACAATTGCGCGCTCATACAACAATGTAACCCAATGAAAATGTTTTATTTGTTGGCACACAAATAGAGCTTACTTTTGGTGCTATTTGATCACCTTTGTGTTTTATTTTTATTTTTTTTCTATAAATACAAAAGACGGAGTTTAAAAAAAAAAAAAATTGGACATTTTACCCACTTCAGCACTGGGCCTATTCTGGCACTTCTCTCCTTCATGTAAAAATCATAAATTTATGGCTATAAAATTACTTAAACACCAAACATTATATATTTTTTTGGAGCAGACACCCTAGGGAATAAGATGGCGGTCATTGCAAATTTTTATCTCGCTCGGTATTTGCGCAATAAATTTTCAAACGCCTTTTGTTTGCTAAAAATATTACAAAACAGTAAAGTTACGGCCAATTTTTGGGTATAATGTGAAAGATGTTGTTATGCTGAGTAAATAGATACCTAACACGTCACGCTTTAAAATTGCGCACACGCATGGCATGACACCAAACTTCAGTAATTAAAAATCTCCCTAGGCGATGCTTACATTTTTTTTACACGTTACCATTTTGCCATTACAGAGGAGGTCTAGTGCTAGAATTGCTGCATGCGTTCTAACGCACGCAGCAATAACTCACATGTGTGGTTTGAACGGCGTTTACATATGTGGGCGGGACTTACGTGTGTGTTCGCTTCTGAGCGCGAGCTACCGGGGACATGGGCGTTTTTTCTTATTTTTTATTTTGTTTTTGTTTTTTGACTTTTTTGTATTTCTTACTCTTTTTAATTTTTTGGGATCACTTTTATTCCTATTACAAGGAATGTAAACATCCCTTGTAATAGGAATGTGTGTGACAGGTCCTCTTTATGGAGAGATGCGGGGTCAATAAGACCCCGCATCTCTCCTCCAGGCTGGAAAACATGATATTGTTCCAAAAAAATCACCAATCTCATGCTGACAGCCAAGATCACGGCTTGGTTAACATACGGGAACACGGCATGATGTCATAACGTCGTGCCCGCGCCTCCGACGGTCACAGAGATGACTGATGACCATCTGGTCACCAGTCATCTCCAAATCGTTCTCCGAGCCCCAGATGGCACGGGAGAGCCCGGAGAAGCACCGGATGGCGGCAAGAGGGGGGGGGAAAGTCCCCTCCCCCCACCTATAAGAACGATCAAGCGGCGGAACTGCCACTATGATCGTTTTTATTGTGCACAGAATCGCCGGCTGAAAAGAATGATATCTGAATGATGCCTGCAACTGCACCCAACATTCAGATGTCACCGCCCAAAGCCAAGGATGTCATTTGACGGTGGGCGGTAGGAAACTGGTTAATATTTTTAAAAAAGGTAATTTTTCTTTTTCATTGATGTACACTGATGAGACTGCACTCATGGGCACCGATAAGGTGGCAAGGGTGGGCACTGAGAGGTGGCAATGATAGTTGGCAGTGATGGGCACTGGCAGCACTGCTAGGTGCCACTGATTGGCACCAGTGGTGGGCATTGATAGGTGGCACTGGCAGGGGCTACTAATTGTCACAGATGATGCAGAATTGCCTCTTCCTCTTCAGGCCCCATGTCCCTTGCACATAAGCCGGTGATTGCCTTTTTTTTATGCTCACGCTGTCAGCACAAGGAGAAAACAAAAACCATTACCCAGCTTTTGTTTACATCACGTGATTAGCTGTCATTTGCTGACAGCTGATCACATGGTAAAGGGCAGGGATCGGCCTCTTACTCGGATCTGTCATCACCCGAGTCTCAGTGACTCTGTGACCACAGCGCCCGCAAAGGGGAGGACGTTTATTGACGGACTCCCGGCAATTGAGGACCATGCTGTGGCCTTCGATCAGTTATAGCGCTGATCTCAAGTGATTAACCACTTAAGCCCCGGACCATTTCGGGCCATTAGGACCAGGCCTGTTTTTGGGATTCAGCACTGCGCTGCTTTAACTGTAAATTGTGCGGACATACAATGTTGTACCCAAATGAAATTTGCGTCCTTTTCTTCCCACAAATAGAGCTTTCTTTTAATGGTATTTGATTGCCTCTGCGATTTTTATTTTTTGCGATATAAACGGAAAAAGACCGAAAATTTTGAAAAAAAATGATATTTTCTACTTTTTGTTATAAGAAAAATCGAATAAACTCAATTTTAGTCAGACATTTAGGCCAAAATGTATTCAGCCACATGTCTTTAGTAAAAAAAATGTCAATAAACGTATATTTATTGGTTTGCGCAAAAGTTATAGCGTTTACAAACTAGGGTACATTTTCTGAAATTTACACAGCTTTAAATTTATGACTGCCTATCTCATTTCTTGAGGTGCTAAAATGGCAGGGCAGTACAAACCCCCCCAAATGACCCCATTTTGGAAAGTAGACACCCCAAGGAAATTGCTGAGAGGCATGTTGAGCCCATTGAATATTTTTTTTTTTTGTCCCAAGTGATTGAATAATGACAAAAAAAAAAAAAAAAAAAAAAATTACAAAAAGTTGTCACTAAATGATATATTGCTCACACATGCCATGGTTATATGTGGAATTGCACCCCAAAATACATTTTGCTGCTTCTCCTGAGTACGGGGATACCACATGTGTGGGACTTTTTAGGAGCCTGGCCACGTACGGGACCCCGGAAACCAAGCACCGCCTTCAGGATTTCTAAGGGCGCAAATTTTTGATTTCATTCCTCACTACCTATCACAGTTTCGAAGGCCATAAAATGCCAAAATAGCACAAAACCCCCCCAAATGACCCCATTTTAGAAAGTAGACACCCCAAGGAAATTGCTGAGAGGCCTGTTGAGCCCGTTGAATATTTTTTTTTTTTGTCCCAAGTGATTGAATAATGACAAAAAATAAAAATAAAAAATAAATTACAAAAAGTTGTCACTAAATGATATATTGCTCACACATGCCATGGTTATATGTGGAATTGCACCCCAAAATACATTTTGCTGCTTCTCCTGAGTACAGGGATACCACATGTGTGGGACTTTTTAGGAGCCTAGCCGCGTACGGGACCCCGAAAACCAAGCACCGCCTTCAGGATTTCTAGGCACAAATTTTTGATTTCACTCCTCACTACCTATCACAGTTTCTAAGGCCATAAAATGCCAAAATAGCACAAAACCCCCCCAAATGACCCCATTTTGGAAAGTAGACACCCCAAGCTATTTGCTGAGGAGGCATGGTGAGTATTTTACAGCTCTCATTTGTTTTTGAAAATGAAGAAAGAAAATTTTTTTTTTTTTTTTTTTTTTTTTCAATTTTCAAAACTTTGTGACAAAAAGCGAGATCTGCAAAATACTCACAATACTTCTCAGCAAATAGCTTGGGGTGTCTACTTTCCAAAATGGGGTCATTTGGGGGGGTTTTGTGCCATCTGGGCATTCCATGGCCTCCGAAACTGTGATAGGCAGTGAGAAGTAAAATCAAAAATTTACACCCTTAGAAAGCCTGAAGGCGGTGCTTTGTTTTTGGGGTCCCGTACGCGGCTAGGCTCCCAAAAAGTCTCACACATGTGGTATCCCTGTACTCAGGAGAAGCAACAGAATTTATTTTGGGGTGTAATTCCACATATGCCCATGGCATGTTTGAGCAATATATCATTTAGTGACAACTTTGTGCAAAAAAAAAATAAAAAAAAAAAAATTGTCTTTTTTCCGCAACTTGTGTCAACATATAAAATATTCCATGGACTCGACATGCCTCTCAGTATATAGCTTGGGGTGTCTACTTTCCAAAATGGGGTCATTTGGGGGGGTTTTGAACTGTTCTGGCATTTTATACACAACATTAGGAAGCTTACATCCACTCTTCTAACCACTTGCAGACAAAGCCCTTTTTGACACTTTTTGTTTACATGAAAACATATTTTTTTTTTGCAAGAAAATTATGTTGAACCCCCAAACATTATATATATTTTTAAAGCAAAGGCCCTACAGATTAAAATGGTGGGTGTTGCATTTTTTTTTTCTACACAGTATTTGCGCAGCGATTTTTCAAACGCATTTTTTGGGGAAAAAATACACTTTTTTTAATTTTAATGCACTAAAACACACTATATTGCCCAAATGTTTGATGAAATAATAAAGATGATCTTAGGCCGAGTACATAGATACCAAACACGACATGCTTTAAAATTTCGCACAAACGCGCATTGGCGACAAACTACATACATTTTTAAAAGCCTTTAAAAGCCTTTACAGATTACCCCGTTAGATTTACAGAGGAGGTCTACTGCTAAAATGACTGCCCTCGATCTGACCTTCGCGGTGATACCTCACATGCATGGTGCAATTGCTGTTTACATATGACGCCAGACCGACGCTTGCGTTCGCCATTGGGCAAGAGCAGGGCAGGACAGGGGTGCTTTTTTTTTTTTTTTTTTTTTTTTTTTATTATTAATTTTGCTTTTTTATTTTATTTTTAAATTGTTCCTTACATATATTTTTTTTTTTATAATTTTTATTGTTATCTCAGGGAATGTAAATATCCCCTATGATAGCAATAGGTAGTGACAGGTACTCTTTTTTTGAAAAAACTGGGGTCTTCTAGACCCTAGATCTTTCCTCTGCCCTCAAAGCATCTGACCACACCAAGATCGGTGTGATAAAATGCTTTCCCAATTTCCCAATGGCGCTTTTTATATCCGGGGGGGGACATTCCCTCCCACTGCTTGTAAAAGCAGTCCAGAGGCTAATTAGCCGCTGTGATTGCTTTTACATGAAAGCCGGCCGCTGGCTGAAAAGAATGATACCAAGATGATGCCTAAACCCGCAGGCATCAATCTGGTATAACCATTCAAAGTCCAGCAACATACCAGTACGTTGCTGGTCCTTGTTGGACATGTATTGTAATCTTTTTTTTTCATGCAGCCTGTTGGCTGAACGAAAAAAGAGATTGATTGGTGGGTATGCCCACCATTAGAATACCGCCCTTCATCCACCCACTTCTAATGATGGGCATACATGCACCATTTATATATGCCGAAGCATGGGGGCATCCTCCCGCAAAAAAGTTATGCCGCACACACATGGTCAAACGTTTCCACGGGCAAGCCTCCGTCGGAATTTCGACCGTATGTATGCGGCATTAGGAGCAAAATTGCTCCTCCGCCCTGCTGCCCCTGCTGCCCCCATGCTTCGGCATATATGCTTTTTTTTTTTTAACTGTGGTGGTGAAATCACCTCCTACAGCACTGGAGTCGCAGGGATCAGGCCTGTCTCTGCGAACGCTGCAGTTATGTGTGTTGTGTTTTGTAAGTGACAGTGATCGATCGATACTGCACTTGGGTGGCCTGGGCTGGACGGAGGGGCAAAACGCAGGTGCTAGCAGGTATCTGGGCTGATCCCGCTAACACTGCGTTTTTGGGAACCCTAAACCGCTGGTATAGATCTGATCAGATCAGATATTGATCTGTTCAGATACTATACCACTAAGGGGGGTGTATGCTTTACGCGTGGGTGTTAGCGTTACTGGCACTAACCTGACGCTGCCTGGGGTGTGACGCAGACCCTCTCTGACGCTAAAACCTAATTGATATCACCCACCGGGCGATCAGGGGGTTAAACCTTTATTGGGTTATATACGGCGGGTGCCCTGACACTATAAAAAGCAAACTAACTAACCAGCGTCACCCATAACACTTATATGGTGATCACTGGTGAAAGGGTTAACTAGGGGCAATTAGGGGGTTAAAACCTTTATTAGATCATATTTGGGGGTACCTGACGCTATAAAAACCTGCGGCGAACCTAAAAAAAATGACTGGCTACCGATTGGCATCACCGACACGAAGACAGCGATCAGAAAAACGATCGCTTAGTGACAGTGGTGATAGGGGGTGAAAGGGTTACCTGGGGGGCGATCAAGGGGGTTAAACCTTTATTAGATAATATATTGGGGTACCCGACGCTATAAAAACCTGCGGCGAACCTAAAAAAAATTACTGGCTACCGATCGCCATCACTGATGCTAAGACAGCCATCAGAAAAATGATCGCATAGCGACAGCGGTGATAGGGGGTGAAAGGGTTACCTGGGGGGCGATCAAGGGGGTTAAACCTTTATTAGATAATATATTGGGGTACCTGACGCTATAAAAACCTGCGGCGAACCTAAAAAAAATTACTGGCTACCGATCGCCATCACTGATGCTAAGACAGCATCAGAAAAACGATCGATTAGCGACAGCGGTGATAGGGGGTGAAAGGGTTACCTGGGGGGCGATCAAGGGGGTTAAACCTTTATTAGATAATATATTGGGGTACCCGACGCTATAAAAACCTGCGGCGAACCTAAAAAAAATTACTGGCTACCGATCGCCATCACTGATGCTAAGACAGCCATCAGAAAAATGATCGCATAGCGACAGCGGTGATAGGGGGTGAAAGGGTTACCTGGGGGGCGATCAAGGGGGTTTAACCTTTATTAGATAATATATTGGGGTACCTGACGCTATAAAAACCTGCGGCGAACCTAAAAAAAATGACTGGCTACCGATCACCATCACTGATGCTAAGACAGCATCAGAAAAACGATCGATTAGCGACAGCGGTGATAGGGGGTGAAAGGGTTACCTGGGGGGCGATCAAGGGGGTTGAACCTTTATTAGATAATATATTGGGGTACCCGACGCTATAAAAACCTGCGGCGAACCTAAAAAAAATTACTGGCTACCGATCGCCATCACTGATGCTAAGACAGCCATCAGAAAAATGATCGCATAGCGACAGCGGTGATAGGGGGTGAAAGGGTTATCTGGGGGGTGATCAGGGGGTTAAACCTTTATTAGGGGGGGTTAGGGGGCTACACTGGACCTAAAACTAAACTTTAGTGACACTTTCACAGTCACAAATGTCACTGATTGCAGTGATCACTAAATAAATGGTCACTGCAATCAGTGACACTGTGACTGGGGGCTGATCTGGGGGGTGATCTGGGGGGGTCTGGGGGTCCTGGGGGGGGCGATTAGTGTTCCTATGTGTCCTGGTGTCAGTGTAGTGTTGTGCTCACTGACCTGATGTCTTCTCTTGTACGGCGCTCGGTATATGTGAGCGCCGCACAGGAGATGACATCACTTCCTCCTGCCTCCTCTGTCTGAAACAGACAGAGGAGGCATTTCCATTCGCCGGGAGCGATCGCGAGGGGGGGGCCGGAATCGAAAGGCCGCCCCCTCATCTGGGATCGCTCCCGGTGAAGTAACGACCGCTCACGGCACAGAAGGGGGGTCCGGATGGACCCCCCAACTGTACAAAGGCAGTCACGTAGATCTACGTGATTCTGCCTGTCCGTGCCATTCTGCCGACGTAAATCGGCGGTGGGCGGTCGTTAAGTGGTTAAAGAGGGTCAAAATGGGCCATTGACATGCATCACAATTCAACTTAGGAATGAGTCTTTGAAAAGTTAAACTAAATAATTTGGCCACTTTATCCTTCCAAATAATTCACTTCCTGTCACATAGCCACACAGGAAGTGAGGGAAAATCCCTAACAATGTCTTTCCTTGGGGACACACAGGTCAGTCTAAATACTTTCCCCATTATGCACATTGCACTCGAGCATATTGCGGGGTACAGCACAAATTATTATTAGGTAGTTTGGACTGTGGGGTTTATTTACTAAAGGCAAATCTACTTTGCACTACAAGTGCACTTGCTGTATATCTGAGGGGGACATGCAAGCCAAAAAAAAACTCTTTGCTTTTACATGATTGTAACATCCAATCACCAGTACTTTCCCCTTCAGATTTTCAGCAGCTACACTTTTACTGCAGAGTGGATTTGTCTTTACTAAACCCCAAACTACCCAATGATTTGGGGTGTACACAACAAAGTGCTAGAGTGCAATTTGCTTAATGGGGACACTAGTTAGATTGATCTGTGTGTACCCAAGAAAAGCCATTGGTAGGGTTTTACCTTCACTTCCTGTTTAGCTGTGTGACAGGAAGTGAAGCCAATGTTAAGAAAAGGAGACAAAGGCCAAACTACAAAAAAAAATCTAAAAAAAAAAAAACACACGCAGGGGTTCTAACACTTTGTTTCCCTCAAAATGCCCACAATTAGAATTGTATGGTCTTGAGCTATTTTTAAGTGCAGTGCTCTAAATCAGTGCTTCTCAAGTACCCCCAACAGGCCATGTTTGCAGGTTTTCCTTAATCTTGCACATGTGCTTTAAATCACAGTCAATGGTTTTGATTTTTGGACAGCAATTCTCGATAAGATAAAATCACAAAACATGTCCTGTTGGGGGTACTTTAGGACTGAGGCTGAAAACCACTGCAGTAAAAAAGGAAAATTGAATACTTACCGCTCTGTATTTTTCATTTCCTGGTGACGCCCCATGGCAGCACACAACACAATACAATCCATGCATATGCTAGCATGAAGGCACCAGATTAGACAAATCACACCTGCTGTCACATTTGTTGCAAAGAAAACACAAAACAAACATCAAAACTTCCCATCTAATTTTATTGTTCAACAAAACAAAAGGGAAGGCAAAATAAAAAACATGGTCAATTTGAAACAGTTACAGACTCAACATCTTGAGCAATTTTTGACCAAAAAAAATGCAGCAGACAATTAAATCAAAGTGAACAAACAACACACATTAACAACATCATAATTATTTCAGGGGAACATTTCCCCCACACCAAAAATATACAATCCACAAAAGTTAACCAATCATTTGTTTTGCAAAGACATAACAAATAAAATACATGTGTTACAAACTTCATAAGGACACCAACATGTACATTTTACCCCCCCCCCCCCACTTGCCTCTTCTCAAGGCAAGCGACCGAATGCTCTGTGAGCTTTATATAACATATGTTTGTGTGCTAATGAGGCAATTGAAAACACATGCACAGTCCATGAAACACCCAGAATGCAAGTTCTCCCAATGTAGAGACTGAAATTCAAAGTGGCTACACCTGTTAAGGATGTCCTTCAATTTCTAACCCATAAAAACACTCTCTGAGTGAGCATGCCCAGAAATATCCAGGCGCTGTTCACACACAAAAAGCACGGCAAAAAAATAAATAACTGGCTGGGCATGTGCAGAACAACACCAATGCAGCTAGCAAAACCCCCCCCTCCCCCCGTCCAAAATTAAGCACATCATCCAGCATGCTACAAAATTAGAGATGGGACAATCACCCCTCCCCCCCACCAACAAATCCCATTGCAGTCTATGGGAACTGACTTGTTAATTTTGCTAGTCCCCACTTGGCTGGCTTATCTTCTAGTTATTGGCCTTAAAATGGGGGCCCAGGTCCCACCCTAAGGGACATATATCAATGTCACCAATTTGTAAAACACCAAAAACAAAAGGAGAAGTGCCTTTAAATATGCCAAATTGCTTAAGGGCTATTTCACACCACATGCAGTGCATTGCGTTTTTTATGCATCCAAAATGCATGGAAAGTTGGTTATATGGTTCTAAATGGCAGTGTTTGTTCCAGTGCGTTCCAGTTCCACCAAAAAAGTAGAACATGCTGCATTTTACCTGCACTGGACTGTACTGGAACGCATCATAAACGTACTAGAACGCACAGGAACACACCTAAATGCACCAAAAACGCACTGGAACACACTTGTCCTTATCTATGGTTAATAAAAAAGAGGGGTGAAAAAAAAGCACTGGACTGCATCAAAAACTTACCAAAAATGCACTGGAACGCATGAAAAACGTGCATACAGAAAAGCACCTGGAACGCTTCCGGATTGCGTTTCTATGGTGTGAACTGGCCCTAGTTCACACTATAGAAACGCAGTCTGGGTGCGTTCCAGGTGCTTTTCTGCATGCACGTTTTTGACACATTCCAGTGCATTTTTGAGGCGTTTTTGATGCAGTCCAGTGTTTTTTTCCCCCTCTTTTCACTTAAGACAAGTGTGTTGCAGTGCGTCTTTGGTGCATTTAGGTGCGTTGCGGTGCATTCCAGTGCATTTTTGGTACGTTCCGTTGCGTTTTTGATGTGTTTTACTGGGGTCCAGTACAGTTTTTTGTACCTAAAAAATGCAGCATGACCAATTATTTTTTGGCTTTCTGAAATGCACTGGAACGGACTGCAGTGGTGTGAACTATGCCATTGGCATTAATGTGATCAACTTTCTTTGTGTTTTTCAGGCATCAAAAAAACACACTGCACTGCATCCGGTGTGAACTGGCCCTAAATATCATCCCCGGGGGGTGTCTATAGTATGCCTGTAAAGTAGCACATGTTTTCCATGTTTATAACAGTTGGAGAACAAAATGACATTTCTAAAGTAAAATAATAGTCATTTAAAAGTCCTTGCAGCTGTAATGAATTGCTGGTTCCCGTCAATACAGATAAAAGTCATTGAAAGTCTTTGCTAACCAAAAAAAATGCGTGGGGGTTCCCCCAAATTCCATAACCAGGCCCTTCAGGTCTGGAATGGATATTAAGGGGAACCCCGCTGCAAATTTTAAAAAAAAATGATGTGGGGTTCCCCCCAAATATCCATACCAGGCCCTTCAGATCTGGCAGGGGTTTTAAGGGGAACTCCACCCCAAATTTAAAAAAAAAATGGCGTGGAGTCCCCCTAAAAATCCACACCAGACCCTTATCCGAGCACATAACCTGGCCGGCCACAGGGGAAAAGGGGGGACGAGAGCGGCCCCCCTCCCTCCTGAACCATACCAGGCCACATGCCCTCAACATGGGGAGGATGTCCCCATGTTGATGGGGACAAGGGTTTCATCCCCACAACCCTTGCCCGGTGGTTGTGGGGGTCTGCGGGCGGGGGGCTTATCGGAATCTGGAAGACCCCTTTAACAAAGGGGACCCCCAGATCCCGCCCCCCCCTGTGTGAAATGGTAATGGGGTACAAATGTACCCCTACCATTTCACAAGGAAAGTGTCAAAAGTGTAAAAAATGACAAGAGCCGGTTTTTGACAATTCCTTTATTAATGTCTTCTCTTTTCTTCCATCTTCTTCCTTCTTCTTCCATCTTCTTCTTCCATCTTCTTCTTTTCTCCATTCGGGGGTTTCTTCCTCCATCTTCATCTTCCTCTTCATCTTTATCACATGGATTTCACGGGGACTTTCCCCGTGGTGACAGAGGGGGGCGGAGCTACCGGGTGTAAGCGGACCAAGTGGAGAACTGAAGCTTCGCACAGCGGGAACCTCCAATTCAAACGGAGCGGCCGGAGAAGAAAGAAGAAGGGAAGACGCCGGGGCAAGATGCGGGCGAGAAGACCGAAGGAAGAAGGAAGATAAAGATGAAGAGGAAGATGAAGATGGAGGAAGAAACCCGAATGGAGAAAAGAAGAAGATGGAAGAAGAAGATGGAAGAAGAAGATGGAAGAAGAAGATGGAAGAAAGGAGAAGACATTAATAAAGGAATTGTCAAAAACCGGCTCTTGTCATTTTTTACATTTTTTACACTTTCCTTGTGAAATGGTAGGGGTACATTTGTACCCCATTACCATTTCACATAGGGGGGGGGCGGGATCTGGGGGTCCCCTTTGTTAGGGGTCTTCCAGATTCCGATAAGCCCCCCGCCCACAGACCCCCACAACCACCGGGCAAGGGTTGTGGGGATGAGGCCCTTGTCCCCATCAACATGGGGACATCCTCCCCATGTTGAGGGCATGTGGCCTGGTACGGTTCAGGAGGGAGGGGGGCCGCTCTCGTCCCCCCCTTTTCCCCTGCGGCCGGCCAGATTATGTGCTCGGATAAGGGTCTGGTATGGATTTTTGGGGGAACTCCACGCCATTTTTTTATAAAATTTGGGGTGTAGTTCCCCTTAAAATCCATGCCAGGTCTGAAGGGCCTGGTTTGGATATTTGGGGGGAACCCGCACGTCATTTTTTTTTTTAATTTGCAGCGGGGTTCCCCTTAATATCCATTCCAGACCTGAAGGGCCTGGTTATGGAATTTGGGGGAACCCCCACGCTTTTTTTTTTTGGTTAGCAAACACTTTCAATGACTTTTCTCTATATTGCCGGGAGCCGACAATTCATTACAGCCGCGGCTGCTTTTAAATGCCTTTTTTTTCCTTTAAAAATGTCATTTTGCTGGCGCACTGGCAAGTTCAGAGCTGCGCCGGTTCAACTTATGCAAATTGAGTTACGTGACTTGACATTTACTAAGATTTTGCCGGCGCAGTGAACCGGCGCATTTGAACCATTGAAATTCCCGCGCTGAGCTCAAAAAAACCTCCCGCAGCTCGAATCGTACTTGCCGGCGCAGCGGGCTGGTTTTGAAAAAGGCATATTAGTTATTTGGGCAGGTGTCCCTACACTTCCTCACATCACCCCATGTCACCCTCATTATATTCTCACTTCCAGCTTTATATTTAGATTTTAACATGCCCTGCGCCAGGTCCATAGTAGCGCACTGAGCGCCTCCTCCCGGGCGCAGAGAACACTATAGTAAATGGGAAATAGGGCTGCGCTACAGGCGCTAATGTTTTGTAAATACCAAAACAGCCATTGCGCACGCAGATGCGCCAATACTCATGGCGCAAACGTTTGGTAAATCAGCCCCAATGTGTATAAAATCAATAAATAGCGATAAAAGGAGTAATCATCATACAGTATAAGCTGCAATGCTACGGAAATGCTGAAGTGGACTACAATGCCAATGAAGTGTCCGAAAACAGTGAAAAAATTATGATGGTGAAAGTGCACTTGGAAGATAAAATGATCCTAAAATAATTATAATAATAAGCGTGTAGCACTTGCTCATCTGGTACACTTAAAAGGTACAATAAATATTGCGTAAACAAGTGTTGAGAATAATGTCCATAAGTGGGAACACGAGGCACCAGAAGTGACGTTGGTCGAGCTCGCTACTCGTTTTTTTTATGCCTGTCTGATACTTCTTATTGTGAGTACCTTGTTTTTACTATTGTCAAATACCCAATAAATGTTTGGAAATACTACACTATCATGCATCCCTCTTTCCCCATGCCCAACTGTGAGGCTTACTTGATGCAGACACATCAGGGACACAAAAGGGGACTCTGATTCCAGATAGGAGACACATACCAGTGGAGCCGGAGATGCCAGACTGGGGACCTACCAGGAGATAGAAAGGTATACCCACATGCTGTTTGTTACCTTACAGCGGTAAGGTAAGGAGACATCCACACATTACGTTGCACGGATCCATAGCAACCACCTACTAGTAGCACCAGGGCCGCCATCAGGGGGGTACAGGCAGCACACCTGTAAGGGGCCCGGATGGCAACCCCCCTTTTTTTTTTGTTCGTCAGCACCCCCCCGCTTCTCAACTTGCTACACCCCCCCCAGCTTCTCAATAATTCAATAATTCGCGACGGCCCCCCCCCCCCCAGGTTCTCTGCCTGAAGCTGTGTAAGGGGCCCCAAAATTCCTGATGGAACACCAGAGAGTGACTACCAGCACTTGCACTTTGATCACTGTTACCACACAGTCACCTATTCAGCCTGCACCTTATGGACATTATTCTCAACACTTGTTTACGCATTATTTATTGTACCTTTTAAGTGTACCAGATGAGCAAGTGCTACAAGCTTATTATTATAATTGTTTTATGATCATTTTATCTTTATCTTCCAAATGCACTTTCACTATCATAATTATAATTTTTTCACTGTTTTTGGACACTTCATTGGCATTGTAGTCCACTTCAGCATTTCCGTAGCATTGCAGCTTATCCTGTATGTTGATTACTTCTTTTGTCGCTATTTATTGATTTTATACACATTGCCTCTTGTTAAGTGTACCTGTGAAAAGCACTTTTGCACTTTATCTCACATTTGATGTACAGCGCAGCACTACCTCTACGTTTTAAGGTAAATCAAAGAAGTAACAAAAATGTTTCTTTAACAAATGAAATTCTAATTGTGCTTCTGATTTTCATTCAGGTTTCATACATGAAATTTGTTAAGTCCACGATGGTTCTATCGAATGCTCTGATACAAATGTTTGAACATAATTCTACAGGTGTATGGCAAGCTGAAGGCTTTTTAGTAGTTTTACTGTACATATGAATGTAGTAAAGTCATTTGAATGTAATTAAAATAATGATAATATTTGAATGTTATTTGTTTCCCAATGTGCTCAATAACTAAGGCGCCCATTGACACAAAATTATGGTAACCTAATCGAATAGGGATTCAGTTCTATGTCTATGAATGTCCACTAAGGTGGCTTGCCTCCTCTTGTACAGCAAGAAGAGTTAGGCAACCCATAGATGATCACTGATCAGCTAAAGCCGGTGGCACAGATTGATCAGAAAGAACCCAATAGGATAGTTGTACAGAAGTCGATCAGTAGATCAACTTCTGTATAACCAGCCTGCCCATACATGGATCGAAATTTAGCCTGTCCCTGCTGAACAAGCGGAATTCGATCCATGTATGGCCAACTTTAATCGGGCAGGTTAGTAAAACTATTCCTATTGTTATTGTTCCTTGTTGATAAGTCGTTTCATCTCATCCTCTGCAAGGCACCTATTACCTTAGCCAAGACTACATGTATATACAGTTCCTTGCAGCACTCTTTTGAGAGCTTGGAAGTTTGTACCGTTAGAAAAGAGGTCATTCTAATAAAAGAAACTGTAACAGTGCTACCATGTCCTGTAATCAAGAGAAAGCCTAGTGTCCAGCGTGGGACACACTGTCCAAATCATCCAGACCAATAGGATAGTGGCAGTGCTCATATCTCAATAAGACTGGGAAGAGTAGACTTGCTACCCACCAAGCATTCAACATGTTCTTTTTACAAGGGGCTTCTGGTTGCGTTTGATGATCTCTAGAGACAGTTTGGATTTTATTTTTATTTCTTGATAATAAACATGGTTTCGTGTTCATTAGCCTATTTGTGGGCCCTTTACATGTACTGACCCAGTGAACCATAAACAAGCATTATGGAGAAGAGAAGTTATAGAATACATTTTGGTTTGTTTTCCCAGGTATATTTAATTAAGTTATTAGATACAATTTTCACAGCTTTCGACTTACCGTATATACTCGAGTATAAGCCGAGTTTTTCAGCACTTTTTTTGTGCTGAAAATGCCCCCTCGGCTTATACTCGAGTCTGTTTCCGACTTCAACTTTGTGTGCCTGATTCCGGCCATTCGTAGGTCCCCTGGACCCCAACCTTGGCACACATGTAGCCCAACTATTCCTCTACAAGTGTGCAAAGTTTGGTGTCTGGGGGACCTATGGACGGGGAGCACCAATTTTTCAAAGCCGGGCACCCCTTTCCATAGACTCCAATGTTAAACGGTCATTTCTCCAGTGATTTTTGGGACCTGGTACCGGCCGGCCCTAGGTCCTCTGGACCCCAAACTTGGCACACCTGTAGCCCAACTGTTCCTCTACAAGTGTGCAAAGTTTGGTGTCTAGGGGACCTACGGCCGGGGAGCACCGATTTTTCAAACCCGGGCACCCCTTCCATAGACTCCCATGTTAAACGTCAGTCTAGTCCCAGTGAGGCATGGACACAGTGACAGTAAGGCATGGGCACAGTGAGGCATGGACACAGTGACAGTGAGGCATGGGCACAGTGAGGCATGGACACAGTGAGGCATGCACATGGACACAGTGAGGCAAAGTGAGGCAGAGTGAGGCATGCAGATGGACACCCTAGGCTTATACTCGAGTCAATAAGTTTTCCCATTTTTTGTGGTAAAATTAGGTGCCTCGGCTTATATTCGAGTCAGCTTATACTCGAGTATATACGGTACCTCTAGTGGCATTAAATTTAAAAAAAAATCACAATTCTTAGAGAAAGTTGTATGAAAACCTTCACAAATAGACTATCGAAGTGTTTTTCTCAACCATACATTTTATTTTACATCCATAGCCATTGTGGCCTGAATGACAAAAAGAAGCATCTTTCAATTAAATTTGATATAGAGACAAAGCTACATCCCCCCCCCCCCCCTAAAAAAAAACAAAGGTTAAACCTCAGGTGGCCCAGTCTTCATGCACATGAATCTAAACATGAAAAGGAGAATACACACAATACAAAGGAAAGAATCTCAGCTGCAGAAATAAGCAACAGAGATAATTTCCCTTGGCTTATTATCTTATCTGGCAAAGTCCCTTGTTAATGCATCTGGCCCTGTATCATATCCTGCACATGGTAGGTTATCACTTGGCCTGTAAAAAAGAAACGCATAACATTTTCCCAGACCTGTTCACATATCACTTCAAAGAGAACTGCAGTGGCACAGGTTTGCAAGGGCCATTTGTGCCACCCAATCTGGTCAAAATGATATGCTCTGCCAAAAGTCATCCTCTGACTATGGTTATCCTAAAGTGTGCTCAGTCAAGAACCAGTCAAGTAGGCTTTTATGTTGCTGCTTTAGGCACTCACATTTGCACCTGGGTGTAAAGCAAATTGCCAAGGGCAGCTTTCAAGCTGGGTTGAAGCAAAATAGAGAATAAAGGGAGATGGCACTTGTATCAGTTGCAAGGTTGTGCCAGGGCACTGGACCAAAATAGGAATTGAAGAAGGCCAAGGTCATGACTTAAGTAGTCATCAGGCTTCACAGTCTACAAATATACATGCATCAAAGCCAACAAGGACACTTTTCCTATGGCACTGACACAATTTACAGAGAAGAATTTGGCTAGCTGTTTGAGGTCAGAGGTCTGCTTATGTGTGCTTATGAAGCAGCAACTCATTCAAAAGCAGACCTTCCCCCCTTTTATGAAAATTCACATCATCATGCATCTCTGCAAACTGATGTGAAATCACCTAACAAAGTTTGTTTAAGTTTTTCGATTTACTTAACTTTTTGCATCCACTTTCTGGTTTTCCTGAAGACATTGATGACGTATGCCCTAGCTGCACAGACGCCTCCTGGGAAGGCAAAGTCATCAGTCCCTTCAGGGAGATCTCCTACCTAATCTATGAAATTTTGAAAGATCTCCCAATATTGTTGTACTACGCATGCATGAGATGGCATGCACCATTTTTCAGACGACATTGCACAAATTTTTTTGTTAAAAAAATTAATAAATTACACCCCAAGATCTTGCAAAATCTCAGGGGATGGGTTGTTTTAAAAAGATGAATCCCTTCTCTAACTGGCCATCAGTTTAAAGGGCCCCTACTCCAAATAATTTCCAATGTAAGTAAGGTGGCTCTCAGTGGTGGCTGGTGCTTAATAATTTGGGGTGGGGGCCGCAAACTAAGACCACCCCCCCTTGATGGGAGACGTGTGGGCGGACCTCCCTGCAGGAGATGGAAATGAAGATGGGGAACTTCAGGAACACCCCATGGGAGAAAGACGGACGGGAAGACGGAAGGCCTCCTTGCCTTAGGAGGCAGATGTCCTGCCCAGGATCAACTTCCCTCCTCCTCCCTCTCCTGTCCAGGGGAGTGCTGGATGTGGCTGAGCCACTGCAGATGAGCCATCCCTGGAGACAGTGGCGGCTGGTGGGTTGGTCGGTCGGGCTTCCCATGCGTCTCCTCCGGCTGTGTGTTTCCTCCCTCCTCCTCCTGGGCCAATAGGATAGCTTCTCCTTTGGGCCAATCAGGAAACGGGTCTCAGGAACCGCTTCTTGACTGGCCGGGAGGAGAATCAGTGTGAGAATAGTGAATATTCATTCACACAACTGGGTGGGCTTAGGGCGCAGTGCCCACTTTTTTTTTAAGCCTACTGACCACTAATCTACAGGGTCCCTTCAATCACTGACCATAGTGTAAAGCCCCATACACACTATAGGATTTTCTGATGATTTTTGTCTTCAGATTAACCAAAACCATGTAGTGCAAGGACCTGCCTGATTACATACAAATTGAAACTCTTAAGGTTTGTCCTCATATTATATGGTTTTGGTAAATCTGAAGACAATCCTATAGTGTGTATGGGGCTTAAAGGGGCCCATCTTCTAATGACTACCAATGTAAGGTGGTTCTCCTTATCTCAACAGCGTTCCTACTCCAAATGATTACCAGTGAGTGAAGTACAGTCTATCTTCCACCACCCACAGGATCCCATCTCTCACTACCCATCAGTGTAAATGGCCTCTCCTCCAAATGATCACCAATGTAAAGTGGTAAACTGGTCCTCTTTCCACTTAACCGTTGATCTACAGTGCCCCTTCTGTCAATGGACATGATGTGAACCAGCTCTAGAAGAGTTTGGAGCAGGAAGCTGTGATGGCCGAGTGGTTAAGGCGTTGGACTTGAAATCCAATAGGGTTTCCCTGCGCAGGTTCAAATCCTGCTCACAGCGTGAGACTTTGAAAAACACCTGATTCCTAACTTCTCCTCACAGGTCATCAGTGTAAAGGGCCCCTACTCCAAAGTATTTCCAATGTAAGGATGTCCTTCTTCCACTTTACCACTAATCTAACCAACAGGATCCCATCAAAGGTCCTCTATTCTGAATGATCACCAATGTAAGGAGGTCTTCCTTCCACTATATAAAGAACATGGATAAAAATCTAAAGTGTATCTTCAAAGAGAAACAACTGGTGAGAGAAAAAAAATCAAATTCAACAATTAGATAAAATTGCACATTCGTTTAAAATTTGACAACGTTGTCAAGATACAGGTAGCTACCACATTCATTCAACCTTCACACACTCATCCTAAACAACTAGATAGAAATAGACTTATATGATAAAGTTGATATCTGTTATGTTGAAAGAGTGATCGCTCAAATGAATAGGTATATTATGCGACACAGTCCATCTTAAGTCTTCAGTGTAGGATAGAGAAGTGTTATCCAATAATGGACATTTGATCAATCTGAGGTTAGGTTGTTCCTCAGAGCAATGTCCCTGTGCTGAGGCAATGAATCCTCCTAATGTGTATCGAGCGCTGTAGTAATTGCAGCTAGTGCAATTTCCTACTCCCGTTGAGAGACAAACATAGTCCTTGGCATTTACCGCAATCAGTGGTATATGTCTGGATAGTGTTTGTGGTGGTAGAGAAATCAAGTTCCAATAAAAAACAAGAAAAAAATAAAAGCTCACCACTCTGCAGACATCCGATCTGTCATGCCGGGAAGAAAACGATGTCCTCGCTGAATGATAAAGGGAGAAGGGGGGGGAGGAAAGCCGTCTCACTCCCAGACTTGCACTGCTGGTGTATCATGCGGTGATTGCCGCTCTCATCAAATGATCGCCACTAAGCCGCAATTAGCATCCAGGGATATCAAAGTGGAGGAATGTCCGTGGTAGTCAAGCTGTATCCCCACTACACAGGGTGTGGTGGCGTCATGCTGACATGTTTCACTCAGATCCTGAGTTTCTTCAGAGCCGGTCTTCCTTCCACTGACCACTAATCTACAGGGTGCCTCACCTTACTGGCAAAAGTGGTCCTTCAACTGACCACTACTCTACAGGGTCCCTTCACTTATTGGCCATAGTGTAAAGAGGCCCATCTTTCAACGACCATCTATGTAAGGTGGTCCTTCTTTCACTGACCACTAATCTACAGGATCCATTCTCTTACTGACCATCAGCGTAAAGGGCCCCTACTCCTAAAGTTTTCTAATGTAAGGTGGTCCTCCTTCCACTTGACTACTTTTATACAGGGCCCCTACTCCAAATAATTACCAGTGAGTGAAGTACAGTCTATCTTCCACTAACCCACAGGTTCCCATCTCTCACTGCCCATCAGTGTAAATGGCCTCTCCTCTGAATGATCACCAATGTAAAGTGGTCCTCTTTTCAGTTGACCATTAGTCTACAGTGCCCCTTCTGTCAATGGACATGATGTAAACAAGCTCTAGAAGCTTTTTGAGCAAGCAGCTGTGATGGCCGAGTGGTTAAGGCGTTGGATTCGAAATCCAATAGGGTTTCCCTGCGCAGGTTCAAATCCTGCTCACAGCGTGAGAGTTTTGAAAACACTTCTGGCCATCAGTGTAAAGGGCTCCTACTCCAAAGTATTTCCAATGTTACTTTACCACTAATCTACAGGGTCCCTTCTCTCAACAGTGCTTCTACTCCAAATGATTACCAATGAGTCAAGTACAGTTCTTCTTCCACTAGGATGACAGGATCTCGTCAGTGCAAAGGGCCTCTATTCCAAATGATCACCAATGTTCCACTGACCACTAATCTACAGGATGCCCCACCTCACTGGAAAAAGTGGTCCTTCTACTGACCACAACTCGGCAGGGTCCCATCACTCACTGACCATAGTGCAAAGAGGCCCATCTTTCACTGACCACTAATCTACAGGATCCCTTCTCTCACTGACCATCAGTGTAAAGGGCCCCTACTCCTAAAGATTTCCAATGTAAGGTGGTCCTCCTTCCACTTGACTACTTTTATACAGGGCCCCTACTCCAAATGATTACAAGTGAGTAAAGTATAGTCCTTCCACTAACCCACAGGATCCCATATCTCCCTGGCCATCAGTGTAAATGGCTTCTCCTTCAAATGATCTCCAATATAAAGTGGTCCTCCTTCCACTTGACCACTAATCTACAGTGTTTCTTCTCTCAGTGGGCATGATGTGAACCAGGATAAGCTGCTGAGAGCATTAAAGCGTTAGACCAGGTGGTCCTCCTTCCACTTGACTACTAATCTACAGGATCCCTTCTCTCAACAGGGCTCCTACCCCAAATAATTATCAGTGAGTGAAGTACAGTCTATCTTCCACTAACCCACATGATCTCATCTCTCCCTGGCCATCAGTGTAAATGGCTTCTCCTTCAAATGATCTCCAATATAAAGTGGTCCTCCTTCCACTTGACCACTAATCTACAGTGTTTCTTCTCTCAGTGGGCATGATGTGAACCAGGATAAGCTGCTGAGAGCGTTAAAGCATTAGGCTTGCAATTCAAAAAGATTTCCTGTACAGGTTCAAATCCTGCTCACAGCGTGAGATTTTGAAAACACTGATCACTAACCCCTTCTCTCACTGGCCATCCAGGCTGCAATTGATGGGCACAGTGAGGCTGCATTTGATGGGTACAGTGAGGCTGCAATTGATGGGCACAGTGAGGCTGCATTTGATGGGCACAGTGAGGCTGCATTTGATGGGCACAGTGAGACTGCATTTGATGTGCACAGTGAGGCTGCATTTGATTGGCACAGTGAGACTGCATTTTATGTGCACAGTGAGGCTGCAATTGATGGGCACAGTGAGGCTGCAATTGATGGGCACAGTAAGCCTGCATTAGATTCGCACAGTGAGCCTGCATTTGATGGGCACAGTGAGGCTGCATTTGATGGGCACAGTGAGCCTGCATTTGATGGGCACAGTGAGGCTGAAATTGATGGGCACAGTGAGACTGCAATTGATGGTCACAGTGAGGCTGCATTTGATGGGCACAGTGAGGCTGCAATTGATGGGCACAGTGAGGCTGCATTTGAGGTTTACTGATTTAAAAAAATTCACTAATTCATAGTAAATTTTATTGTTTTCTTGTAACAGTTGACTTTAACATTTTCAATATTTTATCTAGCTGTAATGATACATAATCACCTGATAAATGGCTATTTACAGCCCATTACTAACAATTACATTTTTCAGTTTGTTTACGCCCCCTCAAAAATTTTGACCAGCCAACACTGCTCCTAGTGACATACTGTATTACATTTTCGGTTTTGTGTTTATTACTTCTTTAACATTTAAAAATATATCTGTTGACAGGTCCACTTTACCATGCTTCATGTTTTACCTCCAGTTGATCCAATATTGCATTTGAATATTCACACATCACATTGATGGCTGTTTATTTACGTATCTATTGATGTAAAGTATCATCATTTTTGATAATATTATTGTACAAAACAATAGGAAAAAATCAAACAATCTGTATTTTGCTATGTTTCTGCACACAGCATATAAGTGGACGTGGAAAGAAATTTAGGAATTTGCAAACATTCACTTCACTGACCAAATATCGCTGGAGTCATTCCATGGGCAACACTTGCTTTGTTTTAGAGCAGGAAGAAAGATTAAAAAAATGTCTGTGTGCAAAAGCCCTTAATCTCTGCCATGCCATAGGAATGCTAGCAAACACATGTTCCTGGGTATATGCAGAACATCTAACTGACCTAGTTATAAAGCCTGGATATAGTTTGCTCCTTTTTACCAGTTTCCCCCATTTGCATCTCAGGTAATTCTAATTATTATAAGACTTGTACAAGGGTTCCATATTTATAAAACTGTGAAACATAATATCAGGTAAAAAAGTCCACAATTTTATTGGGGTGCAGTGCAGTGGTCTGCAGTTTTGATGGAGTGATAAGGTTCCCATATCTGCCAATTGTAAGTTTATTGGGGTGTTTCACACAGGGACAGCCAAGAAAACTGTACAACATAAAATCATGTGATAAGAAGCTGGAGCCCTACCTGATTCCTCTAGCTGGTTGTACTGTGAAATAATTAATTCTCAAAGATTACAACACTCTAAAGGCAGGTTTCAGTTGGCTTCTAACAGCATAGTATGCCAAGATTCTGGTACAATATAAAGTAATAGAAAAAGAGATTTCAGTGTCTATGTTTTGGATTTTGAAGGTCAATTTCTCCACAATGCTTATAGCGACAGAGATGAATGAGGGTTTTTTTAAAGCGGAGTTCCGCCAATTTATTTTTATTTTTTTAAAGTCAGCAGCTACAAATACTGCAGCTGATGACTTTTAAAATAAGGACACTTACCTGTCCAGGGCGCCCGCAATGTCAGCACCCGAAGCCGATCTGTCCCTCGGCACTTGGGTGGAGGCGCCGCCATCCTCAGTAAGGGAATCAGGAAGTGAAGCCTTGCGGCTTCATAGCCTGGTTCCGTACTGCGCATGCGCGGCTGAGTTAGACTCTCTGTCGGATACTGGAGATGATTACTTGTTTGAGTCCATGTCCCAGGAGTTGTTGTGGGACAACGTGGAAGATGTTACCTCAGCACGTAGCTGTTCGGAGTGAACAGCTATGGACTCCGGGGGAAAATACACCCAGGGTGGAAACCCCGGACATTGATAAAGGGACTTTGCCTGTTAAGGAGATGTTGCCTAAACCTGCTAAGTCCATGGTGGGGAAGTCACCAGATTCATGTGTGTTGCCCCGGAGGGGAAGCTCCCGATCGTTGCCCAGACTCGCCCGTGTCCCAAGAGTGCTTATAAAAAGGGTAGCCACGGAGTATGGCCTGGAATTCCCCTACGTCCCAAAGGATATAATTCAGGGGATTGAGGCAAACAGAGAGCAGTGGTACGGTGAGGCCATTTGGGGCTATTTGTCCATGACAAAGCCATTTAGAAACTTGGACTACTCCTTCATTATGGTTGAACGGTTTAAAGGATGTTGGCTGCACTGGAGATACGGCCGACACATCCACACTGATCGGGTGACTATTTGCAGACCAGGAAAAGATGACATTGTATATTTTATTACTACCCTGGACAAGCAAGGAAAACCACTGACTCTGCCGGATCCCAGGTTTTACCTGTGATCATTCAAAGTGACCATTTGTCTTCATTTCTATTTTTTTTCTTTTCATCAAGAAAGAAAATTTTCAACTGAGAGGAGGATTTTTGTTCACCTCCTCATCTTTTGCTGTGCTAACTGGACTCTGGGGAAATTAGTCAGTTAGGATTAGGGTTGCTGAAGACTTCGGGATCAAGATGTCCATCTGCTTCAGCCCATATATTCAAAAGACTCTTGTGTGTTACTTCTGACACTAGGTGGCAGTGGTCAGTAGAGTAGGGAAAGACTTTTCAAGTTGATTACACATCTTTAAAAGTAGAAGGCAAGTTCCACCTCCTAGGAGATGCAGCTTTGCCTCTTGTACAGTGCCTTTATATTGTCATGTTATTTGGCTGTGGAAAAGGTGCACTCCGAAGAGTGTGGTTCCTCTGGCGGGACTTTAAAACGGAGCGACTGTTTCAACCTCATAAAAAGTATTTATACCAAAAGGTTCTTTTCTGACATTTTATTTAGAAAAAACAATAATGAACGGCTGCTGAATTATAATGTTATTTGGCTGTGTGTCTTCGTTTTTTTTCAGGTGAGCCGAATCTTCTGTCAAAACTGCTGGAGAGTGGGTGGTCTAGACAGTTAGTGAGGGGTTGTAATGTGTATGCTATTGTGATTTTATTGTAATTTCATATTCATATTTTGTATCTTTAATTCCCTTCTCCTTTTCCCTTCCCCCATCCAAGTTTTTTTGGTTCAGGTACTGGTCCTCAGGACTGAGGACCATATTTTTCTTCCAGACACTGGGGACAGTGTCTTGTTGTAGTGGGGGGAGTATGTAGCGCCCTGCTCCTGATGATCATGCGCTATGTTAAATTTAGTGGGTGTCTGAGCTGGTAGTTAGCTCAGACTTTGTAATGATGAAGGTTAAATTAGCCTCTGTTCCGGCTATGGCTGTGTTTTGAAGGACTTCCCATTGTTTGCCTGTAGGTAACGTTACCACCCCAGGCCAATGTTGGAACACAAGCAGGCCAAAGTGTATTGGGTGTCTTTCCCCGGGGACGCCATTTCTCTGAGATATCTCGGGAGGGCATACATTGATGCCCTCCCAGAATCACGCCCCCTGAGGCGCGCATAAGGGAGTATCCATGACCGCCGGGTCCAGAGGACAATTTTGTTAAAAAAAAAAATCTTGATTTTGCAAAGAATTGTGGGAAAAAATTACAATTTCAAAAAACTCACCATGCCTCTTACTAAATACCTTGGAATGTCTACTTTCCAAAAAAGGGGTAATTTGGGGGGTATTTGTGCTTTCCTGGCTTGTTAGGGTCTCAAGAAATGAGATAGGCCGTCAGTACTTCAGGTGTGATCAGTTTTCAGAGATTGGCACCATAGCTTGTGGATGCTATACCTTTCACAAAGACCAAATAATATACACCAATTTGGGTTATTTTTACCAAAGATATGTAGCAGTATACATTTTGGCCCAAATTTATGAAGAAAAATTACTAATTTGCAAAATGTTATAACAGAAACTAAGAAAAAAATGCATTTTATTTTTTACAAAATTTTCAGTCTTTTTTATTTTATAGCGCAAAATTTTTAAAATCCAACGGTGATTAAATGCCACCAAAAGAAATCTCTGTTTGTGTGAAAAAAGGACAAAAAAATCATATGGGTACAGTGTTGCATGACTGAGTAATTGTCATTCAAATTGTGAGAGCACCGAAAGTTAAAAATTGGTCTGGTTAGGAAGGTAGTTTAAGTGCCCAATGGTCAAGTGGTTAATTAGATTTGTTCCCCTTCTCTGGACTGTCTCCAGTTCTAGCACATCCTTCTTAAGGACTGGTACCCAGAACTGGACGGCATACTCCAGATGTGGCCGCCCGGACCAGAGTCTTGTAGAGTGGGAGGACTATCGTTTTATCTCTGGAGTGAATCCCCTTTTTAATGCATGCTGATATTCTGTTGGCTTTGCTTGCAGCAGCTTGCCGGGCAAGATGCAGTTTCACAGAGCTCAGTTTCACTTATGCCTGATGTTGATGGCACAGGTTCTGGTTCCTTGCTGGATTAAATTCTATCTACTCTTGAAAAAAACGATCCAATGATGTCTTGGTAGTAGCTCTTTTTTTCTCATCATAGATGACATGGTAACACTGGTTGGCATTCTGTACAGCTGCTGCAACCTTTGTGTATCGTTTTATGTTTGGGTCCCGTGCCTCAAAAACTAACCCACTGGTCCCTGCTGTCTTCTGGGACCTGTTTGTCTCCCAGAAGACAGCAGGGGGGAAACGGAGGAGGCGCCGGACATGGGAGCAAAATACCTGTATTAGACAGGTATTTGCTCCCCCCTCCCCTCTGAAAGGTGCCAAATGTGACAACGGAGGGGGGGGGGGAGGATTCCGAAAAGCGGAAGTTCCCTTTTTTGGTGGAACTCCGCTTTAAGTGCTTTTACTGCTTGTTCAGTATATGCAAATACTTTAGTGAGCATAGTCTGCCCACATTTTTTCCTTTAAAGAGGAACTGCAGTCTGCTCACATAATTCTTAATAAAAACAACTTTGCCATTCTGGAGCTTCCCTCCAACCACTTTGCATATTATTTTATATATACTGTGATTTTGTACTTGCCAAATGTGCTGCAGCAATCTCCCTCCACTAAGTCTGGGTGCAGCCATTTTAACTGTGGGCAGCTGAAGCTGCTGCCTGTTCACTGCCTGGATTGACACAGACACACAGAGGCACACCTCCAGCTCTGCAGCCCTGCAGCTTTTATTGGCCCTCCTACGACTCATCCCCCCTCCCTTCTTGGCAAACTCTCACGAGAGTGAGAGAGAGAACTGTGCATGATGTCATAAGCCCAGGCTTTCTACCAGACAAGAAACAGGAAGTGGGCTGTATAAGGTATTTACTGGCAGAAAAAAAGTTAAAACAACAAGGGCAGAAGATTTAATAGATGGAAAGTTGAAAAAATTACTGAAGGTCCACTTTAAGTAAAAAAAAACAGGTTATGTTGCATATATCTGCAAATATACAGTATGTAAATGTATACTGCTCTAGCGCACCCACCTATCCCCCTCCTGCATTTCAACTCGGCTCCTCGCAGGGGGAGAGAAGCACACCACGCTATCAGCCCGTACCCTCCTGTGTAAAGAGGCTGAGCGGTGTTATTTTTGGGTCTTGTCTGCAGCCAGAGTCTAAGGCCTCATACACACGACCGATTTTCTCGGCAAGAACCAGCAAGAAACTTGCTGGCAGAGAGGTCTTGCCGAGTAAATCGGTCGTGTGTACGCTGCTATCGGGTTTCTCGTCGAGAAAACCGACAAGAAACCTCGACGAGAAAATAGAGAACCTGCTCTCTATTTTCTCGTCGAGATTCTCCTCGGCATGTTTCTCGATGAGAAAAGTGAGTGTGTGTACACTTACCTGTCCTCCCGGAAGCCCGCGCATGTTCGAAATGAATTCGACGCATGCGCGGTAGCTTCCTAGGCATACGTAGGGTATACCAAGATGGCGGCGACGGCATCGAATGTGACGAGCGCATGCTCGACGTAGTCGATGACGTCACCGCGTATACTCCTTTCAAAGAACCGCGGGTTCTTTGAAACGAGTGTGTGTACACTCGGCCGGGACAAGTTTCTTGTCCAAGAATCTCGTCGAAAAAAACAACATGTTTTTTTCAACGAGAATCTCGGCCGTGTGTACGAGGCCAAAGTCCTCCTGAGAATGATTCTCACCTCTACCATGTGTAGAGGTAAGTCCTTGAATTCCCCAGTAACGTAATTGTCCACACCAGCTGAAAGTCCAACTCAATATTTATTCTCACTTTGCAATAAGAGGAAAGGTTGGAGCAAGGAAACAGGACAGCTTAAGGTGTGGAGGAGGTCCAGGCACAAACGTAGCTCAAACTCTTGACTGTTCGGTTTTCTCAAAACAGTTTTAGGCGCACGGTCTCTGCCACAGACCTGGTGAATAAAGTCACTGCCACTGACCTGGTGAACCTTAATCTCTTCCTTCTTAGAACATGGCCCTTATCAAGGAGAAGATGTCCCCCCAGAGAGTCAACAGACCCTTCCTTCACCGTGACTCCCGCATCGGTCCTTCGGAAATGAATAATCCCTTCTCCTAGGGTGCAGGTCCCCTCGCAAGGCGGCACCCTGGACTCCTCAATCCTTAGCGGACCCCAGCCGAAGGTGCTGGGCCCTGGGCCTTCTCCGCATCCCCTGGGTCTTCATACCCAGGCGATCAGGACAGCAGGGTAGTACCTCATCCCAGGCTAAAGGTGCCTGAGATGGAACAGGAACACAGCCTCCGGGCCTAGGGCACCCGGAGATGAGCCACACGCACTCCCAGGCTGAAGGTGCCTGGGGGTGGACCCCGATCAGGAGATGTCTGCCCCTTTTATATCCTCTCCCGGCATGCACATCAGATTCCCCGCCCCACCGTACAGCTGCCGAGAGGGGACACAAAAGGCACAGCACTACACTCGTGGTTCAACCCCGACCCAGAATGGCAGCGCCACCCTCAGGCCACAGGGAACTCATCACCAGCATTATTCCCTTAAATTGATCACCCCGCTACACTGCTATTTCAAAGCAGCTTCTCAAAGTGGGGTTCCTAAGTCTGTCAGCACTCCCAACTTGGGGCATACAGTCTTCTATAGTAAATAGAAAGTAGGCTTACTTGGAGCCCCTTTCTTCTTAAAGCAGTAGTAAACTGCAGTCGTTAATATAAAAAAAAAAAATTCAAGGCAATGTCATAATGTGCTAGTATGCATCGCCGTTTACAGCACGGGCTCTGAAGGTTCAGCACTGTATGCTGGACCTTCAGAGCGCATGCACCAGTAAGGTTACCGGCTGCATGCACTCTAAATATCTCCTAAACTGTGCAAGGTAAGCCTTATTATAGGCTTGCCTGTAGGTACAAGTGGTAGAACAAAGTTTGCTACCACTTTAAAGGTAAAGCAACAAGCCAGAAGCCCAGACTCACTCAGGACAGCTGATGACCCCCAGTGTCCAGTGGCGGCTGGGGCTCAAAATTTTTGGGGGGGGCGCAAACAAACTGAAAAAAAAAAATCAATTGCCGCCACTGTGCCCATCAAATGCAGCCACTGTGCCCAAACGCCACCAGTTTGCCCCCTCAAATACAGCCAGTTTGTTTCCATATACAGCCAGTTTGCCCCCGTATATATATAACCAGTGTGCCCCCATATATACAGCCAGTGTGCCCCCCATATACAACCAGTTTGTCCCCATATATAGCCAGTTTGTCTCCATATATAGCCAGTTTGCCCCCATATATAGCCAGTGTGCTCCCATATACAGCCAGTGTGCCCCCATATACAGCCAGTGTGCCCCCATATACAGCCAGTGTGCCCCCATATACAACCAGTGTGCCCCCATATACAGCCAGTGTGCCCCCATATACAGCCAGTGTGCCCGCATATTCAGCCAGTTTGTTCCCATATACAGCCAGTTCCCCCCAAATGCAGCCAGTTTGTCCCCCATATACAGCCAGTTCCCCCCAAATGCAGCCAGTTTGTCCCCCATATACAGCCAGTTCCCCCCATATTCAGCCAGTTTGTCCCCCATATACAGTCAGTTCCCCACAAATGCAGCCAGTTTGTCCCCCATATACAGCCAGTTTCCCCCATATTCAGCCAGTGTGTCCCCCATATACAGCCAGTTCCCCCCAAATGCAACCTGTTCCCCCCCCCCAAGCCCTGCACTTACCTTCCTCGGTCCGCGCCGTCCTCGATGTGTTCTCCCGCCCTCGATGTCGCTTCAGCCAATCAGGTTACCGGTAACTAGATCCGGTGAACCTGATTGGCTGAAACCTCCACAGTCTTCTCCAAGGAACGCACCCCCGTGCGTACCTGGGAGGAGTTTTTGGAAGCCGAATACAGCGTGAGAGCTGTATTCGGAAAGCCTATCAGAGCCGCTGGCTCTGATAGACACTTCCAAGTCACACCCACCGCCGGCCGCCGCTCTAATTCATATGGCCGGCGCTCACCAGGAGGCCGGCCATATGAATAGTGGGCAGCGCGGCAGCGGTGACAATACACAGATTCATGCAATGCATGAATCTGTGTATTGTCTTTCAGTGACGGTGCGGGAGCGAGAGGGGGCGGTGCTCCGGCGCCCTCTATGGACGCACCGCCACTGCCAGTGTCTGTGTGCACCAAATCCAACAAGGGAGATATGGCAACCACCTAGTTTAACTTATAGTCAGCACATTGAAAGGTGCACATGGGCAGGGCAATCCACAGGACCATACAACATTTTCTCACCACACTTTCCAGCTAGTCAGTCACAGTTGTACTGTGAGCACGCTTTAACATTAACTTGTCAAATTCCAAAGGGGGCCTGTCCTTACCATAGGTGTTGGACAGACAGACTAATTTCAACTTCCAATCAAGGGCATAACCCGTTACAACAACTTTAAATGCTGGCACGGTCAAAAAAACGCAGCTAAAGCTGTGACAGACCACCCAAAGGGGCTTTGATTGACAGCAGCGGGAGCCAATGGCTGCGCTGCTATCAATCTATCCAATCAAGAGCCAAGAACCCCGGCCAGAGAGGATGCATTAAGGTGAAAAAACACAAGGGTTTACAACCCCTTTAAATTAAGGTGGAGTGTGAAGTTGGTCATAAATGGTTAGTTTCTATTATTCAGCCAGCGTAATGATCAAAAAAATAAATTGATTCCTTAATCCGCGCCTGATGGGTTATTGTATTCTGAGAGTGGGACCTGCCGCTGTTGGAATACACTGATCAGAGGCTGTAGCTGCTGATCGATAAAAGTTTTCCAGCAAGTTCCTTCAACAGAAGTGGATAAAACCATCAACTTCTTTTAAGCAGGGACGGCTACACACTGATGGAAATTTGTCCAGTCCCTGCTGAACCAGCCATATTTCGATCAGTGTATGGCTAACTTAACAGCCTCGGATATGAATGTCATCATTGCTGGACAGACCACTGTAAGGCATTCCGAATGATTTAGGGAAGCTTGTACAATCCGAGGAGCATCTCTTTCATCTCTTCTCCATATAGCAATGTAAACTGATCTGTAAGGGGAAGAATGCAGAACCTGATGATCAGAGGCAGCTGGGGATGTGCTGGAGGATCAGGGGGCATCAGAAGGGGACGGTGATGGGATAAACAGAACAAAGTGAAGGATAAAGAGTACATATTTTTCAATGACTGATGTCTATATGAAATTGATTAAACGAAAGACTGATTAATTCTGTGAGATAAGCCATAACTTTATGAATACTGACAGGTTAAGTGAATGACATTGATTATTATTATTATTAGGCAGTAAGTGAACATGTTGTCCCTGAAGTTGACGTATTGAATGCAGCAAAATGGGCAAGATTAAGGATTTGAGTGACTTTGACAAGGGCCAAGTTGTGGCTTGACACGATTGGCTCAGAGCAACCCCAAAATTGCAGCCCTTGTGGAAAGTTTCTGGTCTGCAGTAGTCAGGACCTACTAAAAGTGGTCAAATTAAAGTGGTTTTATAGCCCCGATTTTTTTTTTTACTCACCTGTAAGGCAAAAGGCATAATGAGCTAGTATGCGCCGCATACTAGATCATTATGAAATACTTACCTTAGAACGAGGCGTCGGTATCTCACCTGGTCCACGCCGAAATAGCTGACATGTTGCCTCGACGTGTCTTCCGGGTATCGCGGCTCCAGCGCTGTGAGTGGCTGGAGCCGCGATGTCGTCACTCCCGCGCATGCGCGCGGGAGACTTCTTTCCGGCAAGGTCCGGCGTCTGCCGGGCCTCCAGCCGAGAATCCACTGTGCGCATGCGCCGCTGCAGTCAGCGGCTCATTGCGAAGGGAATATCTCCTAAACCGTAAAGGTTTAGGAGATATTATTGTTACCTACAGGTAAGCCTTATTATAGGCTTACCTGTAGGTAAAAGTAAAAAAATAGACTATACAACCACTTTAAGGCAGTGGCGGCCTGTCCATTAAGGGTGTCCGGGCGCAGCCCCCTCTCTCCAGGCCACCCCCTATTTGGTAATGGATAGATTCATGCATAGCATGAATCTATCCATGGCCGTTGTGGCCACCCCCTATTCATGCGTCCGGCTCTTTTTGGGTCTTTTTGTGCATGAATTACAGCGGATGGGGATTTTTTTGAAGCACCTGATTAGAGCCATAGGCTCTAATAGGCTTCAGAATCGGTTGGGCTCTGCGATCTGGCATGCTCTGCGACCTGGAGCCCACCCAGGTGTGTTACAACAGCGAATGAATATTCGCTGTTGAAACACTGATCCTCAATCCGGCCATTTAGAAGCAGGTGTGAGAGACCCGTTTTCCGATTGGCCAAAAAGAGAAGACTCCCGATTGGCTGCCGAGGAGGCAGGAAACGGAAGCCGCCGCCATGGAGCTTTCCTGTAAGATTAGCAGCCATCTACCCGCAAGTCAGTCCTAACTGCATGTGTTGCCTGTCCGTGGAGAGCAGGAGAACAAGAAGCCGCCATTGATGAAGAACGGGAGGCCGCCGACCAGGGGGAAGTCGACAGTGATGGGGTAAGTGCTCTCGACCGACTCAGAGGGGTGGCATACTGTTTGCCGCCCCCCCCAAAAAAAAATCCCACCAGCCGCCACTGGTCCAAGGAAGGAAAACTGGCAAACCAGTGACAGGGTCAAGGATGGCTAGGCTCATTGATGTTTTTGGGGAGTTAAGGCTGGCCCGTGTAGTCCGATAAAAGACATACTATAGCTCAAATAGCTAAAAAAGTTAATGCTGGTTCCGATAGAAAGGTGTCAGAACACACAGTGCATCCCAGTTTGTTGTAAATGGGGGTGGGTAGTCGCAGACCGGTCAGGGTGCCCATGCTGACCCGTGTCCATTGCAAAAAGCACCTACAACGGGAATGTGAGCATTAGAACTGGACCATGGAGCAATGGAAGAAGGGGGCCTGGTCTGATAAATCAAGTTTTCTTTGGGTGGCCGGATGCATGTGCGATTACCTGAGGAAAAGATGACATTAGGATGCATGGCGGTGTGATGCTTTGGGCAATGTTCTGCTGGGAAACCTTGGGTCTTTTCATTCATGTGGATGATACTTGACATGTACCACCTACCTAAACATTGTTGCTGACCAATTGCACCCCTTCATGGAAATGGTTTTCCCTGATAGAAGTGGCCTCTTTCAGCAGAATAATGTGCCCTGCCACACTGCAAGAATGATTAAAAAATTGTTTTTGGGCACACGAGTTTGAGGTGTTGAATTGGCCTCTAAATTCTCCAGATCACAATCAAATCGAGCATCTGTGGGATGTGCTGGAAAAAAAGTCTGATCCAAGATCCTGATCCACCTCAAGACTTATGCCTTGTACACACGATCGGAATTTCCGATGGAAAAAGTCAGACGGAATGTTTTCATCGGATATTCTGATCGTGTGTACAAGGCATTACAGGAATTAAAGGATATGCTACTGAAAGCTTGGTGCCATATACCACAGCATACCTTCACAGGTCTAGTGGCATCCATGGCTCTACAGGTCAGGGCTGTTTTGGTGGCAAAATGGGGACCTACTCAATATTAGGTGAGTGGTCATAAAGTTATAGCTGATTGAAGTATATTTTTATTGACTCTGCTTTGTAATTCATTTTGTTGTCTTCTTGTCCCAGTAGGACTGAGACTGTTATTTTATATTGTGTCTTATGAAAGTGCATGGATATGATCGGGGCCCTCTCGCCCTGCACGTGGGAGTACCTTCCTCGTATACACGCTCACTAATGCCCGGACCAGGTGAGGGGCGGCCATGTGAAGTTGAACATTGAGGCACAACCCCGGGATTAGAAGAGAGCCGTACACCTTGTGCAACTGCACAACAACATGCAGATTCCTACTTTGAAACACTCTGTCCCATATCGCTGCACTCCCTGTCTCCCAGAATGTAAGCATTTAGAGGGAGACACCGCTAAGCTTGTGTACCACTCCACCAGTCTAGCTTTCCTCTGCAACCTTACTCCCAGTAACAGAATGGGTTCCTGCCATGCACTAAACATGGTACTCATGCTCGCACTCAATTAACTCCTTCAGCTCTACTGTACCATGCGGCTAGGTCCATGGGTTCTCCATACTGTAGGTTTAGTCCCGATTGCTTTTGAGGAACCAACCGTTAGAGAGGAAGCCAGAGCCTTGACACCCTCGCTACTAGAGAAGCAGTCACCCATGCCTGGTGCCATTCTATGCTGCCTGGTTGCTATTGCATTCCCACCAGTTCATGGTTACCTGTAGCAACTACACACTTCTCTTCAACTCTACTGCTGATTTAACCTTTGTGGTTGCCTTCCGTTTCTTCATCTTTTTTTTTAATGATTTATTCAAATGTAGCACTACCCCCGTAGAAGCTGCTGGTTTAGATTTGGGCCTGCCGTTACCTTTCTGTTCACCACACTCGTCTCAGGGGTCCCTCTTGAAGAGCTTTCATGAATGTCCACACCAACACTTGGTTACTTTTTCTTCAAGAGTTTTATTAAACAGTTCCAACAGAGGGGTAGAGGATAAGGGAGGTTCAGGTACCTTGCTTTGCGGATCACGGGCACAATCTTAGATCCAGAGGACAAATCGGTTCCACACTGGATTCAGCAACCATAGGATAGGCCTACTCTCACTGGCCTAGCAACCGGTGCGAAGCTCGTTCAAAGTTTCTGCCAGGGACTTGGTGAGTGCCGTCGAGTCGTTTCACAATCTTCTGCCACAAAATCGTGCAACCACACTGACACTTTGCAAAGTTCCTCAGGAAAAACACAGCTCACGGTGCCAGAATCTTTCAGCCAGCCGGCAGCACCGTGAAGTAATTTGGCCAGGATGCGTCCTTCAATTGAGTCCCCAATTGTTCCGCTTCTTCCCGCAGGCAAGACCGCGTAGGACCATCCCTGGACTAGTAGGCCCCAGAAACTCCTGGGCCTACTCTCAATTGCAGAGCCTCGGGACAGCAGGCTCCGAAGCCGAAAAACGGCTCGCACATCCCTGAGGCCAGAAGGGCCCTCAGGTCAGGATCCTTTCAAACGAACCCCGCTAGAGCGGTCTCTGTCCCTTGAGTACCCCTTCCCAGAATGCACAGCGGGTTGACCACGCCCCCTGAGCCACTTCTGGGAAAGGAACACCCAATACATCCAGCCTGCTGCATTTCCAACCTTGACCTGTGGTGACACCTACTGTCAAGTGGAAAACGTGCAACCCAGCTAGACTGAAACAGAGCCATCAATTTAGAGTAATCCTTCTGAGCTAAACTACAACTCAGACAATTAAATTTAACACATAACGCCTACCCAACAGGAGCAGGGCGCTACACAAATAATGCTCAAAGGCAATACAGGTGTACAAAAGTATACAAATTAGTTTCCAGCGCAAGTGGACTTCATGTGAAGTAAGGTGACCAGATTTTTTAAATTAAATCCGGGTACATATTTTTTTTCACTAGTAATGGTGCCAATCAGTGACTTTATGCCCGTTTCCGCCACCCACCTCACAGCCTGTCAAGTCTTAAGCCTCATACACATGATCGGATTTTCAGCATACAAAGAGTAGGATTTTTGTCCGAAGGGCCTTGGCCATGAACTTGTCTTGCATACAAACGGCAAAGAATTTTCGGCCAACAAACACGAAACTACGTGGTTTTTCAGCTCTTTAGCGCCACCCTTTGGGCAACTTCTGCTAATGTTGTGTTATTGTGAGCATTACTTCCGAGCATGCATGTTTGTACTGGAGTTTTGTCTGATGGACTTGTGTACACACGATTGGAAAATCCGACAACACACAATTGTTGGGGGACAATTTTAAAGCATGCTATCCCACATTTGTCTGTGGAAAATCCGACAACAATTATCCGATGGAGCATACAAACGGTCAGATTTTCTGACAACAGCCTGTCATCACACAATTCCCGTTGAATAATCCGATCGTGTGTATAAGGCTTAACTCTCCGGGCCCTGGCTACTACTGGGTGGGGAGTGGAGGAAGATCACTTTGCCAGGGAAGGCAAGGAGATAAGCAGGCAGGTGGCTGGCCGGGACTTGAGCCAAGGCAGAAGAACATGCGAGCGGAGCTGAATGGGCATGCACCCGAAAATGAAGAAATATTCCCTCCGCTCCAACCAGCACATGACCATCAGAAAGGGGCACAGATAATGGAAAAAAAACACACCCCCTAAGCTAGTAGGATCGGCGGAGCGGTAGTGTGTAATTCAGATTTTTTTTTTTTATTGTGCACTGACTGTCTTTGAAATTGCCCCAGCCCCTGTTCAAATACAATCCAGGGACAAAACCGGGGACAGACTTGGTCCGAGGACAGTGTCCTCAATCCGGGGACTGCCCCCGGGAACCAGGGATGTCTGGTCACCCTAATGTAAAGACACAGATCATACTTATAACACTACTAGTATACATGGCTAGACTACCCTACCCCAAGGAGGGAGGGGGGAGGACAAGGTCAAGTACTAGGATACTCATCATTGGGGGGGGGGGAGTGGAACACCATAGAGATGGTTATGCAACCTATGATGTAGCATGACCATGAGCATCAATCCAAGTGGACCATACTTTGTCAAACTTTTTTGGACAGTTTCTACTCACATAGGTTAGTCTATACAGAGGCAACACTGCGTTAACCGCAGAAACCCAATTAGCCACAGTTGGAGGGGTGGACTGCTTCACTCTAAGAAGGATCTCTCTCCTTGCATAATAAAGTGCAAAAAATAGAAGTAACTTTGTGTATCTGGAGGCCACAATATCATCCATGATACCCCCAGGAGCTTCATACGTGGATCAGGCTAGAGGGACCAATCACCCAGGTCGTTCAGAGTGTCTAGTACTGATTGCCAATAAGGGCGGACAGCCAGACACTGCCAAACCATATGGAAGAAGGTCCCCGCAGAGGACAGGCAATGTGTGTAGTTAGGACTGACCTGCGGGTAGATGGCTGCTAATCAGATCTTACCCCTATGGAGGAACTTCAACTGAGATCATATTGGTGATGTAGGAGCCTGTGCATTCTTCCCAGTCATCAGGAGAAAGTTCTGGTATGTCAGTCAACCATTTATTAAATACCTGGTTAGAGGTACGGGTATAGGACCCCGATAGGCGGAGATATAGGGAAGATAAAGTTTTGTCAAGTAGTCTAGATATCAGCAGGCTCTCTATTTGATCAGTTCCCAGGGTAATTGGCTCTAGGAGCTGAGCTCAAAGAGCATGTCTTAGTTGATAAAAGCAAAAGGACATAGAGTGGGGCATTGAGAACCTCTCCACAAAGGAAGAAATTCTCACATTTGTGACAACATGCTTAAAGGCTACCACCCCCCTAGCCGCCCAAATCTGGAAAAGTCAGGCAAGGAGTCTACCCGTATTTTCACCTTGCTCAAAGATTCTCTGCGACTGCTGGAGTAGTTTTTTCCTAGTCAGGGAGGTACGTAGTAGGGGAGCCCGCCCAGTTGCCTTCTGTAGATTGCTATAGTCTTGTAGGTCTTTAGTCAGAATATATTGTTCCTCAAGAAGTGTCCTCCTCTGCTTTAACCAAGTCCGCCTTCAGTCTACCGCAATCCAGGCCAATCAAAGTTTGGTACTGCCCTCTACTGACAGCCTTAAAGGCATCCGCAGCGGAACCAGGGTTAGTGTTCCAGTACCCAAGCAACTGCGAGTGAAAAACAGCGGCCACCTCTGGGTCATCAGTGCAAAATTTAGATATTCTCCAGAGCCTGTCCTGTCTATTTTGAGATAGGGAGATTTGTAGCAGCACCGGAGCATGATCTGAAATCCCCCTAGGCAGAGTTTTTACGTTTTGAACTCTGGAGAGGAGAGGGCCCCCCACATAAGCAAGATCTATCCGAGAAAATGTCTTGTAAGTGGCAGGTGTATTCCCTGGAGGTGGGATTCTTCCACCTCCAGACATCCACCAGGCCATAGAGTTCCGCCCAAGCCATCAAGTCTGTCAGAGGAACTCCAGTGGAGGAGAGACTGTCCAACCCAGGGTCTGGGGGCATATTAAAATCTCCCATAATAATGACATTATCTGTACCATAAGTGGCCACCAGGGAAGTTATCTTATGCAGAATTTTTGATGAGGCTGGAGGAGGGATGTACAAACCAACCACCACTAATTCCAGTCCATCGATCACGGTATGTAGTACAACCTAGCGTTCATCTGGGTCCAGTTCCAAGTTCAGTAAATGGAAGGGTAGTGACTTCCTTACCAAAATACTGACCCCTCTAGCAAAATTAGCAAAGCTGGAGTGATAATGGAACCCCACCCAGGGCTTTTTTTAGACTAAGCGTTTTACTACCCACCAGTTGCGTTTCCTGAAGCATACACAAGTGTGGGTTATAATCGCTAAGGAAACGAAACACAAGGGATCTTTTTACAGGAGAATTTAACCCTCTCATGTTCCAGGAGACTGTATTAAAGTTAGCCATTGGGGCAAATAGAGACAAGTTGAACCCTTGGTAGCGACATAGCCCTGAACCCAGATGAATCCACTATAAGCAGTTAATAATATCATCAACATTTTATGTAACATCGAAGTATGAATTCTGTGCATTTGTAGCAAAATTAAACAGTTCAAAAAACCAAAGACCCCAAACCACCCCCCCAGCCCCCACCCCGCCAGACCCCTAAAAACGGAGGATGGCTTTGATCCTCAGACTGTTCACTCGGGGGCAATATGCACAAGAGGCTGTGGGTTCATGACCAACTTGAAACTAAGGAGGAGTCTCCAGGTAGATCTAACCGGCATGTTAAAGTGAGGTGCAGGTCTCCCAGTCACCTGGGGGTACAGTACTTGAACAAAAAAGAAAATAGGGGGTTTGTGGCAAACCTGTAAAACAGCAGCGTGCCAGGAAAACAGTAGAATCTCCAATGTAACGGCGAAGTGAATAGGATGAATACACTTGAGACAGGACATCAAGGGTCCCCCATCATCCAAGAACAGTGAAGGGTAGCAGCAAAGCCAGTATAAGGAAAATTAAAATGTACATTACCCATACAGGGAGAGATTCCAGTCAGCAAAGAAAGGGAG
The DNA here is from genome assembly GCA_029206835.1 of Rana muscosa. Classification (NCBI taxonomy): domain Eukaryota; kingdom Metazoa; phylum Chordata; class Amphibia; order Anura; family Ranidae; genus Rana; species Rana muscosa. The sequence goes on from CM055118.1 coordinate 296,911,722, forward strand.
ATTCATGTAAGGCACTATGTCACATAGGACTCAAAGGGCTTCAGAAATGGGAATTGGTATGCTCAGGCGCTGTGGACTGCATCCAGCCATTGCGCCGCCTCGTCCGGGGAGGTGAAGAAACGTACTTGGCTTCCATCTTGGACTCTGAGCCTTGCTGGAAACATCATGCTGTATTTGATGTTTTTCTCCCTTAGACGAGCCCGGAGATTATCAAAGAGGCCCTTTCCACAGCAAAGTGGGATGAGAAGTGAGCATTAGGGAGAAGCTGCTTTAAGAGATTTTCTGTGAAGGTCGTGGGGTTCGCCCCCTCCGACAATCCAAAAATGTGCAGGTTGTTACGCCTGTTACGATTCTCTGCATCTTCCGCTCGATTTTCTAGGTGTTTTACCTTGATCTTTAGTGTATGCAGATCAGCAGCATGCTCCCTCTGGACATCCTCTGATGTAGAGATCCTCTGCTCCACCTCTGTCATGCGGCCTCTGAAAGTGTCCATATCCCTACGGATATAGCCAATCTCTAGATAGACATGGTCTATCTTCTCAGTCAAGGTTGTCTGACAGGCAGTAATCACTTGCATCAGTAACTGTATGTCCGCGGAGCTCGCAGCCACAGAGCCTTCTACAGTGGAACGGCCTCTACGCATACTTGCCGGCAGCCAGAAGTGTAGGGAAAGCCCTGGAGCCCGTCAGATCGGTCCTGCACAGGGATTAAAGAAGGATTCCTGAGCCACTCAGCGGTGCTTCAGTATTAGATGTCCGCTTTTGGACACGCCCCCCCCCATTTCTTCATCTTTACTCCGTATGTGCTTACAGGCCCTGTTCTTCTAGATATGCCATGTACCTCCATGCACCCCTTGATCAGACTTTACTGGACAACTCAGTAATACAGTCCAACAGTGCAAAACAGTTCTTTCCTAATTAACTAGGCCCAGGCTGCCCGGTGCGTACCTTCCCAAAGATGAGAGTGCATATGTGGTAGAGTTCTGGCTCAGGCGAACTACCCTGGGGTGCACTCCAGATGTTGATGTTAGTTACATTTTTAGGCTTGGCTTCTGGATTCCTTCTCATGCAAGCCATGGCAGACCGCTCCTGAGCAGAGCCTTCCCCCTTTTAATTTACAGCACAGAGACGGGGGGGGGGGCTAGGGGAAGAGCCCAGAAATGCCCAGAAAACTGCAGAAAATTGTTTAACCCATTCCCACCTAGGCAGCCTGAAGAAACTAACTAACCCAAGACAACAATGTTGCACACCCGAGTCAAACAAAACAATTTGTCTGCAAAGGCTTTTTTGAACCATCCTTCATTTTTTGTGTGGTTGTGCATATAAAAAAGAACTCTTGGTACGGCAACCCTGCCAGCCATGTGATGAAGAACATTTTATTTTTTTCTTCAGATATCTGATTATTCTCTGCATCAGCCCAAACAGAGGCAATATAGCACTAAAGTTTTGTGGGGTGTTTTGGGTTACCAAGGTCCCAAAAATCCAGCAGATGAAACAAGAGTAAGACCACCAGAGCCCTGACTATATGGGGATGTTTGTTTAAAGTTGAATTCCAGGCACATATGAAAAACACAATTTAATCCAATTAGGTAACTATAAATATAATATTTAAACTGAACTCTGACCAAGGATAACACGAGAAAAAGGAATAATTAATTTAATATCAAAAAAATAACAAAAACTGTTTTTGATGTAATATTCAACTTTAATCCAGAGACTTTCCCCACAGTGTTTTTTTTTCAGTCACTAGGTGCCCTCAGTCTGATTGCAAGCATTGTTAAAAACCACTTCCTTCAAACTCAGCTCGTCCTGGACCATCCCCAAGCCTGTTACTGGACAATGAAAGGAGAAGCAGCACAGCGATGGCTCTTTTTTCTGCTTTCTCTTCTTATTTCTATGTTTCCGGTCAGCACATGAACTGACTGGCTCTTTGTGCTGTTTTTTCCTCTCACACTCCAACCCTGCTGTACAGGGATTTCATGAGGTTGATACCAGGTCAAATGCAAATACTTGCACTGCTTGTATTTGAAAAAAATACATTTAATAATTAATTAATTATTACAGAGCTGCATTAGTTTGTTTATATTACATATGCCTAGAGTTCAGCCCAAACTGTACCTTTTCCAGCTTGTATAACTAACTGAATTCTGTCTTTATTTAACCACTTAAGGACCGGAAGATTTGCCCCCTTAATGACCAGGCCATTTTTTGCGATACGGCACTGCGTCACTTTAACTGACAATTGCGCGGTCATGCGACGCTGTACCAAAACAAAATTGACATTTTTTTCCCCCCAAAAATAGAGCTTTCTTTTGGTGGTATTTGATCACCTCTGCGTTTTTTTTTTTTTTTTTTTTGCGCTATAAACAAAAAAAGACCGACAATTTAAAAAAAAAATTAAATATTTTTAACTTTTTGCTATAATAAATATCCCAAAAAAATAAAAATAAAAAAACTAATTTCTTCATCAGTTTAGGCCAATATGTATTCCTCTACATATTTTTGGTAAAAAATAAACAATAAGTATATATTGATTGGCTTGTATGAAAGTTCTAGCATCTACAAACTATGGTATATACAGGCATACCCCACTTTTAAGTACACAATGGGACCAGAGCATGTATGTAAAACGAAAATGTACTTAAAGTGAAACAATACCTTTTTTCACTTCTAGGGTGTAGTGGGGGGTCAGGGGCTGTAGTGGGGTTGTCAAAAGCTGTAGTTGAGGTCTCAGGAGCTGTAGTGGGGGTGTCAGGGGCACACTGGAACAGGGCGGGCTATGCTCTCGGAGCTTCAGCTCCTTCTACTGCAGCTGCAAAATGTCTGTACAGTACTTGTGAGGCACTTTACATACACTCACGGGTATGTCCTTACTTGCGACTGTATGTAAAGTGAGTGTACTTAAAGCGGGGTATGCCTGTGCTAGCCTTTTTCAACCAGGGTGCCTTGAGGTCTCTTCATGGGTACCTTGGCAAAATGCCTTAAAATTGCCCAAAACTGTACACAAGCCAGCAAGTGGATGAAGCCTGCCTTATAGTTAAACAAAGCCACGGGTTTTCATTAAACACCATTATGCATACATCCCAACTTTTTGAGATGGGAACATGGGACACCTATTAGCAAAAGTATGTTTGCATAGGACACACACCCTGGTACGCCCCCCTTAAAGAGAATTATACAAAAACGAATTATTAGTTAAACCCCCAAGCGTTTTTTTTATACCACTACTATTCCTTTATATTGGCTTTTGAAATTTACAAATGCTGCAATTTAGATATTGGATGAAAGGTTTAGCACTGGAAAAAGTGAATTTTATATACAACTATATAGATCAGACCAAAATGAGTGACAAATGAAGAGGAAAGAGGGACAGAGGGACTTTGTTTAAAATCAGGGACAGTCCCTTGAAGTCACGGACAGTTGGGAGCTATGCCATTATGCAAAATTAGGAAAATGTGCGCTAGTCTTAAAATGGTGAACACAAACAGCTGCTGCAAAATAATGTGTCTAGCATACAAATACAATTGGAAAAAGAAAATGAAGCGCTAAGTGTCCAAAAAATCTGGGGAGAACCCACATTTCATATGTGCAAAAAAATGAATATAGAACCAGTTACAGTCCTTATAAGTGTAATATATAACTAAAAATTGTCCATAACACAAAATGTGCAATCCATGAATAATAAACTGAGTTGGAACCCAAATAGGCATAGGGTACTCTTACCAGAGCCGGTGGACCCACTTGTCAGCGACAGTGGGTCGTAAAGGCATGAGAACTCAATGGGGCAAACTCTGCAACTTGTCTGGAGATTTTCCACCTCTGGGATCCTGGATCGAAGTCCGAACTCAATCGGTGTTGATCACAATCATCATATCCCGAATCAAGGCAGAACTCTCTGAGGAACTCACCACCACGGTGATGCCACCGATGTTGTTAATGGACCCGTAAAACAAAGATTGTTCGGATCCTAGAAAGGGCCAATATAGGCCAAAAACTTCCCAGTGATGGATTCGCCGTGCATAGGAGAAAAGGGAAAAAAAAAGGGAGGGAGGACTCCAATCGTGTAAATACGTTTTTTGAAGGTTTATTGAATAAAACCATCAATAAAAAGTGATCACATAACAATTCAATAAAATAAGGCAATAAATGAAGTGGTAAAATATTATGACCTTCTGGCATCCTAACAGCCAATTACATCATCAATTGATATAGATGATGTCGGTCATCTGGACAGCATCCTTTTTTGACCCGCCCCTGCCCCTCTCTGTCAGCACTGGAATCACATTAGCTGAGTGAGCTGAAGCTGAAGAGAAACAATGGAATAATAGTCGGTACCAGTGTTCAAACGTTTATTTGCTTTAGAAGAATAAATCACCTCTAACTTTGGGTGTCCTACGTGTGTGGATGTTGCTGCAATATGTAAAACTATTAGAATCGTTTTTTACATGTTAGAATGGGGTGCCTTTAGATTGTCCATAATTTCAAAGGGTGCCTTGACTAAAAAAAGGTTGAGAAACACTGGTTTATACAGTATATTGGATTTCTTTTTTTTCTACACTACTAATGATTAGCGACTTATAATGGGACTTTGATAGTGCTTTGGGAAATCTGACACTAACTGACACTGGGGGGAACTGACTAACTGACACTGGCATCACCAGTGACACTAATATGGTGAGCAGTGATAATACTATACACTGTCACTGTACTACTGACGCTGGCTGGGAAGAAGATTACAATTTGGTGGCGATCAAGGGGTTAAATGTGTACCTAACAATGTGAAATCTGTGCAATGTGTGCTGATTTTACTAATATATCTTTTTGGGCGCATTCACGTGCCCTAAACCTGGAAGCAGGCACCGACATACCAGTATATCGTTTTGCCTGCACGGGCCGCTCATCCGCCGTACATTGCGGGTGGATGGTCCGAAAGTGTTTTGGGCAGGATCTTAACCACTTAAAGTGGTTGTAAACCCACTTTTTCAACTTGCACCTACAGGTAAGCCTAGATTAAGGCTTACCTGTAGGTGCAAGAAATATCTCCTAAACCTACACGGTTTAGGAGATATTTACTAAAAATGACAGGCGCCGCTGTCTACGGTGCATGCGCGCCGTAGACAACGGCGCATTCATGGGGTTAATCCCATTCACAAAATCGGCTACTTCCCAGCAATCGCTGGGCGTAGCTGAATGAAAAGGCTCTCGCGCGCATGCGCAGAGTGACGTCTCCGCCGCTCCGGCCAATCACAGCGCCGGAGCGGCGCTGTGATTGGCTGCAGCGGCGATACCCGGAAGTAACCTTCTGGCTATCGCCGCAGCGATGGATGCGGCTGAAGAGGGAGACAAGGACGGCTTCGGGGGCCCCGATCTAAGGTAAGTGATGCATAATGAGCTATTATGCTAGTCATATTAGCTCATTATGCCTTTCTCTTACAGGTCGTTTAAAAAAAAAAAAGTTTAAAAGGGTTTACAACCACTTTAAGCCCCGGACCATTTGGCTGGCCAAAGACCAGAGCACTTTTTGCGATTCGGCACTGCGTCGCTTTAACTGACAATTGCGCGGTCGTGTGACGTGGCTCCCAAACAAAATTGACATCCTTTTTTTCCCAGAAATAGAGATTTATTTTGGTGGTATTTGATCACCTCTGCGGTTTAAATTTTTTGCGCTATAAACAAAAAAAGAGCGACAATTTTGAAAAAAAAACAATATTTTAAAATTTTTGCTATAATAAATATCCCCAAACATATCTAAAAAAACAATTTTTTTCCTCAGTTTAGGCTGATATGTATTCTTCTACATATTTTTGGTTAAAAAAATTGCAATAAGCGTTTGATTGGTTTGCGCAAAAGTTATAGCGTCTACAAAATAGGGGATAGTTTTATGGCATTTTTTTTTTTTTACTAATAATGGCGGCGATCAGTGATTTTTATCGTGACTGCGACATTATGGCGAACACATCGGACACTTTTGGCATTATTTTGGGACCATTCACATTTACACAGCGATCAGTGCTATAAATATAAACTTATTACTGTGTAAATGTGACTGGCAGTGAAGGGGTTAACCAGTAGGGGGCGCTGAAGGGGTTAAGCGTGTCCTAGGGATGTGTTCTAACTGTAGGGGGGATGGGCTACGTGTGACACGACACTGATCACCGCTCCCGATTACAGGGAGCTGTGATCAGTGTCCTGTCACTAGGAAGAATGGGGAAATGCTTGTTTACATCAGTATTTCCCCGATCTTCCTCTCGGTGAGACGATCGCGGGTACCCCTGCGGACATTAAATCTGAGGAACCCGCGGTCGAACTAACGTAGCTCGCGGCGGGCGTGCGCCCACAATGCCGCTTCTTAAAGGGGACGTACCTGTACGCCCATCTGCCTGTCCGTGCCATTCTGCCAACGTATATGGTCGTGCGCTGGTTGGCAAGCGGTTAATAGCCGATATCGACAGGCTTTAGGCTTGTGTTAATGGCAACAGTTTGACATCAGTTGGAGATCATTCAGAATTCCCTGATATATTGCATTTGACCTGCAGTTGACCACCTTCTGACCTGAATTTGATCTGCTTCAATCAGGTTTTACTTTTCCTTAGACCTAAACAGGGCTGGACTGGGACCAAAATTTGGCCCTGGACTTCATCCAGACCGGCCCACTTCAATTCAATAAAATGCTGCCCCCCACCCCCCCAAAAAATCACACCCACTAAAAGGCCCCTACATCCCTTATTGTATATCATGAGAGGGTCAGCGAGAGGGGAATGAGAGAGAGGAAGGGTTGAGGGAAAGGGGATGAGAGGGGGTGGGTGAGGGAAAGGGGATGAGAGGGGGTGGGTGAGAGAGGGGGTGATTGTAAGAGAGAGGGAGTGAGTGTAAAAGACAGGGGGTGAGTGTAGGACCCCTTACACACTGAGGCGTTTTTCAGGCGCTTTTGGGCTAAAAATAGCGCCTGTAAAGCCCCTGAAAAACGCCTCCGCTGCAGACCCAGTGTGAAAGTCCTCCAAGCAGCATCTTTGGGGCAGTGTACACACCGCTCCTGCCCATTGAAATGAATGGCTGAGAGACAGAGGAGGGGGCTGAGAGACAGAGAAGGGGTCTGAGAGACAGAGGGGGAAGCTGAGAGACAATGGGAGGGAACTGAGAGACAATGGGAGGGAGCTGAGAGACAGAGGAGGAGCAGAAATACAGGGGGAGCTGAGAGACAGAGAGGGAAGCTGAGAGACAGAGGGGGAAGCTGAGAGACAGTGGAGGGGAGCTGAGAGACAGTGGAGGGGAGCTGAGAGACAGTGGAGGGGTCTGAGAGACAGTGGAGGGGTCTGAGAGACATGGGGGAGCTGAGAGACAGAGGGGGGACTGAGAGACAGAGGAGGGGTCTGAGAGACAGAGGAGGGGTCTGAGAGACAGAGGAGGGGTCTGAGAGATAGAGGAGGGGTCTGAGAGACAATGGGAGGGAGCTAAGAGACAATGGGAGGGAGCTGAGAGACAATGGGAGGGAGCTGAGAGACAGAGGGGGAAGCTGAGAGACAGAGGGGGAAGCTGAGAGACAGAGGGGGAAGCTGAGAGACAGAGGGGGGAGCTGAGAGACAGTGGAGGGGAGCTGAGAGACAGTGGAGGGGAGCTGAGAGACAGTGGAGGGGAGCTGAGAGACAGTGGAGGGGTCTGAGAGACAGAGGGGGAAGCTGAGAGACAGAGGGGGGAGCTGAGAGACAGTGGAGGGGAGCTGAGAGACAGTGGAGGGGAGCTGAGAGACAGTGGAGGGGAGCTGAGAGACAGTGGAGGGGTCTGAGAGACAGTGGAGGGGTCTGAGAGACAGGGGGAGCAGAGAGACAGAGGAGGGGTCTGAGAGACAGAGGAGGGGTCTGAGAGATGGAGGGGGGGTCTGAGAGACAAAGGGGAGCTGAGAGAGAGAGAAGGGGATAAAAGAGGGGGGGACTGAGAGACACGGGAACTGAGAGACAGAGGGGGGGACTGAGAGACAGAGGGGGGTCTAAGAGACAGAGGGGGAGCTGAGAGACAGGGGGAAGCTGAGAGACAGGGGGGAGCTGAGAGACAGGGGGGAGCTGAGAGACAGAGGGGGCTGAGAGACAGAGGGGGGGCTGAGAGACAGAGGGGGAGCTGAGAGACAGAGGGGGGGCTGAGAGACAGTGGAGGGGAGCTGAGAGACAGTGGAGGGGAGCTGAGAGACAGTGGAGGGGAGCTGAGAGACAGTGGAGGGGAGCTGAGAGACAGTGGAGGCATCTGAGAGACAGGGGGGAGCAGGGAGACAGAGGAGGGGTCTGAGAGACAGAGGAGGGGTCTGAGAGACGGAGGGGGGGTCTGAGAGACGGAGGGGGGGTCTGAGAGACGGAGTGGGGGTCTGAGAGACAGAGGGGAGCTGAGAGAGAGGAGGGGATAAAAGAGGGGGGGACTGAGAGACAGAGGGGGGGGGGACTGAGAGACAGAGGGGGGGACTGAGAGACAGAGGGGGGTCTGAGAGACAGAGGGGGGTCTGAGAGACAGAGGGGGGTCTAAGAGACAGAGGGGGGTCTAAGAGACAGAGGGGGAGCTGAGAGACAGGGGGAGCTGAGAGACAGGGGGAGCTGAGAGACAGAGGGGGGCTGAGAGACAGAGGGGGGCTGAGAGACAGGGGGGGCTGAGAGACAGAGGGGGGGCTGAGAGACAGAGGGGAGGCTGAGAGACAGTGGAGGGGTATGAGAGACAGTGGAGGGGACTGAGAGACAGACAGAGGGGGAGAGCTGAGAGACAGAGGGGGAGAGCTGAGAGACAGAGGGGGAGAGCTGAGAGACAGAGGGGGAGAGCTGAGAGACAGAGGAGGAGAGCTGAGAGACAGAGGAGGAGAGCTGAGAGACAGAGGAGGAGAGCTGAGAGACAGAGGGGGGTCTGAGAGATAGAGGGGAGCTGAGAGACAGAGAAGGGGCTAAAAGAGGGGGGACTGAGAGACATGGGAACTGAGAGACAGAGGGGGGTCTAAGCGACAGGGGGGTCTGAGAGACAGAGGGGGAGAACTGAGGGACAGAGGGGGAGAGCTGAGAGATAGAGGAGGGGGCTGAGAGACAGTGGGGGGATCTGAGAGACAGTGGGGGGATCTGAGAGACAGAGGAGGAGAGCTGAGAGACAGAGGAGGAGAGCTGAGAGACAGAGGAGGGTTCTGAGAGACAGAGGGGGGTTCTGAGAGACAGAGGGGGGTTCTGAGAGATAAAGGGGGGTTCTGAGAGACAGAGGGGGGGTCTGAGAGACAGAGGGGGTCTGAGAGACAGAGGAGGGGTCTGAGAGATAGTGGGGGGGCTGAGAGACAGAGGAGGGGGCTGAAAGAGGGGGGACTGAGAGACAGAGGGTGGGGACTGAGAGACAGAGGGGGCAGAGAGACAGAGGGGAGGGCTGAGACAGACCACATAGCACTGTCCCTTTCTGCAGTCCCTCCTCTGCTCACCTCCCCGCTGTCTCAGTGTTCTGGCATGTTTGTGTAGGATGCCAGGTACCTGATGGCCATCAGCGGCAGCGCCGAGTCTCCCTCTTGATTTATTTTATTTTTTTGTGGGTCGCTGTTTGCTGCCACGTTTTTTCTTTAAAACGGCCCACTGAGCCATTGGCCCACCGGGAAACACCCGGTAGTCCCTATGGCTAGTCCATCCCTGGACTTAAAGGGAAAATCAAAACCTGTTTGAAGTGAACAAATAGCCCTTACATCACATCACAGTATCGGGAAGAACTGATGACTGATCAGGTCAGTGCTCCTGACTTTCAGCAACACTCTCTACATAGTTTTTTTATAGACTTCTTCTTTGAAGTTTAAGTCCCCCTTAGGGTCCTTTCACACAGGCTTTCCGATTAGGTCCGCCTGTCAGTTTTTCAGGTGGACCTGATGAGACCTTGCAGTCTCCTTTATGGAGCGGCAGATGTTAGCAGACACATGTCCGCTGCCACCCGTCGCCATTTGATCCAATCCTGCCTGTAAAATCCAGACGGATGGTAGACACGTTTTCGTCCGAATGCATTTTCGTGCGAATTTCGGGTATATTCGTTATCGTTTTAACAAACGAAAACGAACGCGCAGAATCCGAAATCCAAAAGATCCGACATAAAAAAATGCTTTATTTTCGTTTTAGTTGCGACAACAGTTCGATATAGATAGGAGATTCGACATGACGCTGACAATAGCAATCTGTGTCTATCGAACCTGTGGTCGAATGTGCCTAACCAATTAGTCCAAGTTTATTCTACATAGAGAGGAAAGATTAGACATAGAGAGAAAAGATTCGACATTATAGAGACAGTGTTGGGGTAGACCATTCGACATGAACGACGAAGATTCGACGAAGCAGCGAAAAACATACAAATGTCGAATCTGTCATTGAAAGCTTATGGTGTCTGTCGAAAGTTCTAAGAAGATTTGACAAGCAGCTAAACTGTACGACGCTGCAATCGTTCATTTCCGGTCAAATACTCCAAGTAATAATAATTTATAAATATAATTATTACTAGTGTCATACAACATTAGAATTCTACTATAGCTTCTACTATAGCTTGTAGGCAGAACATTTGACCGGAAATGTACAATTGCAGCGTCGTACAGTTTAGCTGCTCCGTCGAATCTTCTTAGAACATTCGACAGACACCATAAGCCTTCAATGACAGATTCGACCTTAATTAATTCGGATTTTCGGATGAATGCATTTTTCAATTAAACAAAATAAATAAAAACAAATTTCGGGAGTAACTAAATAAATGTATTTTTCGGACGAAAACGAAATTCCGAAACAAAATATTTCAGTGTGCACATGTCTAAACGGATGGTTGTTCAATTCAAGTCTGGTGGATCGATTAGATAGGAGCGGAGGAAAACGGGCAAGCGGTCCGTTTCCACTCGATTTCCCCATAGAGGAGAGCGGGACTGTGGAGCGATCCCCCGCTGAGCAAGATCAGTTCCGTGGAGGCACCCGTGTCAAAGGGGCCTTACTCACCTTAAATCCATGGTCACATGTATATGCTAATACCCGGGTCTTCTCTGTACTAGTCTGCAAAATGGAAGGGTCCTTTTTGGGTGTCAATGTTGCTGACTAATAATGTGGACATTTTCGACCTCGCGATTGGCTATTTACAGGGTCCATGATCGTGATGATGTTATAATGAGGGGTGGCAATAAGACTGGTCAGAAAAAGGCCAAGACTACAGATGTGGATCACTGCCCTTCATTCATGTTATGGTGGATTCAAGTCAAAAGCATTGTTTTCAAAGAAAAACCATGTGAATGCATGAGAAGGGGATGGGTTGAAGTGGGGGAAGGATTGGGGAAAGAGAAGGGCTTAAAGAAAAGATCCTCTTACAAAGTCTTCAAATCTAGGCTTTGCTTATAGGAATTTCTATTGTAAGGGCAAGTTTTCATTCTAGTTCTGGAGGGCATGCTGTATAAATAAATAAGGAAAGGTGAAATAACATTCTACAGCAGCTGCGGAGCTTGTGATCCGGCACAAATGGTTATTTTCCTAACCGTCACACCCCATTACAGAGATCCACAACAAGGCCAGCACGGAGAGCTGTGGTGAAAAGGAAGCCACATGCTTTGTCTGCTCCATCCTCCGCTGTGGTCAAGTGTGACTGTTGAAAGATGGGACTGCTCCGCAAGAAAACAGCAGCTTTTCTTCCTCCGGGAGGGGGGACCACATATGGCGTTACTTGGTCTCTATACTTATTATTGCACACAACTGTTCCATTCATTATCAGGCTTGGATAATAAGACAGAGTTGAGAGTAAGCATGTACAGTAACATCTATCAACCAATCAGAGATCATTTGTCATTGTCCTAACTGAAGAAAGGTCACGTCTGATTAGTTATGGGTTACAGCACATGATTGTTTGTACTGCCTTTTCATACAAGTCCATATGTCAGGCTTTTTTGTAGAGTTGCTACTTCAAGGCAGATTTAATTGAGTTGATTTATAAAAAAAATTAAAGCTGAACTCCAAGCAAAACAGCTGAATGCCATCTGAAAGGGCATGACATGTGACTTTTATCTTCTGCAGTTCAGTAACACTTACAGGTCGCTTGTTCCTTCTTCAGCCTATGACTGAACAGTGAAGGGGAAGCAGAAGACTGATATGCTCATCTCTCTGTCACTCTGCTCTCTTCCTCTACCAGCATATTCCTTGCTAGCAATTAGGGATGAGCTTCGTGTTCGAGTCGAACATACGTTCGACTCGAACATCGGCTGTTCGATCGTTCGACGAAGATCGAACGATTTGGGCCGTTCGCGCCAAATTCGAGTGACGCGAACGGCCCACAATGCACTACGCCATCACAGTGTCATCCAGGCGCTGTGATTGGCCAAGCATGCACTGTGACCCCGCATGCTTGGCCAATCACAGCGCCGGCAGCGAGGAGAGCAATGATTGGCCACAGGCAGGATGCCTGTGGCCAATTATTGCTGAGGGTGTTTAGTACACGCCCCACACTATAAAAGGCCGCCAGCACGGCGGCCTAGTGTAGTGTGTTCCGGAGCAGGGATAGAGCAGCATAGGCAGGGACAGTGACATTTTTTTTTTTCTTGCTTAACCTGGATTCCTTTAGTTTAGGGAAAGAGAAGGATAGGTAGGGAGAGTGTCAGTGTGTTTTACTGTGCGAATCCTTGTTTCTAGGGACAGGGAAGGACAGTGAGGGAATTCTCCTTGTGCTATAGTGTGCTTTAAAAAAACATTTTTTCTAGGGACAGAAAACTATAGGTAGGGAGAGTGTCAGTGTGTTTTACTGTGCGAATCCTTGTTTCTAGGGACAGGGAAGGACAGTGAGGGAATTCTCCTTGTGCTATAGTGTGCTTTAAAAAAACATTTTTTCTAGGGACAGAAAACTATAGGAAGGAAGAGTGTCAGTTTCTTTCACTGTGATAATCCTTGTTTCTAGGGACAAAGAAGGAAAGTGAGTGAAATTCTCCTTGTGCTATAGTGTGCTTTAAAAAAACATTTTTTCTAGGGACAGAAACCTATAGGTAGGGAGAGTGTCAGTGTGTTTTACTGTGCGAATCCTTGTTTCTAGGGACAGGGAAGGACAGTGAGGGAATTCTCCTTGTGCTATAGTGTGCTTTAAAAAAACATTTTTTCTAGGGACAGAAAACTATAGGTAGGAAGAGTGTCATTTTCTTTCACTGTGATAATCCTTGTTTCTAGGGACAAAGAAGGAAAGTGAGGGAAATTCTCCTTGTGCTATAGTGTGCTTTAAAAAAAACATTTTTTCTAGGGACAGAAAACTATAGGTAGGGAGAGTGTCAGTGTCTTTTACTGTGCGAATCCTTCTTTCTAGGGACAGGGAAGGACAGTGAGGGAATTCTCCTTGTGCTATAGTGTGCTTTAAAAAAAACATTTTTTCTAGGGACAGAAAACTATAGGTAGGGAGAGTGTCAGTTTCTTTCACTGTGATAATCCTTGTTTCTAGGGACAAAGAAGAAAAGTGAGGGAAATTCTCCTTGTGCTATAGTGTGCTTTAAAAAAACATTTTTTCTAGGGACAGAAAACTATAGGTAGGGAGAGTGTCAGTGTGTTTTACTGTGCGAATCCTTCTTTCTAGGGACAGGGAAGGACAGTGAGGGAATTCTCCTTGTGCTATAGTGTGCTTTAAAAAAACATTTTTTCTAGGGACAGAAAACTATAGGTAGGGAGAGTGTCAGTTTCTTTCACTGTGATAATCCTTGTTTCTAGGGACAAAGAAGAAAAGTGAGGGAAATTCTCCTTGTGCTATAGTGTGCTTTAAAAAAACATTTTTTCTAGGGACAGAAAACTATAGGTAGGGAGAGTGTCAGTGTGTTTTACTGTGCGAATCCTTGTTTCTAGGGACAGGGAAGGACAGTGAGGGAATTCTCCTTGTGCTATAGTGTGCTTTAAAAAAACATTTTTTCTAGGGACAGAAAACTATAGGAAGGAAGAGTGTCAGTTTCTTTCACTGTGATAATCCTTGTTTCTAGGGACAAAGAAGGAAAGTGAGTGAAATTCTCCTTGTGCTATAGTGTGCTTTAAAAAAACATTTTTTTCTAGGGACAGAAAACTATAGGTAGGGAGAGTGTCAGTGTCTTTTACTGTGCGAATCCTTGTTTCTAGGGACAGGGAAGGACAGTGAGGGAATTCTCCTTGTGCTATAGTGTGCTTTAAAAAAAAAAATTTCTAGGGACAGAAAACTATAGGTAGGGAGAGTGTCAGTGTGTTTTACTGTGTGAATCCTTGTTTCTAGGGACAGGGAAGGACAGTGAGGGAATTCTCCTTGTGCTATAGTGTGCTTTAAAAAAATATTTTTTCTAGGGACAGAAAACTATAGGTAGGGAGAGTGTCAGTTTCTTTCACTGTGATAATCCTTGTTTCTAGGGACAAAGAAGGAAAGTGAGGGAAATTCTCCTTGTGCTATAGTGTGCTTTAAAAAAACATTTTTTCTAGGGACAGAAAACTATAGGTAGGGAGAGTGTCAGTGTGTTTTACTGTGTGAATCCTTGTTTCTAGGGACAGGGAAGGACAGTGAGGGAATTCTCCTTGTGCTATAGTGTGCTTTAAAAAAACATTTTTTCTAGGGACAGAAAACTATAGGTAGGGAGAGTGTCAGTGTGTTTTACTGTGCGAATCCTTGTTTCTAGGGACAGGGAAGGACAGTGAGGGAATTCTCCTTGTGCTATAGTGTGCTTTAAAAAAACATTTTTTCTAGGGACAGAAAACTATAGGTAGGAAGAGTGTCATTTTCTTTCACTGTGATAATCCTTGTTTCTAGGGACAAAGAAGGAAAGTGAGGGAAATTCTCCTTGTGCTATAGTGTGCTTTAAAAAAACATTTTTTCTAGGGACAGAAAACTATAGGTAGGGAGAGTGTCAGTGTGTTTTACTGTGCGAATCCTTGTTTCTAGGGACAGGGAAGGACAGTGAGGGAATTCTCCTTGTGCTATAGTGTGCTTTAAAAAAACATTTTTTCTAGGGACAGAAAACTATAGGAAGGAAGAGTGTCAGTTTCTTTCACTGTGATAATCCTTGTTTCTAGGGACAAAGAAGGAAAGTGAGTGAAATTCTCCTTGTGCTATAGTGTGCTTTAAAAAAACATTTTTTCTAGGGACAGAAAACTATAGGTAGGGAGAGTGTCAGTGTGTTTTACTGTGTGAATCCTTGTTTCTAGGGACAGGGAAGGACAGTGAGGGAATTCTCCTTGTGCTATAGTGTGCTTTAAAAAAACATTTTTTCTAGGGACAGAAAACTATAGGTAGGGAGAGTGTCAGCTTCTTTCACTGTGATAATCCTTGTTTCTAGGGACAAAGAAGGAAAGTGAGGGAAATTCTCCTTGTGCTATAGTGTGCTTTAAAAAAACATTTTTTCTAGGGACAGAAAACTATAGGTAGGGAGAGTGTCAGTGTGTTTTACTGTGCGAATCCTTGTGTCTAGGGACAGGGAAGGACAGTGAGGGAATTCTCCTTGTGCTATAGTGTGCTTTAAAAAAACATTTTTTCTAGTGACAGAAAACTATAGGTAGGGAGAGTGTCAGTGTGTTTTACTGTGCGAATCCTTGTTTCTAGGGACAGGGAAGGACAGTGAGGGAATTCTCCTTGTGCTATAGTGTGCTTTAAAAAAACATTTTTTCTAGGGACAGAAAACTATAGGTAGGAAGAGTGTCATTTTCTTTCACTGTGATAATCCTTGTTTCTAGGGACAAAGAAGGAAAGTGAGGGAAATTCTCCTTGTGCTATAGTGTGCTTTAAAAAAACATTTTTTCTAGGGACAGAAAACTATAGGTAGGGAGAGTGTCAGTGTCTTTTACTGTGCGAATCCTTGTTTCTAGGGACAGGGAAGGACAGTGAGGGAATTCTCCTTGTGCTATAGTGTGCTTTAAAAAAACATTTTTTCTAGGGACAGAAAACTATAGGTAGGAAGAGTGTCATTTTCTTTCACTGTGATAATCCTTGTTTCTGGGGACAAAGAAGGAAAGTGAGGGAAATTCTCCTTGTGCTATAGTGTGCTTTAAAAAAACATTTTTTCTAGGGACAGAAAACTATAGGTAGGGAGAGTGTCAGTGTCTTTTACTGTGCGAATCCTTGTTTCTAGGGACAGGGAAGGACAGTGAGGGAATTCTCCTTGTGCTATAGTGTGCTTTAAAAAAACATTTTTTCTAGGGACAGAAAACTATAGGTAGGAAGAGTGTCATTTTCTTTCACTGTGATAATCCTTGTTTCTAGGGACAAAGAAGGAAAGTGAGGGAAATTCTCCTTGTGCTATAGTGTGCTTTAAAAAAACATTTTTTCTAGGGACAGAAAACTATAGGTAGGGAGAGTGTCAGTGTCTTTTACTGTGCGAATCCTTGTTTCTAGGGACAGGGAAGGACAGTGAGGGAATTCTCCTTGTGCTATAGTGTGCTTTAAAAAAAACATTTTTTCTAGGGACAGAAAACTATAGGTAGGGAGAGTGTCAGTTTCTTTCACTGTGATAATCCTTGTTTCTAGGGACAAAGAAGGAAAGTGAGGGAAATTCTCCTTGTGCTATAGTGTGCTTTAAAAAAACATTTTTTCTAGGAACAGAAAACTATAGGTAGGGAGAGTGTCAGTGTGTTTTACTGTGCGAATCCTTGTTTCTAGGGACAGGGAAGGACAGTGAGGGAATTCTCCTTGTGCTATAGTGTGCTTTAAAAAAACATTTTTTCTAGGGACAGAAAACTATAGGAAGGAAGAGTGTCAGTTTCTTTCACTGTGATAATCCTTGTTTCTAGGGACAAAGAAGGAAAGTGAGTGAAATTCTCCTTGTGCTATAGTGTGCTTTAAAAAAACATTTTTTCTAGGGACAGAAAACTATAGGTAGGGAGAGTGTCAGTGTCTTTTACTGTGCGAATCCTTGTTTCTAGGGACAGGGAAGGACAGTGAGGGAATTCTCCTTGTGCTATAGTGTGCTTTAAAAAAACATTTTTTCTAGGGACAGAAAACTATAGGTAGGGAGAGTGTCAGTGTGTTTTACTGTGCGAATCCTTGTTTCTATGGAAAGGGAAGGACAGTGAGGGAATTCTCCTTGTGCTATAGTGTGCTTTAAAAAAACATTTTTTCTAGGGACAGAAAACTATAGGTAGGGAGAGTGTCAGTTTCTTTCACTGTGATAATCCTTGTTTCTAGGGACAAAGAAGGAAAGTGAGGGAAATTCTCCTTGTGCTATAGTGTGCTTTAAAAAAACATTTTTTCTAGGGACAGAAAACTATAGGTAGGGAGAGTGTCAGTGTCTTTTACTGTGCGAATCCTTGTTTCTAGGGACAGGGAAGGACAGTGAGGGAATTCTCCTTGTGCTATAGTGTGCTTTAAAAAAACATTTTTTCTAGGGACAGAAAACTATAGGTAGGGAGAGTGTCAGTTTCTTTCACTGTGATAATCCTTGTTTCTAGGGACAAAGAAGGAAAGTGAGGGAAATTCTCCTTGTGCTATAGTGTGCTAAAGCATTCCTCATCAACCATCTTTGAAATCCTTGTTTTTTTGGACAGTCAGGGAAATTGTCGTTGTGCTATTCTGTGCAAAAGCAATCATCCTCAACCATATTTAGAAATCCTTAAGTAAAGGGACAGAGAAGGACACCTGAAGGTAGCCCTTATTGCTTTTTTCCCATCTCCCTGCAGGCCATCTATTAGAATGTCTGGAAGGCAAACAAGGAGAGGCAGACAGTCAGGAGGCAATAAAAGAGGGCAAGCAGGCTCTGTGTCTGGGGGCAACGGTGCTGGTCGTGGACGCGGTGCATTGTCATCAGCACATGGCCATGGGACACGCTTGTCCTTCTTTTCGGCAGCTGGACATGTTGAGCCACATCATGCCAAAGACTTGGTAGAGTGGATGACCAAGCCCTCCTCCTCCTCCTCATCCTCTCTCACCCAGGCTCAGGGTACTGGAAAAGCAGCTGCCAAAGCGTCCTCTTCCCTGGTATCAATGTCAGACTCATCATCAGTCACTCCTTCCCTAGACCCACCATGTCCTCCTCCTGAGGAGTCCCCCGAACTGTTTGAGCACAGTGTTGGGTACATGCTCCAGGAGGATGCCCAGCGTTTCGAAGGGTCTGATGATGAAACCCAGCTAGAGGAAGGCAGTAGCGTGAGAGCAGACAGAGGGGATGCTCAAGAAGGACACCAATCTGGCAGTCATGTTCCAGCAGCTGCAGCATACTGCCAGATTGGCTCCAGTGATGAGGAGGGAGGTGATGATGAGGTCACTGACTCCACGTGGGTGCCTAATAGGAGAGAGGAGGAGGAGGAGGATGAGGAGGAGGCACATCTCCAACGAGGCAGGATGCCCTTTGGTGGCCAGCTTAAGGGCAGTACACCGACGGAATCACACCGCAGAGCTCCGCCTGTGCAGGGCGCTGCCTCTGCCCGTCATTCAAAAAGTTCTTTGGTGTGGGCCTTTTTTGAGGCTAGTGCATCAGATCGCACAGCTGCTGTTTGCAACATATGTCTCAAGCGTATATCGCGTGGCCAAAACATCAGCCGCTTGGGTACCACATGCCTGACCAGACATATGTTGACCTGCCATGCAGCTCGTTGGCAAGCCTACCTCAAAGACCCACACCAAAGAACAAAGCGGACCTCTCCTTGCACCGCATCAGCTGGGATCTCCAACCCCACTATAACTTCAGTCCTCTCTGAAACATGCACTGAGAGGAATGAAGGTGTAGAATTAGGTGTGTCACAGCCAAGTACTTGCGGCCACTCTGCTAGCAGTACACCGACGTCCGATTCTAGCAGGCAAATTTCCCTGCCCCAGCTGCTGGACCGTCGAAAGAAGTTCACTCCCAGCCATCCACATGCCCAGCGGTTGAATGCTAGCTTGGCTAAATTGCTAGCGCTTCAACTGCTGCCTTTTCAGTTGGTAGACTCGGCCCCCTTCCGTGAGTTTGTGCAATGTGCGGTTCCTCAGTGGCAGGTTCCCAAACGCCACTTTTTCTCACGGAAGGCTATTCCGGCTCTCTACCGGCATGTGGAAGGCAATGTCTTGGCCTCGCTGGACAGGGCGGTCAGCGGTAAGGTGCATATTACCGCTGACTCATGGTCCAGCAGGCATGGACAGGGACGTTACCTTTCTTTCACGGCCCATTGAGTCACTCTTTTGGCAGCTGGGAAGGATGCAGGACAAGGTGCAGTAGTGTTGGAGGTTGTTCCACCGCCACGCCTCCAAAATGCTACTACTGGTTGTGACACACCTCTCTCCTCCACCCCCTCCTCTTCTTCTTCCTCCATGGCCTCTTCCTGTGGTTTGTCCTCGGAACCAGCGGTGCTCCGTAGGCGTTCAAGGGGCTACGCAAGTACGCAGGCAAAAAGATGCCATGCCGTGCTTGCGCTGGTGTGTTTGGGGGACAGAAGCCACACTGGGGCAGAGGTCCTGTCTGCTCTGCAGGGCCAGGCCGAGAGGTGGTTGACGCCACGCCAGCTTGAGCCAGGAATGGTGGTTTGCGACAATGGCACCAACCTCCTCTCCGCCCTCCGACAGGGACAACTGACCCATGTGCCCTGTGTGGCTCACGTCCTTAACCTGGTGGTGCAGCGGTTCTTGGGCAGGTACCCGGGCTTACAGGATGTCCTGAGGCAGGCCAGGAAAGTCTGTGTGCATTTCCGCAGATCTTATAATGCCAGTGCTCGCCTGGCTGAGCTGCAAAGGGAGTTGAACCTGCCCAAGAACCGCCTTATATGTGACATGCCCACCAGGTGGAACTCAACGTTGGCCATGCTGCAGCGGCTGCACACGCAGCAGAGGGCCATCAATGAGTACCTGTGCGACTACGGCACCAGGACAGGGTCAGGGGAGCTTGTTTTTTTTTCTCCACGCCAGTGGGGCATGATCAGGGATGCATGCACTGTCCTGGCACCATTTGAGGAGGCCACGAGGATGGTGAGCAGTGACAGTGCATGCATCAGTGACACTGTACCTCTTGTCCACCTGTTGGAGCACACGCTGCGTGGAATAATGGACAGGGCACTTAAGGCAGAACAGAGGCAGGAAGAGGAGGACTTCCTTGCCTCTCAAGGCCCCCTTTACCCAGACAGTGTTCCTTCTGTCCCACCCATCGCACAGGAAGAGGAGGAGGAGGAGGAGGAGGAGGATTGTGTCAGCATGGAGGTGGAGGCTGGCACTCAGCATCATCAGCAGCAGTCTTTTAGGGATGATTTACAGTCCCAAGAAACCAGTGGACTTGTACGTGGCTGGGAGGAGGTGGCTGCGGATCATGTCGTCCTTAGTGACCCAGAGGACTCCGGAACGAATGCCTCAGCAAACCTACGCTGCATGGCCTCCCTGATCCTGCAAAGTCTGCGGAAGGATCCTCGTATTCTTCGGATCAAGGAGAGGGACCATTACTGGCTGGCCACTCTCCTTGATCCACGGTACAAGGGTAAGGTTGCGGACCTTATGTTACCGTCGCAGAGGGAGCAGAGGATGAGACAACTCCGGGAGGCCTTGCAGAAAGGTCTGTGTTCCCAGAGACTGGGAGGTTACAAACTCCTGGTCCTGGACAACGAGTTGCTGAGGCTTCGGCCAGTCAAAGAAGGAGCGGTGGGGAAGGTGGCCGTCTGACCGATGCGTTCAGACAATTCTTTAGTCCGCAGCCCCAAAGTATGATCGGTTCCAGCAACCATCGCCAGCGTCTGATAAACATGGTGCAGGAATATCTAGGGGCAAGGTCAGACTTGGACACCTTCCCCACCGAAAATCCTCTGGCTTACTGGGTCTTGAGGATGGATCACTGGCCAGAGCTTGCACAGTATGCAATTGAGCTACTGGCCTGTCCTGCATCCAGCGTTCTTTCGGAACGCACATTCAGTGCTGCTGGAGGATTTGTCACGGATCACAGGGTGCGCCTGTCCACCGACTCGGTTGATCGACTGACTTTCATCAAGATGAACCAGTCTTGGATCACCACCAGCTACCACACACCTGATGCTGATATAACAGACTAATTGATTTTAACATGTCACATCCCTTCAAGACTGATGCTGATGCTGAGTGCCTGTGCTGTTATGTTGACTGGCTATCCTCCTCCTCCGAGTCCTCAATGATATGATTGATGATGATAGCTTGGAAGATCATTTTTGTTTATGGGTGCCGCCACCAGTGGCTAAGGCCCAATTTTTCAGCCCCTGTTTTACAGGGGCGTGTAATTACAATTTTTTTAGCAATAGTTTGCCATAGGGCTCATTGCTGTGCTCCAAGTACAGTATCTGTGAGGGGTTGGAGTGTTGTGGCACCAGTGCCTAAGGCCCAATTTTTCAGCCCCTGTTTAACAGGGGCGTGTCATTACAATTTTTGAAGCAATACTTTGCAACAGGGCTCATTGCTGTGCTCCAAGTACAGTATCTGTGAGGGGTTGTAGTGTTGTGCCACCAGTGCCTAAGGCCCAATTTTTCAGCCCCTGTTCAACAGGGGCATGCAATTACAATTCTTGATCTAATAATTCACAGCAGGGCCCATTGCTGCACCCACCAAGAGTAACTCTGAGGGCTTACAGTGTTGTGGCAACGCCACCACCACCACCACCACGAAAGGCCCAATTTTTCAGCCCCTGTTCAAAAGGGGCATGTAATTACAATTCTTGATCTAATAATTCACAGCAGGGCCCATTCCTGCACCCACCAAGAGTAACTCTGAGGGCTTACAGTGTTGTGGCAACACCACCACCACCACCACCACCACGAAAGGCCCAATTTTTCAGCCCCTGTTCAACAGGGGCATGCAATTACAATTCTTGATCTAATAATTCACAGCAGGGCCCATTCCTGCACCCACCAAGAGTAACTCTGAGGGCTTACAGTGTTGTGGCAACACCACCACCACCACCACCACCACGAAAGGCCCAATTTTTCAGCCCCTGTTCAACAGGGGCATACAATTACAATTCTTGATCTAATAATTCACAGCAGGGCCCATTCCTGCACCCACCAAGAGTAACTCTGAGGGCTTACAGTGTTGTGGCAACACCACCACCACCACCACCACCACGAAAGGCCCAATTTTTCAGCCCCTGTTCAACAGGGGCATGCAATTACAATTCTTGATCTAATAATTCACAGCAGGGCCCATTGCTGCACCCACCAAGAGTAACTGTCAGGGCTTACAGTGTTGTGGCACCAGCACCACCATCAAAGGCCCAATTTTTACTACCACTGTTCAACAATTATATGTAATTAAAATTCCTGATATAATAGTTGACAGCAGGGCGTTCCAGCACCAACCAAGAGTAACTGTGAGTGCTTACAGTGTTGTGCCAACACCAACAACTAAGGGGCCTATTTCTGCAGAGTATATACGGCAGGTCCCTACTTTCAAACATCCAACTTACAAACGACTCCTACTTGCAAACGCAAGAAGACAACAGGAAGTGAGAGGAAATCTACCACTAGGAAGGAAAATTCTCTCCTGTAAGAATAAATATGGGAGAAAGGTGTCTCCTCTGTACTGATGCTTTATCAGCAATCCTTGTTTCAAGAAAAACACCACATTTCAAAAACAGTTGTCATTGGGACGGAAAGTGAGGTGAAATGTTCTGAACAGGGGCACAGACAGCAAAACAAATGTTACAGGGGTGATAACCCTTACCTATGTTTTCCAAAAAGTTTAAAAATAGATTTTTGGGCTGGAGCTACACTTCAACAATGTACCTGTTCAAAATTACAAACAGATTCTACATAAGAACAAACCTACAGTCCCTGTCTTGTATGCACCGCCTGTATACGGCTGTTCAGAGTATATAGGGCCTTTTTTATTTTATGTGCGGGGTTCCCCTTAATATCCATACAAGACCCAAAGGGGCTGGTAATGGGCTGGGGTAGGGGGGGGGGGGTCATGGGGTAGCTATGCCATTTTTCTTAAAGATTTTCATCCATATTACCGGGACCAGACATTACATTAAAGCCGCAAGCAGTTTTAAATGGCTTTTTTTCCCTTTAGAAGTGTCATTTTGTGCAGGGACAGTTCTAAACACGGGAAACACGTGGCACTTCACAGGCATACTTTAGACACCCCCCAGGTACGATATTTAAAGGAATATTTGACTTTTTTTTTTTCACTTTATGCATCATTAAAATGACTGCTCCCGAAAAACGACCGTTTTTAAAACTTATTTTTGCATTGATACATGTCCCCTGGTGCACAACCCGGGTTCCCAAACCCTTTTTAGGACAATAACATGCATAATAGTTGTTATAATTAGCACTTTAGAATTCGAACGTTCGCATCCATTGTATTTAATAGGGTTCTAATGTTCGTGCGAACTTTCGGTCCGTTCGCGGGTTCTGGTGCGAACCGAACCCGGGGGTGTTCGGCTCATCACTGCTAGCAATATGAGAACTGCTTCACAACTGACCAGTGCCTTGAACAGAGTAGGATTAGGAACAGGGCCGGTGCTACTACTAGGCAAACTAGGCAGCCACCTAGGGCGTACTGCTGCCTAGGATGCCCGGCCACTGGTGTTCTTACTCTCTTCTCTCTGCAGCAAGCAACTAAGTCTCAGCATCAGCATGCAGCCGCTGCTCCGTACATAGGAGCAGCGGTGGTGGAGGAATGTGTCTATGTTCCGACTGAATGGAAGCAAGCAAACATTCATTGATGGGCACTGGTGAGGCTGCATTTGATGGGCACTGGTGAGGCTGCATTTGATGGGCGCTGGTGAGGCTGCATTTGATGGGCGCTGGTAGGCTGCATTGATGGGCACTGGTGAGGCTGCATTTGATGGGCGCTGGTGAGACTGCATTTGATGGGCGCTGGTGAGGCTGCATTTGATGGGCGCTGGTGAGGCTGCATTTGATGGGCTCTGGTGAGGCTGCATTGATGAGAGCTGGTGGGGCTGCATTGATGGGAGATGGTGGGGCTGCATTCGATGGGCGCTGGTGAGGCTGCATTGATGGGCACTGGTAGGCTGCATTGATGGGTGCTGGTGAGGCTGCATTTATGGGCGCTAGTGAGGCTGCATTTGATGGGCACTTGTGAGGCTGCATTGATGGGCGCTAATAGGCTGCATTGAGGAGTGCTGGTGAGGCTGCATTTAATGGGCGCTGGTGAGGCTGCATATGATGGGCACTGGTAGGCTGCACTGATGGGCGCTGGTAAGGATGCATTTGATGGGCGCTGGTGAGGCTGCATTGATGGGCGCTGGTGGGTTGTATTTGATGGGTGCTTCATTGAAAAGGTGGGGTACATGGGCAGGGCAAAGGGGGTGGAGTCAGGGGTGGAGCCACAGGGGGGCGACAAATTGAGGTTTAGCCTAGGGTGTCAAAAATCCTTGCACCAGCCCTGATTAAGAAACCTAACATGTTCTATCTATATGCCTAATGTGGACATTACTTTTTATTTCCTGTGTGGTCAATGGGACAGAAAATTAGGCAATGGGGTTGATTTAGTAAAACTGGGGAGTGCACAATCTGCTGCAGCTGTGCAGGTTAGCCAATCAGCTTGTTCAATTGAGCTTTGACAAAAAAAAAAACTGGAAGCTGATTGGTTTCTATGCAGAGCTGCACTAGACATGTGCACTTGCCAAAAATTTGTTTTCTTTGTTTTTTTGCTTTTTTCGGAAATTCGGGAAATTCAAAAAATTCAAAAAATTTGTTTTTTTCGTTTTAGTTTTTTTTCGAATTTCCGAATTTCCAAAAAAATGAATAAAACGAAAACGAAAAAAACGAATTTTTTGAATTTCTGAAAAAAGAAAAAAAAAGAAAAAAACGAATTTACGATTTTCGGAAATTCGGAAATTATAAAAATTCGGAATTCTGAAACTCAACTTTTCAAATTTCCCATTTTCGAATTTTAGATATTCAAATTTTTGATTTTCGAATTTTGCAATTTTGAATTTTCGAATCTCGAATTTTTGAAATTTCCAATTTTCGAATTTTAGATGTTCGAATTTTCGAAATTCCGAAATTCGAAATGCTGAATTTCGGCAATTCGAATATTCGAAAATCCGAAATTCAGAATTTTCGAAATTCGGAAATTCAGAATTTCGAAAATCAGAATTTACGAAATTCAGAATTTCCGAAATTTCGGAAATCCGAAAATACTAAAATTCGGAAATTGAAAAATTTGGAAATCCGAGAATTCGTAAATTGAAAAATTCGAAAATTTGGAATTTTGGAAATCCGAAAATCAGGAAATTGAAAAATTTGGAAATTCGGAAATTTCGGAATTACCGAATTTCTCTAAATTCGTGAAAAACTAATTAGAAACTAAACGAATTGCACATGTCTAAGCTGCACCAGATTTTGCACTCTCCAGTTTTAGTAAATCAACCCCATTGTGTCTTCATTGGGGACACAGAGAACAATAAACATTTATCTTTTCTAGAGAACTCCTGTCAAATATTTATTGCTAGGGATGGTTTTTAAAATTGAACTAAACCTTGTAATAACCTATCAAAATAATTAATTTGATTTGTATCAAAATAGGTAGGTGCCTGCAATGTGTAGTTATTACAGCAGAACAAAAAGGTAAGGTAAAAAAGGTAAAAATGAATCACCCATTGAAGGATAAAATAATCAACCAGTTTTTGCTACAATGTTTATTTTCCATGCAGATATTTCCCACACAGTAATTTTTTTCTGCTGCTAGATGTCCTCAGTCTGATGGCCAGCATCCTTCAACCCACTTTATGTGAGCCCAGGTTGTCCTGAAACCACGCCAGACTATTAATTGACAGTGAATGGAGAAGCAGCACAGTGATGAGCTCATCTCTGCTCTCTCCTCCTATCACCATGCTTCTTGTCAGCATATGAACTGATTGGCTTCTCCTGCTGATTCTACCTATCACACTTCAGCTCATCTGAACAGGAACAGCAAGAGGATTATACCAGATCAAATTCACCTACACTGTTTGCTTTAAAAAAAAAAAAAAAACACATATATACTGACATATTAATGATTACAGTGCTGCATTAAATTGTGTCGTAACACATCCAATAGGATTTCAGTATAAGATTGTATAGTGTATGTTCAGTTTTTTTAACTGGACATGTATGGTATCTAGTTATTCAACATAACGTCATGTTTTATTTTGTACAATTTTTTTTTAATTAAATTGTGTTTGTGTGCACTAAAATTAACCACTTCAGTCCTGGAAGGATTTGCCCCCTTCCCGACCAGGCCTTTTTTTGCGATATGGCACTGCGTCGCTTTAACTGACAATTGCACGTGCAACGTGGTACCCAAACAAAATTTATGTCATTTTTTTCCCACAAATAGAGCTTTCTTTTGCTGGTATTAGATCATCTCTGTGTTTTTTTATTTTTTGCGCTATAAACAAAAAAAGAGCAACAATTTAGACAAAAACACAATATTTTGTACATTTTGCTATAATAAATATCCCAAAAAATAATAGTAAAAAAAAAAATTCTTCTATATATTTTTGGAAAAAAAAAAACACAATAAGCGTATATTGATTGGTTTGCGCAAAAGTTATAGCGTCTATAAAATAAGGGATAGAGTTATGGCATTTTTATTATTATTATTTTTTTTACCAGTAATGGCGGTGATATGCAATTTTTATCGGGACTGAGACATTGCGGCGGACAAATCAGACACTTTTTTGGGACCATTGACATATCTACAGCGATCAGTGCTATAAATAGCCACTGATTACTGTATAAATGTCACTGGCAGGGAAGGGGTTAACACTAGGGGCGATCAAGGGGTTAAATGTGTTCCCTATGTATGTTCTAACTGTGGGGAGAATGTGGCTGACTAGAGGAGGAGACAGATCGTTGTTCCTACTTAGTAGGAAGACACGATCTGTCTCCTCCTCCTGACAGAACTGGGGTTTGTGTGTTTACACACACAGATCCCGGTTCTCGCTCTGTCACGAGCGATCGCAGGAGCCCGGCGGGCGCCGCGCCTGCCGAGCACACGCATCGGCTCCAGGGAACGCTGCGGGCGCCTGCTACAGCGTCTTAAAGAGCCGACTTACAGCTACGACGGCTCGCGGAGCAGTGCCAACCTGCCGCAGTCTAACTGTGGCGGCTGGTCGGGAAGGGGTTAATTTTAGTGTTTATTTCTGAAATTTTAGATTTAATAAACAGTTGTGCAAATATCCTGCAAAAATTGTAACTGCTGTATTTATATTCTACAGGGCCTTTGCTTTCAGAAACTTTATAGTGTTGTAGTGAGTTTAAGAAATTTTCTCAGCAAAAAATCAGAAAAATGAGAAATTGCTCCAAAGGGCAACTGATTAAGGCTCCATGTACACGGGACGTTTTTACAACTGCTCCTAAATGATTAAACTTGACAGATAGTAACCCACGTTTAAAACGTCCGTTTTGCCGCATTTACATTCCGCGGTTAGTTGCGTTTTGCCGCGTTTGCGTTTAGAAGCGTTAAAAAAAATATATATATATATATTTTTTTTAAGTGGCCAAAAAACGAAAAACACCTATAATTGAAACGCTGCTAAACGCGGGTTACCGCGTTCAGCCGTATTTAGTCACGTTTGGCATCTGAAACGTGGAAATCTTCTGCGTCTGAACCCATTTTTTTTGCTTTCAAAGAAACGCTGTTAAACGCAACTGCCTAAAAACGTCAATAAACGAGACTGTGTACATGGTCACATAGGATAACATTGAATGAGTTCAGGGGCAGTTGAAAAAACCGTCCAACTGCTTCTGAACGTACGTGTACATGGAGCCTAATCCTAAATCCAGGTTTAATCTCACTTTGAATAGTTTGTTTGAGCCATGCTGGTCCAATTGAATTATTTCTATTACTACAGCTACATACAGTAAACAGTGGTATGTTCCAGCAGCAGGACGGGAACTTTCTGTCCTGATTCTATAATTAAATTTTATTAGCCTGAGCGATACTTGTATTTTATCAATGAACACAAGGCTCCCTCTAATTGGCTGAGATGGAGAGGCAGACACATGATGTCTCAAGCTCCAACTCAGCCAATCAGAGGAAGCCTTGTATTCATTCATAAAATATAAAGCTTCCTGTGAATGGCTGAGCAGTCGCCAGCCCGACTCAGTTTTTTTCCTGCAGTGGGACAGGAAGTCCCCGTACGTGACGGGAAGACAGCTCAGTATACTGTATGTAGCTGATGCTCTACATACATAGTCAGGTTAAAAAAAGATTTTTAATAAATCAACCTGATTAAAATGAAAAAAATAAAATAAAAAAAATAAATCATGTAATCCCACATATACAATTCTATACCCACAGTTGATCCAGAGGAAGGCGAAAAACCCCAGCAAAGCAAGATCCCATTTGCTGCAACAGGGGG
Organism: Rana muscosa; assembly: GCA_029206835.1. Classification (NCBI taxonomy): domain Eukaryota; kingdom Metazoa; phylum Chordata; class Amphibia; order Anura; family Ranidae; genus Rana; species Rana muscosa. The sequence continues at coordinate 296,939,928 of CM055118.1, forward strand.
AAAAATTCCTTCCTGATCCCCGGAGAGGCAATTGGATATTCCCTGGATCAACTTTACCTATAAATGTTAGTACCCAGTTATATTATGTACACCTATGAAAGAATCCAGGCCTTTTTAAAGCAATCCACTGAGCTGGCCAGAACCACCTCTGGAGGGAGTCTATTCCACATTTTCACAGTTTTTACTGTGAAGAAACCTTTCCTTATTTATACAGTTATACAGTTTATACAGCGCTAAAAGTAGTCGTATGTATCATGCAATGGAAAATAGTTAATTTGGACCAACTATTTCAAATGAAATGAAACCTGGAGTTAGGCTTTAATCTAGGTACTGTACCCAATTTTAATATACATGACATTACATAATGTTGAACATCATGACATCTTCAGTCCTTAGAGAGCGGCTGCAGTGTTCTGAAGCTCATGTGTAGTGTTACCCTAAATCAAAGTCTATGATGGTTGAGGGAGATACTCCCAGAATTCTCCAGGCTTTCCAGTTGAATTCCCAGCTGTGTCCGTCAGCTGTGCACCTCTCATTCTTCGAGTCTCTGAACAGTTATAATCGGGTCTAGTCAAGCCACTGAATCCCTATTATAACAGCAGCTGGACGTGGCTTCCCTTTCAGGAGAAAGAAATGGTTTTAAGAAGCTGGCACAAGATGAATCAAGAGCCTGTGTTCCGGATAGGAATTCAATGTATGGGACATACACTATATGTCCAGGGATGGGCTGGCTTGGGACTAATAATTATCCTTATAATACAAGCTATGTAGCTGATACAACTACATGAGCCTAAGATGATGCCCGCTCTCTCTGCACATTCTTATTAGATAGTATTAGCCCTCAATGGCTTTAGGCCAATACGGATCTTATTCAAGACCCACCTATCAACTAGGCCAAATGTGCTTTTTTAAAGCAGTGTTATAAAAAAAAAAAAAAAAATAATAGTAATAATATATTGTAGCATATCTATTCTTAGATGTGGTGACTACATTCGTTTTCCCTTTTTAGGGTTTATTTCCTTTTTTATTTTTTTTTGCCTACTGATCCATTATGTTTCAGCTTATTTTAACAGACCAGGCTGTCCTGCAAAAGTGACAGGGCTTTAGGACACCCCATGGCGCTTACAACAGTCATCAAATCAGATTGGGGTACAGAGCCAATCAGCGGCTCTTTGCCACGTGATCAGCTGTGTCCAATCACAGCTGATCACGATGTAAACACACTTGCCGGTTATCGGCATTCCTTTCCTCAAGCTTTCACAGCGTGAAGAGAGGAGAGAGACGGTAATTGGCTAGTGTGAAAGGAGACATCTATACTGATCATCAGGGCACTGATAATCAGTGTCCTGATTATCAGTGCAGCCTCAACAGTGCCCATTAGTGCTGCCTATCAGTGCCACTCAATGCCCATCAGTTATGCCAATCAGTGCTGCAAATCAGTGCCAATCAGTGCTGATTAGTGCTTCCAATCAGTTTTCATCAGTGATGACAATCAGTTTTCATCAGTGCTGCCAATCAGTGTCACCTATCAGTGCCCACTAGTGCAACCTATCAGTGCCGCCTATCAGTGCTTATTAGTGCCGCCTATCAGTGCCCACCAGTGCTGCATATTAGTGTAGCCTCATCAGTGAATCCTCAACAGTGCCCAGCAGTGCCACCTCATCAGTGCCCATCAGTGCAGCCTACCAGTGAGCATCAGTACTGCCTCATCAGTGCCCATTAGTGCCACCTCATCAGTGCCCATCAGTGCGGCCTATTAGTGCAGCCTACCAGTGAGCATCAGTACTGCCTCATCAGTGCCCACCAGTGCTGCCTCGTCAGTGCCCATCAGTGCAGCCTACCAGTGAGCATCAGTACTGCCTTATCAGTGCCCATCAGTGCAGCCTTATCAGTGCACATCAGTAAACGTGAACAATTACCTGTTTGCAAAATTTTATAAGAGAAACTAAGAAAAACATTTTTTTTTTAAATTTTCTGACTTTGTTTAGCAAAAAATATGGGTTCAGTGCTGCATGACTGCCCAATTGTCATTTAAATTACGACAGCACTGAAAGCTGGAAATTGGCCTGGACAGGAAAGGGGGTAAAAGTGCCCAGAAGGAAAGTGATTAAACATGCAAAAAATGAATTCAAGTTAAAGTGATTGTAAAGGATCAATTTATTTTTATTTTTATAACAAACATGTTATACTTACCTCCACTGTGCAGCTCGTTTTGCACAGAGTGGCCCAGATCCACCTGTTCTGGGGTCCCTCGGCGGCTCTCGCGGCTCCTCCCTGTGACGGGAGGGCCTGTGGAACCCAGAATCCCTTGGAAAGTATGGGATACTCTTGTTTCAGCTCCCCATGCACCTCTTAAGTCTAAATCACCCTGTGTCCATTAGGGGCATAGGGTGACTGAGAAAATATGTCTTGGATTACTTAAAATGGGACAGTATTATTTATCCACAATATCTCCCAGAATATGTAAAGACTATTCTTGGTTTGTTTGATTCTGAACTCAACATGTTAATTGAAAGAGCTGATCACATTGGCCTCTGTACAATGTAGTAGATGAGCCGACTCCTACTGGAGCTCTTGCTATTGTGTGAAGATGTCCTATGTTGGTACTTATGATAATGTGTATTGTATAGCCGGTGAGCTAGGAGACGTGAAGTCTACCCTAAAAGGTCATATCTCTGAGTCACCTAGTCTAGGTAATTGATTTAGTTAATTAGCTCATGTTAATTAGGTTTATGCTTACAAATGTATTGTAGAGTAATATGAGCAGCTCCTCTTTAACTGTATATAAGACTGTATTCTTGTTCTAATAAAGACTTCTTGTTCAGCAATCAGCAAGTATCGTCTTGTTTGATGTTGATAGTGGTGGGAATATCTGATATCTATATCCAGACTGGGAGGAAGTGGTATATGACAAAAGCACTCAAGCGGAGTGTGGGACGTTTCGTTACACTCCCCTTATTAGATAACCCCCTGGGTGAAGCGCTCCCCCGAGGGGGTTACCTTGCAGGCACGCTCCCAGATCATTCATTAGGCGTCCATAGCTGCCGAATGTATGACTTGTCCCCACACCCCGCACCCGCGTCATTGGATTTGATTGACAGCAGTGGGAGCCAATGGCTGTGCTGCTATCAAGCTATCCAGTGAAGAGCCGAGAAGCCGTGGAGAGAGCAACGCGGGATCGCGGCCATGGAAATTCGGGGCTCAGGTAAGTAAAATGGGGGGGCTGGGGGGCCAGACACTGCAAGGTGTTTTTTCACCTTAATGCATAGGATGCATTAAGGTGAAAAAACACAACGTTTTACGGGTGAACTAAAGGCAAGCAGTTAAACACACCATTGACATTAGATCGGAACTGTTTTACCTATCAAAGAATGTGTATTTCTGTCAACTAATCCTAGAGGTTTGCACAGCCCTGTAAGGCTGGGTTCACACTTGTGCGGTGCAAATTCCAGTTCTGTTTTCTTATCGGAATCCGGGAGCCCCCACCTTATGTGAATGAGTATGGGGTACATCGTACCCCTACTCATTCACCTGGGGGGAAAAAGTGTCAATAAAAAAAACACACTAGACAGGTTTCCGGGGGTCTTCTTCTGACTTCAGGGGTCTTCTTCCAACTTCTCCGCTCTCTTCTCCCGCTCTCCGGTGCCTTCTGCCTTCTGCCGGGCTCCTCCGCTATCTTCTTCCAGCTCTTTTGCTAGCGTTGGCCCGGTCTTCTCCGTCGTCTTCTTCCCTGTTCTCTTCTTCCGATGTTGACACGACGCTCTCTCCAACTGTAATGCCGTGTGCACGGTGCGCAATGACTTATATAGGCATGGGGCGGGGTCATCCCCTGGGACTGTGACCCCATAAGGGGCAGGATCACCTGGTGACATCACCCGGTAGCTAAAGCCCCATGCCTATATAAGTCATTGCGCACCGCGCACACGGCATTACAGCGGGAGAGAGCATCGTGTCAACATCCGAAGAAGAGAACAGGGAAGAAGATGATGGAGAAGACCGGGCCAACGCTAGTAAAAGACCTGGAAGAAGATAGCGGAGGAGCCCGGCACCGGAGAGCGGGAGAAGAGAGCGGAGAAGTCGGAAGAAGACCCCTGAAGTCAGAAGAAGACCCCCGGAGCTGCCTAATAAATTACTTTAAAAACCTGTCTAGTCTTTAAAAACCTGTCTTCTAAGCTCTCTTCACCCGGAAGTGGGTGAAGAGAGCTTAGAAGTCGGAAGAAGACACCCAGGGCTGCCTAATAAATTAAAAACCTGTCTAGTGTGTTTTTTTTATTGACACTTTTCCCCCAGGTGAATGGGTAGGGGTACGATGTACCCCATACTCATTCACATAGGGTGGGGGCTCCCAGATTCCGATAAGCCCCCCGCCCGCAGACCCCGACAACCAACGGCCAGGGTTGTCGGGAAGAGGCCCTTGTTCTCATCAACATGGGGACAATGTGCTTTGGGGGGGGCCGCAGGGCGCCCCCCTTCCCCAAAGCACCCTCCCCCCATGTCGAGGGCATGCGGCCTGGTACGGTTCAGGAGGGGGGGCGCTGGCTCGTCCCCACCCCCTTTCCTGACCGGCCAGGCTGCGTGTTCGGATAAGGGTCTGGTATGGATTATGGGGGAACGAAAAAATTTTGGTGTAGGGGTTCCCCTTAAAATCCATACCAGACCTAAGGGCCTGGTATGCTCTTGGAGGGGAACCCAAAGCCGGTTTTTTATTTAAAATTTGGCGTGGAGTTCCCCTTCATGATTCATACCAAACACAGTGCCTGGTATTGGCGGGCATCCAAGTCGGATGCGTTCCCATAGAAGATAATGTGCAGACAATTCGCACCGCAATGCCTAGAAAACGCACACGTTTTTTGGACAATGCGCAGTGCGAATGCATCGCACATATGTGAACCAGCCTCATTAAAATAAATGTATTTTAAAATGTTATGCAAATTGGATGCGGTGTAAGCCGCAACCAATTCGCATAGGTGTGAACCCGGCCTCAAGGAGGGCAGCCAGTCTGGTGACCTGAGTCATACCATTAAGCAATATAACCTGGCCAACTCCCAACCTCAGCCTGTAACCGAATAGAGAAAGAAAGAATAGCAGCAGACTAATGCAGTCATATCTCTGCTCTTCTCCTGTCAACATGTTCCTAGTCAGTGAATGCAGGACACATAATAAAAATAATTATCAGATTCAAGTTGCAAGTGAAATGCATTTATTGATTAAGAGCCCATTTATATCTATGTATGTGCATATAGGTGCGGATTTGTAGCATTATGCAGGTACATTGTCATGCATTTTGAAACATTTACAATGTGTTTTTGATTTTAAACCAAGGCTTGTCAACATTTTTTTTCTAACGTAGCAAAAAGGAAATTATATGCATTTTTATGCATTGCCATTAATTTCTCTGGGCCTCTCAATGCACTAAAATTCTGAAAAAAAAATCGGACGTGTTGTATTTTTAAAAATGCCGTGAAATGGGAACAGACACTCTATTATGGGGAACCAGGACAAATGTGTTTTAGTGTGGGAATGAGCCCTTAAAAAAAAAAAACTCACCTTTTTTTATATCTAAAGTTCAACTTTAAAGACCAGCTCCTCTCCTCATCATCCTTAACTTGATGAAAATGTAAAGCATATACTCCTTAATTACAGAGGTACCATGACCAGCGTTGTCCTCTTCTCCATCCCCAGCGTAGGGCAATGGGTGGTTTTCAGAGCTGCCGAGAATGGTGCTGTGAAGTGTCAGTGCCCAGGCCGCATGATGATGCTGAGTCCTGGGGGTGTGCCATTGACAGCCTGGGCTCACAAGAAGTGGTTGGTTGACATTGGGCATCAATTCCACATGGAAGGGGTTGGTTAATGTTGGGTATCAATGCCACTTGGAAGTGGTTGGCATTATCGCCACTTGGAAGAGTTTGGCTGAAATTGGCTATCAATGCCACTTTGAAGTGATTGGCTGACATGGGGCATCAATGCCCCTTGGAAGGGGCTGGATGATGTTGGCCATTAAGGCCACCTGGAATTGGTTGACTGATGTCGGGCATCAATGCCACTTGGAAGTAGTTGGCTGATGTTGGGCATCTTTGAAGAGCACTTGGGAGTGGCTTTGCAGATACCAAGAATTTAGGACAGATAGAGCATTTTTGCCTTATGGGTTATGTATAATCTCCATTAAATAGCTGTAAAATATTGTAAATATGAATATATTTCATTTAGCTTGCTGTAGATGTATTTTCATTTAGCACCTATGAAAGCCCTTTTGTTAACAGCTAGACATTGCGGAGCCCCAATTCCATTGTGTTAAACCCACTCTCGCCAATGAGCCCCATGCTGGGATATACAATGAAGAGAGCCTCACCTATAGTCCTGGGAAAATTCAATCAAATCCCCTGCCCAGATAGAGTCACCAGGATTTGCATGTGTAGCGGGGTCCTCAAATTGATGGGATACACCTGGGCAATAGTGTGACCCAGGTGTATAATTGTGTTAGGATTCAGACCCCTTTTTGTTTCGTGGAGGATTGGAGGATGTAATATTCTCCTTTGCCTGTGGGTGGCGTAGTACCCACAGGCTTCAGGTAGAATCATCCCCTGCAGTGCTCCCTGTTTGGTCTCTTCCCGGAGATGGTATGGCTGGGGCGGGGAACCCGCCGGGCCATTGATGGGAGGAGATAAAAGGGGGAGACGCCCTTGCCACGAGGTTCTTGCGGAGAAGGAGGTCCTCGGAGGAGGAGGGTTGCGGTCTGCACCCAGGGCCCTTAGGCCTGGGTGCGGGAGATCCAGGAGTCTGGTCCAGGTGCCCATGGCCTGGTCCGGAGTCATGTTGGCGTCCATCCCAGGCACCTTTAGCCTGGGATGAGGTACTATCGAGGAGGCCTGGGGCCCAGTACCTTCGACTGGGTCCCGCTAGGGTGGACTGTCCGAGGGTCCCTGAGCGGAGGGACTCGTATCTGAGGTGAGGAGGCCAGAGAGGTTACCCACTGGAGACCCGGAGCAGCACCAACCCGGTGACAGTGGGCCTCTGGGAACTCTCTTGGGAGGACACATCCCCCTGATAGGGGCCACAGCGTATCGAAGAGGGCTCCATTGCTGTTCATAGGGGTTGCTGGAAGAGACCCCATCCTTCCTGTTCTGTAACAGCCGGATTGGCTTAGGCGCCGCTGGTCATAGTATAGTGGCATAGAACTGAAACGTTAGGAAGTGCCTTGATCTGCTCATCCCACCGTTGGCAAGGTTATAGGTCCCAACCAGTCTGCTGTTAAAAGAACTGTTTATCGTGCTTTGCTATTGGAGTGCCAAATAAACAAGTGTTGGACCTTTCTCCGGTGTGTGAACTCCAGTTACTGGAAGCAGAGGGGAGGCTGGTGAGCTTGCAATTACAGACTCAGTGCATTTACAGAACACACCGGCCCGAGGAAACATCAGGAAGTGGCCTTCACCTCCCTACTACAATGGGGAGGACATGGGCCGTGGCGCATCTCACTCTCACAACTCAGAAACCCCTAGACATGAGTTGGTGTGTAACAGATGAAGAAGTTGGAGAGAGGGTGAGGCCGCTACACGTGGGGGCTCGTGAGTCCGGGATAGAGTGTGTTCTAAAGATGGACTTGAGAATGTCTACATTTGAACTTTGCTGCCCAGAGGAGTTCCGAGCAGATCGGCCGAATTACTGGCCAAAGTGCGTCCCTGCTCGGAGTTGTGGAAATGACCCTAACACGGGGAAGGCCCATGCGGAGGAGCGGAAAAAGGGAGAGGTCCAGCCGTGTGACGTACTGCACGTGGGGACTGTTAACGCACTGCGCCACGAGGCACCCCATGGCGACATCGTTCGTGGGCGGAGTCAAGAGGAAGCCCGCGAAAATGTGCAGCTCATGGGAGGAGTCTGGCCAAGTGTGGGGATACACGTGGAGACTCCGGCGCGGGGTCAGTGCATGATGGAGCAGCAGACAGTCGGGATGACCTCAAGTGCCCCGTGGATTATGGTTCCTCACCCCACGAGAATGACTTCCTTTGCTGCCCCCATCACAGACACGGGGATAAGACTTAGGCCCCGAGGGCGGTTGGCTCTGTACACTTGCAGAGACACGGAGGCCCTCGGTGTGATCTGTCCCGGCTGCTCGGGACTGGTGGTCACCCTGAAGCCATTCGGGCGATGTGAGGAGTGCAGAGAATTCCTTTTTGAGGTCGAGTCGTCCACAGCAAGGCCCCGGGCCCTTCGCCTCAACCACCTCACGGGTACCGCTACTCCGGAAGGGGAGATCAAGGCCTTTGTCGAGGTTCCTGTGCGCGCTGACCAGGGCGATGGACTGCCCAACAGAGAAAAATCCGGGGATGCTGCCTCGGTCGCCACAAGTTCCCTGCTTCCACCACCGAAGAGGAAAGTTGGCCTAGTACAGGCATCCTATGGACGTGGTCGAGCTTCACCCCGCTGCTTGCCTGGCCTGGATGGCGCCGGTCGAGATGGAAGTCCCGGACATCCCAGTCTTCTACAAGGGTCAGGTGAGCCAGGGGCTGGGACTGTGGTGGTGGTTGGAGGTGTCGGGGGCCCATTGGAGGTGGAACCCCCCAGGGAAGATGATTCTGTGTCCACGGGTAGATATCTGCCTGCGGAGATGTATGACACCTCCGACCTAGAGTCGCTGTCTGACTGCGGAGACGATGGCGAGATAGACGAACTGTTCAGCCGCAAGGGCTGGGATAAAAAACCACTTCTTGCTTCCCGTGCGGTACGGGATTCGCCTATGTACACAGGAGTTAGCACGCCTCGGGTGGAAGACCCGCAGCTTGCGAGGGAGCCTACCCCTCCACCTGTGTCCTCACCTACTGTTACCCCACCTACTTTGGTTGTGGGGATACCCCGCGCTTCTGTGAGAGCGCCGAAAGTCAGTTCCAGGGAGCTGGTAAAGGCACCTCGGCATCCAGAAGCTATTGTGCTGCCCGGAACTGGAGAGAAAGCCACTATGCCACCTTTGGCCCGCTTGCAGAGACTGTTTTGCCATAAAGTAGCTCGGGAATATGGGTGGGAGTACCCGTATCTACCCCGGGACTTGCTGTATGAGGTGGAAGTCTGGAGAACAAGATGGTATGACGAGTTTGTGTGGGACAAGTTGAAGGTGCCCCATGCTCGCAGGTACCTGGAATGTGTGCCGTCAGTGTCTAAGAGGTTTGAGGACTGCAAAGCTGAATGGAAATTGGGGCGCCATATCCATGCTGACAAGATAGTCATTTGCAGAAGAGAAGGAGAAGATGTTGAGTATTCGATAGAGGCATTTGACAAACACCTGAAACCCCTGTACCTGCCGGATCCAAAGTTTTACTTATAGGAGAAAAGAACTCCTGTTTATTTCTTTTGTGCACTTGAACTTTCTGGAAGAGCCATTCCCAGACACGCAGGACTGTGCCCTGCTTTTGTTTTTGTTTGGGCTTTTCTTTTTCTCATTGGAGACTTGGGGACTGTTGTGTTTTCGTGTTTCCCCTTTTCTTCATGTGCCAAAGGCAAGGACATTTGGGAATAGTGGCAGAGTAGGGAAAGCTGGAAGAACGAAGATTCGTTGAGCGTCATGACCGCGGCGTTGTCACCAGGTGGCAGTGTTGCGCAACAAATGTTTGAAAATATTTCACCCACACATCACCTTGCTTGTTGGAGTGAGTGGGTCTCTCGGCTGACGGGCCCACTCATCCCAAATGACACAAAATTATGTTAGGATGTTGTTTTTTCTTTCCCCTGCAGGAGAATCGTCAATCAAGACCATTGAGTGGGTGGCTCTTAGACAGTGTGGGAGAGGGGTTGTGATTATGCAGATGTTAAAAATGTTTTATGACATAAGTTGTTTTATATGTTCCCCATTCCCTGAGCAGGTCTTGGTACTTGGGAATTTTTTTTTTAGAGGAATTGCTTCAGGGGTTTCACTCCATGCCACCACTTTATGGGAGGTATGGGTGTGCACCTGACGCTGGGGACCAGCGTCAAATTACAGGGGGGAGTGTGTAGCGGGGTCCTCAAATTGATGGGATACACCTGGGCAATAGTGTGACCCAGGTGTATAATTGTGTTAGGATTCAGACCCCTTTTTGTTTCGTGGAGGATTGGAGGATGTAATATTCTCCTTTGCCTGTGGGTGGCATAGTACCCACAGGCTTCAGGTAGAATCATCCCCTGCAGTGCTCCCTGTTTGGTCTCTTCCCGGAGATGGTATGGCTGGGGCGGGGAACCCGCCGGGCCATTGATGGGAGGAGATAAAAGGGGGAGACGCCCTTGCCACGAGGTTCTTGCGGAGAAGGAGGTCCTCGGAGGAGGAGGGTTGCGGTCTGCACCCAGGGCCCTTAGGCCTGGGTGCGGGAGATCCAGGAGTCTGGTCCAGGTGCCCATGGCCTGGTCCGGAGTCATGTTGGCGTCCATCCCAGGCACCTTTAGCCTGGGATGAGGTACTATCGAGGAGGCCTGGGGCCCAGTACCTTCGACTGGGTCCCGCTAGGGTGGACTGTCCGAGGGTCCCTGAGCGGAGGGACTCGTATCTGAGGTGAGGAGGCCAGAGAGGTTACCCACTGGAGACCCGGAGCAGCACCAACCCGGTGACAGTGGGCCTCTGGGAACTCTCTTGGGAGGACACATCCCCCTGATAGGGGCCACAGCGTATCGAAGAGGGCTCCATTGCTGTTCATAGGGGTTGCTGGAAGAGACCCCATCCTTCCTGTTCTGTAACAGCCGGATTGGCTTAGGCGCCGCTGGTCATAGTATAGTGGCATAGAACTGAAACGTTAGGAAGTGCCTTGATCTGCTCATCCCACCGTTGGCAAGGTTATAGGTCCCAACCAGTCTGCTGTTAAAAGAACTGTTTATCGTGCTTTGCTATTGGAGTGCCAAATAAACAAGTGTTGGACCTTTCTCCGGTGTGTGAACTCCAGTTACTGGAAGCAGAGGGGAGGCTGGTGAGCTTGCAATTACAGACTCAGTGCATTTACAGAACACACCGGCCCGAGGAAACATCAGGAAGTGGCCTTCACCTCCCTACTACAATGGGGAGGACATGGGCCGTGGCGCATCTCACTCTCACAATTCAGAAACCCCTAGACATGAGTTGGTGTGTAACAGATGAAGAAGTTGGAGAGAGGGTGAGGCCGCTACACATGAAAGGAGGCTGACTTATGGAGTAAGCCCTCCAATCATGACCCAAGCTAGGCCAACCTATGGGGTATCAGGATAGAGAGATATACTCAGGGGAGGAGAAGGGAGCTCTCTCTTGAGGGAAAGGTAGCCTGCAGGATGGTTCTGAAAGGGTAACTATGGTAAAGGTCTGTCTGACCTGCAACTACACATGCTTGTACTTTAATGTTTCAGAGGAATATGCTCTATATTCCTCCATGTAAATACTTTGTATATTTTAACCTATTATTTCCTGCTTATTTAAGACTATATAGATAGTTTCTGTGTGTTAGATTAGACTTTAACAATTTTCTAATAAATGTTTATTATATTGAAGTTTTCACTTCTCGTCAAAAGAACTCTTATTTACCCCATATCATAACTTTGAGATATTAAATCTTAAATATAGATTTTCAAGGTTAACAGCAGTGACAAAAAGGAAGCGATAAAATGGTGATCAAAGTAAAAAAATGCTGAAGTTGGGCTATAATAGACAGAGCAAACAGCTAAAAAATATGTACATATTGGTGTGGCCATTTAAAAAAATGTTCTTGTAGTGATATGAGTGAGAACGAAAGGGTTTATTGTGATTTTAAAAAAATAATAATAAAGCTCAAATACTTCCAAGAATCTAATCCACAGAGATGGACACTGCCCAAACTTTGTGATGTAAATGTTTTTTTTTTTTGTCTTGTGGGTTTTGGACCGCCCTGGTTTCCATGTCATTACAGCTTATACGGAAAAGCACTCAGCCTTGGTAACTGAGAAGGTAAATGTCCTTTTCAGATGTGAAATTTTTTGTTGTGTAGTAAATATAGTCCTGATAGGTAGTGTGTACATTCAATTTAAATCTTCTATAAATGGAAAACAAAATGTTTTTTAAGCAATATTTTTTAGAGGTACTGTATAAGATGGATTACAGACTTGGAATAACTTTTTAATTATTATCTTCTGCCTTGAAGCTGTTCACCTCTCTTCTGAAGAATAAGAATTTCTAAAGCAGGTATGTAAAACTCAGATGATTTAATTAAAGTAAATATCAAGCCAGAAACAGTTTTGTTAGTTTTGAGTGCTAAAGGAGACTTCAAAAAAGGGTAGGGCACTTCGCCTCGATGCCACCCAGTTGTGTGACAATAGCGAATGAATATTCGCTATTTTCACAGTAAATCTCCTCCCTGCCAATCAGGAAGCGGGTCATGAGACACGTTTCCCGATTGGCCAAAATGTTAGGCGATCCTATTGGACACGTAACGCCTAGGTGGAGGAGAGGGGAGACGCATGGCAAAAGCCGCCATGCTAGAGATGAGGACACCAGAGCCTCTGCCCGCAGCCCGCCACCTAGATCGGGTCTGCCGTGCTAGATGGGGTAAGTGCCGGACCGACCGGCAGCGGACAGGCTGGAGTGCCGCCGCCGGCCGCCCCAGGGGGGGGTGGTTGCTTGCTGCCCCCCCCAAAAAAAAACACCAGCCACCACTGTAATTAGCTCAGTCTTGCCTTGCAGCACCAATGAAGATCCAACAACCAAGGTAGGTACACCAGATGGCACAGAACTAAGTTGACACAACTACCATGTTTCTGAATATTTAAATGAAAAGAAAAAAAATCTTGCACAATAAATGAAATCAAACAATATATACTATTCCTTCTGTGCGTATGTGCTTATCTTATTGCTGCTGCTGATAGTAACAAACTATGCATACAACTCCCTTACTGAAAAAATAAAGAATTATACAGTGTAGCACTGCTAAAACATACTAGTATCCACAACAATTTCCACAAATTAAACCACCCTGTGGTAAATCCTAATCAACTAAACAAGAAAACTTTTTTGTGTGCTGGAAATTTTCTCTTAATGTGTACAATAGTTTAAAAAAAAAATGCATCACCATTAAAAATCAACATGTGTCTAAAAAAATTCTCTCACTACTTGTATAGTGTTAGAAAAGTCCAAACTCAAATAACAGTCCACTTGTATATTAGTGCCTTGTGCTCTACACCCTAAAGTTGTGTTCTGTGTTCATGTGTCCTGCCATCTTGCACACCAATTGCTCACCTTATGTTTTTGACCTACAGATATAATAGGTCCAAAATGCGCCTTCCCCTATAAGGGGTATATTCCACTATCAACATTCTCGTCCAAGATTTCCAGGCTGGATTCCATGCCTCTTTGCTTTATTCCCAGTACTTTATTCTTCTCCTCTTGATATGCCCATATATACTTTCTGCTTTATATATAAAACCGCCTTTTATCCATCAAAGGTGCTCAAGATAGAAATAATAAAACCATCATAGTGCTTCATTGTAAAATAGGCAGCTTCTTTTTAAAAAGGTTAAATGCCAGTCACAATTTAATGTACTACTGGTGCACCACAGGTATACACATATACACTGTCCCCATAAGACATGCAACTGTGCGGCTGTGCTCTTAACAAACACATCTTATTTTCGGACCAGAACGTGCTGGTGTCACTGGCTCTGCCCCCTTACGTGTTGAGCCTCTGTCACATGGCTTTCTCAGTGTCCGCGCCGGTCCGTGCTGAACCAGATGAATTTCGATCCATGTATGGCCATTCCATTTCATGAGAAGTCAATCTATCAATTGACTTTTCATGAACGGACTTGTTGGAAAATTTCTGCTCGATCAACGCATGCAGCCAGTGCTGATCAGTGTATTCTGATGGTGGGGAAGTCCGGCTGTCAGAATACAATGACACAGCAGGGAGAATTTCCCACCCACCTCAAATGTGTGGATGGGGATATCGGCTCAGTTTTTTCATTCAGCAGGCTGAGTAATGTAACATTCTTCAAAAAACTTTGCAGTCAGCCATGGCACCTCCTCCTGATGAACATCTAGAAGGTAAGGAATATTAAAAACATTTTTTAGACATGCTGTGTGGATGGGAACATATAGCGAACATATAGTGGCGTTTTCTCAAATTTTACTGCAAAAGTGGAAATACGATTTAAAGTGGTTGTAAACCCTTACAGACCACTTTATGCTACAGGTAAGCCCATAATAAGACTTGCCTGTAGCTACCCAGGATACAGTGGGGCAAAAAAAATATTTAGTCAGCCACCAATTGTGCAAGTTCTCCCACTTAAAAAGATGAGAGAGGCCTGTAATTGTCATCATAGGTATACCTCAACTATGAGAGTCAAAATGTGGAACAAATCCAAACAATCACATTGTCTGATTTGGAAAAAATTTATTTGCAAATTATGGTGGAAAATAAGTATTTGGTCACCTACAAACAAGCAAGATTTCTGGCTCTCACAGACCTGTATCTTCTTCTTTAAGAGGCTCCTCTGTCCTCCACTCATTACCTGTATTAATAGCACCTGTTTGAACTTGTTATCAGTATAAAAGACACCTGTCCACAACCTCAAGCAGTCACACTCCAAACTCCACTATGGTGAAGACCAAAGAGCTGTCGAAGGACACCAGAAACAAAATTGTAGACCTGCACCAGGCTGGGAAGAATGAATCTGCAATAGGCAAGCAGCTTGGTGTGAAGAAATAAACTGTAGGAGCAATAATTAGAAAATGGAAGACATACAAGACCACTGATAATCTCCCTCGATCTGGGGCTCCACGCAAGATCTCACCCCGTGGGGTCAAAATGATCACAAGAACGGTGAGCAAAAATCCAAGAACCACACGGGGGGACCTAGTGAATGACCTTCAGAGAGCTGGGACCAACGTAACAAAGGCTACCATCAGTAACACACTACGCCGCCAGGGACTCAGATCCTGCAGTGCCAGACGTGTCCCCCTGCTTAAGCCAGTACATGTCCGGGCCCGTCTGAGGTTTGCTAGAGAGCATTTGGATGATCCAGAAGAGAATTGGGAGAATGTCATATGGTCAGATGAAACCAAAGTAGAACTGTTTGGTAGAAACACAACTCATCGTGTTTGGAAGAGAGAGAATGCTGAGTTGCAACCAAAGAACACCATACCTACTGTGAAGCATGGGGGTGGCAACATCATGCTTTGGGGCTCTTTCTCTGCAAAGGGAACAGGACGACTGATCCGTGTACATGAAAGAATGAATGGGGCCATGTATTGTGAGATTTTGAGTGCAAACCTCCTCCCATCAGCAAGGGCATTGAAGATGAAACGTGGCTGGGTCTTTCAGCATGACAATGATCCCAAACACACTGCCCGGGCAACGTTGGACTGGCTTCGTAAGAAGCATTTCAAGGTCCTGGAGTGGCCTAGCCAGTCTCCAGATCTCAACCCCATAGAAAACCTGTTCCCTTTGCAAAGAAACAGCCCCAAAGCATGATATTGCCACCCCCATGCTTCACAGTAGGTATGGTGTTCTTTGGTTGCAATTCAGCATTCTCTCTCCTCAACACGACGAGTTGTGTTTCTACCAAACAGTTCTACTTTGGTTTCATCTGACCATATGACATTCTCCCATTCCTCTTCTGGATCATCCAAATGCTCTCTAGCAAACCTCAGATGGGCCCGGAAAAAAAAAAATCAATTGCCGCCACTGTGCCCATTAAACACAGCCACTGTGCCCAAATGCCACCAGTTTGCCCCCTCAAATACAGCCAGTTTGTTTCCATATACAGCCAGTGTGCAACCATATATATATAACCAATGTGCCCCCATATATACAGCCAGTGTGCCCCCATATACAGCCAGTGTGCCCCCATATACAGCCAGTGTGCCCCCATATATATATAGCCAGTGTGCCCCCATATACAGCCAGTTTGTCCCCATATATATAGCCAGTGTGTCCCCATATACAGCCAGTGTGTCCCCATATATATAGCCAGTGTGCCCCCATATACAGCCAGTTTGTCCCCATATACAGCCAGTTCCCCCCAAATGCAGCCAGTTTGTCCCCCATATACAGCCAGTTCCCCCCAAATGCAGCCAGTTTGTCCCCCATATACAGCCAGTTCCCCCTAAATGCAGCCAGTTTGTCCCCCATATACAGCCAGTTCCCCCCAAATGCAGCCAGCGTGTCCCCCATATACAGCCAGTTCCCCCCAAATTCAGCCAGTTTGTCCCCCATATACAGCCAGTTCCCCCCATATTCAGCCAGTTTGTCCCCCATATTCAGCCAGTTCCCCCCATATTCAGCCAGTTTGTCCCCCATATACAGACAGTTCCCCCCATATTCAGCCAGTTTGTCCCCCATATTCAGCCAGTTCCCCCCATATTCAGCCAGTTTGTCCCCCATATACAGCCAGTTCCCCCCAAATGCAGCCAGTTTGTCCCCCATATTCAGCCAGTTTGTCCCCCATATTCAGACAGTTTGTTCCCCAAATGCAGCCTGTTCCCCCCCAGCCCTGCACTTACCTTCCTCGGTCCGCGCCGTCCTCGATGTGTTCTCCCGCCCTCGATGTCGCTTCAGCCAATCAGGTTACCGGTAACCAGATCCGGTGAACCTGATTGGCTGAAACCTCCACACAGTCTTCTCCCAGGAACGCACCCCCGTGCATACCTGGGAGGAGTTTTTGGAAGCCGAATACAGCGTGAGAGCTGTATTCGGAAAGCCTATCAGAGCCGCTGGCTCTGATAGGCACTTCCAAGTTACACCGGCCGCCGCTCTAATTCATATGGCTGGCGCTCACCAGGAGGCCGGCCATATGTATAGTGGGCAGCGCGGCAGTGGTGACAATACACAGATTCATGTAATGCATGAATCTGTGTATTGTCTTTCAGTGGCGGTGCGGGAGCGAGAGGGGGCGGCGCTCCGGCGCCCTCTATGGACGCACCGCCACTGTGGACAGGTGTCTTTTATACTGATAACAAGTTCAAACAGGTGCCATTAATACAGGTAATGAGTGGAGGACAGAGGAGCCTCTTAAAGAAGAAGATACAGGTCTGTGAGAGCCAGAAATCTTGCTTGTTTGTAGGTGACCAAGTACTTCTTTTCCACCATAATTTGCAAATAAATTCTTTACAAATCAGACAATGTGATTGTCTGGATTTGTTTCCACATTTTGTCTCTCATAGTTAAGGTATACCTATGATGACAATTACAGGCCTCTCTCATCTTTTTAAGTGGGAGAACTTGCACAATTGGTGGCTGACTAAATACTTTTTTGACCCACTGTATCTCCTAAACCTGTATGGTTTAGGAGATATCCCCTGTATGTGCCGATGTCATCGGCACATGCGCACTGGGGCAAACTGAAGCAACGGCACATATGTGCCGTTGCTTCAGTAACCGCTCCGCTACCGGCGGCTCCCACGCACATGCACGGGAGTGACGTCATTGCGGCTCCGGCCAATCACAGCGCCGGATCCGCGATACCTGGAAGTAACCCCTGGGAGAGATGTCGCTGCCGGACGGGGAGGGGGGGTGAGGACCACTGCGGGGGCTTTGATGCAAGGTAAGTAAATCATAATGAGCTAGTATGGTATGCATACTAGGTCATTATGCCTTTGTCTTGCAGGGTTTTTTTGTTTTTTTTTCAAAGGGTTTACAACCACTTTAACAATGTATAAATTACAATGTGATAACGCTGCCACTTTTGTGTTGTTTGTAATTAACAAGTCGGATTTCAATAAATGATGATAATTACAATATTATTACAATAATAATTATTATACTCCTCTGCATATTTTTTCATTTTGAGTGATGCTCCACAATGTCTTTCAAGGTCCAGGACAAGTGAAACCTATATTTAAGTCAGTGCCGTGGCTAAAGGGAAGAATTTCTGGGCTGAATACCCCATAATTTAAAACATGACCTCAGCCTCGTACAAATGTTTCATTTTGAGGGTATTTCTTTCCATTGAAAAGCGCTGACACAGCTTCAGTTGGAACCTGCCCAGTGGATAAGATGCTTCAATGAACATGTAAGCAAAGCTTAACCCTTCTGGTATCAGTTGTACTAGGCAAACTCTGGTTTGGGTGTGCTTACGCTGGGAACAATTTGGTGTCTTTTACAGTGTTTTGCAAATATATGGACAGTGGAAGATCTATTGGTTTATATAGGACTTGTTCCCAGTCCTGTTCAGCATTGCAGTGTGCTTGATTTCTGCTTTTTAGAAGAATGGATGTTCCAATCCAAACTTATAGCATTAATCACTTACAACTGCAGCGTATGTCAAAATCCATGATGCCACAATGTGAACAAGACATTAGCAGCCCCTCTAGCCGCCAAGGTACTATAACCCTCAGCATTAGTGATGAGCCGAACACCCCCGGGTTCGGTTCGCACCAGAACCCGCGAACGGACCAAAAGTTCGCACGAACATTAGAACCCTATTAAATACAATGGATGCGAACGTTCGGATTCTAAAGTGCTAATTATAACGACTATTATCCATGTTATTGTCCTAAACAGAGTTTGGGAACCCGGGTTCTGCACCAGGGGACATGTATCAATGCAAAAAGAAGTTTTAAAAACGGACGTTTTCCGGGAGCAGTCATTTTAATGATGCATAAAGTGAAAAAAAAAAAGTCAAATATTCCTTTAAATATTGTACCTGGGGGGTGTCTAAAGTATGCCTGTGAAGTGCCACGTGTTTCCCGTGTTTAGAACTGTCCCTGCACAAAATAACATTTCTAAAGGAAAAAAAAACCATTTAAAACTGCTTGCGGCTTTAATGTAATGTCTGGTCCCGGTAATATGGATGAAAATCTTTAAGAAAAATGGCATAGCTACCCCATCAACCCCCCCCCCCTACCCCAGCCCATTACCAGCCCCTTTGGGTCTTGTATGGATATTAAGGGGAACCCCGCACACAAAATAAAAAAGGCCCTATATACTCTGAACAGCCGTATACAGGCGGTGCATACAAGACAGGGACTGTAGGTTTGTTCTTATGTAGAATCTGTTTGTAATTTTGAACAGCTACATTGTTTAAGTGTAGCTCCAGGCCAAATACCTGTTTTTAAGCTTTTTGGAAAACATAGGGAAGGGTTATCACCCCTGTAACATTTTTTTTGCTGTCTGTGCCCCTGTTCAGAACATTTCACCTCACTTTGCGTCCCAATGACAACTGTTTTTGAAATGTGGTGTTTTTATTGAAACAAGGATTGGTGATAAAGCATCGGTAGAGAGGAGACACCTTTCTCCCATATTAATTCTTACAGGAGAGAATTTTCCTTCCAAGGGGTAGATTTCCTCTCACTTCCTGTTGTCTTCTTCCGTTTGCAAGTAGTAGTCGTTTGTAAGTTGGATGTTTGAAAGTAGGGACCTGCCGTATATACTCTGCAGAAATTGGCCCCTTAGGTGTTGGTGTTGGCAAAACACTGTAAGCACTCACAGTTACTCTTGGTGGGTGCTGGAACGCCCTGCTGTCAACTATTATATCAGGAATTGTAATAACATATAATTGTTGAACAGTGGTAGTAAAAATTGGGCCTTTGATGGTGGTGCTGGTGCCACAACACTGTAAGGCCTGACAGTTACTCTTGGTGGGCGCAGCAATGGGCCCTGCTGTGAATTATTAGATCATTAATTATAATTGCATGCCCCTGTTGAACAGGGGCTGAAAAATTGGGCCTTTGGTGGTGGTGGTGGTGGTGGTGGTGTTGACACAACACTGTAAGGCCTGACAGTTACTCTTGGTGGGTGCAGCAATGGGCCCTGCTGTGAATTATTAGATCAATAATTATAATTGCATGCCCCTGTTGAACAGGGGCTGAAAAATTGGGCCTTTGGTGGTGGTGGTGGTGGTGGTGATGGTGGTGCTGGTGCCACAACACTGTAAGGCCTGACAGTTACTCTTGGTGGGCGCAGCAATGGGCCCTGCTGTAAATTATTAGATCAATAATTATAATTGCATGCCCCTGTTGAACAGGGGCTGAAAAATTGGGCCTTAGGCACTGGTGGCACAACACTGCAACCCCTCACAGATACTGTACTTGGAGCACAGCAATGAGGCCTGTTGCAAAGTATTGCATCAAAAATTGTAATTACACGCCCCTGTTAAACAGGGGCTGAAAAATTGGGCCTTAGCCACTGGTGGCGTCACCCATAAAACAAAATGATCTTCCAAGCTATCATCATTAATCGTATCATTGAGTAGGAGGAGGAGGATAGCCAGTCAACATAACAGCACAGGCACTCAGCATCAGCATCAGTCTTGAAGGGATGTGACATTTTAAAATCAATTAGTCTGTTATATCAGCATCAGGTGTGTGGTAGCTGGTGGTGATCCAAGACTGGTTCATCTTGATGAAAGTCAGTCGATCAACCGAGTCGGTGGACAGGCGCACCCTGTGATCCGTGACAAATCCTCCAGCAGCACTGAATGTGCGTTCTGAAAGAACGCTGGATGCAGGACAGGCCAGTAGCTCAATTGCATACTGTGCAAGCTCTGGCCAGTGATCCATCCTCAAGACCCAGTAAGCCAGAGGATTTTCGGTGGGGAAGGTGTCCAAGTCTGACCTTGCCCCTAGGTATTCCTGCACCATGTATATCAGACGCTGGCGATGGTTGCTGGAACCGATCATACTTTGGGGCTGCGGACTAAAGAATTGTCTGAACGCATCGGTCAGACGGCCACCTTCCCCACCGCTCCTTCTTTGACTGGCCGAAGCCTCAGCAACTCGTTGTCCAGGACCAGGAGTTTGTAACCTCCCAGTCTCTGGGAACGCATTGCACAGACCTTTCTGCAAGGCCTCCCGGAGTTGTCTCATCCTCTGCTCCCTCTGCGACGGTAACATAAGGTCCGCAACCTTACCCTTGTACCGTGGATCAAGGAGAGTGGCCAGCCAGTAATGGTCCCTCTCCTTGATCCGAAGAATACGAGGATCCTTCCGCAGACTTTTCAGGATCAGGGAGGCCATGCAGCGTAGGTTAGCTGAGGCATTCGGTCCGGAGTCCTCTGGGTCACTAAGGAAGACATGATCCGCAGCTACCTCCTCCCAGCCACGTACAAGTCCACTGGTTTCTTGGGACTGTAAATCATCCCTAAAAGACTGCTGCTGATGATGCTGAGTGACAGCCTCCACCTCCATGCTGACACAATCCTCCTCCTCCTCCTCCTCCTCCTCCTCTTCCTGTGCGATGGGTGGGACAGAAGGAACACTGTCTGGGTAAAGGGGGCCTTGAGAGGCAAGGAAGTCCTCCTCTTCCTGCCTCTGTTCTGCCTCAAGTGCCCTGTCCATTATTCCACGCAGCGTGTGCTCCAACAGGTGGACAAGAGGTACAGTGTCACTGATGCATGCACTGTCACTGCTCACCATCCTCGTGGCCTCCTCAAATGGTGCCAGGACAGTGCATGCATCCCTGATCATGCCCCACTGGCGTGGAGAAAAAAACCCGAGCTCCCCTGACCCTGTCCTGGTGCCGTAGTCGCACAGGTACTCATTGATGGCCCTCTGCTGTGTGTGCAGCTGCTGCAGCATGGCCAATGTTGAGTTCCACCTGGTGGGCATGTCACATATAAGGCGGTTCTTGGGCAGGTTCAACTCCTTTTGCAGCTCAGCCAGGCGAGCACTGGCATTATAAGATCTGCGGAAATGCACACAGACTTTCCTGGCCTGCCTCAGGACATCCTGTAAGCCCGGGTACCTGCCCAAGAACCACTGCACCACCAGGTTAAGGACGTGAGCCATACAGGGCACATGGGTCAGTTGTCCCTGTCGGAGGGCGGAGAGGAGGTTGGTGCCATTGTCGCAAACCACCATTCCTGGCTTAAGCTGGCGTGGCGTCAACCACCTCTCGGCCTGCCCCTGCAGAGCAGACAGGACCTCTGCCCCAGTGTGGCTCCTGTCCCCCAAACACACCAGCGCAAGCACGGCATGGCATCTTTTTGCCTGCGTACTTGCGTAGCCCCTTGAACGCCTACGGAGCACCGCTGGTTCCGAGGACAAAGCACAGGAAGAGGCCATGGAGGAAGAAGAAGAGGAGGGGGTGGAGGAGAGAGGTGTGTCACAACCAGTAGTAGCATTTTGGAGGCGTGGCGGCGGAACAACCTCCAACACTACTGCACCTTGTCCTGCATCCTTCCCAGCTGCCAAAAGAGTGACCCAATGGGCCGTAAAAGAAAGGTAACATCCCTGTCCATGCCTGCTGGACCATGAGTCAGCGGTAATATGCACCTTACCGCTGACCGCCCTGTCCAGCGAGGCCAAGACATTGCCTTCCACATGCCTGTAGAGAGCCGGAATCGCCTTCCGTGAGAAAAAGTGGCGTTTGGGAACCTGCCACTGAGGAACCGCACATTGCACAAACTCACGGAAGGGGGCCGATTCTACCAACTGAAAAGGCAGCAGTTGAAGCGCTAGCAATTTAGCCAAGCTAGCATTCAACCGCTGGGCATGTGGATGGCTGGGAGTGAACTACTTTCGACGGTCCAGCAGCTGGGGCAGGGAAATTTGCCTGCTAGAATCGGACGTCGGTGTACTGCTAGCAGAGTGGCCGCAAGTACTTGGCTGTGACACACCTAATTCTACACCTTCATTCCTCTCAGTGCAGGTTTCAGAGAGGACTGAAGGTATACTGGGGTTGGAGATCCCAGCTGATGCGGTGCAAGGAGAGGTCCGCTTTGTTCTTTGGTGTGGGTCTTTAAGGTAGGCTTGCCAACGAGCTGCATGGCAGGTCAACATATGTCTGATCAAGCATGTGGTGCCCAAGCGGCTTGCGATATACGCTTGAGACATATGTTGCAAACAGCAGCTGTGTGATCTGGTGCACTCGCCTCAAAAAAGGCCCACACCAAAGAACTTTTTGAATGACGGGCAGAGGCAGCGTCCTGCACAGGCGGAGCTCTGCGGTGTGATTCCGTCGGTGTGCTGCCCATACGCTGGCCACCCAAGGGCATCCTGCCTCGTTGGAGATGTGCCTCCTCCTCATCCTCCTCCTCCTCCTCTCTCCTATTAGGCACCCACGTGGAGTCAGTGACCTCATCATCCCCTCCCTCCTCATCACTGGAGCCAATCTGGCAGTATGCTGCAGCTGCTGGAGCATGACTGCCAGATTGGTGTCCTTCTTGAGCATCCCCTCTCTCAGCTCTCACGCTACTGCCTTCCTCTAGCTGGGTATCATCATCAGATCCTTCGAAACGCTGGGCATCCTCCTGGAGCATGTACCCAACACTGTGCTCAAACAGTTCGGGGGACTCCTCAGGAGGAGGACATGGTGGGTCTAGGGAAGGAGTGACTAATGATGACATTGATACCAGAGAAGAGGACGCTTTGGCAGCTGCTTTGCCAGTACCCTGAGCCTGGGTGAGAGAGGATGAGGAGGATGAGGTGGGCTTGGTCATCCACTCTACCAAGTCTTCGGCATGATGTGGCTCAACATGTCCAGCTGCCGAAAAGAAGGACAAGCGTGTCCCATGGCCATGTGCTGATGACAATGCACCGCGTCCACGACCAGCACTGTTGCCCCCAGACACAGAGCCTGCTTGCCCTCTTTTTTTGCCTCCTGACTGTCTGCCTCTCCTTGTTTGCCTTCCAGACATTTTAATGGATGGCCTGCAGGGAGATGGGAAAAACAGCAATAAGGGCTACCTTCAGGTGTATACTGTGCAGGAGGCTTAGCAACAAAGACACTGACACTGTCCCCTGCCTATCCTTCTCTGTCCCTAAACACAAGGATTTGCAATATGGTTCAGCAAGATTGGTTTAGCACAGAATAGCACACTGATAGTTTCCCTCACTGTCCTTCTCTGTCCCTACAAACAAGATTTAGTACAGAATAGCACACTGATAGTTTCCCCGAGTGTCCTTCTCTGTCCCTAAACTCAAGGATTTCAAATATGGTTCAGCAAGATTGGTTTAGAACAGAATAGCACACTGACAGTTTCCCCGAGTGTCCTTCTCTGTCCCTACAAACAAGATTTAGCACAGAATAGCACACTGATAGTTTCCACGAGTGTCCTTCTCTGTCCCTAAACTCAAGGATTTCAAATATGGTTCAGCAAGATTGGTTTAGAACAGAATAGCACACTGACAGTTTCCCTCACTGTCCTTTTCTGTCCCTACAAACAAGATTTAGCACAGAATAGCACACTTATAGTTTCCACGAGTGTCCTTCTCTGTCCCTAAACTCAAGGATTTCAAATATGGTTCAGCAAGATTGGTTTAGAACAGAATAGCACACTGACAGTTTCCCCGAGTGTCCTTCTCTGTCCCTACAAACAAGATTTAGCACAGAATAGCACACTGATAGTTTCCACGAGTGTCCTTCTCTGTCCCTAAACTCAAGGATTTCAAATATGGTTCAGCAAGATTGGTTTAGAACAGAATAGCACACTGACAGTTTCCCTCACTGTCCTTTTCTGTCCCTACAAACAAGATTTAGCACAGAATAGCACACTGATAGTTTCCACGAGTGTCCTTCTCTGTCCCTAAACTCAAGGATTTCAAATATGGTTCAGCAAGATTGGTTTAGGACAGAATAGCACACTGACACTTTCCCTCACTGTCCTTCTCTGTCCCTACAAACAAGATTTAGCACAGAATAGCACACTGATAGTTTCCACGAGTGTCCTTCTCTGTCCCTAAACTCAAGGATTTCAAATATGGTTCAGCAAGATTGGTTTAGGACAGAATAGCACACTGACACTTTCCCTCACTGTCCTTTTCTGTCCCTACAAACAAGATTTAGCACAGAATAGCACACTGATAGTTTCCACGAGTGTCCTTCTCTGTCCCTAAACTCAAGGATTTCAAATATGGTTCAGCAAGATTGGTTTAGGACAGAATAGCACACTGACACTTTCCCTCACTGTCCTTCTCTGTCCCTACAAACAAGATTTAGCACAGAATAGCACACTGATAGTTTCCACGAGTGTCCTTCTCTGTCCCTAAACTCAAGGATTTCAAATATGGTTCAGCAAGATTGGTTTAGGACAGAATAGCACACTGACACTTTCCCTCACTGTCCTTCTCTGTCCCTACAAACAAGGATTAGCACAGAATAGCACACTGATAGTTTCCACGAGTGTCCTTCTCTGTCCCTAAACTCAAGGATTTCAAATACGGTTCAGCAAGATTGGTTTAGAACAGAATAGCACACTGACAGTTTCCCTCACTGTCCCTCTCTGTCCCTACAAACAAGGATTAGCACAGAATAGCACACTGACACTTTCCCTCACTGTCCTTCTCTGTCCCTACAAACAAGATTTAGCACAGAATAGCACACTGACACTTTCCCTCACTGTCCTTCTCTGTCCCTACAAACAAGGTTTAGCACAGAATGACACACTGACACTCTCCCTACCTATCCTTCTCTGTCCCTAAACACAAGGAATCCAGGATTAGTAAAGGAAAAAAATGACACTGTCCCTGCCTATGCTTCTCTTTCCCTGCTCCGGAACACACTACACAAGGCCGCCGCGCTGGTGGCCTTTTATAGTGTGGGGCGTGTACTAAACCCCCTCAGCAATAATTGGCCACAGGCATCCTGCCTGTGGCCAATCATTGCTCTCCTCGCTGCCGGCGCTGTGATTGGCCAAGCATGCGGGGTCACAGTGCATGCTTGGCCAATCACAGCGCCTGGATGACACTGCGATGGCGTAGTGCATTGTGGGCCGTTCGCGTCACTCGAATTTGGCGCGAACGGCCCAAATCGTTCGATCTTTGTCGAACGATCGAACAGCCGATGTTCGAGTCGAACGTATGTTCGACTCGAACACGAAGCTCATCCCTACTCAGCATGCCTTGAAGTAAATATGACTTATGCCAGGGCAGTATTTGTGTTTAGTGTCGTCTAGGCAAACATGATAACATGTCTACATTCTGGGTTTACCGACTTTGTCATCGATCGTGTTTGCGTGGTTGGTAATGATAAAATTGGAGTAAATAGCCAAGTATAGTTTAAGTAGAGTAGTTAACATAGCTAGATGCAAACCCTAAAAGCAGTACTAAAGCCTATTTTATTTTAAACCAACTAATCTTTATTCATTCTACGACTTGAGCCTCATACACACGGCCGGACTTCCATCTGACTTTTCCGTGGATTTTTGACTGAACGGAGTTGGCCGGGCACACCCATAGCATACACACCACAGGACTTTTCTGCAAACTTTCCCAAAACTGTTTCCAACATCACGTGGTTTTTCTGCTCTTTACCGCCACCCTTTGGTCAACTTCTGCTATTGTTGGTTGATTTTAACATTATTTGTTTTGTCCATCGGACAAAAGTCCGATGGTTTTCTGTACACACGGTCGGACTTTGCTCTTGTCATGGATATGCATTAATGTCTGTCTGCCATCTTACCTTCCTCCTCATGTGTTCATCTAGAGACCAGACCTCCTTCACCTGGCTTCCTTTATAATCTCCTCCCAGCCTGACTCCACCCCAGGCCCTATCACAGAACACTATATTAACCTGTTCACTGCAAGCCTGCCTTGCTGATCAACGTGTTTGTTAGGCATTGTGTGTTTGGGTTCCTGCCTGCTGTGTGCTACGTCTGTCTCTCTGTTACGTTATTGGCTTGTCCCCGACTATCCCTGTCTGCTCGTGACCCTTGACCTTCGGCTCGTTCTTTCGTTATCCTTGTCTGCTTGTGGCCCCTGACCTTCGGCTTGTTATTCGGTTCTCCCTTATCTTGTGCTGCTGCTTCCCCTCTGTTCCCCTTATCCTACGGGGCGTGAGCTAGGAAACTCCAGGGGCCGCAACCTGGTCCCAGCCTGCAGCACAACATCCTCACCACTAGAGGCCCTGGAGAAGACCAGCTGGGTCTTAGACTCCGCGCCCTGGGGAATCTTGGCTCTAGCATCCGTTAGGATCTCGGTTGTGCTCCTCTGGTCCCGCTTTCCACAACCACCCAGTTTCCTACCCGCAGAAGCCAGCCATAGGGTTCACTACCTCGCGGTGCACTCCTGTCCCCCTACGGCGTGCATCTGTCACCTGGCCACAGGTGATCCTGACAGTTTGATCAGCCATGAACCCGGCTGACATTCCGCTTCCCGCGGATGATCCATTGCAGGGCATAGTTCGCAGACTCAAAGCCCAGGAATCAAATCAGACTCAGGTGATGCGATTCCTCCAGGATCTGGCTTCTCGATTCGAGCAGCTTCAGGTCTCCTTGGGAACCCCGAATCCGCAACCCCAAGTACAACCAGCGGCTGTACCTATCGCACCAGTCGCAGCCTCACACTCACTAAGATTGCCAGCTCCGTCCCGTTTCTCTGGGGACTCCAAGGCCTGCAGGGGGTTTCTCAGCCAATGCACAATTCATTTTGAGCTTCAGCCTCAAAGCTTCCTGTCTGACCGGGCTAGGGTAGCCTATGTCATTTCCCTCCTCTCCGGTGAAGCTTTGGCCTGGGCTGCCCCCCTGTGGGAGAGGAACGATCCGGTGGTTTCCAGTCTGTCCGATTTCTTGAAGCTCTTTCGTAATATCTTCGAAGAGCCGGCTCGGGCTTCTTCAGCAGCTAGTGCTGTCTTACGTCTTCGCCAAGAATCTAGTTCAGTGGGGCAATATGCTCTTCAGTTCCGTATCCACACAGCTGAATTGAGCTGGAATAATGAGGCCCTGGTCGCTACCTTTTTACATGGCCTCTCTGACCGAGTGAAAGACGAATTAGCGGGAAGAGCCATTCCCGTCGGTCTGGACGATGTAATTTCATTATGCAACCAGATCGACATTCGTTTTCAAGAGAGGTCTTTAGAAAAAAGACGCCAGCACTCTCTGGGTCCTAGCCAGTCTGAGCTCCCCTCCCTTCATTCCGTGGAGCATCCTCTACCTGCTGAAGAACCTATGCAGCTGGGCCGGACCAGACTAACCCCCGAAGAACGTGCTAGGCGCAGAACTCTGGGCTTGTGCCTCTATTGTGGGGGCAAGGGTCATTTTCGTGACTCCTGCTCGCTTCGTCCGGGAAACGCTCGGGTCTAATACATTTGGAAGGTGGAGTATTGGACCCAGAAACATCACCTTCTCGCCTGCTCTTGCCGGTGTTCCTTCATGTAGGCACTTCTCCTCAGTCAACCCTTGCATACCTGGATTCCGGGGCTGCCGGCAATTTTATGGATTGGAGAACTGCTTCTTCTATGAAGCTTACCCTTTCACCTCTCACTACCCCATTGGTAGTCTCGGCAATTGATGGCACTGTTCTCCCAGGGGGCCCTATTCGCTTCCAGACGCTACCCATTAGGATGTCGGTAGGGATTCTCCACCAGGAGTGGATATCCTTTCTTATTCTACCCAAGGCCTCTACCCCAGTTGTATTGGGCCTCCCTTGGCTACAGCTCCACTCTCCACATGTGGACTGGGTCTCTGGGCAGATCCTGGCCTGGGGTTCCTCATGTTTCTCGTCGTGTCTTCTCAAGGTGACCCCCAAGGAGAGTCTTCCGGTTGCTGCCACTTCTGTTTCTTCTGATCTTCCTGCTGCATACAGCGATTACCGGGATGTGTTCTGTAAGAAATCAGCTGAGGTGCTTCCTCCCCACAGGTCTTTTGACTGTGCTATTGATCTTGTCCCCGGAGCAACTCTACCCAGGGGTCGTACCTACCCTCTGTCCATCCCAGAGACCCAGGCCATGTCGGAGTATGTCGCAGAGAATCTGGAGAGAGGTTTCATCCGGAAATCCTCATCGCCTGCAGGGGCAGGGCTCTTTTTTGTTGCCAAAAAGGATGGTACCTTAAGACCCTGCATCGATTATCGGGGTTTAAATGCGGTTACTATTAAAAATCGATACCCCTTACCCTTAATATCTGAGCTATTCGATAGGTTGAAGGGTGCCTCCATTTTCACCAAGTTGGATCTCATAGGCGCGTACAATCTCATTCGAATACGGGAGGGTGACGAATGGAAGACTGCATTCAACACTAGAGACGGGCATTACGAATATCTGGTGATGCCTTTTGGTCTGTGTAATGCTCCAGCCGTGTTTCAAAACTTTGTCAATGAAATTTTCAGAGATCTGCTGTACCAGTTTGTTGTCATCTATCTGGATGACATTCTGATCTTTTCTGAAAATCTGCTCGTCCACAGAAACCATGTCCGCACTGTACTTCAACGTCTTAGAGAGAACAATCTCTATGCCAAGCTGGAGAAATGCTCCTTTGAATGTTCTGAGGTCCTGTTTTTGGGGTGCTTCGTCTCATGTTCGGGTCTTCGTATGGACCCTGGGAAGGTCTTGGCTATCACCAACTGGCCTCTTCCTGCTAGCCTCAAGGCCACACAGCGCTTTCTTGGCTTCACTAATTATTATAGGCAGTTCATAAGGAATTACTCTTCCATTGCCGCGCCTATTATCGCTTTGACCAAGAAGGGTGTGAATGCCAGAGACTGGCCTCCCGAAGCTGTCTCTGCATTTCACAACCTGAAACAGGCCTTTGTTTCTGGCCCCCTCTTGAGGAGACCAAATCCTGGGAATGCATTTTTAATTGAAGTGGACGCTTCCTCAATGGGGGTGGGAGCTGTGCTTCTTCAAATCTTTGAGAAGAGACGCCAACCATGTGCGTTCTTCTCCAAAAAAAATTCTCAGGCAGAGAGGAATTATGCCATCGGTGATCGGGAACTTCTCGCAATTAAATTGGCGTTAGAGGAGTGGCGTCATCTCTTGGAGGGTTCCCCTCACTCCATAACGATCTTTACCGATCACAAGAATTTACAGTATCTACAGAATGCTAAACGTCTGAATCCTAGACAGGCCAGGTGGAGTCTCTTCTTTGCCCGTTTTAATTTCACGATTACCTACAAACCTGGTTCCTGCAACGGTCGGGCTGATGCGCTCTCTAGGTCATTTGACACTTTGGACGAGGAGTCCGCCCCTGAACCTGAGCCGATCATTCCAACCTCGTGCATTGTTGCCCACTCTACCACCCTGAAGTCAAAAATTCCGCCTGGTAAGACCTTTGTCCCCACTGAGCTAAGAGCTAAGATCCTTCGTTGGGGACATGATTCCAAGGTGGCAGGGCATTCTGGATTCCTCCGATCCTTCCTACTCATCAGTCGTCACTACTGGTGGCCTAATCTCCGCTCAGACGTCAAAGACTACGTTAAAGCTTGTCATGTCTGTGCTCAGTCCAAATCCTCCACACAAGCTCCTGCTGGTCTCCTCATGCCCTTGCCCATTCCTAAGGAACCCTGGGCCCATATTGCCATGGATTTTATCACCGATCTCCCACTGTCTGAGAATAATACAGTCATTTGGGTGGTAATCGATCGATTCTCCAAGATGGCTCATTTTGTTCCTCTTCCTGGTCTTCCTTCTGCCCCTGCCTTGGTTCCCATTTTCATTCGAGAAATTCTCCGCCTACATGGGGTCCCTTCTCATATTGTTTCCGACAGGGGAGTCCAATTCACGTCTCGTTTTTGGAGAGCCTTTTGCAAATCCCTCAATATTGTCTTGGATTTTTCTTCTTCTTACCATCCCCAATCCAATGGACAGACTGAGAGGGTTAATCAGGAGTTAGAGGTCTTTCTTCGCACCTTTGTGTCTTCTCACCATGACGATTGGTCCTCTCTACTCCCGTGGGCAGAATTCTCCCATAACAATCATGTGAATACCAGTTCGCAGAAGACACCCTTTTTCACAGTTTATGGAAAACACCCTCAACTTCCTCTTCCCATGATCTGTTCTCCTGACATTCCAGCTTTGGCTTCGGTTCAGGAGTCTTTCAATTCCGTTTGGGATCACGTTCATGATTCCCTCCGGGCAGCTGCTGAAAAATTCAAAGGCTTTGCCGACCGCCGCAGGCGTAAACCGCCTTCTCTTCAGCCAGGGGACAAAGTCTGGCTCTCTACCAGGAACATCAAGCTCCGAGTTCCTTCTCTGAAGTTTGCTCCACGATTCATCGGTCCATACACGGTAACTGCTAAACTGAATCCGGTTTGTTTCAAACTCCAGATTCCTAAGAGCCTTAAAATCACTAACTCCTTTCATGTTGCTCTTCTAAAGCCTTTAGTCCTCAATAAATTCTCTCGTCCTCTCCCTACCGTGGCGCCTGTCTCTGAGGATAATCAGGAGTACGAGATCAGTCAAATTCTGGACTCCCGACTCTGTAAAGGCGTTCTTCAGTACCTCGTTCATTGGAAAGGGTTTGGTCCTGAGGAGAGGTCTTGGATCACTGCATCTGAGGTCTTTGCACCTCGTCTGTTAAAGGAGTTTCATCTGAAGTTTCCCTCTAAACCTGGGCCCAGGCGGGGAAGGGGGAGGCCTCGTAAGAGGGAGGGTACTGTCATGGATATGCATTAATGTCTGTCTGCCATCTTACCTTCCTCCTCATGTGTTCATCTAGAGACCAGACCTCCTTCACCTGGCTTCCTTTATAATCTCCTCCCAGCCTGACTCCACCCCAGGCCCTATCACAGAACACTATATTAACCTGTGCACTGCAAGCCTGCCTTGCTGATCAACGTGTTTGTTAGGCATTGTGTGTTTGGGTTCCTGCCTGCCGTGTGCTACGTCTGTCTCTCTGTTACGTTATTGGCTTGTCCCCGACTATCCCTGTCTGCTCGTGACCCTTGACCTTCGGCTCGTTCTTTCGTTATCCTTGTCTGCTTGTGGCCCCTGACCTTCGGCTTGTTATTCGGTTCTCCCTTATCTTGTGCTGCTGCTTCCCCTCTGTTCCCCTTATCCTACGGGGCGTGAGCTAGGAAACTCCAGGGGCCGCGACCTGGTCCCAGCCTGCAGCACAACATCCTCACCACTAGAGGCCCTGGAGAAGACCAGCTGGGTCTTAGACTCCGCGCCCTGGGGAATCTTGGCTCTAGCATCCGTTAGGATCTCGGTTGTGCTCCTCTGGTCCCGCTTTCCACAACCACCCAGTTTCCTACCCGCAGAAGCCAGCCATAGGGTTCACTACCTCGCGGTGCACTCCTGTCCCCCTAAGGTGTGCATCTGTCACCTGGCCACAGGTGTTCCTGACAGCTCTATCGGACTTTTGTTGGCCAAAAGTTTGTCCGTTTGCAGACCGAACTTTTGTCCAATGAAAACCAAAAATGTTTGTCCGATGGAGCGTACACGCGGTCAGATTTTTTGGCAAACTTGCTCAACTTGCTAGTTGCTGGCTCAATCCTTTTACTTGTGTAGCGGACCACCAAAATTGGGGTCGCTATGCTTTAAATCTAAGGGTAGCCTGAGCAATAGTTTGGCTCAGGTTCTTCAGTTTG
The DNA here is from genome assembly GCA_029206835.1 of Rana muscosa. Classification (NCBI taxonomy): domain Eukaryota; kingdom Metazoa; phylum Chordata; class Amphibia; order Anura; family Ranidae; genus Rana; species Rana muscosa. The sequence continues at coordinate 296,972,056 of CM055118.1, forward strand.
CTTAGTATGGACTCTGCTCTGCTTTAATGTTGCCTGGCGTATAGTTCCCCTTGGCTTGCAGGTGGCGCTGTTGCCCTAGGTCTTGAGGAGAACCACAGGTGGCGTTGTGGTATGATTGGGTGTTCTCTCTCGGCTGCCGTGCGGTGGGCGGGTTCTGCCTGATGTTAATGCCGGGAGAGGGTACATAAAGGGCAGACGCCATGATCTGTGGTGGTGTGCCTGGGGAATTCCAAGGAGGACCCCTGGTGGCGAAGTCGCACCCATTGTCCTTGCAGGCCTGGGGTGCGTGAACTGGTCGAGGAGTCTCGGGCACCTTTAGCCCGAGGCTACAGAGTTCCAGGTAGGCCCAGTACCTTCAACTGGGTCTACAAACCAACCACTGGAGTCCCAGGGAACCAGAGGGAGGGTGGCCCACTCTGAAACAGAGGAAACCGGGGGAGGAACTGTCCGATGGTTCGGTAAAAGAAGTCACGGTCTCGGAGAGGCCCGGTTGCCTATCAGAGGGAAGGATTCGTGAGTTGCAAGATAGCTCCTGTGGTGTGCCCCATTGGCACCTATGGTCTAATAATCTACAGGGGTTTCAACGTTCTAATTCAGTAACCAAGGGATTCTGTGGCAGAGAATCTTCTAACTTGTCCGTGAAGGGGACTAAATCAAAGTAACTGTTCGTGCTTCACTCCGGCTGCTAGAACTGTGAGAGGGATCTATCCGGGTGAGCAATACCCACTCAGGCTTGAGTGAAGAATAGGGTGACTGGGTGCCATGTGCCTGAACCTGTCTCCCTACCTAATCTCATTGCTGTCTTTCAACCTTTCTCCCAAACTGTTCAAGCAAGAGAAAATAAACTTGTTTGTTGGAGTTTAATTACTGTCTGGACATTGGCCTTCTTTCGGGGAAGAATAGACTTTTCCCTACATTCTAGGGACAAGAACCAATTGAGGGAGGTAACTCACTGCAGGACCCAAAATTGCCAGAACCTCTTATACCAGGAGGCTACGGGCATGTGGCATGGTGTGCCTTTGCTCCTGCAAGTGAAGGTAGGCAGGAAAAAAGGGTCTGTGTGCTACACTTGTTTAATCTTTAATCATTTTCTTAGTTCAGTAAAGTAAATGACTCCCTACTACTGTACATATTAGACACTCTAAAATAAAAAAACTGATTTTGCTCAACCATCCCGTAGAAAAAATATGATAAAAACAACTCACTGTATTCGCTAGAAAAATGTTTATTAGTATCAAAACGTAGAAGAAAAACTGACATTAAAAATCGGTACCATTTATACAATGATGTTCATACAAATAAAAGTGTCCATCATATATATATATATATATATATATATATATATATATATATATACACACACACACATACAATAATGCTGCATACACACGGTCGGAAATTCCGCCAGCAAAAGTCCGATGTGAGCTTTTGGTCGGAAATTCCGAGCGTGTGTATGCTCCACCGGACTTTTGCTGGCGGAATTTCCGCCAGCAAAAGATTGAGAGCAGGTTCTCTATTTTTCCGATGGAAAAAATTCCGATCGGAAATTCCGATCGTCTGTAGCAATTCCAACACATGCTCGGAAGCATTGAATTTAATTTTCTCGGCTCTTCGTAGTGTTGTACGTCACCGCGTTCTTGACGGTTCAAAGTTCAGAGAACATTTGTGTGACCGTGTGTATGAAAGCCAAGCTTGAGCGGAATTCCGTCGACAAAAACATCCAAGGTTTTTCCGACGGAAAGTCAGATTGTGTGTAAGCGGCATTAGTTATGACAACACGTGTAAAGTGAATAAGTTGGCCCCGCCCCCTGGCTCGTATTGCCACTATGGGGTACGTATGCAGGGTACAATGCATTGGACTAGTATTCCTGCAAAGGGATGTTCACATACAGTATTACATTATAACTGAATAGCTCCTGTACTCTCTGGATGTGCTTAAGGCCAGCTTCACACTAAGGCGGTTTTCAGGCGTTTTAGCACTAGAAATAGCCTCTAAACAATGCCTGAAAACCACCTCCCATTAATTTCAGTGTGACTTCTCACACTGGAGCGGTGCGCTTGCAGGACATTAGGAAAAGTTCTGAAAGCAGCATCTTTGTGGCAGTGCTCTCAAACTGTCTACAGCGCTACCAAAACGCCCTGCCCATTGAAATGAATGGCCAGCGCTTCCAAAACGTGTTAACCCCTTCTTAGGCTGCTGGGGGGGGGTTAAAAGCTCCACTAAAATGAGCGGCGCTTTAGCACTAACACGGCCGCGGCTCAGTGTGAAGCTGGCCTGAAGGAGATTCACATAACTCATGTTGAAAGAAACAGAAAGATAATGATCAAGTAGCTGAGTATAGTAGAGATTGCCACAGTGGTCCAGAGGAGGTTCAGAATTCAGGGTTCTGGGTATGAGATGATATGTAAATGGTCACCATTTGGGCAGAAAACTCAAAACCCCAGATTCCCTCCCTCACACTGTAAGGTTGTTCAGTATGACACAGTCACGTAATAAACTCAAGCTACCAGTCCCAGTCCTGGATGGACTAATTATAATCCAAAATAGTTGTGCACATAGTAATGGAAAAGTCCTACATCCAGAGAGGAATGAGTATACTTATAAGGTCCTGTAGAGCACCGATATCCATAGGGTTAAAGAGCCATACCTTGCAGGGTAGGGTGACCACTTGTCCCGAAATGCCCGGGACGGTCCCACATTTTGCAGGTCTGTCCCGGGCACATTCATTCCAGGACAATACAGTGTCCCGGAATGAAACTGACACAGCCACCCCCTGGGCCAATCTGATGCCCCCAAAAAAGGCCGCCACATTACCGCTTTACTCACTGACAGTACTTGTCCTGGCCCGGGAATGCCTGGAGGAGCACAATCCCGCCCCCTTCTTGTGATTGGAGAAATCATGAATCCCGCCTTGTGTCCAATCACTGTGCTGTGATTCGTTACAGCTCAAGCTGATTTTTTGGGAAGGGAGGGTGTCCCTGAATGGTAGTTTGGAAATGTGGTCACCCTATTGCAGGGTCTACTGTATCATGGGTTCTTTAAGAATGAATTCCAGGTCATAATGAAGAGGTGGGCATTGGCATAACCTGACCTGTTTCGCCAGTCACTGCCGGCTGCTTCAGTGGTTGTATCACGTACCTGAGCGGAGACTGAAATGACGAGGTTGGCCTCTCTTGTATCTCCAGCCCAGGATCCACTGGAAATGAAACAGAGGGCGCCAAGGGACAACAGGAACATGAGTGCTTGCAGATGTAGGTCAGGAAACTTTCAGCAGGAGATGCGATTTCAAGGCAGCAGGAGAATCATCAGATCTGGAACTGTAGCCGTGCACAGTAGTTTTTTTTTTTTTTATATTTTTTTTTTTTAAAGAAAAAATTCCATTATACATAGGACAGTCATTTCATTTGATCTAATACCCCTAGTCATCAACGCAACAAAATTTTATCTCAATTCAAATATATCACATCAGTCCAAATTCATAAACTTATATATACTATCATACAGAACGAACCAATCTGCCCATATCAAAACATAAACTTTAAATAGATCCGTCTATACTCTAGACTCAATCCCTTAAGCCCCGTACACACGATCGGTTTGACTGATGAAAACCGTCCGATGGATGGTTTTCATCAGACCAACCGATCGTGTATGGTACCCATCGGTCTTTTTTCCATCGGTTGGAAAAAATAGAACATGTTTTAAATTTTTCCGATGGATAAAAAACTGATCGAAAACTCAGATCGTCTATGGGCAAGTCCATCGGATCAAAAACCCACGCATGCTCAGAATCAAGTCGACGCATGCTCAGAAGCATTAAACTTAATTTTTCTCGGCTCATCGGAGTGTTTTACGTCACCACGTTTGGAACGGTCGGTTTTTTGACTGATGGTGTGTGGGCAAGACTGATGAAAAACAGTTTCATCGGATTTCCGATGGACAAATCCATCGGACGAAAATCCATAGGTTATCCGATCGTGTGTACGGGGCTTTACTGTCCTAAATATACAAATTATCCACTTTACTTTAAACACTTTCACCATCAAAAAAAGAAAAAAAAAAGCTAACAAACTAAAGCCCCGTACACACGATCGGTTTGACTGATGAAAACCGTCCGATGGATGGTTTTCATCAGACCAACCGATCGTGTATGGTACCCATCGGTCTTTTTTCCATCGGTTGGAAAAAATAGAACTTGTTTTAAAATTTTCCGATGAATAAAAAACCGATGGGAATTTCCGATCGTCTATGGGCAAGTCCATCGGTTAAAATACCCACGCATGCTCAGACAGAATTAGGAGACGGGAGCGCTCGTTCTGGTAAAACTAGCGTTCCTAATGGAAAGAGCACATTCGTCATTCTGCAAGTTATTGCTTCGTTTAATGCAGCGCATGTTTTGTTGCTTTAGAACGTTCTTTAAAATGTCATTTTGGCAGCAGATCTTTCTCATGAGTTCTGACAAATGTATGTCTTTCTTCTTTCTTGTGATCTTAGGAATAATTAGTTTAATTCTTCAAGGCCGACCTCACAAATTCCACCTTTTATTTTTGTTTTGTCTTTAAATTTGTTGTGCATTTTTTGGTGTGTCAATTTCTCAGAACATTTTTTTTTTTTCCTTTCCTCATGGAGGTTGGTGTCCCTTGTTATTAATTACACATTGTATTTCTGAAATGTTATTGCTACTTAAAAAAAAACACATCAGGCATGTATGTTGGCTGAAATCAAATTTTCCCTTATTTCGGAAAAAAAGCAAACAAAAACCGAAGGGCAACTATTCAGAAATTAGCAGAGAATATCAAGTCCTTAGATCCCAAATGCAGACCTGACTATGATCAATAATAAAATCAACAACAGCATGAAATCAGGAGCAGCAGCCAAAGACATACATCATCCCAAGCTGTGGTACTCCATCAACCTGCAATTTCTGGATGAGCAGCTCGAGGCCAGGGAATCACCTCCTGCTCTTCCCTGTAGCCTTCCTTCCACGCCTCTCTGCAGCGTTCTCTCCACGGCCCCGTCCACGCACCCTTGCAGGCTGGGCCACTGGGCCACTGGGCCACTGGGCCACTGGGCCACTTTTGCAAAAAAAAATATGTTTTACACATAAAGGAGAGGAATGTCAGATTTGGCCCATACTGGAAGTGGTTAAAGGAAATTCATACAATTTATGTGATGATCACACACTTTCAGCCTCACCGTGCACAGAGATTTTCCAGCTAGTAGGAAAACAACCTAAGCCGCCATCCCTAGGCAGGGAAACTGAGCAGATAACCCTTTATATACTCATAAGAGCCTCCACTGCATGTTGATGTGGCAGGAGGAGGAGGAGAAGGAGGAGAGGGATTGGCCTGCTGCGAGATATGGGTGGCCTCAGTCAGCAGCCCCCTCGCCCCCATGTGTACGGCCATATATATGAGGTGCTCACAAAGGGCCCGTTGTCCCGCCTCCATTCTGAGCAACTTATCCGGCAGATAGGTGCTAAACCCCTCCGTAGGGTTGAGGGGGCGCTCATGATAGCAGCAGCCTCCTGAATCATCTTTAGTGACTCCTCCTCCACTTGTGTCATCCGCCATTGTTTTGGCGGTCTGACGTGGAGGGGAGCCATTTGGGAGACGGTGCTGCCACTAGGCCTGGGGACCTGCTGAGTCCCACTTGGCCCTGCCTCCTCCTGCCTGCCACATTCCTGACCCTCTTCCTCCTGGCTTGCCTCATCCTGTTTATAAAATAAAATGAAAAATTGTATTATTTGGGGAATCTATCACCCACAATTTGGATATCAGTACTGGTGCATATTTTTTTGGGGGGGGGGGGGATGATATCATTTTTGGCTAATCCAAACAGTTCAACACAATATTACTTAGTGGACAATAATTATCATCAAAAATACTATACCTGGCTGAAGATGCAAAGATCTGGCTCTTCTAGCTCGGGAGGCTCCTCCTCCGCCTCTGCAGGGGTGGAGGGAAGGGTGGAAGGAACGCTGGAGGGAAGGGTGGAAGGAAGGGTTGAGGGAAGGCTGGAAATAGATTCCCTGGCCTCGATCTGGTCATCCAGAAATTGAAGATGTCTGTAGTACCACAGCTTGGGCTTTACTACATCGTCGGCTGCTGCCCCTGATCTCTTTGACTGGCGCACTTCCTTGTATTTTTTTTTATAGGAATTACGCAGGTTGTTGATTTTATTATTGATCATAGTGTAGTCTGCATCTGGGATCCATGGCTTCATATCCTCTGCTAATTTGGTAATAGTTGCCCGACGTACATTACTCTTGTGGTACGCTGGGTGTTTCAGTTCCCACAGGTTGCGCTGTTCCTTATATTTTTCAATAAAAGTCAGCATCACCTCCGACTCACGTAGTTTATGCATCTTTTTGGGTCAGCAAGTAAAAAAAATATACAAAAAAATAAAAAGGATCAGATTTTATTCTCCTCAACTTATCACAATATTGCCCTTTACAATCATGAACCATTATAGGCCACTGCAGGCCCGAGTTCCCTTCTTACCTTAGTTCACTTTGTTGGTTCACTTCCGGTCGTCCTTACTCCGCGCATCCCTAATAACTTCTTTCCCCTTTTTATACCCTGCGCATGCGTGTAACTCCGCCCTCGTCGCCCGCCCGTGGCGGACTTTTTCAGCATTTCCCCGCCCCTTAACGATCGGCGCACAGTGTGAGACGGCGACATGTCGCAGACACAGGTGGCTTCTTTAGTTGAAATTACCGACGAGGAAAGCCCGGAGGCGGAAACGTCTCGATCCTGTAAAAAAAGATACAAGGCGACTAATGTGTCTTTTTCGGAGATGGCGGAGATGGTTGACATTCTGCGGAGGAAGGATTACGACGGCAAGCATGGGCCATGCGACACCCCTAATCTCCGGAAGTCACAAATTATGGACAAAGTGGCGAAGACTCTCTATAAAAAATATGGGGTCAGGAGATCCAAGGAACAACTCCGTAAAAGGTGGTCAGACCTGAAGCTCAGGGAGCCAGAGCAGTATAGGAAGCTTATAAAAAGCATTGAAAAAAGTAAGTTTATTTTACTGTGTTCTTTCACCTTGTAATATGTATTCTTCCATGTTTTGCAACATGTGCTTGGCTTGACTGGTTTCACATTTTAAAATGTCAACTTTTATGTTAAGTGGAGAGTCCACTTATTTTGTAAATGTGTGTTAAAAAAAAAACTTGCTGCTCTTCCCCCAAACATGTTTGGCACATATCCACGTGAACTACATGTGGGCGTGCCTCCTTTTACTTCAACAATGTTTATCTACACATTGTTGGCAAGATGATGTGTTGTAAGTAAAACTAGAATGTGAAGGAAAGGCTAAACTGTATTCTGGGTAAAGGAGATGACACTCCAGCAGTTGTGTACTCAGCTTTTTTTTCTGGATCAAGATACTATAGTCTGGGCCACATGACCAAATTTAGAAACGGTGTCACACACAGGTGGTCAAGTGGATACCTTCGCTTCTCGGCCTTTTGGCTAAAACCAAGTGTAGTTCTGCTGTTGCTGGTTTGGTCAAGAGGCGCCTGGGGTACCCGAGGGTCGGCCTTGGGGGGAGCGTCCCTTTTCGGAGGGCCCCCCTTGCTGCTATTGGCCGGAGGATTAGTCCCCAGGCAACGAGAAGCGATCGCCCTTCTGAAGGCGTCCGGAGTGCGGTTTAGGGGCCCCTTCGGGGGTTTCCCTTGGTCGGAGGACGAGGCGTGGTACTTTCCGGTACCAGGATGGCGACCCGTGGAATGCAGGACTCTCTACGGTTCATCGTGAAGCCGGAGTTCAAGCTTGAAATCAACTTGAGGATGATTGTGATCGACATCTTGACGGGATTCCTGGACCTACGGGTAAGGGATATTATATGTTTGCAAGAATTTCCTCAGCAGAGGTTATATGATATCACTCTTTCTTCTACCGAGATATGTTGGAACGTGTTTGAGAAGATAAGGAATGCCGAAAATGACTGGTTTAAAAAGATGGAAGTTATACCCTTGTTCATGCAGGAGGAAAAGGCTATTGTGGTACATTTATACAACCCCTTTGCGGATGTAAACTTAGTCAAAGCCTTCCTGAATAACTATTGTGAAGACTTACGTGGTGGGGATAAGGTACTGAATAGGTTCGACATATGGTCAGGAAAGTACCGGTTCTACGGGAGGTTTCGTTCTGACCCTGATTGTGTTGGCGGGGTAAGAAGACCCCCGGCAGTATTTAACATCGGTGGGGAGAGGGGGTTTCTTTTCTACCCTGGGCAACCAGTATATTGTAGGAAATGTTCTGTGTATGGCCACACTAGTGGGGATTGTGACCGGGGGGTAAAATGTAGATTCTGTGGGTCCGAAGGCCACCCTTCTAAGGATTGTAAACAAAAGAAGACGTGTGACATCTGCAAAAAGCCAGGACATCTGGCAAGGCAATGTGAGGAATATGCCGCAGCGAAGATGAATACAAAGCTGCAGGAAAGAATAGACAAGTCCTTTAAGAAGCGCGAGATGGAAGAGCAGAGGCTCGAGTTTATGGCTCAGAGGCAAGGTAGCAAGGCTAGGCCTGCTGATGTGGGTCAGCCTACTGCGTCCTCTGGGCATAGGGCCAATGACGCTGTGCCTACAGAGCAGGGTGAGGCAGTGACCAGGGATGAGAGTGCCGGCAGTGCTACTATGGATCCTGTGGCGTGTGCTAGTGCTGACGCTGTGAGCCTTGTCCCTGCGGTAGGTGAAGACCGCCAGGTAGTGTCTGGAGTGGTAGCAAGCCATCAGGAGGTGGAAGAGGAACCCGCGACGTATCAACAAGATGGTGGTCCAGAGGAAGAACCCGGGAGTGTGGCACTGTCAAACCTAAGACGGCTGTCAGAACTAATGAGTGGACTATCCTCTTATGCAGGGGAGGAGGAGGATGGTGGAAGTGAGGAGGCGATGGACAGTGATGGGAGCTTGGAATGTGGGCAGCGCCTTGTGATCTCCATGGATGAGACAGCCCAATCCTCTATCAAAAGAGCTCGGGAGGAGGGGGTTGAAGGTGGGGGGGAAGGTGTGGCTCTCCCTGAAAATGGAGGCTCAGGTTCTGAGTCTGCCAGTTCTCCGGTTATACGGAAAAGGTTGACATATGCAAGTACAGCAAGTATGGGTGTGGATGAGGATACGCATTACCTGTAAGATTTTGCTATGGCTGTGTTGTGTTTTTTGATTCCTTTTTTGATGATGGCTTTTTCTGTAAGCTCGGTGAACGTCAGGAGCATATGTTCGGGCTGGAGGAGGGCTGCAGTTTTTGAGTATTTGGAGGGCGTGAACGCTGATGTCATCTGTGTTCAGGAATGCGGTGTGGAGAGAGCTCCGTGTGAAGAATGGAAATGCGGGGTTTCTGTGTGGTCCCCTATATGTGAATCGAGGAATGAGAGGGTGGGTATTTTAATTAAGAGTGCGTATGTACAATGTTTATCTCACGAAGTGGTGGTGCCGGGGAGGTTGCAAGTTGCTGTGTTGGAGGTGGCAGGAAGTAAAGTGAGAATGATTAACTGTTATGCCCCTGCAGAGAAAAGGGAGCGTGTGGCGTTTTTCGAGACGCTTAAACTATGGTTGCCTGGTAGAGTTCCAACTATTTTAGTGGGCGATTTTAACTGTGTGAGAAAAAGTGAGGAGAGGCAGAGTGTTAATGCTGAAAGTGGTAGTGATATATCCTCAAAAAATTTGAATGAATTGGTGAATGACTTTCATTTACAAGATGCAGCATGGGTGGTACAGAAGGATGATGTCAATTTTACCTTTTTTTCCGATAAGGGGTCTGTAAGATCCAGAATTGACTTTTTGTTTGTGTCACCAGTTCTGAAAATCACAGGCTATCAGGTTGATCCGGTGCCTTTTTCGGACCACGCCAGGATTTCAGGCTCCTTTCTGATAGATGATACTGAGGTGTGTGTGTGGGGGGGGGGGGGGGGGGTGCTTGGAAGCTAAACTGTTCTATCTTGAAGGAGGAGGGGGTGTATATTAAATTTCAGAATTATTTTGAGTGGCTTACATTTAAGAGGCGTGGGTTTGTAGACATTCTGGAATGGTGGGATTGGGCCAAAAGGATGATCGGTAACTTCTTCAAGAAAGTAGGTGTGGAGGTGGCTAGAAGGAAATTTGAAGAGGAAAGGAGATTGGTGGATAGGTTGCACTTTCTGTTCCGGTGTAAGAGGATGGGTCTGGAGGTGGAGGAGGAATTAAAGGAGGTGCGTGAGGCTCGGAACATAAGAATCAGAGAGCGTGGGAAAGGAATTATTTTCAGGTCTAAAATACAGGAGATGGAGGAGGACGAACAATGCTCTGCCTTTTTTTTCAAAAAGTATTTTGGCCCAAAAAAACTGTTCCATTCAGTATTTAAAGGAGAAGAGGAAGTGAGAGGTGAGAGGATGGTGGAATCGATCAGAGCTTTTTATGCCAATCTGTATGGTGGTGGCGTTGGTGCACCTTTGAATGAAATGAGGGAATATTGTGAAGTGACAAGAGGAAAATTGAGTGCGGAAAGTGCAGAGTCGCTGATGGTACCTGTGGTGGAGGAAGAATTAGAAGCCATCGTTAAGAACATGAAAAAGAACAAGACTCCTGGGGGAGATGGCTTACCTGCTGAGTTTTACGTGGAATTCTAGCCGGTGGTGAAGGATCAGCTGTGCGAAGTAATGAAGACCTGTATAGAAGAAAAAAGATTGTCATTATCAATGAAGAAAGGGATTATTACCTTACTGTATAAAAAGAAAGGGGATCAGAGGGACATCAGGAATTGGCGCCCAATCACGCTACTCAACTGTGATTACAAGATTGTTGCAAAACTACTGGCGGATAGGATGAGGAAGATTGTGAATGAGGTAATTGGTGAATGGCAAACTTGTGCGGTGCCCGGACTGAGAATTTCCGATAATCTCATCCTCCTGAGAGACCTTGTGTACTACACGCAGTGCAATAACATGCCTTTGGCCGTCGCTAGTATCGATTTGGAGAAGGCGTATGATCGCGTGGCCCACGACTTCTTATTTATTGTAATAAGGCAGATGGGGATACCAGAAGACTTTGTAAAAATGGTGGAATGCTTGTACCAAGGGATCAGTAGCCAGATTCTGGTCAATGGGAGGTTATCTGGGGAGGTGGAGGTGAAGTCCGGGGTATGACAAGGGTGTCCTTTGTCTCCTGTGGCATTCATCTGTGTAATTGAACCCCTGCTGAGACATCTGGTGGGGGACAAAGGCTTCCGTGGGGTGTTTGTACCGGGTTGTAATAATGATCCTGTAAAAGCCCTTTGTTATATGGACGATGTGAATTTCCTTTGTAGTTCAGCTAAGGATGTATCGAGAGCTGAGCTTCAGCTTAGTATTTTTTGGGCTATGTCAGGCTTGAATGTTAACTGGGGCAAAAGTAGTGTGTGTGTCCTGAGTGGCACTTGCGATGTCTCTAAGAGCAAGTTAAGAAATGTGCAGGAGGTTGACATCTTGGGGGTTCATTTTGAAAAAAGCCTGACTAACCAGGTTAATGTCGCTAAAGGTGTGGAGAAGGTGGAGAGAAAGCTTAACCTGTGGAAGACGAGGAGGCTGTCCCTTTCTGGGAAAACCTTGATCGTCAAATCTGTGATTCTTCCTGTTCTTTTGTATTTTTCTGTTATTTTTCCACCTAACAAGAGGTGGGTTCAGAAGATCACAAGGTTGCTTTTTGTTTTTTTCTGGGGCTCCAAGATGGAGAAAGTCTCTAGGGAAGTGGTCATGAAAAGTGTGCAGCTGGGTGGGTATAAGTTCCCTAATGTCGGCCGCTTTTTGGATGTCCAATGGTGGCTGGTTCATTTGAAGACCTTTCAGACAGGAGGCAAGACTGCTGCATTAATGCGCTATCTGATTAGGTGGCCTTTGTTGAAGTGGGGTTGGTGCGAGGGGGATTTGACGAGGCCCATGTCTATACTGTCGCCTGTATACTATTTAAAGATGAGTTCCTTTAAAGATAATCAGCTGCAGGAGTTGGGGGAGGGGGCTCGAAAAAAAGAGTCCTTATGGAAGTGGGTGAGGAGGGGCGAGTTGCCAACCAATGTTTTCGGGCTAAGCCTAAAGAAAGCTGAAGTGTGCTGGAAGAATTTACAGAGTAAGGGGATAACGAATAAACAATTGGAGGTGGTGTGGTTATCCCTGCATAATTGCTTACCAACAATGTATTTTTTAAAAACTAGAGACTTGGTAAGGCAGGAGGTGTGTCCGAGAGAAGGGTGTGGAGGGGTGGAAACTGTGAGACATATATTCTGGGAATGTTTTTTTGCTAAAAATTTTTGGAAGTTATTGTGTGGTTTTGTGCAAAGGGTGGTGGAGGTGGAAGGTGTGTCTTACGAATCTGGTGTCCTTGGTTTGGTGGCTGGTGACAAAAATAAGCAACGAAAGATGTTTGTTGTTTCTGCTGTGGTTAGGGAGGTGGTGTGGGAGACCCGGTGTGCCTTTGTTAAAAAGAAGTTGGTGGTGTCAGAAAAAGATTGTGTTGATTGGGTGATGGCGAAAATGTTTTATGTGTTGGCGGTTGAAAGGAGGAGTATGGGAGTGGAGGAGGCTGATGTGTTTTGGAATTTTGGGAGGTGGCGGGAGGGGGAGGGGGATGTGTAATTATTGTATATATGTGTTTTTTTAATGAAATTTCTTCATGATGTTACCTTTTGATACGTTAAAGTGGTTGTAAACCCTTTATCTTTTTTTTTTTTTTTTACTAACCTGCAAGACAAAGCTATAATGAGCTAGTATGACTAGAATACTAGCTCAATATGTACCACTTACCTTCGATCGGGGCCCCCGAAGTCGTCCGTGTCCCTCCTCTAGCCGCATCCATCGCTGCGGCGATAGCCGGAATGTTACTTCCGGGTATCGCCGCTGCAGCCAATCACAGCGCCGCTCCGGCGCTGTGATTGGCCGGAGCGGCGAAGACGTGACTCCGCGCATGCGCGCGTGAGCTGTCGAATTCGGCTACGTTGTCGAATGTTGCGACCTAGCCGAATTTGTGAATGGGGTGACGTCAGCGTCGCCGCATTTACATACAAATATCTCCTTAATCGTGTAGGTTGCCTTAATCTAGGCTTACCTGTAGGTCTTTGTTTAAAAAGTGGGTTTACAACCACTTTAAAGCCACAGATGATGAACAGAACACTGCTCAGTGTATGGTTCGAGTGCCCAGTTTAAGCTGAGTTTATGTGATTCAGTCTGAGTGGAAAGAAAAAAAAAAAAAAAAAAATCTGTTCTTATCAGTTGCCAGGAGGTGGCGCTGTGCTAACCGTCCCCAGTACACGGCGAGGTGGAAAGGGATGGCGGTGGCGTATGCAAAACCTGCTGGTGTGGAGGCGGAAGCCTTCTGATCGGAATGGAGAACCATTGGGTCGAAGCTGAAGGGCCGGGTCCCTGGCCTTCTGGCCTAGATTTGTGTGGTTTCCGCCCCTTTCAGTTTTTCGGTTGGGAAAGCCTGCCCCTTTTCGATGTTATTGAGGGGAATTGGCCGGTACCCCGAATATAATTAGGTGGGAGCAATGGGAGCTGTGGTTGAGGTTTTGCCAGTTTACCCTCTCCATTAGTTCCTACTTGTTCTGATACCTTCCTGGCTGGGGTGGGGCTGCATCGGTCTGGGCTGTTGGTCAGGGTTGAGAGAAAAGCCAGTGGTGATTGTGCCCCTGGAGTGGCAGTCCAGGGGTGCCATACTTGCACTGTGTCGGAGGGCACTTTTCGAGTGTTGGCACCATGGTCACGTCACCACACACACTTTTTTTCACACCTGCCTCCTGGGCCGGGCCTTTTGGCTGGGACCGGAGGAATTTTTTATTCCTGGCCGGAGGGCCTGGCCATTGTATTGCACAATGGCTCCTTTCACTCTCCCACCTTCCTTCTCCTCACTTTCTTTTTATTTATCCCTGTGTGTGTCACTTTTTTGTATTTTTTTGTTTGGTTTGTCACAGTGTGTTTAGTAGGGTGTAGGTCCTCGGGCATGCCCTGAACGACTTGGGAGTAGGTGGACATGGTCTTCTGGCCTGGTTCGCCTGCCCTATTGGGGTCTCCCTTTGGGGGAGCCCTACCTAGTACTTGGGTGGGTCTGTTTCGGCAGACCCTCCAGAGAAAGGGGTCCGTCTGGTTTCGGCCAGTCGGACCACGTGATGTACCTCAGTCCCCGTCAGGAGCCTAACGCCCCGGGGGATCAGGGTAAGGTCCTTCCATGTGGAGGACAAGTGTTACACCCGTTGCACGTTTTGTGTTTCACTCTTTATGTGTGTGCACTTTTTTTGGCACCGGGTGGAGTTTTTGGGTGTGTTTCACACGCCATGGGCTTTTCAAAAGAAAAAAGGTGGATACCTTGGTGGTTATCCAAGTGTATTTGTGAGTGGCCTCAAAAAAAACATGTTGCTTTTGCAAGATCTCATATGTTCATCTTGAAACTCAGGGCCAAATATCAATTGTACCCCACTTCAAAACAATGAGAATCCATTTTCAGGCCTAAAAAGTCTGTGTGCTAAAGGATACATTATTTTTACATTTCCCATAGGGGAGAGGAGACTGGGAGCACACCATGCTCAGGAGACGAGAAACCCAACACCACAGAAACTCCCCGAAGATCCCAAAGCAGACCAAGATCAGCAGGTTCAGGAAGCGGAGGGGGAGAAAGCGGAGGTGGAGGAAGGGGAGGTGGAGGAAGGAGAGGTGGAGCTTATCAGCACAACAGGTCAGTGTCTGTCACCACAACTTCAAGGTAAATACAGATGTAGGCCTGCATAGTTTTAAAAATTTTCTTTCTTTTTAGGGACTGAACGTGGGGGGGTGTCAGGAAGTCCAAATCCTCCATTCTCGAGTGCCAGCGCAAAAATAATCATTCAGGAAATCATGGAATGCAGTAGCGAAATGGACATTATGAGAAAGAGAATGATTGTGATTGAGCAAAAATATAAAAACATGATAGATATTTTGGGGAGAATAGTGTGAACCCCCCCTTTTTGTGTGTTTTGTTATGCGTCAGAAATTTCCTATGGGATTGCCACCAGCCCAAATGTGAAGATGCACACACTGACTCAACATGTGCTATCTGCCGTCACAGGATATCTATGTCCCTGTTTTGGGAGTGCAACCTCTTCATCCCTCCTTAAGTAGGTGAGAGGAAGGGTTTTCAACCCCAAAGCACGTCCATTGATCCCCCATGATGGCAGATAGCACATGTTTACCTTAGCCATGGGATCATGTTGAAGATACCCATTTGAGCCCCAAAAAGAAAGTGTGGTTCTTAACATTTGGGATGGATCAGGGGTAACATCACCCCATCTCCTGTTTGTATTTTTCACTGTGTTATTTTATTACTTTTTCAGAAAAAAAAAATTGGCTTTTGACCCATGCATGTTTCTGCAAAAAAAGCCGCACCAAAAAAAAAAAGCTAGTATTTCGATAACCAAACAAAAATGTGGTGCAATCAATTAAAACATTTGGAAAGTCAAAAAAAGGTGTGCCTTGTTCTTTCTATGCTCCAGAGCAGTTCTGAAGATGCAAAAACAGTGTTTTCAACTCAGAGATTTGAGGCTATTTACTAAGAAGGAATACACTTGGCACTACTAGAACCTGGGAGACACATAAACCACAAATACAAGAATGACAAAACAAGTTTGTAGTAATTCCAACTTATTTTTTTATTTTAAAAAGGTAAAATGAAAGGTCAGATGTGGTCTGGCATTGCGATGGCCCCCCTACCCGTGAAGTACTCTATGTATTTCTGACGTACTTCACGGGCACTTTGGGGGGCCAAGCCAGTACGGGCTGTGCTGAGGCCGGTCAGATTTATCAGTTCAGATGGACCGGCCTCAGGCCCAACTGATGACACATAATTTGACGAAAATTTGCGCAAAAAATTGTGCAACAAGCAGCAGCAGTACACAATGTTGTTCAGTTTATAATCCGCCAAATTGATAGCTGTCTGGAACAGGTGGAACCGGCTGGCCATTATCCCGAAGGCATTCTCCACAACTCTCCGGGCTCTGGCCAGCCGGTAATTAAAAACCCTCCTCTCTGGGGTGAGGGTGCGTTGGGGAAATGGCCGCATGAGGTGTGGTCCTAGTCCAAAAGCTTCATCCGCGATGAAAACGAACGGTAGCCCTTCCCCAGCCTGCATACGGTGAGCGAACACCGTCTCTGCGAATGCTCCGCCATCGGACACCTGGCCATTCTTCCCCACGTCCACATACAGGAACTCGTACCGTGCCGACACCACCGCCATTAACACAATACTATTGAAACCTTTATAGTTAAAATAGTATGACCCCGAACGGGGTGGCGGCACTATGTGGATGTGCTTCCCATCAATTGCCCCTCCGCAGTTGGGGAAATCCCACCGCTGGGCAAATTGGGAGGCCACAGTCAGCCATTCCTGTGGTGTGCTAGGGAACTGTGGAGTCAAACAAAAAGAATACATTAGTACGGTTTATGTTTACAGTGCAAGCAGATTACACACAAAAACATTGTTGAACCACATCATTCTAACATTATTATTTAAGGGAGTATTTCCTACCAATAAACAAAAGGCCCACTTAGCAGATGCCTCACCCCCGCTGAGTGAACATTCTAAACTAATCTAAGGGGGGGGCCTAAGGTGATTGTGGGGGATCCAAAAAAAGGCTCTACCACTCTGCTGAGCTTGATTGAGAACTTAACATTTTTAAACATCATTGGGGGAGGGAGGGAGGGTTGTCAAACTACGAGGGCAATGACCACAAAAATAAGAAAAGGAAAATCGAAGGCTAGCTGGATTTGCGCCCACGATAGCATGCTGGAGAGGTTAGTGAAGGGAAATAGGCATGTAGGGCCCAAAGGGGGCTTTACAGGTAAAAACATGCATGGGGAAAATGGGGACATTACCAGGATCTTACAAACAGGCAAATTTGGGTTAGGAGGGAAAAAAAAGATAAGATTATAAAACAATAAAAACATATAATGTGAGGTTAAAGGAGCAAAATTACCTTCATATAGTCCGTCTGCAGGACCTGAATGATGGCCGAACACGTCTCAGGGATAATGATCCAGAGAGCCTGGGGGGAGATGCCTGTTGAGAACTTGAGGTCCTGCAAGCTTCTCCCAGTCGCCAGGTATCTCAACGTGGCAATAAGCCTCTGCTCGGCAGTGATGGCCTGGCACATCACAGTGTCCTGCCTCGTTATATAGGGGGACAGCAAATCCAAAAGACGGTGAAAAACGGGGTCCGTCATCCTGAGATAATTCCTGAAATCATCAGGATTATTCTCATGGATTTCCCGCAGCAGAGGCATATGAGAGAATTGGTCCCGCTGGAGCAACCAATTCTTAGTCCATGAACTCCTCCTCACCCTGTTCACAGACTGAACTCGGGTTACAGTGTTAACTGCAACACCAAGTCCAAAGCCAGCACGAGCTCGAGAACGAGAACGCACTTCAAACATGGTTTTAAACCGGTCGGCTGGTCAGAACGCACTCAAACAGAACGCACCGTGGAACAGCAAGGCCTGAGAAGAACGACCTGAAAAACAGTAAACGAACGGCCAAGAAGGCACTGCAAGGCAGTAACGACCTGACTGCACGCACTGAATCACAAATACAAACCCACAAGCACAAACTGAACACCAGGAAACGATCTGCAAAGCACGAAGACTGAAAAGCGCGAATCGGCTCTCACCAAACTTTTACTAACACGCGGTAACACGAAATCAGCAAAAGCAGCCCAAGGGGTGGCGCCATTAGATTTGTTCGGCCCTTTTATAGCGCGTCGTACGTGTTGTACGTGCCGTCGTTTTCTTGCCGTCGGTTTTTTGACTGATGGTGTGTGGCCAAGATTGATGAAAAACAGTTTCATCGGATTTCCGATGGACAAATCCATCAGACGAAAATCCATAGGTTATCCGATCGTGTGTACAGGGCTAAACAAACCCCCCCAAAAAAAACAACCGACCCCACCAGTAGGAAAGGGGGAGGTTTAGTAAATCATCAATATTAAGTCGAGCCCGCTGCAAATAGGGTTTTTCCTTCCACCGAAAAAATAATACCATCTCTTCCATCTTATTTACCTCTTCAATTCTTATAAGCCATGCAGATATTGTAGGAGATCTCATGTCTCTCCATTGCCGTGCAATACACGACCTAGCAGCATTAAGAAAATGCTGCAAGATTGATTTATTATATTCTTTCCCCAGTATGCTAGAAACGTGTAACAAAAAAAAAAGCTGGATCTTCAGGTAGGGTGTAATCTGTAAATTTCTGTGAAATTCGGTATACCTCCCTCCAGAAGTGTTCCAGCTTCGAGCATGCCCAAAAAATGTGAAGTAAAGTCCCCCTCTCTATTTGGCATCTCCAGCCTTTATCCGAAATCAAGGGCGAGTATTTATGTAATAATGAGGGTGTACGATACCATCTCGTCATAATTTTAAAATTTGTTTCCTGTGCCCGGGTACATATTGATGATTTTAAAACATTATGTATAATCTGCCTTTGTCCGTGCACAGTAGTTTAGCTGAGGTTAAGGAAGCACTCCACTGACGCTGCAGGGCCAGAGTGTGTGGCTGGTCAGAGCTCTCAGCAGACTTGCAGCAGAAATGTTCAGCATGGTGCAGAACTGCAGCAGCAGACAGCAGACACTCGAGCAGGGCGTTAAGTCAGGATCAGAGACAGGAACGTGGTCATCGGATAGTCAGGGTCATCAACAGGCGGGCAATGAGGTACCAAATCAGGAGTAGAGCCAAAGTCAGGAATGAGCCAGATCAGAAACTAACGACAAGACAGAAGCAGAATCCAATATCAGGTCAGGAGTAAGCCGGGTCAGCAACTAAGGGAACACACTGGAGGTACACAGGAGACAGGGAAAGCTGAAGACCAGCCCCGCCACATGTGTAATGCCTGGACTTTAATGACTGTGAATCTGTGCATTCTTGTGCACAGCGTATACGTCACTGTGATCATGTGTGTGCCGCGGCCTCACCACATGTGCAGTGTTAGTTTTCCACCACACATAGCATTTTGCTTGAACACCATCCCCACTGTGAAACATGGTGGTGGCAGCATCATGTTGTGGGGATGCTTATCTTTAGCAGACAGGGAAGCTGTTGATGGGAAGATGGATGGAGCCAAATACAGGGCAATCTTAGAAGAAAACCTGTTAGAGTCTGCAAAAGACTTGAGACTAATGCCGCATACACACGATCGTTTTTCATGACGTTAAAAAGGCCATTTTTTAAATTGGTCATTAAAACCGATCGTGTGTATGCTCCAGAGCATTTTTAACGACGTGAAAAACAGGCATTAAAAATTTCAAACCTGCTCTATTTTTTCACGTCATTTTTCATGTCGTTTTTTTTAACGTCGTGAAAAACGGTAGTCTGTATGCTTTTCCGAGGGGAAAAAAAGCGCGCATGCTCAGAATCAAGTATGAGACGGGCGCGCTCGTTCTGGTAAAGCTAGCGTTTGAAATGGAGATAGCACATTCGTCACGCTTGAAATTATTGCATCGTTTAATGCAGCGCATTCCTTTCTTCTTTATATAATGCTTAAATAATGAACTTCTTTTGCTAATGATATTCAGAGTTATGACAAACTTGTTTGTTAGTAATTCTTAGTGATCTCATGAATTTAATATTTTGTTGGTAAGCCAGATCTCCGTCATAAATTCTTAAATAATTTTAAATATCTTCAAAGATTTTTTTTTTATTTTTTTTTATTTTAGATTTAGGAATGTTTTTTTTGTTCTTTTATATTTAATTTTTTTTTCTTTTATATTTAGGAATGTATTTTTTTTTTTTATTTAATTTTATGTGTCAAGTTACCACACCAACATTCTAAATTTGTATTATTTTCCCTCAAGGAGGTTTGTGTCCCTTGTTAATACAAATAATGTTTTTTGAAATGTCCCTGCCTACTCACTAGCAAACTCTCTTTTTGAATAGAAATCACATACAGTAGTCAAGTATTTGCTGTAAATCAAATTAATCCTTTATTTAGGCATATAAAAAAATTAAAGGGGAAGGCAGCACTGGAGACCCTACTTGAATTTGTACATCCTTTGGAGCCCACAGCAAACATCCAAGAAGAGAACACCAAACTCTGGAATAACCCAAAACTAAAAATAGGAGCACAATCTTGTCTTGGACTCCCAGAGGTCAGGAACAGCAGCAGATAAGTCAGATATGTCCCCAGTCTGTGGTACTACAGCAGTCATTATTTTTTCCTCTTCCTTGTAGCCTTCTCTCCAGCCTTCTCTGCAGCCTTTGTTGAGCGCTTCCTCGGAGGCTGGGTCTCAGGAGGAGAGCTTGTGGGAGTAGGAGGAGGAGGTGGAGGAGGGACGACCTCAGTTAGATCGGTGAACTGTGTAAGTTCACCCAGCAACCCCCTGTTGATCACCTTCAGCATTAAATTTTCGCTGTACAGGCGTTGCCTCAAGTCCATCTGGGATAATTTATGGGCCAGGACTGCGGCATAGCCCTCTTCAACAGAGGGTGCCTCTCTGAGGGCCACAGTAGCCTCTCTAAGGAATGCACGGGTTTCCTCCTCCACCTGCCTAACCCTCCTTGGCATTCGTTGGTGTATTTTCAGGGGAGGCATTTGGGCTCTTGTGCTGGGCCTGGCCTCCTCCTGTGTGCCACTGGGCCCAGCCTCCTCCCGGTCCCCAACATCACCCTCTTCCTGGCTCTGCTATGGCTGTAGAAAAAAAGTGACATTCTTTTATTTTTGTGTAGCGGCCACCTCCACTCCCCTTCTTTCTCTCGTCTCGTCTTTCTCTTGTCTAGGGGTACCTTAGAGGGGAGGGAGCGGGGACACCGCGCCTGGCTTCCACCACAGGTGTTAGTGCGGTATAAGCAACGGTTTTGTATTACCTTCGGGTCAGTGCTGTGCACCTGGATCCTCCCTCCAAGAGTCACCGTGAACAATGTCCGCTAGAAAGTGAGCTCCACACCATTAAAGTTCAACACTCCTTTATTCTTCTTATCCTGAACACAAACAGTTGAACTCCCTTGATAGAACAGAACAGAAAAGGAGGTGTGGATGCGAACAGGCCCAGACACAATGTGAGTTGCCACTTCCCTTCCTAGAAGTGTGTCCTGGTCTCCGCACGAGGGTAGATTTCCTTCCAGGCGGTCTCCGACGAGAGACTCACTTGTCACCGGCAATATGCTGCACCAGGTCTTCAAATGAGGAGCTCCCCCCGGTCCATTGCGCCTTCCGGATTCGGGTACCCAATCCCTGGGTACCCTAGGATCTCCTTCCCTCGCGAACCCAGTGTTGGGCACTGAGCTCCGGACCTCCATCTAAGTACCCCACCCCAGGCTAAAGGTGCCTGGGATGGAACTCTACCTCCGCTGTCCTCTAGGCCTAAGCCACCCAGAGGAGCGACACGACCCACCGTCCGCAAGCTGAAGGTGCCTGGGACTTTGACCCCGTCACCAAGATGGCCGGCCCCCTTTATACCCTCTCCCAGCAAACACGGCGGGTTCCCCGCCCCACCATACTGCTGCCGAGGGAGGACAAAAAGGAGGACGGCACTCAGCAATAATCCAACCCAACCCAGGGCGACAGCGCCACCCAATGGGCCGCGGTGAATCACACATCACTGGTGTCACTTCCAAATTCAAATTTACACCCGGGGAAGTACATACCCGCTACATTTGTCATCAGCAATCACACACATTGAATTTTCAAATGTCTTGAGGTGAACAATGGCAAAAGTGATTAAAAATACAATGATTCTGACCCCTGCATTTTTTGGCTTGTCCCCATCAATTTTGACCACTACTGTCTATTGCTATGTAAATCAATTTATTTACAGACATTAAATAGGTAGCAATAGTAACATCTATTTTAAATCATCACTTTTGTTACATATAAATCTAGATATCAATACTATACCTGGCTCCATATGTCCAAATCGGGCTTCTCAAGGACCTCAGCTTGATCCGAAGAAGAAGCCAGAGCTGGGTTGCAAGGAAGGCTGGAGGGTTGGCTGCAAGGAAGGCTGGAGGGTTGGCTGCAAGGAAGGCTGGAGGGACCACTGGGGGGAAGGGATGGTCATCCAGAAATGCTAACTTGCTGTAGTACCACAGACTGGGTTTATAAACCTTATCTGCTGCAGCACCTGACCTCTGGGACTTCAGGACCATATTTTGCTGTGTCCTGTATGTGCCCCTAATGGTAGCTAGTTTGGTGTTGACCTCTTGGATGGTTGCTGTGGGGATCTAGGTTTGTACAAATCCAAGCAGGCTCTCCAGTGCTGCTGTCCTAGCAGCTTTATTTTTATTGTTGGCAGTTTTCGTTTGCCACAGGACAGGGAGTTCCTTCCATCTGTCCAGGAACTCCCCCATGAACTCTTGAAAGCCTGCATTTTTTCTGTAAAGTCAAGAACAACACAAAAATACTTTTGTCAGTCAAGATTCCTCAAATAATCATTTTGGAGATATATAGGCCACAATCTCATCCACTGAAGAAACCAAAATCCTTAAAATGTTATGTACCTTTGTTAACACGTTCGTTGCTAACTCCCTCTTCCGGCAAATGAACGTATTTATGACACATGGGTATTAGCTTTGTATACACTGCGCACGCGTGAAACTCTGCACGCTTTCCCCGCCCCTGACGTTCGATATAGTACTTTCCCCGCCCCTTCTCGCTCGTCGTTGTGCTAAACAACATGGCGGAGACACAGGTGGCTGAGATTACCTCTACAGAGGAGGAAATTCCTGAGGAACCCAAATCCCGATCCCAGAGATATAAGGCATCCAACATGTCACTCGAGGAAATGGTGGAGATGGTCGCCATTTTGAGGAGGGAGGATTATGATGCCAAGCATGGGCCGTATAAAAGGCCTAATCTTGTCAAGACCAAAATTATGGGTAAAGTGGTTAAAACTCTTCACCAAAAATTCGGGGTGTGCAGAACGAAGGAACAGCTCAGAAAACGTTGGTCTGATCTCAAGTTGCAGGAGCCCGACCAATACAAAAGAATAAAGAAAGTTTTAGGAAAAAGTAAGTAATTTTCATTCATTTTAAAAGAAAATTATTAATACTTGTATTATGCTGCAGGTTTTTTGCTTTAATCTAGTACAGTGAAAGATAGCAACTTTCATGTTCGTCGGCACAGTAAACGGACGTAGTAAACCTCTTTCTCCGTACACTAATTAATACGAGGTTTTGGGATCATCCAGTGTTGACCAAAAAGTTACCATGTATTTTTTGGGGAGATGCTTTTTGGAACATGATGATTTTATTTGTTGGGGAAACAATATTTTTGACAAATTAAGGGTATGCATTGTAATGTTAAAGGAGAGAATGCTCAGCAGCTGTTTAAACATCTGGACTCAGTAGTACAAGTGTGCCCAACAGAACAGCCTTTTTAGGGTGTCACACACAGGTGATCCAGTGTATATACTTGGGGGTGTTTCAATGTGTCAAACTTAATAAAAAAAGTAGATGTTCCTGTTTTGGCTATGTATCCAATCATGTGTTCAGGTTGTAACTTGGGCTAAAATGAAAATTGTACCACACTTCCAAAGAATGTTTCTAATGCTACGTTTCCACTGAGCGAAACGGTTCGGGTCGGTATGGTTTGGAACGGTTAGAATGGTCCGGTCTATTCTCGTGAGCGTTTCCACTGCAAGTCGGACCGCCAGGGGCCATACAGATTTTAGAAAAAATGCCTTGCGTGATGTCACACTAGTGCGACGAGAAACGTGACACAGCGTCAGTCAGCGCCAGCTACACAACAAAAACAATAATGGAGGTTATCCAGCAGCTTGTGTTTTCTCTACTGGCCTTTTGGTTCTTTGTAGTCCAAATACATGCCGCACTGTATGAGAGAAGGTTGCGAGCGGCAATGAGAAACACCGCATTCAAGAAAAGAAAACTGCTATCTTGGATGTTTAGCCGGGAGGAGAAGTACACCTTTGTGCGGCAAAGACAAAGACGGCAGCGCTATAGGGTAAGCACAACTAACCGACTTAACTCAGACCTACCTGACATACACACTACCTACCTTAAATACACACACACACTGACCCACCTACCTGACACACACACACACTGACCCACCTACCTGACATACACACACACTGACCCACCTACCTGACATGCACATACACACACACTGACCCACCTACCTGACATACACACACACTGACCCACCTACCTGACATGCACACACACACACACTGACCCACCTACCTGACATGCACACACACACACACTGACCCACCTACCTGACATACACACACACTGACCCACCTACCTGACATACACATACACACTCTGACCCACCTACCTGACATACACACACACACTGACCCACCTACCTGACATGCACACACAAACACACTGACCCACCTACCTGACATGCACACACACACAATGACCCACCAGACACATATGTTATATATGTATTATTATTTTTTTTTGTGATATGTTACCATCTGTGTTGTTTTTTTTTTAGATGCTTCTGCTTTTGGCAAATCAGCGCCGCCGACCTGTCATTTGGGCTTTCCCCCGTGCCAATGAGTGGTGGGATGTGACCGTCCCGGGATTCACACACACACAGTGGGTACAGAATTTTAGAATGTCTGAGGAAACCTTCTCATACCTTTGTACCAAGCTACGTCCAGCGATGGAGAAGCAAAGCACCAACTTCAGAGCCAGTTTGGCAGTGAGGAAAAGAGTTGCCATTGCACTGTGGAAGCTGGCTACCAACAGTGAATATAGAAGTATTGGTCATCTTTTCGGTGTCAGTAAATCTTCAGTGTGCCGGTGTGTGCAGGACTTCTGTAAGGCTCTCTGCACATTGCTAGCTCCTGAAATTGTGCATTTTCCGGACAGGGAAAAGCTTAAAGACATGGCTGAGTACTTTGAAAACAGGTGGGGCCTTCCACAGTGTGTTGGTGCTATTGATGGCTCACACATACCAATAATAGCACCACAAGAATACCACACTGACTATTTCAACCGGAAAGGCTGGCATTCCATCATCCTCCAGGGAGTAGTGGATGGCAAGGGACTATTCTGGAATGTGAATGTAGGTAAACCTGGGAGTTTGCATGATGCTCGTGTTCTACGATTGTCCACATTTTGGGACTGGGTTGGCCAGGGAGGACTGTACCCTGGTTCCACTAAGAACATTTGTGGGGTCAATGTTGGGTATTATGTTCTTGGGGACTCTGCCTACCCTTTACAAAATTGGCTCCTGAAACCATTTCCTGACAATGGCCGCCTGACAACAGAACAGCAAACCTACAACAAAAAAACATCCAGGGCACGTGTCGTAGTGGAAAATGCTTTTGGAAGACTTAAGGGTAGATGGAGGTGTCTTATGAAGAGGAATGACAGTGACATTAAACTTGCCAAATCCATGGTGCTTACTTGCTGTGCTCTTCACAATCTTTGTGAAAGTCATGGAGAAGACTTTGACCAGGATTGGAATACATCTCCAGAAGAGCCAGTACCAGTAATAGCACCCCATGATATGGAAGAAGAGTGCAGTGAAATACGCCAGGCTCTGATGCTGCACCTCAATGTTTAAATTTTTGCCATGATTTATTAAAAATTGTAATACCTTTTTGCTATATTTTTAATAATGTTATATAATAAAAAAAACATACTCCAAAAATTCGCTCATGGTTTTTATTTCACAAAAATAATCGTTCCATATATTCTGTTAAAGAAAACTTTGAAAAATACATCAATAAAGATTTTTTTTTATAAAAAATTAATAAAAAAAAATGGGTACAGGTCCTTTGCTACATGAAAGGAACTACGGTCTGGGTGGTGACCTGGGTTCACGACTGGCTGAAAGGACTTGAACAAGCTGACCTAGGACACCGAGGAAGGCCTGGTTGAAGGTAGACAGCTGCTCCATCTGCTGACGGGCGATTTCTGCCTCCTGGCGCATAGCTTCCTGTGCATCCTGACGCAGTGCCTGAAACCGCCTTTCAGATTCGTTCTCAATTCTTTCCAGCTGCCTTTCTTCTGCTGCCCTCATATCCTCCATGACTGTGTGCAGATCCAACTGCAAACGTCTCCTATGACCTATAATATACAAAATATCAAACTAGTGTTTTTGGTAACATCTGTCAAAACAATACTGTAACCCCCTTTCTCATCTGCCACACCAGACTGCATCACATTTATCTACTGCCCCACAACTGTAACCCCTGCACATCTGCCCTACTGCTCTTCTGCCCCACTGCTGAATCCCCTTCTCACCTCTTACACCTCTGTACCCCCTGCACATCTGCCCCACTGCTGAACCCCCTTCTCACCTCTTACACCTCTGTACCCCCTGCACATCTGCCCCACTGCTGAACCCCCTTCTCACCTCTTACACCTCTGTACCCCCTGCACATCTGCCCCACTGCTGAACCCCCTTCTCACCTCTTACACCTCTGTACCCCCTGCACATCTGCCCCACTGCTGAACCCCCTTCTCACCTCTTACACCTCTGTACCCCCTGCACATCTGCCCCACTGCTGAACCCCCTTCTCACCTCTTACACCTCTGTACCCCCTGCACATCTGCCCCACTGCTGAACCCCCTTCTCACCTCTTACACCTCTGTACCCCCTGCACATCTGCCCCACTGCTGAACCCCCTTCTCACCTCTTACACCTCTGTACCCCCTGCACATCTGCCCCACTGCTGAACCCCCTTCTCACCTCTTACACCTCTGTACCCCCTGCACATCTGCCCCACTGCTGAACCCCCTTCTCACCTCTTACACCTCTGTACCCCCTGCACATCTGCCCCACTGCTGAACCCCCTTCTCATCTCTTACACCACTGTACCCACTGCTCTTCTACCCCACTGATTACTTATTTTAAGAAAATGCACACATTTCACTATTATCATCATGTCTTACCATTCTGCCGGGGTGCATTGGGCGTACTCTGTGGTTGGGTACTCTGTAGTAGGCTAATCTGTGGTTGGGTACTCTGTGGTTGGCTTGATGAGATACTACTGGTGCTGCTGAAAGACGTTGAAGGTCCATCATCTGACAAGTTTGACGCATCATTGGAGAGTCCATCAGCTGTTTCTGAAAAAAACATTTGGTTATATATATATTTTTTAAAGGTTAGCATAGCGAAATCCTATGGCATCAAAAAAAATTAAAACTTACCAAAGGGGTCTACCATGGATTCGAGAATTGCAGTTGCAGAGTCCAGACCACCCTCCCTGCCTTGGTTTGCCGGCCTATGTCCGTAAATGGCGTCCATGTCGTCGTACCACCTCCAAGTACTCCGACTGTTTCCACTACGGCTGTTGTCGTCCTTAATTTTTTTATATTGTCCTTTAAGCTTCTTAAGCTTTGCCCTGCACTGCCCCGATGTCCGTTCAAATCCCTCGGCTGCCATTCGTTGAGAAATATCTTTGTACACCTTTTCATTTCTCACTGATCCATCAAGCTCACTCTGAATAACGCTATCACCAATAATCCTTAGGAAAGTAGATAGTTCCTCAGATGACCAGACCCTGCTGTTGTTTGCAGGCATCCTTCTACTTTATATTGAGGGCGACAAGGTGCTTGTTTGGCGCTTTGCTTTGACGTCAGCATTGACGTTTTTCTGTCCACCAATCAGTGGAATGTATCGTGTGACGCCAGTAGCTCCGCCCTAACCGTACCGTTCCATTTTCTATGGCCCCACGTCTGAAGCAGGACCCTGAATGGTGCGGTACGGTTCGGTTTAATGGCACGCTTTCATAATGGAAACACCCAAAATGGCGTACCGTACCGAACCGTACCGAACCGATCCGCGCAGTGGAAACGAGGCATTAGTTCTCTTTCAGGGCTTTTTTTTTTATATAATGATTATTTTAGAACTAAACTATACCTTTTATTGCAATCTCAATAGGGCTTCAAAAAAGGTTTGACAGATGAGCCTAGAAATCCCACACATTCAACAAGACACCCAGAACCATATGATGTAGAGCAGGGGTCTCCAAACTTTCTAAACAAAGGGCCGGTTTACTGTCCATCAGACTTTAGGGGGGCCGGACTGTGGCCATTGGGAGTACAAAATGTCCCAACATCAGCGGAAGTATAAAATCCCCCATGATTGGTGTCTTTGGGCCCCATTGGTGGTGTCCTTGGGAAGGATTATGCCCCATCATTGGTGTCATTTGGCCCCATTGTTGGTGTCATTGGAAGGAACAGTGTCCCATCATTGATGTCATTGGAAGGAATTGAACCCCATCGTTTGTGTCACTAGGAGAAATTGTGCCCTTTATTGGTGTCAGTAAATAAAATAGCACCCCAAGGGCCAGATAAAAGCAAGCAAAGGGCCGCATCCGGCCCCCGGGCCGCAGTTTGGAGACCACTGATGTAGAGGAACGTGAAGTGGAGGAAGTGGAAAGTGGCACCACAACAGGTCAGTGTCAAACAACACAGATGCAGGTTAATAGATGTAGGCCTACATATTCTATAGTACATGTTTGTTTTTAATTTTTTAGGTGCTGTTCTGCCTGAAGACCCCGAAAAGTTTACAAGTCACAGTGCACAGATCCTGATACAATACCTAATGGTCTGCTGTCGTGACCTTGAAAAAATAAAGGGAGACTTGATAGAGATCAGGCAAAATACCAAGCGGGTGGAGGAAAGGCTACAAAATATCATGGCTGTGCTTGGGCGGGTTTAATTTTTGGACACAAAAGAACTTTGAACTTGCTGTGTTGTTGCAGAGTTTTGTTTTGTTTAATCTTTAATTAATACTACATGTTGAAATTTATATTAAAGATTTTTTGAGATTTTTTTTAAGCATGCCTGTTCATGCGTTTTACCCCCAAAAATATTTTTGATAACTACAAATTTCAAAGCAAGTTTTGTAAAAAACAAAAAAAAATAAAAATAATTTTAAGCAAAAAAATGTGTGGCTTAATTATGTAAATGTTGGCCAAAGTGAAATAATAAATGTTTTGTGTTTACACTGACAATGAAGGGTATTTAAGAATGCAAAATACACATGGCACTACAAGTGCACTAGGAGAACCTAGGAGAAACATAAAAGAAACAAAATCAAAAACGCAATACAAAGAATTTTTCGAAGAAAGAATTTATTTGACAAAAATAAATATAATATAAGTTATTCATCCACAGGCATATCAATGGCCCCCCTACCCACAAAATATTCAACCTATTGTTGCCGAACATCACGGCTGGTTTGGGGGGCCAAGCCTGGACGGCCAGCTCCCAGGGCCACTAAATTGGTATTGTCCTGTAATGAGGCCTCAGGCCCACTCAAAATAAGGTAATTTGGGGAATGCACCCGTAAAAAATTATGTAGCACACAACACGTCATGACCACATGGTTCCATTTATAGGGGGCAAGATGGATGGAGGTGAGAAACAAGCGGAATCTGCTGGCCATGATGCTAAAGGCATTTTCCACCACCCTTCTGGCACCCTTCTCTCAGGGGTGAGGGTGCGTTGAGGAAATGGCCTCATTAAATGGGGACCCAGGCCAAACGCCTCATCCGCTACAAACACAAATGGGAGTCCCTCCACATTCAGCTCCGCTGGTGACAAGGCCAGCTCATCCGATAGGAGCTGTTGGCCAAACTCTGTCTGAGCAAAGACTCCTCCATCCGACATTCTTCCATTTTTTCCTACGTCCACATAAAGAAATTTGTAGGTGGCCGACACCACTGCCATCATGACGATGCTGTGGAACCCCTTGTAATTGTAGTAATAGTATCCCGAATGGGGTGGTGGTTCGACCCGAACATGCTTGCCGTCGATGGCCCCTCCACAGTTTGGAAAGTTCCATCGTTGGGCAAACTGAGAAGCCACATTCTTCCATTCATGTGGCGTAGAAGGGAACTGTGGAGTTAAACCAAAAAAATATTAATACTTTCAGACAGAAACATTGCAAGCAGGTTTGCCAAAATCATTCCTGGCCAACATCAAAATAAACATAGAAAGATTGTTAAATGATTAGTAAGCAACAAAAAAGCAAAAACAAAAATAAATAAACTTTGATGGGGGGGGGGGGTTTGAAGATGAGTTGGGGAGATCACAAATCACGGCTGTAGCACTCTGTATGAAGTGAAAGAAAATGTGACATTCCTAAAGCAATCTTTAGGGGGAGTTTATGGTAAAGCACTACAATGGAGCAGACAACAACAAAAAAGGGAAGTGACTAGGCTAGGTGGGTATGGCCCCAGGATAGCATGCTGGAGAGGTTAGTTAGGGGAAATATAAATGTAGGCCAACCAAAAAAACATTAAAAAAAACACAACATGCATGGGGAGAAAGGGGACATTCCCTGCAGATTACAATCATGGGAATTAGGGACTGATGAAAGAAATAATAAACATTATTAAGCAAGAAATACATACAATGTGATGTTTTAAATTAGAAAACTTACCTTAATATAGTCCTCCTGCAAAACTTGAAGGATGGCAGAACAAGTCTCTGGTATAATGATCCCCAGAGCCTGGGGGGAGATGACTTTTGAGAACTTGAGGTCCTGCAGGCTTCTCCCAGTCGCCAGGTATCGCAACGTGGTGATGAGCCTCTGCTCAGCAGTGATGGCTTCCCGCATAACGGTGTCCTGCCTGGTAATATAGGGGGACACCAAAGCCAACAGATGCTGAAATACGGGGTCAGACATCCTGAGAAAATTCCTGTAGTCCTCAGGATTATTCTCCCTGATCTCCCGTAACAAAGGCATGTGACAGAACTGGTGCCGCTGGAGCAACCAATTCTTGGTCCATGAACTCCTCCTCACCCTGTTCATAGCCTGGAGTCGGGATATAGCATGAACCCCTGCTCCTACTACAGCACGAACTCTACAACGAGTACATAGCCGCAACATGGCTAGATAACGGTCGGCTGCTCAGAGCGCACTAAAAGAACGCACGGAAGAATAGCAAGGCCTATGAAGAATGAGCTGAAAAACAGAAACGAGCAGACAAGAACGCACTGAATAAACAGATACAAACTGACTACAAGCACTGAAAGACAAATACGAACCCACAAGCACAAACTGAACTCCACAAAACGATCTTCAAAGCACGAAGACTGAAAAGCGCGAATCGTCTCTCACCAAACTTTTACTAACATGTGGTAACACGAAATTAGCAAAAGCGTCCCAAAGGGTGGTGCCATTAGAACGGAACTTCCCCTTTATAGTGCCGTCATATGTGTTGTACGTCTCTGCGCTTTGCTCGAGCGGTTTTTTTCATGATCGTGTGTACGCAAGATAGGGTTGAGAGGAAACAAGAAAAATAATGTCGAGAAAAACGTTGTTTTTAAAAATGACATTAAAAGCGTACGTGTGTACGCGGCATAAGGTGGAGGTTCACCTTACAGCAGGACAACGACCCTAAACATACAGCCAAGGCTACAATTTCTACAGGGGAATAGCTTAGATCAAAGCATATTCATGTGTTTTAATGGTCCAGTCAAAGTCCAGACCTAAATCCAATTGAGAATCTGTGTGAAGACTTAAAAATTGGAGTTCACATATGCTTTCCATCTAATCTGACAGAGATTGAGCTATTTTGCAAAGAAGAATGGGCAAAAATGTCACTCTCTAGATGTGCAAAGCCGGTAGAGACTTAAGCCTCGTACACACGACCGGTTTTCTCGGCAAGAACCAGCAAGAAAATTGCTGGCAGAGCTTTCTTGCCGAGTAAACCATGCGTGTGTACGAGGCTTTCAGGTTTCTCGTCAAGAAAACTGGCCAGAATCTCGATGAGAAAAATAGAGAACCTGCTCTCTATTTTCTCGTCAGGATTCTCGTCGGCCTGTTTCCCGACGAGAAACCTGAGAGTGTGTACGCTTACCTGTCGCCGTGGAAACCTGCGCATGCTCAAAATGACTTTGACGCATGCGCGGTAGCTTCCTAGGCATAGGTAGGGTGTAGCAAGATGGCGGCGATGGCATCGAATGTGGCGAGCGCACGCTCAACGTAGTCGATGACGTCACCGCGTTCGTTCCATTCAAAAGAACGGTGGTTCTTTTGAATCGAGCGTGTGTACACTCGGCCGGGACAAGATTCTTGTCAAGAATCTCGTCAGGGAAAAACAACAAGTTTTTTCCTGACGAGATTCTCGGTCATGTGTACTAGGCTTCACCCAAAAAGACTTGCAGCTGTAACTGCAGCGAAAGGTGGTTCTACAAAGTATTAACTCAGGGGGGCTGAATACAAATGCACGCCACACTTTTCACATATTTATTTGTAAAAAATTTGGAAAACGAATTATCCTTTTCCTTCCATTTGACAATTATGTGCCACTTTGTGTTGATCCATCCCCAAAAATCCCCAAAAAATAAATTTCAGTTTTTGGTTGTAACATGACAAAATGTGGAAAATTTCAAGAGGTATGAATACTTTTTCAAAGCATTGTAGGTGGATGCAGCATGGGCCCGATGCTGCATCTGTCCCCCAGCACCTCTACACTGAGAACAGAGTGATCGAACACCGCCGATCGCTCTGTTCTGACAGCTCCCTGTATAGAGAGCTGCTGACTGTCAGTCACAGCTCTCTGCTCTGCTCCCTCCTTGCTCATTGAAGCGCTAGGCTGTGGAGGGGGCAGGGGTGGCCAGGTCAGGCTCTCAGCGGCTCGCTGAGAGGCTGACCTGGGTGCCGGTCCAGGCACCTGGCGGATCCAGACTCCATTGTCGCGATGACGCTGTGCCTGGACCGGCTTCTGTGACGTCACCAGGGAGCGGACATCAACCCGCTCTCTATTGAAAAACAGGTCACAGGAGTGCAAAATGTATGTTGGACAAGAAGGCCTGGCTCACAGTCTTCACTCTAATTTATCCCAAAGGTGTTCTATTGGGTTGAGGTCAGATCCTCCACCTCAAACTCACTTTGTCTTTATGGACCTTGTTTTGTGCACTGGTCCAAATAATTTGGTAGTGGGGAACAGTTTGGGAATGGCCCCTTCTTGTTCCAACATGACTGAGCACCAGTGCACAAAGCAAGGTCCATAAAGACATGGGTAAGCGAGTTTGGGGTGGATTAACTTGACTGGCCTGCA
Organism: Rana muscosa; assembly: GCA_029206835.1. NCBI lineage: Eukaryota > Metazoa > Chordata > Amphibia > Anura > Ranidae > Rana > Rana muscosa. The sequence goes on from CM055118.1 coordinate 297,005,028, forward strand.
CAGAGTTCTGACCTCAACCCGATAGAAAACCTTTGGGATGAATTAGAGCGGAGACTGCTAACCAGGCCTTCTCATCCTACATCAGTGCCTGACCTCACAAATGCGCTTCTGGAAGAATGGTCAAACATTCCCATAGGCACACTCCTAAACCTTGTGGACAGCCTTCCCAGAAGAGTTGAAGCTGTTATAGTTTCAAGGGGTAGGCCAACTCAATATTGAACCCTACAGACTAAGACTGGGATATCATTAAAGTTCATGTGCGTGTAAAGGCAGACATCCCAATACTTTTGACAATATAGTTGTACTTCAGTGGATACAGGGCTGATCCTAGACGGGGTGCCCCGCACCCCAGCGCTGTTAGCTGCCGCAGAGAAGGGGCGCCGAGCCGCCGTTCCGCCGGCGCCGAAGCTACTTAATTGCACTGCTTGCTAGAATCTATCTACCTAGCAACCAGTGACGTCAGACATCGGCCACGGCCGTCCCAGCATTCACATCGCACCTCGCCCGGGCCACCCCAGCATTCACAGCGCGCCGCCACCGCGACTGGAAATTTAGCTTCGCTCGGCTCCACCCACCTCTGCCTCTGCCATCTTCAGACAGCGTGGTTCAGAGGGAGGGGAGCGAGCGCCAAGCAGAGCATTTCTGAATACAGCTGCCGCCTGACTGAGCCTACCTTTGTCGACTGCCTGCCTTGCTGTGAGAGGAGACTGCGTGACTAGTTCTGACTGCACTTCACCTGACCTGACCCTCGGCTCACCCTGTTGTAACTTGTGTAATAATTTGCTGTGCCATTAAATGCAGCCACTGTGCCCATCAAAACGCAGCCACTGTGCCCGTCAAAACGCAGCCACTGTGCCCATCAAACCCAGTCACTGTGCCTGTCAAACGCATCCACTTTGCCTGTTAAATGCAGCCACTTTGCCCTTTAAACGCAGCAACCGTGCCCATCAAACGCAGCCACTGTGCCCCTTAAATGCAGCCACTGTGCCCGTCAAATGCAGCCACTGTGCCTATCAAATGCAGCCACTGTGCCCCGTCAAACGCAGCCACTGTGCCAGTCAAACGCAGTCACTGTGCCCGTCAATCGCAGCCAATGTGTCATCAAATGCAGCAACTGTGCATGTCAAACGCAACCACTATGCCACTACCAATTAAATGCAGCCACTGTGCCCATCAAACGCAGCCACTGTGCCCATTAAATGCTACCACTGTGCCCAATCGCAGTCATGGTGCCTTTTAAACGCAGCCACTGTGCCCATCAAATAGTGCCACTGTGACCCCCCGCCCGCTTGCGAGCGGTGGGACCTTGCAGCACGTCAGACAGCGGTTTCTGTGTCTTCCGTGCGTCTCCTCCCCATAGGCATCCAATCGTAGCACCTGTCGTTTTAGCCAATCAGGTGACGGGTAACAGACCTGCGCACCTGATTGGCTAAGAGGCGGTTCAGTGTTAGGAAAGCGAATATTCATATTTGCTTTTCTAACACACCTGGGTGAACTGCTTTGCGCTCGCAGTTCACCCTTTTTTAAGCCTATTAGAGCCTATGGCCCCAGCTATTCTGGCTGGGGCCTACATCCCAAGAGGGGATCTCAAGCTGTCCATCCAAGTGGGAGGAAGCTGTCTTGACGAAGGAGACCGGGAGAGGACCTGCCCTGGAGGAGACCGGCAAAGCGCTGATGTCTCGGGTGAGGTCTGGTGACCTTGTCAAGGAGGGATCCAATCTACTAAAAGCCCTGCAGTACGCCAGATCGGCTTTAAGGCTCTTTTACTGCACGGCTGGAAGTTTGGGACTTTAAATCCTGTGGCAGAGGATTCCTGGACTATCCGTTTATCTAACTCTAAAGAAAGGTCTGTGGCAGAGACCGACTCCATCTTAAGCAGTCTGTGGCAGAGGCTGTCTTGTTACTGGTTCGTGCATCATCCCGGCTGCTAGGCCATGTGAGAGGGGACTATCCGGGTGAGCAATACCCACTCTACGAGTAGAGAGTGGTGAATGATTGATGAGTACTTTGAATTAGTTTGTGCATTCTGTACCGCGTGCCTGAACCTTCCCCTACTCTTCTCTTACCTTACCTACTTTCTCTCAAGTTACTGCAGAAGAGAAGAATAAAGCCTGACTGTTGAAGGTTTTACCCTTTGTGTGGACATTGCATTTACTATAGACTTTCCTACCATGACAATGAAGCTTTAGAGGTAACATGCAAATCCAAAAACAAACCAGCAGCTCCTACAGGGGTAGTGCTACACGTGGGGGCTCGTTCGGGATATTTGCCGTTGCCTCTGACAACCGCATTACTGTTTTTTTTGCTTTTTGGAAAGTCTGCCATTGAGAAAGTGTTGGACTGTGCTTTGAAAGAGAGAAGAAGGGGTTAAGGGGTACAGATCACTACTTTGCCAACTGCGTAGTTCATGGGCGGAGCCAAAAGGAAGAAAGCCTGTGAACTACGTGCAAAAAGATCTAAACTGGGAGAAGTTCCCGCCACCTGCGTGGACCACGTGAGTGTGTTTGGCGCAAGGACCAAAGGTTGTCTGACCGAGCTGAGAGTTTAGCGAGCAACATGTCCTCTTTCTCCTGGGCACCAGCCATATCGAAACCCAGGATGTTCACTATGCCAAATACTGTGGGTGCCACGCAATCCGGAGCCCCGCTTACAGATACGGGGATCCGACTAAAGCCCCGGGGATGCTTTACTCTTTATACCAGTCAAGATGTGGAGGCCCTGGGCATGCTTTGCCCTGGATGCGATGGACTGGCTATACAATTGCGCCCGTTCGGCCGTTGTGCATCCTGCGGGGAGTACCTGTTGAGGTGGACCAACCCACTGTGCCACCCCGCGCTTATCGGGTGGACTGGATAACAGGCACCGTTACTTCGGAGGAAGTCGCCTTCGCCCCAGCCATCAAACCCACGCACACTGCCTCTGCTGCGACAGGTGGATCCGGAGTAGAAGCTACTGTTACTTCGGGGCCATCCGCGGACATCGCAGCGGACGCTGCCACTGCCACCACCTGTGCTTCCATCCTGCCTGCGAAACGGAAGGTAGGCTACGTTAAGGCATCCCGCGGCCGCGGTGGAGGCCTACCTCAGCGCCTGCCGGAACCGGACCTCGTGAGCGGTGAAGTCTCTGGGAAGTCCACATCAGGAATAGGGATGAGCTTTGAGTTCGAGTCGAACTCATGTTCGACTCGAACATTGCCTGTTCGCACGTTCGCCGAACAGCGAACAATTTGGGGTGTTCGCGGCAAATTCGAAAAGCCGCAGAACTCCCTGTAATAGTCTATGGGAGAAATCTAAAGTGCTAATTTTAAAGGCTTATGTGCAAGTTATTGTCATAAAAAGTGTTTGGGGACCCGGGTCCTGCCCCAGGGGACATGTATCAATGCAAAAAAAAAGTTTTAAAAATGGCAGTTTTTTCGGGAGCAGTTATTTTAATAATGCTTAAAGTGAAACAATAAAAGTGAAATATTCCTTTAAATTTCGTACCTGGGGGGGGGGGGGTGTATAGTGTGCCTGTAAAGCAGCGCTTGTTTCCCTTCTTAGAACTGTCCCTGCACAAAGTGTCATTTCTGAAGGAAAAAAAGTCATTTAAAAGCACTCACGGTTATAATGAATTGTCAGCTCCCGGCAATACAGAGAAAAGTCATTGATAAAAAAAGATAAAAAAAATGTGTGGTGGTCCCCCCAAAGTCCATTTCCAGGCTCTACAGGTCTGGTATGGATATTAAGGGGACCCCTGCGTCAAAAAAAAATAAAAAAATGACGTGGGGTTCCCCCCAAATATCCATACCAGACCCTTCAGGTCTGGTATGGATTTTAAGGAGGACTCCACACCAAATAAAAAAAAATGGTGTGGAGTTCCCCCCAAAAATCCATACCAGACCCTTTATCCGAGCATGCAACCTGGCAGGCCACAGGAAAAGAGGGGGGACGAGAGAGCGCCCCCCCCTCCTGAACCTTACCAGGCCACATGCCCTCAACATGGGAAGGATGCTTTGGGGGTCTGTGACATCTCAAAGCACCATGTCCCCATGTTTATGGGGACAAGGGCCTCATCCCCACAACCCTTGCCTGGTGGTTGTGGGGGTCAGCGGGCAGGGGGCTTATCGGAATCTGGAAGACCCCTTTAACAAAGGGGACCCCCAGATCCCGACCCCCTCCTATGTGAATTGGTAAGGGGTACATTGTACCCCTACCATTTCACAAAGAAAGTGTAAAAAAAATGTAAAAAAAAACACACAGACACCGTTGGGAAAAGTCCTTTATTAAAAATAAAAAAATAAAAAATAAAAAACCCATTCCAGCGATGTAATCCAGTGTTCCGCGGTGATCTGATGTCCAGCGCTGCAGTCTGCACTCCACACGAAACGTCATTTGCTGAGCGGACCTACACTGCGGAGGAAGTTCCCCATCAGGTCCGCTCAGCCAATGACGTAGGCGGGGTCTGAGGTCTGAGGGGGCGGGGGCGCACTCGTATCTCAGACCCCGCCTACGTCATTGGCTGAGCGGACCTGATGGGGAACTTCCTCCGCAGTGTAAAAAATGAATAGAACCGCCCCTTCTCATGTTCCCCATCAGGTCCGCTCAGCCTTACACCTACGTCATTGGCTGAGCGATAGGGTTGCTGAGAACGCCGTGTTCAACATTGGTTCTTTTGCGTGTTTGTGTTCCAGCCCCTGCTTAAAGGACACTGTGTTGCCTCTGACACTAGGTGGCAGTAGTTTGCCAAATATAAAAAAAAAAGAAAAGTCTTTCATGATAGCACAGGATTTAAAACTAAAAGGAAAACTTTATCTTCTCAGAGATACAGCTCTGCTTCTGTGTATATAGGTTGTATACCTTAAAATTATATTCTTGCTATGCATATTCTTTTGTGTTTTCTTTTAGGTACCAGATCTGCTGTCAAGACCATCGGAGAATGGGGTGGGATTAGACAGGTAGTGATGGGTGGTAGTGTATATATATAGTGTGTAATATACAAATGTCTTATCTGGAGATTTATGTCATTCCTTTTATTTGTACTTTGTTTATTTTCCTCCTTTCTCTCCCCTTTCCAGTTTTCCTGGTTCAGGTACCAAACCCTCAGGCTTGAGGGTTTCATTTTTTTTCTCAGCCACTGGGAACAGTGTCTTTTTGTGGAGGGGGGTGTATGTACCCAGAGGCATAGCTAGAAACATCAGGGCCCCGGTGCAAGAAATCATGAAGGGCCCCCCACCCCCAACAGTGGCAGCGGTGGTGTTGAGGGGGGTGGCAGCGGTAGTTTTGTGGGAGATAGAAGCGGTGGTGTTGAGGGGGGTGGCAGCGGTAGTGTTGGGGGGGATTGTAGCGGTGGTGTTGAGGGGGGTGGCAGCGGTGGTGTTGAGGGGGGGTGGCAGCGGTGGTGTTGAGGGGGGGTGGCAGCGGTAGTGTTGGGGGGGATTGTAGCGGTGGTGTTGAGGGGGGTGGCAGCGGTGGTGTTGAGGGGGGGTGGCAGCGGTGGTGTTGAGGGGGGGGTGGCAGCGGTGGTATTGAGGGGGTGGCAGCGGTAGTGTTTGGGGGGATGGCAGCCGTGGTGTTGAGGGGGGTGGCAGCAGTAGTGTTGTGGGGGGTGGTATTGAGGGGGGGTGGCAGCGGTGGTTCTGAGGGGGGATGGCAGGGCAGCGGTGGTGTTGGGGGGGATGGCAGCAGTAGTGTTGTGGGGGGAGGCAGCGGTGGTATTGAGGGGGGTGGCAGCGGTAGTGTTGGGGGGGTGGCAGTGATGGTGTTGAGAGGGGATGGCAGCGGTGGTGTTGAGGGGGTGGCAGTGGTGGTGGTAGCGGTGGTACTCGAGGGGGGGTGGTAGCGGTGGCAGTGGTGGTGCCATCCTCAAACCACCACCACCTCTGCCTCTTACTGATCCCATCCCCCCACCACCACCACTGATCTCATCCGTATCCCCCCTCATCACCCCTGTTGTAGTGGTGATGGGGGGGATAGGAATGAGATCTGCGGTGGTGGGGGGATGGGATCGATTGCAGCACAAAATGTCACTTGACAGGACTTACCAGCAATCAATCGATTCTCCCTCAGAAATCTGTCACTGTGCCTCCTCCAGGAATGCCTTGCTTCATGGGTAGACAGGACAGGTAGTCGATGCAGTTGCAGAGGGGAAAGCTCCTCCCCCGCCTTCACTCAATAGGTGTTTTTCAGTGTCCACCCCTTCATTCTCTCTGTCTCTGGAAAGGTGGGGGGGCGGGCGGTACACAGTCTCTCAGCGCTGCGCTGCCTCTGCCTTCTCTCTTTCTCCCCTCAGCGGGCAAAAGCCCCCCTCCCTGCGGCGGAACTGTTGTGGAATATTTTATTAATGTATGTTGTCAGATGTCCCCCCCCCAATGTCAGTTTTGCTGTAATGCGCTCATCTGAGCGTATTTGCACATACAGACGTTGGTGGAAGATCGGTGGTGAAAAAATCTTCCTATGGAAACAGCGATGTTTGCTCCATTTAGAGATGTTGTTTTGCGCCTCGTCGGGGGACTGGCCACCTCCTGACGGGGGGCGTTAAATGACTCCGAGCGCACAGATCTGTGTCCACAAGAACAGTAGCATAACTATACGACAGTTGTGGTCCATTGAGGCATAATTGTCGTATAGTTCCCGTCATTGGTAGCAGTGAGTTGGTTTGCACACGGCTTTGTACAAAGCCATGCTTTCTACTGTTCCTTTGTCTCACAGAAAGCATGACCCCTGTACACAGCCGTTTGCACACATCACTGCTAGCATTTTATTTGAATTTAAACATGTCTGTGATTGGTTCTTTTGAAAATATACAAAATGTCTGCATGGCTGTTTTGTGAAGCCAACACCTTCTTTTGTTACTCATGTTGACTATAAATAAAGAGAGCTGGCTATCCCAGGGGACAGTCTGCTCTGGGATGACTTGATGATAAGACCTGTGATGATGCTGCTTTCCTTGAATGAATGATGGAATGAACGGTGAGTGGAACTTAGCTAAAGATAGCATTATTGCAAAAAGATGAATCTGAAGTGTGCTTAGGTAAGCACAGGAAATATAGGCTGTGTGCTCTGTACACAAGCTGTATTTCCACGACAGAACAAACCACACAGTCAGGCGGGCACCTCACGCGGGCAAACGGGCGGACGGCGGGGCCCCCTTGAAGTGGCGGAACTACAGGGCCCAGTCGCAAGTGTGACTGTTGCGACCCTGATAATTCCGCCACTGTATGTACCCATAAAAATAACGCTTTCCCACATTGTGCTATTAGAATCTTTGCAAGTGTTTTCCTTCCCCACCCATTTTTCCTAAGTTTTTCATCATTTTAGTCACAAGCCTCGTACACCGACTGCTGGGAGAGCTTTTTGCAGAGAAAACCGGTTGTGTGTATGGTTTCTCGTCGGGAAAACTGGCAGGAATCTCAACAAGAAAAATAGAGAACCTGCTCTCTATTTTCTCGTCGGGATTCTCGTTGGCCTGTTTTCCGACGAGAAAACCGGGAGTGTGTATGCTTACCTGTCCATTGTAAACCCGCGCATGCTCGAAAAGACTTTGACGCATGCGCGGTAGCATACAAGGGCAGTGTAGGGTGTAGCAAGATGGCGGCGACGGCATCGAATGTGACGAGCACAGGTTCGTCGTAGTCGATGACGTCACCGCGTTCTTGCCATTCAAAAGAACGGCGGTTCTTTTGAATGGCCGTGTGTACACTCGGCGAGCAAGGCAAGCTTGCCGGGAATCCCGTCAGAAAAACTGAAGAAGTTTTTGTTCCCGACGAGATTCCCGCCCACGTGTATGAGGCCACACTCCACTTTTTATCAAGCTGACTTTTTAATTGTAAAGCCAGGCAGATAATTTATTATTGTATAGGTATTGCTAAGTTTCTGTCAAATTTCATGTAAGTAAAAATTGCAGCTTGTCAGTGCATTTTCTAGGTTTTAAAAAAAGTCTAAAGCCCCGTACACACGATCGGTTTGACTGATGTAAACCATCCGAGGGATGGTTTTCATCAGACCAACCGATCGTGTATGGTACCCATCAGTCTTTTTTCCATCGGTTGGAAAAAATAGAACTTGTTTTAAAATTTTCCGATGGATAAAAAACCGATGGGAATTTCCGATCGTCTATGGGCAAGTCCATCGGTTAAAAAACCCACGCATGCTCAGACTGAATTAGGAGACGGGAGCGCTTGTTCTGGTAAAACTAGCGTTCCTAATGGAGAGAGCACAATCGTCATTCTGCAAGTTATTGCTTCGTTTAATGCAGCGCATGTTTTGTTGCTTTAGAATGGTCTTTAAAATGTCATTTCGGCAGCAGATCTTTCTCATGAGTTCGGAGAAACGTATGTCTTTCTTCTTTCTTGTGATCTTAGGAATAGTTAGTTTAATTCTTCAAGGCCGACCTCACAAATTACACCTTTTTTTTGTTTTTTGTCTTAAAATGTGTGGTGCATTTTTTGGTGTGTCAATTTCTCCGAACAACATATTTTTTTTATTTTTTACTCATGAAGGTTGGTGTCCCTTGTTATTAATTACACATTGTATTTATGAAATCTTATTGCTACTTCAAAAAAAAAACACATCAGGCATGTATGTTGGCTGAAATTAAATGTCCCTTTATTTCGAAAAAAACCCCCAAAAAAACGAAGGGCAACTATTCAGAAATTAGCAGAATATGAAGTCATTAGATCCCAAATGCAGACCTGACTATGATCAATAATAAAATCAACAACAGCATGAAATCAGGAGCAGCAGCCAAAGACATACATCATCCCAAGCTGTGGTACTCCATCAACCTGCAATTTCTGGATGAGCAGCTCGAGGCCAGGGAATCACCTCCTGCTCTTCCCTGTAGCCTTCCTTCCATGCCTCTCTGCAGCGTTCTCTCCACGGCCCCGTCCACGCACCCTTGCAGGCTGGGCCACTGTGGGTGGTGATGTGGCAGGAGGAGGAGGAGAAGGAGGAGAGGGATTGGCCTGCTGCGAGATATGGGTGGCCTCAGTCAGCAGCCCCCTCGCCCCCATGTGTACGGCCATATATATAAGGTGCTCACAAAGGGCCCGTTGTCCCGCCTCCATTCTGAGCAATTTATCCGCAAGATAGGTGCTAAAGCCCTCTGTAGGGTTGAGGGGGGCCCTCATAATGGCAGCAGCCTCCTGAATCATCTTTAGTGACTCCTCCTCCACTTGTGTCATCCGCTGTTGTTTTGGCGGTCTGAGGTGGAGGGGAGCCACTTGGGAGACGGTGCTGCCACTAGGCCTGGGCACCTGCTGAGTCCCACTTGGCCCTGCCTCCTCCTGGCTGACACTCACCTCTGCCTCCTCCTGCCTGCCACACTCCTGACCCTCTTCCTCCTGGCTTGCCTCATCCTGTTTTTAAAATAAAATGAAAAATTGGATTATTTGGGGAATCTATCACACACAATTTTGATCTCATTACTGGTTTGTTTTTTTTTTGGGGTGGGGTGGGGGGGATGATATAATTTATGGCTAATCCAAACAGTACCACAAAATATTACTTAGTGGACAATAATTATGATCAAAAATACTATACCTGGCTGAAGATGCGAAGATCTGGCTCTTCTAGCTCGGGAGGCTCCTCCTCCGCCTCTGCAGGGGTGGAGGGAAGGGTGGAAGGAACGCTGGAGGGAAGGGTGGAAGGAAGGGTTGAGGGAAGGCTGGAAATAGATTCCCTGGCCTCGATCTGGTCATCCAGAAATTGAAGATGTCTGTAGTACCACAGCTTGGGCTTTACTACATCGTCGGCTGCTGCTCCTGATCTCTTTGACTGGCGCACTTCCTTGTATTTTTTTTTATACGAATTACGCAGGTTGTTGATTTTATTATTGATCATAGTGTAGTCTGCATCTGGGATCCATGGCTTCATATCCTCTGCTAATTTGGTAATAGTTGCCCGACGTACATCACTTTTGTGGTACGCAGGGTGTTTGAGTTCCCACAGGTTGCGCTGTTCCTTATATTTTTCTATAAAAATCAGCATCACCTCCGGCTCTCGTAGTTTATGCATCTTTTTGTATCATCAAGTAAAAAAAAATTTAAAAAAAAGAAAAGGATCAGAATTGATTCTCCTCAACTTATCACAATATTGCCCTTTACAATCATGAACCATTATAGGCCACTGCAGGCCCGAGTTCCCTTCTTACCTTAGTTCACTTCGTTGCTTCACTTCCGGTCGTCCTTACTCCGCGCATCCCTAATAACTTCTTTCCCCTTTTTATACCCTGCACATGCGTGTAACTCCGCCCTCGTCGCCCGCCCATGACGGACTTTTTCAGCATTTCCCCGCCCCTTAACGATCGGCGCACAGTGTGAGACGGCGACATGTCGCAGACACAGGTGGCTTCTTTATTAGAAAGTACCGACGAGGAAAGCCCGGAGGCGGAAATGTCCCGATCCAGTAAAAAAAGATACAAGGCGACTAATATGTCTTTTTCTGAGATGGCGGAGATGGTGGACATTCTGCGGAGGAAGGATTACGACGGCAAGCATGGCCCATACGACACCCCTAATCTCCGGAAGTCACAAATTATGGACAAAGTTGCGAAGACTCTCTATAAAAAATATGGGGTCAGGAGATCCAAGGAACAACTCCGTAAAAGGTGGTCAGACCTGAAGCTCAGGGAGCCGGAGCAGTATAGGAAGCTTAAAAAAAGCATTGAAAAAAGTAAGTTTATTTTACTGTGTTCTTTCACATTGTAATATGTATTCTTCCATGTTTTGCACCATGTGCTTGGCTTGACTGGTTTCACATTTTAAAATCTAAACTTTTATGTTAAGTGGAGAGTCCACTTATTTGCTAAATGTGTTGGAAAAATAATTGCTACTCTTCCCCCAAACATGTTTGGCACATATCCACGTAAACTACATGTGGGCATGCCTCATTTTACTTCAACAATGTTTATCTACACATTGTTGGCTAGATGATGTGTTGTAAGGAAATTTAGAATGTGAATGAAAGAATAAACTGTATTCTGGGTAAAGGAGATGACACTCCAGCAGTTGTGTACTCCTTTTTGTTCTTCAGCAAGATACTATACTCTGGGCCACATGACCCAATTTCTTAACGGTGTCACACACAGGTGGTCCAGTGGATACCTTGGTGGTTATCCAAGTGTATTTGTGAGTGTCCTCCAAAATAACATGTTGCTTTGTTGAGTTTGCAAGATCTCATATGTTCATCTTGAAACTCAGGGCCAAATATCATTTGGACCCCACTTTAAAACATTGAGAATCCATTTTCAGGCCTAAAAAGTTTGTATGCTAAAGGTTCCTTTTTTTTTTGCTATTTCCATAGGGGAGAGGAGAGTGGGAGGACACCATGCTCATGAGACGAGAAACCCAACACCACAGAAACTCCCCGAAGATCCCAAAGCAGACCAAGTTCAGCAGGTTCAGGAAGCGGAGGGGGAGAAAGTGGAGGTGGAGGAAGGGGAGGTGGAGGAAGGGGAGGTGGAGCTTATCAGCACAACAGGTCAGTGTCTGTCACCACAACTTCAAGGTAAATACAGATGTAGGCCTGCATAGTTTTAAAATATTTGTTTATTTTTAGGGACTGAACGTGGGGGTGTGTCAGGAAGTCCAAATCCTCCATTCTCGAGGGCCAGCGCCAAAATAATCATTCAGGAAATCATGGAATGCAGTAGCGAAATGGACATTATGAGAAAGAGAATGATTGTGATTGAGCAAAAATATAAAAACATGATAGATATTTTGGGGAGAATAGTGTGACCCCCCCCCCCCCTTTTTGTGTGTTTTGTTATGTGTCGGAATTTTTCTATGGGATTTCCACCAGCCCAAATGTGAGGATGCACACACTGAAGACTCAACATGTGCTATCTGCCGTCGCAGGATATCTATGTCCCTGTTTTGGTGGTGCAACCTCTTCCTCCCTCCTCAAGTAGGGGAGAGGAAGGGTTTTCACCCCCAAAGCACGTGCATTGATCCCCCATGATGGCAGATAGCACATGTTTACCCTAGCCATGGGATCATGTTGAAGATACCCATTTGAGCCCCAAAAAGAAAGTGTGTTTCCTCACATTTGGGATGGATCAGGGGTAACATCACCCCATATCCTGTTTGTATTTTTCACTGTGTTATTTTATTACTTTTTCAGGAAAAAAATGTGGCTTTTGACCCATGCATGTTTCTGCTAAAAAAGCCGCACAAAAACCCCAAAAAAAACAAAACTGTGTTGCAATCAATAAAAACATTTGGGAAGTCGAAAAAAGGTGTGCCTTGTTCTTTCTATGCTCAATAGCAGTTCTGAAGATGCAAAATGAGTGTTTTTACCTCTGAGATTGGAGGCTATTTACTAAGGAGAAATACACTTGGCACTACTAGAACCTGGGAGACACATAAACCACAAATAAAAGAATGACAACACAAGTTTGTAGTAAATCAAATATTTTTGTTTATTTAAAAAAGGTAAAATCAAAGGTCAGATGTGGTCTGGCATTGCGATGGCCCCCCTACCCGTGAAGAACTCTACGTATTTCTGATGTACTTCACGGGCACTTTGGAGGGCCAAGCCAGTACGGGCAGTGCTGAGGCCGGTCAGATTTATCAGTTCAGAGGGACCGGCCTCAGACCCAACTGATGACACATAATTTGTGGAGAATTTCCTTAAAAAAATTGTGCAACAAGCAGCAGCAGTACACAATGTTGTTGAGTTTATAATCCGCCAAATTTATAGCTGTCTGGAACAGGCGGAACCGGCTGGCCATTATCCCGAAGGCATTCTCCACAACTCTCCGGGCTCTGGCCAGCCGGTAATTAAAAACCCTCCTCTCCGGGGTGAGGGTGCGTTGGGGAAACGGCCGCATGAGGTGTGGTCCTAGTCCAAAAGCTTCATCCGCAATGAAAACGAAACGGTAGCCCTTCCACGTTCTCTGCATCTGGAGGCATTGCAAGACCCCCAGCCTGCAGACGGTGAGCGAACTCCGTCTCTGCGAATACTCCGCCATCGGACATCCGGCCGTTCTTCCCCACGTCCACATACAGGAACTCATACCGTGCCGACACCACCGCCATTAACACTATGCTATTAAAACCTTTATAGTTAAAATAGTATGACCCCGAACGGGGGTGGCGGCACTATGTGGACGTGCTTCCCATCAATTGCCCCTCCGCAGTTGGGGAAATCCCACCGCTGGGCAAATTGGGAGGCCACAGTCAGCCATTCCTGTGGTGTGCTAGGGAACTGTGGAGTCAAACAAAAAGAAGACATTAGTACGGATTATGTTTACAGTGCAAGCAGATTACACGCAAAAACATTGTTGACCAACATCATTCTAACATTATTATTTAGGGGAGTATTTCCTACCAATAAACAAAGGCCCACTTAGCAGATGCCTCACCCCCGCTGAGGGGACATTCTAAAAGAATCTAAGGGGGGGGGGCCTAAGGTGATTGTGGGGGATCCAAAAAAAGGCTCGACCACTCTGCTGAGCTTGATTGAGAACTAAAAAATTATTTACATCTTTAGGGGGCGGGGGGGAGGGTTGTCAAACTACGCGGGCAATGACCCCAAAAAAAGGAAAAGGAAAATAGAAGGCTAGCTGGGTTTGCGCCCACGATAGCATGCTGGAGAGGTTAGTGAAGGGAAATAGGCATGTAGGGCCCAAAAAGGCCTTTACAGGTAAAAAAATGCATGGGGAAAATGGGGACATTACCAGGATATTACAAAAAGGCAAAGGTTTAGGAGGGGAAAAATAAGAAGATTCTAAAACAATTAAAACATATAATGTGAGGTTAAAGGAGCAAAATTACCTTCATATAGTCCTTCTGCAGGACCTGAATGATGGCCGAACACGTCTCAGGGATAATGATCCCGAGAGCCTGGGGGGAGATGCCTGTTGAGAACTTGAGGTCCTGCAAGCTTCTCCCAGTCGCCAGGTATCTCAACGTGGCAATAAGCCTCTGCTCGGCAGTGTCCTGCCTCGTGATATAGGGGGACAGCAAATCCAACAGACGGTGAAATACGGGGTCCGTCATCCTGAGATAATTCCGGAAATCATCAGGGTTATTCTCATGGATTTCCCGCAGCAGAGGCATATGGGAGAATTGGTCCCGCTGGAGCAACCAATTCTTAGTCCATGAACTCCTCCTCACCCTGTTCACAGACTGAACTCGGGTTACAGTGTTAACTGCAATACCAAGCCCAAAGCCAGCACGAGCTCGAGAACGAGAACGCACTTCAAACATGGTTTTAAACCGGTCGGCTGGTCAGAACGCACTCAAACAGAATGCACCGTGGAACAGCAAGGCTTGAGAAGAACGACCTGAAAAACAGTAAACGAACGGCCAAGAAGGCACTGCAAGGCAGTAACGACCTGACTGCACGCGCTGAATCACAAATACAAACCCACAAGCACAAACTGAACACCAGGAAACGATCTGCAAAGCACGGAGACTGAAAAGCGCGAATCGGCTCTCACCAAACTTTTACTAACACGCGGTAACACGAAAGCAGCTCAAGGGGTGGCGCCATTAGATTTGTTCGGCCCTTTTATAGCGCGTCGTACGTTTTGTACGTGCCGTCGTTTTCTTGCCGTCGGTTTTTTAACTGATGGTGTGTGGCCAAGACTGATGAAAAACAGTTTCATCGGATTTCCGATGGTCAAATCCATAGGTTATCCGATCGTGTGTACAGGGCTTTAGGGGTTGGCAACACTGAGTACCGCGTATATGTAATTTTATATGGACAGTCTGGCTGTCAGTAATACTGAAACGGGGCACGCAGCGACTGTGAGACCATTCACTCACCTGTTCTCACAGCTGCAATATAGAAAAACTGAGAATTGATTGGTGTACCAAGTCCGCCAACATCCTATGTTTCATCAAAGAAAGTTTAGGCACCAGGTGCATTGGAGGATGCCCCCATGGACTTTATATGGCAGAAATAGATAGTATCGAGAGCCAGATTTGGTAAAAAGATTGGCACACAAGTGCCTACTTTATTAATATAAAGAGAAAAAAAAGAGTGCACTGTGTGAAACAGAGTAACTTTAAATATACATGTAGCGGCCTCACCCCATCTCCTTTGTCTAGGTGTATGTCACACGACAGGGTGAGATGCGCTACGGCCCATGTCCTCCCCATAACTGTGGGTGAGGTGAAGGCCAGTATCAGATATTTCCTCGGGCCTGTGTGCTTTTGTCTAGAATACAGTTGTAGCGGGGTCCTCAAATAGATGGGATACACCTGGGCAATAGTGTGACCCAGGTGTATAATTGTGTTAGGATTCAGACCCCTTTTTTATCTCGTGGAGGATTGGAGGATGTAATATTCTCCTCTGCCTGTGGGTGGCGGGGTACCCACAGGCTTCAGGTAGAATCATCTTCGCAGTGCTCCCTGTTTTGTCCCTTCCCGGAGATGGTATGGCTGGGGCGGGGAACCCGCCGGGCCGTTGAAGGGAGGAGATAAAAGGGGGAGACGCCCTTACCACGTGGTCGTCGTCGTCGGGCGGAGAAGGAGGTCCTCGGAGGAGGAGGGCTGCGGTCCGCACCCAGGGCCCTTAGGCCTGGGTGCGGGAGATCCAGGAGTCTGGTCCAGGTGCCCATGGCCTGGTCCGGAGTCATGTTGGCGTCCATCCCAGGCACCTTTAGCCTGGGGTGAGGTACTATCGAGGAGGCCTGGGGCCCAGTACCTTCGACTGGGTCCCGCTAGGGTGGACTGTCCGAGGGTCCCTGAGCGGAGGGTCTCGTACCTGAGGTGAGGAGGCCGGGGAGGTTACCCACTGAAGACCCGGAGCAGCACCAACCCGGTGACGGTGGGCCTCTGGGAACTCTCTTGGGAGGACACATCCCCTGATAGGGGCCACAGCGTATCGAAGAGGGCTCCATTGCTGTTCATAGGGGTTGCTAGAAGAGACCCTATCTTTAGAACTTAAACTTTAGGAAGTGCCTCGATCTGCTCATCCCACCGTTGCAAAGGTTATAGGTCTCAACCAGTCTGCTGCAATAAGAACTGTTTATCGTGCTTTGCTATTGGAGTGCCAAATAAACAAGTGTTGGACCTTTCTTCGGTGTGTGAACTCCAGTTACTGGAAGCAAAGGGGAGGCGGGTGAGCTTGTGGTTACAGACTCAGTGCATTCACAGAACACACCGGCCCGAGGAAACATCAGGAAGTGGCCTTCACCTCCCTACTACAATGGGGAGGACATGGGCCGTGGCGCATCTCACTCTCACAACCCCTAGACATGAGTTGGTGTGTAAAACCGATAAAGAAGAAGAGAGGGTGAGGCCGCTACACGTGGGGGCTCGTCAGTCCGGGATAGAGTGTGTTCTAAAGATGGACTTGAGAATGTCTACATTTGAACTTTGCTGCCCAGAGGAGTTCCGAGCAGATCGGCCATATTACTGGCCAAAGTGCGTCCCTGCTCGGAGTTGTGGAAATGACCCTAACACGGGAAAGGCCCATGCGGAGGAGCGGAAAAAGGGAGAGGTCCAGCCGTGTGACGTACTGCACGTGGGGACTGTTAACGCACTGCGCCACGAGGCACCCCATGGTGACATCGTTCGTGGGCGGAGTCAAGAGGAAGCCCGCGAAAATGTACAGCTCATGGGAGGAGTCTGGCCAAGTGTGGGGATACACGTGGAGACTCCGGCGCGGGGTCAGTGCATGATGGAGCAGCAGATAGTCGGGATGACCTCAAGTGCCCCGTGGGTTATGGTTCCTCACCCCACGAGAATGACTTCTTTTGCTGCCCCCATCACAGACACGGGGATAAGACTTAGGCCCCGAGGGCGGTTGGCTCTGTACACTTGCAGAGACACGGAGGCCCTCGGTGTGATCTGTCCCGGCTGCTCGGGACTGGTGGTCACCCTGAAGCCATTCGGGCGATGTGAGGAGTGCAGAGAATTCCTTTTTGAGGTCGAGTCGTCCACAGCAAGGCCCCGGGCCCTTCGCCTCAACCACCTCACGGGTACTGCTACTCCAGAAGGGGAGATCAAGGCCTTTGTCGAGGTTCCTGTGCGCGCTGACCAGGGCGATGGACTGCCCAACAGAGAAAAATCCGAGGATGCTGCCTCGGTCGCCACAAGTTCTCTGCTCCCACCACCGAAGAGGAAAGTTGGCCTAGTACAGGCATCCTGTGGACGTGGTCGAGCTTCACCCCACTGCTTGCCTGGCCTGGATGGCGCCGGTCGAGAAGGAAGTCCCGGACATCCCAGTCTTCTACAAGGGTCAGGTGAGCCAGGGGCTGGGACTGTGGTGGTGGTTGGAGGTGTCGGGGGCCCATTGGAGGTGGAGACCCCCAGGGAGGTAGATTCTGTGTCCACCGGAAGATATCTGCCTGCGGAGATGTATGACACCTCCGACCTAGAGTCGCTGTCTGATTGCGGAGATGATGGCGAGTAGGGATGAGCTTCGTGTTCGAGTCGAACATACGTTCGACTCGAACATCGGCTGTTCGATCGTTCGACGAAGATCGAACGATTTGGGCCGTTCGCGCCAAATTCGAGTGACGCGAACGGCCCACAATGCACTACGCCATCGCAGTGTCATCCAGGCGCTGTGATTGGCCAAGCATGCACTGTGACCCCGCATGCTTGGCCAATCACAGCTCCGGCAGCGAGGAGAGCAATGATTGGCCACAGGCAGGATGCCTGTGGCCAATTATTGCTGAGGGTGTTTAGTACACGCCCCACACTATAAAAGGCCACCAGCACGGCGGCCTAGTGTAGTGTGTTCCGGAGCAGGGATAGAGCAGCATAGGCAGGGACAGTGACTTTTATTTCTTTCTTGCTTAACCTGGATTCCTTTAGTTTAGGGAAAGAGAAGGATAGGTAGGGAGAGTGTCAGTGTGTTTTGTGCTTGTGCTATAGTGTGCTTAAAAAAAACATTTTTTCTAGGGACAGAAAACTGTAGGTAGGGAGAGTGTCAGTTTCTTTCACTGTGCAAGTCCTTGTTTCTAGGGACCTGGAAGGACAGTGAGTGAATTCTCCTTGTGCTATATTGTGCTTAAAAAAAACATTTTTTCTAGGGACAGAAAACTGTAGGTAGGGAGAGTGTCAGTTTCTTTCACTGTGCAAGTCCTTGTTTCCAGGGACCTGGAAGGACAGTGAGTGAATTCTCCTTGTGCTATATTGTGCTTAAAAAAAACATTTTTTCTAGGGACAGAAAACTGTAGGTAGGGAGAGTGTCAGTTTCTTTCACTGTGCAAGTCCTTGTTTCCAGGGACCTGGAAGGACAGTGAGTGAATTCTCCTTGTGCTATATTGTGCTTAAAAAAAACATTTTTTCTAGGGACAGAAAACTGTAGGTAGGGAGAGTGTCAGTTTCTTTCACTGTGCAAGTCCTTGTTTCCAGGGACCTGGAAGGACAGTGAGTGAATTCTCCTTGTGCTATATTGTGCTTAAAAAAAACATTTTTTCTAGGGACAGAAAACTGTAGGTAGGGAGAGTGTCAGTTTCTTTCACTGTGCAAGTCCTTGTTTCCAGGGACCTGGAAGGACAGTGAGTGAATTCTCCTTGTGCTATATTGTGCTTAAAAAAAACATTTTTTCTAGGGACAGAAAACTGTAGGTAGGGAGAGTGTCAGTTTCTTTCACTGTGCAAGTCCTTGTTTCCAGGGACCTGGAAGGACAGTGAGTGAATTCTCCTTGTGCTATATTGTGCTTAAAAAAAACATTTTTTCTAGGGACAGAAAACTGTAGGTAGGGAGAGTGTCAGTTTCTTTCACTGTGCAAGTCCTTGTTTCCAGGGACCTGGAAGGACAGTGAGTGAATTCTCCTTGTGCTATATTATGCTTAAAAAAAACATTTTTTCTAGGGACAGAAAACTGTAGGTAGGGAGAGTGTCAGTTTATTTCACTGTGCAAGTCCTTGTTTCCAGGGACCTGGAAGGACAGTGAGTGAATTCTCCTTGTGCTATATTGTGCTTAAAAAAAACATTTTTTCTAGGGACAGAAAACTGTAGGTAGGGAGAGTGTCAGTTTCTTTCACTGTGCAAGTCCTTGTTTCCAGGGACCTGGAAGGACAGTGAGTGAATTCTCCTTGTGCTATATTGTGCTTAAAAAAAACATTTTTTCTAGGGACAGAAAACTGTAGGTAGGGAGAGTGTCAGTTTCTTTCACTGTGCAAGTCCTTGTTTCCAGGGACCTGGAAGGACAGTGAGTGAATTCTCCTTGTGCTATATTGTGCTTAAAAAAACATTTTTTCTAGGGACAGAAAACTGTAGGTAGGGAGAGTGTCAGTTTCTTTCACTGTGCAAGTCCTTGTTTCTAGGGACCTGGAAGGACAGTGAGTGAATTCTCCTTGTGCTATATTGTGCTTAAAAAAAACATTTTTTCTAGGGACAGAAAACTGTAGGTAGGGAGAGTGTCAGTTTCTTTCACTGTGCAAGTCCTTGTTTCCAGGGACCTGGAAGGACAGTGAGTGAATTCTCCTTGTGCTATATTGTGCTTAAAAAAAACATTTTTTCTAGGGACAGAAAACTGTAGGTAGGGAGAGTGTCAGTTTCTTTCACTGTGCAAGTCCTTGTTTCTAGGGACCTGGAAGGACAGTGAGTGAATTCTCCTTGTGCTATATTGTGCTTAAAAAAAACATTTTTTCTAGGGACAGAAAACTGTAGGTAGGGAGAGTGTCAGTTTCTTTCACTGTGCAAGTCCTTGTTTCCAGGGACCTGGAAGGACAGTGAGTGAATTCTCCTTGTGCTATATTGTGCTTAAAAAAAACATTTTTTCTAGGGACAGAAAACTGTAGGTAGGGAGAGTGTCAGTTTCTTTCACTGTGCAAGTCCTTGTTTCCAGGGACCTGGAAGGACAGTGAGTGAATTCTCCTTGTGCTATATTGTGCTTAAAAAAAACATTTTTTCTAGGGACAGAAAACTGTAGGTAGGGAGAGTGTCAGTTTCTTTCACTGTGCAAGTCCTTGTTTCCAGGGACCTGGAAGGACAGTGAGTGAATTCTCCTTGTGCTATATTGTGCTTAAAAAAAACATTTTTTCTAGGGACAGAAAACTGTAGGTAGGGAGAGTGTCAGTTTCTTTCACTGTGCAAGTCCTTGTTTCTAGGGACCTGGAAGGACAGTGAGTGAATTCTCCTTGTGCTATATTGTGCTTAAAAAAAACATTTTTTCTAGGGACAGAAAACTGTAGGTAGGGAGAGTGTCAGTTTCTTTCACTGTGCAAGTCCTTGTTTCCAGGGACCTGGAAGGACAGTGAGTGAATTCTCCTTGTGCTATATTGTGCTTAAAAAAAACATTTTTTCTAGGGACAGAAAACTGTAGGTAGGGAGAGTGTCAGTTTCTTTCACTGTGCAAGTCCTTGTTTCTAGGGACCTGGAAGGACAGTGAGTGAATTGTCCTTGTGCTATATTGTGCTTAAAAAAAACATTTTTTCTAGGGACAGAAAACTGTAGGTAGGGAGAGTGTCAGTTTCTTTCACTGTGCAAGTCCTTGTTTCCAGGGACCTGGAAGGACAGTGAGTGAATTCTCCTTGTGCTATATTGTGCTTAAAAAAAACATTTTTTCTAGGGACAGAAAACTGTAGGTAGGGAGAGAGTCAGTTTCTTTTACTGTGCAAGTCCTTGTTTCCAGGGACCTGGAAGGACAGTGAGTGAATTCTCCTTGTGCTATATTGTGCTTAAAAAAAAACATTTTTTCTAGGGACAGAAAACTGTAGGTAGGGAGAGTGTCAGTTTCTTTCACTGTGCAAGTCCTTGTTTCCAGGGACCTGGAAGGACAGTGAGTGAATTCTCCTTGTGCTATATTGTGCTTAAAAAAAACATTTTTTCTAGGGACAGAAAACTGTAGGTAGGGAGAGTGTCAGTTTCTTTCACTGTGCAAGTCCTTGTTTCTAGGGACCTGGAAGGACAGTGAGTGAATTCTCCTTGTGCTATATTGTGCTTAAAAAAAACATTTTTTCTAGGGACAGAAAACTGTAGGTAGGGAGAGTGTCAGTTTCTTTCACTGTGCAAGTCCTTGTTTCCAGGGACCTGGAAGGACAGTGAGTGAATTCTCCTTGTGCTATATTGTGCTTAAAAAAAACATTTTTTCTAGAAAACTGTAGGTAGGGAGAGTGTCAGTTTCTTTCACTGTGCAAGTCCTTGTTTCAAGGGACAGAGAAGGACACCTGAAGGTAGCCCTTATTGCTTTTTTCCCATCTCCCTGCAGGCCATCTATTAGAATGTCTGGAAGGCAAACAAGGAGAGGCAGACAGTCAGGAGGCAATAAAAGAGGGCAAGCAGGCTCTGTGTCTGGGGGCAACAGTGCTGGTCGTGGACGCGGTGCATTGTCATCAGCACATGGCCATGGGACACGCTTGTCCTTCTTTTCGGCAGCTGGACATGTTGAGCCACATCATGCCGAAGACTTGGTAGAGTGGATGACCAAGCCCTCCTCCTCCTCCTCATCCTCTCTCACCCAGGCTCAGGGTACTGGCAAAGCAGCTGCCAAAGCGTCCTCTTCCCTGGTATCAATGTCAGACTCATCATCAGTCACTCCTTCCCTAGACCCACCATGTCCTCCTCCTGAGGAGTCCCCCGAACTGTTTGAGCACAGTGTTGGGTACATGCTCCAGGAGGATGCCCAGCGTTTCGAAGGGTCTGATGATGAAACCCAGCTACAGGAAGGCAGTAGGGTGAGAGCAGACAGAGGGGATGCTCAAGAAGGACACCAATCTGGCAGTCATGTTCCAGCAGCTGCAGCATACTGCCAGATTGGCTCCAGTGATGAGGAGGGAGGGGATGATGAGGTCACTGACTCCACCTGGGTGCCTAATAGGAGAGAGGAGGAGGAGGAGGATGAGGAGGAGGCACATCTCCAACGAGGCAGGATGCCCTTTGGTGGCCAGCGTAAGGGCAGTACACCGACGGAATCACACCGCAGAGCTCCGCCTGTGCAGGGCGCTGCCTCTGCCCGTCATTCAAAAAGTTCCTTGGTGTGGGCCTTTTTTGAGGCTAGTGCATCAGATCGCACAGCTGCTGTTTGCAACATATGTCTCAAGCGTATATCGCGTGGCCAAAACATCAGCCGCTTGGGTACCACATGCCTGACCAGACATATGTTGACCTGCCATGCAGCTCGTTGGCAAGCCCACCTCAAAGACCCACACCAAAGAACAAAGCGGACCTCTCCTTGCACCGCATCAGCTGGGATCTCCAACCCCACTATAACTTCAGTCCTCTCAGAAACATGCACTGAGAGGAATGAAGGTGTAGAATTAGGTGTGTCACAGCCAAGTACTTGCGGCCACTCTGCTAGCAGTACACCGACATCCGATTCTAGCAGGCAAATTTCCCTGCCCCAGCTGCTGGACCGTCGAAAGAAGTTCACTCCCAGCCATCCACATGCCCAGCGGTTGAATGCTAGCTTGGCTAAATTGCTAGCGCTTCAACTGCTGCCTTTTCAGTTGGTAGACTCGGCCCCCTTCCGTGAGTTTGTGCAATGTGCGGTTCCTCAGTGGCAGGTTCCCAAACGCCACTTTTTCTCACGGAAGGCTATTCCGGCTCTCTACCGGCATGTGGAAGGCAATGTCTTGGCCTCGCTGGACAGGGCGGTCAGCGGTAAGGTGCATATTACCGCTGACTCATGGTCCAGCAGGCATGGACAGGGACGTTACCTTTCTTTCACGGCCCATTGGGTCACTCTTTTGGCAGCTGGGAAGGATGCAGGACAAGGTGCAGTAGTGTTGGAGGTTGTCCCACCGCCACGCCTCCAAAATGCTACTACTGGTTGTGACACACCTCTCTCCTCCACCCCCTCCTCTTCTTCTTCCTCCATGGCCTCTTCCTGTGGTTTGTCCTATGAACCAGCGGTGCTCCGTAGCCGTTCACGGGGCTACGCAAGTACGCAGGCAAAAAGATGCCATGCCGTGCTTGCGCTGGTGTGTTTGGGGGACAGAAGCCACACTGGGGCAGAGGTCCTGTCTGCTCTGCAGGGCCAGGCCGAGAGGTGGTTGACGCCACGCCAGCTTAAGCCAGGAATGGTGGTTTGCGACAATGGCACCAACCTCCTCTCCGCCCTCCGACAGGGACAACTGACCCATGTGCCCTGTGTGGCTCACGTCCTTAACCTGGTGGTGCAGCGGTTCTTGGGCAGGTACCCGGGCTTACAGGATGTCCTGAGGCAGGCCAGGAAAGTCTGTGTGCATTTCCGCAGATCTTATAATGCCAGTGCTCGCCTGGCTGAGCTGCAAAAGGAGTTGAACCTGCCCAAGAACCGCCTTATATGTGACATGCCCACCAGGTGGAACTCAACGTTGGCCATGCTGCAGCGGCTGCACACGCAGCAGAGGGCCATCAATGAGTACCTGTGCGACTACGGCACCAGGACAGGGTCAGGGGAGCTTGGTTTTTTTTCTCCACGCCAGTGGGCCATGATCAGGGATGCATGCACTGTCCTGGCACCATTTGAGGAGGCCATGAGGATGGTGAGCAGTGACAGTGCATGCATCAGTGACACTGTACCTCTTGTCCACCTGTTGGAGCACACGCTGCGTGGAATAATGGACAGGGCACTTGAGGCAGAACAGAGGCAGGAAGAGGAGGACTTCCTTGCCTCTCAAGGCCCCCTTTACCCAGACAGTGTTCCTTCTGTCCCACCCATCGCACAGGAAGAGGAAGAGGAGGAGGAGGAGGAGGAGGATTGTGTCAGCATGGAGGTGGAGGCTGGCACTCAGCATCATCAGCAGCAGTCTTTTAGGGATGATTTACAGTCCCAAGAAACCAGTGGACTTGTACGTGGCTGGGAGGAGGTGACTGCGGATCATGTCGTCCTTAGTGACCCAGAGGACTCCGGAGCGAATGCCTCAGCAAACCTACGCTGCATGGCCTCCCTGATCCTGCAAAGTCTGCGGAAGGATCCTCGTATTCTTTGGATCAAGGAGAGGGACCATTACTGGCTGGCCACTCTCCTTGATCCACGGTACAAGGGTAAGGTTGCGGACCTTATGTTACCGTCGCAGAGGGAGCAGAGGATGAGACAACTCCGGGAGGCCTTGCAGAAAGGTCTGTGCAACGCGTTCCCAGAGACTGGGAGGTTACAAACTCCTGGTCCAGGACAACGAGTTGCTGAGGCTTCGGCCAGTCAAAGAAGGAGCGGTGGGGAAGGTGGCCGTCTGACCGATGCGTTCAGACAATTCTTTAGTCCGCAGCCCCAAAGTATGATTGGTTCCAGCAACTATCGCCAGCGTCTGATAAACATGGTGCAGGAATATCTAGGGGCAAGGTCAGACTTGGACACCTTCCCCACCGAAAATCCTCTGGCTTACTGGGTCTTGAGGATGGATCACTGGCCAGAGCTTGCACAGTATGCAATTGAGCTACTGGCCTGTCCTGCATCCAGCGTTCTTTCGGAACGCACATTCAGTGCTGCTGGAGGATTTGTCACGGATCACAGGGTGCGCCTGTCCACCGACTCGGTTGATCGACTGACTTTCATCAAGATGAACCAGTCTTGGATCACCACCAGCTACCACACACCTGATGCTGATATAACAGACTAATTGATTTTAACATGTCACGTCCCTTCAAGACTGATGCTGATGCTGAGTGCCTGTGCTGTTATGTTGACTGGCTATCCTCCTCCTCCGAGTCCTCAATGATACGATTGATGATGATAGCTTGGAAGATCATTTTTGTTTATGGGTGCCGCCACCAGTGGCTAAGGCCCAATTTTTCAGCCCCTGTTTTACAGGGGCGTGTACTTACAATTTTTTTAGCAATAATTTGCCATAGGGCTCATTGCTGTGCTCCAAGTACAGTATCTGTGAGGGGTTGTAGTGTTGTGCCACCAGTGCCTAAGGCCCAATTTTTCAGACCCTGTTTAACAGGGGCGTGTCATTACAATTTTTGAAGCAATACTTTGCAACAGGGCTCATTGCTGTGCTCCAAGTACAGTATCTGTGAGGGGTTGTAGTGTTGTGCCACCAGTGCCTAAGGCCCAATTTTTCAGCCCCTGTTCAACAGGGGCGTGTCATTACAATTTTTGAAGCAATACTTTGCAACAGGGCTCATTGCTGTGCTCCAAGTACAGTATCTGTGAGGGGTTGTAGTGTTGTGCCACCAGTGCCTAAGGCCCAATTTTTCAGCCCCTGTTCAACAGGGGCATGCAATTACAATTCTTGATGTAATAATTCACAGCAGGGCCCATTCCTGCACCCACCAAGAGTAACTCTGAGGGCTTACAGTGTTGTGGCAACGCCACCACCACCACCACCACGAAAGGCCCAATTTTTCAGCCCCTGTTCAAAAGGGGCATGTAATTACAATTCTTGATCTAATAATTCACAGCAGGGCCCATTCCTGCACCCACCAAGAGTAACTCTGAGGGCTTACAGTGTTGTGGCAACACCACCACCACCACCACCACCACGAAAAGCCCAATTTTTCAGCCCCTGTTCAACAGGGGCATGCAATTACAATTCTTGATCTAATAATTCACAGCAGGGCCCATTGCTGCACCCACCAAGAGTAACTGTCAGGGCTTACAGTGTTGTGGCACCAGCACCACCATCAAAGCCCCAATTTTTACTACCACTGTTCAACAATTATATGTAATTAAAATTCCTGATATAATAGTTGACAGCAGGGCGTTCCAGCACCAACCAAGAGTAACTGTGAGTGCTTACAGTGTTGTGCCAACACCAACAACTAAGGGGCCTATTTCTGCAGAGTATATACGGCAGGTCCCTACTTTCAAACATCCAACTTACAAACGACTCCTACTTGCAAACGAAAGAAGACAACAGGAAGTGAGAGGAAATCTACCCCATGGAAGAAAAATTCTCTCCTGTAAGAATAAATATGGGAGAAAGGTGTCTCCTCTGTACTGATGCTTTATCAGCAATCCTTGTTTCAAGAAAAACACCACATTTCAAAAACAGTTGTCATTGGGACGGAAAGTGAGGTGAAATGTTCTGAACAGGGGCACAGACAGCAAAACAAATGTTACAGGGGTGATAACCCTTACCTATGTTTCCCAAAAAGTTTAAAAATTGATTTTTGGGCTGGAGCTACACTTCAACAATGTACCTGTTCAAAATTACAAACACATTCTACATAAGAACAAACCTACAGTCCCTGTCTTGTATGCACCGCCTGTATACGGCTGTTCAGAGTATATAGGGCCTTTTTTATTTTATGTGCGGGGTTCCCCTTAATATCCATACAAGACCCAAAGGGGCTGGTAATGGGCTGGGGTAGGGGGGGGGGGGGTCATGGGGTAGCTATGCCATTTTTCTTAAAGATTTTCATCCATATTACCGGGACCAGACATTACATTAAAGCCGCAAGAAGTTTTAAATGGCTTTTTTTTCCTTTAGAAGTGTCATTTTGTGCAGGGACAGTTCTAAACACGGGAAACACGTGGCACTTCACAGGCATACTTTAGACACCCCCCAGGTACGATATTTAAAGGAATATTTGACTTTTTTTTTTCACTTTATGCATCATTAAAATGACTGCTCCCGAAAAACGACCGTTTTTAAAACTTCTTTTTGCATTGATACATGTCCCCTGGTGCAGAACCCGGGTTCCCAAACCCTTTTTAGGACAATAACATGCATAATAGTTGTTATAATTGGGGGGCGTGGCCTGACATAGCATGGAGTAGGACGTGCATGATTTGAGCTCCGTCCATTACTCCTGTACAGCCCATCCTGACCTTCAGCGTCATCCTGCACCAGCCCAGCGGGACCCCCTGGGGACCCTGAACATCCGTGGCCGCAAATCCACCATCCTCCGCTCGTACGGCGGCCTCCGCAGGGCCGCGATCCCGATCGCGGGTGCCGCATTTAGGAAAGTCCGCGGCTTCGGCCTAGCCCTGGAAGTCGGCGGCCATCTTGCTCCACCCGACCTGCCGCCTGTGCTGCTTCCTGGCCCTCCTGCTCTCAGGTAACAGCCTGCAGGGGCCCACCGAGTCCCCCTGAGGACCCCTCACACCCACAGAGGCAGATACATCAGCTTCTGACTGCGCGGCCGCCGCGTTCAGGAAAGGCCCCGGCTTCGGCCTAGTGCTGGTCGGTGGCCATCTTGCTTCACCCGGCCTGCTGACTGGTGACTCTTCCTGGCCCACCAGCCCTACAGCTCCCTACCATTCGGTATAGACTGAGCTGCCTGCTTTGGAGGGGGGAGGGATCACAGCGGATACCTGCCATGACTCCGCCAAAAACGCCAAAGGCCACCCTGGCGAAATTGGACCAGTACCGCCGCCAGGAGGAGGAAAGAGATGGCGGTGCCGCAGGCGGTGAGCAGGACGCTACGGGAGGCGACACAGCTAAACTGCTCGAGGCGATCACATACTGCCGGACGTCCCTGACGGCGCAAATAGAGGGGGTCAAGGTGGACCTTTCACTCATGCGACAAGACTTCCAGAAACTTCGTGAGCGTGTCACGACTGCCGAAACCCGCATTGGAGAGGTGGAGGACACCGTTACGCCGCTCCAAGTCAGCTCCGATCGAATGCAGCTCCAAATCAATCAGATTCTAAGCAAGCAAGATGATATGGAAAATAGGCTCCGGAGGTGCAACCTCCATTTCATCGGGCTCCCCGAGGGAGCTGAGGGCAAAGATCCTACCACCTTCTTGGAGAAACTCCTTGTTGACACCTATGGCCGCGAGGCCTTCTCCCCCACCCTGGCGGTGGAGAGGGCTCATCGTATGCCTGCCAGATCTCCTCCTCAGGGGGCTCCCCCCCGCACGTTTATAGCAAAATTCTTGAATTACAAAGATAGAGATGCGGCGCTGCGCATGGCCAGGGAAAAAGGTAACATCCACCTTGGAAACTCCAAGATCGCTATCTTCCCCGACTTTTCTGCCGAGGTGCAGCGCCGCCGCCAAGGCTTCATGGAGGCGAAGAGGAGGCTCCGGATACAACATCTTAAATACTCTATGCTATTTCCAGCTCGTCTTAGAGTCGAAAGGGACGGCCGTGTGTTCTTTTTTGAGGATCCTCAGGAAGTCATTGCCTGGTTGGAGCGTCCGGGGCCCGCCAGAGGGGCGGCGGAGTGACCTGACCGAGCATGTTCATCAGCACTATTGATTGCCTGTCATCATCACCAGCACATTATACGCCGCAGCGGGAGTCTGCAAATCCTGGTATGTTACCCCCCTTTTTTTTTGTCTCCCCTTTACTGCCCGCGGCGCATACCCTATTGCTCCTTACCCCTGGGACCCCCTTTTGCCTTCCCCTGCTATAATCCTCTTTCAATTGTAACCTGCAGAGGGGGTCTCCCATACTTAGGGCCCCCACTGACTGGTTGATCCATGTAACTACCCTGGAGACTGTAATTGCGGAGCACAATCAGTCCTACACTCCACATGCCTAACACAGCGAATTTTCGCCCCCCAGCAACCGGAACACGCATCTCTTTATTATGTGACTGCGGAACTTTCTATACCACCGACCCCGCACTGTACTTCTGGTTCACAGTACAAGAAGAGCCTGTTGCTCTTCATTTGCGGGCATTGGATCTTCCACACCTCCCATGTGAGGAGATCGCTGCAGATCTTTTACGTAACAGCAAGATATTTTGGTTTTATCTGCTACCGGTTGTTACTTTCTTTTGGTTTTGGGAACATACCCGCATCAGTTGGGGAAGATGCAGGGTGGGGAGGGGGGAGGGGGAGGTTCGTTTTTTCTTGATGGACTGCAATACAACGAAGTGCATGCTAACATTGATACTGCATAGATGGCAAACCTTGTATTCATGTAATGCTACTGTCCCACGATATGTTTTAATGTTTGAATTATGGCATCGATAAAACTGCTCACTTGGAATGTGCGTGGGCTTGGGGACAAGGTAAAGAGATCTGCAGTTTTCTCATTTCTCAAAAAACAACGAGCCGACATTATGGTGTTAGTGGAGACACACGTTGAGGGTCGGCTCCAGATGGCACTCCGCCGGCCATGGATTGGGTGGGCATATCATTCATCCCACTCGTCCCACGCCCGCGGAGTCTCAGTTTTGATTGCCAAGACGGTACATTTTGAGCTGTGTGATGTTCAGTCTGACCCACAGGGGTGCTATGTCTTTCTTTCGGTTAAATTGTATGGTGAACCTTTCCTACTGATGGCATTCTATGTACCTCCACCATTTAATTCTACTATAGTCACAGAGGGCTTGCTATATATGACTCGTCATCCTTCGATTCAGGCGGTGTGGCTGGGGGATTTTAACGCTACGTTGAACCCTACATTAGACAAACTGTCGCCCTCGCCATTATCTACTACAGCTCCAACCCACACTAGATTCTCCCGACTTATCTCTTCCTTTAATCTCACTGACACCTGGCGTCTTAAATTCCCGCTCACTCGAGCTTACTCCTGTTTCTCAACTACCCATAACACCATGTCCCGTATAGATTTTATATTCATTTCTAGTACCCTTGCCCCAAGATTACTGGAAGCTGAATTTGCCCCCAGATTACTTTCAGACCATAGCCCATATTTCATTAGCCTCTCCATCCCATTAGACAAACCGCCCCGTACGTGGCGCCTGAATCCGTTTTGGCTCACCCTGTTGTCGGAGGATGACGAGCTTGGTAACAGTTGGAGAACTTACTTTTTAGAGAATGACGGATCTGCATCCCCAGACGTAGTATGGGAAGCCTTCAAACTGCATGCACGTATGACTCTGACCTCCTTTATCAACAGGCTGAAGGCTAATTCATCAGCCATACTGGACGGGGCAATGCGGGATCTGTCCTCCTCTGAACAGGGGTACATGTCGAACCCCTCTCCTGATGGAGCTGCCCGACTCAGGTTACAAACCAGGGTGGTTAATCAGCTACAACACGAGACGGCCAGGAAAAAACTTTTCTTTGCCAGACAAAAATTATATGAACATGGGGAGAGAGCGGGTAAACTGTTGGCCTACTTGGCACATAGTGAGGATAGACCCCCTACTGTCATTTCCCTCACTGGTCCTAATGGGGAAAAGATTACGGAACCCCAGGCTGTCACTTCTGAATTTAGGGACTTCTTTTCTCAACTATATACGTCCCAGGTTTCTACCACTGACTCTCAATTGGAAGATCTACTGGCGGAAATCATCTTTCCACAGCTAGACGATGCCCAAATGGCTATGCTAGACGCACCTCTTACACTCGACGAAATAACCACAGCGATTGGGAGCTTCGCCAGATCCAAGGCCCCGGGTTCAGATGGGTTGCCCATAGAATTTTACGCCCAATACATCGAGATACTTGCCCCCAAGTTATTGTCCCTCTTCAACCATCTATTTGACAATTTCACCTTACCCCCATCGATGGGCGAGGCGGTAATTATCCTCATACCTAAGCCAGGCAAGGACCCAGGCCTCCCGGAATCTTATAGACCAATATCGCTACTCCAGGTAGACATAAAGATTCTGGCTAAAGTACTTGCCCTACGCCTTAACCAAGTGATTCTAACCCTGATCCATGCTGACCAAGCTGGATTTATGCCGGGGCGTAACACCTCCTTCAACCTCAGAAAATTGTATATTAACTTACAAGCGACACATACTAATGTTGGGTCCCGGGTGGTGGTGGCTTTGGATACTGCCAAGGCCTTTGACTCAGTGGAGTGGCGGTACCTTTGGGGATGCCTCCGTGGCTTTGGTTTTGGACCTAAATTTATTAAGTGGGTTCAATTCTTATATCTGGCACCCAGGGGTAAAGTAGTGGCCAACGGGAGGGCCTCCCAGACATTTGACTTATCCAGGGGCACTAGACAGGGCTGCCCACTGTCTCCGCTCCTCTATGCCTTGGCGGCGGAGCCCCTTGCAATCTCCATTAGAGGGGACCCCGAGATTCGGGGTCTCTGCCTTGGTTCCCTGACTGAAAAAATTAGCTTATACGCAGACGACACGCTACTATACCTGGCCGACTCTGCCACATCGCTTCAGAAGGCGTTGCATACAATTGAACACTTTGGTCAGTTCTCTGGCCTTAAAATTAATTGGGAGAAATCTCAAATACTGCCTATGGATAGTTTCCCCTCTCCCAAGCTACAGGCACAGTTACCACTCCAGCGAGTGAACACTATCAAATATCTTGGAGTATTGGTGAATAGAACACCGGCTGACTATATATCCCTGAACATAGAACCCCTTTTCGATCTCATCAAGTCTAGAACCCAGGTATGGGCGAGACTGCCGCTCGGCGTGTGGGGCCGTATTAACATTGTTAAAATGATATTATTTCCGAAAATATTGTATATACTCTGGCACACACCCGTATACTTACCCTTGAAATTTTTCAAGTCAATGGAGGCCATACTCAAGACATTTATTTGGGGTAACAACAGACACAAGCTGGCCTGGAGAGTCCTTAAGAACCCTACTGACCTAGGTGGAACAGCCCTCCCTGACTTAAATCTTTATTACCTTGCGTCCCAACTGTCTCAACTATACCACATAGATAAAACCGACAGACTCAGATTCCTCACCCTCCTCTGTCCACGGTGGGCACAACTGACCACTGACCCACTCACTGCAATTGCAGTGGGACATAGTGGGAATAACTCCAATAGAGACCGTGGGTCCCTATTATACCAATATAGGCGCGTATGGGACATCACCACTAAAACATTAACGACCCCTAAACACAACAACTATACCCCCTTATGGCACAATAGACTACTCTCAGAGTTTCTCTTGATCCCTGACACAGAGATATGGTGCGAATATGGAATATATTATTTGCACCACATAATTTCCGATGGCACACTTAAAAACTTTGAGGACCTCCAAAATGAGTTCCTGCTGCCCAATTCTATGCTTTTTAGATTTTTCCAGGTGCGTCACGCAGCCCAAGCTCAGTTTCCCCAGCCTTTGCCACAATCTACGCCTAATGTTATTATGGCTGTGGTTAAGGGTGTGGACCCGCGAAAGCTGATCTCTGATTTTTATGTCATGCTTCTCACCCCATCATCTACCACGCTAGCTTACAGCCTTAAACCAAGATGGGAAAGAGAGGTGGGCCCACTGGAGGATGAGGAGTGGAGTGAAGCACTAGACTCGTGCAAGACTGTATCCCCCAAGCTCTCTGACAGGCTGACCCAGTTATACGTGGTGCACCGAGCGTATCTCACCCCCCTAAGAATCGCCCGCTTTAGACGACAGTTTTCTACCTTGTGCACAATGTGTAACCAAACGACGGGCACATTCTTCCATCTACTCTGGGCGTGCCCGGTCCTTCAGGGTCTGTGGAAGCAGATTGTTGACTTCCTCCATGATGACATGGGATCCCCATTGACCCTGGACCCCAAACAATGCTTACTGGGGATATTCCCCGACTCTGAGATGGACAAATTCACTAAAACATTCTTGCATGAAACATTGTTTAATGCTAGAAAAATTATAGCCAGACAGTGGATGAGACCCACTCCCCCCAGCTTCAACGATTGGAAACTAGATATAAATAACACTCTTCCCTACAAAAAGTTCATATACATCAACAGAGGTTGTCCAGATAAGTACTACAAAATCTGGGATCGATGGCTTGAGTCCGCAGACACATGCACTGATGGTCCGTAATACTATACATCCTTCTAGCGTGCAATTCCATGAATAGCGTGGACATAGGGTTTTCCACTTATTGATAGTCACTGAATCCAGTGTTCAATCTGAACAAGTTTTTTGATCTACTGTGCCTATATATGTATAAGCCACATTTCTTGTTTTATGCATTTCTCCAGTATTGCCTTGTAACTTGCAGAATTATGTTCCAAATGTAAATTGTTCAATAAAAAACTTTTTTCTCAAAAAAAAAAAAAAAATAGTTGTTATAATTAGCACTTTAGAATTCGAACGTTCGCATCCATTGTATTTAATAGGGTTCTAATGTTCGTACGAACTTTCGGTCCGTTCGCGGGTTCTGGTGCGAACCGAACCCGGGGGTGTTCGGCTCATCACTAATGGCGAGATAGACGAACTGTTCAGCCGCAAGGGCTGGGATAGAGTGCCACTTCTTGCTTCCCGTGCGGTACGGGATTCACCGATGTACACAGGAGACAGCACGCCTCGGGTGGAAGACCCGCAGCTTACGAGGGAACCTACCCCTCCACCTGTGTCCTCATCTACTGTTACCTCACCTACTTTGGTTGTGGGGGCACCCCGCGCTTCTCTGAGAGCGCCGAAAGTCAGTTTCAGGGAGCTGGTAAAGGCACCTCGGCATCCGGAAGCTATTGTGCTGCCTGGAACTGGAGAGAAAGCCACTATGCCACCTTTGGCCCGCTTGCAGAGACTGTTTTGCCACAAAGTAGCTCGGGAATATGGGTGGGAGTATCCGTATCTACCCCGGGACTTGCTGTATGAGGTGGAAGTCTGGAGAACAAGATGGTATGACGAGTTTGTGTGGGACAAGTTGAAGGTGCCTCATGCTCGTAGGTACCTGGAATGTGTGCCGGCAGTGTCTAAGAGGTTTGAGGATTGCAAAGCTGAATGGAAATTGGGGCGCCATATCCATGCTGACAAGATAGTCATTTGCAGAAGAGAAGGAGAAGATGTCGAGTATTCGATAGAGGCATTTGACAAACACCTGAAACCCCTGTACCTGCCGGATCCAAAGTTTTATTTATAGGAGAAAAGAACTCCTGTTTATTTCCTTTGTGCACTTGAACTTTCTGGAAGAGCCATTCCCAGACACCCAGGACTGTGCCCTGCTTTTGTTTTTGTTTGGGCTTTTCTTTTTCTCGTTGGAGACTTGGGGACTGTTGTGTTTTCGTGTTTCCCCTTTTCTTCATGTGCCAAAGGCAAGGACATTTGGGAATAGTGGCAGAGTAGGGAAAAGCTGGAAGAATGAAGATTCGTTGAGTGTCATGACCGCGGCGTTGTCACCAGGTGGCAGTGTTGCGCAACAAATGTTTGAAAATGTTTCACACACACATCACCTTGCTTGTTGGAGTGAGTGGGTCTCTCGGCTGACGGGCCCACTCATCCCAAATGACACGAAATTATGGTAGGATGTTGTTTTTTTCTTTCCCCTGCAGGAGAATCGTCAATCAAGATCAAGAAGAGTGGGTGGCTCTTAGACAGTGTGGGAGAGGGGTTGTGACTATGCAAATGTTTAAAGTGTTTATGACATAAGTTGTTTTGTATGTTCCCCATTCCCTGAGCAGGTCTTGGCACTTGGGAAATTTAGAGGAACTGCTTCAGGGGTTTCACTCCATGCCACCACTTATGGGAGGCATGGGTGTGCACCTGACGCTGGGGACCAGCGTCAAATTACAGGGGGGAGTGTGTAGCGGGGTCCTCAAATAGATGGGATACACCTGGGCAATAGTGTGACCCAGGTGTATAATTGTGTTAGGATTCAGACCCCTTTTTTATCTCGTGGAGGATTGGAGGATGTAATATTCTCCTTTGCCTGTGGGTGGCGGGGTACCCACAGGCTTCAGGTAGAATCATCTTCCCAGTGCTCCCTGTTTTGTCCCTTCCCGGAGATGGTATGGCTGGGGCGGGGAACCCGCCGGGCCGTTGAAGGGAGGAGATAAAAGGGGGAGACGCCCTTACCACGTGGTCGTCGTCGTCGGGCGGAGAAGGAGGTCCTCGGAGGAGGAGGGCTGCGGTCCGCACCCAGGGCCCTTAGGCCTGGGTGCGGGAGATCCAGGAGTCTGGTCCAGGTGCCCATGGCCTGGTCCGGAGTCATGTTGGAGTCCATCCCAGGCACCTTTAGCCTGGGGTGAGGTACTATCGAGGAGGCCTGGGGCCCAGTACCTTCGACTGGGTCCCGCTAGGGTGGACTGTCCGAGGGTCCCTGAGCGGAGGGACTCGTACCTGAGGTGAGGAGGCCGGGGAGGTTACCCACTGAAGACCCGGAGCAGCACCAACCCGGTGACGGTGGGCCTCTGGGAACTCTCTTGGGAGGACACATCCCCTGATAGGGGCCACAGCGTATCGAAGAGGGCTCCATTGCTGTTCATAGGGGTTGCTAGAAGAGACCCTATCTTTAGAACTTAAACTTTAGGAAGTGCCTCGATCTGCTCATCCCACCGTTGCAAAGGTTATAGGTCTCAACCAGTCTGCTGCAATAAGAACTGTTTATCGTGCTTTGCTATTGGAGTGCCAAATAAACAAGTGTTGGACCTTTCTTCGGTGTGTGAACTCCAGTTACTGGAAGCAAAGGGGAGGCGGGTGAGCTTGTGGTTACAGACTCAGTGCATTCACAGAACACACCGGCCCGAGGAAACATCAGGAAGTGGCCTTCACCTCCCTACTACAATGGGGAGGACATGGGCCGTGGCGCATCTCACTCTCACAACCCCTAGACATGAGTTGGTGTGTAAAACCGATAAAGAAGAAGAGAGGGTGAGGCCGCTACACAGTCCTGCTGTGTCAACACTTCCCTCTGCTCCCATTAACCAGAGTTCCACACACCGATCACAGTCCAACTCTTGCTTTATTGTACATCTCACAATAAACAGTGCTTCAGTAGCCATCTGGTTGCGACTTGATAACATTTTGATACGGGGAATGAGCAGGTCGAGGCACTATCCTGGTTATTAACTAAACCACTGCGATCTCGCCAGCGGTTACTATAGCATTTAGCTAGAAAGGACTTAGAATCTGAGAGTCTCTACCAGCGACTCAAGAGAACGTAGATAGGAGTACCTTCGCTGCATTGCGGCCCCTATCAGGGGAAGATGTCCCTCCAAGGGAGTTACCAGAGGCCCATCCGTCACTGGGTTGATGCTGCTCCAGACTCTCCGAATGGGTAACCTCCCCGGCCTCCTCACCTCAGACATGGGCCCCATCCACCTCAGGGACCCTCGGACGTCTCCACCCTCGCGGGATCCAGTCGAAGTCACTGGACCCCAGGCCTCCTAGTTTAGTACCTCATCCTAGGCTGAAGGTGCCTGGGATGGACTCGAACCCCATTCCGGTCAGGCCTAGGGCGCCTGGGCCGGAATCCAGAACCGCCCGCACCCAGGCCTAAGGTGCCTGGGTGCGTGAAGAGACGATCCTCGAAGACCTTGTGGTGAGGGTGTCTCCCCCTTTTATCTCCTCCCATCAACACCACGGCAGGTTCCCCGCCCTCGCCGTACCATCTCTGGAAAGGGACAAAAAGGGAAGCACTGTAATGGCAAATCGACCTCGAGCCTCCAGGTACCCCGCCACCCAGAGGCCAAGGAGATTATTACACCATCCAATCCTCAACGAACACAAGTGGTCCACTATTCCCATACTTACACACCTGGGTGTCCCACCTAAATTTAGAGACCCCGCTACATACAGTAGGAAAATACATGAATCATCATACATAGAACATATTCAAATAGCCCAAAATACTAAATCCAATTTGTTGCTCAAAATGTATTTGAGATCAGCTGGTTGGATTCACATACAAATACCCAACATGTTTTGGAATTTTACTGCACTGGTGTGTGTCTTTTCCTTCATCAAGGGTGGTATTGTAGTTTTGGAATGCTAATGTTCGTATCTGTAAATATAAGTACAATTGTAGAATATGTATGTAGCGGCCTCACCCCATCTCCTTTGTCTAGGGGTATGTCACACGACAGGGTGAGATGCGCTACGGCCCATGTCCTCCCCATGACTGCCCTCTGCAAACCGATGCGGGTGTCAATACAATGTTAATGACACCCCTAGATCGGTTCACAGATCGCAGTGTGAACTGTGAATTTGCATAGGAATGTGAACACCAATGCGATCCAATTTCAGTGTGGGAAAAATAAAGTCCCTGCACCTTTTTTTGTGCAAATCCAATGCGAGTTTAGCCATACAACTGTATGGCTGAATTTGCATTGCACAGACAGTGCATGTGCATGTGGGGTCTGTACTAATGGAGGGGGGGGTGTTTGTCCTGGGGGGGTCTGTACTAATGGAGGGGGTGGTTGGCCCTGAGGGGGTCTGTAATAATGTGGGGTGGTTAATGGGGGGTCTGTACTAATGGAGGGGGGTGGTTTGTCCTGAGGGGGGTCTGTACTAATGGAGGAGGTGGTTTGTCCTGAGGGGGGTCTGTACTAATGGAGAGGGGAGGGTTTGCCCTGAGGGGGGTCTGTACTAATTGAGGGGGGTGGTTTGTCCTGGGGGGGTCTGTACTAATGGAGGGGGGGTGGTTTGTCCTGAGGGGGGTCTGTACTAATGGAGAGGGGGTGGTTTGTTCTGAGGGGGGTCTGTACTAATGGAGGGGGTATGGTTTGACCTGAGGGGGGTCTGTACTAATGGAGGGGGGTGGTTTGTCCTGAGAGGGGGTCTGTACTAATGGAGGGGGGATGGTTTGTCCTGAGGGTTGTCTGTACTAATGGAGGGGGGATGGTTTGTCCTGAGGGGGGTCTGTACTAATGCAGGGGGGTGGTTTGTCCTGAGGGGGTCTGTACTAATGCAGGGGGGTGGTTTGTCCTGAGGGGGTCTGTACTAATGGAGGGGGGGTGGCCTGTCCTGGGGAGTCTGTAATAATGGAGGGGGGGTGGTTTGTCCTGGGGGGGGTCTGTACTGAGGGAGGGGTTTATACTTAGTGGGGAGTCTGCACTGACGGAGGGGGGTCTATACTTAGTGGAGGGGGGGTCTGTACTGAGGGGCGACTATAGATGGTGGAGGGGGGTGACACCAACCCTAGTGATGCCACTGCAGCCGCAGGCTCTTCTCCCCCCTCCTCCCTCTCCCCGCGCTGCTGTACTAGTGAGCAGCGCTTGCCAGAACAGCCACCCACTATGTTTCTTCCCCCGCCTTCATATCGGCCAGGGAAGAAATAGAATAAAAAAAGGAGCATAGAAGAAGATTGTGGGACATACAGTCCTGAGGACTGGCAGCCCCACTATAACATGGAAACTGCAGCCCACACAGCATGCCCAGCTGAATGGGAGAGAGAGAGAGAGAGAGAGAGAGCCAGGAGCCCGGGAAAGCTTTCAGGGAAGTACACCCAGGACTCCAGAAGGAGAGGACAGTGCTGAGAGAACACCATCAGAGAGAGAACCCCGCTGCCCTGCGCCACCAGAGGGAAAGCAACACAGCCTGGCGCCATCCCTGGCGTTGAAATGAATGGAGTCATTGCCAGAATACAGATCTGGACTCTACCCAGAAGTGTCGGCACGGGAAATTCAGAGTGAGCTGACTCCTGATCAGAGGAACTGTTGTTGCTGTATCGCTGGGTCAGGTGAGAGGGCCGATCGGCCATTATCTCCTGTAGTATGTCTGCCGGCTCTGAATATCTCCTGAGCTATGTCTGGTGTCTCTTACCATCTCCTGTATTATATCTGCAGTCTCTGACCATCTCCTGTATTATATCTGCAGTCTCTGACCATCTCCTGTGCTATGTCTGCAGTCTCTGACCATCTCCTGTATTATATCTGCAGTTTCTGACCATCTCCTGTATTATATCTGCAGTCTCTGACTATCTCCTGTGCTATGTCTGCAATCTCTGACCATCTCCTGTGCCATGTCTGCAGTCTCTGACCATCTCCTGTATTATATCTGCAGTCTCTGACCATCTCCTGTATTATATCTGCAGTCTCTGACCATCTCCTGAGCTATGTCTGCAGTCTCTGACCATCTTCTGAGCTATGTCTGCAGTCTCTGACCACCTCCTGTATTATATCTGCAGTCTCTGACCATCTCCTGTAATATGTCTGCACTCTCTGACCGTCTCCTGTAATATGTCTGCACTCTCTGACCGTGTCCTGCAATATGTCTGCACTCTCTGACAGAGGCGTACTAAGTGGGGGGCGGGGGGGCGGGCCGCACCGGGGTGCCACACACTGGGGGGGGTGTCAGGCCGGCGCCCCCCCCGTGACTTAAGCGCACAGACAGCATCAGCGCCGCGGGACTTAGGCAGCGGCAGTCAGCGGCGATACGGCGATACAGGGGGGGAGGGGTGCGGGGTGACACTGCTGCACCATTCATCCCCTCCTTTCACGGCCGCGGGCTGTGAGCGGTGTTCGGCACAGTGGCACTTGCTTCACCTGTGACTAACTTCACAGAAGCACAGCCGAATGAAGCCGCCTCCCCCTCCTCTCTGTTTATGTGTACGGAGGGGGAGGGGACCGACCTTCTGTCCATGTGCCGCCGCTGTGCTGATCTGAGGTACTGAATGGGGAGGGGGAGTTGCACTGAGGGGGGTCTTGCACTGGGTGGTGTTTGCACTGAGGGGTGTTTGCACTGGGGGGTCTTGCACTGGGTGGTGTTTGCACTGAGGGGTGTTTGCACTGGGGGGTCTTACACTGAGGGGGGTCTTGCACTGGGGGGTGTTTGCACTTTGGGGTCTTGCACTGGGGGGTGTTTGCACTGGGGGGTCTTGCACTGGGGGGTGTTTGCACTGGGGGATGTTTGCACTGAGGGGTCTTGCACTGGGGGGTCTTTGCACTGAGGGGGGTCTTGCACTGGGGGGTGTTTGCACTGAGGGGTGTTTGCACTGAGGGGTGTTTGCACTGAGGGGTGTTTGCACTTTGGGGTATTGCACTGGGGGGTGTTTGCACTAAGGGGTGTTTGCACTGGGGGGTCTTGCACTGAGGGGGGTCTTGCACTGAGGGGTGTTTGCACTTTGGGGTCTTGCACTGAGGGGTGTTTGCACTGGGGGGTGTTTGCACTGGGGGGTCTTGCGCTGAGGGGTGTTTGCACTTTGGGGTCTTGCACTGGGGGGGTCTTGCACTGGGGGTGTTTGCACTGGGAGGTCTTGCACTGAGGGGGGTCTTGCACTGGGGGGTGTTTGCACTTTGGGGTCTTGCACTGGGGGGTGTTTGCACTGAGGGGGGTCTTGCACTGGGGGGTGTTTGCACTTTGGGGTCTTGCACTGGGGGGTGTTTGCACTAAGGGGTGTTTGCACTTTGGGGTCTTGCACTGGGGGGTGTTTGCACTGGGGGGTCTTGCACTGGGGGGTGTTTGCACTGGGGGATGTTTGCACTGAGGGGTCTTGCACTGGGGGGTCTTTGCACTGAGGGGGGTCTTGCACTGGGGGGTGTTTGCACTGAGGGGTGTTTGCACTGAGGGGTGTTTGCACTTTGGGGTATTGCACTGGGGGGTGTTTGCACTAAGGGGTGTTTGCACTGGGGGGTCTTGCACTGAGGGGGGTCTTGCACTGAGGGGTGTTTGCACTTTGGGGTCTTGCACTGAGGGGTGTTTGCACTGGGGGGTGTTTGCACTGGGGGATCTTGCACTGAGGGGGGTCTTGCACTGAGGGGTGTTTGCACTTTGGGGTCTTGCACTGAGGGGTGTTTGCACTGGGGGGTGTTTGCACTGGGGGGTCTTGCGCTGAGGGGTGTTTGCACTTTGGGGTCTTGCACTGGGGGGGTCTTGCACTGGGGGTGTTTGCACTGGGAGGTCTTGCACTGAGGGGGGTCTTGCACTGGGGGGTGTTTGCACTTTGGGGTCTTGCACTGGGGGGTGTTTGCACTGAGGGGGGTCTTGCACTGGGGGGTGTTTGCACTTTGGGGTCTTGCACTGGGGGGTGTTTGCACTAAGGGGTGTTTGCACTCGGGGGTCTTGCACTGAGGGGGGTCTTGCACTGGGGGGTGTTTGCACTGGGGGGTGTTTGCACTGAGGGGTGTTTGCACTGGGGGGTCTTGCACTGAGGGGGGTCTTGCACTGGGGGGGTCTTGCACTGGGGGGTGTTTGCACTTTGGGGTCTTGCACTGGGGGGTGTTTGCACTGGGGGTCTTGCACTGGGGGGTGTTTGCACTGAGGGGTGTTTGCACTTTGGGGTCTTGCACTGGGGGGTCTTGCACTGGGGGTGTCTGCACTGTAGGGGGTGTTTGCACTGGGGGTCTTGCACTGGGGGGGTTTGCACTGGGGGGGGTTGCACTGGGGGTCTTGCACTGGGGGGGTTTGCACTGGGGGGGTTTGCACTGGGGGGGGGGGTTTGCACTGGGGGGTCTTGCACTTGGGGGTCTTGCACTGAAGGGGGTTTCTGCACTGAAGGGGGGTGTGAACTGAAGGGGGTCTGTGTAACATGCAGGGGGTCCAGAGCTCTGGGGGCTGTATAATGTAAAGGGGTCCAGAGGTGCAGGGGGCTGTGTAATGTAAAGGGGTCCAGTGATGCAGGGTGCTGTGTAATGTAAAGGGGTCCAGAGGTGGTGACGGGGGCTGTGTAATAAAAAGGGGTGCAGGGGGGCTGTGTAATGTAAAGGGGTCCAGTGGTGCAGGGTGCTGTGTAATGTAAAGGGGTCCAGAGATTCGGGGTGATGTGTATTGTAAAGGGGTGCAGGGTGTTGTGTAATGTAAAGGGGCCCAGAGGTGCAGGGTGCTGTGTAATGTAAAGGGGTCCAGAGGTGCAGGGTGTTGTGTATTGTAAAGGGGCCCAGAGATGCGGGGTGCTGTGTAATGTAAAGGGGTCCAGTGATGCAGGGTGCTGTGTAATGTAAAGGGGTCCAGAGGTGTAAGGTGCTGTGTAATGTAAAGGGGTCCAGAGATGCAAGGTGCTGTGTAATGTAAAGGGGTCCAGTGATGCAGGGTGCTGTGTAATGTAAAGGGGTCCAGAGGTGCAGTTGTGGAGAGGGGGTACACACTGGGCAGTCCTGTGCAGTTTTGCTGTTTGTAACATGTTCTGCCTAGTCCTCTCCTGAAGGTGGCGATATAACCCTAAGGTCAAGATTAAAGGTGCTGTGTCCCTCAATGAACTTCAGAGAAAAGGATTTTACGGTGAGTACAAAAAATCCTATTTTTACGCAAACCAAATAATATAGGCTTATTGTGATTTTTTTTGCCAAAAATATGTAGAAGAATACATATTGGCCTAAACTGAGGAAAAAAAAAACATATATTTTTTGGGTATATTTATTATAGCAAAAAGTAAAAAATATAGCTTTTTTTTTTTAAAATCGCTCTTTTTTTGTTTATAGCGCAAAAAATAAAAACCACAGAGGTGATCAAATAACACCAAAAGAAAGCTCTATTTGTGAGAAAAAAAGGACGTCAATTTTGTTTGGGTACGTCACACGACCGCGTAATTGTCAGTTAAATCGACGCAGTGCCGTATTGCAAAAAAGGGCTTGGTCAGGAAGGGGGTAAATCCTTCCGGGGCTGAAGTGCTTAAAGTGGTTGTAAACCCTGTTTCGAATTTTTTTTTTTTACTAACCTGCAAGACAAAGCTATAATGAGCTAGTATGACTAGCATACTAGCTCATTATGTACCACTTACCTTCGATCAGGGCCCCCGAAGTTGTCCGTG
The DNA here is from genome assembly GCA_029206835.1 of Rana muscosa. Classification (NCBI taxonomy): domain Eukaryota; kingdom Metazoa; phylum Chordata; class Amphibia; order Anura; family Ranidae; genus Rana; species Rana muscosa. The sequence goes on from CM055118.1 coordinate 297,047,058, forward strand.
TCCCTCCTCTAGCCGCATCCATCGCTGCAGCGATAGCCGGAATGTTACTTCCGGGTATCGCTGCTGCAGCCAATCACAGCGCTACTCTGGCGCTGTGATTGGCCGGAGCGGCGAAGACGTGACTCCGCGCATGCGCGCGTGAGCTGTCGAATTCGGCTACGTCGTCGAATGTTGCGACCTAGCCAAATTTGTGAATGGGGTTAACCGCATGCGCATGCGCGTGACGTCAGCGTCGCCGCATTTAAATGCAAATATCTCCTTAACCGTGTAGGTTAAGGAGATATTTCATGCACCTACAGGTAAGCCTTAATCTAGGCTTACCTGTAGGTCTTTGTTTATAAAGTGGGTTTACAACCACTTTAAGCCTGTCATTGGTAAAACTACGTCTGAATAACTAAATACAGTAACTTCCCTATACACAGGGGCAATCTTGTTTAGAGCTCCAAAACTGTTTACTCAAGGTTACACTTTAAAGCAACTTATATCTCAAGACCCAAGCTGACATGGCTGAATGCTCAAGTAGCATATTAGCAATCCTGCTATCAGTGAACAGCCTGAGAAACTCATCAGAGACACCTCAATCAGTCATTGTGCAAGAAAGTCTTTCTCTTCACAAGCTGGAAGCAGAGCCTTCTATAGATGAACTTCAACCCACCAGAGAGACTTCCCCACTTATATTGACTGGTATTCGGAACTGTTCATAATTCCCTCTACCTTGAAAAGGGCCCCTATTCCAGCTGAAGAAAAACAACCCAAAAGCATGGTGCTGCCACCATCATGCTTCACGGTGGGTATGGTGTTCTTTTGGTAATGTACAGTGTTGTTGTGCCAAACATACCTTTTGGAATTATGGCCAAAAAGTTCAACCTTGGTTTCATCAGACCATAACACATTTTCCCACATGCTTTTGGAAGACTTCAGATGTGTTTTTGCAAAATTTAGCCGTGCTTGGATGTATTTCTTTGTAGGAAAAGGTCTTGCCACTCTACCCCATAGCTCAGACATATGAAGAATACGGGAGATGGTTGTCACATGTACCACACAGCCAGTACTTGCCAGATATTCCTGCAGCCCCTTTAATGTTGCTGTAGGCCTCTTGGCAGCCAGTTTTCTTCTCGTCTATTCATACATTTTTGAGAGACGTTGACTGTCTTCACCGTGTTCCACAGTATATCTAATACCTTGGATTTTTTTTTTTACCCTTCTCCTGACTTATACCTTTTAACAATGAGATCCCTCTGATGCTTTGGAAACTCTCTGCGGACCATGGCTTTTGCTGTAGGATGCGACTAAGAAAATGTCAGGAAAGACCTACTACAACAGTTGAACTTTATTTGGGGTTAATCAGAGGCACTTTAAATGATGCAGGTGTGTACTGACTCCTATTTACCATGAGTTTGAATGTGATTGCCTAATTCTAAGAACAGCTACATCCCCAGTTATAAAAGGGTGTGCACACTAATGCAACCACATAATTTTTTTATTTTTACCCCCCTCCCCCTTAAAAGATTTCAGTTTGTTTTTCAATTGAGTTGTACGGTTTATAGGTCACATTAAAGGTGGAAAAAGTTCTGAAATTATTTATCTTTGCCTCATTTTTTTAAATCACAGAAACCTGACATTTTAACAGGGGTGTGTAGACTTTTTATATACATTGTATGTTGCTGGTGGGGAGCACAGAAAAGAACCCCCGATTGTCCTGTCAAAATAAAGACACCAGAGAGGTTTGTGACTGTGGAAACTACAATGGATATAAAAAGGGTACCCTCTAGCACTGCATAGCCATGATATAACAATGCTGGCAGTAGGGCAGCAGCATCTAGTCTCTTGGCGCACACAGCTCCCATGTGCACAATAAAAAAAGTGAGTATTAGCTGCTGGTGTAGGTGTGGGCTTCCTCACCTGCTTCCTGTCTGATGGTCTCCAGATGGGATGAGCAATTAAAAGTGGACTGAGGTCAGCCAAATGATTGCTCTGCACTTCCGTGTGAACACCAGAGTCTGTATTCAAAATTGTATCCACTTCAATAAGAGCATAAGGCCCATTACACACTAGAGGAAAACCAGGGTGCAGTGCACTAGTTCCTAACATGATGCCTGGAGAAGAATGAGTATATTGAGATGAATGACCAAGTACATTGAAGTTTTCGGCAAACAGCTGCTTCTCTTTGCAATACTTGAACTTAGAAAGGACTGAACCAAATAAAAAATTTGTTGCACGAATATCACAAGCATTCACCCAGCCCTCATGAATTCTGACAGTATTTTGCTTAATATGTGGATTTCCTATAATCATTAGCTCCATTTTATTTGTTTTCAAAACGTTTTTATTGAGAACAAAAGGATTTACCATACACATGGACAGGTGAATTCAACCAAAACAACAGGTATGAAATCGAGGCGATAATATACAGCAATCAATCAGTGCAGAACACCATAATCATAACAGAGAAGAGATTCAGTTGAGTCAAATTATACTTGATATGATGATGTCAGTTTGAATGTACCATGAAAGGTAAACCACTAACATAACAGAAAGGAAAACCAAAATAAATGTAAAAACAAAAATTCAGATCAGTCCTGGAGTCTAAACAAGAACCAAGGGTTCCACTTAGCATCAAACAAGGGGATGGAGTCGTGTAAGGTGTGAAATATTTTTTCAGACAACATTATTTGATCCACTCGTGCGATAACTTGCGAGAATGGGACAGAGTTCATCTTCCAGTGCAGTGCGATAGTCCACTGCACAGCAGTGTTGCCAACCTACCGGTCTAAAATTTACTGACACAACACCCAAAACTTGCTGGCACAGCCAAGTTTTTACTGGCAATTTCAAAAGTTACAAAATTACAGTTTGAGTGCAAATTAGAGAATTTAGGCTACAAACAAATACAATATTCATTTAGCAATATGAATTAAGGTAGATAAAAAGGAAAAAAACATATTTCTTATTTTATTTTTGATATATTAACCACTTGACAACTGGGCACTTAAACCCCCTTCCTAACCAGACGAATTTTCAGCTTTCGGTGCTCTCACATTTTGAATGACAATTACTCAGTCATACAGCACTGTACCCATATGAAATTTTTGTCCTTTTTTTCACACAAATAGAGCTTTCTTTTGGTGGTATTTAATCACTGTTGGGTTTTTTATTTTTTGCGCTATAAGAGAAAAAAGACTGAAAATTTTGTAAAAAAATGAATTTTTCTTTGTTTCCGTTATAAAATTTTGCAAATTAGTATTTTTTCTTCATACATTTTGGCCAAATTTTATACTGCTACATATCTTTGGTAAAAATAAGTACAAATTGGTGCATATTTTTTGGTCTTTGTGAAAGTTATAGAGTCCACAAGCTATGGTGCCAATATCTGAAAATTGATCACACCTGAAGTACTGACGGCCTATCTCATTTCTTGAGACCCTAACATGCCAGAAAAGTACAAATACCCCCCAAATGACCCCTTTTTGGAAAGAAGACATTCCAAGGTATTTAGAAAGAGTCATTGTGAGTTTTTTGAAGTTGTCATTTTTTCCCACAATTCTTTGCAAAAATCAAGATTTTTTTTTCTTTTTTTTTTTTTCCACAAAATTGTCATATTAGCAGGTTATTTCTCACACACAGCATATGCATACCACAAATTACACCCCAAAACACATTCTGCTATTCCTCCCGAGTATGGCGATACCACATGTGTGAGACTTTTACACAGCGTGGCCACATACAGAGGCCCAACATGCAGGGAGCACCTTCAGGCGTTCTGGAGCACCCAGGCCAATTCTGACATTTCTCTCCTACATGTAAAAATCATAATTTGTTTGCTAGAAAATTACATAGAACCCCAAAACATTATATATGTTTTTTTAGCAAAGACCTTAAAGAATATAATGGTGGTCATTGCAACTTTTTATCTTGCACGGTATTTGCGCAGAAATTTTTCTAACGCGTTTTTTACGGAAAAAAACAGTTTTGTGCCTAAAAGAAAAAAAAACAGTAAAGTTAGCCCAATGTTTTTGCATAATGTGAAAGATGAAGTTACGCCGAGTAAATAGATACCTAACATGTCACCCTTCAAAATTGCACACGCTCGTGGAATGGCGCCAAACTTCGCTACTTAAAAATCCCCATAGGCAACGCTTTAAACATTTTTACTGGTTACATGTTTTGAGTTACAGAGGAGGTCTAGGGCCAAAATTATTGCTCTCGCTCTAACGTTCGCAACGATACCTCACATGTGTGGTTTGAACACCGTTTTCATATGTGGGCGGGGCTTACGTATGCGTTCACTTCTGCATGCGAGCTCGCGGGGGCAGGGGCGCTTTAAAAAATATATATATATTTTATTGTTCATTTTACTTTATTTATTTTAGTTTGACATGTTTTTCCGCCCCAAATTTTTTTTTGATCACTTTTATTCCTATTACAAGGAATGTAAACATCCCTTGTAATAGGAATATGGCATGACAGGTCCTCTTAAGGCCTCTTTCACACGGGACGGATCCGTGCAGATCCGCCCCGTGAAGCTCCGCTTGCTCAGCGGGGATCGCTCTGTTGATCCCCGCTGAGCCGACGGATGACTGGGCGGTCCCCGCACACTGTGCAGGGACCGCCCTGTCAGAGCGCCGCTCTCCCCTATGGGGAATCGGATGACGACGGACCGTAGAGTCCGTTGTCATCCGATCCGCTCCGCCGACGGAAGGAAAAATAGGGTTTTCCTCCGTCACACTTTGGCGGAGCGGAGCGGGTCGGATGTCAGCGGACATGTCTCCGCTGACATCCGTGCCTCCATAGGGGTACATGGAGGATCCGTTTCAGGTCCGCCTAAAAAACTGACAGGCGGACCTGAACGGACCTCTGTGTGAAAGGGGCCTTACAGTGAAATATGGGGTCAATAAGACCCCACATCTCACCTCTAGGCTGGGAAGCCTGAAAAAAAAAAAAAAAAAAAAAACAATCCTGGCTTTGATCGTAGCGGTGAGTCGGTAGAAGCACCGGAGGGCAGCGGGAGGGGGGGGCATCCCCTCTCACCTTCCGTAAGAGCGATCAAGCGGTGGAACAGCCGCTATGATCGTTCTTATGGTGCAGGGAATCGCCAGCTGAAAAAGCGAATATCTGAATGATGCCTGTAGCTGCACCTATCATTCAGATATCTCCGCACAAAGTCAAGGACGTCATATGACGGCCGGCGGGCGGGAAGTGGTTATTGCAGAGTATTGCCGGGTATTGCGGAGTATTGAGGAGTATTGCCGGGTATTGAGGAGTATTGCCGGGTATTGAGGAGTATTGCCGGGTATTGCCGGGTATTGCGGAGTATTGCCGGGTATTGCCGAGTATTGCCGGGTATTGCGGAGTATTGCAGGGTATTGAGGAGTATTGCAGGGTATTGTGGAGTATTGCAGGGTATTGTGGAGTATTGCCGGGTATTGTGGAGTATTGCCGGGTATTGTGGAGTATTGCAGGGTATTGTGGAGTATTGCCGGGTATTGTGGAGTATTGCCGGGTATTGTGGAGTATTGCAGGGTATTGAGGAGTATTGCAGGGTATTGAGGAGTATTGCAGGGTATTGAGGAGTATTGCGGAGTATGGCAGGGTATTGCGGAATATGGCAGAGTATTGCACAGTATGGGCAGAGTATGGGCAAGGTATTGCACAGTATGGGCAGGGTATTGCACAGGGTATTGCACAGGGTATTGCACAGGGTATTGCAGAGTATGGGCAGAGTATGGGCAGGGTATTGCACAGGGTATTGCAGAGTATTGCACAGGGTATTGCAGAGTATTGGCAGGGTGTATTGCAGAGTATTGGCAGGGTGTATTGCAGAGTATTGCACAGGGTATTGCAGAGTATTGCACAGGGTGTATTGCAGAGTATTGCACAGGGTGTATTGCAGAGTATTGCACAGGGTGTATTGCAGAGTATTGGCAGAGTATTGCACAGGGATGGCTGAGCAGGGATGGATGGATGGCTGGATCTGTGACTGCAATTGTCACAGATCCAGCCCACAGCTGACATGGGGGAGGGAGCGGACATGATCCGCTCCCTCCCCTCTCCTCTCACACTGTACCGATCGGTACAGAGAGGGTAGGGAGGAACCGGCGTCATCACATGACGCCGGTCTGTTTACAAGTGATCGCTCCGTCATTTGACGGAGCGATCACGTGGTAAACGGCCGCGATTAGCGGCCATCTACCGTGATCCGTGATGCGCCGGGTCTTCCGGACCCGGCGGTCACGGACATATCCTGGAGCGCGCCCCAGGGGGCGCGCGGGAGCAAGATTCTGTGAGGACGTCCCTGGGACGTCCACTCAGGATAACTCGACCGCGCTGTGGACGTCTTTTGTACATGGCGCGGTCGGGAAGTGGTTAAGTAAGTAGCTCAGGGACCTGGGAGAGGAGGGCAAGAAATTAGAATGGGCGGCACACACACATAAAATTGACTCTCACAGTGACACTGACAGCAGTGTGCAGCCGCACAGATGATGACGAGACCTCACTGACACAACACGTCCCCTCCTGAGTCACAGTGACAGTCTCTCTCCAAGCCTTGTGGTCCCCCCAGTCCACTCCGGTCTAAACAGCACTGACGGTCCCAGTCCCAGCCTGCCTTGCTCCTATACTGCAGGCCCACACACGAGGCTCTGGCCGCTCTGCTTGGCACCATTGCACCATGACATCACATGACATGCTCAGGCACCGCCTCCGCCAGAGCCGTACGATCACACTGTGGCAAGCACTCGGATGGTCCCAGCCGGCTCTGGACAAAACCGAGCGTCACAGCCATATTTTTTACTGGCAACCTTTTACTTTTACTAGTAGGAGAAAATTACCTGTTTTTTACTGGCTGCTAGTAAAAATACTGGTGGTTGGCAACACTGCTGCACAGCAATACAAATAGAGTGGATCAGTTTCATAAGGGGTTTGGGGGTATCCAGGAAACTTTCAAATAAGAGACAGTGAGTGTGTGTCAGAGCCATGGGTCCACCCGCCAATTTGTCTATCAGTCTCAGGGCCTCCTTCGAGGTAGGTTGTAACTTTTCACATTCCCAGAACAGGTGTAAGAAGGAGCCCTGGTGAGCGCAACCTCTGAAGCAGGAGGGGGAAGCCTGCGGATATATCTTACTTAGGCGCAGAGGGGTGTAATACCAGCGAGTTAGCAATTTGATAGCGGTTTCCCTGACCGTCAAGGATTTGGTGCATTCCGCATGTTTTGCCAGCCTGTCACCCAGTCTAAATCCTCCTCTCCTAGGTTTAGCTCCTGTTCCCATTGGGACCTATATTTCAGTATGGAACTCTCGTTAACCGTTTCCAACGATTTATAGACTTCCGAAATGAGGCCTTTTTGTCGAGGGGCCGTTTGGCATAGGCCTTCAAAAAAGGTATTGGAATCTGAGGTGGGTCCAGTATAATGTTTTTGATAAAAATGTCGGATTTGAAGGTAGTGGTAGAACTCCCCAGCTGGAATGTGATTATGGGTTTGTAAACTGGAGAATGCAACAAACTTCGAGTCATGTAAGAAGTCCTCCAGTGTGGTCAGACCTTGGTCAACCTAGACTTGGAAAGATATGCCGGGGCGAATCTAGAATCCCCTAGAAACGTGGCCCTTAGGGGGATCTGTGATATAAGGTTTTACTTTACCTTGTAGAGGTCCCAGAGCTTCAGACCCACCGCCACTAGTAGGTTCCTAGAACCCAGTTCTGACTTTGAGGGATTAGAGGACCATAAAAGCCCAGGAAGGTAGAGCGTGACTGAATCCTGTTCGAACCTGACCCATGGGACTTTGGAGTTCTTAATATTCCATTGGGCTTGTTGAGTAAATCTAATAGCTAAATAGTAAAGCCATATTTGGGGAACCCCCAGCTCACTCCGTTTGGAGGAGCGGTACAAAATGTCCCTGGCGAATCTCGGGGGCTTATCCTTCCATATAAATCTATTAAAGTGGGCCTGAATATTGAGTAGGTATGATTTAGAGAGCCTAACTGGTAGGGCATGGAACTAGTATAGCAACTTGGGGAGGATAGTCATCTTGAGAGCAGTTATTTTCCCCAGGAATGAAATGTGGAGTGGGGACCAGAGTTTAAGCAATTGTTTCAATTTGGAGACCATCAGGGGGTAGTTGGCATCAAAGAGCTTGTAAAAATCACCTGTCAGGTTAATACCCAAATAGGGGAGGGAAGGCCCAGCCCAGGTGAAAAAGAAGGTGTTTTTAAGAAGATCCAGCTCAGCGAGAACCCCACTGGAAGGGCCACTGATTTCGAAACGTTCGCCGAAAGGCCAGAGATGTTAGCAAAGCTCGATAAGGTTTGTAGAAGATTCGGTAAAGTGATTAGGGGATTGGTGAGAAACATTAGCACATAATCAGCGTACATGCAAAACTTGTAAGTCGAGGAGCTTTTGCTATACCCAGAAATATCTGGATTTTGCAGTATTGCGATGGCTAGGGGTTCTAATGCTAATGCAAAAATGAGTGGGGAAAGCGGGCACCCCTGCCTCGTGCCCCAGCCCTGCCTGAAGAAATCTGAACTGCACCCTGGGATTTTAAACCCGTGTTTTGGGGTTCTGATAAAGAGCCTGAAAGGCTTGTAGGAATTCCCCCTGAAAGCCCATGCGTTGGAACAGAGTGGACACATAGCTCCAAGACACACTGTCAAAAGCCTTATGTATGTCTAGGCTTAGTGTGAATAGTTTCCTGGAAAACAGGTTAGTATCCTGAATGATGTCCGTGGCAAGACATATGTTGTCTGTTATGAGTCTGTGGGGAATGATACCAGCTTGGTAGGGAGATATATGTGAGGAAATTATCCCTGCCAATCTGTCTGCCAAGTTTCTACTGAAAATGTTCAAGTCATTGTTAATGACTGATATGGGCCTATAATTCTGAGGGAGCGTGTGATTTTTATTTGGCTTAGGGATGAGAGACATGTTTGCCAATAGCATTACCTCTGGGAAGCTACCTCCCTGCAAAACCGAGTTGAAAAGCTGAACCAGTCTGGTGGATAAGGGAGAGGAGAAGGGCCACGTCCTCAGTCGAAGGTTCTGACTGCGTTGGTGCTAGCAGGGTGGAGTAAAATTTTTCAAAGACTTTTCTCATCGGACAAACCGATCGTGTATGGGCCTCATCGGTCTTTTTTCCATCGGTGATAAAAAATAGAACATGTTTTAAATTTATCCGATGGGGAAAAAAAACGATAGCAAATTCCGATCGTCTGTGTGGAACTCCATCAGAACTCCATCGGACAAAAAACCCATGCATGCTCAGAATAAAGTCGACGCATGCTCAGAAGCATTGAACTTAAATTTTCTCGGCTTGTTGGAGTGTTTTACATCACAGCGTTTGGGACGGTCGGATTTTTGACTGATGGTGTGTAGGCAAGACTGATGGAAGTCAGCTTCATCGGATTTCCGATGGAAAAATCCATCGGATTAGAATCCATAGGAAATCCGATCGTATGTACAGGGCTTTACTGTTTAGTAAGAATTTGGCTTTGGACCATCTAAGGGATTTCTCAACCTTAGCTGAGAGCAGTGCATCCAGTTCTAGGCGCTTCTGATTAATGGACAGTCTAGTGGATTCTAGAGTCAGTGCCACAGTATTTTTGTATAGTTGGTCAAGCTCTGACGTGAGTGAGAGTATTTTTTGTCTGTTTGTCTTAATACGGGCAGAGGCTATACTTATAAGTTTACCCCGTAACACTGCCTTATGGGCAGTCCACACAGTAGAAATAGGAGTTTCTGGCAGGGCATTGAGAGCGAAGTATTCCTCTATGGCTTGCAATACTTCTGACTCAATCGCCAAATCGGAAAGAAGTGCCTCGTTAAGTCTCCATGTAAAAGGAGTGGGAGCAAGCCTGATAAATTCTGTCGTAAAGGAGGTTACGTGATGGTCCGACCAAACACAATGATGTATAGATGCCGTTGTGGAGTTAGCTAGGATAATCAGGGAGAAAAAGATGTAATCCAATCTAGCATAACTATTGTGCGGGTGAGAGTAGAATGTGTATTCCTTAGCCCGAATATTGTGCGCTCTCGAGGTATCTACTAACTGAAAATCCAGTAGACCACGGGAGAGGGATTTAGGGAAGGCCTTGGTGGTAGCAGCCACCGTGCATCTATCTAGCGTGGAGTTAGCCACCATATTAAAATCCCCTCCAATTATCATGTGAGGAGATTGATATGTAGTCAAGTGGTCAAAGAAGGATTTAAAGAGAGAAGCAGGGGAGTCGTTTGGGGCGTAGATGCTAGCAATGGTGAGCTCCCTGTTATGTATAATCCCCTTTATGATGACATATCTACTCTCCCTATCCCTATATACCTGCCTCACCTCCATGGGAAGGGAGGTGTGTAGAAATATGGCAGCGCCCCTGCTCTTCGAGAAGTGAAGTGTATAAAAGGATTAAGGGAAGTGCCTATTAAAGAATTTGGGGTGAGAGGCTTGAGAAAAATGCTTCTCCTGAATCAAGAGAATCTTGGCGTTAAGCTATTTATAAAAAGCAAAGGCCTTGCTTCTCTTGAAGGGGGAGTTGAAGCTTTTCACATTGTGAGAAATGCAACTAATCACCATGGGTAAGTGGCTTGAATTGCATTCCACTGACTAATAATGGTTAAGGTGATCAGGGTGAGGACTCTGTTAAGGCTCAATCTCCCCACTGCTGCTGTAGCAGGGGCGCTGCCATAACCCAACATGAGGCAATGAGAAACCAGAGCATAACTAACCAGCAAACAAGGCAATATAATGGTAACACACGTTCTCCATAGAGGTAAGTCTGGAGGAGAATAATTCTAAATCTATAGGAGAACCAACCTAAAAAAAAAAGAAGAAAAAAAAAGAGGAGTCCAGTAAGAAAGTCAAAAGCATAAAAACAAAACTGCGAACTGGATCAGGTAATAATAGATAACCTGAAAAAAGAAACAACCAAGCGAGACAACAGTGTCTGGTACCCAGCTGCACAGCAAACTCGGCTCCTAGATGGAGCGGGGAGCCAGTCTGGTGAATCCTGCTGTGAGCAAAAAGTATCTGAAAATTAAAAAATAATTAAGTTGTACTACAGCTGGGTGGGGAGGTCATGCAGCGGCTCTATGGGACAGACTCCGGAGCCAGCGGGTGACTAGAGGATACAGTAGCCACATCGTCGAATCTTGAACTGTCGAATGCAGGGAAGCCGAGAAGATCCGTGTAATTATTTGTTGCTTCTGTCCCCGATGTCATAGTGAATCCTTCTCCTGTCTCACCGAGGTGGTGGCATGTGCCAGATTGGAGACAGTCTGGGAGTTGAGGGGGGACGGCGGATTGCCTTAGCATCCCGGAGGCCCAGTTTCACCAGGATTTCTTGTCCTTCCTGTACCGAGGTAGCCAAGTATGTGGTCCCGTTATGTGGAACTACCAATTTGAAGGGGAAGCCCCACCTGTAATGGATATGGGCAGTTTGGAGAGCTGTAGTTATCTCCTTCAAACCCCTGCATCTGTCCAGGGTGGCCGGTGATATGTCCGGGTAAATTTGGACAGTGTGCTCATCCATTGTGATACGTTACTTGTTCCTCGACACCCTCAGAATTTCCTCTTTGGTCAGGAAATCCTTCATGCAAAGGACAATGTCTCTAGGAGGCTTGTCCGCCGGAGGTTTCGGTCTGAGGGCCCTGTGAATTCTGTCACATGTGAAGGCCGCAGAGTCACAGTCTGGGAGAAGGGATTTGAACAGCCTGATAACTGTGGGGATCAGATCCGTCTCTGACTCAGGGATTCCACGTTGGCGCAGGTTATTGCGCCTATTTCTTTTGTCAAGGTCCTTGACCTTTGCTTGGATCTGAGAAAAAGCTGATGCTAGTAAGTCATGTTCCCTGCTGAGATCACTGTATGCTAGGGCCAGCTCACCATGCTTCATCTCAAGTCTATCGGTCCTCGTGCCCAAGGCCGCAATCTCTTGTGATAGTGTATGGGAGGTCTTGTGAAGCTCAGTCTGGAATTTTGTAGCCAGTCTGGTGTACATGGCCTCCAGACTGACATCAAGATCTGCCTTAGATAGAGAAGCAGTGTACTCACGGCTGAGATCTGAGGGTGAGCCGGGTGCCAGCGGAAGTGATGAAACTGGAGCAGGTGAGCGTGCTCCGTCCACAGCACCATCTTGAGACATGCTGTACTGTTCTCTCGTGCGGAGGCGATAGTGTGTGAGAGACTTTTGAGCGGAGTCCTGGGATTTTTTCTTTGACGACGGCATGCACTACTTCTGTGCGGCTCGAGGGGTGTCAAAATTGCTGAGATTGAAGGTGTTTGTGGCCCTCTAGAAGCCGTTATTGTCCCGAGTGGAGCGGAGCTACTGCTTCAGATGTCCACCCCGTTCAGCGCCGCGCATGCGCCCTCCATCATTAGTGCCATTAAAGCGGTGTTCCGCCCCCAAAAAAAAATTAAAAGCCAGCAGCTACACATACTGCAGCTGCTGGCTTTTAATAATAGGACACTTACCTGTCCTGGAGTCCAGCGATGTCGGCACAGCAGCTGATGGTTCCATTAGCTGTCGGGTGCAGCCGCCGCCATTGCGGGTAAGCGAACACGGCAGTGTAGCATTTTGGCTTCACGCCAGGAACCCTACTGTGCAAGCGCGAAGCCCGCTCCTCTCTCCTACTGGCCCGGTTGCTGGGGGAGGGGGAGGGAGCTCCTCAGTGACGTAATGCTGCATTATTCCTAAAATACCTCAATCAACAAAATACTGCATAATGGCCATTAGATGGAGCTGACTATCACAGGAAATCACTGTTTTAAAGTGGTCATAATGGCAGTTTTTTTCCCTTAAAATTACAAGATGTTATACTTTCCTGCTCTGTGCAATTTTATTGCACAGAGTGGCCCCAAACCTCCTCTTCTGGGCTCCCCCACCAACACTCTCTGCTCCTCCTCTTCTGTCTCTGCCACCATAACAAGCTGCTTGCTATGGGGACAGATGTGTTGGCTCGCTCCCAAGCTAGGCTGTTTGTGTCCATAGACACATGCAATTCCGTTTGGCTCTGCCCCCGCTCTCTGCTTACAGGATTTGATTGACAGCAGCAGGAGCCAGTGCCACCCGCTGCTGCCTCTGTCCTGTGAATGCAAGGAGAGAGGAGACAGCTGATACAGATGGGCACAGCCCTGGATCGAGTGAGGACTTAGATAAGTATGTAAAGGGGTGATACTGCTTCTGAGACATTCTTTTACCTTAATTCAAGGAATGCATTAAAGCGAAGTTCCACCCAAAAGTGGAACTTCCGCTTTAAGGATTCCTGACCCCCTGACATGCCACATATGGAATGTCATTTTTTTGGGGAGGGGGAGCTAGTTTTGACAGGTACCCACTCCCTCTTCCATTCAGGCCACCTAGGCAACTCAAGCGGAAGTTCTCCTCTTCGACTCCCTCCCTCCCTGCAATCTTCTGGGACACGTCACAGGTCCCAGAAGATTGCCTGCCCATTCAGGACGCGCAGCGCAACTCGCACATGCCCAGTGCGCATCCGGCTGTGAAGCCGAAAGCTGTCACACCTGGGTGCCCACACTAGTGATGCCGGCACCAAAGAAAGGCACACAGCTCCAGGCAATTTTCAGGTGAAAAGCAGATATCAGGTGCAGACCTTGGCTCACCACCGTCTAGTGATGCCAGCGCCGGGGAGAGGCGGGGATGAGGAGCGAGGCTTCGGGCGGGGATCTGCAGGGAAACTAAAACTTCCAGGAGTATCAATCTTCTCATGACTCCTACAACTTTGACTTGTTTTTTTATTACAAGACTTAGTAAGGGACATGGAGGTCATCCACTAAGAGCTGCAACGCATCAGCATGCTATTGTCTAATGTTACTTTGTGTATAGTAGGTGTTATGTTTGAGGTGGTACTAGTTAACTCGCATCACTTGTTCCTTGAGCGTTAGGGCCATTTGTGTCTCCATTACTTAGCCATGAGGTTTTGGCTGCATTTCGACTGAAAATATATGACTTTTTTTAGTGACTGATAGATAAGTTGAAGCAGTGAAAAAAAGATAGTCCAAGGATCTGATCTTACAGAGGGGTGTGTGTTTATTGTGTCAATCATTTAAGGCCCCATGTACACGGGACGCTGCTAAACGTACGTTCAGAAGCAGTTGGACGCTTTTTTCAACTGCCCCTGAACTCATTCAATGTTATCCTAAGTGACCATGTACACAGTCTCGTTTATTGCCATTTTTAGGCAGTTGCGTTTAACAGTGTTTCTTTGAAAGCAAAAAAATGGGTTCAGGCGCAGAAGATTTCCACGTTTCAGACGCCAAGCGCGACTAAACGTGGCTAAACGCGGTAACCCGCGTTTAGCAGCATTTAGTTTATAGGCGTTTTTCATTTTTGCCCATTTAAAAAAAAAAAAAAAAAGGATTCTAAACGCAAACGCTAAACGCGCCATGTAAACGCGGCAAAACAGACGTCTTAAACGTGGGTTACTGTCTGTCAAGTTTAATCATTTAGGAGCAGTTGTAAAAATGTCCCGTGTACATGGAGCCTTATAGTTTTACATATTCCTGTTATCCCGAACTTTCATATTATAAAACTGGACCACCAAATACACAAAAGGGGGCCTGGTGAAGTGGTTAGATCTGGTGAAGGCATGTTGGAACCCTATACCATATTGCTAATTATAGTGTGTAATTTGATGCTTCTATCCACAAGCGTATGGAGGATGGTACTAAAGCTGTCACTTATCACACCAAAACAAACATCATCACGCCCCTGACGATGTCTGTGAGTGACGAAACGCGTTTGGAGGAGTCTGGTCATGTGACGTCGCTACGCTTGATAGTCGTCCATCTGTGTTATAAACATTGACATTCGATTTTTATTACTATGTTTGTAAGTATTCTGGCTTGTCTTTTGATTTCAAATAAATACCCTTGCCAGTAATACTGTGCAATGAGGTCTCTTCTTGCCTATTTCTGTTTACAAACAATTTTTATTAGGAAAGTCAAAATGAGGTACAATTGTACAAAAATATCAAGTACAAATTTATTACAGAAATAAAGGAATTTCAGTACAAGGCTAAAATCCTGATACATTAAGGAGAGGTAGCATAAAATGAAGGCCTAAATGAAGTTCACAATAAGTACCTTTAAAGAACCTAAACATTAATAAGATATAATCCTGCAAATACATAAGGTAATGCAAAGATAATTTGAATGGTCAAAAAAGTATGATGTTATGTAGAGATCTTGGGTATAGAAGTGAAACTGAGTTAAGCATTTTGAAACAAGGGTATATCCCAATATGTCAATTTTGTTATTAAACATATGCATGGTGTCATGTAAAGTGTGGTATATACGTTCTGTTAACTTGATCATTTCCATTCTTGACAACACCTGCGGCCAGAGAACTGATGAAGAGAGACAATTATAAGCTATCATTCATTGGATATGTAGCGGACCCCCAATAATTGGGGGTCGCTATGCTTAAATTTAGGGGTAGCCTGAGCCCATAGTTGGACTCAGGCTGTTGAATTCTTCAAAAACTGGCTTCTGCTTTGAGGTAATGTTGCCTGGCAGTACAGTTCCCTGTGGCCTGTGGGTGGCGCTGTCGCCCTAGGCTCAGGTTGAGCCACAGGTAGCGTTGCAACACCATTGGGTGTCCTCTCTCGGCATCTGTGCAGTGGGCGTGGTCTACCCGCTGTGCATGCTGGGAGAGGATACAGAAGGGGCAGATGCCATTATTCGGGGAGCAGTTCGCGCCTCCAGGCCAGGGGTGCGTGTGTGTGTGTACCAGCCCCAGGCACCTTTAGCCTGAGGCTGCATCGCTGTAAGTAGGCCCAGTACCTTTAGCTGAGGCCTACACCCGAAGAGGAATCCCAGGGTACCCAAGTGAGGGGTGACCCGCTCTGAAGGAGAGGCAACCAGGGGAGGATCTACCCAAGGGGATCGGTGAGAGAAGTCACTGTCTCGGGAGAGGCCTGGTTACTAGGGATGAGCCGAACACCCCCCGGTTCGGTTCGCACCAGAACCTGCGAACGGACCGAAAGTTCGTGCAAACTTTAGAACCCTATTAAATACAATGGACGTGAACGTTCAAAATCTAAAGTGCTAATTATAACGGCTAATATGCATGTTATTGTCCTAAAAAGGGTTTGGGGACCCGGGTTCTGCCCCAGGGAACATGTATCAATGGAAAACGAAGTTTTAAAAACGGCCGTTTTTCGAGAACAGTCATTTTAATGATGCATAAAGTGAAAGAAAAAAAGTGAAATATTCCTTTAAATATCGTACCTGGGGGGTGTCTAAAGTATGCATGTGAAGTGGCATGTGTTTCCCGTATTTAGAACTGTCCCTGCACAAAATGACATTTCTAAAGGAAAAAAAGCCATTTAAAACTGCTTGCGGCTTTAATGTCATGTCTGGTCCTGGTAATATGGATAAAAATCTTTGAGAAAAATGGCATGGCTACCCCATCAGCCCCCCCCCTCTCTACCCCAGCCCATTACCAGCCCCTTTGGGTCTTGTATGGATATTAAGGGGAACCCCGCACACAAAATAAAAAAGGCCCTATATACTCTGAACAGCAGTATACAGGCGGTGCAAACAAGACAGGGACTGTAGGTTTGTTCATAAGTAGAATCTGTTTGTAATTTTGAACACGTACATTGTTTAAGTGTATCTCCAGCCAAAAAATCAATTTTTAAGCTTTTTGGAAAACATGGGGAAGGGTTATCACCCCTGTAACATTTGTTTTGCTGTCTGTGCCCCTGTTCAGAACATTTCACCTCACTTTCCGTCCCAATGACAACTGTTTTTGAAAAGTGGGGTTTTTATTGAAACAAGGATTGGTGATAAAGCATCAGTAGAGAGGAGACACCTTTTTCCCATATTAACTCTTACAGGAGAGAATTTCCCTTCCTAGGGGTAGATTTCCTCTCACTTCCTGTTGTCTCCTTCCGTTTGCGAGTAGGGGTCGTTTGTAAGTTGGATGTTTGAAAGTATGGGCCTGCCGTATATACTCTGCAGAAATTGACCCCTTAGGTGTTGGTGTTGGCACAACACTGTAAACACTCACAGTTACTCTTGGTGGGCGCTGGAATGCCCTGCTGTCAACTTTTATTTTAGGAATTGTAATTACATGCCATTGTTGAACAGTGGTAGGAAAAATTGGGCCTTTGATGGTGGTGCTGGTGCCACAACACTGTAAGCCCTCACAGTTACTCTTGGTGGGTGCATGAATGGGCCCTGCTGTGAATTATTAGATCAAGAATTGTAATTGCATGCCCCTGTTGAACAGGGGCTGAAAAATTGGGCCTTTGGTGGTGGTGTTGGTGGTGGTGGTATTGTCACAACACTGTAAGCCCTCACATTTACTCTTGGTGGGCGCATGAATGGGCCCTGCTGTGAATTATTAGATCAAGAATTGTAATTGCATGCCCCTGTTTAACAGGGGCTGAAAAATTGGGCCTTTGGTGGTGGTGTTGGTGGTGGTGGTGTTGTCACAACACTGTAAGCCCTCACATTTACTCTTGGTGGGCGCATGAATGGGCCCTGCTGTGAATTATTAGATCAATAATTGTAATTGCATGCCCCTGTTGAACAGGGGCTGAAAAATTGGGCCTTTGGTGGTGGTGTTGGTGGTGGTGGTGTTGTCACAACACTGTAAGCCCTCACATTTACTCTTGGTGGGCGCATGAATAGGCCCTGCTGTGAATTATTAGATCAATAATTGTAATTGCATGCCCCTGTTGAACAGGGGCTGAAAAATTGGGCCTTTGGTGGTGGTGTTGGTGGTGGTGGTGTTGTCACAACACTGTAAGCCCTCACATTTACTCTTGGTGGGTGCATGAATGGGCCCTGCTGTGAATTATTAGATCAATAATTGTAATTGCATGCCCCTGTTGAACAGGGGCTGAAAAATTGGGCCTTTGGTGGTGGTGGTGGTGGTGTTGTCACAACACTGTAAGCCCTCACAGTTACTCTTGGTGGGCGCAGGAATGGGCCCTGCTGTGAATTATTAGATCAAGAATTTTAATTACATGCCCCTGTAGAACAGGGGCTAAAAAATTGGGCCTTAGCCACTGGTGCCACAACACTGCAACCCCTCACAGATACTGTACGTGGAGCACAGTAATGAGCCCTGTTGCAAAGTACTGCATCAAAAATTGTAATTACACGCCCCTGTTAAACAGGGGCAGAAAAATTGGGCCTTAGGCACTGGTGCTGGTGCCACGACACTGCAACCTCTCCCAGATACTCTAGTTGGAGTGCAGGAATGAGCCCTGCTGCAAAGCATTGCATCAAAAATTGTAATTACATGCCCCTGTTAAACAGTGGCTGAAAAATTGGGCCTTAGCCACTGGTGGCGGCACCCAGAAACAAAAATGATTTTCCAAGATGTCATCATGAATCGGATCATTGAGGAGGAGGAGGATAGTCAGTCAACATAACAGGACAGTCACTCAGTCAGCATCAGCATCAGTCTTGAAGGGATGTGACATTTGAAAATAAATTATTCTGTTATATCAGCTTCAGGTGCTTGGTAGCTGGTGGCGATCCAAGACTGGTTCATCTTTATGAAGGTCAGTCGATCAACCGAATCGGTGGACAGGCGCACCCTGTGATCCGTCACAAATCCTCCAGCAGCACTGAATGTGCGTTCCGAAAGAACGCTGGATGCAGGACAGGCCAGTAGCTCAATTGCATACTGTGCAAGCTCTGGCCAGTGATCCATCCTTAAGACCCAGTAAGCCAGAGGATTTTCGGTGGGAAAGGTGTCCAAATCTGACCTTGCCCCTAGGTATTCCTGCACCATGTATATCAGACGCTGGCGATGGTTGCTGGAACCGATCATACCTTGGGGCTGCGGACTAAAGAATTGTCTGAACGCATCAGTCAGACGGCCACCTTCCCCACCGCTCCTTCTTTGACTGACCGAAGCCTCAGCAACTCGTTGTCCCAGACCAGGAGTTTGTAACCTCCCAGTCTCTGGGAACGCGTTGCACAGACCTTTCTGCAAGGCCTCCCGGAGTTGTCTCATCCTCTGCTCCCTCTGCGACGGTGAGATAAGGTTTGCAACCTTAGCCTTGTACCGTGGATCAAGGAAAGTGGCCAGCCAGTAATGGTCCCTCTCCTTGATCCGAAGAATACGAGTATCCTTCCGCAGACTTTGCAGGATCAGGGAGGCCATGCAGCGTAGGTTAGCTGAGGCATTAGTTCCGGAGTCCTCTGGGTCACTAAGGATGACATGATCCGCAGCCACCTCCTCCCAGCCACGTACAAGTCCACGGGTTTCTTGGGACTGTAAATCATCCCTAAAAGACTGCTGCTGTTGATGCTGCTGAGTGCCAGGCTCCACCTCCATGCTGACACAATCCTCCTCCTCCTCTTCCTGTGCGATGGGTGGGACAGAAGGAACACTGTCTGGGTACAGGGGGCCTTGAGAGGCAAGGAAGTCCTCCTCTTCCTGCCTCTGTTCTGCCTCAAGTGCCCTGTCCATTATTCCACGCAGCGTGTGCTCCAACAGGTGGACAAGAGGTACAGTGTCACTGATGCATGCACTGTCACTGCTCACCATCCTCGTGACCTCCTCAAATATTATCGAATCCAGTTGAAAGTCTGAAAGATGATCAAATCCGGTTGTAATTTTTTCGAATGCGGTTGAAATAATTTCGAATCCGGGAGAAATATTTTCGAATCCGGTAGAAATATTTTCGAATTCGGTTGAAATATTTTCGAATGCGACCGATTTTACGAATTCGGTCGAAAACGGAACGAAATCCGAAAACGAATGTAACGAATCGAACTAAACGAAATTAATTAATTAATGAATTAAAACGAAACAAAACTAAACAAATTTTTTCCTTTTGCACATGTCTAATAAGGCCTAGCTTCAGGAGTATATTTAGTAGGAAGCACACTACGCCCGCTGTAAGTGGAACACACCAGGAAAACACAGCAATACGGCCTAGCTTCAGGTGTATAATGTGCAGGAGGCACACTACGCCCGCTGTAAGTGCTGCAAATGCCTGTTAGTGTAACACACCAGGAAAACACTGCAAAACGGGCTAGCTTCAGGTGTATAATGTGCAGGAGGCACACTACGCCCGCTGTAAGTGCTGCAAATGCCTGTTAGTGTAACACACCAGGAAAACACAGCAATACGGGCTAGCTTCAGGTGTATAATGTGCAGGAGGCACACTACGCCTGCTGTAAGTGCTGCAAATGCCTGTTAGTGTAACACACCAGGAAAACACAGCAATAAGGGCTAACTTTGGGTGTATAATGTGCAGGAGGCTTAGCAACAATGACACTGACACTGTCCCCTGCCTATCCTCCTCTCTCCCTGCACACAAGGTTTAGCAAATAATATGACACTGACACTCTCCCTGCCTATCCTTCTCTCTCCCTACACACAAGGTTTAGCAAAGAATATGACACTGACACTGTCCCCTGCCTATCCTTCTCTCTCCCTGCATACAAGGTTTAGCAACGAATATGACACTGACACTCTCCCTGCCTATCCTTCTCTCTCCCTGCAAACAAGGTTTATCAAAGAATATGACACTGACACTGTCCCCTGCCTATCCTTCTCTCTCCCTGCATACAAGGTTTATCAAAGTATATGACACTGACACTCTCCCTGCCTATCCTTCTCTCTCCCTGCACACAAGGTTTAGCAAAGAATATGACACTGACACTCTCCCTGCCTATCCTTCTCTCTCCCTGCACACAAAGTTTAGCAAAGAATATGACACTGACACTCTCCCTGCCTATCCTTCTCTCTCCCTACACACAAGGTTTAGCAAAGAATAGCAAAATGACACTGTCCCTGCCTATCCTTCTCTTTCCCTGCGCCGGAACACACTACACAAGGCCGCCGCGCTGGCGGCCTTTTATAGTGTGGGGCATGTGCTAAACCCCCTGAGCTATAATTGGCCACAGGCAACCTGCCTGTGGCCAATTATGGCTCTCCTAGCTGCCGGCGCTGTGATTGGCCAAGCATGCGGGGTCACAGTGCATGCTTGGCCAATCACAGCGCCGGTATTGCACTGCGATGGTGCAGTGTATTGTGGGCCGTTCCCGTCAGTCAAATTTGGCGCGAACGGCTCAAATCGCTCGATCTTCGTCGAACGATCGAACAGCCAATGTTCAAGTCGAACGTACGTTCGACTCAAACACCGAGCTCATCCCTACTGGCTACCTATCAGAGGGAAGGATTCCATAGTCCGCCACAAGCCAAGTAACGTGCCCCATTGGCACCTATGGACTCAAGTGTTACTAGATTGGGAAGTTCGGGACTTAGAGATTATCTCCTGATCGTATTGCTAGGAAACCACAAGGAAATGTTCCGTGCTCCACACCGGCTGCTAGGACCACTCTTAAGGGGACTATCTGGGTGAGCAAAACCCACTCAGGCCTGAGTGGAGACGAGTGATAGTTAAGTGCCGCGTGCCTGAACCTGCCTCCCTGTTCATTTCTCTTTATCTCCAACTTTCCTGTCAAGTTCTCAAGCAAAGCAAAATAAACCTTTTTATTGGGTTTTAATACTGTCTGGACATTGGCCTTCCTTTAAAGAGAGAGAATAGACTTCTTCCTACACTCTAGGGTGAAGAACCAACGGAAGGAGGTAACTCTCTGCAGGACCCAAATTAGATAACACCGCTCACCCTCTTCAACAAGGATACTGGGCATGTGGCATGGTGTGTCCCACCTGTTAGCGGAGGTAAGCAAGGAAGGGATCTGTGTGCTACAGATAGAACAGAAAAGGGTGTGTATTAGTCTGGTGGGTATATTAGGTATAGGACCAATTAATAAGCACATTTGTGGTGTCAGGGAAATGTTTTTTCCTGCTAGTTGTGCAATTTTTCTGGTTGTCTGCTGCCACAAGGGTTGGAGAAATTTACAGCTCCAAAAGATGTGTAGAAAGGAGAACATCATCTATAGCAGCAAGGGGAGACTGTGGGGTAGAAGGAATGTAACTTAAGGGAGGGTCATATACTATCTGGTACATCTTGCCTATTTCCATACACCCTTGCTCTGAGACCTCATCCAAGGAGGATCGTATCAGTTTTTTTTAACCACTTAAGCCCCAGACCATTTGGCTGGCCAAAGACCAGAGCACTTTTTGCGATTCGGCACTGGGTCGCTTTAATTGACAATTGCTCAGTCGTGCGACATGGATACCAAACAAAATTTAAGTCCTTTTTTTCCCACAAATATAGCTTTATTTTGGTGGTATTTGATCACATCTGCTGTTTTAAATTTTTGCGCTATAAACAAAAATAGAGCAACAATTTTGAAAAAATTCAATATTTTTTACTTTTTGCTATAATAAATATCCCCAAAAAATATATAAATTTATTTTTTCCTCAGTTTATGCCGATACATATTCTTCTACATATTTTTGGTAAAAAAATCGCAATAAGCGTATATTGATTGGTTTGCGCAAAAGTTATAGCGTCTACAAAATAGGGGATAGAATAATGGCATTTTTATTATTTATTTTTTTACTAGTAATGGCGGCGATCTGCGATTTTTATCGTGATTGCGACTTTATGGCGGACACATCGGACACTTTTGACGTCATTTTGGGACCATTGTCATTGATACAGCGATCAGTGCTATAAAAATGCATTGATTACTGTAAAAATTACACTGTCAGTGAAGGGGTTAACCAGTAGGGGGTGCTGAAGGGGTTAAGTGTGTCCTAGGGATGTGTTCTAACTGTGGGGGGGGGGGGCGTGTGGCTACGTGTGACACGACACTGATCAGTGTCCTGTCTCTAGGAAGAAAGGGTAAGTGCTTATTTACATCAGCATTTCCCCGTTCTTCCTCTCCGTGAGACGATCAGGGGTATCCCCGCAGACTTCGAATCCGTGGGACCCGCGGTTGGACTGACGGAGCTTGCGGCAGGTCCACACAAAAAGGTTCTGGGAAGGATCTGTCACAAGAAGGAAACGTTCACACTGACCCCAACAGGTGGACCACTTAATCAAAAGCAGTCAAAAACGCTTATGAATACTCTACTGCAGCTCTCCACACATGAGATTATGGATTATTTAACCGCTTGCTGACCAGCTCACGACGATATACATCGACACAATGGCACGGCTGGGCAGATGGGCGTACAGGTACGTCCCCTTTAAGATGCGGCATTGTGGGCGCGCGCAGTAGAGTATTCATAAGCGTTTTTGACTGCTTTTGATTAAGTGGTCCACCTGTTGGGGTAAGGGTCAGTGTGAACAAGGCCCGGATTGGCCATAGGGCAAACCGGGCACTTGCCCGGTGGGCCGGGGGCACATGTCCTTCATGTCCTTGCTTGCGGGCCCAAGGCAGGCTGCTCTTTGAGCCCGCACCAGTCCCCCGAACTTTCCGCTGCCTCCCGGCTTCCAGTTCAGCTCAGGCTCAGCCATCGGCACCAGGGGGACGGAAACATGAATGGGGGAGGAGCTAGAGGAGACACCTTTGGCCTCTCCGCGACCGCCAGTATAGTTCAGCCGCTTTCTAGCCCCCCCAGTGCTCTCCACCTCCCTCCTGTGCTCTCCACCTCCCCCCATGCTCTACACTGCCCCCCTGTGCCCTACGCCTCTCCCCCAATGCTCTCCAGCCCCTCCATTGATCTCCGCCTACCCCCTGTGCTCTCCACCTCCCCCGCGCTCTCCGCTGCCCCCCTGTGCCCCCGCCTCCCCCCAGTGCTCTACAGCCCCCCAGTGATCTCCGCCTCCCCCCATGTGCTCTCCACCTCCACCCTGTGCTCTCTGCCCCATGCTCTCCTGCCCTCCCTGTGCCCTCCGCCCCACCCTGTGTTTCTGCTTCTCCCTGTGCTCTCCAACCCCCCACTCCCTGTGCTCTCCAGCCCCCCCATGCTCTCCTAACCCCTTGAGCTCTCCTCTTCCTCCCTGTGTTCTCTGCCTCTCCCCTGTGCTCTCTGCCCCACCCATGCTCTCCGCCCCCACAGTGCTCTCTAGCCCCCCTGTGCTTTCGCCCCACCCCATTTTCTCAAGGTTCTTCCCTGTGCTCTCTGCCCCCCCCTGCTCTTTCCCTGTCCCTCTTGCACCCTGCAACTTTGCCGGGTTCCCCCCTCCCCTCCCCCGGGGGATCCGTCAGGATGGAGAGTGGGGAAGGGGCTGGTTAAGATGTCATGGGCTGCTCATTCCAAAATGCCCGGGCCTATTTTTTGTCCCAGTCCGGGCCTAGTGTGAACGTTTCCTTCTGGTGACAGATCCTTCCCAGCACCTTTTTGTGTGGACCTGCACTTATTAGACTTTTCCTTTATATATGAATTTATCATATTCTTTTGAATGGCCGGCCGCCATTTTTAAGAAGACCAGAACACGGATGGCTAGTACAATAGAAAATAAAGCACCCCCCGCCCCGCCCCGCTGCAGGTCCGTCTGTTATGGAAAGGGGCGGGGGTGAGCGGCACCGCAGCAGCTTTATTTTCTATTGTACTAGCTATCCGTGTTTTGGCTGCAATAGAAATTAATCTGCGGCCCGCTCCGCTGCAGGTTCATCTGTTATGGAAAGGGGCGGGGTGGGCGGCGCCGCTGCTTAATTTCTATTGTAGCCACGCGCCTGTCTCCGCCTCTACTTTGTTCCCCTCGGGGAACGGGAAACAGTAATTGCGGCTGAGACAGGAGACACCGCTATACCGATGCAAGGACAGCTCCAATAGGGGGACACCTGACTAAGGGGGCTCCAATGGGGGGAACACCTGACTAAGGGGGGCTCCAATGGGGGGACACCTGGTTAAGGGGGGCTCCAATGGCGGGACATCTGACTAAGGGGGCTCCAAAGGGGGGGGACACCTGATTAAGGGGGGCTCCAATGGTGGGGACACCTGACTAAGGGGGCTCCAATGGTGGGGACACCTGACTAAGGGGGGCTCCAATGGGGGACACACCTGATTAAGGGGGGGCTCCAATGGGGGGACACCTGATGTAAGGAGGGACTCCGCTAGGTATGCCTAATGTAAGGAGGGACTCCGCTGGGTATGCCTGATGTATGGGGGGACTCCGCTGGGTACGCCTGATGTATGGAGGGACTCCGCTGGGTACGCCTGATGTAAGGAGGGACTCCGCTGGGGACACCTGATGTAAGGAGGGACTCTACTGGGATTGCCTGATGTATGGAGGGACTCCGCTGGGAATGCCTGATGTAAGGAGGGACTCCGCTGGGTACGATTGATGTAAGGGAGGACTCCGCTGGGTATGCCTGATGTAAGGGGGGACTCCGCTGGGAATTCCTGATGTAAGGAGGGACTCCGCTGGGTATGCCCGATGTAAGGGGGGACTCCGCTGGGTACGCCTGATGTAAGGGGGGACTCCGCTGGGTACGCCTGATGTAAGGAGGGACTCCGCTGGGTATGCCTGATGTAAGGAGCGACTCCGCTGGGTACTCCTGATGTAAAGAGGGACTCCGCTGGGTATGCCTGATCTAAGGAGGGACTCTATTGGGATTGCCTGATGTATGGAGGGACTGCGCTGGGAATGCATGATGTAAGTGTAGCGGGGTCCCCATATTTGGGGGCTGCTATGTTTGAAATTTAGAGGGTAGCCTGAGCATTAGTTTGTGTCAGGCTGTTTGTTTTCTTTAAATTGGACTCTGCTCTGCTGTGATGTTGTCTGGTCGTACAGTTACCTTTGACCTGCAGGTGACGATGTTGCCCAGGTCCCAGGTTGAACCACAGGAAACATTGCCGCGTGATTGGGTGTCCTCTCTCGGCAGCCATGCAGAGGGCGTGTTCTACCTGCTGTGCATGCTGGGAGAGGGTACTTAAGGGGCAGACGCGATTGCCACGGGGTCTTCGTCCTCAGCACGTACCCCACTTTCGGTGGCCCTCATGGCCAGGGGTGCGTGTGAATGTGCTGGGTCCCGGGCACCATTAGCCCGAGGCCCCATCGTTCCAGGTAGGCCCGGTACCTTTAACTGAGGCCTACAACCAACCAGCAGAATCCCAGGGTGCCCGTGGGAGGGTGACCCGCTCTGAAGGAGAGGCAACCAGGGGAGGACCTTTCTAAGGGGATCGGTGAAGGATGTCGCCGTCTCGGGAGAGGCCTGGTTATCTGTCAGGGGGAAGGATTCCGTGAACCGCTAAGAAGCCCTTGTAATGTGCCCCATTGGCACCTATGGTATTTAAAATTACAAATCTAAAGTGAATGTTTCGTGCTCCACTCCGGCTGCTAGGACCGTGAGAGGGAACTATCCGGGTGAGCAAAACTCAGGCCGTTTGGAAGATGTCTGACCTGCGGGGAGTTTTTGTTTGAGGTGGACCAGCCCACCGAGTCACCCCAAGCCTACCGGGTCAATTGTATCATAGGGATTGTTACTTCTGAGGAGGACAACTATATCCCTACAGCCGAGCCCACGCACATCACCGCGGCTACAACGGACATACAAGATGGAGCTCCGGCTACTAAGGAGACAGCGACGGATGCTGCCTCCGTCACCACAGAGACCTCCATACCACCCGCCAAGCGAAAGGTGGGCTACATTAAGGCCTCCCGAGGTCGCAGTTGAAGCCCACCCCAGCGCCTGCCTGAACCGGATCTTCGCAGCAGAGGGATCTCCGGAAAGCCCACGTCAGGGGACGGTAAGGAGGCTGGAGGGAACTATGATAGCGAGTTTGCTGGGGAAAGTAAGAAGCCCATTCCTCATGATGGAGAGAATGAGGCCGAAGCCAAAGTCCAGAAACTATTGCCAAGTAAATGTATAGTTACCACCCTTACATGTCGTTATAAAGAGTTAACCACTAAGGATTCCGATAGAGTAACAGCACGAGTAAAGGCCCCGGGTGATGCGAAGTGGACATTGACAACCAGGAAAGAGACTCTTTGTAAATCTGTCAGAGCACTCGACTCGTGTGTGTTGCCTGGGAAGGGAGACCGGCGCACATTGCCAAAGCTCGCCCGGTTGCAGAAAGCTATGCTGCACCGCGTGAGACGGAGTTACGGTCTTAAGTTCCCGTACGTGCCTCATCGACTGATGACGGAGATTGAGAAAGTAAGGGAATCGTGGTATGACGAAACTACCTTGGATTACCTAGATACTCCTGAATCCTGCCGAGGAAAATAAAAATTTGATCCAAGAGAGGAATTCTTCATGCTCCGCAGTAGTGATGAGCCGAACACCCCCGGGTTCGGTTCGCACCAGAACCCGCGAACGGACCGAAAGTTCGTACGAACAATAGAACCCTATTAAATACAATGGATGCGAACGTTCGAATTCTAAAGTGCTAATTATAACAACTATTATGCATGTTATTGTCCTAAAAAGGGTTTGGGAACCCGGGTTCTGCACCAGGGGACATGTATCAATGCAAAAAGAAGTTTTAAAAACGGTCGTTTTTCGGGAGCAGTCATTTTAATGATGCATAAAGTGGAAAAAAAAAAGTCAAATATTCCTTTAAATATCGTACCTGGGGGGTGTCTAAAGTATGCCTGTGAAGTGCCACGTGTTTCCCGTGTTTAGAACTGTCCCTGCACAAAATGACACTTCTAAAGGAAAAAAAAGCCATTTAAAACTGCTTGCGGCTTTAATGTAATGTCTGGTCCCGGTAATATGGATGAAATTCTTTAAGAAAAATGGCATAGCTACCCCATGACCCCCCCCCCTACCCCAGCCCATTACCAGCCCCTTTGGGTCTTGTATGGATATTAAGGGGAACCCCGCACATAAAATAAAAAAGGCCCTATATACTCTGAACAGCCGTATACAGGCGGTGCATACAAGACAGGGACTGTAGGTTTGTTCTTATGTAGAATCTGTTTGTAATTTTGAACAGGTACATTGTTGAAGTGTAGCTCCAGCCCAAAAATCTATTTTTAAACTTTTTGGAAAACATAGGTAAGGGTTATCACCCCTGTAACATTTGTTTTGCTGTCTGTGCCCCTGTTCAGAACATTTCACCTCACTTTCCGTCCCAATGACAACTGTTTTTGAAATGTGGTGTTTTTCTTGAAACAAGGATTGCTGATAAAGCATCAGTACAGAGGAGACACCTTTCTCCCATATTTATTCTTACAGGAGAGAATTTTCCTTCCTAGTGGTAGATTTCCTCTCACTTCCTGTTGTCTTCTTGCGTTTGCAAGTAGGAGTCGTTTGTAAGTTGGATGTTTGAAAGTAGGGACCTGCCGTATATACTCTGCAGAAATAGGCCCCTTAGTTGTTGGTGTTGGCACAACACTGTAAGCACTCACAGTTACTCTTGGTTGGTGCTGGAACGCCCTGCTGTCAACTATTATATTAGGAATTTTAATTACATATAATTGTTGAACAGTGGTAGTAAAAATTGGGCCTTTGATGGTGGTGCTGGTGCCACAACACTGTAAGCCCTGACAGTTACTCTTGGTGGGTGCAGCAATGGGCCCTGCTGTGAATTATTAGATCAAGAATTGTAATTGCATGCCCCTGTTGAACAGGGGCTGAAAAATTGGGCCTTTCGTGGTGGTGGTGGTGGTGGTGGTGTTGCCACAACACTGTAAGCCCTCAGAGTTACTCTTGGTGGGTGCAGGAATGGGCCCTGCTGTGAATTATTAGATCAAGAATTGTAATTACATGCCCCTTTTGAACAGGGGCTGAAAAATTGGGCCTTTCGTGGTGGTGGTGGCTTTGCCACAACACTGTAAGCCCTCAGAGTTACTCTTGGTGGGTGCAGGAATGGGCCCTGCTGTGAATTATTAGATCAAGAATTGTAATTACATGCCCCTTTTGAACAGGGGCTGAAAAATTGGGCCTTTCGTGGTGGTGGTGGTGGGGGCATTGCCACAACACTGTAAGCCCTCAGAGTTACTCTTGGTGGGTGTAGCAATGGGCCCTGCTGTGAATTATTAGATCAAGAATTGTAATTACATGCCCCTTTTGAACAGGGGCTGAAAAATTGGGCCTTTCGTGGTGGTGGTGGTGGTGGCGTTGCCACAACACTGTAAGCCCTCAGAGTTACTCTTGGTGGGTGCAGCAATGGGCCCTGCTGTGAATTATTAGATCAAGAATTGTAATTACATGCCCCTTTTGAACAGGGGCTGAAAAATTGGGCCTTTCGTGGTGGTGGTGGCGTTGCCACAACACTGTAAGCCCTCAGAGTTACTCTTGGTGGGTGCAGGAATGGGCCCTGCTGTGAATTATTAGATCAAGAATTGTAATTACATGCCCCTTTTGAACAGGGGCTGAAAAATTGGGCCTTTCGTGGTGGTGGTGGTGGTGGCGTTGCCACAACACTGTAAGCCCTCAGAGTTACTCTTGGTGGGTGCAGCAATGGGCCCTGCTGTGAATTATTAGATCAAGAATTGTAATTGCATGCCCCTGTTGAACAGGGGCTGAAAAATTGGGCCTTAGGCACTGGTGGCACAACACTACAACCCCTCACAGATACTGTACTTGGAGCACAGCAATGAGCCCTGTTGCAAAGTATTGCTTCAAAAATTGTAATGACACGCCCCTGTTAAACAGGGGCTGAAAAATTGGGCCTTAGGCACTGGTGCCACAACACTCCAACCCCTCACAGATACTGTACTTGGAGCTCAGCAATGAGCCCTATGGCAAATTATTGCTAAAAAAATTGTAATTACACGCCCCTGTAAAACAGGGGCTGAAAAATTGGGCCTTAGCCACTGGTGGCGGCACCCATAAACAAAAATGATCTTCCAAGCTATCATCATCAATCGTATCATTGAGGACTCGGAGGAGGAGGATAGCCAGTCAACATAACAGCACAGGCACTCAGCATCAGCATCAGTCTTGAAGGGATGTGACATGTTAAAATCAATTAGTCTGTTATATCAGCATCAGGTGTGTGGTAGCTGGTGGTGATCCAAGACTGGTTCATCTTGATGAAAGTCAGTCGATCAACCGAGTCGGTGGACAGGCGCACCCTGTGATCCGTGACAAATCCTCCAGCAGCACTGAATGTGCGTTCCGAAAGAACGCTGGATGCAGGACAGGCCAGTAGCTCAATTGCATACTGTGCAAGCTCTGGCCAGTGATCCATCCTCAAGACCCAGTAAGCCAGAGGATTTTCGGTGGGGAAGGTGTCCAAGTCTGACCTTGCCCCTAGATATTCCTGCACCATGTTTATCAGACGCTGGCGATGGTTGCTGGAACCGATCATACTTTGGGGCTGCGGACTAAAGAATTGTCTGAACGCATCGGTCAGACGGCCACCTTCCCCACCGCTCCTTCTTTGACTGGCCGAAGCCTCAGCAACTCGTTGTCCAGGACCAGGAGTTTGTAACCTCCCAGTCTCTGGGAACGCGTTGCACAGACCTTTCTGCAAGGCCTCCCGGAGTTGTCTCATCCTCTGCTCCCTCTGCGACGGTAACATAAGGTCCGCAACCTTACCCTTGTACCGTGGATCAAGGAGAGTGGCCAGCCAGTAATGGTCCCTCTCCTTGATCCGAAGAATACGAGGATCCTTCCGCAGACTTTGCAGGATCAGGGAGGCCATGCAGCGTAGGTTTGCTGAGGCATTCGCTCCGGAGTCCTCTGGGTCACTAAGGACGACATGATCCGCAGCCACCTCCTCCCAGCCACGTACAAGTCCACTGGTTTCTTGGGACTGTAAATCATCCCTAAAAGACTGCTGCTGATGATGCTGAGTGCCAGCCTCCACCTCCATGCTGACCCATCCTGTGCGATGGGTGGGACAGAAGGAACACTGTCTGGGTAAAGGGGGCCTTGAGAGGCAAGGAAGTCCTCCTCTTCCTGCCTCTGTTCTGCCTCAAGTGCCCTGTCCATTATTCGTGTGCTCCAACAGGTGGACAAGAGGTACAGTGTCACTGATGCATGCACTGTCACTGCTCACCATCCTTGTGGCCTCCTCAAATGGTGCCAGGACAGTGCATGCATCCCTGATCATGCCCCACTGGCGTGGAGAAAAAAAACCAAGGTCCCCTGACCCTGTCCTGGTGCCGTAGTCGCACAGGTACTCATTGATGGCCCTCTGCTGCGTGTGCAGCCACTGCAGCATGGCCAACGTTGAGTTCCACCTGGTGGGCATGTCACATATAAGGCGGTTCTTGGGCAGGTTCAACTCCTTTTGCAGCTCAGCCAGGCGAGCACTGGCATTATAAGATCTGCGGAAATGCACACAGACTTTCCTGGCCTGCCTCAGGACATCCTGTAAGCCCGGGTACCTGCCCAAGAACCGCTGCACCACCAGGTTAAGGACGTGAGCCACACAGGGCACATGGGTCAGTTGTCCCTGTCGGAGGGCGGAGAGGAGGTTGGTGCCATTGTCGCAAACCACCATTCCTGGCTTAAGCTGGCGTGGCGTCAACCACCTCTCGGCCTGGCCCTGCAGAGCAGACAGGACCTCTGCCCCAGTGTGGCTTCTGTCCCCCAAACACACCAGCGCAAGCACGGCATGGCATCTTTTTGCCTGCGTACTTGCGTAGCCCCGTGAACGGCTACGGAGCACCGCTGGTTCATAGGACAAACCACAGGAAGAGGCCATGGAGGAAGAAGAAGAGGAGGGGGTGGAGGAGAGAGGTGTGTCACAACCAGTAGTAGCATTTTGGAGGCGTGGCGGTGGAACAGCCTCCAACACTACTGCACCTTGTCCTGCATCCTTCCCAGCTGCCAAAAGAGTGACCCAATGGGCCGTGAAAGAAAGGTAACGTCCCTGTCCATGCCTGCTGGACCATGAGTCAGCGGTAATATGCACCTTACCGCTGACCGCCCTGTCCAGCGAGGCCAAGACATTGCCTTCCACATGCCGGTAGAGAGCCGGAATAGCCTTCCGTGAGAAAAAGTGGCGTTTGGGAACCTGCCACTGAGGAACCGCACATTGCACAAACTCACGGAAGGGGGCCGAGTCTACCAACTGAAAAGGCAGCAGTTGAAGCGCTAGCAATTTAGCCAAGCTAGCATTCAACCGCTGGGCATGTGGATGGCTGGGAGTGAACTTCTTTCGACGGTCCAGCAGCTGGGGCAGGGAAATTTGCCTGCTAGAATCGGACGTCGGTGTACTGCTAGCAGAGTGGCCGCAAGTACTTGGCTGTGACACACCTAATTCTACACCTTCATTCCTCTCAGTGCATGTTTCAGAGAGGACTGAAGTTATAGTGGGGTTGGAGATCCCAGCTGATGCGGTGCAAGGAGAGGTCCGCTTTGTGCTTTGGTGTGGGTCTTTGAGGTAGGCTTGCCAACGAGCTGCATGGCAGGTCAACATATGTCTGGTCAGGCATGTGGTACCCAAGCGGCTGATGTTTTGGCCACACGATATACGCTTGAGACATATGTTGCAAACAGCAGCTGTGCGATCTGATGCACTAGCCTCAAAAAAGGCCCACACCAAGGAACTTTTTGAATGACGGGCAGAGGCAGCGCCCTGCACAGGCGGAGCTCTGCGGTGTGATTCCGTCGGTGTACTGCCCTTACGCTGGCCACCAAAGGGCATCCTGCCTCGTTGGAGATGTGCCTCCTCCTCATCCTCCTCCTCCTCCTCTCTACTATTAGGCACCCACGTGGAGTCAGTGACCTCATCATCCCCTCCCTCCTCATCACTGGAGCCAATCTGGCAGTATGCTGCAGCTGCTGGAACATGACTGCCAGATTGGTGTCCTTCTTGAGCATCCCCTCTGTCTGCTCTCACGCTACTGCCTTCCTGTAGCTGGGTTTCATCATCAGACCCTTCGAAACGCTGGGCATCCTCCTGGAGCATGTACCCAACACTGTGCTCAAACAGTTCGGGGGACTCCTCAGGAGGAGGACATGGTGGGTCTAGGGAAGGAGTGACTGATGATGAGTCTGACATTGATACCAGGGAAGAGGACGCTTTGGCAGCTGCTTTGCCAGTACCCTGAGCCTGGGTGAGAGAGGATGAGGAGGAGGAGGAGGGCTTGGTCATCCACTCTACCAAGTCTTCGGCATGATGTGGCTCAACATGTCCAGCTGCCGAAAAGAAGGACAAGCGTGTCCCATGGCCATGTGCTGATGACAATGCACCGCGTCCACGACCAGCACTGTTGCCCCCAGACACAGAGCCTGCTTGCCCTCTTTTATTGCCTCCTGACTGTCTGCCTCTCCTTGTTTGCCTTCCAGACATTCTAATAGATGGCCTGCAGGGAGATGGGAAAAAAGCAATAAGGGCTACCTTCAGGTGTCCTTCTCTGTCCCTTTACTTAAGGATTTCTAAATATGGTTGAGGATGATTGCTTTTGCACAGAATAGCACAACGACAATTTCCCTGACTGTCAAAAAAACAAGGATTTCAAAGATGGTTGATGAGGAATGCTTTAGCACACTATAGCACAAGGAGAATTTCCCTCACTGTCCTTCCCTGTCCCTAGAAACAAGGATTCGCACAGTGAAAGAAACTGACACTCTCCCTACCTAGAGTTTTCTGTCCCTAGAAAAAATGTTTTTTTAAAGCACACTATAGCACAAGGAGAATTCCCCTCACTTTCCTTCTTTGTCCCTAGAAACAAGGATTCGCACAGTGAAAGAAACTGACACTCTCCCTACCTAGAGTTTTCTGTCCCTAGAAAAAATGTTTTTTTAAAGCACACTATAGCACAAGGAGAATTCACTCACTGTCCTTCCCTGTCCCTAGAAACAAGGATTCGCACAGTGAAAGAAACTGACACTCTCCCTACCTAGAGTTTTCTGTCCCTAGAAAAAATGTTTTTTTAAAGCACACTATAGCACAAGGAGAATTCACTCACTGTCCTTCCCTGTCCCTAGAAACAAGGATTCGCACAGTGAAAGAAACTGACACTCTCCCTACCTAGAGTTTTCTGTCCCTAGAAAAAATGTTTTTTTAAAGCACACTATAGCACAAGGAGAATTCCCCTCACTTTCCTTCTTTGTCCCTAGAAACAAGGATTCGCACAGTGAAAGAAACTGACACTCTCCCTACCTAGAGTTTTCTGTCCCTAGAAAAAATGTTTTTTTAAAGCACACTATAGCACAAGGAGAATTCACTCACTGTCCTTCCCTGTCCCTAGAAACAAGGATTCGCACAGTGAAAGAAACTGACACTCTCCCTACCTAGAGTTTTCTGTCCCTAGAAAAAATGTTTTTTTAAAGCACACTATAGCACAAGGAGAATT
Organism: Rana muscosa; assembly: GCA_029206835.1. Taxonomy (NCBI): domain Eukaryota; kingdom Metazoa; phylum Chordata; class Amphibia; order Anura; family Ranidae; genus Rana; species Rana muscosa. The sequence goes on from CM055118.1 coordinate 297,081,045, forward strand.
CCCCTCATTTTCCTTCTTTGTCCCTAGAAACAAGGATTCGCACAGTAAAAGACACTGACACTCTCCCTACCTAGAGTTTTCTGTCCCTAGAAAAAATGTTTTTTTAAACCACACTATAGCACAAGGAGAATTCACTCACTGTCCTTCCCTGTCCCTAGAAACAAGGATTCACACAGTGAAAGAAACTGACACTCTCCCTACCTAGAGTTTTCTGTCCCTAGAAAAAATGTTTTTTTAAAGCACACTATAGCACAAGGAGAATTCCCCTCACTTTCCTTCTTTGTCCCTAGAAACAAGGATTCGCACAGTAAAAGACACTGACACTCTCCCTACCTAGAGTTTTCTGTCCCTAGAAAAAATGTTTTTTTAAAGCACACTATAGCACAAGGAGAATTCACTCACTGTCCTTCCCTGTCCCTAGAAACAAGGATTCGCACAGTGAAAGAAACTGACACTCTCCCTACCTAGAGTTTTCTGTCCCTAGAAAAAATGTTTTTTTAAAGCACACTATAGCACAAGGAGAATTCCCCTCACTTTCCTTCTTTGTCCCTAGAAACAAGGATTCGCACAGTAAAAGACACTGACACTCTCCCTACCTAGAGTTTTCTGTCCCTAGAAAAAATGTTTTTTTAAAGCACACTATAGCACAAGGAGAATTCACTCACTGTCCTTCCCTGTCCCTAGAAACAAGGATTCGCACAGTGAAAGAAACTGACACTCTCCCTACCTAGAGTTTTCTGTCCCTAGAAAAAATGTTTTTTTAAAGCACACTATAGCACAAGGAGAATTCCCCTCACTTTCCTTCTTTGTCCCTAGAAACAAGGATTCGCACAGTAAAAGACACTGACACTCTCCCTACCTAGAGTTTTCTGTCCCTAGAAAAAATGTTTTTTTAAAGCACACTATAGCACAAGGAGAATTCACTCACTGTCCTTCCCTGTCCCTAGAAACAAGGATTCGCACAGTGAAAGAAACTGACACTCTCCCTACCTAGAGTTTTCTGTCCCTAGAAAAAATGTTTTTTTAAAGCACACTATAGCACAAGGAGAATTCCCCTCACTTTCCTTCTTTGTCCCTAGAAACAAGGATTCGCACAGTGAAAGAAACTGACACTCTCCCTACCTAGAGTTTTCTGTCCCTAGAAAAAATGTTTTTTTAAAGCACACTATAGCACAAGGAGAATTCACTCACTGTCCTTCCCTGTCCCTAGAAACAAGGATTCGCACAGTGAAAGAAACTGACACTCTCCCTACCTAGAGTTTTCTGTCCCTAGAAAAAATGTTTTTTTAAAGCACACTATAGCACAAGGAGAATTCCCCTCACTTTCCTTCTTTGTCCCTAGAAACAAGGATTCGCACAGTGAAAGAAACTGACACTCTCCCTACTGTGAGGGGGTTAACTCGGTAGCGGGTGTGTGTGACCCCCTGGTTGGGCTCCCCACACAAAAACAGGGCCAGCAGACGGAGGTTGTGGTTTTCAAAATCAAAAGGTGCGGTTTATTTCTCTATGTACAGTGACAAAAACACAGCAAAGCCAAAAAGAAACATAAACAAAATAAATCCTGGTCAGTTTGACCTCTGACTAAACATGCAGGTTTCCTAAACTAACAACTGGGATCAGCCTGGTGCTGTCCTAGTCCCTAAGTCCCTGGTTTAGTAAAAGTCCAAACAAATAGCCACACAGGCTTTGCCTCACCGCACAGGGGTTCACTCTCCCTAGACAGTCCACACAGGTCTGGTTCCAGGCATGAGCTAACATCTAATGAAGCTGGGAGTTTTTATAGAGGCCTTAAACGAACTGACAGGCTTCAGCTGGTCTCATCAACTCCCTGCCTGCACGACGCCCAGCCCTCTCCCTAGAGGTATGAGTCATCCATGAGCCCACTAGCCTCAGCTGGGCTTCATCAACTCCCTCCCTAGTTGTATAAGTCAGCATAAAGCCTGAATCTGGGAGAAATATATCTACCCCCCTGGATGCAACCAGGTGACTTTACCTTCCTGCTGTCACATACCCCCCCCCTCTTGTTTTAACCTTGGGGTTGGAACACCAGCAATCAGGCATTCATGTACTCGAGACAAAGCATCCACATTCCCCATTTGAACGCCAGGGCGATGCTTTACTGTGAAGTTGAATTCCTGTAGGGCCAGGAACCACCTATTCACTCTTCTATTTGTCTCCTTGTTTTGAGCCATCCACTTTAACGGAGCGTGATCCGTAACCATGTCAAAGTGCCTACCTAGCAGATAGTACCGAAGGGAATCTAGAGCCCACTTCACCGCTAAACACTCCTTTTCAACCGTGGCGTAATTTACCTCATGGGACTTCAACTTCCTGCTGAGGTAAATGACTGGGTGCTCTTCCCCGTTCCAGACCTGGGACAATACTGCTCCTAACCCCACATCTGACGCATCACTTTGTACGACAAAGTCTTTAGAGAAGTCGGGTGAGTACAACACTGGCTGGCTACATAAGGCTTGTTTCAAGAATTGGAATGCTGCCTCAGCCTCGGGGGTCCATTTAATCATGACCGACCCTTTCCCTTTCGTCAGGTTGGTTAGGGGCACAGCCTTAGAAGCAAAGTGGGGAATGAAGCGCCGATAATAACCCGCGATTCCCAGAAAGGCCCGTACCTGCTTCTTGCTGTTGGGACGTGGCCAACTCTGGATGGCCTCGACTTTGTTGAGTTGGGGTTTTATCACTCCCCTGCCAATGGTGTACCCAAGATATTTGGCCTCCTCCTGCCCAATGGTACACTTCTTGGGGTTAGCCGTAAACCCCGCTTCCCGGATAGAGTCTAGGACTGCTTGCACTTTTGGCAGATGTGAGGCCCAATCTGTGCTATGGACAATTACGTCATCCAGGTAAGCCGCAGCATACTTCCGATGGGGCCTCAGTATCTGGTCCATTTTCCGCTGGAATGTGGCCGGCGCATTCTGTAACCCGAACGGCATTCTCTTATATTGGAACGCCCCGTCTGGGGTTACAAATGCGGTTTTCTCTTTGGCCGACTTGGCCAGGGGAATTTGCCAATACCCTTTTGTGAGGTCAAGAGTCGTCATGTATCGGGCTGTTCCCAGCCGGTCGATCAACTCATCTATACGTGGCATGGGGTAGGTGTCAAATTTTGTAACTTTGTTCAACTGACGAAAATCGTTACAAAATCGCCAGCTCCCATCCGGTTTAGGCACCAACACAATGGGACTAGACCAATCACTTTGGGACTCCTCTATCACCCCTAAGTTCAGCATTTTCTGTACTTCCTCCCGTATTGCCTCCCGTCGGGCCTCTGGGATCCGATAGGGTTTTAACTTCACCCTTTCACCGGGCGGGGTAATAATATCATGCTCTACCCCAGATGTTTGTCCCGGCAGCTCAGAGAACACCTCCTTGTTGCGAAGCACAAACTCCTTAACCTCCTGTTGTTGGGGTTGTGACAAGGTGGCTGCTATTCCAACCTCCGGAATCACGCAACCAGTTTGAGCTGGTGACCAAGTTTCTGCGACTAGGGACTCTCTATCCCTCCAGGCTTTCAACAGATTAACGTGATATATCTGTTCGGGCTTTCGCCTTCCTGGTTGTCTGACCTTGTAATTCACTTCGCTCACTTTTTCCATTATCTCGTAGGGGCCTTGCCATTTGGCAAGGAATTTACTTTCAACCGTAGGGACAAGTACCAATATCCTATCCCCCGGGGAAAAGGTACGGGTCTTTGCTCCACGGTTATACACTCTCTGCTGTGCCAACTGCGCTTGGGCCAAATGTTCCTTCACGATGGGCATTACCTGTGCAATTCGATCTTGCATCAGGGCGACATGCTCAATCACACTCCTGTGGGGAGAACTCTCACTTTCCCAAGTTTCCTTGGCAATATCCAACAGCCCTCTTGGGTGTCTCCCATACAGTAACTCAAAGGGGGAGAATCCCGTAGAGGATTGGGGCACCTCCCTAATAGCAAACATCAAATAAGGAAGTAGACAGTCCCAATCCTTTCCATCTCTATCCACCACTTTCTTCAACATTTGTTTTAGGGTTTTGTTGAATCTTTCAACCAGCCCATCGGTTTGGGGGTGATACACAGATGTACGCAATTGCGTCACTTTGAACAATTTACACAGCTCTTTCATAACCCGGGACATAAAGGGTGTACCTTGGTCCGTAAGCAGTTCTTTACAAATACCCACCCGGCTAAAAACAAGAGATAGCTCTTTGGCTATGGTTTTGGCCGAGGTATTTCTGAGAGGGATCGCTTCTGGATAACGGGTGGCATAGTCCATTATAACCAATATGTACTGGTGCCCCCTAGCGGACTTGATTATAGGACCTACCAAATCCATTGCGATTCTCTCAAACGGGACCTCAATGATGGGTAGAGGGACCAGCGGGCTACGGAAATGTGGCATCGGGGCCGACCTCTGACACACAGGGCAGGAGGAACAATAATTTTCTATGTCCTTCATCACCCCAGGCCAATAGAATCTCTGTAATACCCTCTCTCGGGTTTTCTCTGTCCCCAGATGACCTCCAAGAATGTGCCCATGGGCCAACTCCAACACCAACTTCCTGTAAGGTTTGGGCACCACAAGCTGCTCAACGGTTTCTTCTGCCCTTTTTGCCACCCGATACAGTAGGTCCTTCTCTACGCTGAAGTATGGGTAAGTGCAGGTATTATCTGGGTTCACTAACTCGCCATCTATTTCCACTACGTTTTCCCGTGCCTTTATTAGGGCGGGGTCTTTTAACTGTTCTGTGGCAAAATTTTCCCTGTGAACCTCCAGATCAGAAAACTCCACAGACGGTAGGTTTTCGTCTGAGGAGGTGGGCTCCTCTCCAGTTTCTTGAGTCTCCCCTGCCAATACTGACAAGGGAAATTCTGGAGAGTCCTCACCACTCTCAGAGGAGTTCTGGCTATCACATTCCTGGTACATAGGGGCACCAGTGGGGGGCTCAGGATCATCCCACAGTTCCCAGAACTTCGGAAAATCCCTTCCCACAATGGCATCATGCGGTAATTGAGATACTAACCCCACTGGATGAGAGAGGGTACCTTTGGGGGTCTCGAAACACACTGTAGTCACTGGATACTCTCGGGTGTCCCCATGCACACAAATAACAGCTACCTTGCTATTCCCAGAGACCTCTGTTTTAACTAATTCAGCCTTTATCAGGGTCACAAGGCTACCTGAATCCAGTAATACCACAACATTTCTACCATTAATACACATTTTGCATAAATGTTTCTCAGTTCCCCGAATGGCAGTGCATGCGACTGTCGCACACAGCGACTGACGTCTGTCCATCAGAAAGTCACATTGCATGGGTTCCTCCACAACCGGGCAATTTGCTGCAATATGTCCCGCTTGCCGGCAGCGGTAGCAAACAATCCATTTGGCTGCCTCTTGAGCCCCTGACTTCCCAGGCTGTTCTCGCCAAACTTGGGGTAGAGCTCCCACCCTCTCACTCTCTCCACCCTCACCCCTTGGAATCCTCTTATCCGCCCCTGGGGATGGTCTGGTCTTAGGGTGGAAAGTCCGAGAGTCTCTGGAAGAGGCCGTCAGGTTCTCTGTAGCCAAGTATTTCTCCACACGATCCACAAGACCACCGGCCGTCTCTGGGTCTCCATGGCTTACCCACTTTTGGATGGCAGTAGGAAGAGCTCTCAAAAACCGATCCATTACAACACGTTCCACAATCTCTGGTGCGGACAAAGTCTCTGGCTGTAGCCACTTCCTGCTCAGGTGAATGAGATCATACATTTGAGACCTGGGGGGTTTTCCAAGCTGGAAAGTCCAGTTATGCACACGCTGAGCCCGGACAGCCAGGGTGACACCCAGCCTTGCCAATATTTCAGCTTTTAGCATCACATAGTCTTTTGCTTGGTCAGGCTCTAGGTCATAGTAAGCCTTCTGCGATTCACCAGTTAACAGAGGAGCCACCAGTCCAGCCCACTGCTCCTCAGGCCACTTTTCTCTTTCAGCAGTCCTTTCAAATGTGGTCAAAAATACCTCTGGATCATCCTCTCCAGTCATTTTTGTCAATAAACGACTCACCCCAAAGGACGCGGTATTAGTGGGACGGCTTTCCTCACTGCCACTGGTCTGCGGACGTTGCTGCATTACTGCTTCCATTTGTTGTAGTCTCTGCTCTTGCTTCTGTAACAGGTCTATGAAGCGGGCCTCAGATTGCTGCTGGGCTTGTTGATGAGCTTGCTGCTGGGCTGCAAGGCTCCTTTGCAAACCTGCATTTGTCTGCTGTTGATTGGCATTTGCTAGAGCCAGCTGTTTCAGTATCTCCTCCATGCTGGCTTAAAAAAAACTGCCACTGGTTCTCCACCAACTGTGAGGGGGTTAACTCGGTAGCGGGTGTGTGTGACCCCCTGGTTGGGCTCCCCACACAAAAACAGGGCCAGCAGACGGAGGTTGTGGTTTTCAAAATCAAAAGGTGCGGTTTATTTCTCTATGTACAGTGACAAAAACACAGCAAAGCCAAAAAGAAACATAAACAAAATAAATCCTGGTCAGTTTGACCTCTGACTAAACATGCAGGTTTCCTAAACTAACAACTGGGATCAGCCTGGTGCTGTCCTAGTCCCTAAGTCCCTGGTTTAGTAAAAGTCCAAACAAATAGCCACACAGGCTTTGCCTCACCGCACAGGGGTTCACTCTCCCTAGACAGTCCACACAGGTCTGGTTCCAGGCATGAGCTAACATCTAATGAAGCTGGGAGTTTTTATAGAGGCCTTAAACGAACTGACAGGCTTCAGCTGGTCTCATCAACTCCCTGCCTGCACGACGCCCAGCCCTCTCCCTAGAGGTATGAGTCATCCATGAGCCCACTAGCCTCAGCTGGGCTTCATCAACTCCCTCCCTAGTTGTATAAGTCAGCATAAAGCCTGAATCTGGGAGAAATATATCTACCCCCCTGGATGCAACCAGGTGACTTTACCTTCCTGCTGTCACACTACCTAGAGTTTTCTGTCCCTAGAAAAAATGTTTTTTTAAAGCACACTATAGCACAAGGAGAATTCACTCACTGTCCTTCCCTGTCCCTAGAAACAAGGATCCGCACAGTGAAAGAAACTGACACTCTCCCTACCTAGAGTTTTCTGTCCCTAGAAAAAATGTTTTTTTAAAGCACACTATAGCACAAGGAGAATTCCCCTCACTTTCCTTCTTTTTCCCTAGAAACAAGGATTCGCACAGTGAAAGAAACTGACACTCTCCCTACCTAGAGTTTTCTGTCCCTAGAAAAAATGTTTTTTTAAAGCACACTATAGCACAAGGAGAATTCACTCACTGTCCTTCCCTGTCCCTAGAAACAAGGATTCGCACAGTGAAAGAAACTGACACTCTCCCTACCTAGAGTTTTCTGTCCCTAGAAAAAATGTTTTTTTAAAGCACACTATAGCACAAGGAGAATTCCCCTCACTTTCCTTCTTTGTCCCTAGAAACAAGGATTCGCACAGTAAAACACACTGACACTCTCCCTACCTATCCTTCTCTTTCCCTAAACTAAAGGAATCCAGGTTAAGCAAGAAAGAAAGAAATGTCACTGTCCCTGCCTATGCTTCTCTTTCCCTGCTCCGGAACACACTACACTAGGCCGCCGTGCTGGCGGCCTTTTATAGTGTGGGGCGTGTACTAAACACCCTCAGCAATAATTGGCCACAGGCATCCTGCCTGTGGCCAATCATTGCTCTCCTCGCTGCCGGCGCTGTGATTGGCCAAGCATGCGGGGTCACAGTGCATGCTTGGCCAATCACAGCGCCTGGATTGCACTGCGATGGCGTAGTGCATTGTGGGCCGTTCGCGTCACTCGAATTTGGCGCGAACGGCCCAAATCGTTCGATCTTCATCGAACGATCGAACAGCCGATGTTCGAGTCGAACGTATGTTCGACTCGAACACGAAGCTCATCCCTACTCCGCAGGAATTGGAGCTATATTTGCGCTGATCGAGTGGTCATTTGTACGGAATGGGGAGCAGATGTGGAACATTCAATCACTACCAGAGATGCCGGTGGAAGATTGGTTATTCTCCCAGATCCTCAATATTACCTTTGAAATGGGAACTTGTGTGTTTGTTCTATTATCCCGTTTCACAGGAACACCCTGCCCTGAACTCATGACTTTACCCTCTTTTACAAGGGTGGATCTACTCAACTGAGGAACCGGAGAACTGTTGTTGTTTTTTTCTCTCCCTCCTCAACTCTGCAAAAAGAAAAGAAATTGTTTTTTTCTTAAACTGAACTTTGGGGTAGATCAGCCAGGGCCAAAGCAGGAAACCGCTGTGGTCAAGATGGAAAGTTTAAGTACAGCAAATCAATTCCCATGCGCAATTGTGGAGAGTGTAGTGACTTGTGCTGCCACCAGGTGGTAGTGGTTTGCAGAACTATAGTAATAGTATATTCTCAGTGATGCTAGGCTTAGCAATTCATGCTTTCAGAGGATGGTCATTTCTTTCCGGAGAGATGACTTGCTTCTGTATATGTTAGGAAGTAGGATGTGTTTATTGCATGTTTGTTTGTTTTTTCTCTCCCTCTGCAGGTGATCTGCTATCAACTCCACCGGAGCATGGGTATGGGTGGGGTAGATATGTCAGGAGGGGTGGAATTGTCAATTGTGATGTACTGTGTGTTATTATACAAACTGTGATGTGTATTGCTACATGTTCTTTTTTTTCTTTTCCTGTCCTATTCCCAAAGTACTTGGTTCAGGCACCATTTCTAAATGCTGTATATAGTTTGGAATAAATCAGAGCCCACTCAGGATTGAGGGGGTCTTCTGATCTATTCCAGCCACTGGGACAGTGGCTTATTCAGGGGGGGTTGTATGTAGCGGGGTCCCCATATTTGGGGGCCGCTATGTTTTAAATTTAGGGGGTAGCCTGAGCATTAGTTTGGCTCAGGCTGTTTGTTTTCTTTAAATTGGGCTCTGCTCTGCTGTGATGTTGTCTGGTCGTACAATTTCCTTTGACCTGCAGGTGGCGATGTTGCCCAGGTCCCAGGTTGAACCACAGGAAACATTGCAGCGTGATTGGGTATCCTCTCTCGGCAGCCTGCAGTGGGCGTGGTCTACCTGATGTGCCTGCTGGGAGAGGGTACTTAAGGGGCAGACGGGGTCTTTGTCCTCGGCACGTACCCCACCTTCGGTGGCCCTCATGGCCAGGGGTGCGTGTGAATGTGCTGGGTCCCGGGCACCTTTAGCCCGAGGCCCCATCATTCCAGGTAGGCCCAGTACCTTTAACTGAGGCCTACAACCAACCAGCGGAATCCCAGGGTGCCCGTGGGAGGGTGACCCGCTCTGAAGGAGAGGCAACCAGGGGAGGACCTTTCTAAGGGGATCGGCGAAGGATGTCGCCGTCTCGGGAGAGGCCTGGTTACCTGTCAGAGGGAAGGATTCTGTGACCCGCTAAGAAGCCCTTGTAATGTGCCCCATTGGCACCTATGGTCTTTAAAGTTACAAGAGCTGATAAGTTCGGGACTTAGGAGTGTGACAGCAGGAAGGTAAAGTCACCTGGTTGCATCCAGGGGGGTAGATATATTTCTCCCAGATTCAGGCTTTATGCTGACTTATACAACTAGGGTGGAGAGTTGTATAAGCCCAGCTGAGGCTAGTAGGCTCATGGATGACTCTTACCTCTAGGGAGAGTGTGGGGCGTCGTGCAGACAGAGTTGATGAGGCCAGCTGAAGCTTGTCAGCTCATTTAGGCCTCTATAAAAAACTCCCAGCTTCATTAGATGTTAGCTCATGCCTGGAACCAGACCTGTGTGGACTGTCTAGGGAGAGTGAACCCCTGTGCGGTGAGGCAACGCCTGTGTGGCTATTTGTTTGGACTTTTACTAAACCAGGGACTTAGGGACTAGGACAGCACCAGGCTGATCCCAGTTGTTAGTTTAGGAAACCTGCATGTTTAGTCAGAGGTCAAACTGACCAGGATTTATTTTGTTTGTTTCTTTTTGGCTTTGCTGTGTTTTTGTCACTGTACATAGAGAAATAAACCGCACCTTTTGATTTTGAAAACCACAACCTCCGTCTGCTGGCCCTGTTTTTGTGTGGGGAGCCCAACCAGGGGGTCACACACACCCGCTACCGAGTTAACCCCCTCACAGTTGGTGGAGAACCAGTGGCAGTTTTTTTTAAGCCAGCATGGAGGAGATACTGAAACAGCTGGCTCTAGCAAATGCCAATCAACAGCAGACAAATGCAGGTTTGCAAAGGAGCCTTGCAGCCCAGCAGCAAGCTCATCAACAAGCCCAGCAGCAATCTGAGGCCCGCTTCATAGACCTGTTACAGAAGCAAGAGCAGAGACTACAACAAATGGAAGCAGTAATGCAGCAACGTCCGCAGACCAGTGAGGAAAGCCGTCCCACTAATACCGCGTCCTTTGGGGTAAGTCGTTTATTGACAAAAATGACTGGAGAGGATGATCCAGAGGTATTTTTGACCACATTTGAAAGGACTGCTGAAAGAGAAAAGTGGCCTGAGGAGCAGTGGGCTGGACTGGTGGCTCCTCTGTTAACTGGTGAATCGCAGAAGGCTTACTATGACCTAGAGCCTGACCAAGCAAAAGACTATGTGATGCTAAAAGCTGAAATATTGGCAAGGCTGGGTGTCACCCTGGCTGTCCGGGCTCAGCGTGTGCATAACTGGACTTTCCAGCTTGGAAAACCCCCCAGGTCTCAAATGTATGATCTCATTCACCTGAGCAGGAAGTGGCTACAGCCAGAGACTTTGTCCGCACCGGAGATTGTGGAACGTGTTGTGATGGATCGTTTCTTGAGAGCTCTTCCTACCGCCATCCAAAAGTGGGTAAGCCATGGAGACCCAGAGACGGCCGATGGTCTTGTGGATCGTGTGGAGAAATACTTGGCTACAGAGAACCTGACGGCCTCTTCCAGAGACACTCGGACTTTCCACCCTAAGACCAGACCATCCCCAGGGGCGGATAAGATGATTCCAAGGGGTAAGGGTGGAGAGAGTGAGAGGGTGGGAGCTCTACCCCAAGTTTGGCGAGAACAGCCTGGGAAATCAGCGGCTCAAGAGGCGGCAAGAAGGATCATTTGCTACCGCTGCCGGCAAGCGGGACATATTGCAGCAAATTGCCCGGTTTTGGAGGAACCCATGCAGTGTGACTTTCTGACGGGCAGACGTCAGTCGCTGTGTGCGACAGTCGCATGCACTGCCATTCGGGGAACTGAGAAACATTTATGCAAAATGTGTATTAATGGTAGAAATGTTGTGGTATTGCTGGATTCAGGTAGCCTTGTGACCCTGATAAAGGCTGAATTAGTTAAAACAGAGGTCTCTGGGAATAGCAAGGTAGCTGTTATTTGTGTGCATGGGGACACCCGAGAGTATCCAGTGACTACAGTGTGTTTCGAGACCCCCAAAGGTACCCTTTCTCATCCAGTGGGCTTAGTGTCTCAGTTACCGCATGATGCCATTGTGGGAAGGGATTTTCCGAAGTTCTGGGAACTGTGGGATGATCCTGAGCCCCCCACTGGTGCCCCTATGTACCAGGAATGTGATAGCCAGAACTCCTCTGAGAGTGGGGAGGACTCTCCAGAATTTCCCTTGTCAGTATTGGCAGGGGAGACTCAAGAAACTGGAGAGGAGCCCACCTCCTCAGACGAAAACCTACCGTCTGTGGAGTTTTCTGATCTGGAGGTTCACAGGGAAAATTTTGCCACAGAACAGTTAAAAGACCCCGCCCTAATAAAGGCACGGGAAAACGTAGTGGAAATAGATGGCGAGTTAGTGAACCCAGATATTACCTGCACTTACCCATACTTCAGCGTAGAGAAGGACCTACTGTATCGGGTGGCAAAAAGGGCAGAAGAAACCGTTGAGCAGCTGGTGGTGCCCAAACCTTACAGGAAGTTGGTGTTGGAGTTGGCCCATGGGCACATTCTTGGAGGTCATCTGGGGACAGAGAAAACCCGAGAGAGGGTATTACAGAGATTCTATTGGCCTGGGGTGATGAAGGACATAGAAAATTATTGTTCCTCCTGCCCTGTGTGTCAGAGGTCGGCCCCGATGCCACATTTCCGTAGCCCGCTGGTCCCTCTACCCATCATTGAGGTCCCGTTTGAGAGAATCGCAATGGATTTGGTAGGTCCTATAATCAAGTCCGCTAGGGGGCACCAGTACATATTGGTTATAATGGACTATGCCACCCGTTATCCAGAAGCGATCCCTCTCAGAAATACCTCGGCCAAAACCATAGCCAAAGAGCTATCTCTTGTTTTTAGCCGGGTGGGTATTTGTAAAGAACTGCTTACGGACCAAGGTACACCCTTTATGTCCCGGGTTATGAAAGAGCTGTGTAAATTGTTCAAAGTGACGCAATTGCGTACATCTGTGTATCACCCCCAAACCGATGGGCTGGTTGAAAGATTCAACAAAACCCTAAAACAAATGTTGAAGAAAGTGGTGGATAGAGATGGAAAGGATTGGGACTGTCTACTTCCTTATTTGATGTTTGCTATTAGGGAGGTGCCCCAATCCTCTACGGGATTCTCCCCCTTTGAGTTACTGTATGGGAGACACCCAAGAGGGCTGTTGGATATTGCCAAGGAAACTTGGGAAAGTGAGAGTTCTCCCCACAGGAGTGTGATTGAGCATGTCGCCCTGATGCAAGATCGAATTGCACAGGTAATGCCCATCGTGAAGGAACATTTGGCCCAAGCGCAGTTGGCACAGCAGAGAGTGTACAACCGTGGAGCAAAGACCCGTACCTTTTCCCCGGGGGATAGGATATTGGTACTTGTCCCTACGGTTGAAAGTAAATTCCTTGCCAAATGGCAAGGCCCCTACGAGATAATGGAAAAAGTGAGCGAAGTGAATTACAAGGTCAGACAACCAGGAAGGCGAAAGCCCGAACAGATATATCACGTTAATCTGTTGAAAGCCTGGAGGGATAGAGAGTCCCTAGTCGCAGAAACTTGGTCACCAGCTCAAACTGGTTGCGTGATTCCGGAGGTTGGAATAGCAGCCACCTTGTCACAACCCCAACAACAGGAGGTTAAGGAGTTTGTGCTTCGCAACAAGGAGGTGTTCTCTGAGCTGCCGGGACAAACATCTGGGGTAGAGCATGATATTATTACCCCGCCCGGTGAAAGGGTGAAGTTAAAACCCTATCGGATCCCAGAGGCCCGACGGGAGGCAATACGGGAGGAAGTACAGAAAATGCTGAACTTAGGGGTGATAGAGGAGTCCCAAAGTGATTGGTCTAGTCCCATTGTGTTGGTGCCTAAACCGGATGGGAGCTGGCGATTTTGTAACGATTTTCGTCAGTTGAACAAAGTTACAAAATTTGACACCTACCCCATGCCACGTATAGATGAGTTGATCGACCGGCTGGGAACAGCCCGATACATGACGACTCTTGACCTCACAAAAGGGTATTGGCAAATTCCCCTGGCCAAGTCGGCCAAAGAGAAAACCGCATTTGTAACCCCAGACGGGGCGTTCCAATATAAGAGAATGCCGTTCGGGTTACAGAATGCGCCGGCCACATTCCAGCGGAAAATGGACCAGATACTGAGGCCCCATCGGAAGTATGCTGCGGCTTACCTGGATGACGTAATTGTCCATAGCACAGATTGGGCCTCACATCTGCCAAAAGTGCAAGCAGTCCTAGACTCTATCCGGGAAGCGGGGTTTACGGCTAACCCCAAGAAGTGTACCATTGGGCAGGAGGAGGCCAAATATCTTGGGTACACCATTGGCAGGGGAGTGATAAAACCCCAACTCAACAAAGTCGAGGCCATCCAGAGTTGGCCACGTCCCAACAGCAAGAAGCAGGTACGGGCCTTTCTGGGAATCGCGGGTTATTATCGGTGCTTCATTCCCCACTTTGCTTCTAAGGCTGTGCCCCTAACCAACCTGACGAAAGGGAAAGGGTCGGTCATGATTAAATGGACCCCCGAGGCTGAGGCAGCATTCCAATTCTTGAAACAAGCCTTATGTAGCCAGCCAGTGTTGTACTCACCCGACTTCTCTAAAGACTTTGTCGTACAAAGTGATGCGTCAGATGTGGGGTTAGGAGCAGTATTGTCCCAGGTCTGGAACGGGGAAGAGCACCCAGTCATTTACCTCAGCAGGAAGTTGAAGTCCCATGAGGTAAATTACGCCACGGTTGAAAAGGAGTGTTTAGCGGTGAAGTGGGCTCTAGATTCCCTTCGGTACTATCTGCTAGGTAGGCACTTTGACATGGTTACGGATCACGCTCCGTTAAAGTGGATGGCTCAAAACAAGGAGACAAATAGAAGAGTGAATAGGTGGTTCCTGGCCCTACAGGAATTCAACTTCACAGTAAAGCATCGCCCTGGCGTTCAAATGGGGAATGTGGATGCTTTGTCTCGAGTACATGAATGCCTGATTGCTGGTGTTCCAACCCCAAGGTTAAAACAAGAGGGGGGGGTATGTGACAGCAGGAAGGTAAAGTCACCTGGTTGCATCCAGGGGGGTAGATATATTTCTCCCAGATTCAGGCTTTATGCTGACTTATACAACTAGGGTGGAGAGTTGTATAAGCCCAGCTGAGGCTAGTAGGCTCATGGATGACTCTTACCTCTAGGGAGAGTGTGGGGCGTCGTGCAGACAGAGTTGATGAGGCCAGCTGAAGCTTGTCAGCTCATTTAGGCCTCTATAAAAAACTCCCAGCTTCATTAGATGTTAGCTCATGCCTTGAACCAGACCTGTGTGGACTGTCTAGGGAGAGTGAACCCCTGTGCGGTGAGGCAACGCCTGTGTGGCTATTTGTTTGGACTTTTACTAAACCAGGGACTTAGGGACTAGGACAGCACCAGGCTGATCCCAGTTGTTAGTTTAGGAAACCTGCATGTTTAGTCAGAGGTCAAACTGACCAGGATTTATTTTGTTTGTTTCTTTTTGGCTTTGCTGTGTTTTTGTCACTGTACATAGAGAAATAAACCGCACCTTTTGATTTTGAAAACCACAACCTCCGTCTGCTGGCCCTGTTTTTGTGTGGGGAGCCCAACCAGGGGGTCACACACACCCGCTACCGAGTTAACCCCCTCACAGGAGCTAAAAGGGTTCTGTGGCAGAGGATCTTCTTAACACGTCCCTAGGAGAAACAAATCTAAAGTGAATGTTTCGTGCTCCACTCCGGCTGCTAGGACCGTGAGAGGGAACTATCCGGGTGAGCAAAACCGACTCAGGCTTGAGTGGCGATGAGAGTAAATAAGTGCCGCGTGCCTGAACCTCCCTCTCTGTTTAACTCTCTCTCTATCCTCAACTTTTCTAGTAAGTTTCTACGCAAGAAAAATAAACTCTTTTGTTGGGGTTTAATACTGTCTGGACATTGGCCTTCTTAAGAGAGAAATTAGACTTTTCCCTACACTCTAGGGACGAGAACCAACGGAAGGAGGTAACTCGCTGCAGGACCCAAAACTGTTAACACCGCTCACCCTCTACAAAATGGAGGATACTGGGCATGTGGCATGGTGTGTCCCACTCTGCGAGTGAAGGTAAGCAGAGGCCAGGGATCTGTGTGCTACATAAGGAGGGACTCTATTGGGAATGCCTGATGTAAGGGGGGACTCCGCTGGGAATACCTGATGTAAGGAGGGACCCCGCTGGGGATGCCTGATGCAAGGACGGACTCCGCTGGGGGGCACCTGATGTAAGGACGGACACTGCTGGGGGGCACCTGATGTAAGGACAGACTCTGCTGGGGGCACCTGATGGCATCTGGTGCCAGGCGACGTGGCAGGTGAAACACTTGGGGCTAACACTGATTCTGCATTATGGTGAGTTGAATAATTTCATTCTATATTACAATGTAATAATAGAAATAATGTGTACAGCTCCCGGCTGACATGCACGGACGAGGAGCTCACGGCATATCTGGAGGAGACGGAGCTGCCCTGCTTGACGTCCGCCTGCAGAGATGCATTAGACGCCCCTATCACGCTAGACGAGATTCGACGGGCGGTGTCCTCCCTACAGGGAGGTAAGACGCCGGGCCCGGATGGCATCCCTGCCGAACTCTTTAAGATGTATGTGGAGGAGCTGCTTCCCGCATTTAAACTTATGCTACAAAAGGCTGCGGAGGGGGATTGTCTCCCCCAGACCATGGCCGAAGCAGTTATAGTAGTCATTCTCAAACCAGGCAAGGCACCTGACCAGTGCTCCTCGTACCGGCCGATATCTCTCCTAAATGTCGACGCCAAGATATTGGCCAAGGTATTAGCCGGACGCCTGAATGTTGTGATCACTGCATTGGTGCACGCTGCTCAATCTGGGTTTATGCCGGGGCGGGGAACTGATATTAATATACGACGGCTCCTCACACATCTTGCCAGGGCGGACGGGGGCGGCCCGGGGGTGGTGGCCTCTCTAGATGCCGAGAAAGCGTTTGACTCGGTGGAGTGGCGCTACCTCTGGGCCGTCCTGCGTAAATTCGGGTTTTGGCCCCCAATTTGTTAAATGGGTCCAACTGCTATACCGCGACCCCACGGCTCGTATTCGCACGAACAACTCGCTTTCGTCTCCATTCCCCCTGTCCCGGGGCACTAGGCAGGGCTGCCCACTCTCCCCTGGCTTGTTTGCGTTGGCCATGGAACCCATGGCGGCACGTATTAGGACAGCTCCCCTGGTTGAGGGCATCCCTGTGGGGGTGGTCACGGACAAAATATCCCTATATGCTGACGATACCCTCCTGTTCCTTAAGGACGTTTCTTCCCTCCCACCGGCTCTCCACATTGTGGATGTGTTTGGCTCGTTTTCTGGAATTAAGGTAAACTGGGGAAAGTCACTCCTTTTTTCACTCCATCTGTCGGGACCCCGCCCCCCCATGGGTACCCCCTTAAACTGGACGTTGGAATTCAAATATCTTGGGATACTGATTAGAGCGCCCCTGTCCTCCTACATAGACTTGAATCTCATGCCACTGCTGAAGACCTTCTCGAGGAGATGCGCGGCCTGGAGATCCCTCCCTCTTTCACCGGTGGGTAGGGTCAATCTGGTGAAAATGGTCTACCTTCCTAAATTCCTATACTTTTTTCGTAATTCCCCATTGATCCCCCCGGCCCCATTTTTCGCCACATTAAATGGTATCATATCCTCCTTTGTGTGGAATGGCAGACCTCCACGGTTGGCCATCTCCACCTTACAGCTCCCCATTGCGCGAGGTGGCTTGTCCCTACCGGATTTCCAGGTGTATTTTTGGGCGGCGGTTTTGGTCACAGTCAGGTGGTGGTTCTCTCAGCCTAAAGACAACCCTGCGGTGACCCTTGAAGCGGCGATTATGGGTTCATACTCCTCCCTCAGCAACTTGCTGTTCAGGGGTCCGAAATCTCACCCCGGTCTTACGGAGCCTATGCGTACGACGATATCAGTGTGGCGTACTGTTAGCGCACGTAATAGCTCCCCTGTTACATACTCCCCCCATCTCCCCCTATGGGGTAATCCCACCCTTCCACACTTGAACACGGTCCCGGACCCCCAGGTGTGGGCAAAGAAAGGGATAGTGAACCTTAAACACATAGTTGCCGGCGGTAAATTGCGCTCGTTCCCCGACCTCAGAGATGCCTATCAGTTGCCGGGCTGGATGTTGTTTCGTTATTACCAACTACGCCATGCGTACAATAAGCAATTCCCACCTTCCATTGCCCTCGGATCGGACTCTGTGGAGAGACTTCTTACTGCCAGGGTCATAGATAAACCCCTATCCTCCTTGTACTTCTGTTTGTCCGTAAGCCCCAAAGGAAAGCTTGAGAAAGCTATGATTAAATGGAGGGGGGACATCCCTGACCTGACGGAGGAGGAATGGGAGTCTACCCTATCCTCCTTTGTGACGAACATGATCTCGGCCAAAGACCGATTTTTGCAGGTTAAGTTCCTCCACAGGGCCTACTTCACTCCAAAACAACTGACCCTTATGAACCCGGAGACCCCGGTGAATTGTCCTCGGTGTGACCTGCAGGCTGCCTCCTTCCTACACATGATCTGGACCTGCCCACGTCTGGTGGATTACTGGACGGGGGTAGTGGACAGCCTCAATGGAATAGCGGCCCTGGACTTGAGACCTGATTCTCGGGCATTGCTGCTTAACATCTTTGGGGCAACGGTCCGGGGCAAGTATACCAGGCTGTTTCTGGGCTATGCCACCTTTTATGCACGAAAGGTGATATTCCTCCATTGGAAAGACCCGGTGCCACCTACAGTTTCTATGTGGCGTACGGTTGTGAACTCAGTGTTACCACTCTACAAACTTACCTACCTTAATCGGAACTGCCCCAACAAATTTGATAAAATATGGTCGGGATGGATAGATGCCTGGGGGGAGGGGTCCCTGGAGGACGCACGGGATGGGGTGGCTGGGGATGCACCACAGCCCTGAATCCATAGGTTGGTTCTCCTGTGAGTTGATGACCTGTTTTGTTATGTTGTTTATCCATTTACTTGAGGTTCCTTCTCGTCCCTCCCTCCCCCCCCTCTCTCTCCCCCCCCTTCCTTCCCTTCTCCCCCTCCCTTCCCCCCTCCCTTTCCCCCCCTCCCTTCCCCCCTCCCTTCCCCCCCTCCCCCCCTCTCCCTTCCCCCCCCAAATCGGTTATCCTGGGATATTATGCTGTAATGTCTACCTCCTGATCTAACGTTGGAAGTTCCTGGGACCTTATTCTCACTCATCCTGTGGTTAATATTGTTGTGGTTTTCTAAGTTACTGAGTATTGTCCTTCATGTAAAGGATTGTGTGTTTGCATCGCTTGTATTGTAAAGATCTAAATAAAAAAAAAAATTCTTGTTAAAAAAAAAAAAAAGAAATAATGTGCTTCAATCATCCTGACACCATAACAACCATGGTGCCGGGATGATTAAAGCGCTAACACCAAGTGTTTGGAGTATCTTTATCTGCTGATTGTTAAACTCTGGAATACACATATTTCTATTGTGGTGTAGGATCTGGGCCTGCTGTCCCTATACCCTTCCTTCTCTCTCCTTCCCTCCCTCTTTCTTTCTCTCTTTCTTTCTCCCTTTCTTTTCTCCCTCCATCCCTCATTCATCTCAGACTCTAACCACACCTCTTTGAGCCACGCCCATTTAAGCCACTCCCACTACCCACGTAAACCACGCCCATGTTTCCGCAATGCTGGCAACTATGCTCAGGTAGGGTTGCCACCTGTCCAGGATTCACCCGTACAGTTCGGGTTTGGAATCATGCGTCCAGGTTTCAGACTGCCTGAAACCCAGACACATTATTCAGACTGGACTATGGCTTCCCAGCAGGGTTGCTGGCTGCAGTTGCCTAAGCTGAGAGTGTCTGTTACACTCTTTCACACTGCCCAAAGCCAACACTAACAATCTTCCCCCCAAAATACACGCAGACGAGAGAGAGGGCTCGATCTGCTCTTCTTCCTCCCACCCCTACCCCTCTATGTCTGCCCACACTCCAATCCCTGATGCTGTGCCTCAGAAAAGGAAAGTGAGGACGGGAAATTTGAAGTCCAGCAGCCTCAGATACATCTGAATGAGAGGTGCTGACTGCCAAGTGGTGCGTGAGCTCACCATCCATCCCTGTCCGTGACTGAAGTCTCCCCCCTTCTCTCTCCTGCCTCTGAGTGAGTACACCAAGGTAAATCAGGGTTCTCAGAGTACTCTTTACATCAGAGTCCTCTCCGTACATCCGAGTTCTCAGTGTTCCCCCTTGCATCATGGTTCCCAGAGCATCCCTTATGTTAGAGTCCCCAGAGTTCTCCTTTACATCAGTCTGCAGAGTTCCCCCTTACACTGAAAGGAAACTCTGCGAGTTCAGATGTAAGGCTGCATTCACACCTGAGCGTTTTGTAGCCTGAAGCCTGAAGCTACAAAATGCTAGAGGGGAAAAAACACATTATTCTCTATGGAGATGGTTCACATCTCCACTCCAAAACGCCTGAAGCCGAACGCCTGAAGCTCAAACAAGTTCCTAACCCTTTTCTGTTGCGCGAATCGGGCATATTTGGGCGTTTGTATCCCCATAGAAACTAATGGAAACGCTCGATTCAAGCGTCTAGCGCGACAACGAGCGTTTCTACGGGCGTTTTGTCGCTGTATCTGCTCAAGTGAAATTAATTTTACATAAGGAAATGACATAAAACATTAACAGGAAGTGCACAGATCACCATTTTTTTCTGGATATGGAGACCAGCATGGAGAGCGAGATGGATGAGACAGTATGTCTTCTGGATCAGGAGACCTTTATTCGAATGGTAAAGGAGCACCCCTGTCTCTATGATACAAGAGATCCATTCTACAAGCTGAGAGCGAGCAAGAGGAGGGCATGGAACCAGATTGCCATCAATGTTTTTCCAAACTGGGCAGACCTAACTGGCCGTGTAAAGGATAATAAAGGTAAGATAAACCCCTGCTAACATAACCGACCATATTGTGATAATAGGATGATAGAGAGTCCTGGAGCAATGACAAAGAGAGAAATGAGCGGAGGGACGGCATGACAGGTGGGACAGGCAGTAGCCTAGCAGGGGCTGTGGTTCCCTTTAAGAAAAGGGGGGTGGCCATGGGGGAAAAAGGGGAGGGGGAGCGCAGTCAGTTAGGGAGGAAGTGACGTTTTCTCACTTCCTCCATTTCACTCACGAGGTAGAAAGCTTCACAGCCGGTGCTATGGCTGATGTGGCTGAGCTATTGGCGCAATTGCGGGCCGCGGTGGCCGCGCAGGGGGCAGAGTGGCTGCAGGAACAGGTGTCTGCAGTGCTAGATGAGCGGGCGGCGGCGCCCGCCGGGGGGGGGGTCGCTCCGGGGCGCGCTAGGCGGTCCAGGCCGCCTGAGCGGTACAGTCCGGAGGCATCCCCGAGTGGATCTACTTCCGTCCGGAGACCCGTTGGGGGCCCTCCGGCCGCATCCCCTGACCGCACGCAGCCGGTGTTGGCGGGGGGGCCGGGAGGAATCCGCGCAGTGGACGGAGTTCGGCGGTGGGGGAGACGAGTGGCCCTCTTGCCCCTCCCCCTCCCGCGCGTCGGAGATGCAGTGACATCGCGGTCGAGGCTGCGGGTGATGCCCGGAACAGCCGTGCGGCCCAGCGTGGAGAATCCAGTTCGCGGGCCAGTGGCCGGGAGGCGGTGGCGGTCAGGGGTCCGGCGGAGCCAGCAGGACGAGCGGTGAGGGGTTTGGCGCCAAGACTGACGGATGGGAGTAGAGCGGATGACACCTGTGCCAGGGGGCGGACCCGGAGTCCGTCGGTGGAGGTGGCGAGTGGGTCGGGTGTGCCAGGATCGAGAGGGCGTGATGCTCAGCCACGACAGCCCTTGCCACGTGGGTCGCGTCCGCACGGTGTGCAGCCAGCGCTTGTGTCGGCAGAATCGGATGACAACAGGTCTGGGGGGGAGCTGTCCGGGTCAGACGGTGTCGAGGACTCGGGACAACTGGCTTCGATGGAGAACAGTTCGGCGGCTGGTGGACCCAGTCTCAGGCAGCCCGGTAAGTCCCACTCTTCTGTGGTTATTTGTTCCTTATTACAAGATTTATTGGGTCAAGGGGGTGTTGGGGGGGGCTTAGGCGCGACACCTGGGTCGCGTTCTTCCCCACCGGGGAGGAAAGTGGCAGGGGAGACGCAGGACTTGTGGTCTGGGTTGGAGGATTTGGTCAGGCGTTTTAAGCCGGGCGGGGGCGACATGGTGTCGGCCGCGGCGGCTTGGGGGAAAACAGGGGGTTCATTGCAGGTGGCGGGGCCTTCGGATGCACCCGTGGCCCCAGGCGTGCAAGCGGTAGAGGTGTCAGAGGAGGGGCAGGCCCCATTGGAAGGGGGGGCGGCCACGGCAGGTAGGCAAGTTGCTGCGGGAGAGAAAAACAAGGAGGTGATCAGGCTGGCGGATGCCGCTAAGAATGAGATGTACATTTGTTTTGAGGCACCGTTAGGAACTCACCTCAAGCCGGAGGTCAGAGAAAAGCTGTGGAAAGGTGAGTATGTGGAGATCTTCACGTTGCTCCCCTTGGACAAATTCAACCTGGATAGGGTGAAGCCGGAAGAGAGCAGGAAGGAGGATGAGGAAAAGAGGCGTTATCGTCTTATACCCCGTACTTTCACAAATTGGTTGCAAGCGTTTGCGATCATGGCTTGTGTGATAGGGCAGAAGGCCCCGGAACATTGTTCTGGGCTGTTCATTTATTTGGAGGCGGTTAGCGAAGCGTACAGGACGTATGGTGGCGTAGCCTGGTTGAGGTATGACGAACAGTTCCGGCAGAGGATGGCCATGAGACCAGGACTGCGATGGGATCACAAGGACATCAACTTGTGGATGCGGCTGATGACAGCGTCGCGGGCCTCCAATCAGTTTTTTCAGGGGGGGGTCGGAGGTGCTGCGGCCTCAGGACAACCGACCGAGAAACGGTGGGGCTACTGCTGGCAGTTCAACGAGGGCATGTGCAAGTACCGAGCAAGCTGTCGCTTCAAGCATGTGTGTTCCGGATGTGGGGGCAGTCATGCCTTTTCCAAATGCTTTACGCGAGGCAGGGGTCGCCCCGGGGATTCTGGGGGAAAAGGGAACGACGCCAATCCGGGTGGAAAGGATGCTTCCCTTTCTCAATAGGTATCCCGACAGGCGTGCAGCCAAGTTGTTAGAGGAGGGTTTCGCCGGTGGTTTCAGAATTCCTTGCGCGCCTTTTGCAGTCCCCCCGGCAGCCAAGAACCTCCGGTCTGCCTTGCTCCATCCCTTGGTGGTTTCGGAGAAGCTAGATAAGGAGGTACAGTTGGGGCGTATGGCCGGACCGTTCACGGATGCGCCCATACCTGAGTTAGTGGTTTCTCCCTTGGGGGGTGGTCCCCAAGAGGGAACCTCAAAAAGTTTGATTGATTAATCATCTGTCCTTTCCCAGGGGTGGGTCGGTGAATGATGCTCTTGCGCCGGAGGACTGCACGGTATCGTACACCTCCTTCGATGCGGCTGTGGCATGGGTGCGCAGGTGTGGACGGGGAGCGTTGTTGGCAAAAGCCGATGTTCAATCGGCTTTTCGGTTGCTACCAGTACACCCGGACAGCTTTCGTTTCTTGGGTTGCATGTGGGAGGGGGCTTACTACGTGGACCGTTGTTTGCCCATGGGTTGCTCCATCTCTTGCGCGCTCTTTGAGACTTTTAGTTCGTTCCTAGAATGGGTGGTCCGGGACGTGTCGGGCATCAGTTCGATCATCCATTATCTGGATGACTTTCTGTGCGTGGGCCCTCCGGGGTCTAACGTTTGCAGGGTCCTGCTGGGGACGCTGCAATACGTGGCCGATCGTTTTGGGGTCCCTTTGGCCCCCGAGAAGACGGAGGGCCCCACGTCGTCTTTAGTTTTTCTGGGCATAGAGCTGGATTCTGAGAAGATGGAATGCCGACTGCCAGAGGATAAGCGGGAAGCGTTGAAGGAGGAAGTGCGCGGTGTTATCGGCCGTCGTAAGATTCAGCTGCGACAGATGCAGTCACTATTGGGTAAGTTGTGTTTCGCTTGCAGGATAATGCCCATGGGCAGGGTATTTAGCCGCAGGTTGTCGGCTGCGACAGCCGGGGTGCGGGTTCCTACTCATTTTGTAAGCCTAACCAGAGAGCTTCGTGAGGATTTGGAAGTGTGGCACGGTTTTCTGGAATCTTTCAACGGGCGGGCGTTGTGGATGGCCGGGCCCGTTAGCAATTTCGATCTGGACTTGTTTACGGATGCGGCTGGCTCCACGGGGTATGGGGCGTTCTGTCAGGGAAAATGGAGTGCGGCTCCATGGCCAAAGGAGTGGGAGGAAGCGGGGTTCTTGAAGAACCTGGTACTATTGGAACTTTTCCCAATTGTGGTGGCGTTTGAACTATGGGAATAGCAAGGTGCGCCTAAACGGTGATAACATGGGAGTGGTTCAGGTAGTGAATAGGTTGTCAGCCACGTCACAGCCAGTGGTGCGTTTGTTGAGACATTTGGTTTTGCGCTGCTTGCAGTTCAATGTATTTGTGTACGCAGTACATCTTCCTGGGGTGGATAACACCCTGGCTGACGCTTTGTCTCGTTTTCAGTTCCAGGAGTTGGTGCCAGCAGCGGAGCAGCGCGGGGTTACCTGTACCGACTGGATGTGGGACATTGCCTTGACAGCGCAGTGGATAAAACGGTCGGTGGTGAACCCAGACTAGTTTGGATTTTTGGGTCACTCGTACGTGTTCTGGGGGGCAAGACGGGCCGATGTTCGGCCCAATGGAAGGCAGTTAGGAATTCCCTTACAAGAAGCCCGGGTCCGTTGGATCGGGGTGCCGGGTATGACGGGGAGTGGGGTTATGCCGGAGATACAGAGGTTCGCAGGTCGGGAAAGGGCACCGGATGTATTGGTGCTGCATGCGGGAGGTAACGACGTGGGGGCCAGATCAATGCACCAACTGATACGGGACATTAAATAAGATTTTTAAGGTTGTGCACTACATTCCCGGGTATTGGGGTTATTTGGTCGGACATGGTAGGCAGGACATCCTGGCGGTGGACATGGTCGGTGGAAAAAGTTAATAAGGCCCGGATAAAAGTCAATAAGGAAGTGGGGAGAATTTGTGTGAGGAATGGTGGCCTGGTGGTGCGCCACCGTGAGTTGGACGTCGATACGTGGAGGTACCTAAGGGGAGATGGGGTCCACCTGAATGCAGTGGGCATTGACCTGTGGAATTGGGTTTGCAGGAGGTAATTCAGCAGGCCCTGAGGGTGTGGGGTTGCTCGCAAGAGTAAGGCGTTACCCCTTGCGAGCTGTGGCGGGGTTTGGTTCCTGGAAGAGGAGGTAAAAGGGGAAGTCTGGAGAAAAAGGTGGTACCCATAGGTGGTATGGGGTTATTGAGTACCTTCTGGTCAACAAGGGTTAACCAGGAAGGGGGGTAAATGGTAGGGCACTGCGGCCAGGTGTACTGTCTCCGAGTCGGTGTCTTGCGACTGGAGGCCTAAGGGATATGTTAGTCCCAGTGCCCAAGTTGGAGTTGGTGGTCTATAAGACCACCAGGGGTATTTTAAGTGTTAAGAAAAATGTTATTTAAACGGTTATTTAAGTGGTTATTTATTTCATATAAAAGTTGTTAAAATAAATAGGCCGGAAGGCCAATTTTACTCCACAACCTTGTCAGTCGTTATTTATTAGAATTGTACAAGGGGGTGGGTAAGTTGGATAGAGGGTAAGTAAAAGCGAAGGATCGGTCCTTAACATGTCAAGAGAGTCCTGGAGCAATGACAAAGAGAGAAATGAGCGGAGGGACGGCATGACAGGTGGGACAGGCAGTAGCCTAGCAGGGGCTGTGGTTCCCTTTAAGAAAAGGGGGGTGGCCGTGGGGGAAAAAGGGGAGGGGGAGCGCAGTCAGTTAGGGAGGAAGTGACGTTTTCTCACTTCCTCCATTTCACTCACGAGGTAGAAAGCTTCCCACCCACCCTCCCTGTGTGAGGGGTAAGACAAGGGCGAGGGTTATGGGCGGTGTTTAGTTGGAAGTGGCGGGGTTTGGTTCCTGGAAGAGGAGGTAAAAGGGGAAGTCTGGAGAAAAAGGTGGTACCCATAGGTGGTATGGGGTTATTGAGTACCTTCTGGTCAACAAGGGTTAACCAGGAAGGGGGGTAAATGGTAGGGCACTGCGGCCAGGTGTACCGCCTCTGAGTCGGTGTCTTGCGACTGGAGGCCTAAGGGATATGTTAGTCCCAGTACCCAAGTTGGAGTTGGTGGTCTATAAGATCACCAGGGGTATTTTAAGTGTTAAAAACAAAATGTTATTTAAACGGTATTTAAGTGGTTATTTATTTCATATAAAAGTTGTTAAAAGGCGGGGTTTGGTTCCTGGAAGAGGAGGTAAAAGGGGAAGTCTGGAGAAAAAGGTGGTACCCATAGGTGGTATGGGGTTATTGAGTACCTTCTGGTCAACAAGGGTTAACCAGGAAGGGGGGTAAATGGTAGGGCACTGCGGCCAGGTGTACTGTCTCCGAGTCGGTGTCTTGCGACTGGAGGCCTAAGGGATATGTTAGTCCCAGTGCCCAAGTTGGAGTTGGTGGTCTATAAGACCACCAGGGGTATTTTAAGTGTTAAGAAAAATGTTATTTAAACGGTTATTTAAGTGGTTATTTATTTCATATAAAAGTTGTTAAAATAAATAGGCCGGAAGGCCAATTTTACTCCACAACCTTGTCAGTCGTTATTTATTAGAATTGTACAAGGGGGTGGGTAAGTTCGATAGAGGGTAAGTAAAAGCGAAGGATCGGTCCTTAACATGTCATGTTATTTAGTACAACCAGAAAAACAGTACTAGCTTAAATTCATATGCATTGCTTCCAAAACCATACATATGAGAAAACAGACAATAGATGTGCACTTGAAGTTCACTATGGTCACATATGTGTACACACAAATTGGATATGTGTAGGAATGTGGCCAGGATGAACTGGAATGGCTAATCTATTGCCTCCTACTGTATAAAAGTATAAAAAAAGCACCTAATGCTCAAACTGGGGCAGTGCGGTCGTCGGCGGTAAAGCGGCGCTACAGTGCGGTCGTCGGTGGTAAAGCGGCGCTATTTTTTTATATTTATATTTTTTTAGCGCCGCTTTACCGTAGGAATAGCGGCGCTATTCGGCCGCTAGCCGCGCGGTTTGAACCCCCGATAGCGGCTGAAAAAGGGTTAAAACCACCGGCAAAGTGTCGCTTTGCTGCGCATTGCTGGCGGTATAGCTGCGCTGCCCCATTGATTTCAATTGGTAGGAGCGGTTTAGGAGCGGTGAATACACTGCTCCTTCACCGCTCCAAAGATGCTGCTAGCAGGATTTTTTTTTACCGTCCTGCTAGCACACCACTATCTTCAGGCACTATACAGGCGCCTGAAATAGTGTGAAAGGGGCCTATGCATAGGAGTATGAGTATAGTATTGTCAGCATGTCACAAATACATAATGGCACACTCTGACCCCTAGTAGATATTGTATGGATACTGCACACAAAGATAAATATATATTTAAAATAAAACCTGGGACTTATCAATACATCAAGCAATTTTATTATTTATTCTTTACAGCATAGTATATGGTTTAATGAACAAAGAACTAAAGATTTACATTTATTCAACTGCCTCAAGCTGCCATGGGACCTGTCCTGCTGGAGACATAAAGTAGGAGGCAAATTGATCCCTGACATGTGTTCCTTGTCTGCTTCCACGAACACCGGTCCAATGAGCTCTTTCCATGTTCTCATGTACTGGGTCCTCAAACTCAAATCCATCCCGCTGCCTTACAAAATTATGCAAGGCACATGCAGCTTTAACAGCACAGACCGCATTTTGCATGTTCAGAACAATGGGAGTTTGCAGTACCCACCATTTGTTTGCCAATATGCCAAAGGCACATTCAACAACGCGACGTGCTCGTGTAAGCCGATAATTAAACACACTGCTCTGTTCAGTTAGATTGTGCCCCGAGTAAGGCCGTAGAAGATGCTCACTCAGAGCAAAGGCCTCATCTCCCACAAAAACACTGGGTAGGGGAGGGCCATTTGTGCCCGGGAGTGGACTGTTTGCCGGAAGGTCCAGAGAATTGGTACGTAGCAGGTGTCCAAATGAAGAATTGGCAAAAATAGCAGAGTCAGCGCTGCTGCCATATGACCCAATATCTATGTAACGGAAGCAATAATTAGCATCAGCCACTGCCATTAAAACAAAAGAAAAATATTTCTTGTAGTTGAAATACTGGCTTCCGCTACCCATGGGCTTTATGATCCGAATATGTTACCCATCAATCCCTCCAACGCAATTGGGGAAGTTGCAGCGTTGCCAGAAAACTTCTGAGATCTGTGACCAATCTTCTGTTGTAGGTTTTTTAAAAACAATATCTTTCAACACATCCCAAATAGCAGAGCAGGTGTCACGGACTATGTAACTCGCTGTTGATTTTCCAACCCGAAAGCCATAGTGTAGACTTGATATTGATTGTCCAGTTGCTAGGTACCTACAAATAAATAAATATATATATTTAAATTTGTTTTTTAACAGTGAAAATGTTAAAAATTACCTAAGTGGAAGAGCATATGTGATGCCTACACTCGACATCTTAGACTTGTGAGAGAATTTCGGAGTGGATCTGCGGCATGTGCTCCGAGGGATTATCTCCATGCAAAAGAACTGGAGTTCCTTCGGCCATTGCTGGCTTTGGAGCGGTAAGCTATCATCTGTACTAATGTCATTAAAAAAAATGTAAAGAGAAAGTTATAATAATTAATTTCTATTTTCAGTACTGAAAACAGCTGGGAGGACAGTGCTACAAATAATGAGTTGGACACAGATGGTAGTCAGCAAACAAGCCAAACATCATGTGCAAGCCAAGCATCAGGGGATCAACCAGGCCAAGATCTCGAGAGCCAATTGTCAACTCCAGCACGGTCCACATCAGTGACACCTGTGGGAGACGAGGATAGAACACACCCCATGTCTGCTCGTGTACCAGCTAGAGCAACAAGAAGAAAGGCTCCTGAACCGGATTTTAACCGCATGCTGGACATTATGGCCAGTATGTCGGACAGAATGAACAATAGGTCTCATGTTCAGGTTTCTGCCAGATGCCTGGAAGGTCTGATGGAGAAGGTACCATCAGAACTCCAGGCAGACATGTTGGCAGGTACCATCCGCTATATAGCGACATTCATTCCACCAACCTCCACATATCGGTCCTCAGAACCTCCGCCACCTTATGGTCCCTATGCAAATCCCCCCCCCGCCCCATCTGCCAGCAGCATATTCTTTAACCCTTCCTCGCCACCTTCCTCTGCCAACACCACCTTCTCATTACCCTCCTCTGCCCACACCACCACCTTCCAATTTCTTTCCTCTGCCAACACCACCACCTCCACCATCTTCTAATTGGCAGCATACTGAGAATGCCTCTACCTCCAGCTGGTCACAATATGGCCATGCAATGCACGTGGTGAATACACCTAATGAGGGAGTCAACTCCTCCCAAAGCTTTCAAAACCCTCTAAATTTATTGTTTGTTTTATGAGCTGAGTTAGCTCTATTTTTTTGGTATGGTTGAGCTGTATATGTTCAAAACAAAAAAAAGAAAAGAAAAAACTTGATATTTCAATAATATTTTATATTTAAAAAAAATAAAGCTTTTGTTTGCCTTTAAAAATGTGTGATTGGTGTTTATTTTATGCATATACCGATATATTCATATTGGGTTCGTCATGAATTTCAAAATTAAAAAAGAAAAAAGAAAAAATTACCTCAGTGTGATGATTAGTCGTTCCACAGGGGGTATACTGTTACGAAAATATGTGTCCATTCGTTGCAACCGAGTATTGAGTAAAGCCAGTAACTCATCAAAGCTGTGAGCAAAAATAACATATATGGGGTTTATTTGTGGACATAAGACAGGAACAATGTCAAACATCATGAATCCAAATAAGTTTGACTAACCTTTTTATGGACATCCTAGTGTAGTTCAAAAATTTATCATCATGATCATGTAGGTCACTGTACATGACCCAAAATTGGCCTCTCTCTTCTCGTTCTGCAATTACGGGTTGGATCCAGTATCTGCGTGCCCTCTTCTTTCTTTCATGAAGAAAATATGAGGTGACAGTGGCTGCTGCCACAAAACACGCCATCTCATCGTCACTCATCTTTGCAGAAGATAGTACAAACAGATGGAGCAGAAAGCACAATGATGAACCGGAAGTACACTATTCACCCTGGAAGCAGATGAAAAAAAGCTAAAAACATAGCAACAAATGATGTCATAGATGATCATTTTTCCTATTGGCTAAAAAGAAAAACGACAAAGTAAAAAAACGCCTGAAAACGCTGTATGCAAACGCGCAAATACGCGCAAATTCGCATGACAAAACGTCAGTAAAAACGCTCTAAACGCTACGCTCAGGTGTGAATGCAGTCTAAAAGAGTAACTCTGTGGATTCAGATGTAAAAGAGGAACTCTTGTTATTAACTTCATATGATTAGAAATGTTATTTAATATCAAAATATATGTATAGTTTATACTATAAAAAAAAAAATTGCTGTGCGCCGCTAAAGAGTTCGGGTTTGACGTGAAGCAAAGGTGACAACCCTAGACTCAGGAGGGAACGTGTCGTGTTGGTGAGGTGTCATCATCATCTGTGCTGCTGCATACTGCTGTCAGTGTCACTGTGAGAGTCAATTTTATGTGTAGCGGGTGGTTACATTTAGGGGGAAGCATCTGAGTTGTAACTAGGCTCAGATGCACTAATTGTTAGGTCTCATGGACCATTTCTATCCCTGGGAGATGGTACTGGTGTGTAAGTTCCCTGGGGCCTATAGGTGGCGCTGTTGTCATGGGCCCGGGTTGAACCGCAGTAAAAGGTTGTGCCTTTTTTGTCCCCTCTTGGTAGCAGAACGGCGGGGCGGGGAACCTGCTGTGCCTGTTGGGAGAGGATATAAAAGGGGGCGGCCATCTTCCAGAGGGGTCGGTTCCGCGCTCAGGCACCTTAGGCCTGGGTGCGTGTGTGTCGCCTCCGGGTGCCCTAGGCCTGGAGGCCTGGTCAGGTTGTCTCTGGGTGCCCTAGGCCCAGAGATGGAGCTGCTGTTCTATCTCAGACACCTTCAGTCTGGGGTGAGGTACTTTGGAGAAAGGCCTGGAGCTCAGCAGCCTTTGGCTGGGATCCATCGGGGACCGAGACTCCCAGGGATCTGCCTTGCGAGGGGACCTTTATCCAGAACGAGGAGGCCAGGGAGGTGACCCTTTCTGAAGACCCAGCACAGTCGGGGTGACAGATGGGGCCTCTGGTAACTCTCCGGAGGGATGTTCTTGTCCTATAAAGGGATAGTTTACTAACAGAAGGAAGTGCGTGTTCTTTAAGTCACAGTGGCAGTGACACTACGCACCCAAGGTCAGTGGCAGTGACCAACTTCATGGTCTGTGGCAGAGACCATGCGCCAAGCCTGTTCGTGCTAATCAGAGCAGGAGAAAACCCAATTCAAGTTTGTGCCTGGACCTCCTCCCACCTTATCTGACCTGTGTCTTGTCCCAACCTGTCTGCTCTCAAAGAGACTGTTTATTGTGCTAAAAAGAATAACTAGGTCAGCACTGAAGTTTTTTTTTAACACTGGCTGCAAGCAGGCCAGAGAAACTAACACCGCTCAACCTCCCTATTCAGGAGGGTACGGGCTTGTGGTGCGGTGTGCCTCATTCTTTCCTGCGGAGGAGCCAAGCAGAAGAAAAGCAGGTAAAGTCTGGGGTTGGTGCGCTACACATGGGGGCTTGAGTCCGGGATGTGTTTGCGGTCACAGAGTGAAAACCCCCCAGAAGCTGAACTTTTATTCCCCAGTGAAGTGCCGTGGAGGTTGGCCATGTTTATAACTGCGCCACGAGGAGAACCCTGACTGCGTAGTTCGTGGGTGTGTCTATTCAGAAAAGCCTGCGAGCGATGTAGGAGATGGGAGGAGTCTGACCATGTATGGAGTAACACGTGGGGACTTTGGCGCAAAAAGGTCAGTGCACGATGGAGCAGCAGATGGTCAGCATGTCGTCTCATGCATCATGGGTTCCACCTTCTACAACTGTGAAGATGACCTCATTCGCTGCTTCGCTTATGGATACAGGGATTCGGCTCAAGTCCCGGGGAAGATTTGCCCTCTACGTGTGCAAGGATGTGGAGGCCCTCGGTGTGATTTGTCCCGGCTGCTCTGGACTGGTGGTTCATCTGAAGCCATTCGGGCGATGCGAAAGCTGTAAGGGGTTTCTGTTCGAGGTGGAGCAACCTACAGAGAGGCTTCGGGCCTTCCACCTCAATTGCCTTACGGGCGCCACCACTCTGGAAGGAGGAATCGAAGCTTGTACAGCCACCCCTGCGCGCACTGACGAGACAGAAAGGAAGTCACAGAGGAGATCGCTGTAGCGAGTGAGAAACCGGAGGATGCTGCTTCGGTAACAACAGAGTCTTTTCTCCCACCGCCCAAGAGGAAGATGAGTCTTGTAAAAAATGCTTCCCGCGGCCGTGGTGGAGCAATGCCCCAGCACTTACCCGGAACGGATGTCTCTGAAGGGAAAAGTCCCGGACGTCCGAGTCCTTCTTCAAGCCGAGGTAAGCCAGGGGAGAGACTTTGTTAAAGGCCCCTAGCCCTGGGGATTCACATGTTAGTGAGTTGGCCAGAGGGGGTGAATCATCCTTCACCAGGAATTACTTCCCTGTGGAGGAGTACGATACCTCTGACCTAGAGTCCGTCTCAGATGCGGGTGATGACGCCTCAATTGATGAACTATTTGAGAGGAAGGGATGGGATAAGATGCCCCTGTCCTTGTTCCGTAAGCCTAGGGACCCACCCATGTCTACTGGGGAAAGTACACCCCGGGTGGTGGCCTCCGAGCCTGAGGAGAGATCTGTCCCCTTGCCTGCCCTTCCACCGTCGGGAGCACCTGCTTCCGCCACTACTGCTACTATGAGACAGGTGTCACTGCGGGCCCCTGTAACTGGCCCAGAGGCAGTTAAAATCCCTCGACACCCGGATGCTGTTGTCTTGCCTGGCGCAGGAGACCGCGCCACTATGCCACCGCTGTCCCGTTTACAGAGACTCTTCAACCAGAAGTTTGCCAGTGAATATGGATGGGAGTATCCGTACCTACCCAAAGAACTTTTGTTTGAGGTTGAGGCCTGTAGAGATCGGTGGTACTGAGAGTTTGTGTGGACACACATTAAGGTACCCCAGGCCAGAAGGTATTTTTCGTGTTCGCCCACCGCCTCTCTGCGGTTTAAAGATTGCAAAGCTGCTTGGATGTTGGGTCGGCACATTCATGCGGACAAAGTGCTTATCTGCCGGAAGGACAAGGACAATGGGGAGTATCACATAGATACCTTTGACAAACATTGGAAGCCGCTGGTGTTGCCTGACCCACACTACTATTTGTGAGAGACCAGACTCTTGTGTTTTGCGTTTGAACTTTCTTTTTCTCTCCAGGAACTTTGCCCCATGTTAAGGGTACTTTACTCTTTGGAGGAGCGGGAGTTGTTGCTGTTTGATTTTCTCCCTTCTCTTCCCACCGCAAAGATAACAAGGACTTTGGGGTTGTAGTTAGTGGAGGGCCACAGTTCACAGAGAAGAGAATTTCCTTGCCATGAACAGGTGTTCTGACCGCGGCACTACCACCAGGTGGCGGTGTTGTGCAACTGTTATATCGTAAGCCTTAAGCCCCGTACACACGGTCGGACTTTTGGCCAACAAACTTCATTTTGAGCAAGTTGGACCAACAATCCGACCGTGTGTACGCTCCATTGGACAAACTTTATTTTATTTATTTTTTGTTTTCTTCGGACAAAAGTTGGGTCTGCAAACGGACAAACTTTTGGCCAACAAAAGTCCGATGGAGCAAAGTCTCGCATAGGAGGCGTTGCTCCATGCTCATCACCTTGAACTTTGCCTCCACTAGGCCGGCAATGGCCTCTTCAGGGGATGTGGGCTCCTTGAGGGTGGCATGGGCCTCTTTAATAAGGGCCATTGCTGCCTCACTGGTGGTCCTGTCCCTCCTGCTTCTTTTGGGAAGTCGGATGGGAGGCACCTGTGATGTTGTGCTTCTCCTTTGGCCGGCCACCTCCTGCCTGCCACTGGGCCCTGCCACCTCCTGGCTGCCACTGGGCCCTGCCACCTCCTGGCTGCCACTGGGCCCTGCCTCCTCCTGCCTGACAGTTTCCTGACCCTCCTCCTGGCTGATTTCATCCTGTGTATGAAAAGGGGACATAGTTTAATTTTTTGTTTTATTGTTTTCATCCAACTTTCAGCTCATGTTTGAAGCAATTAGAATGTAAATCCTTAAAAAAATAAATTACATTTACAACTACATCAGATTGACTATTTAGCACCCAATTTAGGCCAGACTAATGTCTAGAGATCTTGATTTTACTTGTGTAACACAAAATAGTTTCTGTTTGTCATCTTGACATATTTGTCAAACATTAGGTTTATCCCAATACATTTTCTATAAATACTATACCTGGCTCCAGATGGCCAAATCAGGTTCATCCAGGATGGCTGCCTCCTCTTGCTCCAGAGAAGGCTCATGTTGACTGCAGGGAAGTCTGGGGGGAAGAGTGGATAGTGATGGCCTTGCCTCAATGTGGTCATCCAGAAAGGACATCCTGCTGTAGTACCACAAATTCGGGACATAAACATCATCTGCTGCTGCTCCTGACCTCTGAGAAGCCAGGACCTTAGAGCGTTCAGTCCTGTATGTGCCTCTCAAGCTCCCAATTTTAGTGTACACCTGTTTTGCTGTGGCTGTGGGCACCTTGGTCTGCACAAATGGGAGCAGGCTCTCCAGCGCTGCTTTTCTCACCACTTTTTTTTTATGGATGGGGTTTTTGGTCTCCCACAGAGCGGGCAGCTCCCTTACCCGGTCTATAAATTCCGCAAAAATTTCCTAATGTGAGGCACACAGTCTAACCTCCTTAAAATCTTATTCACCATATATATCCTCCAACATTCTCAAGACAGTATAGGCCAACAATTGTTCAAAGTCACAAAATCACATACCTTCGTTCGCACGTCCGTCACTTAAACTCCTCTCTCCGCACACCGAACGTAGTATAGTCACATGTGTGTTTGCTATATATACACCACGCATGCGTGTAACTACGCACACTTCGCCCGCCCATGACGTTCTAACTAACATCTTTTCCCCGCCCCTTCTCTTTCGGCGCGCAGACAGATATGGCGGATTTACAGCAGGTGTCTGATAATTCCTCAAATAACGAGGAGGTGACAAGCCCGGAGACTGAGGAAACGTCACGATCAAGGAGGAGATTCAAGGCATCTAATATGTCTTATGCGGAGATGGCGGAGATGGTGGACATATTGCTAAAGTCGGATTATGACGCAAAGCATGGGCCGTATAGCAAACCAAATAGAAGGAAGGCCAAAATCATGAAGAAAGTCGTGAAGAGTCTGAAGAAGAATTTTGGGGTGAAACGCTCAAATGAGCAGCTCAGAAAGAGGTGGTCAGACCTCAAACTGAGGGAGCCGGAGCAGTTAAGGAGCATTAAGAGAATGCTAGCAAAAAGTAAGTACATTTTTCACTTTTATGCTATTAATTTATTTCTCAACTTCCATGTTGCTCCATTTTTTTTTATTTCCTATTGTACTCCCTTCCAAAATGTCATAGTTTGAACTTGGTTTGGCACAGTAATCGTTCGTTACAGACACATCGTTCGGCCACTCTCCTCTTTTTTGGGTTATTTTTCACCCTCAAATGTAATTAGACATCTGCCGGATTTCTTAAAATTGTTGGCTAGATGATGTGTTTTTAAAGAGAATGAAATGCAAACTTTAATCAGTGTAAAGGAGAGGACACTCAGCAGATGCTTCCACATCTGTACTTTGGAGCACTATAGTGTGGGCCACAAAAAACGCCTTTTTGGGGTGTCCCACACAGGTGCATCAGTGAATTTTTGTGCTGCCTCCATGTCTGAAAATTGACAGCCAAAGGTGAATACTAAACTGATTCTTGGACATATATAATGCATTCATGTTTAAATTCCGCACAAACACACACTTGTACCCCACTTTCAAGCAATTTAGCCTGTTTTCATTTTTCATAGAGAATTTCTGTGTGATAACTAGACCTTTGGTTTGCTTCTCATAGGGGAGAGAAGACTGGGAGGAGAACACTCCAGGGAGCACATGAAACCCATAGCTTTGAAACAACCCCAAACTCCCAAAGACCCACAACCTGAGGGTGTTGAGGAAGTTGAAGAGGTGGAGGAAGGAGAAGTGCAGGAAGGAGAGGTGGATGACGTGGTGGAACTGGTCACCACAACAGGTCAGTATCTGTCACCACAGCTTCAGGTAAGAGATGTAGGCCTGCAGAGTTATAATACCTTTTTTATTTTGTTTTTAGGGGATGTAAATGTTGTGGTGAAGGATAGTACACGTTTCTCTGCTGACAGTGCCCTCCGAATAATACAGCAAGTGATGGAATGTAGCACAGAACTGGACAGAATTAAACAAAGAATTCATGTGATGGATCAAACATTTAAAGACATTCTCGATGTTTTGGGGAGAATTGAATAAGGCATCAAAACCCCAAATTTTGTTTAATGATTGTTCTTCCCCCTTTTTATTACCTTTTTGACAATCAAACCAGCCAAAAATTGAATATGCACACAGTGTGTCAACATGTGCCATCTGCCATCAGGGGATATCCATGTTCGGCTTTTGTGGGTGCAACCCCTTCCTCGTATCTCAAGTAGGTGAACTGAAGAAGGGGTTGCACCCACAAAACACGTCCATTAATCACCCCCGATGGCAGATGGCACATGTTGACAATAGGGATCAGGAGTCTCAAATCCCTATTGGAAATGACTTCAAAATGTGTGCATATTCAATTTTTGGCTGAGCAAGGGGTGGCAAGACCACATATTAGGACGGGCACATAGAGACATAGTTTGTGTACGTGAATGCCTCATATTGCTCAGAGGTATCCAATGTTGTACTTTTTGCAATGCAACTGATGGTTTTCTATTTTCATATTAAAAAAATTGCCGGTTTGTGGCCAGCCAAAATCCTACCCAAAAAAATTATTACCATGTGTGTGAATGTACACAGAGTAAAATGTTTGAACACAAACAATGTGTAGCTTCTTTTTCAAATACGCTCTAACCTTATTTTTTTTTTTTTGTGGGGTTACATAGTGAAATGGTTGGTATTTACTAAAGGAAAATACACTTGGCACTACAAATGCACTAAGACAAACTAGGAGACATGAAAAAACAAAAGTTAAAAGATTATATCAGATTTTTATTGAGTTCGTTCTCCATGCATCTTTACACATGGCCTGGCATAGGAATTGCCCCCCTACCCGTGAAATATTCAAGATACTTCTCACGAACCTCACGGGCATTTTGGGGGGGCAAGCCAGGACGGGCAGATTCGAGGCCCGGCAGCCGATTGCCAGAGGAAAGTCCTGCCTCCGGCAAAACTGAGGCCATATAAGAAGTTGATTTTCTGCTGAGAAAGTTATGGAGCACACAGCAGCATAAAACTACATAGTTTATTTTGTAGTCCGCCAAGTGGATGGGAGTCATAAAAAGGCAGAACCGGCTGGCCATTATCCCGAAGGCATTTTCAACGACTCTTCGTGCCCTGGCCAGCCGGTAGTTGAACACCCTCTTCTCTGGGGTCAGGGTCCTCTGTGGAAAAGGCCTCATGAGGTGCGGTCCGAGTCCGAAGGCTTCATCAGCCAAAAAAACAAAGGGGAGTCCTTCAACATTCCCTGCATCCGGTGGCAATGCAAGGTCATCACTCTGGAGACGGAGGGAAAACTCCGTCTGGATGAAGGATCCCCCATCGGACATCCGGCCATTCTTCCCTACATCAACATAGAGGAATTCATACCGTGCTGACACCACCGCCATCAGCACAATGCTATGGAACCCCTTGTAGTTGAAGTAGTAGGACCCAGAACGGGGTGGCGGCACGATGCGGACGTGCTTCCCGTCTATGGCACCACCGCAGTTGGGGAAGTCCCACCGCGGGGCAAACTCCGATGCCACAGTGTGCCATTCCTGTGGCGTGGAAGGAAGCTGGGGAATCAAACAAGATGAAAAAAAATTTGAATTTAAAAATAGAACATTACAAGCAGATTATAAGAAAATACATTAGAGGCCAACATCAATAAAAATCTCAGTTTAAGGTGTTTTTAAGAAGTATAATGGAAGGCTCATGTTTCATATTCATCACCCCCTCTGATGGTCCATTCTTAAAATATTTTGGGGGGGGGGTAGATGTGTTTGGCCACAGGATAGCATTGCAGTGGCGGTGCGTCCAGAGTGAGCGCTGGAGCACTGCCCCCTCTATCCTGCGCCCGTCACTCAGAACAATACATAGGTTCATGCGTTGCAGTAACCTATGTATTGTCAATGCCGCACAATATTCAGGTGGGTGGCCCCCTGTTAAGCGACCGACATATGAAGAACTGCGGCATTTATGGGGTGAAAATTGCATATCAGAAACAGGGGGGCAAATAGGCTTGCAAAATCAAGCCTGAGGGATGTAATTGGCTTGATAAAAGTAAAATTGGGGGCGCAGGGGGGGGGGGACATTTCTTGGGTAAACTCTGACAGGCTGCTCTGCCAATCATGTTCACCAAGTCTGTTTTACGGTTACATGATTGGCTGATGCAACATCGAGGGCAGGAAAAGACATCAAGGACAGAAGGACGGCGCTGACCAGAAGAAGGTAAGTGCAGGGCTGGGGGGGGAAATTATAATACAGATAACGGCGCAAAAAGAAGGAACAACAACCTAACTGATAAAAATAAATCAGATGAAAATCAATAGGATTTAAAGTATAAAAGTCTTTCTCTTTGGAAGTCCATGTAATATTGAAAGCAAGTCATATGAACATATGCACCGTTGGCAGCAATTGTAGAGCGAAGCAGACTCTATATATGGCAAAGAAAAGAAAAAACAAATGCGCCTACTAAGTGCAGTATGTTAGAAATTTATTCGAGAATAATTAAAATAACAGCCAAATGGCTACTCACAGGATGGAAGTGGAGTAAAAGCATAAATAGATATCCTTCTAAGTTGTCTGCGGAGGGCATGAGTCACTCCGTGTGTCTGTAGTCTCCCGGTGGTGGAATACTGCCAAGATGAAGAGGTAGTGCACTGCGGTGTTGCTGCAGGGATGGGGAGATGGCAGAAG
The DNA here is from genome assembly GCA_029206835.1 of Rana muscosa. Lineage (NCBI taxonomy): Eukaryota > Metazoa > Chordata > Amphibia > Anura > Ranidae > Rana > Rana muscosa. The sequence goes on from CM055118.1 coordinate 297,119,675, forward strand.
AACGGTAGATGCGAGAAGAGCTGTCCCTCTATGCCAGTGTGGACACCGGTTCCCACACGGCGTACGGCGTGCGGTTCACGCTGGAGCGCAGTCAGCTTCGGCAACCGGACGTGACGTCAATAGCAGACGCTAACTGATGACGCGTTTCAATGCTTCCGCATTTTCCTCGGATCTGATAGGCAATAGAAGCTGTCGGTATTATATGCGTTCCACCGGACGGAACCATCAATCTAGTGTCATACTCCGGAAATGAAGTGCTGTAGGCCGGAAGGAATGGATACATAGGCCTAACAATAGCATATACATAGGAATTCGTAGATTTAAAAAAACATACAATATACAATTGATTGAGTTGATAGAAACCTTTAGAAGACTTGCCCTATAATGAATGTATATATGGCAAGAAATTTTATATTTTGACAGGAGATATATATATTGGCATCAATGCATGGAAGAAATGCATGAGAGGGGCTTACAAAAAAATATCTTAAAAAGTGCATAGAAAATGCACTAAAAAATATATCAAAAATAAAAATGCTGGATGCAAAAAATATATATATCTCTAAAAATGCTGGATACAAAAAATAAAAATAAAAATAAAATTGGAAATAAAAATAATAAAAATAAATAAATATAAAAATAAAAATAATAATAGTAGCCAATAATATCCAAGAAACAGTTATGGAGAGCTGTTATTGAGAAACTCATAATCTCAATAATACAGATATCTAATTTATAATGATGGGGATCGCAAGCATGCATATGCACACATCCGCACATGCATGCGTCCAATCCATTGTGTATGGATATTGTGCTCACAATAAAAAAAGGGGTTTAATGATAAAAATTATATAACGATCATTGATAAAGGACCAATTGATAAACAGCCAATTGATAAAAAATCAATAAATAAAAATCTTTTACCATCAAGGAAGGAATATATAAATAGCAGGAATATATGTACAAATGAGGATGTAATAAAACACAACATAGTGGAATAAGGGTTCCTATTGGTTCTTAATGGTCAAAAAGGAAAAGAGGAAAAAGGTAGAGGAGATGGGGATGTGTGTAGATGAATACAAACATACACCCACACAAAATGTATGTGCACGTGTGTACATGAATATGTCTCTATCACATGACTGTATTAACCTCAATCTCCTCGTTAAGTCCAAAGGGTGTAAGTGTGTTCAGGATATAAATCCAGTATGTTTCTTGTTTACACAGACGTTGGAATCTCTCTGCTGATGTATATTTGTCGGGTATGGATTCCAAGATCCATACTCGAAGTGCAGAGGTGTCTTTAGAATGGTGAATGTTAAAGTGTCTGGAAACACTATATTGTGGACTGCCATCCTTAACTGCTCGGCGGTGTTCACCAAATCTAGCTCGCAATGTGCGTATAGTCCTACCCACATACAACAAACCGCATGGGCAGGTTATGCAGTAGATGACGAACATGGTGGAACAATTGTAGAAGGAAGTAAAAGTATACAGTTTACTGTTAGCGGAGTAGTTTTTTTGACCATGAGTCACATGGGAACAGGTGAGGCACAAGGCCTTATTACATCTATACATACCTACTAAGGGTATTAATGTTAGCTGTCTAGATGTGGTATTTTTAGCATTGATTTTCATTTTGCTAGGTGCAATTTTACCTTTTATGTTCGGCGCCTTGCGGTATGCAAATTTAGGGTGAAGAGAAAGTGATTTTTTCAAAAGTGGGTCCTGTTGTAAAATAGACCAGTGTTTACGGAAGATGCTTTCCATTTGCTTATGACTATGGTGATATTGTGTAATAAACCTCATCACTGGCATAGATGCCTGCTTGGGTTTTGATGCTATGTGGTCTGTACAATATAAGGAGCAAGCGTCATCAATAAGATGTACTGGATACCCCTTATCTGTGAACTTGGTTTTTAGAGGTATACTCTGTGTCACCGGCTGATAAAGGTGGGAGCATTATCATACAAGACAAAGCAGATTACATGAGAGAAGCCCTCAGGCTTCTCTCAGACAATGCTACTTATGAAATATTGAAAAAGGATCCATTGCCTGCGTTTATAGAAGTCTCCAATTCTTTAGTAGAGAAGGCCCATATAGAAGGAATACTATCCAAACAGGAGAAGGCCTTCTTTCGAAAATCCTTTTTTCAGGTACCATACTTTTACCATCTGCCCAAAATACACAAAAACTCTATCAACCCACCAGGACGCCCCATTGTTGCCTCCATGGAGAGTATCACCTCCAGTTTTTCGCTATATGTAGACCATTTCCTTCAACCTCTAGCTCAGGCTCTTCCTTCCTATATTAGAGATGGAACAGATCTAATTGAACAAATGCGCCCCTATACATGGGAATCCACCTATCAATGGATCTCTCTAGATGTCTGCTCCTTATATACATCTATTCCTCATAACGTAGGCATACAAGCCGTTACTCATTTCCTCAAAAATGACCCTCATCTTAACACTCATCAAATAGATTTCATACTTCAAGCCACTCTCTTTTGTTTAGATCATAATTATTTTCTTTTTGATGGAACCTACTATCGCCAAAAACAGGGCACCGCTATGGGTGCTAATTTCGCTCCCAGCTATGCTAACCTAACTATGGGTTTCTGGGAAGAAAAATACATTTGGGCCAATAATCCTTTCACTATGCACCTCATTTTTTACAGACGATACATAGATGATATCATAATCATCTGGGACGGCCCTACCGATCTCATTCATAGCTTTGTCTCGTATTGTAATGCTAACCCCTATGGACTCACCTTTACTTCAGAATCCAACACTTTATCCATATGCTTTTTAGATTTGGAACTATCATATACCAATAAGGAGATAACAACTAAAAGTTATACAAAACCTACAGCTGGTAATTCTTTTTTACATTATACCAGCTGTCATCACCCACGATGGATTCAAAATATCCCAAAGAGCCAATTTCATCGTCTCAGACGAAATTGCACTAGATTGGATGATTATGTGACACAGAGTATACCTCTAAAAACCAAGTTCACAGATAAGGGGTATCCAGTACATCTTATTGATGACGCTTGCTCCTTATATTGTACAGACCACATAGCATCAAAACCCAAGCAGGCATCTATGCCAGTGATGAGGTTTATTACACAATATCACCATAGTCATAAGCAAATGGAAAGCATCTTCCGTAAACACTGGTCTATTTTACAACAGGACCCACTTTTGAAAAAATCACTTTCTCTTCACCCTAAATTTGCATACCGCAAGGCGCCGAACATAAAAGGTAAAATTGCACCTAGCAAAATGAAAATCAATGCTAAAAATACCACATCTAGACAGCTAACATTAATACCCTTAGTAGGTATGTATAGATGTAATAAGGCCTTGTGCCTCACCTGTTCCCATGTGACTCATGGTCAAAAAAACTACTCCGCTAACAGTAAACTGTATACTTTTACTTCCTTCTACAATTGTTCCACCATGTTCGTCATCTACTGCATAACCTGCCCATGCGGTTTGTTGTATGTGGGTAGGACTATACGCACATTGCGAGCTAGATTTGGTGAACACCGCCGAGCAGTTAAGGATGGCAGTCCACAATATAGTGTTTCCAGACACTTTAACATTCACCATTCTAAAGACACCTCTGCACTTCGAGTATGGATCTTGGAATCCATACCCGACAAATATACATCAGCAGAGAGATTCCAACGTCTGTGTAAACAAGAAACATACTGGATTTATATCCTGAACACACTTACACCCTTTGGACTTAACGAGGAGATTGAGGTTAATACAGTCATGTGATAGAGACATATTCATGTACACACGTGCACATACATTTTGTGTGGGTGTATGTTTGTATTCATCTACACACATCCCCATCTCCTCTACCTTTTTCCTCTTTTCCTTTTTGACCATTAAGAACCAATAGGAACCCTTATTCCACTATGTTGTGTTTTATTACATCCTCATTTGTACATATATTCCTGCTATTTATATATTCCTTCCTTGATGGTAAAAGATTTTTATTTATTGATTTTTTATCAATTGGCTGTTTATCAATTGGTCCTTTATCAATGATCGTTATATAATTTTTATCATTAAACCCCTTTTTTTATTGTGAGCACAATATCCATACACAATGGATTGGACGCATGCATGTGCGGATGTGTGCATATGCATGCTTGCGATCCCCATCATTATAAATTAGATATCTGTATTATTGAGATTATGAGTTTCTCAATAACAGCTCTCCATAACTGTTTCTTGGATATTATTGGCTACTATTATTATTTTTATTTTTATATTTATTTATTTTTATTATTTTTATTTCCAATTTTATTTTTATTTTTATTTTTTGTATCCAGCATTTTTAGAGATATATATATTTTTTGCATCCAGCATTTTTATTTTTGATATATTTTTTAGTGCATTTTCTATGCACTTTTTAAGATATTTTTTTGTAAGCCCCTCTCATGCATTTCTTCCATGCATTGATGCCAATATATATATCTCCTGTCAAAATATAAAATTTCTTGCCATATATACATTCATTATAGGGCAAGTCTTCTAAAGGTTTCTATCAACTCAATCAATTGTATATTGTATGTTTTTTTAAATCTACGAATTCCTATGTATATGCTATTGTTAGGCCTATGTATCCATTCCTTCCGGCCTACAGCACTTCATTTCCGGAGTATGACACTAGATTGATGGTTCCGTCCGGTGGAACGCATATAATACCGACAGCTTCTATTGCCTATCAGATCCGAGGAAAATGCGGAAGCATTGAAACGCGTCATCAGTTAGCGTCTGCTATTGACGTCACGTCCGGTTGCCGAAGCTGACTGCGCTCCAGCGTGAACCGCACGCCGTACGCCGTGTGGGAACCGGTGTCCACACTGGCATAGAGGGACAGCTCTTCTCGCATCTACCGTTCTTCTGCCATCTCCCCATCCCTGCAGCAACACCGCAGTGCACTACCTCTTCATCTTGGCAGTATTCCACCACCGGGAGACTACAGACACACGGAGTGACTCATGCCCTCCGCAGACAACTTAGAAGGATATCTATTTATGCTTTTACTCCACTTCCATCCTGTGAGTAGCCATTTGGCTGTTATTTTAATTATTCTCGAATAAATTTCTAACATACTGCACTTAGTAGGCGCATTTGTTTTTTCTTTTCTGGGGGGGGAAATGGCTGCATTGGAGGGGACAAAATGGCTGCATTGGAGGGGGCAAACTGGCTGCATTGGAGGGGGCAAACTGGCTGCATTGGAGGGGGCTAACTGGCTGCATTGGAGGGGGCTAACTGGCTGCATTGGAGGGGACAAAATGGCTGCATTGGAGGGGACAAAATGGCTGCATTGGTGGGGACAAAATGGCTGCATTGGAGGGGACAAAATGGCTGCATTGGAGGGGACAAAATGGCTGCATTGGAAGGGGCAACTGGTGGCGTTTAATAGGCACAGTCGCTAAAAAGGAGGAAGTTTAGTTCCTAAAATTGGGTTTGGACCCCCAAACATTTGGAGCAACAGACGCCCCTGCTGGAAAGCTTAGTGAAGGGAAATATGCATGGAGGAGAAAAAAGGGGCATTTAAAAACTTCCAACATGCATGAGGACAAAGGGGACATTCTCAGCATATTACAATCATGGTAATTAGGGAAGGATGAAAGAAATACAATACATTAGCATACATGAAATACATAAAATGTGATGTTAATGGAGAAAACTTACCCTAATATAGTCCTCCTGCAGGACTTGTATAATGGCAGAACAGGTGTCTGGGATTATGAGGCCCAGAGCCTGGGGGGAGATGCCTGTCGTGAACTTCAAGTCCTGAAGACTTCTCCCTGTCGCCAGGTAACGTAAGGTGGCAATGAGCCTCTGCTCAGCACTGATGGCTTCCCGCATAACGGTGTCCTGCCTGGTAATATAGGGGGACACCAAAGCCAACAGTTCCTGAAAAACGGGGTCAGACATCCGCAGAAAATTCCTGTAGTCCTCAGGATTATTCTCGACGATCTCCCGCAGCAGAGGCATATGGCAGAATTGGTCCCGCTGGAGCAACCAATTCTTGGTCCATGAACTCCTCCTCACCCCGTTCATGGACTGGTCTTGGTCCAAAACAAGCAGACCAACACCAAGCGCACGCACAGCACGAACTCGACGACGAGAACGTCCAGGCGACATGGCTAGGAAACAGTCGTCTGATCAGAACGTACAGAACAGAACGCAAGGCCTATGAATAACGAACTGAAAATCAGAAACGAACGGGCAAGAACGCACTGTAAAACAGATACGACCTGCCTAGACGCCCTGAAAGACAAGATACGAACCCACAAGCACAAACTGAACCTCAGAAAACGAACTGAAAAGCACGAAGACTGAAAAGCACGAAGACTGAAAAGCGCGAATCATCTCTTCCCAAACTTTTACTTCACACGCGGTAACACAAGATCAGCAAAAGCAGCCCAAGGGGTGGCGCCAGGGAAATCGATCTTCCCCTTTATAGTGCCGTCGTACGTGCTGGACGTGACCGCGGAGAACAACGAGGAAATTGGGAAATGTCAGTGTGTACGCATGGAAAGCTTGACGAGAAAATCATCAGGGTTAACAAGAATTTCGTCGAAAAAAACGACGTGTTTCTAACGACGAGAAAATCAGCCGTGTGTACGAGGCTTGAGAGCGAGCAGGTTTTTCTCTAGGGAGGAACCTGTTCATTCTAAATTACACATTGTTAGATTATGTGTTTTCCTTTTTCCTCTGCAGGTGAATGACAAGCAAGACTGCTGAGTATGGGATGGGTCTTAGCTAGTTCTGCGGGAGGGAACTGTAAATTTTTATTGTAATGTTGAGTGACTTTAAAATGTTTTATACACATGTACACCCTAATTCCCATCTGTGTTTCTTTCCTTTCCCATGTTAGGTTCCGGCACAAACAAACAAAATTTAGTTTGTCTCTGGATCTGGCTTATGTTGACTCTGGTTGAGGAGGCATAAATTGGTTTCAGACACTGGGGACCAGTGTTCACAAGTGAGGGGGATGTGTAGCGGGTGGTTACATTTAGGGGGAAGCATCTGAGTGGTAACTAGGCTCAGATGCACTAATTGTTAGGTCTCATGGACCATTTCTATCCCTGGGAGATGGTACTGGTGTGTAAGTTCCCTGGGGCCTATAGGTGGCGCTGTTGTCATGGGCCCGGGTTGAACCGCAGTACAAGGTTGTGCCTTTTTTGTCCCCTCTTGGCAGCAGTACGGCAGGGCGGGGAACCTGCTGTGCCTGTCAGGAGAGGATATAAAAGGGGGCCGCCATCTTCCAGAGGGGTCGGTTCCGCGCTCAGGCACCTTAGGTCTGGGTGCGTGTGTGTGTCGCCTCCGGGTGCCCTAGGCCCGGAGGCCTGGTCGGGTTGTCTCTGGGTGCCCTAGGCCCTGAGACGGAGCTGCTGTTCTATCTCAGACACCTTCAGTCTGGGGTGAGGTACTTTGGAAAAAGGCCCGGAGCCCAGCAGCCTTCGGCTGTAATCCATCGGGGACCGAGACTCCCAGGGCTCTGCCTTGCAAGGGGACCCGTATCCAGGGCGAGGAGGCCAGGGAGGTGACCCTTTCTGAAGACCCAGCGCAGAGTCGTGGTGACAGATGGGGCCTCTGGTAACTCTCCGGAGGGATGTTTTTGTCCTATAAAGGGCTAGTTTACTAACGGAAGGAAGTGCGTGTTCTTTAAGTCACAGAGGCAGTGACACTACGCACCCAAGGTCAGTGGCAGGGACCTTCATCTTTTTCACCCGGTCAGTGGCAATGACCAACTTCATGGTCTGTGGCAGAGACCATGCGCCAAGCCTGTTCGTGCTAATCAGAGCAGGAGAAAACCCAATTCAAGTTTATACCTGGACCTCCTCCCACCTTATCTGACCTGTGTCTTGTCCCAACCTGTCTGCTCTCAAAGAGACTGTTTATTGTGCTAAAAAGAATAAATAAGAGTTGGACCTTTCAGTTGCTGTGGACAGTTGCTTACTGAGGAGAACTAAAGACTTGTTTCTGACTACCGCAGAAACGAGGTCAGCACTGGAGTTTTTTTTTAACACTGGCTGCAAGCAGGCCAGAGAAACTAACACCGCTCAACCTCCCTATTCAGGAGGGTACGGGCTTGTGGTGCGGTGTGCCTCATTCTTTCCTACGGAGGAGCCAAGCAGAAGAAAAGCAGGTAAAGTCTGGGGTTGGTGCACTACATATGTGTGAGCACCTGCCCATTCTAATTTCTTGCCCTCCTGTCCCTGAGCTACTTACTTACTTACTATATCGAAAATAAAATAAGAAACATGTTTTTTTTTTCTTAATATCAAACTTAAATCACATTGCTAATTGCATATTGTACTTGTTTGTAGCCTAAATACTTACATTTGCACTTAAAACTGTAACTTTGTAACTTTTGGAAAGGGCAGTAAAAACGTGACCATGCCAGTAAATTTTGGGTGTCATGCCAGTAAATTTCAATCTGGTAGGTTGGCAACACTGACAGAGGTACACCTCCAGCTCTGCAGCCCCGCAGCTCTCATTGGCGCTCTTATGACTCATCCCCCCCCTCCCTTCCTGGCAAACTCTCATGAGAGTGAGAGACAGAGCTGTGCAAGATGTTATAGGCCTAGGCCAGGGATGCCCAACCTTTTGAAGAGCGAGGGCCACTTAAGCGACTTGGTAACTGGTCGCGGGCCACAATGAGCGGAGCGGGCAGATGACAGGTCCATGTCCACTCTGCATATACAGAGCAGACACAGCCCACTCTACTCTACGGCGCCACCGATCCTCCCAGATGGAAGGGGACGGATCCCCTTGTGTTTTTTTAGCAGATCGGATTGGAGGTAGGTGGGTGTAATCAGACACAAGTCTGTTTACATCTGCAGCTCCATAGAGGTGAATAGAGGGTCCTAATGGGTCGGACCGATCACATGAAAGGGGCCTAATGCCCCGTACACACGATCGTTTTTACTGTCATTTTTTAAACCGACGTTTTTCTCCTCGTTTTTTTTCATGTTTCCTCTCAAGCCTGCCTTGCGTATACACCATCATTAAAAAAAACGATCAAGCAAAGCGCAGTGACGTTCAACACGTACGACGGCACTATAAAGGGGAAGTTCCGTTCGAATGGCGCCACCCTTCATGTTAGTAAAGTTTGTTGAGCGACGATTCGCGCTTTTCAGTCCGTTACTGTGTAATGAATGTGCTATCTCCATTACGAACGCTAGTTTTACCAGAACGAGCGCTCCCGTCTCATACTTGATTCTGAGCATGCGCATTTTTTTTCACGTCGTGAAAGCATACACACTATCGTTTTTCACGTCGTTAAAAAAAACGACATGAAAAACGACGTGAAAAAAGAGAGCATGTCCGGAATTTTTAATGGCCGTTTTTCACGTCGTTAAAAATGCTCTGGAGCCTACACACGATCATTTTTAATGGCCATTTTTTAAAATGGCATTTTTAACGGCATGAAAAACGATCGTGTGTATGGGGCATCAAGACTGCTTTCACACTGATGTGCTGTGGTTTACCCACACCCGTATGCAGCACAGTGCACCTGTGGCTTACCTGCAGGTTAGCTGCACTTTGCCACAGACATCTATTATATCCTGCAAGTGTGGTGCACTTTCTGAAAGCGCACCAAATCCACAGGTAATAACAGAAGTCTATGATTCAATGAAGGTAACCCACAGGTGCACTGCTCTGCACCTGTGGATCAGTTTGAAAGCAGCCCAATAATCACTGCAGAACAGATATGCCCATATATTAAGGTGACCAGATTTTTAAAATGAAATCCGGGGACATATTTTTCTTTTACTAGTAATGGCGGCAATCAGCAAATCTCTTCCAGTCACCGCCGCCTGCCTCACAGCCTGTCAAGTCTTACTCTCCTGGCCCCGGCTATAGGGTGCCCACGTGTCCCGGATTGCCCGGGATTATCCTGTAATTGAAATCTTTGTCCCTGGTCCCGGGCACCTTCGTTCCGGGACAATAAAGTGTCCCTGAATTGCCCCCTTGGCAGATCTGATGACTCCTAAAAATTGCCACCACATTGACACTGTCCCTCACTGCCCGCTGTGCTAGTTCTGTCCGAGACCGCCGCTTCATTTCACCCCCAGACGCTGCCTGGCTCACTGCCAAAACAACTGGTTGCTAGGCATGGCCCGACTAGCGTCTAACAACCAGTGACGTCATGACGAGGAGGAGAGTGGAGCCCCAGGATTCTGAGCGAGCCGGAGGAGGATTCCTCCTCTGCGTCCTCGCGCCTAAGCTCCGCCCCCGACTCCGCCTCCCGACTCCGGCTCTTACCTGATGGCTGTTCCTGCACTGGAAGAAAGGTAGGCGAAATGCTCCCTGCACTGCTCTAACTCTGAGTAGCTCATGGTAACTCTGCTCCCTCCCATACACTGCCCCCCTCCAAACTCCAGTCATGCTGTACATTATACTGCTCTCCACTACCACTACCACCCGCTCCCAACATACTGCCCTCCATTGCCACCTCTCCTATTATACTGCCCTCCACTGCCACCCCTCCCTATTATACTGCCCACCAATAACTACCCCTATTATACTGCCCTCCACTACCACCCCCTCCCATCATACTGCCCCCCTGCCATTATACCGCCCTCTACTGCCACCCCTCCTATTATACTGCCCTCCACTAACCCCCGCCCCATCATACTGCCCTCCACTACCACCCCTCCCATTATACTGCCCTCCACTACCACCCCTCCCATCATACTGCCCTCCACTACCACCCCTCCCATCATACTGCCCTCCACTACCACCCCTCCCATCATACTGCCCTCCACTACCACCCCTCCCATCATACTGCCCTCCACTACCACCCCTCCCATCATACTGCCCTCCACTACCACCCCTCCCATCATACTGCCCTCCACTACCACCCCTCCTATCATACTGCCCTCCACTACCACCCCTTACATCATACTGCCCTCCACTAACCCCCCTCCCATTATACTGCCCTCCACTACCACCCCTCCCATTTACTGTCCTCCACTACCCATCATACTGCCCTCCACTACCATCATACTGCCCTCCACTACCATCATACTGCCCTCCACTACCACCCCTCCCATCATACAGCCCTCCACTACCCCCCTCCCATTATACTGCCCTCCACTACCACCCCTCCCATCATACTGCCCTCCACTGCCCCCCTCCCTTTATACTGCCCTCCACTACCCCCCTCCCATTATACTGCCCTCCATTGCCCCCCTCCCATCATACTGCCCTCCGCTACCACCCTCTCCCATAATACTGCCCCCCTACCATTATACTGCCCTCCACTGCCACCCCTCCTATTATACTGCCCACCAATAACTCCCCCTATATAACTGCCCTCCACTACCACCCCCTCCCATCATACTGTCCCCCTGCCATTATACCGCCCTCTACTGCCACCCCTCCTATTATACTGCCCTCCACCAACCCCCGCCCCATCATACTGCCCATCACTACCACCCCTCCCATCATACTGTCCCCCTGCCATTATACCGCCTTCTACTGCCACCCCTCCTATTATACTGCCCTCCACTAACCCCCGCCCCATCATACTGCCCATCACTACCACCCCTCCCATCATACTGCCCTCCACTACCACCCCTCCCATCATACTGCCCTCCACTACCACCCCTCCTATCATACTGCCCTCCACTACCACCCCTTTCATTATACTGCCCTCCACTAACCCCCCTCCCATTATACTGCCCTCCACTACCACCCCTCCCATCATACTGCCCTCCCTCCCATCATACTGCCCTCCACTACCACCCCTCCCATCATACTGCCCTCCACTACCCCCTCCCATTATACTGCCCTCCACTACCACCCCTCCCATCATACTGCCCTCCACTATCCCCCTCCCATTATACTGCCCTCCACTGCCCCCCTCCCATCATATTGCCCTCCGCTACCACCCCCTTCCATCATACTGCCCCCTCCCATTATACTGCCCTCCACTGCCACCCCTCCTATTACACTGCCCTCCACTAACCCCCCCCCCCATTATACTGCCCTCCACTACCACCCCCTACCATCATACTGCCCCCTCCTATTATACTGCTCTACACTGCCACCCCTCCCATTTACATTATACTGCCCTCCACTACCCCCCTCCCATTATACTGCCCTCCACTGCCATCCCTCCCATTTACATTATACTGCCCTCCACTATCCAGCCATTGTACTCTGCTACCTCCCATACACTGCACCAGGGCCCTGAAGGTTCTAATTACGCCTCTGCTGCATCCTGTATATCGCTCATCCCAGAACCCTGCACCCTGTATATAGCTCATCCCAGAACCCTGTATATAGCTCATCTCAGAACCGTGGACCCTTTATATAGCTCATCGCAGAACCGTGGACCCTTTATATAGCTCACCCCAGAATCCTGCCCTCTGTACACAGCTCATCCTAGAAACCCTGCACTCTGTACACAGCTCATCCCAGAACCCTGCACTCTGTACACAGCTCATCCCAGAACCCTGCACTCTGTACACAGCTCATCCCAGAACCCTGCACTCTGTACACAGCTCATCCCATCCCAGGAGGGAGTGGGATAAGACCTCACCGCCCTGACCTGAGCAGCAGTGGGTGCAGCATCCCCCGGAGGAACTGCAGTAATTCAGGTACAGATAACATGGGGACATACACCACAGGCTGGACCGGGCTTATGTCAGGGCTGTGGCAGGGAGAGAGCAAGCAGTAGTGGAATAGGGCAGCCATGAGGTGGGTGGTGTGCTCTGCTTTTCCTAACATTCACCTGGCATGGATTAATGGCCATCACTCCTCAGGACTCTCTGCAGGGGGCACTCTGGAGGTACTATCTGTGTGCCTCCAGAGTGCTCCTTACTTCCTCCAGAGTGCTCCCTTACTCCCTTCCCTATACTTTCTCCAGAGTGCCCCTTTACTTTCTCCAGAGTGCCCCTTAGTACAGTAGTACTAAGGGGGCACTCTGGAAGAGGATGTAAGGGGGCACTACAGAGGATGTAAGGAGGCACTAAGGGGGCACCCCGGAGGATGTAGGGGGGCTCTGACTAAGTTAGTACCGCCAGAGTGCCCCTTTTCATCCCCCCTTACAACCTCCAGGGTGCCCCCTTAGTGCCTCCAGAGTGTCTCTTTACTTCCTCCAGAGTGCCCCCTTACATCCTTCGGAGTGCCCCACCACCAAGGTGGTATAGTAGTGGCTGACAGACTATCAGGAGGTGGTATCCTCTCTCCACTAACTACCCCCGCCATACACTCCGCACTCCTCTCCTGTACATATTACCCATGCCATACACGCCGCACTCCTCTCCTTTACATATTACTCCCCGCCATACACTCCGCACTCCTCTCCTGTACATATTACCCACCTCCATACACTCCGCACTCCTCTCCTGTACATATTACCCCCACCATACACTCCGCACTCCTCTCCTGTACATATTACCCCCACTATACACTCCACACTCCTCTCCTGTACATATTACCCACCTCCATACACTCTGCACTCCTCTCCTGTACATATTACCCCCACCATACACTCCGCACTCCTCTCCTGTACATATTACCCACCTCCATACACTCCGCACTCCTCTCCTGTACATACTACTCACCACCATACACTCTGCATTCCCTATTTAACATTACCACATTCTGCACTATATAAGTCATCTCAGACTCTCTTTAACAACACCCCCTTTAAGCCAATATTTAGCGCAATTTAAGACATGTCCACAACCCGCTTTGCGCACCATATTGTTCTTCTTGATGCCTAGGACCCACTTTTGATCTTGTACACGGGCCCGCTGATTTCATGATACGCCCCTGCCCCAAAAATCGGCAGTAAAAGATGTCAAAAATCATCTTTTCGGGGGGGGGGGGGGGGGTGGTGCCTGAATGGCAGTTTGGAAATGTGGTCACCCTACCCGGCTACTACTGGATGGGGAGCGGAGGAAGATCACTCTGCCAGGGAAGGCAAGGAGATAAGCAGGCAGTCGGCTGGCCGGGACTTGAGCCAAGGCAGAAGAAAATGCGAGCGGAGCAGATTGGGCACCCGAAACTGAAAAAATATTCCCTCCGTCCAAACAGCACATGATCATCAGAAAGGGGCACAGATAATGGAAAAAAATACACCCCCAAATCTAGTAGGGGCGGGGGTGTGTAATTCAGATTTTTTTTTTTTAATTCTGCACTGACTGTCTTTGAAATTGCCCCAGCAAATGGCTCCATTCACAAAACTGATGCTCTGGGATGGGGGGTCAGTGACTGGCAATCTGGGCTGGAGGCCGTGGGCCACATCAGAGGGCTCTGCGGACCACATGTAGCCCCTGGGCCACTGGTTGGGCACCCCTGGCCTAGGCTAATGACCAGAAACAAGAAACAGGAAGTGGGCTGTATATGGTATTTACTGGCAGGAAAAAAAAAAAATTTACTATCCAAAGTTAAAATAACAACAGGGGCAGAAGATTTAATAGATGGAAAGATGAAAGAATTATTGAAGGTCCACTTTAAAGCGGAGTTCCACCCATTTTTGAGAGGTGGTTTTAAACTAAAGACCACCTCTCAAAACCTAATTTTTGGATATCATTTTTATTTATTTTTTTCTTACTTACCTTTTTGGAAGTACAGAGTGTACTTCCAATCCAGCCGGGCCACGGCCCGTGTCATCATGTCCTCTTCTGCGGCGAGCTCTCCCATTGTCTTCTGGGACCTGTGTGTGTCCCAGAAGACAAGCTGGCCATTTACAAAGCGCCCGCGCGACTCGCGCATGCGCATGCGCAGAAGGAAACTGTCAGTGAAGCCGCAAGGCTCCACTGCCGGTTTCCCTTAGTTGGAATTGCGGCGCCGGCACCCAATCCGATGTACAGATCGGCCTCAGAGGGCCGACATTGCGGGCTCCCTGGACAGGTAAGTGTCCTTATTAAAAGTCAGCAACTACAGTGTTTGTAGCTGCTGACTTTAAAAAAAATTATAATTTTGGCTGGAACACCGCTTTAAGTTCAAAATACTACTACATTTTATAGCAACCAGATGAAGTAATTCAACACCATTCAGTGCTTAGCTTTGAGTTTCACATTGCTGAAATACAGATTAAGGCTTATGCTGCCCCCTTGTGTTAACCACCATTTGTTCTCAAAACAATTTCAATAGTTCTAAAACTGTCCAAAAAAGCTACAAGACACCCAGATGAGGCATGTAAAAATAAAAATGGCACATGCATTTGCGCCTGATTTGAGAACGTTTCCACTTACACAAATAAATATAATAGTTTCACTTACATAAAGAAGATATGATGCAGCTGTCATGATAGTGTTGGCAAACAGAAATTTTTTCTGTGCCAACTGGGCTGTTTGAATACACTTTCCTGGTGCCTCCATGGCAGCATACCTGTGATAGAGCTCTGCCTCGACTCCTCCTTCAGGACTAGTGAATAGCATAAATTAAAGGCATAGTCCCTCCCCCAACATTCTCCTTTTTTCCCTCATACCTTCTTGTGCTGGTGAAGAGTAGCAGTATGTCCATACCTCTGCAGTCGGCAGCGTCCGCCGGGTTTAGCCTTTCCCGTGCGCAGTCCCTGTTCTTGGGCCGCTCACAGCGCTGATAAGACTGGGAACCCCTCTGTGGATCTGTTGGGGTCATTTTGCAGTTTCCTCACAGGAACGCAGTCTGCTATCACATCCATGATGAATGCAGTGGAAGTCGCAAAAGGATCAGCTCCATCTTCCCAGGCTGGTGGTTTCCATTTTTTATTACAGGCATTTGTGATTTTCCCCTTTCTTTTCCTCTCTTCCCCTCCCCTCCCCTTTCCTTTGCTTGTTAGGCTCCTTCAAAATGATTATTGTTTTACTTTTTTGTTCCTTTAAAACTGTGCAACTGGATAGGGCAGTTGTCTCTCTGTGCAACAACATTGTGGTGCTTATTTCCGGATTCGGGGGGGGGGGGGCTACAGGTGCTCTGTACGTCCCGCCAGGTAGGAGAGTGCCACAGCGCGGCGTCCTCGCCACCGTCTGCGCATGCGCGATTCGGGAGTGATACAGAGCCATAGTTTCTCGGCTCTCTGTACTGGGTGACGCTGGATCTTCTGCGCGTGCGCATGCATGGTCGCGTGGTTCAGTGGCGGCCATCTTGGATTCTGGAAAGAAGGCTAGATTTGCCCTTTTTTTTCAATCAATTCCAAATGGTGGTTTATGGGATTAGTCCACGCACCTTGAGCCTAGGTTCAGATTCAGGGATGGCTGTCAGAGTCTCCTCAGCTGTGCCCTGCTAGGTCTCTCTGATGCTGCTTTGTGGTAGGTACTTTTTATTTTCTCAAAAAAAAAAAAAAAAAATTGTTGCCGATCAAAAATGTTTGTTTAAAAAAAAAAAAAAAAAGATGACGATATAAAAATGTTTGTTTTAAAAATAAAAAAAAGTGACGCCAAAGACTCCTGATTCTTTTCCCTTTCTTACTATATTTCCGGAGCTGATCCTTGTGCCCAACTCCGCAATGATTCATTCATCTCGCAGCAAAGATCCTCACACTTCTATTAGGTATGTGACCAACTATACGTGAGTATAAAAAAAAAAAAAAAAGTGCGCTCACTAGTCTAGCGTGAGTTCCTTACATTGTAGCCCTACCCAGAGGATCCTTCAGTAGTCACTTTCCTCAGAGGTATATTGAAGATTCGCCCTCCTGTCAGACGATCATTTCCTAAGTGGGATCTGTCCCTAGTCCTGGAAGTTCTATCTGACCATCCCTTTGCTCCAGTGGAACAAGTAACAATATGGAACCTGACACTAAAGACGGCTTTCCTGCTAGCCATTACATCTGGCAGAAGAATCTCGGAACTTCACTCTTTAGGGATAGGTGACAACCACATCTCCTTCTTCCCCGACAGAGTGGAACTTCGTCCCCTTCAGGGTTCACACCAAAGGTTGCTACTCCAAGCCACCTGTTGGAACCCTGGGCACTACCAGTGTTTACAGACACGGATTCAGAGTCTTGTCACCAACTGGATGTATCCAGAGTGCTCAGGGCCTACCTAGAAGCCACCGGCCCCTTCAGAAATTCTGAGAGACTTTTCATTGTACCATTCGGTAAATACAGGGGCAAAGAAGCTTCCATCAGAACTCTGGCATCTTGGGTTGTAAAGTTAATCCAGAAGGCCTACAGGGTGAAGAATATGGAGCCTCCATCCCGAGTGAATGCTCATTCTACAAGGGCAGTCTCAGCTTCCTGGGCAGCAAGGGCTAATGTTTAGTTGTAGATGGTGTGCAGGGCCGCCACCTGGTCTTCTCACCGTTCGTTTCTCAGACACTACCATATTGATCCAGGAGCGCTCACGACTGTTGAGTTTGGAAGGAGGGCAGTTCAGGCTGCTATTTCCTCTCCTAATTAAACATTTAATTGTTAAGCAATTATCCCACCCATGTCAGCTAGTTATTTATCACAGGTATGCTGCCATGGAGGCACCAGGAAAACGGAAAATTGTATCATACTTACCAGTAATTTTCCTTTCCTGGTGCCTATCCATGGCAGCATACGCTCCCACCCTCGGTATTCTATATTACAGAGAATGTTGGGGGAGGGACTATGCCTTTAATTTGCTATTCACTAGTCCTGAAGGAGGAGTCGAGGCGGAGCTCTATCACAGGTATGCTGCCATGGATAGGCACCAGGAAAGGAAAATTACTGGTAAGTATGATACAGTTTTCCGTTTTTGTGTACTTAATATGTTCTAAATAAGGGGTAGGCAATAGGGATGAGCTTCGTGTTCGAGTCGAACACACGTTCGACTCGAACATCGGCTGTTCGATCGTTCGCCGAAGATCGAACGTTATGGTCCGTTCGCGCCAAGTTCGAGTGGCGCGTCACGGCCCATAATTCACTGCGGCATCGCAGTGCATTGCTGGCTGATGATTGGCCAAGCATGCACTATGACCCGCATGCTTGGCCAATCACAGCGCCGTCTGTACAGAGAGCCGTAATTGGCCAAAGCCAGGGTGGCTTTGGCCAATCATGGCTCAGAGGAGTAGGTACACGCCCCACACTATATAAGGCCGCCTGGAAGTCGGCCTTGTGTAGTGTGTTGGCGTTTGTGAAAGAGACAGTTACAGAGAGAGAGACAGTGTCATTTATATTGAGTTAGATAGAGCAGGCAGGCGAGTCAGTTAGCTGCTGTTACAGTGTGTAGAGGATATATATGCATCCTAGGTGTTGTATATATATTTATACACTGTATTGAGTTTAGCTAGATCCGTTCCTGTTAGTCTCTATACTGTGACAGGCAGGCAGGTGATTGTGCTAGCTGCAGACAGTCAGTGTTTCACTTAGTGTACTACTGTGTGCTTTGCATAGCATTCACCTAAAGCTCACCTGGATACAGTTATTCTCTATACCGTGACAGGCAGGCCGGTGATTGTGCTAGCTGCAGACAGTGTTTCACTTAGTGTACTACTGTGTGCTTTGCATAGCATTCACCTAAAGCTCACCTAAATACAGTTAGTGACTAATACTATTATAGTGGTGTTCTCATAATAAAACCACAAGCAGAGAGCTGCAAGTATTTTTAGTGTACTGTGTCCTCTGCACAGTTTTCACCTAAAACTAACTGAAAACAATTGCTACTTTTCCCATACTAACACCACAGCAGGCCATTAGTATGTCTGGAAGGCAAACAATGAGAGGCAGACAGTCACGAGGCAATAAAATTGGGCAAGCAGGCTCTGTGTCTAGAGGCAACAGTGATGCTGGTCGTGGACACGGTGCATTCTCATCAGCACGTGGCCATGGGAAACGCTTGTCCTTCTTTTCAGCAGCTGGCCATGTTGAGCCGTAACATGCCGAAGACTTGCAAATGCGACTAGAATTAGTGACCTGGCGCCTGGGGCAGCACAGCTGAGGTTACCTATATCTCCGTGCGCCCGCCCTCCGCGATCGCGTGATCTCGTCGGGCAGCGCCGGCCGTTAATTTAGGCCGCGGCTTTGCGGCCGTCTGCAGGCCTAGGCTTCATGCTCTAATCTGGCGCCATCTTGTGGTGGCCGTTGGTATGACAAGTCAACTAGCAATGCTTGCCTGTTTCACTGCCGCCTATCTCCTTCCCTTTTCTTAGAAGTTAACCCCCAAACATTATATATATTTTTTATTCTAACACCCTAGAGAATAAAATGGCAGTCTTTGCAATACTTTCTGTCACACCGTATTTGTGCAGCGGTCTTACAAGCTCACTTTTTTGAGGAAAAAATTACACTTTTTTAAATTAAAAAATAAGACAACAGTAAAGTTAACCAAATTTTTTTTTATATTGTGAAAGATAATGTCACGCCGAGTAAATTTGATACCCAACATGTCACGCTTCAAAATTGCGTCCGCTCGTGGAATGGCGACAAACTTTTACCTTTTAAAATCTCCACATCTCGCGACATTTAAAAAATTCTACAGGTTGCATGTTTTGAGTTGCAGAGGAGGTCTAGGGCTAGAATTATTGCTCTCGCTATACCATTCGCGGCGATACCTCACATGTGTGGTTTAAAACACTGCTTTCATATGCGGGCGCTACTCGCGTATGCGTTCGCTTCTGCACGCATTGGTCGTTAAAAAAACAACCTGGCTCCTAACTTTTTTAGCTGGCTCCTAGATTCCAAGCAAATTTGTCAAGCCCTGGACTTGGTAGAGTGGATGACCAAGCCGTCCTCCTCCTCCTCATTCTCTCTCACCCAGGCTCAGGGTACTTTGTCTGGCAAAGCAGCTGCCAAAGCGGCCTCTTCCCTCGGCTCAATGGCATCAGTCACTCCTTCCCTAGCCCCATCATGTCCTCCTGAGGAGTCCGCCGAACTGTTTGACCACAGTGTTGGGTACATGCTCCAGGAGGATGCCCAGCGTTTTGAAGGCTCTGATGATGGAACCCAGCTGGAGGAAGGCAGTAACGTGAGCTCAGAGAGAGGGGGTGCCCAACAAGGTCAGCTATCTGGCAGTCATGTTCCCCCAGCTGCAGCATACTGCCAGATTGGCTCCAGTGATGAGAAGGGAGGGGATAATGAGGTCACTGACTCCACGTGGGTGCCTGATAGGAGAGAGGAAGAGGAGGAGGAGGAGGAGGCACATCTCCAACAAGGCAGGATGCCCTCCAGGGGTCAGCTTAAGGGCAGCACACTGACTGCATCACACCGCAGAGCTCCGCATGTGCAGGGCGCTGCTGTCTCTGCGCGTTATTCCAAAGGTTCTTTGGTGTGGGCCTTTTTTCAGACGTGTGCAGCAGATCGCTCCATTGCCATTTGCAACATATGTCTAAAGCGTATCTCGTGTGGCCAAAACATCAGCCGCTTGGGCACCACGTGCTTGACCAGACATATGTCGACCTGCCATTCAGTCCGTTGGCAAGCACACCTAAAAGACCCACACCAAAGAACAAGGCGGACCTCTCCTTGCTCCTCATCAGCTGGGATCTCCAACCCCACTATACCTTAAGTCCTCTCTGAAACCTGCACTGAGAGGAATGTTCAACAGGGGCATGAAATTACAATTCTTGATCTAATATTTCACAGCTGGGCCCATTCCTGTGCCCACCAAGAGAAACTGTGAGGACTTACAGTGTTGTGGCACCAGCACCACCACCACCACCAAAGGCCCAATTTTTCAGCCCCTGTTCAACAGGGGCATGCAATTACAATTCTTGATCTAATAATTCACAGCAGGGCCCATTCATGCGCCCACCAAGAGTAACTGTGAGGGCTTACAGTGTTGTGGCAACACCAACACCTAAGGGGCAAATTTCTGCAGAGTATATATGGCAGGCCCCTACTTTCAAACATCCAACTTACAAACGACTCCTACTTGCAAACGGAAGGAGACAACAGGAAGTGAGAGGAAATCTACCCCTAGGAAGGCAAATTTTCTCCTGTAAAGCCTCGTACACACGGCCGAGATTCTCGTTGAAAAAAACATGTCGTTTTTTTCGACGAGATTCTTGGACAAGAAACTTGTCCCGGCCGAGTGTACACACGCTCGTTTCAAAGAACCCGCGGTTCTTTGAATGGAGCGTACGCGGTGACGCCATCGACTACGACGAGCATGCGCTCGTCACATTCGATGCCGTCGCCGCCATCTTGGTATACCCTACGTATGCCTAGGAAGCTACCGCGCATGCGTCAAATTCATTTCGAACATGCGCGGGCTTCCCAGCGGACAGGTAAGTGTACACACACTCACTTTTCTCGTCGAGAAACAGGCTGACGAGAATCTCGACGAGAAAATAGAGAGCAGGTTCTCTATTTTCTCGTCGAGGTTACTTGTCGGTTTTCTCGACGAGAAACCCGATAGCCGCGTACACACGACCGATTTACTCGGCAAGACATCTCTGCCAGCAAGTTTCTTGCTGGTTCTTGCCGAGAAAATCGGTCGTGTGTACGAGGCCTAAGAGTTAATATGTGAAAAAGGTGTCTCCTCTCCACTGATGCTTTATCACCAATCCTTGTTTCAATAAAAAACCCACATTTTCCAAAAACATTTGTCATTGGGATGGAAAGTGAGGTGAAATGTTCTGAACAGGGGCACAGACAGCAAAACAAATGTTACAGGGGTGATAACCCTTCCCTATGTTCTCCAAAAAGCTTAAAAATAGATTTTTTGGCTAGAGCTACACTTAAAAAATGTACCTGTTCCAAATTACAAACAGATTGTACTTAAGAACAAACCTACAGTCCGTGTCTTGTTTGCACCGCCTGTATACTGCTGTTCAGAGTATATAGGGCCTTTATTTATTTTGGGTGGGGGGTTCCCCTTAATATCCATACAAGACCCAAAGAGGCTGGTAATGGGGTGGGTGATGGGGTAGCCATGCCATTTATCTCAATGATTTTCATCCATATTGCCGGGACCAGACATTACATTAAAGCCGCAAACAGTTTTAAATGGCTTTTTTTCCTTTAGAAATGTCATTTTGTGCAGGGACAGTTCTAAACACGGGAAACACGTCCCACTTCACAGGCATACTTTAGACACCCCCCAGGTACGATATTTAAAGGACTATTTCACTTTTTTTTTCACTTTATGCATCATTAAAATCACTGCTCCCGAAAAAACGACCATTTAAAAAAAATATTTTTACGTTGATACATGTCCCCTGGGGCAGGACCCGGGCCCCTAAACCCTTTTTAGGACAATTACATGCATATTAGGCATTATAATTAGCACTTTAGATTTCGAACGTTCGCGTCCATTGTATTTAATAGGGTTCTAAAGTTTGCGCAAACTTTCGGTCCGTTCGAAGGTTCTGGCGCGAACCAAACGGGGGGGTGTTTGGCTCAATCCTAGTAGGCAACCTTTGAGAGATGGAGATCTACTTGAACAACACTAATGAAGTCAAAGATCACAACTATTTTATCTATAATTATCAAAGAAACAATATAATGATGCAAAGTTCCCTTTGTTGTAAATGAACACAAATATTAACCCAATCACAGAAACCTATGTGAACAGGTTAATAGGAGGGTAGACAACTGACACTACGTCTTCTTCTGTGTCAGGTTTCTCCCCTCTGCTTCCCCAGCTCACAGGCCAGTAAATCCTGCACAATATGGAAAAAACAATATGCAAACTATTATATTTAAACAGGATGGCTCCCTTTTTAAATGCAGTCCAATGCAATTAAGACAGATGAGGAGAAAGAGGATAATAAAAAGGTAAAGGGGTATTCCTTGAAATCCAGATGTCTTCAGCTAGCCTCTTTATGCTGTAAATAAAGTAATCCTGGATGACAGAGAATAGCAAATCTAGCAGGGCCTTGGTTTATCCTTGTTGTATTATATCTTCCTTCTTTATAATCCTAAAGTAGGGTGACCAGACATCCCTGGTTTCAGGGGACAGTCCCCGGATTGAGGACACTGTCCCCGGACCAAGTCTGACCCTGGTTTTGTCCCCGGATTGGATCTGAACAGGGGCTGGGGCAATTTCAAAGACAGTCAGTGCAGAATAAAAAAAATAAAAAATCTGAATTACATAGGGGGGTGTATTTTTTTCCCCATTATCTGTGCCCCTTTCTGATGATCATTAGTGATGAGCCGAACACCCCCGGGTTCGGTTCGCACCAGAACCCGCGAACGGACCGAAAGTTCGCACGAACTTTAGAACCCTATTAAATACAATGGATGCGAACGTTCGAAATCTAAAGTGCTAATTATAATGACTATTATGCATGTTATTGTCCTAAAAAGGGTTTGGGAACCCGGGTTCTGCACCAGGGGACATGTATCAATGCAAAAAGAAGTTTTAAAAACGTCCGTTTTTCTGGAGCAGTCATTTTAATGTAGCATAAAGTGAAAAAAAAAAGTCAAATATTCCTTTAAATATCGTACCTGGGGGGTGTCTAAAGTATGCCTGTGAAGTGCCACGTGTTTCCCATGTTTAGAACTGTCCCTGCACAAAATTACATTTCTAAAGGAAAAAAGCCATTTAAAACTGCTTGCGGCTTTAATGTAACGTCTGGTCCCGGTAATATGGATGAAAATCTTTAAGAAAAATGGCATAGCTACCCCATAACACCCCCCCCCCCCCACCCCAGCCCATTACCAGCCACTTTGGGTCTTGTATGGATATTAAGGGAAACCCCGCACACAAAATAAAAAAGGCCCTATATACTCTGAACAGCCGTATACAGGCGGTGCATACAAGACAGGGACTGTAGGTTTGTTCTTATGTAGAATCTGTTTGTAATTTTGAACAGGTACATTGTTTGAGTGTAGCTCCAGCAAAAAATCTATTTTTAAGCTTTTTGGAAAACATAGGGAAGGGTTATCACCCCTGTAACATTTGTTTTGCTGTCTGTGCAGTGTGCACCTGTTCAGAACAGTTAACCTCACTTTCCGTCCTAATGACAAATGTTTTTTGAAAATTTGGGGTTTTTATTGAAACAAGAATTGGTGATAAAGCATCAGTGGAGAGGAGACACTTTTTTTCCCATATTAACTCTTACAGGAGAGAATTTGCCTTCCTAGGGGTAGATTTCCTCTCACTTCCTGTTGTATCCTTCCGTTTGCAAGGAGGAGTCGTTTGTAAGTTGGATGTTTGAAAGTAGGGGCCTGCCGTTTATACTCAGCTGAAATTTGCCCCTTACATGTTGGTGTTGCCACAACACTGTGAGCCCTCACAGTTACTCTTGGTGGGCGCATGAATGGGCCCTGCTGTGAATTATTAGATCAAGAATTGTAATTGCATGCCCCTGTTGAACAGGGGCTGAAAAATTGGGCCTTTGGTGGTGGTGGTGGTGTTGACACAACACTGTAAGGCCTCACAGTTAGTCTTGGTGGGCGCAGGAATGGGCCCTGCTGTGAATTATTAGATCAAGAATTGTAATTACATGCCCCTGTTATACAGGGGCAGAAAAATTGGGCCTTAGGCACTGGTGCCACAACACTGCAACCCCTCACAGATACTGTACTTGGAGCACAGCAATAAGCCCTGTTGCAAAGTATTGCATCAAAAATTGTAATTACACGCCCCTGTTAAACAGGGGCTGAAAAATTGGGCCTTAGCCACTGGTGCTGGTGCCACGACACTGCAACCACTCCCAGATACTCTAGTTGGAGTGCAGGAATGAGCCCTGCTGCAAAGCATTGCATAAAAAATTGTAATAACACACCCCTGTTAACCACTTAAGCCCCGGACCATTTGGTAGCTAAAGGACCAGAGGTGAATTCAGAATTTTGCACTGCGCTGCTTTAACTGTAAATTGTGCGGACATGCAATGTTGTACCCAAACGAAATTTGTGTCCTTTTCTTCCCACAAATAGAGCTTTCTTTTAATGGTATTTGATTGCCTCTGCGATTTTTATTTTTTGCGATATAAACGGAAAAAGACCGAAAATTTTGAAAAAAATGATATTTTCTACTTTTTGTTATAAGAAAAATCGAATAAACTCAATTTTAGTCATACATTTAGGCCAAAATGTATTCAGCCACATGTCTTTAGTAAAAAAAATGTCAATAAGCGTATATTTATTGGTTTGCGCAAAAGTTATAGCGTTTACAAACTAGGGTACATTTTCTGGAATTTACACAGCTTTTAATTTATGACTGCCTATCTCATTTCTTGAGGTGCTAAAATGACAGGGCAGTACAAAACCCCCCCAAATGACCCCATTTTAGAAAGTAGACACCCCAAGGAAATTGCTGAGAGGCATGTTGAGCCCATTGAATATTTTTTTTTTTTCCCAAGTGATTGAATAATGACAAAAAAAAATAAAAATAAAAAAAATTACAAAAAGTTGTCACTAAATGATATATTGCTCACACATGCCATGGTTATATGTGGAATTGCACCCCAAAATACATTCTGCTGCTTCTCCTGAGTACGGGGATACCACATGTGTGGGACTTTTTAGGAGCCTAGCCACGTACGGGACCCCGGAAACCAAGCACCGCCTTCAGGATTTCTAAGGGCGCAAATTTTTGATTTCACTCCTCACTACCTATCACAGTTTTGAAGGCCATAAAATGCCAAAATAGCACAAAACCCCCCCAAATGACCCCATTTTAGAAAGTAGACACCCCAAGGAAATTGCTGAGAGGCCTGTTGAGCCCATTGAATATTTTTTTTTTGTCCCAAGTGATTGAATAATGACAAAAAAAATAAAAATAAAAAAAAATTACAAAAAGTTGTCACTAAATGATATATTGCTCACACATGCCATGGTTATATGTGGAATTGCACCCCAAAATACATTCTGCTGCTTCTCCTGAGTACGGGGATACCACATGTGTGGGACTTTTTAGGAGCCTAGCCACGTACGGGACCCCGGAAACCAAGCACCGCCTCCAGGATTTCTAAGGGCGCAAATTTTTGATTTCACTCCTCACTACCTATCACAGTTTTGAAGGCCATAAAATGACAAAATAGCACAAAACCCCCCCAAATGACCCCATTTTGGAAAGTAGACACCCCAAGCTGTTTGCTGAGAGGCATGGTGAGTATTTTACAGCTCTCATTTGTTTTTGAAAATGAAGAAAGAACATTTTTTTTTTTTTTTCCTTTTTTTTTTCAATTTTCAAAACTTTGTGACAAAAAGCGAGATCTGCAAAATACTCACAATACCTCTCAGCAAATAGCTTGGGGTGTCTACTTTCCAAAATGGGGTCATTTGCAGGGGTTTTGTGCCATCTGGGCATTCCATGGCCTCCGAAACTGTGATAGGCAGTGAGAAGTGAAATCAAAAATTGACACCCTTAGAAAGCCTGAAGGCGGTGATTGGTTTTTGGGGTCCCGTACGCGGCTAGGCTCCCAAAAAGTCTCACACATGTGGTATCCCCGTACTCAGGAGAAGCAACAGAATGTATTTTGGGGTGTAATTTCACATATGCCCATGGCATGTTTGAGCAATATATCATTTAGTGACAACTTTGTGCAAAAAAAAAAAAATTGATTTTTTCCGCAACTTGTGTCAACATATAAAATATTCCATGGACTCGACATGCCTCTCAGTATATAGCTTGGGGTGTCTACTTTCCAAAATGGGGTCATTTGGGGGGGGTTTTGAACTGTTCTGGCATTTTATACACAACATTAGGAAGCTTACATCCACTCTTCTAACCACTTGAAGACAAAGCCCTTTTTGACACTTTTTGTTTACATGAAAACATATTTTTTTTTGCAAGAAAATTATGTTGAACCCCCAAACATTATATATATTTTTAAAGCAAAGGCCCTACAGAATAAAATGGTGGGTGTTGCATTTTTTTTTCTACACAGTATTTGCACAGCGATTTTTCAAACGCATTTTTTTGGGAAAAAATACACTTTTTTTAATTTTAATGCACTAAAACACACTATATTGCCCAAATGTTTGATGAAATAAAAAAGATGATCTTAGGCCGAGTACATAGATACCAAACACGACATGCTTTAAAATTTCGCACAAACGCGCATTGGCGACAAACTACATACATTTTTAAAAGCCTTTAAAAGCATTTACAGGTTACCCCGTTAGATTTACAGAGGAGGTCTACTGCTAAAATTACTGCCCTCGATCTGACCGTCGCGGTGATACCTCACATGCATGGTGCAATTGCTGTTTACATATGACGCCAGACCGACACTTGCGTTCGCCATTGGGCAAGAGCAGGGCAGGACAGGGGTGCTTTTTTTTTTTTTTTTTTTTTTTTATTATTAATTTTGCTTTTTTATTTTATTTTTAAACTGTTGCTTCCATATTTATTTATTTTTATCTCTTTTATTGTTATCTCAGGGAATGTAAATATCCCCTATGATAGCAATAGGTAATGACAGGTACTCTTTTTTGAAAAAACTGGGGTCTATTGGACCCTAGATCTTTCCTCTGCCCTCAAAGCATCTGACCACACCAAGATCGGTGTGATAAAATGCTTTCCCAATTTCCCAATGGCGCTTTTTATATCCGGGGTGGGGACATTCCCTCCCACTGCTTGTAAAAGCAGTTCAGAGGCTAATTAGCCACTAGGATTGCTTTTACATGAAAGCCGGCCGCTGGCTGAAAAGAATGATACCAAGATGATACCTAAACCCGCAGGCATCATTCTGGTATAAACATTCAAAGTCCAGCAACATACCAGTACGTTGCTGGTCCTTGTTGGACATGTATTGTAATCTTTTTTTTCATGCAGCCTGTTGGCTGAACGAAAAAAAAAGATTGATCGGTGGGTATGCCCACCATTAGAATACCGCCCTTCATCCACCCACTTCTAATGATGGGCATACATGCACCATTTATATATGCCGAAGCATGGGGGCATCTTCTCGCAAAAGTTATGCCGCGTACACATGGTCAGACTTTTCCACGGGCAAGCCTCCGTCGGAATTTCGACCGTATATACGCAGCATTAGGAGCAAAATCGCTCCTCCGCTCCTGCTGCCCCAATGCTTCGGCATATATGCTTTTTTTTTTTAACTGTGGCGGTGAAATCACCTCCTACAGCACTGGAGTCGCAGGGATCAGGCCTGTCTCTGCGAACGCTGCAGTTATGTGTGTTGTGTTTTGCAAGTGACAGTGATCGATCGATACTGCACTTCGGTGGCCTGGGCTGGACGGAGGGGCAAAACGCAGGTGCTAGCAGGTATCTGGGCTGATCCCGCTAACACTGCGTTTTTGGGAACCCTAAACTGCTGGGGACGCTAGTATAGATCTGATCAGATCAGATATTGAGCTGATCAGATACTATACCACTAAGGGGGGTGTATGCTTCACGTGTGGGTGTTAGCGCTACTGGCACTAACCTGACGCTGCCTGGGGTGTGACGCAGACCCTCTCTGACGCTAAAACCTAATTGATATCACCCGCCGGGCGATCAGGGGGTTAAACCTTTATTGGGTTATATACGGCGGGTGCCCTGACACTATAAAAAGCAAACTAACTAACCAGCGTCACCCGTAACACTTATATGATGATCACTGGTGAAAGGGTTAACTAGGGGCAATTAGGGGGTTAAAACCTTTATTAGGTAATATATGGGGGTACCTGACGCTATATAAAAACCTGACGGCGAACCTAAAAAAAAATTACTGGCTACCTATCGGCATCACCGACACTAAGACAACGAACATAAAAACGATTGCTTAGCGACAGTGGTGATAGGGGGTGAAAGGGTTACCTGGGGGGCGATCAGGGGGTTAAACCTTTATTAGATAATATATGGGGGTACCTGACGCTATAAAAACCTGCGGCGAACCTAAAAAAAATTACTGGCTACCGATCAGCATCACCGACGCTAAGACATCGATCAGAAAAATGATCGCATAGTGACGGCGGTGCTAGGGGGTGAAAGGGTTACCTGGGGGGTGATCAAGGGGGTTACACCTTTATTAGGTAATATATGGGGGTACCCGACGCTATAAAAACCTGCTGCGAACCTAAAAAAAATTACTGGCTACCGATCAGCATCGCCGACGCTAAGACATCGATCAGAAAAATTATCGCTTAGTGACAGTGGTGATAGAGGGTGAAAGGGTTACCTGGGGGGCAATCAAGGGGGTTAAACCTTTATTAGGTAATATATGGGGGTACCCGACGCTATAAAAACCTGCGGCGAACCTAAAAAAAATTACTGGCTACCGATCAGCATCACCGACGCTAAGACATCGATCAGAAAAATGATCGCATAGCGACGGCGGTGCTAGGGGGTGAAAGGGTTACCTGGGGGGTGATCAAGGGGGTTACACCTTTATTAGGTAATATATGGGGGTACCCGACGCTATAAAAACCTGCGGCGAACCTAAAAAAAATTACTGGCTACCGATCAGCATCGCCGACGCTAAGACATCGATCAGAAAAATTATCGCTTAGTGACAGTGGTGATAGGGGGTGAAAGGGTTACCTGGGGGGCAATCAAGGGGGTTAAACCTTTATTAGGTAATATATGGGGGTACCCGACGCTATAAAAACCTGCGGCGAACCTAAAAAAAATTACTGGCTACCGATCAGCATCACCGACGCTAAGACATCGATCAGAAAAATGATCGCATAGCGACGGCGGTGCTAGGGGGTGAAAGGGTTACCTGGGGGGTGATCAAGGGGGTTAAACCTTTATTAGGTAATATATGGGGGTACCCAACGCTATAAAAACCTGCGGCGAACCTAAAAAAAATTACTGGCTACCGATCAGCATCGCCGACGCTAAGACATCGATCAGAAAAATTATCGCTTAGTGACAGTGGTGATAGGGGTTGAAAGGGTTACCTGGGGGGCGATCAAGGGGGTTAAACCTTCATTAGGTAATATATGGGGGTACCCGACGCTATAAAAACCTGCGGCGAACCTAAAAAAAATTACTGGCTACCGATCAGCGTCACCGACGCTAAGACATCGATCAGAAAAATGATTGCTTAGCGACGGTGGTGCTAGGGGGTGAAAGGGTTATCTGGGGGGTGATCAGGGGGTTAAACCTTTATTAGGGGGGGTTAGGGGGCTACACTGGACCTAAAACTAAATGTAGTGACACTTTTACAGTCACAAATGTCACTGATTGCAGTGATCACTAAATAAATGGTCACTGCAATCAGTGACACTGTGACTGGGGGCTGGGGGGGGGGCTGGGGGTGATCTGGGGGGGCCTGGGGGGGCGATTTATGTGCCTATGTGTCCTGGTGTCAGTGTAGTGTTTTGTGTACTAACCTGCATCTTCTCCTGTACGGCGCTCGGTATATGTGAGCGCCGCAGGAGAGATGACATCACTTCCTCCTTCCTGGCAGGCAGGGGAAGCTCTCTCATTTGCCGGGAGCGATCGAGAGGGGGTGGCCGGAATCGAACGGCTGTCCCCTCATGCCGGATCGCATGTAAAACGACCACCCACTGTAAAGAAGGGGGGTCCGATCGGACCCCCCAACTATACAAAGGCAATCACGTATATGTACGTGATTCTGCCTGTCGGTGCCATTCTGCCGACGTATATTTACAGTGGGCGGTCGTTAAGTGGATAAACAGGGGCTGAAAAATTGGGCCTTAGCCACTGGTGGCAGCACCCAGAAACAAAAATGTTCTTCCAAGCTATCATCGTCAATCGGATCATTGAGGAGGAGGAGGATAGTCAGTCAACATAACAGGACAGTCTCTCAGCATCAGCATCAGTCTTGAAGGGATGTGACATTTGAAAATAAATTAGTCTGTTATATCAGCTTCAGGTGTTTGGTAGCTGGTGGTGATCCAAGACTGGTTCATCTTTATGAAGGTCAGTCGATCAACAGAGTCGGTGGACAGGCGCACCCTGTGATCCGTGACAAATCCTTCAGCAGCACTGAATGTGCGTTCTGAAAGAACGCTGGATGTAGGACAGGCCAGTAGCTCAATTGCATAATGTGCAAGCTCTGGCCAGTGATCCATCCTCAAGACCCAGTAAGCCAGAGGATTTTCGGTGGGGAAGGTGTCCAAGTCTGACCTTGCCCCTAGGTATTCCTGCACCATGTATATCAGACGCTGGCGATGGTTGCTGGAACCGATCATACCTTGGGGCTGCGGACTAAAGAATTGTCTGAACGCTTCGGTCAGACGGCCACCTTCCCCACCGCTCCTTCTTTGACTGACCGAAGCCTCAGCAACTCGTTGTCCAGGACCAGGAGGTTGTAACCTCCCAGTCTCTGGGAACGTGTTGCACAGACCTTTCTGCAAGGCCTCCCGGAGTTGTCTCATCCTCTGCTCCCTCTGCGACGGTAAGATAAGGTCCGCAACCTTACCCTTGTACCGTGGATCAGCCAGTAATGGTCCCTCTCCTTGATCCGAAGAATACGAGGATCCTTCCGCAGACTTTGCAGGATCAGGGAGGCCATGCAGCGTAGGTTAGCTGAGGCATTCGTTCCGGAGTCCTCTGGGTCACTAAGGACGACATGATCCGCAGCCATCTCCTCCCAGCCACGTACAAGTCCACTGGTTTCTTGGGACTGTAAATCATCCCTAAAAGACTGCTGCTGATGATGCTGAGTGCCAGGCTCCACCTCCATGCTGACACAATCCTCCTCCTCCTCCTCCTCCTCTTCTTCCTGTGCGATGGGTGGGACAGAAGGAACACTGTCTGGGTAAAGGGGGCCTTGAGAGGCAAGGAAGTCCTCCTCTTCCTGCCTCTGTTCTGCCTCAAGTGCCCTGTCCATTATTCCACGCAGCGTATGTTCCAACAGGTGGACAAGAGGTACAGTGTCACTGATGCATGCACTGTCACTGCTCACCATCCTTGTGGCCTCCTCAAATGGTGCCAGGACAGTGCATGCATCCCTGATCATGCCCCACTGGTGTGGTGAAAAAAAACCGAGCTCCCCTGACCCTGTCCTGGTGCCATAGTCGCACAGGTACTCATTGATGGCCCTCTGCTGCGTGTGCAGCTGCTGCAGCATGGCCAACGTTGAGTTCCACCTGGTGGGAATGTCACATATAAGGCAGTTCTTGGGCATGTTCAACTCCTTTTGCAGCTCAGCCAGGCGAGCACTGGCATTATAAGATCTGCGGAAATGCACACAGACTTTCCTGGCCTGCCTCAGGACATCCTGTAAGCCCGGGTACCTGCCCAAGAACCGCTGCACCACCAGGTTAAGGACGTGAGCCACACAGGGCACATGGGTCAGTTGTCCCTGTCGGAGAGCGGAGGGGAGGTTGGTGCCATTGTCGCAAACTACCATTCCTGGCTTAAGCTGGCGTGGCGTCAACCACCTCTCGGCCTGCCCCTGCAGAGCAGACAGAACCTCTGCCCCAGTGTGGCTCTTGTCCCCCAAACACACCAGCGCAAGCACGGCATGGCATCTTTTTGCCTGCGTACTTGCGTAGCCCCTTGAACGCCTACGGAGCACCGCTGGTTCCGAGGACAAAGCACAGGAAGAGGCCACGGAGGAAGAAGAAGAGGAGGGGGTGGAGGACAGAGGTGTGTCACAACCAGTAGTAGCATTTTGGAGGCGTGGCGGTGGAACAACCTCCAACACTACTGCACCTTGTCCTGCATCCTTCCCAGCTGCCAAAAGAGTGACCCAATGGGCCGTGAAAGAAAGGTAACGTCCCTGTCCATGCCTGCTGGACCACGAGTCAGCGGTAATATGCACCTTACCGCTGACCGCCCTGTCCAGCGAGGCCAAGACATTACCTTCCACATGCCGGTAGAGAGCCGGAATCGCCTTCCGTGAGAAAAAGTGGCGTTTGGGAACCTGCCACTGAGGAACCGCACATTGCACAAACTCACGGAAGGGGGCCGAGTCTACCAACTGAAAAGGCAGCAGTTGAAGCGCTAGCAATTTAGCCAAGTTAGCATTCAACCGCTGGGCATGTGGATGGCTGGGAGTGAACTTCTTTCGACGGTCCAGCAGCTGGGGCAGGGAAATTTGCCTGCTAGAATCGGACGTCGGTGTACTGCTAGCAGAGTGCCCGCAAGTACTTGGCTGTGACACACCTAATTCTACACCTTCATTCCTCTCAGAGCAGGTTTCAGAGAGGACTGAAGGTATAGTGGGGTTGGAGATCCCAGCTGATGCGGTGCAAGAAGAGGTCAGCTTTGTTCTTTGGTGTGGGTCTTTAAGGTAGGCTTGCCAACGAGCTGCATGGCAGGTCAACATATGTCTGGTCAAGCATGTGGTGCCCAAGCGGGTGATGTTTTGGCCATGGGATATACGCTTGAGAC
The DNA here is from genome assembly GCA_029206835.1 of Rana muscosa. Taxonomy (NCBI): domain Eukaryota; kingdom Metazoa; phylum Chordata; class Amphibia; order Anura; family Ranidae; genus Rana; species Rana muscosa. Next base: position 297,152,784 of record CM055118.1, read on the forward strand.
ATATGTTGCAAACAGCAGCTGTGCGATCTGATGCACTCGACTCAAAAAAGGCCCATACCAAAGAACTTTTTGAATAACGGGCAGAGGCAGCGCCCTGCACAGGCGGAGCTCTGCGGTGTGATTCCGTCGGTGTGCTGCCCTTACGCTGGCCCCCCGAGGGCATCCTGCCTCGTTGGAGATGTGCCTCCTCCTCATCCTCCTCCTCCTCCTCTCTCCTATTAGGCACCCACGTGGAGTCAGTGACCTCATCATCCCCTCCCTCCTCATCACTGGAGCCAATCTGGCAGTATGCTGCAGCTGCTGGAACATGACTGCCAGATTGGTGTCCTTCTTGAGCATCCCCTCTCTCTGCTCTCACGCTACTGCCTTCCTCTAACTGGGTATCATCATCAGACCCTTCGAAACGCTGGGCATCCTCCTGGAGCATGTACCCAACACTGTGCTCAAACAGTTCGGGGGACTCCTCAGGAGGACATGGTTGGTCTAGGGAAGGAGTGACTGATGATGACATTGATACCAGGGAAGAGGACGCTTTGGCAGCTGCTTTGCCAGTACCCTGAGCCTGGGTGAGAGAGGATGAGGAGGATGAGGAGGGCTTGGTCATCCACTCTACCAAGTCTTCGGCATGATGCGGCTCAACACGTCCAGCTGCCGAAAAGAAGGACAAGCGTGTCCCATGGCCACGTGCTGATGGCAATGCACCGCGTCCACGACCAGCACTGTTGTCTCTAGACGCAGAGCCTGCTTGCCCTCTTTTATTGGCTCCTGACTGTCTGCCTCTCCTTGTTTGCCTTCCAGACATTCTAATGGCCTGCAGGGAAATGGGAAAAGCAGCAATACAGGCTAAGTTAAGGTGTAATATGGTCAGGAGGCACACTCCGCCCGCTGTAAGTGCCGCAAAATCCTGTTGGTGTAACACACCAGGAAAAAGCAGCAATACAGGCTAAGTTAAGGTGTAATATGGTCAGGAGGCACACTCCGCCCGCTGTAAGTGCCACAAAATCCTGTTGGTGTAACACACCAGGAAAAAGCAGCAATACAGGCTAAGTTAAGGTGTAATATGGTCAGGAGGCACACTCCGCCCGCTGTAAGTGCCGCAAAATCCTGTTGGTGTAACACACCAGGAAAAAGCAGCAATACAGGCTAAGTTAAGGTGTAATATGGTCAGGAGGTACACTCCGCCCGCTGTAAGTGCCGCAAAATCCTGTTGGTGTAACACACCAGGAAAAAGCAGCAATACAGGCTAAGTTAAGGTGTAATATGGTCAGGAGGCACACTCCGCCCGCTGTAAGTGCCGCAAAATCCTGTTGGTGTAACACACCAGGAAAAAGCAGCAATACAGGCTAAGTTAAGGTGTAATATGGTCAGGAGGCACACTCCGCCCGCTGTAAGTGCCGCAAAATCCTGTTGGTGTAACACACCAGGAAAAAGCAGCAATACAGGCTAAGTTAAGGTGTAATATGGTCAGGAGGCACACTCCGCCCGCTGTAAGTGCCGCAAAATCCTGTTGGTGTAACACACCAGGAAAAAGCAGCAATACAGGCTAAGTTAAGGTGTAATATGGTCAGGAGGCACACTCCGCCCGCTGTAAGTGCCGCAAAATCCTGTTGGTGTAACACACCAGGAAAAAGCAGCAATACAGGCTAAGTTAAGGTGTAATATGGTCAGGAGGCACACTCCGCCCGCTGTAAGTGCCGCAAAATCCTGTTGGTGTAACACACCAGGAAAAAGCAGCAATACAGGCTAAGTTAAGGTGTAATATGGTCAGGAGGTACACTCCGCCCACTGTAAGTGCCGCAAAATCCTGTTGGTGTAACACACCAGGAAAAAGCAACAATACAGGCTAAGTTAAGGTGTAATATGGTCAGGAGGCACACTCCGCCCGCTGTAAGTGCCGCAAAATCCTGTTGGTGTAACACACCAGGAAAAAGCAACAATACAGGCTAATTTAAGGTGTAATATGGTCAGGAGGCACACTCCGCCCGCTGTAAGTGCCACAAAATCCTGTTGGTGTAACACACCAGGAAAAAGCAGCAATACGGGCTAACTTCGGGTGTATAATGTGCAGGAGGCTTAGCAACAATGACACTGACACTGTCCCCTGCCTATCCTTCTCTCTCCCTGCACACAAGGTTTATCAAAGTATATGACACTGACACTCTCCATGCCTATCCTTCTCTCTCCCTGCACACAAGGTTTAGCAAAGAATATGACACTGACACTGTCCCCTGCCTATCCTTCTCTCTTCCTGCACACAAGGTTTATCAAAGTATATGACACTGACACTCTCCCTGCCTATCCTTCTCTCTCCCTACACACAAGGTTTAGCAAAGAATATGACACTGACACTCTCCCTGCCTATCCTTCTCTGTCCCTACACACAAGGTTTAGCAAAGAATAGATTTGACAAGATTTGACACTGTCCCTGCCTATCCTTCACTTTCCCTGCTCCGGAACACACTACACAAGGCCGCCGCGCTGGCGGCCTTTTATAGTGTGGGGCGTGTACTAAACCCCCTCAGCTATAATTGGCCACAGGCATCCTGCCTGTGGCCAATCATTGCTCTCCTCGCTGCCGGCGCTGTAATTGGCCAAGCATGCAGGGTCACAGTGCATGCTTGGTCAATTACAGCGCCGGGATTACACTGCGATGGCGCAGTGTATTGTGGGCCGTTCGCGTCACTCGAATTTGGCGCGAACGGCCCAAATCGTTCGTTGTTCGCCGAACGCGCGAACATCGAGCTCATCCCTAATGATTATGTGCTGGTTGGAGCAGAGGGAATATTTCTTCAGTTTTAAGTGCATGCCTATTCAGCTCCGCTCACATGTTCTTCTGCCTTGGCTCAAGTCCCAGGCCAAGCCGCCTGCCTGCTTATCTCCTTGCCTTCCCTAGCGGAGTGATATTCCTCCGCTCCCCACCCAGTAGTAGCCGGGGCCTGTATAGTAAGACTTGACGGGCTGTGAGGCGGCCGGCAGTGGGCAGAGAGTCGCTGATTGCTGCCATTACCAGTAAAGAAACATACAAGGTGCACATAGTGTTCTGAAGAAGTCATGTGACATGACGATACGTGCGTTAGGATTAGCACAGATACACCGACAGCTGCAAGAGTGGAGATGAGCTCGGCGCTCGTTTGAGATTGTCATTTCCCTTATCTATGAAATGTGTGTGTTTTACAAGTTTTTATAATAAATTCCCCAGTGGTTACAAACCCACACTATGTGCACCTTGTATGTTTCTTATACATGTTCCACTGGCACTCTGAGGTTGCTGCAAGCTTGAGGACCATATGGTTGGAATCATCACAGCCTGCATATATACGAGCTCAGCGTTCGTAGGATTGATGTCCACGCTCACTAGTTTGATGTGAGTGTGAGAATACATCCTTTGGTCACTTGTTTGCTGAACCCACAGAGTTACGCTATAAATTTCTTTTTTGTTTGTGTATTTCTATGCATCCATGTGAGTGACATCATACTTCCATGCAAGATTGCTGCATTGCTGTCCACATTAGAAGCCCCCAGTGCATGCGGTCTTTTCCCAGCAGGGAGGCAAGCTGCTAGTGAGCACTGGGTGGATTTGCACCGTAGTTTTTTCCTTCAAGCACTCTACGGGTGATGGGACTTGCTACACATTGGATTTTTTGATATTTTTTGATATTTACAGGAAGTTTTTGGAGGATTCCATTGCTCACAGTCCTGTTTTATACACTTTATCACATACCGGCACCTTTATTTTCAGGAATCGTTTGGAGAATTTCACTATTTTTAGTTTTGTGCTATACACCTTTATTATTTATATTGTTATATATTTTATTTCTTTGATATTATATGTACAGAGTGATACACGTTTTTGTATACATCATTAATTGTCCACTGTTGGTTACACACCTTTCAGGTGTATAGGTGTGATTCATTCAGTTTATGCACATACTATTTATGTTACACATTGGTTGTCAACACGCTGCTGCATCTGGTTGGTTCATATTAGATTTAATTTATTTGGTTAGTATTAGGTAGTTTCCTTTTCCAGATCCTTCCCTTCACTTTCTTCACTAGTTATAATCACAGCGCAGCCACCATCACCCTTCTTTCATTTATTCACTTTTGTCTGCTTGGATCAGACTCCCCGGTGACTGCTGCAGTGTCCCTAGCCATTTTTCTTCCCTCAATTCCCATTCCCCTTCACTAGTTAAATACCCAGTTAGCGCGGGGGTTTCTTCTTTCTATATTACACATCCCATGATGCTTTGCTCTAAATCCTCACACAGGAAAAAGGAAATTGACACAAAAAGTCCAGCAAACACTAGAGGGAGCCAACCCCACATTAATAACGCAGACAATGTCTCTAGATTGTAGGCATAATAGCCAACCTTGGCTACATTCTCCCCCCACTTGAATTCTTTGGTTCCCAAAGACATAGAGACATCAGCTTAATAATTTGGTGAGAAGAAAGGGTTACTAACAAGTTCATAAAAACATCAACCATAATCTAAATTCAACAGGTATTGACACAACTCTGGATTTTGCTGAAACCATTAAAAAACACCCTCAGTTAATTAAAACTCATTTTTTTATCAGGCCATTGCAATTCCTGTGTCCCACCCACTGGTGTCAGAGGTCAGAGCAGAGTGGCTCATGACCCAATTAACGGTAGAAGGATTTGGCATGGTAACTTGCCTGCGAATAGTATGAATCAGTCCATCAGAGTTCTCGCCCAAAGTATCATAAATAAGTCTCCTGGCAGTATGTACATCTCGTCTTAACTGAACAGGGGAATACGTCTCAGCAGGTTGAACAGGATTTGTTGTTGAGCTCCTGATATGGTCAGGGCTGCAAGGCTCTAAAGGGAGATCTATGCCGGCAGGTTCAGAGCTTGGCAATGGGGAGAAAAGATCAACCTCTTCAAGGGGAGCAGGAATAGGTGTCTGATATTTTTAATTTTCCACACCCCTGCAAGAATCTTCAACCTCAGCAGGGCAATTCGCTTCAGGTACAGGCAAAGGTTCATCAGAAAAATTTATCAGATCTCTTGTTTCCTTCTCAAAAGTTGGACTAATACTCTCGATTTTTATCCTATCAGCTTCTCTGAAGGATGGTACAATCTCCAATTCTGGGCTGAGAGATCTGCGTGTAGTCTTAGTCACTTTAGTTAACACTCCTCCTCCCTTCTTATTCATAGTCCCTGCATCAGGTTAATTTTCTGCAAGCCACATCCAAAAAAGGCACAACCACCACATCTTCTTCTTCTTCTTTGCCATCTTTCCCTGATAATACAGTGGAAGTAGGAACTTGCGGCGGTTCATAATCTTCCTCATCTTCGTCTTCTTCTGTTAATACAGGAGGAATATAAATTTGTTGCTGTGAATGAGTCCTGGGTGGAGTTGGCTTTGGAGGAGATGAAAGAGGTACTTGAGGCACCCTAACCGCATCAGACAATGGAAGCAGATGGTTTTGATGCCACATCTTCAGAGGCCCTTTTTCCCCTTCAGGTCTGATTTGGTAGCTCGGAAAGCTGTTTACAAATAACATAAGGTTGTGTTCGCCATAGGACAGACAGCTTATGTTTCCCGGGTACCCACAAATTCTTCAACAACACACAATCTCCTGGTTGCAAATCATGTATTCTCACTTTTTAGGTCAAAGTTCCTTTTGTTTATTGGCTCCCTAGCTGAGGTATGTTCCATAGCTTTCTCATATGCTTGCCACAGGTTTTTCTGTAGTCTTTCAACGAAGGTCAAAGAAGTATTGTCAATGGAAGTGCCAAAATCTAAATCAACAGGAAGATGAGCTTCTCTCCCAAACATGAGGCAGTATGGAGAATAGCCAGTGGCATCACTCAAGGGTACTGTTGCAAGCATTTACCATACCTGCAATATGATTTCCCTACTGCTGTTTCTTTTCCGGGGGCAGAGTTCCCAACATATTTAACAAAGTACGATTAAACCTCTCAGGCTGAGGATCCCCTTGTGGGTGGTAAGGCGTGGTCCGAGATTTCTTTATGCCCAGCAGAGTGCACAGTTGATGGACTAACCAACTCTCAAAGTCTCTTCCTTGATCCGAGTAGATTCGGACAGGCAACCCATAAAGCATGAAGAACTTCTCAACAAGGACTTTAGCCACAGTGGTCGCCTTCTGATCTTTGGTGGGATAGGCCTGCGCATAGCGAGTGAAATAGTCACCACTAGAATGTTATTTCTTCCACCAGTTTAAGGTTCCAGGCACAGGAAGTCAATGCAAACCAACATTAAAGGCTCTTGGCTTTTCAAATGTCCCATAGGAGCAGCCCCAACTGGAAATGTCTTACGCTGGATACACGCTAAGCAGGACTGACAATAGCTCTATATCTCTCCTCGCATATTGGGGCAGTAGAACCTATCTCTAATTAGGCAACACAAAGTCATTTCTGTTCCAAAATGCCCATGGTCATCATGCAGAGAGGTCAGGATGGTGGAACGATGTTTCTCAGGAAGGAATAACTGCCATTTCTCTTCTCTGTCTTCTGAATAACCTTGCCTATACAACACTCTCTCCCTTAACTGCAATCTGTTCCATTCCCTCTGTATAACCTTCAATCCATTCACAGGGCTTTTCAACAGCAATCTGGGGTCCTGCTTGTTCAGGGCTTGAACAGCCAGATGGCATTGGAGATTCTGATCCCTCCTTAAATCTCTTTTGGATACCTGAGGTAGGCCCTCACCTCAGACTTGCGCCAACCCACAGTAGTGCCTGGGTATTCCAGAGGAGTGAACTCCAATGGATTCAGTGGCAACACCTCCCTTCATCTTTTGAGCCATGCCTTGGCACAAAGCCCGCACACCTTCTGCAGTCACATAGGCCCAATCCCCTGACTATTCTTCCCTTCTATGAGGTCTGCAAGATAAGGCATCTGCATCTCGATTTCCTGACCCAGGTCGGTACTTTAGACTGATTTTGAATCCAGCCAAGGCCGACAGCCATTTGTGCCCTGTCGCATCCAATTTGGCTGAGGTCAGGAGGTAGGTTAAGTGATTATTATCTGTTTTTACTACAAACTCAGCTCCATACAAATAATCCTTCATTTTGTCTACTACTGTCCACTTTAGAGACAGGAACTCCAGCTTTTGAACAGGGTAGTTCCTTTCGGATGGGGTAAGGGTACGACTCACAAAAGCCACGGGTCTGAGACCACCGTCTTGTACTTGATAGAGAACTCCTCCCAGGCCATCTCTACTGGCATCCACATGAAGTTCATAAGGCTTGCCAGGGTCAACATAATCCAAGACCGGGGGCCTCAGTGAGACTCTTCTTTAACCACTTAACAACCACCTGCCGACAAATAACGTCGACAAGGTGGTTGCTTAACTCTGGGAGGACGTTATATAACGTCCTCCCAGAATCGCGCTCCCGCGCGCCCCCTGGGGCGCGCACACGGGAAACTCCGTGACCGTCGGGTCCAGAGGACCCGGCGGATCACGAATCGCGGTAAATCGCCGCTGATAGCGGCCGTTTACCACGTGATCGCTCCGTCAAATGACGGAGCAATCACTTGTAAACAGACCGGCGTCATTTGATGGCGCCGGTTCCTCCCTCCCCTCTCTGTACCGATCGGTACAGTGTGAGAGGGGAGGGGGAGGGAGCGGATGGCAGCAGCAGCACTGTGGGCTGGATCTGTGACAATTGCAGTCACAGATCCAGCCATCCATCCATCCCTGCTCAGCCATCCCTGTGCTATACCCTGCCAATACTCTGCAATACACCCTGCCAATACTCTGCAAAATACCCTGGTGCAATACTCTGCAATACCCTGGTGCAATACTCTGCAATACCCTGCGAAATACTCTGCAATACCCTGCGAAATACTCTGCAATACCCTGCGAAATACTCTGCAATACCCTGGTGCACTACTCTGCAATACCCTGGTGCAATACTCTGCAATACCCTGGTGCAATACTCTGCAATACCCTGGTGCAATACTCTGCAATACCCTGCACAATACTCTGCAATACCCTGCACAATACTCTGCAATACCCTGCAAAATACTCTGCAATACCCTGCAAAATACTCTGCAATACCCTGCAAAATACTCTGCAATACCCTGCAAAATACTCTGCAAAATACTCTGCAATACCCTGCACAATACTCTGCAATACCCTGCACAATACTCTGCAATACCCTGCACAATACTCTGCAATACCCTGCACAATACTCTGCAATACCCGCCACAATACTCTGCAATACCCTCCACAATACTCTGCAATACCCTCCACAATACTCTGCAATACCCTCCACAATACCCTGTGCAATACCCTCCACAATACCCTGTGCAATACCCGTGCAATACCCTGCCATACACCGCAATACCCTGCCATAGTCCGCAATACTCCGCAATGCCCGGCAATACTCCGCAATGCCCGGCAATACTCCGCAATGCCCAGCAATACTCCGCAATGCCCGGCAATACTCTGCAATAACCACTTCCCGCCCTCCGGCCGTCATATGACGTCCTTGACTTTGTGCGGGGATATCTGAATGATGGGAGCAGCTACAGGCATCATTCAGATATTAACTTTTTCAGCCGGCGATTCCCTACACCATAAGAACAATCATAGCGGCTGTTCCACCGCTTGATCATTCTTACGGGAGGCGAGAGGGGATGTCCCCCCCCCCCCGCCGCCCTCCGGTGCTTCTACCGACTCACCGCTACGATCAAAGCCAGGATTGTTGTTTTTTTTTTTTGTATTTTTTTCAGGCTTCCCAGCCTAGAGGTGAGATGTGGGGTCTTATTGACACCCCCCCCCCATATCTCACTGTAAAGAGGACCTGTCATGCCATATTCCTATTACAAGGGATGTTTACGTTCCTTGTAATAGGTATAAAAGTGATCAAAAAAATGTTTAGGGCGGAAAAACATGTCAAACTAAAATAAATAAAGTAAAATGAAGAATAAATTTTTATTTATTTTTTAAAGCGCCCCTGTCCCCGTGAGCTCGCATACAGAAGCGAACGCATACGTAAGTCCCGCCCACATATGAAAACGGTTTTCAAACCACACATGTGAGGTATCTCTGCGAACGTTAGAGCGAGAGCAATCATTTTGGCCCTAGACCTCCTCTGTAACTCAAAACATGTAACCAGTAAAAATATTTAAAGCGTCGCCTATGGGGATTTTTTAAGTAGCGAAGTTTGGCGCCATTCCACGAGTGTGTGCAATTTTTAAGGGCGACATGTTAGGTATCTATTTACTCGGCGTAACTTCATCTTTCACATTATGCAAAAACATTGGGCTAACTTTACTGTTTTTTTTTTTTTTTTTAAGCAGAAAACATTTTTTTTCCGTAAAAAACGCAATAAAAAATTGCTGCGCAAATATCGTGCGAGATAAAAAGTTGCAACAACCACCATTATATTCTCTAAGGTCTTTGCTAAAAAAACATATATAATGTTTTGGGGTTCTATGTAATTTTCTAGCAAATAAATGATGATTTTTACATGTAGGAGAGAAATGTCAGAATTGGCCTTGGTGCTCCAGAACGCCTGAAGGTGCTCCCTGCATGTTGGGCCTCTGTATGTGGCCACGCTGTGTAAAAGTCTCACACATGTGGTATCGCAATACTCGGGAGTAATAGCAGAATGTGTTTTGGGGTGTAATTTGTGGAATGCATATGCTGTGTGTGAGAAATAACCTGCTAATATGACAATTTTGTGAAAAAAAAAAGAGAAAAAAAAAATCTTGATTTTGCAAAGAATTGTGGGAAAAAATGACAACTTCAAAAAACTCACAATGCCTCTTTCTGAATACCTTGGAATGTCTTCTTTCCAAAAAGGGGTCATTTGGGGGGTATTTGTACTTTTCTGGCATGTTAGGGTCTCAAGAATTGAGATAGGCCGTCAGTACTTCAGGTGTGATCAATTTTCAGATATTGGCACCATAGCTTGTGGACTCTATAACTTTCACAAAGACCAAATAATATACACCAATTTGTACTTATTTTTACCAAAGATATGTAGCAGTATAAATTTTGGCCAAAATTTATGAAGAAAAAATAGTAATTTGCAAAATTTTATAACAGAAACGAAAAAAAAATCATTTTTTTACAAAATTTTCAGTCTTTTTTCTCTTATAGCGCAAAAAATAAAAAACCCAACAGTGATTAAATACCACCAAAAGAAAGCTCTATTTGTGTGAAAAAAAGGACAAAAATTTCATATGGGTACAGTGTTGTATGACTGAGTAATTGTCATTCAAAATGTGAGAGCACCGAAAGCTGAAAATTGGTCTGGTTATTAAGGGGGTTTAAGTGCCCAGTGGTCAAGTGGTTAAATGCCAAAATGCTCTCTCGCACTGATAAGTCCATTGATCCTGTACTGACTCTCCCTTCCTGCGACCACCAGACTTCTTCATCTTAACTCCATCGTCTCATTTTCCTGTGGCCACTTGTAACAGTTCATTGAGGGGCTGAGCAATCTTGGCGTAGTTGGCCACAAACCACCGATAATAAGTGCAAAACCCCAAGAAAGATATTAATTCAGTCACAGCCCTTGGCCTGGAACATGTGGTAATTTTGTTGATTAAAACGACTAAAACATTTTAGTCGACTAAATGAATACTATTTTAGTCGACTAAAACTAAAAACAATTGAGATGACTAAAATACGACTAAAACTAAAATGCCATTTTAGTCAAAAGAATAAAATGGGACTAAAACTGAAATGCCATTTTAGTCAAAAGACTAAGACTAAAACTAAATTGAAATTTGATTTCAAAATTAACACTGGTCTGTAGTGCATGTTCATACCTCAATAACATAAATAATAACATATTAGATTTTTCACTACACAGCAGTATATAATGAGTGTGGAAATTGTAGAGAAATGTTAACTAATGCATTACAATTTAATTACACCCATTCGATTTTTGACGACTAAAATTCGTTTTAGTCTACTAAAATGTACTGGAGATTTTAGTCGACTAAAATGTACTGGAGATTTAGTTGACTAAATACGACTAAAACTACAACAATTGTAGAAGACTAAAACAAGACTAAAACTAAAATGCCATTTTAGTCCTAAGACTAAAACTAAATCGAAATTTGTTGCCAAAATTAACACCGGTGGTAACAGCCTCCAACTTCTGCGGGTCCGTGTTAACCCCTCCGGCGGAGACAACATGACCCAAGCACGTGACAGAGGTTCTGTAGAACTGACACTTCTCAAAGGACAGTTTCAATCCTTCTTCATGGAGTCGTGAAAAAACCTTCTCTAACCAGGCTTAATGTTCTTCCAAACACAATGATGTCGCCCAGATGCACTAATACGCCTTTTTTCAGCAGCATAGTTGTTCAAACACATATGCTCCCAGTGGCCTTTCAGGACTGCTGTGGGAGAAACCCATCTGACATCTAGGGCCCTGTCCCTTTAGATTCTCCTTAGTTCTTTCAAATGCTAACACTATTCAGTGGGTAAACAATGCCCACTTAGGCATCGTCCCTGTCTCATTAGCATGCCAAGTCCCAGAATGCTCAGCGGCCCACTGGATGACACTTATGTGTCTCACCTCAATCTCAATTTCTGCTCCAAGGAAGGGCAGATGTTGGCAGGCACTGATTTGGTTAGCTTTGCGCAGTGGCAGTATCATAGCCAATGAGGTTCACCTGAGGTGTGATTATTAGTGTTGAGTGAACCCGAACTGTAAAGTACCGAACTTTAGCTTTTTCCCGAACCCGAACCCGGACTTTGCCCAAAAGTTCGGGTTCGGGAATCTAATAACGCATTTAGAAATGCTTCAGGGGCCAGCCAATCACCTTTTGATTAGCTGGTGTGCCCTTAGAAGCCATCATAGCCATGCCTACTAATGGAATGGCTGTGATTGGTCAGTGCAACATGTGACTCAGCTTCTATATAAGCTAGAGACACACAGCACACATGACACTCTGCTTCAGAATAGATAGGGAGAGGATCTAGTCTGCTGCTGCTGCTTTTAGGGAGAGATAGAAAGATAGAAGAGGTAGTCCTGATTCTACAATCTGAGGGAAAAGATAGAGAGATAGTGTAGTGTAGGGCCAGGTTCCTGTGTTGGTGCTTTCAGGGAGAGAGAATATTATATAGGAGTCCAGATTCAGAGATTAAAATCAGCGATCTGCATAGGTCTACCTATTTGTGTTGCAGTGCAGTCTTTTTACACTGCCATGAGCCCAGTGTCAGAGAAAATCTAACTTTTAGGGGAAAAAAAAAGGCACTTTATTGTTCTCTTTTCCAAAAGACCCATAGGGCAAAAAAAAAAAAAAAAAAAAAAAAAAAAAAAAGCATTTTATTTTGCTCGTGCAAAAAAAGACCCGTTTAGGGCCAAAAAAAATAAAAAATTGCACTTTAATGTACGCTTGCAAAAAACGCAGTTTAGGGGCACAAAAAAAAGTTTGCAGTGTGTTATACATATTTTGAGGTGTGTGAAATAAACAATTTCTATATAGTTTTCTCCTACTGTGCTATACTAAAAAAACAAAATTTTTTTTGAATAGCATTTTCTGCAGTTCTGTAGCTGTGCGATTCAGCGGTTACATACTGTGGGTGTGTTCTGCTCTTCCAAAAAACGCCGTTTAGTGGCACCAAAAAAAGTTTGCAGTGTGTTATACATATTTTGAGGTGTTTGAAATAAACTATTTCTTTATAGTTTTCTCCTACGTTGCTATACTAAAAAAACAACATTTTTTTTTAATAGCATTTTCTGCAGTTCTGTAGCTGTGCGATTCAGCGGTTACGTACTGTGGGTGTGTTCTGCTCTTCCAAAAAACGCCGTTTAGTGGCACCAAAAAAAGTTTGCAGTGTGTTATACATATTTTGAGGTGTTTGAAATAAACAATTTCTTTATAGTTTTCTCCTACGTTGCTATACTAAAAAAACAACATTTTTTTTGAATAGCATTTTCTGCAGTTCTGTAGCTGTGCAATTCAGCGGTTACGTACTGTGGGTGTGTTCTGCTCTTCCAAAAAACGCCGTTTAGTGGCACCAAAAAAAGGTTGCAGTGTGTTATACATATTTTGAGGTGTGTGAAATAAACAATTTCTATATAGTTTTTTCCTACTGTGCTATACTAAAAAAACAACATTTTTTTTGAATAGCATTTTCTGCAGTTCTGTAGCTGTGCGATTCAGCGGTTACGTACTGTGGGTGTGTTCTGCTCTTCCAAAAAACGCCGTTTAGTGGCACCAAAAAAAGGTTGCAGTGTGTTATACATATTTTGAGGTGTGTGAAATAAACAATTTCTATATAGTTTTCTCCTACTGTGCTATACTAATAAAACAACATTTTTTTTAATAGCATTTTCTGCAGTTCTGTAGCTGTGTGATTCAGCGGTTACGTACTATGGGTGTGTTCTGCTCTTCCAAAAAACGCCGTTTAGTGGCACCAAAAAAAGTTTGCAGTGTGTTATACATATTTTGAGGTGTGTGAAATAAACAATTTCTATATAGTTTTCTCCTACTGTGCTATACTAAAAAAACTAAAATTTTTTTGAATAGCATTTTCTGCAGTTCTGTAGCTGTGCGATTCAGCGGTTACGAATTGTGGGTGTGTTCTGCTCTTCCAAAAACACCCATTTAGGGCAAGATCCTAAATTTTGAAAATATGAGGAGAAGGTCAAAGGGACGTGGTGGCCCCGGTCGTGGTGCTGCTGGTGGAGCTCCTGTTGCAGGGAGAGGACGTGGTGGATCTGTGCCAGATACACGCACAAGTGAAACACCTTCCTCAGGTGCGAGTAGGCGACCGAGCCTGCGGCGGTATTTTGTTGCGCCTAATGAGGCTGTACGAATGTTTAGGCCAGGACAAGTACAGGCGATAGTAGATTGGGTTGCTGACAGTGCCTCAGGTTCCTTCACATTGTCTCCCACCCACTCTTCTAATGAAAGAACAGAGTTGGCACCTGAAACCCATGTCCATCAGTCTTTCACCTCACCCCCTTGCAAATCAGCCAAGCAGTCTGAGCCCCAAATCATGCAGCAGTCTCTTCTGCTTTTCGATGACTCTGTTAGCAGGGTTTCCCAGGGCCATCCACCTAGCCCTGCCCCAGAAGTGGAAGAGATTGAGTGCACCGATGCCCAACCACTTATGTTTCATGATGAGTACATGGGAGGACCATCGCAGTACGTCCCGGATGATGACGAAACACAGGTGCCAACTGCTGCTGCTTTCGCAATTGTGCAGACAGACAAGGAGGGCAGGGGTGAAGACTGGGTGGAAGATGATGTGGAGGGCGATGAGGTCCTCGACCTCACATGGAATCAACGTTATGCAGGTGACCAGTGTAGTTTGGAGGAAGAGGCGGTGGTCGCACAGAGCCACCAGCACAGCAGAAGAGGGAGCAAGGTGCAAAAGCGGAGCGTCTGTCAGCTAGACAGTATGTCTGCTACTGCCCAACGCAGCAAGGGACCAAGCACACCAAAGCCAGGTCAAAGGAGTTCCCCTGCGTGGCAGTTCTTCACACAATGTGCTGATGACAAGACACGAGTGGTTTGCACGCTGTGCAATCAGAGCCTGAAGCGAGGCATAAACATTCTCAACCTGAGCACAACCTGCATGACCAGGCATCTAAGTTCAAAGCACGAGCTGCAGTGGAGTAGACACCTCAAAAACCAAGAAAGGTCTCTGGCTCCTCCTGCTTCCTCTTCTGCTGCAGTCTCGGCCTCTTCATCCACCTCTGTAGTGACAGTGGCACCTGCCACCCCGCAAACAGAGCATCTGCCAGCAACACTACCACCTGGGTCACCAACCATCTCCACAATGTCCCATGGAAGCGTTCAGCTCTCTATCTCCCAAACATTGGAGCGGAAGAGGAAGTACCCCCCTAGCCACCCGCGATCCCTGGCCCTGAATGCCAGCATTTCAAAACTCCTGGCCTTTGAAATGCTGTCATTCCGTCTGGTGGAGACGCAGAGTTTTAAAAGCCTGATGGCATTGGCTGTCCCACAGTACGTCGTGCCCAGCCGCCACTATTTTTCCAGGCGAGCCATCCCTTCCCTGCACAACCAAGTGGGGGACAAAATCAGGTGTGCACTGCGCAACGCCATCTGTGGCAAGGTCCACCTAACTACGGATGCGTGGACCAGTAAGCACGGTCAGGGACGTTATATCTCCCTAACAGCACACTGGGTAAATGCAGTGGCGGCTGGGCCTGAGGCAGATAGCAGTTTGGCGCATGTCCTTCCACCACCGAGGATTGCAGGGCGCTTCAGTTTGCCTCCTGTTGCTAACTCCTCCTACTCCGCTTCCTCATCCTCTACCGCCTCCTCATCTGGTCAGCGTAACACCTTCACCACCAACTTCAGCACAGCCAGGGGTAAACGACAGAAGGCAGTTTTAAAACTTTCCTGTTTGGGGGAAAAACCCCACACCGCGCAGGAGTTGTGGAGGGACATGGAACAACAGACCAATGAGTGGTTGCTGTCAGTGAGCCTCAAGCCCGGCCTGGTGGTGTGCGATAATGGGTGAAATCTCGTAGCAGCTCTGGGCCTAGCCGGTTTGACGCACATCCCTTGCCTGGCGCATGTGCTGAACTTGGTGGTCCAGAGGTTCCTTAAAAATTACCCCAATATGCCACAGCTGCTGCAGAAAGTGCGGGCTGTGTGTGCGCACTTTCGGTGTTCTCACCCTGCTGCTGCTCGCCTGTCAGCGCTGCAGCGTAACTTCGGCCTTCCCGCTCACCGCCTCATATGTGACGTGCCCACAAGGTGGAACTCCACCTTGCACATGCTGGCCAGACTGTGCGAGCAGCAGCAGACGATAGTGGAGTTTCAGCTGCAGCAATCACGCGTGAGTCGCTCTGCGGAACAGCACCACTTCACCACCAATAACTGGGCCTCCATGCGAGACCTGTGTGCCTTGTTGCGCTGTTTCGAGTACTCCACCAACATGTCCAGTGCCAATGACGCCGTTCTTGGCGTTACTATCCCAGTTCTATGCCTCCTTGAAAAAACGCTTCGGGCGATGATGGAAGAGGATGTGGCACAGGAGGATGAGGAGGAGGAGGAGGAAGCGGGATAATTTCAAAGGCTTTCAGGATAGTCTTTCACAAGTGGCTACGAGGGTGGGTTCCTGCACTAACAAACGCCAGGTACACAATTGTCCGGCGGAAAGGGAACAGTTCTGGATGATGACGAGGTGGAGGAGGAGATGGAGGAGGAGGAGGAGGAGGAGGCATTTTCACAGCAGGGTGGCACACAGACCAGCTCGTGGCCATCACTGGTGCGTGGCTGGGGGGATATAGAGGACACAGACGATACACCTCCCACAGAGGACAGCTTTTCTTTGCCTCTGGGCAGCCTGGCACACATGAGCGATTACATGCTGCAGTGTTTCCGCAATGACCGCCGAGTTGCCCACATTTTAACTGGTGCTGATTACTGGGTGGCCACCCTGCTGGATCCCCGTTACAAGGACAACGTACCGTCCTTAATTCCCTGACTGGAGCGGGATCGTAAGATGCGCGAGTACAAGCGCACGCTGGTAGACGCGCTGCTGGTGGCATTCCCACCTGACAGCGGGCGTACGGTGGAAGCACAAGGCGAAGGCAGAGGAGGAGGAAGAGGTCACCAACGCAGCCGGGGCACTGGCAGCACCTCAGAAGGCAGGGTTAGCATGGCTGAAATGTGGAAAAGCTTTGTCAGCACGCCACAACAACCAGCACCACCAGCTGAGATGGAACGTCTTAGCAGGAGGCAGCATTTCACCAACATGGTTGAGCAGTATGTGTCCACAGGCCTACACGTACTGGATGACGGGTCTGCCCCCTTTAACTTCTGGGTCTCCAAATTGGGCACATGGCCTGAGCTTGCCCTTTATGCCTTGGAGGTGCTGGCCTGCCCTGCAGCCAGTGTATTATCTGAACGTGTATTTAGCACGGCAGGGGGCGTTATCACAGACAAGCGCAGCCGCCTGTCCAGAGCCAATGTGGACAAACTCACGTTCATTAAAATGAACCAGGCATGGATCCCACAGGACTTGTCCGTACCTTGTGCAGAATAGACATGTATACCGGTGTTGTGACAAAAACTGTCCGGCCATCGGATTGTGTCCGGCCCATACTGCGAAGGCGCAGCACTTGCGCAGTACAGAGGACAAGGAGATTCACAAAATCTCCGAAGATGAACGGCGCCTGGGCTGTGAGTGCAGGTTCAAGCCCCACCATCCAAGTGGACATACGGTAGCACATAGTAACAGGGCCCCTCACGGGCTCGGTTCGATCGCCACGCTTCGGGCACGGCCTCACTTGGCTCGTCTTGAACCATGGATGGTGTGGCCTTCACCTGAACTCACCACGCAGGCGCCGTTCGTCTTGGGAGATTTTCGAAATCCCCTTGTCCTACATACTGAGCAAGCGCAGTACAGGGTGGACACTATTTGACGGGGGACAGAATTCGACACATCACCGGCATTACACAGCCATTGTTGTATTTTTGAATCAGTGTTGGCTACCTCGTCCTCCTCCACCGCCGCTTCCACCTACACAGCCACATCCACCGCCACTTCAACCTCCTACTCCATATGGACCTCGTCCTCCTAGGTCAAGATTATTATTTTTTTTTTTTTTTTTTTTTATGTTATTTTAAGTTATTTCCCTATCCACATTTGTTTGCAGAGCACTTGCCATGCTCTTAACAACATTTTGCTGCCATTTGCAGCCCTCTAGCCCTTTCCATTACCTTTTTAGAGCCTTTTTAGTCCTTAGAAGTCCGGGTCCCCATTGACTTCAATGGGGTTCGGGTCCGGGTTTCGGGTTAAAGTTCGGTCCCGAACCCGAACTTTTTTCTGAAGTTCGGCCGAACCCGTCAAACCCGAACATCCAGGTGTCCGCTCAACTCTAGTGATTATTGCTAATTGAAAACTTTTTCCAATACCCTGCCAGGATGACTTGAAATACAGTCAGCACTGGCAATTTTTGAGAGTCTCTGAGGAGACTGAACAATGTGTTTTAAACAGCAGATAAGTGATGGCTGCTTACATGCAGACTGAGATGCGTTAGAGTTGAGGAAGTGCGTCACGGGGGCCCGGGGACACCGTAGAGAGCTTATGTATCATCACGCAGTCTGGGTAGAACAATCTGGGATTGGCACGCGCTGCTCGTTCTTTACTTGCCTGTAATCCAGAGTGGACTCTACCTCATTTTTTTGCCAGCTTTTCCTCTGCTGGACCTGGCATCATGAGGCTAAAGGTGAACTGTCTTTATTTGTAACCCAGTCACTGATTAAGAATACTGGAAGCGTGTTGGTCCGGGGTTAAGGAAGCCGTTCGGGCGGTGTCTTTTTGCAAGGCCCTTGTCTCCGGTGAAAGAGCATTGACCTGTAAGTAAAACTAAGCCAGAAACTTTAGGCGTTCTCCACCTGTACCGGACTGGACCCTATCTGCATGGTTGCAGGTTAGATTTTCCCTTTTATCTTCAACCTGTCCTAGAAAATTCAACGGGAGAGGACGATTGGCCAGCCTGGGCAAGCCAAATACTTGTGCTTTCAGGCACTCGTTCCCCTTGGCTGAATGGTCTTTTTCCACCATAGATGTCAAGAAACAAGCAGCTTAGACCGCTGTGGAGTAGGAGCTTTCAGGGTCCGGATAGCTCAGTCGGTAGAGCATCAGACTTTTAATCTGAGGGTCCAGCGTTCAAGTCCCTGTTCGGGGGCTGGCTTCCTTTTTTTTTTTCATTTTTAACTTTTTTATTGTTTTGTTTTGAAATAAACAGAAAGCCACAACAGATATCATAAGGTACATTTTATATACTTCTTATATCACTGACGGACATTTATCTACTCCTAAATATATCATACATCCTAATATACAATATCCACCACTCTATGTGTGTTAGGTCCTCACCTCTCACCTGGGACTTACTCATATTACTCCCAAACCTATTAAGTCATTTGTGTCCCCCCCCAAGGTCCTACTTTGTCCTCAGGCCGGCCGGGGGATTTCTGCTCCATTTGTTCCTCTATCTTATTGCCACTCTCTTCACTTCAACTTATTCCCTCCCACCCCCCCCCCCAAAAAAAACCAACCCAGACCCCTAAAACTCCCACTCTCTCTCCTCTGCGTCCCCCCAACCCCCTGAAAGCATCCGTTCAGTTCTGGTCTATTAGTGTTTTCCCCTCCTCTGAGTATTTAAAAAGATCCCATTCCATTCTGACCATGTTTCAAGGTAAACTCCCCGTTTCTGCCGGGAGGTCCAGACCAAGTCCTCCAGCCTATTCAGGTCTTCTACTCGCTTAAGCCACATCCCTACTGAGGGTGCTGGGTCTGCTTCCACATTTCTGGAATACAGGCTCTTGCCGCATTCAGGAGGTGACAGAGGATCGATCTCCTGTACTGTTTCACCGCAGAGTCTTGTAACAGGAAAAAAGTCAGATCCTCCGGCAGCACCTCCTCTCTAAACTTTTGGGCGATTTCTCGAACCTCTTTCCAGAAACTCTGTATTCTGGGACAGGCCCAGAAGATGTGTATTAACGTCCCTTCATTTCCCCCGCACCGCCAGCACTTATCTGATATATCTGGATAACATCTACTTAATACGGCCGGGGTACGGTACCATTGTGAAAGAATCTTAAAGTTCATCTCCTGCCATTTTTATACAAACTGAGGATTCAAACATGTTGCGTATTATCCTATTCTTTTGTTCTTCCGAAAACTCCCTATCTAACTCCCTCTCCCACCTCCTAAAGAATGGCAACAAACTCTTCACCCGGGGTATTCAGCAATTCACTCATTTTAGAGAGAGTATGCCGCAGTACACCACTCCCATTACAGTACTCCTCAAACTTTGTTAACTTTCGTTCATATTTACTCGGTAAGCTCAGGGTATCAAGGAAATGTCTTAATTGCATTGCCCTCCAAAAGTCCAATTGATATGATCTTTGTCCCGTTATCATCTCCTGAATCGTAGGCCAAACACCTGCCCTCAGAAAATTAGATACTTGAAACAACCTGTTCAACCAGTTTACTAAAGGGTCCCTTCTTCAGTCCCGGTCCAAACTGTGGATTCCCCAAAATGGGGAAAAGGGGTGAATCTAATGTTGATAATTTCCCCTTCACAAATAGCCCATATCCTATCCGAAGTGTCGGGCCTATCAAGGGGTGCTTCCTCATACCCCCTGGGAGGTCCTTATAACACCATGCCACTCGCTGAAGTAATCCACTACACAGCTTGTTCTAGCTCTGGCCAGATTTTCCCCTCATTATGTCGACTCCAGTCAATCAGGCGGCTCAATAAGGCCGCCTGGTAATATTTATATATATCTGGCATTGACACACCTCCATATCGTTTAGGTAACGACATCAAGGATCCCCTAATTCTTGGGTGTTTATTTGCCCACATGAATCTTCCAAGCAGAGACTGTCTGTTTAAAAAACTGTTTAGGTATCGCAATAGGGAGCGTCTGGAAGAGGTACAAGAATTTCGGCAAGATGTTCATTTTCACAATATTGCACCTCCCAAACCACAAATGAAACCCTTTCTGCCATCCATCCAGAAGGATCCGTACTCTCGCCAATAGTGGTAAAAAATTAAGCTTATATATTTGTGAAAGATCCACCGGGATGGAGGTCCCTAAATACGTCAATGCTTGATCTGTCCATTTAAATTTATAGTTAGCTTTCAGGGTATTCAGTTCTTCCTTAGGGATCGCAACTCCCATTGCTTCAGATTTTACATAATTGATCTTAAAGTTTGATAAGTCTCCATATGCCTCCAGTTCTTGGAGCAGGTTAGGGAGGGAAACCATCGGATTAGTCAAATTAAACATCATATCATCCGCGTATGCCGATATCTTATGCTCTATACCTCCCACAGACACCCCCTTAATGTCTGGGTTCAGTCGAATCCTACTCAATAATGGCTCTACTGACAGGGCAAATAAAAGGGGTGATAACGGGCACCCTTGTCTTGTCCCGTTAGATAACTTAAAGAGTGGAGACAGTACTCCATTCACTTTAACCTGGGCCGTAGGCTGAGTATAATTGCTTGAAATCCATTGCAGCATCTTATTCCCGAACCCCATGTGTCTCAATACCGAGAGCATAAATTGCCAATTAATGCGATCAAAAGCCTTTTCCGCATCTGTTCCCAGGAAGACACATGGGGTTCGGGATGTGCCTACCAAATGGATCAAGTTCAGGGTCTTGATCGTATTATCCCGGGCTTCTCGCGTTTGCACAAACCCTACCTGATCTCTATGGACCAGGCAGGGCATGTGCTGCTCGAGTCGCATTGCCAGGATTTTAGAAAAGAGCTTTAAGTCCGTATTCAGTAACGATATCGGCCTGTAGCTCCCACATTGGGATGGGTCCTTACCTTCCTTCGGTATTACCGTTATCAACGCTTTAAGGGATTCTGCATGAAAGGAACTTTTTTTTTCCATAAATGATTTTATTGAAAGAAAAGTAAGGTTACATGTACATACAAGACATACAGGCTCATGGACATTTCAAGACTAACCAACGTTAACACAGAGCAATAACCAGAAACTGAAAGAGAGCAAGTAAACCCGTGTAAGAGTGCAAGGACCCGCCATAGGCCAATATCAGCAGGCCTATCCGGGGTCATGGTAAAACTTCTGAAATCGGAAACTACACTGGTTGTATAGGTATTGGGAGCCCCTAGTAAGGCTCCAGGCTATCTTTTGGTCGGTTAATTCGGTATTGGGAAAGACAAATAGAGAAAAATAACAATCATATCGGGGGGGGGGGGGAGCAGACAGAGAAGAGGTTTACATTGACATAGGCGTGGGAAAGGGGTAAAAGGAGAAGAAGAAAGGTAGGTAGAGGGTAGCAGTCAAGAATAGAAAATAGAGAGAAGTGGGGCGAAAAGAGAAGCGTGAGGTGGGGGGTGGTGGGGGCCGCTCTCCGTCCCAGGCCCCTGCACCAGACCAAAACGCAGGAAAGATTACTGTGTGGACTGTTTTTACTTCAAATACTTCAGGACAGCATTCTAGAAGAAGGACTTATAGTAATCCGTAGTCCTAAAATGCGTCCAACAAGACCAGGTCAAACTAAACTTCTGTAAGCGGTCATGGGCTGTGTGTATCAATTCCTCCATCTCCTCTATCTTAGCGACTCTGATCAACCATTCTCGAATGGTCGGGATATCCTTTGAACGCCAATGTGTAGGGACGCATAACCTGGCTGCATTAACCATATGCATAGCCAATGATTTTTGGTAATTTCGTTTGGGTAGAGTAGTATGGTGTAGAAGGTATTGAGCAGGAGTGTAGTCTAGAGTGAAAGTGGTGACCCGTTTAATGATGGAGTGGACCTCCCTCCAAAAAGCTTGGAGCACGGTACACCCCCACCAAATGTGGATCATAGATCCTACCTCTTCTGTACACCTCCAACATGTATCCGGAATAGAGGGTGAGAATTTATGTAGACGAGATGGGGTCCTATACCATTTCGTGATAATTTTATAACCGTTTTCTTGAATCACAACGTTCATTGAGCCTTTATGCGCAAGAGTGAATATGGATTCCCAGTCATCGTCCTCAAGTGTGATTTGCAGGTCCCTTTCCCAAGAAGCACGTATATTCTGCATCGTGGGAGTACCAGGGACATCCTGTAATAGGGCGTAAATGTGTGACACGAGGTGTCGTTGTGGTGCATTGCGTGAACAAAGTACTTCAAATGGTGTAAGTTGTCTATCCCACGTGACCTTCGCATCTTTGGAGGTAAGAAAGTGAGTCAGCTGTCTAAAAGCCCAGAAAGGAAAAGTGTTAGTACGTGATTCAGAAGTAAGCTCCTCATAGGTTCGTCTTCGGCCCTTATGAAAGAAATGGCACGCCAGAACCTCCTCGTGTGGCCATTCCGTGTGGAGGAATGGAAAGGAACTTTTATCTCCTAACCCATTAAATATTTTTAGCAGGAATGGTCCTACGATAGGGAGAAGAAGTTTGTTAAACTTGGAATGCCTGAGGTTGCTATATACTCTTGCATTGTAGTTTGGTTTTGAAAATTTAATTGCAGATTGTACAAATCTGTGTGGAAATTTCCAAACCGCTGAGCTATCTCTCTAGGTAGCCTAAGTGTTTCCCCTCCCGCCCCTCTAATCATTAGTACATAAGTCTTTGGTTGTTGCTCCCTCAAGGAGCTAGCCATTTGCTTCCCACATTTGTTCCCAAATTCGTAATTCTGTCTCCTGCCTGTCTGTATTGCCCTCTTTGCTTTGTACAAAAGTAACTCTGTAATCTGTCTACGCACCGCCAGCAGGAGTCTTTCCAGGTCTGGAGAGGGACTCCGTTTGTGTAGATGTTCTAACCGTGCGATCTCTGCCAGGAGCGCAGTCAACTTTGCTTCCCTTTCCCTCTTAATCCTTGCTACATGTTTTATTAAGACTCCCCTTATCACTGCCTTATGTGCCTCCCAGATCACCCCTGGCTCACAATCAGGCGTGTCATTAATCTGGAAATACCACCTTGCTTCTCTCGGTACATCTTCCAATACTGCAGCATCCTGCAGAAGACTTTCGTTCAGCCTCCAGGTCGCCGACCCAGGAAGGTGGAAATCCGCAAGGTTGTATTTCAAGGTAATTGGCACATGATCTGACCAGGTGATTTTCCCTATCTCAGCTTCTTTAACTGCATGTAACTGATTATATGGAATGAAAAAATAATCTATACGGGAGTATATCTTATGGGGGATGGAATAGAAGGAATAGTCTCTCTCTCCTGAGTGTGTCAATCGCCATACATCTACTAGTGTCCCTTTCTGTATCAATCGCAATATCCGTTTCCGGTTGCCCGCCGCTACTGCCGAAGTCCCGGAAGAGGTATCCACGCTAGGCACCAAGGGGATATTCAAGTCACCCCCCAAAATCAGCTGCCCTTCCTGAAATGCCCCCAATTTATCCATAAATTTCCCCAAAAATATGTCCTGTTGTGTATTGGGAGCATAGAACGAGGCCAGCGTTACCACTGACCTCCCAATCGTCCCTTTCAGGGCCAAATATTGTCCCCCGACATCCACCAGGGAGTCTGTGTATGACCATGGGATCTTGTTCGAAATCAAAATAGATACCCCCCCCTTCTTTGCCACCGGATTAGTCGCATGATATCCAATTGGATAACCTCTATTTCTAAGAAAGGGGAGACCTCCCTCTCTGAAGTGTGTCTCTTGAATAAAAGCTATCTCACTCCCCGCCCGCTTCAGCTCCCATAAAAGTATCTGTCTCTTTTCTGGAGTATTTAACCCTTTTGCAATGATCGACATTATCGATAGTGCATCCATTTTTTTCTTTTTTTTTTCCTTTCCCCCTTCCTTCTCTTTTCTTCCCTTCCTCTTTCCTCTTTCTTTTTTTTTCCCTTTTCCTTTCTTTATCGATCAAAGCTATACTCAGAAGCAGAAAATAACAACGGCGGCAGGCTGGGGGACACCCAGTGAGTGAGAGTAGGAGACCAAAAAAAAATTAGATACAAAAATAACCCCCCCCCTTCCCTACTCTAATATCAACTGGGAAGAAAAGCGCCCCTGCCCTTCCTCCCCAGCGATATACAAAGCAATTTGCTTTAAACACTCCTACCCTAAATGAGTGTTAACCTACTAGGGGGGAATTAGTTGCGCATGCCCCCGAGCGAGGGGTCCCCGACCCCCCCCCCATCCGCTCCTCCTATTCCTATATGATGCCCGCTTATACCACCTAACTAATGCTTATCCATTAAACAGTTGCCCAGTCCAACCCTTTATTCTCACTCTTATGTTCCTCCTCTTATTGACTCCCTTCGTCCTCCAAGGAGGAGAAGAAAAAAAAAACCGAAAATCGAGAGTTTACTGTGGTATGGTATTCCTCCCTCCCCTGTCCCCCCCCCCCCCCCCCCTTCCTTATCCATACTTCAATCATTCTTATATTCCTTTTTCTACCAGGAACATTTGCCTTCTCCAAAAAAAAAGAGAAGAGAAAAAATATATATATATATAATAAACTCCCCCATACCTATACCCCCTGGTTACCCAAACTCCCTCTCTATACCTCTATTTCAACAGACCTCAATTCTAGTACTCCTACCCTCTACCTCTCTCTACTATCTTCACCCTCCCCTCTCTCTCATTCTTCCTACTCAAATTGTTATTGTCACTTATTAACCATTATCATTTGCAAGGTATAAAATATAAGGTATAAGATATAAGGTATAAAATCTACTATTTATATCACCGTATATTTTTAGCTCTTCATATACTCCAAAAAAAAAAAAAGAAACACATTATACATAAAAGAAAAAAAAAAAAGTATAACACAGGAGATATCATAAAAAACAATACTTTCCATATTATCCCTCAATAGATTACAGATATCACCTATATTAAGTATTGCCACCTACTCTGGCCATTTCCCCACACAATAGAAATTTTTTCAAGAAAAAAAAAGAAAGAAAGAGAGGGCCTCCTCTGTACTATTTCTTGAGGTGACTGCATATTGTTTCCAATAAACACATACCTCCTCTGTCCCCCCTCTTACCCCGCCCATCCTCTCCCCCCTCCGGCGGGGTCCACCTTGTACATATCTAAATTAATCCCCAGTGACCTATATGAACATTACTTACCCAACTAATTTGTGAATTGAAAAAAAAAGAAAATATTAGTGTTTTAGTGTTTATAGTGTATATTTGTGTATGTTTGTGTATATAACCCTACTTTATGTCTAAGAAAAAAAAAGAAAAAAAAGGGGGGCCAAGAAATACAAACAATCAAAAAAAAAAAAAGAAAGAAAGGAAAAAAGCAGGGGCCCTATTTCCCCACTATGTTTATCTATACCAGCAACTCCTGTATATACATATATATATATGTCTCTATATATACAGTAAGTGTGAGTGAATGTATGTGAATAAAAGTGTATTCATATGTGTATGTGTGTCAGTGTATACCTCCTATGTGCTTTATATGCGCCCATCTGGGATGAGGATGAGCGGCCATCAAATCCAATACCAAGGAGCCTGTCTCCCACATTAATTCCTATCTACCTCTTATACCCCCTTCGTCCCCTCACTCCCCTTCCCGCTCCCCCTAATCTCCCACCCAACCACCCCTCCCCCCCCCCTCCAGCATACCACATAGATTCAAATCCTCCTTACGTTGCACTCATTATCCAAAATGTGATCCTAAAAAAAAAAAAAAACCCAACCCCACGAAAAAAAAAAGGGAGAAGTTTAAATACACTACCCCGACAAATTTTTATGGGCCGCCTTTTGATCCATAACCTCCTCTCTTTAACCTATCATATGTAAAGTTAAACAATCTCGCAATTTCTAAGTGAGGAGGTTAGGAACCAAAAAAAAAAGAAGGGCGGGTTCACCCCCCCCTCCCCTATTCATATACCCCATATCCCCCGCCCTACCAACCCCCGATCTTCCCTCTTCTTCCACTCCTTCTCTGAGTCATACATAAACCCATCCAACAGCTTTAGGCTTTAGACCCCAAAAAAGCAGAAGTCCAAAAAAAAAAAAAAAAGGTCAAATGACTAGTCTTTGAAAAATAGGAGCAAGAGGGCCAGCACCAAATGTTAATCCCTTTGTTAACCTTATTCATGTCTCTAGTCTGCTGCTTCTATAGTCTATATATTCTTGGGTTTAGTTGCAACCAGTCCGGCACTTCAAATGATTCAGTTCCCAGAAAGGAAAAAAGTCCTGTCAAATCGGCCCTGGAACGCAACCAAAACGCAAGCGAGCCCTTTTTAATTAACACTGAGATTGGGAATCTCCACAGATAAGTTCCTCCCCATTCCCTCACTCGTTCTAGTACTGGACGTAGCATAGCTCTACGCTGCAGAGTGGCACTTGACAAGTCGGGTAATATCTTCAGCTGTGCCCCACTATATTCTATTGTTCCTGCCTCCCATGCTTGCCTCAGGATTGTCTCCCTGTGTGCAAAGTAGTGCAACCGACACACCACATCACGGGGGCGCTTTATGTCTCTAGATTTAGGGCCCAGCGCCCTATGGACTCTATTAAGTTCACAGTTTACAGGCATAGCATCCTTCAATATTTTTTGAAAAATGCACTTTACCATCTCCTGTAAATCCTCCTGATCCGTCGCCTCTGGGACACCTCGTATGCGTACATTATTGCGACGACTGCGGTCCTCGAGGTCCTCCAGGCGTAGTTGTACGGCCCCCATAGATTCCGCTTGAACCTGACTGGATCCTTCCAACACCTTCACCCGTTGTTCCAGGAGATGGGACGCATTCTCGCCATCTGTTACGCGGTCCACTACCACCTATAGATCCCCTCGGATCGTTTCTAGTTCCATACAGTGCGCTTCTTCCACTTTAGCAATAAGAGCTCCTATATCAGCTCTTGTGGGAAGTGCCTGGATGAGCGCTTTCAAATCCTCCATTTCCCTCTTCAGCCCCCCTATCTCAGCCTCTCCTCGTATGGGGGGAGGGAGTATCAACCCGGCATCCACAGCCATCATTTTGGGGCTCTGTGGAGGAATCTGAGGGGCTTCCACCCCAACTCTCACAGCCATCTGGGTCTGGTGTATCTGGGTAAGCTGATCTCCACCCGGGTGCAGCGCTTCTGTCTCCCCACTCTCACCTCTGAACTCCGGTCCCTCCCCCTGTTTGGGGGTGAAGAAGCGGTGGATTCCGGGCTGCTGTTCCCCCGACTTTGGCAGCTGAGCTTTGGGTGAGGTTCGAGTTTCTCTCTGCCTCCACGCACACATGCTGCTGCACTACTACTGATTGTGCTCCTGTGACTGTATGTCAGCGTGGCAGCGCAGCAGTGTGTGTGTCCGCCGAGTGTCTCCCGCTCTGTCACGTCTGTCCCGTACTACAGCACACCACTACTGCTGCCGTTCACTGTATCTGTTTTTTTCCCCACTCAGTCTCTTTCCCTCATGGAGCGGCTTGGAGGAGCCAGGGACTCACGCTTCTCGGCCCTCACTCGGACATGTGCAGACCACGCCCCCCGGAAACTCCTCTGGCTTTCACCTACCTGGGTGGCCATTGACCTGCTCATAGGGTAGTCTTTATGCACATCTGCCGGGAATGCTCACTGGCCCAGAGAAATTAAATGTCCTAGGGGACGCCAACTTCAAACTTTCTAGCCTCCTGGAATCTGCGCCAGAAATAAAAGTGGATGAAGGTGTTTGCTTGACCAACTGTTTCCTAACAACCCTCGTCTATGGCAGCTTACTTGGGCTCCAGTTCAGGCATGTTATCTAGCGAGCTTTCAACAAAGGGCCCAAATCCTTCCACCTTGGCCTTTATTCAGCAGCATAGCTGTTCAAACACATACGCTCCCAGTGGCCTTTCAGGACTGCTGTGGGAGAAACCCATCTGACATCTAGGGCCCTGTCCCTTTAGATTCTCCTTAGTTCTTTCAAATGCTAACACTATTCAGTGGGTAAACAATGCCCACTTAGGCATCGTCCCTGTCTCATTAGCATGCCAAGTCCCAGAATGCTCAGCGGCCCACTGGATGACACTTATGTGTCTCACCTCAATCTCAATTTCTTCTCCAAGGAAGGGCAGATGTTGGCAGGCACTGATTTGGTTAGCTTTGCGCAGTGGCAGTATCATAGCCAATGAGGTTCACCTGAGGCGTGTTTATCAGCCTTTTGGCCGGCGATCAAGTGTAGTATCTGTTCTTATCAGTTACCTGAGGGTTGCACTGGCGAACCGCCCTGAGTACAGGAAACCTGGAAAAGGATTACGGTGGCTGGTGTAGCCATCGGTGTGAAAGTGAGCGCTTTCTGATTTTGAACAAGATAGACACTTTAAATACTATTCTAAGATAGTTGACGGACGTTATTTGAGCAGATTTGATTGAAAAAAAAAAAAATCTGTTCTTATCAGTTACCTGAGGGTTGCACTGGCGAACCGCCCTGAGTACGGGGAAACCTGGAAAAGGATTACGGTGGCTGGTGTAGCCATCGGTGTGAAAGTGAGCGCTTTCTGATTTCGAACAAGATAGACACTTTAAATACTATTCTAAGATAGTTAATGGACGTTTATTTGAACAGATTTGATAGAAAAAAAAAAAAAAAAAAAAAATAAAATCTGTTCTTATCAGTTACCTGATGGTTGCACTGGCGAGCCGTCCTGATTACGGGGTAACCTGGAAAAAGGATTGCGGTGGCTGGTGTAGTTATCGGTGTGAAAGTGAGCGCTTTCTGATTCGAACAAGATAGACACTTTTATGGATGAGATTATTGCAAGAGATTTGAATATCTAAGAAACAGATTGGAAAAAAAAAAAAAAAAATCTGTTCTTATCAGTTGCCAGGAGGTGGTGCTGTGCTAACCGTCCCCAGTACACGGCGAGGTGGAAAGGGATGGCGGTGGCATATGCAAAACCTGCTGGTGTGGAAGTGAAAGCCTTCTGATGGGGATGGAGAATCACTTGGTCAAGGCGGAGGGCCGGGGGTTTTTATTCTGGCCTTCTGGCCGGTGTTGGTGTAGGCGCTGCTCCTATTGGCGTCCGGTGGAGGAGCATGCCCGGCCCTGTTTCGGGGTTGGGGATGAGTCTTGCAAATCTGCCGGATTGTGGGAGTCTGGAAGGGTTAGTATTGGGGGGCTGCTTTTACTGTCGGCGGCTCTCCCCGAGAAAACCCAGAAGGGCTCTCAATCCAGTGGGAGCGGAAGGCCACACTGACCTGGTCGGGGGGTCGGATCAGAACCGAAAAGCCTATGGTGAATGTGGCCCTGGAGTGGCAGTTCAGGGGTGCCATAACTGCACAAGTGTTGTCTCGCAGCACTTTTGGGTTTTTGGCACCACGGTCACTTCACCATAACACACTTTTTGAGCACCTGCCTCTAGGGCCGAGCCTTTTGGCTAGGATCAGAGGAATTTTTTATTCCTGGCCGGAGGGCTGGCCATTGTACTGCACAATGGCCCCTTTCACTCTCCCATCTTCCTTCTCCCTACTTTCTTTTTATTTGTACTCAGAGTCTCTGCATGAGACATGGGTAACGAACGTGGAGAATGACATATGGACAAGACCAGGAGTGTGCCAAAGGTCATGTGGTCGGTATGCCTAAAAGGGGGCATACCCAAACAAGACATGATAAAGGAGAAATCAAAAAGAGGCCGGGAGGGTGGGGAAACGAGAAGGGTCTGGCCGTGAGAGTAAGGAGGAGGAGGGAGGGTTTAAATACCCCCCCGACTCCTCCTACAAACTCAGGCCAGCCTACGGCTGGCCTTCCCATTTGTACTCAGAGTCTCTGCGTGAGACATGGGTACCGAACGTGGAGAATGACATATGGACAAGACCAGGAGTGTGCCAAAGGTCACGTGGTCGGTATGCCTAAAAGGGGCCAAAAAAGAGGACACTAGAGTGAGTAGTAACAGATTTTATTGCCGTAACAAAACATCAATCAGTCAGTCAGATGCATGAACGCACGAGCCATCTCCACCTGAGGATCCGGTATGTATCTGCTGAAACAAGTTGAATTCCACCTCCCCAACTTCCTGATGACATGAGCAGGGATCCCCTGGCGTGAAGCCGCAGAGGCCGCCCCAATCCTAAATGAGTGACCCGACAGACTAGCCGGGTTCAAACCCAGGTTGGACCACAACGTGCGGCAGTGTTTGGAGAACTGTGATGCTGTGAGGGGAGCCACCGGGAAAGGAAGCAAGGGACTGTCCCTGGGTTTGTCGCCGATCAGCGCCATGAGCTGATCCAACACCAACACCGGGCACCACGCACCGCCGGTCTTGAAAAACAAAACATCTGTGCCAGCCCCGAACTGCTGAGTCTTGCAAGCTGACAGGTGTAAAATGTAACGGTTCGGATGCCTGACCAGTTGTCCTCTCGTGAGGGTCCGGGAACCAGGCCCGGAACGGGAAAACTCACCTGGCCTGAGGAACCCAAAGAAAGCCAGGTAAATGGCAGCTTTGAGCACCATGCTGAGAAGCCTCCCAAAAGGCAGCGCATCCAGCAAACCAGACATACTCTGGAAAATATGCCCCGTGACCGGGAGTCTGCAGATGGTGGTCGGAGGACAACTCCTCCGGATGCCCCTCAAAACAGCCTTGATGGCATGGGCAGAGAAAATGGAGAGCCGATTTGGATCCTGCAAGGACAAATGGTGCTGAACCCCGGCAAGATATGTTTTGATGGTGCCATGAGACAACCTGAGTTTGGTATGACAGTAAGCAACAAAAGCCAACAAGTAACGGACATCAGGGCAGTTGTCACACGGGTGTTGTGCCTGGAAAACCTGAAAGGACTTCCAAGCTGAGGTGTAAGCCTTCCTAGTGTTGACCGACAACGACGCCCCGACTAAGGCTGCCGCCTCCAGCCAATGGGAGTTTAATCCAGCATCAGAAGGGAAGCCTGCGGGGACGGCGTGGCACATGCGTCGGCATGCGGGACCTGCTGGTAAAATGACGGAAAGTTAAGCCGGGACAGCGCATCAGCCGCCACATTGTCCACCCCACTGATGAACTTACACTGGATGTGAAAATGATATTGCAGGGATAACCAAATTAACCTACGAACGAAAGACATGATGACCAAGGACCGTGATCTGCCTTTGGTGATAATCTCCACGGCTGCTTCATTGTCCGTGGAGAAAACCACCGTCTGCCCTGACCACGAACTACCCCAAACCCAAGCTGCAGCCACTATGGGAAAAATTTCAAATAAGGCAGATGAATCCGCGAACCCTGGGATGGCCAACATGTCATCTGGCCAAGGCCCTGCCAACCAGTGGGTGCCAAAAATGGCCGCATAGCCCACAGTGGCTGCCGCGTCAGTTCCAACCTGAGGGGAGGAACTGGACTCTGCCGGAATGAACATGGTGACCCCATTCCAACACCGGAGGTACTCGTCCCACATGCGAAGGTCAGCCAATGCCGCAGCATCCAGCTTGAACCGTGAATCTGAATCCGGGGCTGCTGGCAACAATGCCAACAACCTGGAAATGAAGGATCTCCCCTGCGGAATGATCCGCATGGCGAAATTCAACATGCCCAAGAGAGACAACAATTCCACCCTGGTACAGACCTGCGAGACTGAAAAGGCATGGATACACTCCCTGATCCTGCTGAGTTAGTCAGCCGGAAGCCTGGCCAGCAAGGATTCGGTGTCCAGGACAATCCCCAAAAAGGTGAGTGCTGACGTCGGGCCCTCCAACTTCTTGGTTGCCAGAGGCACGTTGAGTGCCGAAAAAACCGCCAGCAACTTCTGCAAATCAGTGGGGATTTGCTGAGGACTCTCAATGAGGAGGAAGTCATCCAGATAATGAATGACCTCATGACAATGCTCTACATGGATGAGAATCCATTCAAGAGCTTGGGCAAAAACATCCAACAACCATGGACTACTCTTGGACCCGAAAGTGAGTCTGGTGGCAAAATAGTACAAACCTCTTGACTTTACCCTATGCCACTGCCAGAGTGACGGCATGATCGGGAGGAGTTTGAAAGCGTCAGCTATGTCTGCCTTGGACAGCCAAGCCCCCCGCCCAACCTTGATGATATGTTGGATGGCCTGGTCTACGGAAGCATATCTCAAGGAAAACTCCTCAGACGGGATTAACGAATTAAGACTAGGCACAGCGGAGCAATGAGGGGCGGACAAGTCGTAAATCAATCTTAATTTATTAGAAAACTTCCCCTTGACCAACCCCAGCGGATTGACCCTCCAACACTGAAATGGAGACATGGAAAAAGGACCGATGACAAACCCCTTGTCAAGTTCGGACTGGAGTAAGGTGTCCACCGCCCCCACATCCACTTCACAAGACCTAAGGTTGGGACTCTCGAATGTGACCAACGGCAAGGTGATGAACCCGGTGTGGAAACCCCGTGTGAAACCTTCCACCAAAAAGGGGCATAGCTCAGTGGAAGGGTGAGAGGACAAGCAGTCCTGCAAAAACCCAATGTTGACGCGGCTCAGTCAGCTGTGCTTGCCTTGCCTAAGCGAACAGGATGATTTAGGATGGGCCCTGAAACAGCAAGAGGAGATGTGCAACAACCGGCACTGACTATAATTACACACACCGTGGTTAAAATTGTTACAAATAGGTGACCTCCCCAGATACTGGATGGGCCGACCCAATTTGTCCACGGTAGCCGCCTGGGTAGGTGCTGGTAGTGAAGCGGGGAAGGCTCTGGAAGTGCCTGGAAGAACCGGAGGTTCCGCGTTGGGGCACCAGTAAGCCGTGTGTGACGATGACTGGCAGGTGGCGCAGACTGGTGACCTCAACCCCGCAAAATGACGGCAGAACAGCTCCGTATCTACGCTGCCCCAGGCTGCCACTACCTGATGCTGGGCCAACAAGGCGGCGGCTTTGGCGGAGAATGATCGGTGGTAATCATAAAACGCCGTACCCCCAAACTTGTGACCCAACTCCACCACCGCATAAAGATAGTGGTCCAGCTCCTCTCTCCTATGGGGACTCGCCGAGCAGATGATGTCTCTGAACAAGCTGAACGCCAACACGAACTCGGGGATAGAGAGCTTGCGGTTCAACCTGTGGTCCCTGGACTTGATGATGACAGAAATGTCCCCACAGGCATACGACTTATTGTCAGCCACATCGTGAGTGGCTATTAATAAGGATGCCAGGTTGACATCCTTCCCATCAAGGATGTCTTTCCGGATGTTCCCTGGAATGAAATGGGCTGGGGTGACGGAAGGGACACTGGTACTGGTACCTGACAATGAAGGCCCAGGAACCACAGGGACCTCGGGCCCTGCCGCGACCCCAGGGACAACCAGATCCACCACAGCAGGAACAAGATCAGCCTCCAGAACCTCCACTCTGGCCCTTAAATCTTGAAAAGAGCCCGCCAGAGAGCTGAGGGTGGAGTGGATCTGAGTTAGGGATGTGGCCATGGCACGCAGGGTGACCTGCTCCGCATCAGAACTCGCCGAGGAGAAGAACAAAAGTCTAAAAAGTTCTGCTTTGCGAGCTGAAGCCGAGTGAGAGATGCCCCTGAGCCGCAACTCCGCGATCAACCTCGGAACCGTCCAGGACCTCAAGGAAGGTGTGCCGCCCTGCACTGACCCCCTCGCTGAAGAAGGGGAAACGGAGGCGAAATCCTCAATTTCCGCTGCCTGAGACATGACCTAAAACAATCGAAACAAATGAAAACAACCTGGCAGAACTCACCGCAGACCAACAACGCCGACTCCCAAACACCGAACCTCCTCTTTAAACCTAACCAACCCTAACCTGGCCCAGAATGATCACCCCCCCCCTGACTAAGAGGGCCGAGTCACCTGCGGTTGCAGATAAATTTAAAACGCACACTCAGGCCCCCCAGAACCTGAAACGTGACAGGTCTAATGATTAAAAGAAATAACAGATACCACCAATTTAAAAATGAGAGATTGAGCCAACGGGTGAGAAGACTTGCCCCAAGTCAATTAAAAACGAACAACTCAACCCGCTAAGACCTAACGAAATAGGTAACCACAGTGGCGATTGCCCCTAGAGTGAAAACGAGAAAAGGAGAGCATGACGCCTAGAACCCGGACTTACCTGCACTGGGAATTCTCAAACCAACGAGAAACCTTGCGTCTGGCACCTAGCAGCCCTGAAATAAAACGAACGAATTGGAACTGAAAGCGAATCAGAACCCGAGGACGAGGACCAAAGTCACAGATGAAGCCCAGCAAACAGAACCCCCCTACGAGACCTGAAAACGTGTCAGGCCATGCATGAACGTACCATGTAACGCATGGAGGAGAAACAACGTAAAACCCAAACGGTTGAGGAGGCTTGCCACTGACCAAGTCAATTAAAAACGAACATCTCAAACCGTTGACACCCACAAACGTGGTGGGTGACCCCGCAGTGGAACTACAACCCTCCCTGACCAGCCACCAAGACCCGACACGGAAATGCATGACACTTACTGAAACAACCTGAAAAGGAAAACACAGACTCTGATGCAAACGTAAAACTCGTTAACGTCCTAAAAGGGGAGAAAAAAGAAACGACAGATACATGCATCAAATGACTGTGGAGGAAAATGACAGGAACCGCACATGTGAGCTCCCCCCACATGCCCCAAAGACAACCCTGCCACCCCAAGTCAAAACGCAGGGAAATGTCACGTGACGCAGCCTAGTGCAGAAATTGCACCGTGTGTGGGCATGCCCACCGAAAATCCCACATGATGAGTGGCACTGTCAGATGTGAAAACGCCCCCCCCTACAAAAATGAGATGTGCTGCAGCAACCAACCCCCCCCTGCCAGAAGGCATGATGCAGGCAGTACACCCCCCCCCTGCAACATGAGCTGCAGCAACACACCCCCCCCCCCTGCAAAACAAAGAAAAACAACCCCCTCCTGACAATGACCTGATGCAGCAACCATCACCCCCCTCCCCCCCCCCAGACGACATGCTGTGTAGCAAACAAAAACACACCCCCCCCCCTCCTACCATTGATCTAATGCTGCCGCACACACCACCCCCCCCCCCCTCCCCACCGATACCTGTACCGCCAACGAGGTGACACCGAGGGCCTGCAACAATCCGCCGAGCGGAGATAAAGCGAGGAGACGACCCCTTCCGAAAACGGCCGAGTGGAGCGAGGAGGCGATTCCTATCGCTGTAAGCCGAGCCGGTGAAAGAAGCGCCAAGTCCTTGGAGCCTCATGGAGCACGAAGCCGGCGCCTGAAGATGACGTCACACACAGCGTCGTCGCATAAACAAACAAGAAGGGTCCGGCCGTGGGAGTAAGGAGGAGGAGGGAGGGTTTAAATACCCCCCGACTCCTCCTACAAACTCAGGCCAGCCTACGGCCGGCCTTCCCATTTATCCCCGTGTGTGTCACTTTTTTGTATTTTTTTGTTTGATGTAGCACGTTTGTCACTGTGTTTAGTAGGGTGTAGGTCCTCGGGCCTGCCCTGAACGACTTGGGAGTAGGTGGACATGGTCTTCTGGCCTGGTTCGCCTGCTCTCATGGGGTCTCCCTTCGGGGGAGCCCCACCTAGTACTTGGATGGGTCTGTTTCGGCAGACTCACCGAAGAATGGGGTCTGTCTGGTTTCGGCCAGTCAGACCATGTAAGTACCTCTGTCCCTGTCTGGAGCCTAACGCCCCGGGGATCAGGGTAAGGTCCTTCCATGTGGAGGACAAGTGTTACACCCGTTGCACGTTTTGTGTTTCACTCTTTATGTGTGTGCACTTTTTTGGGCACCGGGTGGAGTTTTTGGGTGTGTTTCACACGCCATGGGCTTTTCAAAAAAAAAAAAAGGCGTGTTTATCGCCCTTTTGGCTAAGATCAAGTGTAGTATCTGTTCTTATCAGTTGCCAGAGGGGGCGCTGAAGTACCTCCTATCTGTGGGGGGCTGATGCGAACCCAACGGCGTCATTAGCACCTGGAAGGATGGTTTCAGCAGGGGCCATGCCGAGCTGCCCGACAGTAAACTGGGGGGCGGTGCGGTCGAGTCTGAGCCGTCTGGAAGGGTGCTCCTGGTGAGGATGGAATGCTGCATTTGGTCTGGTCTTTTTGCCGAGTCTTATTCTGGCCTTCTGGCTGGATGGTGTAAGTGCTGTCCTTGTTGGCGATCCGGAGGGAGGAGCTGGCTAATCCCCGATCCTGAGCGGGGTGCGGCCATGCAAATCCGCCGGGTTGATGGGAGTCTGGAAGGGCTAGTATTGGTGGAGGCTGTAATAGGGGCAGCTCTCCCTGAGAAAACCTTGAAGGGCTCTCTATCAGCGGGACAGAGGGCTGCACTGACCGGTCGGGGGGTCGGATAGGAGCCGAAAAGCCCATGGTGCATGTGCACTTGGAGTGGCAGTCCAAGGGTGCCAGACGATCACATGTGAGTGAGGGTCACATTGATATATGGCACCGCGGTCACTGCACCATGTCACACCTTTTTAGTACCTGGGCCCGGGCCTTTTGGCTGGGACCGGAGATTTTTTTTTATCCCTGGCCGGAGGGCCTGGCCATTGTATAGCACAATGGCCACCTTTTCACTCTCCCACCTGCCTTCTCCCCACTTTCTTTTTATTTATCCCCTTGTTTGTCATTTTTTTGTTTGGTGTTCACGTTTGTCACAGTGTGTTTAGTAGGGTGTAGGTCCTCGGGCCTGCCCTGAACGACTTGGGAGTAGGTGGACATGGTCTTCTGGCCTGGTTCGCCTGCTCTCATGGGGTCTCCCTTTGGGGGAGCCCTACCTAGTACTTGGGTCGGTCTGTTTCGGCAGACCCTCCAGAGAAAGGGGTCCGTCTGGTTTCGGCCAGTCGGACCACGTGATGTACCTCAGTCCCTGTCAGGAGCCTAACGCCCTGGGGGATCAGGGTAAGGTCCTTCCTAGTGGAGGACAAGTGTAACACCCGTTGCACGTTTTGTGTCACTCTTTATGTGTGTGCACTTTTTTGGGCCCCGGGTGGAGTTTTTGGGTGTGTTTCACACGCCATGGGCTTTTCAAAAAAAAAAAAAGGCGTGTTTATCGCTTATCGGCCTTTTGGCTAAGATCGAGTGTGGTTCTGCTACATTGGACTTAGTCGAGAGGTGCCTGCGGTACCCGACGGTCGGCCTTGGGGGGATCGTTCTCTGCGGAGGGCCCCCCTTGCTGCTATTGGCCTTAGGATTAGTCCCCGGGCAACGGGAAGCGATCGCCCTTCTAAAGGCGTCTGGAGTGCGGTTTAGGGGCCCCTTCGGGGGTTCCCTTGGTTGGAGGACGAGGCGTGGTACTTTCTGGTACCAGGATGGGGACCTGTGGAATGCGGGACTCTCTACGATTCATCGTGAAGCCGGAGTTCAAGTTTGAAATCAACTTGAGGACTATTGTGGTCGACGTCTTGACGGGATTCCTGGACCTACGGGTAAGGGATATTATATGTTTGCAAGATTTTACTCTTTCTTCTACCGAGATGTGTTGGAATGTGTTTGAGAAGATAAGGAATGCCGAAAATGACTGGTTTAAAAAGATGGAAGTTATACCCTTGTTCATGCAGGAGGAAAAGGCTATTGTGGTACATTTGTACAACCCTTTTGCGAATGTGAACTTGGTCAAAGCCTTCCTGAATAACTATTGTGAGGACTTACGTGGTGGGGATAAGGTACTGAATAGGTTTGACATATGGTCAGGAAAGTACAGGTTTTACGGGAAGTTTCATTCTGACCCTGATTGTGTTGGCGGTGTGAGAAGACCCCCGGCAGTATTTAACATTGGTGGGGAGAGGGGGTTTCTTTTCTACCCTGGGCAGCCAGTATATTGTAGGAAATGTTGTGTGTATGGCCACACTAGTGGGGATTGTGACCAGGGGGTGAAGTGTAGATTCTGTGGGACTGAAGATCACCCCTCTAAGGATTGTAAGCAAAAAAAGATGTGTGACATCTGCAAAAAGCCAGGACACCTTGCAAGGCAATGTGAGGAATATGCCGCAGCAAAGATGAATACAAAGCTGCAGGAAAGAATTGAGAAGTCCTTTAAGAAGCAGGAGATGGAAGAGCAGAGGCTTGCGTATATGGCCCGGAGGCAAGGTAGCAAGGCTAGGCCTGCTGATGTGGGCCAGCTTGCTGCATCCTCAGGGCTTATGGCCGATGATGCTGTGCCTACAGAGCAGGGTGAGGCGGTGACTAGGGATGAGAGTGCCGGCGGTGCTATTGTGGATCCAGTGGCGAGTGCCAGCACTGACGCTGTAAGCCTTGCCCCTGTGGTAGGTGAAGACCGCCAGGGGGAGGCTGGAGTGGTATCAAGTTATCAGGAGGTGGAAGAGGAACCTGCGACGTGTCAACAGGATGGTGATCCAGAGTAGGAACCAGGGAGCGTGGCGCTGTCAAACCTAAGGCGGCTGTCAGAACTGATAAGTGGGCTATCCTCCAGTGCAGGGGAGGAGGAGGGAGGAGGAGGATGGTGGAGGTGATGAGGCGATGGACAGTGATGAGAGCTTGGAATGTGGTCAACGTCTTGTGATCTCCATGTATGAGACAGCCCAATCCTCTATCAAAAGAGCTCGGGAAGAGGGGGTTGAAGGTGGGGGGAAAGGTGTGGCTCTCCCTGAAAATGGAGGCTCAGGTTCTGAGACTGCCAGTTCTCCGGTTATACGGAAAAGGCTGACATATGCAAGTACAGCAAGTATGGGTGTGGATGAGGATACGCACTACTTGTAAGACTTTGCCATGGCTGTGTTGTGTTTTTTTGATTCCTTTTTTGATGATGGCTTTTTCTGTAAGCTCGGTGAATGTCAGGAGCATATGTTCGGGTTGGAGGAGGGCTGCTGTTTTTGAGTATTTGGAGGGCGTGAACGCTGATGTCATCTGTGTTTAGGAATGCGGTGTGGAGAGAGCTCCGTGTGAAGAGTGGAAACACGGGGCTTCTGTGTGGTCCCCTTTATGTGAATCGAGGAATGAGGGGGTGGGTATTTTAATTAAGAGTTCGTATGTACAATGTTTATCTCACGAGGTGGTGGTGCCGGGGAGGTTGCAAATTGCTGTGTTGGAGGTGGCAGGAAGTAAAGTGAGAATGATTAACTGTTATGCGCCTGCAGATAAAAGGGAATGTGTGGCGTTTTTCGAGACTCTTAAACTGTGGCTGCCTGGTAGAGTTCCAACTATTCTAGTGGGTGATTTTAACTGTGTGAGAAGGAATGAGGAGAGGCAGAGTGTTAATGTTGAAAGTGGTAGCGATATATCCTCAAAAATTTTGAATGAATTGGTGAATGACTTTCATTTACAAGATGCAGCATGGGTGGTACAGAAGGATGATGTCAATTTTACCTTTTTTTCCGATAAAGGGTCTGTTAGATCCAGAATCGACTTTTTTTTTGTATCACCAGTTCTGAAAATCATAGGCTATCAGGTTGATCCGGTACCTTTTTCGGACCATGCCAGGATTTCAGGCTCCTTTCTGATAGATGATACTGAGGTGTGTGTGTGGGGGGGGGGGGGTGCTTGGAAATGAAACTGTTCTATCTTGAAGCAGGAGGGGGTGTATACGAAATTTCAGGATTATTTTGAGTGGCTTACGTTTAAGAGGCGCGGGTTTGTAGATATTCTGGAATGGTGGGATTGGGCCAAAAGGATGGTCGGTAGCTTCTTCAAGAAAGTAGGTGTGGAGGTGGCTAGAAGGAAATTTGAAGAGGAAAGGAGGTTGGTGGATAGGCTGCACTTTCTATTTCGGTGTAAGAGGATGGGTCTGGAGGTGGAGGAGGAATTAAAAGAGGTGCGTGAGGCTCGGAACATAAGAATCAAAGAGCGTGGGAAAGGAATTATTTTTAGGTCTAAAGTACAGGAGATGGAGGAGGACGAACAATGCTCTGCCTTTTTTTTTCAAAAAGTCTTTTGGCCCAAAAAAACTGTTCCATTCAGTATTGGAAGGAGAAGAGGAAGTGAGAGGTGAGAGGATGGTGGAATCGATCAGAGCTTTTTATGCTAATTTGTATGGTGGTGGCGGTGGCGCTTCTTTGGACGAAATGAGGGAATATTGTGAAATGACAAGAGGGAAGTTGAGTGCGGAAGACGCAGAGTCTCTAATGGTACCTGTGGTGGAGGAAGAATTAGAAGGCATCGTTAAGAACATGAAGAAGAACAAGACTCCTGGGGGAGATGGCTTACCTGCTGAGTTTTACGTGGAATTCTGGCCGGTGGTGAAGGATCAGCTGTGCGAAGTAGTGAAGACCTGTATAGAAGAAAAAAGATTGTCATTGTCAATGAAGAAAGGGATTATTACCCTACTGTATAAAAAGAAAGGGGATCAGCGGGACATTAGAAATTGGCGCCCAATCACGTTACTCAATTGTGACTACAATATTGTTGCAAAGCTACTGGCGGATAGGATGAGGAAGATTGTGGATGAGGTAATTGGTGAATGGCAAACTTGTGCGGTGCCCGGACGGAGGATTTCCGATAATCTCATCCTCTTGAGAGACCTTGTGTACTACACCCAGTGCAATAACATGCCTTTGGCCGTCGCTAGTATCGATCTGGAGAAGGCGTACGATCGCGTGGCTCACAGCTTCCTATTTATTGTACTAAGGCAGATGGGGGGTACCGGAAGAGTTTGTAAAAATGGTGGAATGCTTGTACCAAGGGATCAGTAGTCAGATTCTGGTCAATGGGAGGCTATCTGGGGAGGTGGAGGTGAAGTCCGGGGTAAGGCATGGGTGTCCGTTGTCTCCTGTGGCGTTCATCTGTGTTATCCAACCCCTGCTGAGACATCTGGTGGGAGACAAAGGCTTCCGTGGGGTGTTTGTACCGGGTTGTAATAGTGTTCCTGTGAAAGCCCTTTGTTATATGGACGATGTAAATTTTCTTTGTAGTTCAGCTAAGGATGTATCGAGAGCTGAACTTCAGCTTAGCATTTTTGGGGCAATGTCAGGCCTGAGTGTTAACTGGGGCAAAAGTAGTGTGTGTGTCCTGAGTGGCACTTGTGATGTCTCTAAGAGCAAGTTAAGAAATGTGCAGGAGGTTGACATCTTGGGGGTTCATTTTGAAAAAAGTCTGACTAACCAGGTAAATGTCGCTAAAGGTGTAGAGAAGGTGGAGAGAAAGCTTAACCTGTGGAAGACGAGGAGGCTG
Organism: Rana muscosa; assembly: GCA_029206835.1. NCBI lineage: Eukaryota > Metazoa > Chordata > Amphibia > Anura > Ranidae > Rana > Rana muscosa. The sequence goes on from CM055118.1 coordinate 297,194,208, forward strand.
TCCCTTTCTGGGAAGACTTTGATCGTCAAATCTGTGATTCTTCCTGTTCTTTTATATTTTTCTGTTATTTTTCCACCTAACAAGAGGTGGGTTCAGAAGATCACAAGGTTGCTTTTTGTTTTTTTCTGGGGCTCCAAGATGGAGAAAGTCTCTAGGGAAGTGGTCATGAAAAGTGTACAGCTGGGTGGGTACAATTTCCCTAACGTTGGCCGCTTTTTGGAGGTCCAATGGTGGCTGGTTCACCTGAAGACCTTTCAGGCAGGAGGCAAGACTGCTGCATTAATGCGCTATCTGATTGGGTGGCCTTTATTGAAGTGGGGTTGGTGCGAGAGGGATTTGACGAGGCCCATGTCTATACTGTCACCAGTATACTATTTAAAGATGCGGAATTTCTTTAAAGATAATCAGCTGCATGAATTGGGGGAGGGGGCTCGGAAAAAAGAGTCCTTATGGAAGTGGTTGAGGAGGGGCGAGTTGCCAACCAATGTTTTCGGGCTAAGCCTAAAGAAAGCTGAAGTGTGCTGGAAGAATTTACAGATTAAAGGGATAATGAATAAACAGTTGGAGGTGGTATCCCTGCATAATTGCTTACCGACAAAGTGCTTTTTAAAAACTAGAGACTTGGTAAGGCAGGAGGTGTGTCCGAGAGAAGGGTGTGGAGGGGTGGAAACTGTGAGGCATGTATTCTGGGAATGTTTTTTTGCTAAAAAATGTTGGAAGTTATTGTATGGTTTTGTGCAAAGGGTGGTGGAGGTGGAAGGTGTGTCTTACGAATCTGGTGTCTTTGGTTTGGTGGCTGGTGACAAAAGTAACCAACGAAAGATGTTTGTTGTTTCTGCTGTGGTGAGGGAGGTGGTGTGGGAGACCCGGTGTGACTTTGTTAAAAAGAAGTTGGTGGTGTCAGAAAAAGATTGTGTTGATTGGGTGATGGCGAAAATGTTTTATGTGTTGGCGGTTGAAAGGAGGAGTATGGGAGTGGAGGAGGCTGATGTGTTTTGGAATTTTGGGAGGTGGCGGGGGATGTGTAATTATTGTATATATGTGTATGTGTTTTTATGAAATTTCTTCATGATTTTACCTTTTGATACATTAAAGCCACAGATGATGTACAGAACACTGCTCAGTGTATGGTTCGAGTGCCCAGTTTAAGCTGAGTTTATGTGATTCAGTCTGAGTGGGAAAAAAAAAAAAATCTGTTCTTATCAGTTGCCAGAAGGTGGCGCTGTGCTAACCGTCCCCAGTACACGGCGAGGTGGAAAGGGATGGTGGTGGCGTATGCAAAACCTGCTGGTGTGAAGGCGGAAGCCTTCTGATTGGAATGGAGAACCATCGGGTCGAAGCTGAAGGGCCGGGTTCTTGGCCTTCTGGCCTAGATTTGTGTGGTTTCCGTCCTTTTCAGTTTTTCGGTTGGGAAAGCCTGCCCCTTTTTGGTGTTATTGAGGGGAATTGGCCGGTACCCGCCGAATATAATTAGGTGGGAGCAATGGTTGAGGTTTTGCCAATTCATCCTCTCCATTGGTTCCTACTTGTTCTGATACCTTCCTGACTGGGGTGGGGCTGCATTGGTCTGGGCTGTTGGTCAGGGTTGAGAGAAAAGCCTGTGTGATTGTGCCCCTGGAGTGGCAGTCCAGGGGTGCCATACTTGCACTGTGTCGGAGGGCACTTTTCGAGTGTTGCCACCTTGGTCGTGTAACCACACACACTTTTTTCACACCTGCCTCCTGGGCCGGGCCTTTTGGCTAGGACCGGAGGAATTTTTTATTCCTGGCCATTGTATTGCACAATGGCCACTTTTCACTCTCCCACGTTCCTTCTCCCCACTTTCTTTTTATTTATCCCCGTGTGCGTCACTTTTTTGTATTTTTTTTTTTTGTTGATTGTGTACACGTTTTGTCACTGTGTGTTTAGTAGGGTGTAGGTCCTCGGGCCTGCCCTGAACGACTTAGGAGTCGGTGGACATGGCCTTCTGGCTTAGTTCACCTACTCTCATGGGGTCTCCCTTCGGGGGAGCCCCACCTAGTACTTGGGTCGGTCTGTTTCGGCAGACCCTCCAGAGAAAGGGGTCCGTCTGGTTTCAGCCAAATGGACCGTGTGATGTACCTCAGTCCCTGTCTGGAGCCTAACGCCCCGGGGGATCAGGGTAAGGTCCTTCCATGTGGAGGACAAGTGTTACACCCGTTGCACGTTTTGTGTTTCACTCTTTATGTGTGTGCACTTTTTTTGGCACCAGGTGGAGTTTTTGGGTGTGCTTCACATGCCATGGGCTTTTCAAAAAAAATAAACAATATTGTTAATTGAAAACTTTTCCCAATACCCCGCCACGATGACTTTAAATACAGTCAGCACTGGCAATTTTTGAGAGTCTCTGAGGAGACTGAACAATGTGTTTTAAACAGCAGATAAGTGATGGCTGCTTACATGCAGACTGAGATGCATTAGAGTTGAGGAAGTGTGTCACGGGGGCCCGGGGACACCGTAGAGAGCTTATGTATCATCACGCAGCCTGGGTAGAACAATCTGGGATTGGCACGCGCTGCTCGTTCTTTACTTGCCTGTAATCCAGAGTGGACTCTACCTCATTTTTTTGCCAGCTTTTCCTCTGCTGGACCTGGCATCATGGGGCTAAAGGTGAACTGTCTTTATTTGTAACTCAGTCACTGATTAAGAATACTGGAAGCGTGTTGGTCCGGGGTTAAGGAAGCCGTTCGGGCGGTGTCTTTTTGCAAGGCCCTTGTCTCCGGTGAAAGAGCATTGACCTGTAGGTAAAACTAAGCCAGAAACTTTAGGCGTTCTCCACCTGTACCGGACTGGACCCTATCTGCATGGTTGCAGGTTAGATTTTCCCTTTTATCTTCAACCTGTCCTAGAAAATTCAACGGGAGAGGACGATTGGCCAGCCTGGGCAAGCCAAATACTTGTGCTTTCAGGCACTCGTTCCCCTAGGCTGAATGGTCTTTTTCCACCATAGATGTCAAGAAACAAGCAGCTTGGACCGCTATGGAGTAGGAGCTTTCAGAGCCTGGATAGCTCAGTCAGTAGAGCATCAGACTTTTAATCTGAGGGTCCAGGGTTCAAGTCCCTGTTTGGGCAGTGGCCTTCACCTACCTGTGTGGCCCTTGAGCTGCTCATAGGGTAGTCTTTATGCACATCTGCCGGGAATGCTCACTGGCCCAGAGAAATTAAATGTCCTAGGGGACGCCAACTTCAAACTTTCTAGGCTCCTGGAATCTGCGCCAGAAATAAAAGTGGATGAAGGTGTTTGCTTGACCAACTGTTTCCTAACAACCCTCGTCTATGGCAGCTTACTTGGGCTCCAGTTCAGGCATGTTATCAAGCGAGCTTTCAACAAAGGGCCCAAATCCTTCCACCTTGGCCTTTATTTAGCAGCATAGCTGTTCAAACACATACGCTCCCAGTGGCTTTTCAGGACTGCTGTGGGAGAAACCCATCTGACATCTAGGGCCCTGTCCCTTTAGATTCTCAGTTCTTTCAAATGCTAACACTATTCAGTGGGTAAACAATGCCCACTTAGGCATCGTCGCTGTCTCATTAGCATGCCAAGTCCCAGAATGCTCAGCGGCCCACTGGATGACACTTATGTGTCTCACCTCAATCTCAATTTCTCCTCCAAGGAAGGGCAGATGTTGGCAGGCACTGATCTGGTTAGCTTTGCGCAGTGGCAGTATCATAGCCAACGAGGTTCACCTGAGGCGTGATTATTGCTAATTGAAAACTTTTCCCAATACCCTGCCACGATGACTTGAAATACAGTCAGCACTGGCAATTTTTGAGAGTCTCTGAGGAGACTGAACAATGTGTTTTAAACAGCAGATAAGTGATGGCTGCTTACATGCAGAGTTGAGGAAGTGCGTCACGGGGGCCCGGGGACACCGTAGAGAGCTTATGTATCATCACACAGCCTGGGTAAAACAATCTGGGATTGGCACGCGCTGCTCGTTCTTTACTTGCCTGTAATCCAGAGTGGACTCTACCTCATTTTTTTGCCAGCTTTTCCTCTGCTGGACCTGGCATCATGAGGCTAAAGGTGAACTGTCTTTATTTGTAACCCAGTCACTGATTAAGAATACTGGAAGCGTGTTGGTCCGGGATTAAGGAAGCCGTTCGGGTGGTGTCTTTTTGCAAGGCCCTTGTCTCCGGTGAAAGAGCATTGACCTGTAGGTAAAACTAAGCCAGAAACTTTATGCGTTCTTCACCTGTACCGGACTGGACCCTATCTGCATGGTTGCAGGTTAGATTTTCCCTTTTATCTTCAACCTGTCCTAGAAAATTCAACGGGAGAGGACGATTGGCCAGCCTGGGCAAGCCAAATACTTGTGCTTTCAGGCACTCGTTCCCCTAGGCTGAATGGTCTTTTTCCACCATAGATGTCAAGAAACAAGCAGCTTTGACCGCTATGGAGAAGGAGCTTTCAGAGCCTGGATAGCTCAGTCGGTAGAGCATCAGACTTTTAATCTGAGGGTCCAGGGTTCAAGTCCTTGTTTGGGTGGTGGCTTTCACCTACCTGTGTGGCCCTTGAGCTGCTCATAGGGTAGTTTTTATGCACATCTGCCGGGAATGCTCACTGGCCCAGATAAATTAAATGTCCTAGGGGACGCCAACTTCAAACTTTCTAGGCTCCTGGAATCTGCGCCAGAAATAAAAGTGGATGAAGGTATTTGCTTGACCAACTGTTTCCTAACAACCCTCGTCTATGGCAGCTTACTTGGGCTCCAGTTCAGGCATGTTATCTAGCGAGCTTTCAACAAAGGGCCCAAATCCTTCCACCTTGGCCTTTATTCAGCAGCATAGCTGTTCAAACACATACGCTCCCAGTGGCCTTTCAGGACTGCTGTGGGAGAAACCCATCTGATATCTAGGGCCCTGTCCCTTTAGATTCTCCTTAGTTCTTTCAAATGCTAACACTATTCAGTGGGTAAACAATGCCCACTTAGGCATCGTCGCTGTCTCATTACCATGCCAAGTCCCAGAATGCTCAGCGGCCCACTGGATGACACTTATGTGTCTCACGTCAATCTCAATTTCTCCTCCATGGAAGAGCAGATGTTGGCAGGCACTGATTTGGTTAGCAGTGGCAGTATCATAGCCTATGAGGTTCACCTGAGGCGTGATTATTGCTAATTGAAAACTTTTCCCAATACCCCGCCACGATGACTTGAAATACAGTCAGCACTGGCAATTTTTGAGAGTCTCTGAGGAGACTGAACAATGTGTTTTAAACAGCAGATAAGTGATGGCTGCTTACATGCAGACTGAGATGCGTTAGAGTTGAGGAAGTGCGTCACGGGGGCCCGGGGACACCGTAGAGAGCTTATGTATCATCACGCAGCCTGGGTAAAACAATCTGGGATTGGCACGCGCTGCTCGTTCTTTACTTGCCTGTAATCCAGAGTGGACTCTACCTCATTTTTTTGCCAGCTTTTCCTCTGCTGAACCTGGCATCATGAGGCTAAAGGTGAACTGTCTTTATTTGTAACCCAGTCACTGATTAAGAATACTGGAAGCGTGTTGGTCCGGGATTAAGGAAGCCGTTCGGGTGGTGTCTTTTTGCAAGTCCCTTGTCTCCGGTGAAAGAGCATTGACCTGTAGGTAAAACTAAGCCAGAAACTTTAGGCGTTCTTCACCTGTACCGGACTGGACCCTATCTGCATGGTTGCAGGTTAGATTTTTCCTTTTATCTTCAACCTGTCCTAGAAAATTCAACGGGAGAGGACGATTGGCCAGCCTGGGCAAGCCAAATACTTGTGCTTTCAGGCACTCGTTCCCCTAGGCTGAATGGTCTTTTTCCACCATAGATGTCAAGAAACAAGCAGCTTGGACCGCTATGGAGTAGGAGCTTTCAGAGCCTGGATAGCTCAGTCAGTAGAGCATCAGACTTTTAATCTGAGGGTCCAGGGTTCAAGTCCCTGTTTAGGTGGTGGCTTTCATCTACCTGTGTGGCCCTTGAGCTGCTCATAGGGTAGTCTTTATGCACATCTGCCGGGAATGCTCACTGGCCCAGAAAAATTAAATGTCCTAGGGGACGCCAACTTCAAACTTTCTAGACTCCTGGAATCTGCGCCAGAAATAAAAGTGGACGAAGGTGTTTGCTTGACCAACTGTTTCCTAACAACCCTCGTCTATGGCAGCTTACTTGGGCTCCAGTTCAGGCATGTTATCTAGCGAGCTTTCAACAAAGGGCCCAAATCCTTCTACCTTGGCCTTTATTCAGCAGCATAGCTGTTCAAACACATACGCTCCCAGTGGCCTTTCAGGACTGCTGTGGGAGAAACCCATCTGACATCTAGGCCCCTGTCCCTTTAGATTCTCCTTAGTTCTTTCAAATGCTAACACTATTCAGTGGGTAAACAATGCCCACTTAGGCATCGTCGCTGTCTCATTAGCATGCCAGGTCCCAGAATGCTCAGCGGCCCACTGGATGACACTTATGTGTCTCACCTCAATCTCAATTTCTCCTCCAAGGAAGGGCAGATGTTGGCAGTCACTGATTTGGTTAGCTTTGCGCAGTGGCAGTATCATAGCCAATGAGGTTCACCTGAGGTGTGATTATTGCTAATTGAAAACTTTTCCCAATACCCCGCCACGATGACTTGAAATACAGTCAGCACTGGCAATTTTTGAGAGTCTCTGAGGAGACTGAACAATGTGTTTTAAACAGCAGATAAGTGATGGCTGCTTACATGCAGACTGAGATGCGTTAGAGTTGAGGAAGTGCGTCACGGGGGCCCGGGGACACCGTAGAGAACTTATGTATCATCACGCAGCCTGGGTAAAACAATCTGGGATTGGCACGCGCTGCTCGTTCTTTACTTGTCTGTTATCCAGAGTGGACTCTACCTCATTTTTTTGCCAGCTTTTCCTCTGCTGGACCTGGCATCATGAGGCTAAAGGTGAACTCTTTATTTGTAACCCAGTCACTGATTAAGAATACTGGAAGCGTGTTGGTCCGGGATTAAGGAAGCCGTTCGGGTGGTGTCTTTTTGCAAGGCCCTTGTCTCCGGTGAAAGAGCATTGACCTGTAGGTAAAACTAAGCCAGAAACTTTAGGCGTTCTTCACCTGTACCGGACTGGACCCTATCTGCATGGTTGCAGGTTAGATTTTCCCTTTTATCTTCAACCTGTCCTAGAAAATTCAACGGGAGAGGACGATTGGCCAGCCTGGGCAAGCCAAATACTTGTGCTTTCAGGCACTCGTTCCCCTAGGCTGAATGGTCTTTTTCCACCATAGATGTCAAGAAACAAGCAGCTTAGACCGCTATGGAGTAGGAGCTTTCAGAGCCTGGATAGCTCAGTCGGTAGCGCATCAGACTTTTAATCTGAGGGTCCAGGGTTCAAGTCCCTGTTTGGGCGGTGGCTTTCATCTACCTGTGTGGCCCTTGAGCTGCTCATAGGGTAGTCTTTATGCACATCTGCCGGGAATGCTCACTGGCCCAGAGAAATTAAATGTCCTAGGGGACGCCAACTTCAAACTTTCTAGGCTCCTGGAATCTGCGCCAGAAATAAAAGTGGATGAAGGTGTTTGCTTGACCAACTGTTTCCTAACAATCCTCGTCTATGGCAGCTTACTTGGGCTCCAGTTCAGGCATGTTATCTAGCGAGCTTTCAACAAAGGGCCCAAATCCTTCCACCTTGGCCTTTATTCAGCAGCATAGCTGTTCAAACACATACGCTCCCAGTGACCTTTCAGGACTGCTGTGGGAGAAACCCATCTGACATCTAGGGCCCTGTCCCTTTAGATTCTCCTTAGTTCTTTCAAATGCTAACACTATTCAGTGGGTAAACAATGCCCACTTAGGCATCGTCGCTGTCTCATTACCATGCCAAGTCCCAGAATGCTCAGCGGCCCACTGGATGACACTTATGTGTCTCACGTCAATCTCAATTTCTCCTCCATGGAAGGGCAGATGTTGGCAGGCACTGATTTGGTTAGCAGTGGCAGTATCATAGCCTATGAGGTTCACCTGAGGCGTGATTATTGCTAATTGAAAACTTTTCCCAATACCCCGCCACGATGACTTGAAATACAGTCAGCACTGGCAATTTTTGAGAGTCTCTGAGGAGACTGAACAATGTGTTTTAAACAGCAGATAAGTGATGGCTGCTTACATGCAGACTGAGATGCGTTAGAGTTGAGGAAGTGCGTCACGGGGGCCCGGGGACACCGTAGAGAACTTATGTATCATCACGCAGCCTGGGTAAAACAATCTGGGATTGGCACGCGCTGCTCGTTCTTTACTTAGCTGTAATCCAGAGTGGACTCTACCTCATTTTTTTGCCAGCTTTTCCTCTGCTGGACCTGGCATCATGAGGCTAAAGGTGAACTGTCTTTATTTGTAACCCAGTCACTGATTAAGAATTCTGGAAGCGTGTTGGTCCGGGATTAAGGAAGCCGTTCGGGTGGTGTCTTTTTGCAAGGCCCTTGTCTCCGGTGAAAGAGCATTGACCTGTAGGTAAAACTAAGCCAGAAACTTTAGGCGTTCTTCACCTGTACCGGACTGGACCCTATCTGCATGGTTGCAGGTTAGATTTTCCCTTTTACCTTCAACCTGTCCTAGAAAATTCAACGGGAGAGGACGATTGGCCAGCCTGGGCAAGCCAAATACTTGTGCTTTCAGGCACTCATTCCCCTAGGCTGAATGGTCTTTTTCCACCATAGATGTCAAGAAACAAGCAGCTTGGACCGCTATGGAGTAGGAGCTTTCAGAGCCTGGATAGCTCAGTCAGTAGAGCATCAGACTTTTAATCTGAGGATCCAGGATTCAAGTCCCTGTTTGGGTGGTGGCTTTCACCTACCTGTGTGGCCCTTGAGCAGCTCATAGGGTAGTCTTTATGCACATCTGCCGGGAATGCTCACTGGCCCAGAGAAATTAAATGTCCTAGGGGACGCCAACTTCAAACTTTCTAGGCTCCTGGAATCTGCGCCAGAAATAAAAGTGGATGAAGGTGTTTGCTTGACCAACTGTTTCCTAACAATCCTCGTCTATGGCAGCTTACTTGGGCTCCAGTTCAGGCATGTTATCTAGCGAGCTTTCAACAAAGGGCCCAAATCCTTCCACCTTGGCCTTTATTCAGCAGCATAGCTGTTCAAACACATACGCTCCCAGTGACCTTTCAGGACTGCTGTGGGAGAAACCCATCTGACATCTAGGGCCCTGTCCCTTTAGATTCTCCTTAGTTCTTTCAAATGCTAACACTATTCAGTGGGTAAACAATGCCCACTTAGGCATCGTCGCTGTCTCATTACCATGCCAAGTCCCAGAATGCTCAGCGGCCCACTGGATGACACTTATGTGTCTCACCTCAATCTCAATTTCTCCTCCAAGGAAGGGCAGATGTTGGCAGGCACTCATTTGGTTAGCTTTGCGCAGTGGCAGTATCATAGCCTCTGAGGTTCACCTGAGGCGTGATTATTGCTAATTGAAAACTTTTCCCAATGCCTCGTTGACTTGAAATAAAGTCAGCACTGGCAATTTTTGAGAGTCTCTGAGGAGACTGAACAATGTGTTTTAAACAGCAGATAAGTGATGGCTGCTTACATGCAGACTGATATGCGTTAGAGTTGAGGAAGTGCGTCACGGGGGCCCGGGGACACCGTAGAGAGCTTATGTATTATCACGCAGCCTGGGTAAAACAATCTGGGATTGGCACGCGCTGCTCGTTCTTTACTTGCCTGTAATCCAGAGTGGACTCTACCTCATTTTTTTGCCAGCTTTTCCTCTGCTGGACCTGGCATCATGAGGCTAAAGGTGAACTGTCTTTATTTGTAACCCAGTCACTGATTAAGAATACTGGAAGCGTGTTGGTCCAGGATTAAGGAAGCCGTTCGGGTGGTGTCTTTTTGCAAGGCCCTTGTCTCCGGTGAAAGAGCATTGACCTGTAGGTAAAACTAAGCCAGAAACTTTAGGCGTTCTTCACCTGTACCGGACTGGACCCTATCTGCATGGTTGCAGGTTAGATTTTCCCTTTTATCTTCAACCTGTCCTAGAAAATTCAACGGGAGAGGACGATTGGCCAGCCTGGGCAAGCCAAATACTTGTGCTTTCAGGCACTCATTCCCCTAGGCTGAATGGTCTTTTTCCACCATAGATGTCAAGAAACAAGCAGCTTGGACCGCTGTGGAGTAGGAGCTTTCAGAGCCCGGATAGCTCAGTCGGTAGAGCATCAAACTTTTAATCTGAGGGTCCAGGGTTCAAGTCCCTGTTTGGGCGGTGGCTTTCACCTGTGTGGCCCTTGAGCTGCTCATAGGGTAGTCTTTATGCACATCTGCCGGGAATGCTCACTGGCCCAGAGAAATTAAATGTCCTAGGGGACGCCAACTTCAAACTTTCTAGGCTCCTGGAATCTGCGCCAGAAATAAAAGTGGATGAAGGTATTTGCTTGACCAACTGTTTCCTAACAACCCTCGTCTATGGAAGCTTACTTGGGCTCCAGTTCAGGCATGTTATCTAGCGAGCTTTCAACAAAGGGCCCAAATCCTTCCACCTTGGCCTTTATTCAGCAGCATAGCTGTTCAAACACATACGCTCCCAGTGGCCTTTCAGGACTGCTGTGCGAGAAACCCATCTGACATCTAGGGCCCTGTCCCTTTAGATTCTCCTTAGTTCTTTCAAATGCTAACACTATTCAGTGGGTAAACAATGCCCACTTAGGCATCGTCGCTGTCTCATTACCATGCCAAGTCCCAGAATGCTCAGCGGCCCACTGGATGACACTTATGTGTCTCACCTCAATCTCAATTTCTCCTCCAAGGAAGGGCAGATGTTGGCAGGCACTGATTTGGTTAGCTTTGCGCAGTGGCAGTATCATAGCCTATGAGGTTCACCTGAGGCATGGTTATTGCTAATTGAAAACTTTTCCCAATACCCCGCCACGATGACTTGAAATACAGTCAGCACTGGCAATTTTTGAGAGTCTCTGAGGAGACTGAACAATGTGTTTTAAACAGCAGATAAGTGATGGCTGCTTACATGCAGACTGAGATGCGTTAGAGTTGAGGAAGTGCGTCACGGGGGCCCGGGGACACCGTAGAGAGCTTATGTATCATCACGCAGCCTGGGTAAACAATCTGGGATTGGCACGCGCTGCTCGTTCTTTACTTGTTACTTGCCTGTAATCCAGAGTGGACTCTACCTCATTTTTTTGCCAGCTTTTCCTCTGCTGGACCTGGCATCATGAGGCTAAAGGTGAACTGTCTTTATTTGTAACCCAGTCACTGATTAAGAATACTGGAAGCGTGTTGGTCCGGGATTAAGGAAGCCGTTCGGGTGGTGTCTTTTTGCAAGGCCCTTGTCTCCGGTGAAAGAGCATTGACCTGTAGGTAAAACTAAGCCAGAAACTTTAGGCGTTCTTCACCTGTACCGGACTGGACCCTATCTGCATGGTTGCAGGTTAGATTTTCCCTTTTACCTTCAACCTGTCCTAGAAAATTCAACGGGAGAGGACGATTGGCCAGCCTGGGCAAGCCAAATACTTGTGCTTTCAGGCACTCATTCCCCTAGGCTGAATGGTCTTTTTCCACCATAGATGTCAAGAAACAAGCAGCTTGGACCGCTATGGAGTAGGAGCTTTCAGAGCCTGGATAGCTCAGTCAGTAGAGCATCAGACTTTTAATCTGAGGGTCCAGGGTTCAAGTCCCTGTTTGGGCGGTGGCATTCACCTGTGTGGCCCTTGAGCTGCTCATAGGGTAGTCTTTATGCACATCTGCCGGGAATGCTCACTGGCCCAGAGAAATTAAATGTCCTAGGGGACGCCAACTTCAAACTTTCTAGGCTCCTGGAATCTGCGCCAGAAATAAAAGTGGATGAAGGTGTTTGCTTGACCAACTGTTTCCTAACAATCCTCGTCTATGGCAGCTTACTTGGGCTCCAGTTCAGGCATGTTATCTAGCGAGCTTTCAACAAAGGGCCCAAATCCTTCCACCTTGGCCTTTATTCAGCAGCATAGCTGTTCAAACACATACGCTCCCAGTGGCCTTTCAGGACTGCTGTGGGAGAAACCCATCTGACATCTAGGGCCCTGTCCCTTTAGATTCTCCTTAGTTCTTTCAAATGCTAACACTATTCAGTGGGTAAACAATGCCCACTTATGCATCGTCGCTGTCTCATTACCATGCCAAGTCCCAGAATGCTCAGCGGCCCACTGGATGACACTTATGTGTCTCACCTCAATCTCAATTTCTCCTCCAAGGAAGGGCAGATGTTGGCAGGCACTGATTTGGTTAGCTTTGCGCAGTGGCAGTATCATAGCCTATGAGGTTCACCTGAGGCGTGGTTATTGCTAATTGAAAACTTTTCCCAATACCCCGCCACGATGACTTGAAATACAGTCAGCACTGGCAATTTTTGAGAGTCTCTGAGGAGACTGAACAATGTGTTTAAAACAGCAGATAAGTGATGGCTGCTTACATGCAGACTGAGATGCGTTAGAGTTAAGGAAGTGCGTCACGGGGGCCCGGGGACACCGTAGAGAGCTTATGTATCATCACGCAGCCTGGGTAAACAATCTGGGATTGGCACGCGCTGCTCGTTCTTTACTTGTTACTTGCCTGTAATCCAGAGTGGACTCTACCTCATTTTTTTGCCAGCTTTTCCTCTGCTGGACCTGGCATCATGAGGCTAAAGGTGAACTGTCTTTATTTGTAACCCAGTCACTGATTAAGAATACTGGAAGCGTGTTGGTCCGGGATTAAGGAAGCCGTTCGGGTGGTGTCTTTTTGCAAGGCCCTTGTCTCCGGTGAAAGAGCATTGACCTGTAGGTAAAACTAAGCCAGAAACTTTAGGTGTTCTTCACCTGTACCGGACTGGACCCTATCTGCATGGTTGCAGGTTAGATTTTCCCTTTTACCTTCAACCTGTCCTAGAAAATTCAACGGGAGAGGACGATTGGCCAGCCTGGGCAAGCCAAATACTTGTGCTTTCAGGCACTCATTCCCCTAGGCTGAATGGTCTTTTTCCACCATAGATGTCAAGAAACAAGCAGCTTGGACCGCTATGGAGTAGGAGCTTTCAGAGCCCGGATAGCTCAGTTGGTAGAGCATCAGACTTTTAATCTGAGGGTCCAGGGTTCAAGTCCCTGTTTGGGTAGTGGCTTTCACCTACCTGTGTGGCCCTTGAGCTGCTCATAGGGTAGTCTTTATGCACATTTGCCGGGAATGCTCACTGGCCCAGAGAAATTAAATGTCCTAGGGGACGCCAACTTCAAACTTTCTAGGCTCCTGGAATCTGCGCCAGAAATAAAAGTGGATGAAGGTGTTTGCTTGACCAACTGTTTCCTAACAATCCTCGTCTATGGCAGCTTACTTGGGCTCCAGTTCAGGCATGTTATCTAGCGAGCTTTCAACAAAGGGCCCAAATCCTTCCACCTTGGCCTTTATTCAGCAGCATAGCTGTTCAAACACATACGCTCCCAGTGGCCTTTCAGGACTGCTGTGGGAGAAACCCATCTGACATCTAGGGCCCTGTCCCTTTAGATTCTCCTTAGTTCTTTCAAATGCTAACACTATTCAGTGGGTAAACAATGCCCACTTAGGCATCGTCGCTGTCTCATTACCATGCCAAGTCCCAGAATGCTCAGCGGCCCACTGGATGACACTTATGTGTCTCACCTCAATCTCAATTTCTCCTCCAAGGAAGGGCAGATGTTGGCAGGCACTGATTTGGTTAGCTTTGCGGAGTGGCAGTATCATAGCCTCTGAGGTTCACCTGAGGCGTGATTATTGCTAATTGAAAACTTTTCCCAATGCCTCGTTGACTTGAAATACAGTCAGCACTGGCAATTTTTGAGAGTCTCTGAGGAGACTGAACAATGTGTTTTAAACAGCAGATAAGTGATGGCTGCTTACATGCAGACTGATATGCGTTAGAGTTGAGGAAGTGTGTCACGGGGGCCCGGGGACACCGTAGAGAGCTTATGTATCATCACGCAGCCTGGGTAAAACAATCTGGGATTGGCACGCGCTGCTCGTTCTTTACTTGCCTGTAATCCAGAGTGGACTCTACCTCATTTTTTTGCCAGCTTTTCCTCTGCTGGACCTGGCATCATGAGGCTAAAGGTGAACTGTCTTTATTTGTAGAGAAACTCAAAAATAGAAAATGACCCGACGCACTCAAGGGAAACAAGGGCATGCTTCCATCCCTGTATAAACGTATAAAGTAGGGGGAGGGGGGGGAATGTGGGACTTTAAATGAAGCATGTCGTTGTGAAATAAAAAGGGAAAAAGAACATTAATTAAAATGTATATTTAATTATATGCCATATACCCCTAGGGGCTGTCCATATTATGAAAAAGCAAAAACATTCATTTATATACCATAATAAATTATAGGCAATCATACATGATTTACAGGATAATCATGGTATTAAATGTTCAGCTAATATTCAAAGGACATAGTTGAAACAATCAGTATACACATAAATACAGAAGTTACAAGATCAGGACACAAAAGCAAATAAATATAATAAAAATTCATGATTAGAAAGACAAAGGCTGAGCTGAACATCATAGACTAACAACCGAATAATACAGAAAAAAATGGACTGGACATCATGAGTTGAGAACCCGACGCGTTTCTTGGCTTCTACCAATCATCAGGGGTATGATGTATAATTATATAAACTCTAAAAATTGGGAAAATAAATAGGTAATTAGTTGGTAAAAGGGGATTGAAAATTACAATGGGAATTTGACAGTGGGGGCCATATGATGGAATTACTCACAGAGCAGCCCATGAGTTAAGTCCAGATCCGGCGGCAGATTTAAAAGTGATTCAGACAAGCCATCTCACCCGGGGTTCAGGCAGGGTATAAACCGTTTCCACATGGACCAAGGGGCTAAGGGTAGGCACGGCAGCCAGGATAAGGGATGCAGCAAAAATTAGGTGTAAAATCAATTCTAAGATAAAAAAAAGGAGAGAATGGAAACGTCAAAGTGAGGGACTGCAAATGGAGTGAAAGGTGTTTGTATGGATGAGGGAGATACCATATATCCAAAAGATATACGAGGTAAGTGAAGTGATGAGGTATGGGTGTGTGTGTGTGAGGATGGAATGTGGATTGTAGGGCAATTAGTGAATAGGTGGAATGTGAAGGTTACCTGCTAATGGCACAGTGTTGAATATAGTGATCTTTGAATCATCAAGGGGAGTGAGGGAATGAGCTGCCAGTCTGACCCCGCTAAATACCCGTGGTCCTGGGCGGATCCCTGCCAACGTCATGTAGGGACGTCTAGAGGAGGCGGTAAGGACCCCCATCTAGGGCAAATAGTGCCCCAGTGGGTGGTCCATCCACCTCCACCAAGGCGTGAGGTGGAATAAGCAAGCAAAGTACCCGCCTGCGGCGTCTGAAGGCGCCATTTGCGGGACCCGCTGGCGTCATGACGCCGACGCACTGAGGTTCAACCCCGCCCCCGTCACAGGACGAGTGGGGGGAAGAGACTGAGTGAGTCGCAACCCCGGAAGTGAGAAAAACAGTGTTCCGGTCTCACATCTGCAAACCGGACTGGCTGTCTTGAAGTATGGGGATAGGGAAAAGGAATTGGGAAGGGGGGATTTATTGGTTATTTAAATGGGATCTAATTAGTTACTAATAAATGAACAATGGTGATAAAATTACTTTTATCTATTCTATTTTTGAGTTTCTCTACGAATTGGGTGGTAGACACCCGCAACCAATGACCCCACGCACCGATTTTATTGTCCATTATGTGTTTTTTGTATTCGTTCCCATATCCATATGTTTTTCATGATCCTGAGCCGATAATTTGTAGATATAACCATTTTTCCTTACAGTCACTTAATAGCCATACAAGTTATATTAAACTCTTTTATAAAAGTAATTTTATCACCATTGTTCATTTATTAGTAACTAATTAGATCCCATTTAAATAACCAATAAATCCCCCCTTCCCAATTCCTTTTCCCTATCCCCATACTTCAAGACAGCCAGTCCGGTTTGCAGATGTGAGACCGGAACACTGTTTTTCTCACTTCCGGGGTTGCGACTCACTCAGTCTCTTCCCCCCACTCGTCCTGTGACGGGGGCGGGGTTGAACCTCAGTGCGTCGGCGTCATGACGCCAGCGGGTCCCGCAAATGGCGCCTTCAGACGCCGCAGGCGGGTACTTTGCTTGCTTATTCCACCGCACGCCTTGGTGGAGGTGGATGGACCACCCACTGGGGCACTATTTGCCCTAGATGGGGGTCCTTACCGCCTCCTCTAGACGTCCCTACATGACGTTGGCAGGGATCCGCCCAGGACCACGGGTATTTAGCGGGGTCAGACTGGCAGCTCATTCCCTCACTCCCCTTGATGATTCAAAGATCACTATATTCAATACTGTGCCATTAGCAGGTAACCTTCACATTCCACCTATTCACTAATTGCCCTACAATCCACATTCCATCCTCACACACACACACCCATACCACATCACTTCACTTACCTCGTATATCTTTTGGATATATGGTATCTCCCTCATCCATACAAACACCTTTCACTCCATTTGCAGTCCCTCACTTTGACGTTTCCATTCTCTCCTTTTTTTTATCTTAGAATTGATTTTACACCTAATTTTTGCTGCATCCCTTATCCTGGCTGCCGTGCCTACCCTTAGCCCCTTGGTCCATGTGGAAACGGTTTATACCCTGCCTCAACCCCGGGTGAGATGGCTTGTCTGAATCACTTTTAAATCTGCCGCCGGATCTGGACTTAACTCATGGGCTGCTCTGTGAGTAATTCCATCATATGGCCCCCACTGTCAATCTCCCATTGTAATTTTCAATCCCCTTTTACCAACTAATTACCTATTTATTTTCCCAATTTTTAGAGTTTATATAATTATACATCATACCCCTGATGATTGGTAGAAGCCAAGAAACGCGTCGGGTTCTCAACTCATGATGTCCAGTCCATTTTTTTCTGTATTATTCGGTTGTTAGTCTATGATGTTCAGCTCAGCCTTTGTCTTTCTAATCATGAATTTTTATTATATTTATTTGCTTTTGTGTCCTGATCTTGTAACTTCTGTATTTATGTGTATACTGATTGTTTCAACTATGTCCTTTGAATATTAGCTGAACATTTAATACCATGATTATCCTGTAAATCATGTATGATTGCCTATAATTTATTATGGTATATAAATGAATGTTTTTGCTTTTTCATAATATGGACAGCCCCTAGGGGTATATGGCATATAATTAAATATACATTTTAATTAATGTTCTTTTTCCCTTTTTATTTCACAACGACATGCTTCATTTAAAGTCCCACATTCCCCCCCCCTCCCCCTACTTTATACGTTTATACAGGGATGGAAGCATGCCCTTGTTTCCCTTGAGTGCGTCGGGTCATTTTCTATTCTATTTTTGAGTTTCTCTACGAATTGGGTGGTAGACACCCGCAACCAATGACCCCACGCACCGATTTTATTGTCCATTATGTGTTTTTTGTATTCGTTCCCATATCCATATGTTTTTCATGATCCTGAGCCGATAATTTGTAGATATAACCATTTTTCCTTACAGTCACTCAATAGCCATACAAGTTATATTAAACTCTTTTATAAAAGTAATTTTATCACCATTGTTCATTTATTAGTAACTAATTAGATCCCATTTAAATAACCAATAAATCCCCCCTTCCCAATTCCTTTTCCCTATCCCCATACTTCAAGACAGCCAGTCCGGTTTGCAGATGTGAGACCGGAACACTGTTTTTCTCACTTCCGGGGTTGCGACTCACTCAGTCTCTTCCCCCCACTCGTCCTGTGACGGGGGCGGGGTTGAACCTCAGTGCGTCGGCGTCATGACGCCAGCGGGTCCCGCAAATGGCGCCTTCAGACGCCGCAGGCGGGTACTTTGCTTGCTTATTCCACCGCACGCCTTGGTGGAGGTGGATGGACCACCCACTGGGGCACTATTTGCCCTAGATGGGGGTCCTTACCGCCTCCTCTAGACGTCCCTACATGACGTTGGCAGGGATCCGCCCAGGACCACGGGTATTTAGTGGGGTCAGACTGGCAGCTCATTCCCTCACTCCCCTTGATGATTCAAAGATCACTATATTCAATACTGTGCCATTAGCAGGTAACCTTCACATTCCACCTATTCACTAATTGCCCTACAATCCACATTCCATCCTCACACACACACACCCATACCTCATCACTTCACTTACCTCGTATATCTTTTGGATATATGGTATCTCCCTCATCCATACAAACACCTTTCACTCCATTTGCAGTCCCTCACTTTGACGTTTCCATTCTCTCCTTTTTTTTATCTTAGAATTGATTTTACACCTAATTTTTGCTGCATCCCTTATCCTGGCTGCCGTGCCTACCCTTAGCCCCTTGGTCCATGTGGAAACGGTTTATACCCTGCCTCAACCCCGGGTGAGATGGCTTGTCTGAATCACTTTTAAATCTGCCGCCGGATCTGGACTTAACTCATGGGCTGCTCTGTGAGTAATTCCATCATATGGCCCCCACTGTCAATCTCCCATTGTAATTTTCAATCCCCTTTTACCAACTAATTACCTATTTATTTTCCCAATTTTTAGAGTTTATATAATTATACATCATACCCCTGATGATTGGTAGAAGCCAAGAAACGCGTCGGGTTCTCAACTCATGATGTCCAGTCCATTTTTTTCTGTATTATTCGGTTGTTAGTCTATGATGTTCAGCTCGGCCTTTGTCTTTCTAATCATGAATTTTTATTATATTTATTTGCTTTTGTGTCCTGATCTTGTAACTTCTGTATTTATGTGTATACTGATTGTTTCAACTATGTCCTTTGAATATTAGCTGAACATTTAATACCATGATTATCCTGTAAATCATGTATGATTGCCTATAATTTATTATGGTATATAAATGAATGTTTTTGCTTTTTCATAATATGGACAGCCCCTAGGGGTATATGGCATATAATTAAATATACATTTTAATTAATGTTCTTTTTCCCTTTTTATTTCACAACGACATGCTTCATCTAAAGTCCCACATTCCCCCCCCCTCCCCCTACTTTATACGTTTATACAGGGATGGAAGCATGCCCTTGTTTCCCTTGAGTGCGTCGGGTCATTTTCTATTCTATTTTTGAGTTTCTCTACGAATTGGGTGGTAGACACCCGCAACCAATGACCCCACGCACCGATTTTATTGTCCATTATGTGTTTTTTGTATTCGTTCCCATATCCATATGTTTTTCATGATCCTGAGCCGATAATTTGTAGATATAACCATTTTTCCTTACAGTCACTCAATAGCCATACAAGTTATATTAAACTCTTTTATAAAAGTAATTTTATCACCATTGTTCATTTATTAGTAACTAATTAGATCCCATTTAAATAACCAATAAATCCCCCCTTCCCAATTCCTTTTCCCTATCCCCATACTTCAAGACAGCCAGTCCGGTTTGCAGATGTGAGACCGGAACACTGTTTTTCTCACTTCCGGGGTTGCGACTCACTCAGTCTCTTCCCCCCACTCGTCCTGTGACGGGGGCGGGGTTGAACCTCAGTGCGTCGGCGTCATGACGCCAGCGGGTCCCGCAAATGGCGCCTTCAGACGCCGCAGGCGGGTACTTTGCTTGCTTATTCCACCGCACGCCTTGGTGGAGGTGGATGGACCACCCACTGGGGCACTATTTGCCCTAGATGAGGGTCCTTACCGCCTCCTCTAGACGTCCCTACATGACATTGGCAGGGATCCGCCCAGGACCACGGGTATTTAGCGGGGTCAGACTGGCAGCTCATTCCCTCACTCCCCTTGATGATTCAAAGATCACTATATTCAATACTGTGCCATTAGCAGGTAACCTTCACATTCCACCTATTCACTAATTGCCCTACAATCCACATTCCATCCTCACACACACACACCCATACCACATCACTTCACTTACCTCGTATATCTTTTGGATATATGGTATCTCCCTCATCCATACAAACACCTTTCACTCCATTTGCAGTCCCTCACTTTGACGTTTCCATTCTCTCCTTTTTTTTATCTTAGAATTGATTTTACACCTAATTTTTGCTGCATCCCTTATCCTGGCTGCCGTGCCTACCCTTAGCCCCTTGGTCCATGTGGAAACGGTTTATACCCTGCCTCAACCCCGGGTGAGATGGCTTGTCTGAATCACTTTTAAATCTGCCGCCGGATCTGGACTTAACTCATGGGCTGCTCTGTGAGTAATTCCATCATATGGCCCCCACTGTCAATCTCCCATTGTAATTTTCAATCCCCTTTTACCAACTAATTACCTATTTATTTTCCCAATTTTTAGAGTTTATATAATTATACATCCTACCCCTGATGATTGGTAGAAGCCAAGAAACGCGTCGGGTTCTCAACTCATGATGTCCAGTCCATTTTTTTCTGTATTATTCGGTTGTTAGTCTATGATGTTCAGCTCAGCCTTTGTCTTTCTAATCATGAATTTTTATTATATTTATTTGCTTTTGTGTCCTGATCTTGTAACTTCTGTATTTATGTGTATACTGATTGTTTCAACTATGTCCTTTGAATATTAGCTGAACATTTAATACCATGATTATCCTGTAAATCATGTATGATTGCCTATAATTTATTATGGTATATAAATGAATGTTTTTGCTTTTTCATAATATGGACAGCCCCTAGGGGTATATGGCATATAATTAAATATACATTTTAATTAATGTTCTTTTTCCCTTTTTATTCAACAACGACATGCTTCATTTAAAGTCCCACATTCCCCCCCCCTCCCCCTACTTTATACGTTTATACAGGGATGGAAGCATGCCCTTGTTTCCCTTGAGTGCGTCGGGTCATTTTCTATTTTTGAGTTTCTCTACGAATTGGGTGGTAGACACCCGCAACCAATGACCCCACGCACCGATTTTATTGTCCATTATGTGTTTTTTGTATTCGTTCCCATATCCATATGTTTTTCATGATCCTGAGCCGATAATTTGTAGATATAACCATTTTTCCTTACAGTCACTCAATAGCCATACAAGTTATATTAAACTCTTTATAAAAGTAATTTTATCACCATTGTTCATTTATTAGTAACTAATTAGATCCCATTTAAATAACCAATAAATCCCCCCTTCCCAATTCCTTTTCCCTATCCCCATACTTCAAGACAGCCAGTCCGGTTTGCAGATGTGAGACCGGAACACTGTTTTTCTCACTTCCGGGGTTGCGACTCACTCAGTCTCTTCCCCCCACTCGTCCTGTGACGGGGGCGGGGTTGAACCTCAGTGCGTCGGCGTCATGACGCCAGCGGGTCCCGCAAATGGCGCCTTCAGACGCCGCAGGCGGGTACTTTGCTTGCTTATTCCACTGCACGCCTTGGTGGAGGTGGATGGACCACCCACTGGGGCACTATTTGCCCTAGATGGGGGTCCTTACCGCCTCCTCTAGACGTCCCTACATGACGTTGGCAGGGATCCGCCCAGGACCACGGGTATTTAGCGGGGTCAGACTGGCAGCTCATTCCCTCACTCCCCTTGATGATTCAAAGATCACTATATTCAATACTGTGCCATTAGCAGGTAACCTTCACATTCCACCTATTCACTAATTGCCCTACAATCCACATTCCATCCTCACACACACACACCCATACCTCATCACTTCACTTACCTCGTATATCTTTTGGATATATGGTATCTCCCTCATCCATACAAACACCTTTCACTCCATTTGCAGTCCCTCACTTTGACGTTTCCATTCTCTCCTTTTTTTTATCTTAGAATTGATTTTACACCTAATTTTTGCTGCATCCCTTATCCTGGCTGCCGTGCCTACCCTTAGCCCCTTGGTCCATGTGGAAACGGTTTATACCCTGCCTCAACCCCGGGTGAGATGGCTTGTCTGAATCACTTTTAAATCTGCCGCCGGATCTGGACTTAACTCATGGGCTGCTCTGTGAGTAATTCCATCATATGGCCCCCACTGTCAATCTCCCATTGTAATTTTCAATCCCCTTTTACCAACTAATTACCTATTTATTTTCCCAATTTTTAGAGTTTATATAATTATACATCCTACCCCTGATGATTGGTAGAAGCCAAGAAACGCGTCGGGTTCTCAACTCATGATGTCCAGTCCATTTTTTTCTGTATTATTCGGTTGTTAGTCTATGATGTTCAGCTCAGCCTTTGTCTTTCTAATCATGAATTTTTATTATATTTATTTGCTTTTGTGTCCTGATCTTGTAACTTCTGTATTTATGTGTATACTGATTGTTTCAACTATGTCCTTTGAATATTAGCTGAACATTTAATACCATGATTATCCTGTAAATCATGTATGATTGCCTATAATTTATTATGGTATATAAATGAATGTTTTTGCTTTTTCATAATATGGACAGCCCCTAGGGGTATATGGCATATAATTAAATATACATTTTAATTAATGTTCTTTTTCCCTTTTTATTTCACAACGACATGCTTCATTTAAAGTCCCACATTCCCCCCCCTCCCCCTACTTTATACGTTTATACAGGGATGGAAGCATGCCCTTGTTTCCCTTGAGTGCGTCGGGTCATTTTCTATTTTTGAGTTTCTCTACGAATTGGGTGGTAGACACCCGCAACCAATGACCCCACGCACCGATTTTATTGTCCATTATGTGTTTTTTGTATTCGTTCCCATATCCATATGTTTTTCATGATCCTGAGCCGATAATTTGTAGATATAACCATTTTTCCTTACAGTCACTCAATAGCCATACAAGTTATATTAAACTCTTTTATAAAAGTAATTTTATCACCATTGTTCATTTATTAGTAACTAATTAGATCCCATTTAAATAACCAATAAATCCCCCCTTCCCAATTCCTTTTCCCTATCCCCATACTTCAAGACAGCCAGTCCGGTTTGCAGATGTGAGACCGGAACACTGTTTTTCTCACTTCCGGGGTTGCGACTCACTCAGTCTCTTCCCCCCACTCGTCCTGTGACGGGGGCGGGGTTGAACCTCAGTGCGTCGGCGTCATGACGCCAGCGGGTCCCGCAAATGGCGCCTTCAGACGCCGCAGGCGGGTACTTTGCTTGCTTATTCCACCGCACGCCTTGGTGGAGGTGGATGGACCACCCACTGGGGCACTATTTGCCCTAGATGGGGGTCCTTACCGCCTCCTCTAGACGTCCCTACATGACGTTGGCAGGGATCCGCCCAGGACCACGGGTATTTAGCGGGGTCAGACTGGCAGCTCATTCCCTCACTCCCCTTGATGATTCAAAGATCACTATATTCAATACTGTGCCATTAGCAGGTAACCTTCACATTCCACCTATTCACTAATTGCCCTACAATCCACATTCCATCCTCACACACACACACCCATACCTCATCACTTCACTTACCTCGTATATCTTTTGGATATATGGTATCTCCCTCATCCATACAAACACCTTTCACTCCATTTGCAGTCCCTCACTTTGACGTTTCCATTCTCTCCTTTTTTTTATCTTAGAATTGATTTTACACCTAATTTTTGCTGCATCCCTTATCCTGGCTGCCGTGCCTACCCTTAGCCCCTTGGTCCATGTGGAAACGGTTTATACCCTGCCTCAACCCCGGGTGAGATGGCTTGTCTGAATCACTTTTAAATCTGCCGCCGGATCTGGACTTAACTCATGGGCTGCTCTGTGAGTAATTCCATCATATGGCCCCCACTGTCAATCTCCCATTGTAATTTTCAATCCCCTTTTACCAACTAATTACCTATTTATTTTCCCAATTTTTAGAGTTTATATAATTATACATCATACCCCTGATGATTGGTAGAAGCCAAGAAACGCGTCGGGTTCTCAACTCATGATGTCCAGTCCATTTTTTTCTGTATTATTCGGTTGTTAGTCTATGATGTTCAGCTCAGCCTTTGTCTTTCTAATCATGAATTTTTATTATATTTATTTGCTTTTGTGTCCTGATCTTGTAACTTCTGTATTTATGTGTATACTGATTGTTTCAACTATGTCCTTTGAATATTAGCTGAACATTTAATACCATGATTATCCTGTAAATCATGTATGATTGCCTATAATTTATTATGGTATATAAATGAATGTTTTTGCTTTTTCATAATATGGACAGCCCCTAGGGGTATATGGCATATAATTAAATATACATTTTAATTAATGTTCTTTTTCCCTTTTTATTTCACAACGACATGCTTCATTTAAAGTCCCACATTCCCCCCCCCTCCCCCTACTTTATACGTTTATACAGGGATGGAAGCATGCCCTTGTTTCCCTTGAGTGCGTCGGGTCATTTTCTATTTTTGAGTTTCTCTACGAATTGGGTGGTAGACACCCGCAACCAATGACCCCCACGCACCGATTTTATTGTCCATTATGTGTTTTTTGTATTCGTTCCCATATCCATATGTTTTTCATGATCCTGAGCCGATAATTTGTAGATATAACCATTTTTCCTTACAGTCACTCAATAGCCATACAAGTTATATTAAACTCTTTTATAAAAGTAATTTTATCACCATTGTTCATTTATTAGTAACTAATTAGATCCCATTTAAATAACCAATAAATCCCCCCTTCCCAATTCCTTTTCCCTATCCCCATACTTCAAGACAGCCAGTCCGGTTTGCAGATGTGAGACCGGAACACTGTTTTTCTCACTTCCGGGGTTGCGACTCACTCAGTCTCTTCCCCCCACTCGTCCTGTGACGGGGGCGGGGTTGAACCTCAGTGCGTCGGCGTCATGACGCCAGCGGGTCCCGCAAATGGCGCCTTCAGACGCCGCAGGCGGGTACTTTGCTTGCTTATTCCACCGCACGCCTTGGTGGAGGTGGATGGACCACCCACTGGGGCACTATTTGCCCTAGATGGGGGTCCTTACCGCCTCCTCTAGACGTCCCTACATGACGTTGGCAGGGATCCGCCCAGGACCACGGGTATTTTGCGGGGTCAGACTGGCAGCTCATTCCCCTCACTCCCCTTGATGATTCAAAGATCACTATATTCAATACTGTGCCATTAGCAGGTAACCTTCACATTCCACCTATTCACTAATTGCCCTACAATCCACATTCCATCCTCACACACACACACCCATACCTCATCACTTCACTTACCTCGTATATCTTTTGGATATATGGTATCTCCCTCATCCATACAAACACCTTTCACTCCATTTGCAGTCCCTCACTTTGACGTTTCCATTCTCTCCTTTTTTTTATCTTAGAATTGATTTTACACCTAATTTTTGCTGCATCCCTTATCCTGGCTGCCGTGCCTACCCTTAGCCCCTTGGTCCATGTGGAAACGGTTTATACCCTGCCTCAACCCCGGGTGAGATGGCTTGTCTGAATCACTTTTAAATCTGCCGCCGGATCTGGACTTAACTCATGGGCTGCTCTGTGAGTAATTCCATCATATGGCCCCCACTGTCAATCTCCCATTGTAATTTTCAATCCCCTTTTACCAACTAATTACCTATTTATTTTCCCAATTTTTAGAGTTTATATAATTATACATCATACCCCTGATGATTGGGTAGAAGCCAAGAAACGCGTCGGGTTCTCAACTCATGATGTCCAGTCCATTTTTTTCTGTATTATTCGGTTGTTAGTCTATGATGTTCAGCTCAGCCTTTGTCTTTCTAATCATGAATTTTTATTATATTTATTTGCTTTTGTGTCCTGATCTTGTAACTTCTGTATTTATGTGTATACTGATTGTTTCAACTATGTCCTTTGAATATTAGCTGAACATTTAATACCATGATTATCCTGTAAATCATGTATGATTGCCTATAATTTATTATGTTATATAAATGAATGTTTTTGCTTTTTCATAATATGGACAGCCCCTAGGGGTATATGGCATATAATTAAATATACATTTTAATTAATGTTCTTTTTTCCCTTTTTATTTCACAACGACATGCTTCATTTAAAGTCCCACATTCCCCCCCCCTCCCCCTACTTTATACGTTTATACAGGGATGGAAGCATGCCCTTGTTTCCCTTGAGTGCGTCGGGTCATTTTCTATTTTTGAGTTTCTCTACGAATTGGGTGGTAGACACCCGCAACCAATGACCCCACGCACCGATTTTATTGTCCATTATGTGTTTTTTGTATTCGTTCCCATATCCATATGTTTTTCATGATCCTGAGCCGATAATTTGTAGATATAACCATTTTTCCTTACAGTCACTCAATAGCCATACAAGTTATATTAAACTCTTTTATAAAAGTAATTTTATCACCATTGTTCATTTATTAGTAACTAATTAGATCCCATTTAAATAACCAATAAATCCCCCCCTTCCCAATTCCTTTTCCCTATCCCCATACTTCAAGACAGCCAGTCCGGTTTGCAGATGTGAGACCGGAACACTGTTTTTCTCACTTCCGGGGTTGCGACTCACTCAGTCTCTTCCCCCCACTCGTCCTGTGACGGGGGCGGGGTTGAACCTCAGTGCGTCGGCGTCATGACGCCAGCGGGTCCCGCAAATGGCGCCTTCAGACGCCGCAGGCGGGTACTTTGCTTGCTTATTCCACCGCACGCCTTGGTGGAGGTGGATGGACCACCCACTGGGGCACTATTTGCCCTAGATGGGGGTCCTTACCCGCCTCCTCTAGACGTCCCTACATGACGTTGGCAGGGATCCGCCCAGGACCAGCGGTATTTAGCGGGGTCAGACTGGCAGCTCATTCCCTCACTCCCCTTGATGATTCAAAGATCACTATATTCAATACTGTGCCATTAGCAGGTAACCTTCACATTCCACCTATTCACTAATTGCCCTACAATCCACATTCCATCCTCACACACACACACCCATACCTCATCACTTCACTTACCTCGTATATCTTTTGGATATATGGTATCTCCCTCATCCATACAAACACCTTTCACTCCATTTGCAGTCCCTCACTTTGACGTTTCCATTCTCTCCTTTTTTTTATCTTAGAATTGATTTTACACCTAATTTTTGCTGCATCCCTTATCCTGGCTGCCGTGCCTACCCTTAGCCCCTTGGTCCATGTGGATTATACCCTGCCTCAACCCCGGGTGAGATGGCTTGTCTGAATCACTTTTAAATCTGCCGCCGGATCTGGACTTAACTCATGGGCTGCTCTGTGAGTAATTCCATCATATGGCCCCCACTGTCAATCTCCCATTGTAATTTTCAATCCCCTTTTACCAACTAATTACCTATTTATTTTCCCAATTTTTAGAGTTTATATAATTATACATCATACCCCTGATGATTGGTAGAAGCCAAGAAACGCGTCGGGTTCTCAACTCATGATGTCCAGTCCATTTTTTTCTGTATTATTCGGTTGTTAGTCTATGATGTTCAGCTCAGCCTTTGTCTTTCTAATCATGAATTTTTATTATATTTATTTGCTTTTGTGTCCTGATCTTGTAACTTCTGTATTTATGTGTATACTGATTGTTTCAACTATGTCCTTTGAATATTAGCTGAACATTTAATACCATGATTATCCTGTAAATCATGTATGATTGCCTATAATTTATTATGGTATATAAATGAATGTTTTTGCTTTTTCATAATATGGACAGCCCCTAGGGGTATATGGCATATAATTAAATATACATTTTAATTAATGTTCTTTTTCCCTTTTTATTTCACAACGACATGCTTCATTTAAAGTCCCACATTCCCCCCCCCCCTCCCCCTACTTTATACGTTTATACAGGGATGGAAGCATGCCCTTGTTTCCCTTGAGTGCGTCGGGTCATTTTCTATTTTTGAGTTTCTCTACGAATTGGGTGGTAGACACCCGCAACCAATGACCCCACGCACCGATTTTATTGTCCATTATGTGTTTTTTGTATTCGTTCCCATATCCATATGTTTTTCATGATCCTGAGCCGATAATTTGTAGATATAACCATTTTTCCTTACAGTCACTCAATAGCCATACAAGTTATATTAAACTCTTTTATAAAAGTATTTTATCACCATTGTTCATTTATCAGTAACTAATTAGATCCCATTTAAATAACCAATAAATCCCCCCTTCCCAATTCCTTTTCCCTATCCCCATACTTCAAGACAGCCAGTCCGGTTTGCAGATGTGAGACCGGAACACTGTTTTTCTCACTTCCGGGGTTGCGACTCACTCAGTCTCTTCCCCCCACTCGTCCTGTGACGGGGGCGGGGTTGAACCTCAGTGCGTCGGCGTCATGACGCCAGCGGGTCCCGCAAATGGCGCCTTCAGACGCCGCAGGCGGGTACTTTGCTTGCTTATTCCACCGCACGCCTTGGTGGAGGTGGATGGACCACCCACTGGGGCACTATTTGCCCTAGATGGGGGTCCTTACCGCCTCCTCTAGACGTCCCTACATGACGTTGGCAGGGATCCGCCCAGGACCACGGGTATTTAGCGGGGTCAGACTGGCAGCTCATTCCCTCACTCCCCTTGATGATTCAAAGATCACTATATTCAATACTGTGCCATTAGCAGGTAACCTTCACATTCCACCTATTCACTAATTGCCCTACAATCCACATTCCATCCTCACACACACACACCCATACCTCATCACTTCACTTACCTCGTATATCTTTTGGATATATGGTATCTCCCTCATCCATACAAACACCTTTCACTCCATTTGCAGTCCCTCACTTTGACGTTTCCATTCTCTCCTTTTTTTTATCTTAGAATTGATTTTACACCTAATTTTTGCTGCATCCCTTATCCTGGCTGCCGTGCCTACCCTTAGCCCCTTGGTCCATGTGGAAACGGTTTATACCCTGCCTCAACCCCGGGTGAGATGGCTTGTCTGAATCACTTTTAAATCTGCCGCCGGATCTGGACTTAACTCATGGGCTGCTCTGTGAGAAATTCCATCATATGGCCCCCACTGTCAATCTCCCATTGTAATTTTCAATCCCCTTTTACCAACTAATTACCTATTTATTTTCCCAATTTTTAGAGTTTATATAATTATACATCATACCCCTGATGATTGGTAGAAGCCAAGAAACGCGTCGGGTTCTCAACTCATGATGTCCAGTCCATTTTTTTCTGTATTATTCGGTTGTTAGTCTATGATGTTCAGCTCAGCCTTTGTCTTTCTAATCATGAATTTTTATTATATTTATTTGCTTTTGTGTCCTGATCTTGTAACTTCTGTATTTATGTGTATACTGATTGTTTCAACTATGTCCTTTGAATATTAGCTGAACATTTAATACCATGATTATCCTGTAAATCATGTATGATTGCCTATAATTTATTATGGTATATAAATGAATGTTTTTGCTTTTTCATAATATGGACAGCCCCTAGGGGTATATGGCATATAATTAAATATACATTTTAATTAATGTTCTTTTTCCCTTTTTATTTCACAACGACATGCTTCATTTAAAGTCCCACATTCCCCCCCTCCCCCTACTTTATACGTTTATACAGGGATGGAAGCATGCCCTTGTTTCCCTTGAGTGCGTCGGGTCATTTTCTATTTTTGAGTTTCTCTACGAATTGGGTGGTAGACACCCGCAACCAATGACCCCACGCACCGATTTTATTGTCCATTATGTGTTTTTTGTATTCGTTCCCATATCCATATGTTTTTCATGATCCTGAGCCGATAATTTGTAGATATAACCATTTTTCCTTACAGTCACTCAATAGCCATACAAGTTATATTAAACTCTTTTATAAAAGTAATTTTATCACCATTGTTCATTTATTAGTAACTAATTAGATCCCATTTAAATAACCAATAAATCCCCCCTTCCCAATTCCTTTTCCCTATCCCCATACTTCAAGACAGCCAGTCCGGTTTGCAGATGTGAGACCGGAACACTGTTTTTCTCACTTCCGGGGTTGCGACTCACTCAGTCTCTTCCCCCCACTCGTCCTGTGACGGGGGCGGGGTTGAACCTCAGTGCGTCGGCGTCATGACGCCAGCGGGTCCCGCAAATGGCGCCTTCAGACGCCACAGGCGGGTACTTTGCTTGCTTATTCCACCGCACGCCTTGGTGGAGGTGGATGGACCACCCACTGGGGCACTATTTGCCCTAGATGGGGGTCCTTACCGCCTCCTCTAGACGTCCCTACATGACGTTGGCAGGGATCCGCCCAGGACCACGGGTATTTAGCGGGGTCAGACTGGCAGCTCATTCCCTCACTCCCCTTGATGATTCAAAGATCACTATATTCAATACTGTGCCATTAGCAGGTAACCTTCACATTCCACCTATTCACTAATTGCCCTACAATCCACATTCCATCCTCACACACACACACCCATACCTCATCACTTCACTTACCTCGTATATCTTTTGGATATATGGTATCTCCCTCATCCATACAAACACCTTTCACTCCATTTGCAGTCCCTCACTTTGACGTTTCCATTCTCTCCTTTTTTTTATCTTAGAATTGATTTTACACCTAATTTTTGCTGCATCCCTTATCCTGGCTGCCGTGCCTACCCTTAGCCCCTTGGTCCATGTGGAAACGGTTTATACCCTGCCTCAACCCCGGGTGAGATGGCTTGTCTGAATCACTTTTAAATCTGCCGCCGGATCTGGACTTAACTCATGGGCTGCTCTGTGAGTAATTCCATCATATGGCCCCCACTGTCAATCTCCCATTGTAATTTTCAATCCCCTTTTACCAACTAATTACCTATTTATTTTCCCAATTTTTAGAGTTTATATAATTATACATCATACCCCTGATGATTGGTAGAAGCCAAGAAACGCGTCGGGTTCTCAACTCATGATGTCCAGTCCATTCTTTTCTGTATTATTCGGTTGTTAGTCTATGATGTTCAGCTCAGCCTTTGTCTTTCTAATCATGAATTTTTATTATATTTATTTGCTTTTGTGTCCTGATCTTGTAACTTCTGTATTTATGTGTATACTGATTGTTTCAACTATGTCCTTTGAATATTAGCTGAACATTTAATACCATGATTATCCTGTAAATCATGTATGATTGCCTATAATTTATTATGGTATATAAATGAATGTTTTTGCTTTTTCATAATATGGACAGCCCCTAGGGGTATATGGCATATAATTAAATATACATTTTAATTAATGTTCTTTTTCCCTTTTTATTTCACAACGACATGCTTCATTTAAAGTCCCACATTCCCCCCCTCCCCCTACTTTATACGTTTATACAGGGATGGAAGCATGCCCTTGTTTCCCTTGAGTGCGTCGGGTCATTTTCTATTTTTGAGTTTCTCTACGAATTGGGTGGTAGACACCCGCAACCAATGACCCCACGCACCGATTTTATTGTCCATTATGTGTTTTTTGTATTCGTTCCCATATCCATATGTTTTTCATGATCCTGAGCCGATAATTTGTAGATATAACCATTTTTCCTTACAGTCACTCAATAGCCATACAAGTTATATTAAACTCTTTTATAAAAGTAATTTTATCACCATTGTTCATTTATTAGTAACTAATTAGATCCCATTTAAATAACCAATAAATCCCCCCTTCCCAATTCCTTTTCCCTATCCCCATACTTCAAGACAGCCAGTCCGGTTTGCAGATGTGAGACCGGAACACTGTTTTTCTCACTTCCGGGGTTGCGACTCACTCAGTCTCTTCCCCCCACTCGTCCTGTGACGGGGGCGGGGTTGAACCTCAGTGCGTCGGCGTCATGACGCCAGCGGGTCCCGCAAATGGCGCCTTCAGACGCCACAGGCGGGTACTTTGCTTGCTTATTCCACCGCACGCCTTGGTGGAGGTGGATGGACCACCCACTGGGGCACTATTTGCCCTAGATGGGGGTCCTTACCGCCTCCTCTAGACGTCCCTACATGACGTTGGCAGGGATCCGCCCAGGACCACGGGTATTTAGCGGGGTCAGACTGGCA
Source organism: Rana muscosa (assembly GCA_029206835.1). Lineage (NCBI taxonomy): Eukaryota > Metazoa > Chordata > Amphibia > Anura > Ranidae > Rana > Rana muscosa. The sequence goes on from CM055118.1 coordinate 297,226,092, forward strand.
GCTCATTCCCTCACTCCCCTTGATGATTCAAAGATCACTATATTCAATACTGTGCCATTAGCAGGTAACCTTCACATTCCACCTATTCACTAATTGCCCTACAATCCACATTCCATCCTCACACACACACACCCATACCTCATCACTTCACTTACCTCGTATATCTTTTGGATATATGGTATCTCCCTCATCCATACAAACACCTTTCACTCCATTTGCAGTCCCTCACTTTGACGTTTCCATTCTCTCCTTTTTTTTATCTTAGAATTGATTTTACACCTAATTTTTGCTGCATCCCTTATCCTGGCTGCCGTGCCTACCCTTAGCCCCTTGGTCCATGTGGAAACGGTTTATACCCTGCCTCAACCCCGGGTGAGATGGCTTGTCTGAATCACTTTTAAATCTGCCGCCGGATCTGGACTTAACTCATGGGCTGCTCTGTGAGTAATTCCATCATATGGCCCCCACTGTCAATCTCCCATTGTAATTTTCAATCCCCTTTTACCAACTAATTACCTATTTATTTTCCCAATTTTTAGAGTTTATATAATTATACATCATACCCCTGATGATTGGTAGAAGCCAAGAAACGCGTCGGGTTCTCAACTCATGATGTCCAGTCCATTCTTTTCTGTATTATTCGGTTGTTAGTCTATGATGTTCAGCTCAGCCTTTGTCTTTCTAATCATGAATTTTTATTATATTTATTTGCTTTTGTGTCCTGATCTTGTAACTTCTGTATTTATGTGTATACTGATTGTTTCAACTATGTCCTTTGAATATTAGCTGAACATTTAATACCATGATTATCCTGTAAATCATGTATGATTGCCTATAATTTATTATGGTATATAAATGAATGTTTTTGCTTTTTCATAATATGGACAGCCCCTAGGGGTATATGGCATATAATTAAATATACATTTTAATTAATGTTCTTTTTCCCTTTTTATTTCACAACGACATGCTTCATTTAAAGTCCCACATTCCCCCCCCTCCCCCTACTTTATATGTCTTTATTTGTAACCCAGTCACTGATTAAGAATACTGGAAGCGTGTTGGTCCGGGATTAAGGAAGCCGTTCGGGTGGTGTCTTTTTGCAAGGCCCTTGTCTCCGGTGAAAGAGCATTGACCTGTAGGTAAAACTAAGCCAGAAACTTTAGGCGTTCTTCACCTGTACCGGACTGGACCCTATCTGCATGGTTGCAGGTTAGATTTTCCCTTTTATCTTCAACCTGTCCTAGAAAATTCAACGGGAGAGGACGATTGGCCAGCCTGGGCAAGCCAAATACTTGTGCTTTCAGGCACTCATTCCCCTAGGCTGAATGGTCTTTTTCCACCATCGATGTCAAGAAACAAGCAGCTTGGACCGCTATGGAGTAGGAGCTTTCAGAGCCCGGATAGCTCAGTCAGTAGAGCATCAGACTTTTAATCTGAGGGTCCAGGGTTCAAGTCCCTGTTTGGGCGGTGGCTTTCACCTGTGTGGCCCTTGAGCTGCTCATAGGGTAGTCTTTATGCACATCTGCCGGGAATGCTCACTGGCCCAGAGAAATTAAATGTCCTAGGGGACGCCAACTTCAAACTTTCTAGGCTCCTGGAATCTGCGCCAGAAATAAAAGTGGATGAAGGTGTTTGCTTGACCAACTGTTTCCTAACAATCCTCGTCTATGGCAGCTTACTTGGGCTCCAGTTCAGGCATGTTATCTAGCGAGCTTTCAACAAAGGGCCCAAATCCTTCCACCTTGGCCTTTATTCAGCAGCATAGCTGTTCAAACACATACGCTCCCAGTGGCCTTTCAGGACTGCTGTGGGAGAAACCCATCTGACATCTAGGGCCCTGTCCCTTTAGATTCTCCTTAGTTCTTTCAAATGCTAACACTATTCAGTGGGTAAACAATGCCCACTTAGGCATCGTCGCTGTCTCATTAGCATGCCAAGTCCCAGAATGCTCAGCGGCCCACTGGATGACACTTATGTGTCTCACGTCAATCTCAATTTCTCCTCCAAGGAAGGGCAGATGTTGGCAGGCACTGATTTGGTTAGCTTTGCGCAGTGGCAGTATCATAGCCTATGAGGTTCACCTGAGGCGTGGTTATTGCTAATTGAAAACTTTTCCCAATACCCCGCCACGATGACTTGAAATACAGTCAGCACTGGCAATTTTTGAGAGTCTCTGAGGAGACTGAACAATGTGTTTTAAACAGCAGATAAGTGATGGCTGCTTACATGCAGACTGAGATGCGTTAGAGTTGAGGAAGTGCGTCACGGGGGCCCGGGGACACCGTAGAGAACTTATGTATCATCACGCAGCCTGGGTAAAACAATCTGGGATTGGCACGCGCTGCTCGTTCTTTACTTGTTACTTGCCTGTAATCCAGAGTGGACTCTACCTCATTTTTTTGCCAGCTTTTCCTCTGCTGGACCTGGCATCATGAGGCTAAAGGTGAACTGTCTTTATTTGTAACCCAGTCACTGATTAAGAATACTGGAAGCGTGTTGGTCCGGGATTAAGGAAGCCGTTCGGGTGGTGTCTTTTTGCAAGGCCCTTGTCTCCGGTGAAAGAGCATTGACCTGTAGGTAAAACTAAGCCAGAAACTTTAGGCGTTCTTCACCTGTACCGGACTGGACCCTATCTGCATGGTTGCAGGTTAGATTTTCCCTTTTATCTTCAACCTGTCCTAGAAAATTCAACGGGAGAGGACGATTGGCGAGCCTGGGCAAGCCAAATACTTGTGCTTTCAGGCACTCATTCCCCTAGGCTGAATGGTCTTTTTTTCCACCATAGATGTCAAGAAACAAGCAGCTTGGACCGCTATGGAGTAAGAGCTTTCAGAGCCCGGATAGCTCAGTCGGTAGAGCATCAAACTTTTAATCTGAGGGTCCAGGGTTCAAGTCCCTGTTTGGGCGGTGGCTTTCACCTGTGTGGCCCTTGAGCTGCTCATAGGGTAGTCTTTATGCACATCTGCCGGGAATGCTCACTGGCCCAGAGAAATTAAATGTCCTAGGGGACGCCAACTTCAAACTTTCTAGGCTCCTGGAATCTGCGCCAGAAATAAAAGTGGATGAAGGTGTTTGCTTGACCAACTGTTTCCTAACAATCCTCGTCTATGGCAGCTTACTTGGGCTCCAGTTCAGGCATGTTATCTAGCGAGCTTTCAACAAAGGGCCCAAATCCTTCCACCTTGGCCTTTATTCAGCAGCATAGCTGTTCAAACACATACGCTCCCAGTGGCCTTTCAGGACTGCTGTGGGAGAAACCCATCTGACCTCTAGGGCCCTGTCCCTTTAGATTCTCCTTAGTTCTTTCAAATGCTAACACTATTCAGTGGGTAAACAATGCCCACTTAGGCATCGCCGCTGTCTCATTACCATGCCAAGTCCCAGAATGCTCAGCGGCCCACTGGATGACACTTATGTGTCTCACGTCAAACGCAATTTCTCCTCCAAGGAAGGGCAGATGTTGGCAGGCACTGATTTGGTTAGCTTTGCGCAGTGGCAGTATCATAGCCTATGAGGTTCACCTGAGGCGTGGTTATTGCTAATTGAAAACTTTTCCCAATACCCCACCACGATGACTTGAAATACAGTCAGCACTGGCAATTTTTGAGAGTCTCTGAGGAGACTGAACAATGTGTTTTAAACAGCAGATAAGTGATGGCTGCTTACATGCAGACTGAGATGCGTTAGAGTTGAGGAAGTGCGTCACGGGGGCCCGGGGACACCGTAGAGAGCTTATGTATCATCACGCAGCCTGGGTAAAACAATCTGGGATTGGCACGCGCTGCTCGTTCTTTACTTGCCTGTAATCCAGAGTGGACTCTACCTCATTTTTTTGCCAGCTTTTCCTCTGCTGGACCTGGCATCATGAGGCTAAAGGTGAACTGTCTTTATTTGTAACCCAGTCACTGATTAAGAATACTGGAAGCGTGTTGGTCCGGGATTAAGGAAGCCGTTCGGGTGGTGTCTTTTTGCAAGGCCCTTGTCTCCGGTGAAAGAGCATTGACCTGTAGGTAAAACTAAGCCAGAAACTTTAGGCGTTCTTCACCTGTACCGGACTGGACCCTATCTGCATGGTTGCAGGTTAGATTTTCCCTTTTACCTTCAACCTGTCCTACAAAATTCAACGGGAGAGGACGATTGGCCAGCCTGGGCAAGCCAAATACTTGTGCTTTCAGGCACTCATTCCCCTAGGCTGAATGGTCTTTTTCCACCATAGATGTCAAGAAACAAGCAGCTTGGACCGCTATGGAGTAGGAGCTTTCAGAGCCCAGATAGCTCAGTCGATAGAGCATCAGACTTTTAATCTGAGGGTCCAGGGTTCAAGTCCCTGTTTGGGTAGTGGCTTTCACCTACCTGTGTGGCCCTTGAGCTGCTCATAGGGTAGTCTTTATGCACATTTGCCGGGAATGCTCACTGGCCCAGAGAAATTAAATGTCCTAGGGGACGCCAACTTCAAACTTTCTAGGCTCCTGGAATCTGCGCCAGAAATAAAAGTGGATGAAGGTGTTTGCTTGACCAACTATTTCCTAACAACCCTCGTCTATGGCAGCTTACTTGGGCTCCAGTTCAGGCATGTTATCTAGCGAGCTTTCAACAAAGGGCCCAAATCCTTCCACCTTGGCCTTTATTCAGCAGCATAGCTGTTCAAACACATACGCTCCCAGTGGCCTTTCAGGACTGCTGTGGGAGAAACCCATCTGACATCTAGGGCCCTGTCCCTTTAGATTCTCCTTAGTTCTTTCAAATGCTAACACTATTCAGTGGGTAAACAATGCCCACTTAGGCATCGTCGCTGTCTCATTAGCATGCCAAGTCCCAGAATGCTCAGCGGCCCACTGGATGACACTTATGTGTCTCACCTCAATGTCAATATCTCCTCCAAGGAAGGGCAGATGTTGGCAGGCACTGATTTGGTTAGCTTTGCGCAGTGGCAGTATCATAGCCTATGAGGGTCACCTGAGGCGTGATTATTGCTAATTGAAAACTTTTCCCAATACCCCACCACGATGACTTGAAATACAGTCAGCACTGGCAATTTTTGAGAGTCTCTGAGGAGACTGAACAATGTGTTTTAAACAGCAGATGAGTGATGGCTGCTTACATGCAGACTGAGATGCGTTAGAGTTGAGGAAAGGCGTCACGGGGGCCCGGGGACACCGTAGAGAACTTATGTATCATCACGCAGCCTGGGTAAAACAATCTGGGATTGGCACGCGCTGCTCGTTCTTTACTTAGCTGTAATCCAGAGTGGACTCTACCTCATTTTTTTGCCAGCTTTTCCTCTGCTGGACCTGGCATCATGAGGCTAAAGGTGAACTGTCTTTATTTGTAACCCAGTCACTGATTAAGAATTCTGGAAGCGTGTTGGTCCGGGATTAAGGAAGCCGTTCGGGTGGTGTCTTTTTGCAAGGCCCTTGTCTCCGGTGAAAGAGCATTGACCTGTAGGTAAAACTAAGCCAGAAACTTTAGGCGTTCTTCACCTGTACCGGACTGGACCCTATCTGCATGGTTGCAGGTTAGATTTTCCCTTTTACCTTCAACCTGTCCTAGAAAATTCAACGGGAGAGGACGATTGGCCAGCCTGGGCAAGCCAAATACTTGTGCTTTCAGGCACTCATTCCCCTAGGCTGAATGGTCTTTTTCCACCATAGATGTCAAGAAACAAGCAGCTTGGACCGCTATGGAGTAGGGGCTTTCAGAGCCTGGATAGCTCAGTCAGTAGAGCATCAGACTTTTAATCTGAGGGTCCAGGGTTCAAGTCCCTGTTTGGGTGGTGGCTTTCACCTACCTGTGTGGCCCTTGAGCAGCTCATAGGGTAGTCTTTATGCACATCTGCCGGGAATGCTCACTGGCCCAGAGAAATTAAATGTCCTAGGGGACGCCAACTTCAAACTTTCTAGGCTCCTGGAATCTGCGCCAGAAATAAAAGTGGATGAAGGTGTTTGCTTGACCAACTGTTTCCTAACAATCCTCGTCTATGGCAGCTTACTTGGGCTCCAGTTCAGGCATGTTATCTAGCGAGCTTTCAACAAAGGGCCCAAATCCTTCCACCTTGGCCTTTATTCAGCTGCATAGCTGTTCAAACACATACGCTCCCAGTGGCCTTTCAGGACTGCTGTGGGAGAAACCCATCTGACATCTAGGGCCCTGTCCCTTTAGATTCTCCTTAGTTCTTTCAAATGCTAACACTATTCAGTGGGTAAACAATGCCCACTTAGGCATCGTCGCTGTCTCATTAGCATGCCAAGTCCCAGAATGCTCAGCGGCCCACTGGATGACACTTATGTGTCTCACCTCAATCTCAATATCTCCTCCAAGGAAGGGCAGATGTTGGCAGGCACTGATTTGGTTAGCTTTGCGCAGTGGCAGTATCATAGCCTATGAGGGTCACCTGAGGCATGATTATTGCTATTTGAAAACTTTTCCCAATACCCCACCACGATGACTTGAAATACAGTCAGCACTGGCAATTTTTGAGAGTCTCTGAGGAGACTGAACAATGTGTTTTAAACAGCAGATAAGTGATGGCTGCTTACATGCAGACTGAGATGCGTTAGAGTTGAGGAAGTGCGTCACGGGGGCCCGGGGACACCGTAGAGAACTTATGTATCATCATGCAGCCTGGGTAAAACAATCTGGGATTGGCACGCGCTGCTCGTTCTTTACTTAGCTGTAATCCAGAGTGGACTCTACCTCATTTTTTTGCCAGCTTTTCCTCTGCTGGACCTGGCATCATGAGGCTAAAGGTGAACTGTCTTTATTTGTAACCCAGTCACTGATTAAGAATACTGGAAGCGTGTTGGTCCGGGATTAAGGAAGCCGTTCGGGTGGTGTCTTTTTGCAAGGCCCTTGTCTCCGGTGAAAGAGCATTGACCTGTAGGTAAAACTAAGCCAGAAACTTTAGGCGTTCTTCACCTGTACTGGACTGGACCCTATCTGCATGGTTGCAGGTTAGATTTTCCCTTTTATCTTCAACCTGTCCTAGAAAATTCAACGGGAGAGGACGATTGGCCAGCCTGGGCAAGCCAAATACTTGTGCTTTCAGGCACTCATTCCCCTAGGCTGAATGGTCTTTTTCCACCATAGATGTCAAGAAACAAGCAGCTTGGACCGCTATGGAGTAGGAGCTTTCAGAGCCCGGATAGCTCAGTCGGTAGAGCATCAGACTTTTAATCTGAGGGTCCAGGGTTCAAGTCCCTGTTTGGGCGGTGGCTTTCACCTACCTGTGTGGCCCTTGAGCTGCTCATAGGGTAGTCTTTATGCACATCTGCCGGGAATGCTCACTGGCCCAGAGAAATTAAATGTCCTAGGGGACGCCAACTTCAAACTTTCTAGGCTCCTGGAATCTGCGCCAGAAATAAAAGTGGATGAAGGTGTTTGCTTGACCAACTGTTTCCTAACAACCCTCGTCTATGGCAGCTTACTTGGGTTCCAGTTCAGGCATGTTATCTAGCGAGCTTTCAACAAAGGGCCCAAATCCTTCCACCTTGGCCTTTATTCAGCAGCATAGCTGTTCAAACACATACGCTCCCAGTGGCCTTTCAGGACTGCTGTGGGAGAAACCCATCTGACATCTAGGGCCCTGTCCCTTTAGATTCTCCTTAGTTCTTTCAAATGCTAACACTATTCAGTGGGTAAACAATGCCCACTTAGGCATCGTCGCTGTCTCATTAGCATGCCAAGTCCCAGAATGCTCAGCGGCCCACTGGATGACACTTATGTGTCTCACCTCAATGTCAATATCTCCTCCAAGGAAGGGCAGATGTTGGCAGGCACTGATTTGGTTAGCTTTGCGCAGTGGCAGTATCATAGCCTATGAGGGTCACCTGAGGCGTGATTATTGCTAATTGAAAACTTTTCCCAATACCCCACCACGATGACTTGAAATACAGTCAGCACTGGCAATTTTTGAGAGTCTCTGAGGAGACTGAACAATGTGTTTTAAACAGCAGATGAGTGATGGCTGCTTACATGCAGACTGAGATGCGTTAGAGTTGAGGAAGTGCGTCACGGGGGCCCGGGGACACCGTAGAGAACTTATGTATCATCACGCAGCCTGGGTAAAACAATCTGGGATTGGCACGCGCTGCTCGTTCTTTACTTAGCTGTAATCCAGAGTGGACTCTACCTCATTTTTTTGCCAGCTTTTCCTCTGCTGGACCTGGCATCATGAGGCTAAAGGTGAACTGTCTTTATTTGTAACCCAGTCACTGATTAAGAATACTGGAAGCGTGTTGGTCCGGGATTAAGGAAGCCGTTCGGGTGGTGTCTTTTTGCAAGGCCCTTGTCTCCGGTGAAAGAGCATTGACCTGTAGGTAAAACTAAGCCAGAAACTTTAGGCGTTCTTCACCTGTACCGGACTGGACCCTATCTGCATGGTTGCAGGTTAGATTTTCCCTTTTACCTTCAACCTGTCCTACAAAATTCAACGGGAGAGGACGATTGGCCAGCCTGGGCAAGCCAAATACTTGTGCTTTCAGGCACTCATTCCCCTAGGCTGAATGGTCTTTTTCCACCATAGATGTCAAGAAACAAGCAGCTTGGACCGCTATGGAGTAGGGGCTTTCAGAGCCTGGATAGCTCAGTCAGTAGAGCATCAGACTTTTAATCTGAGGGTCCAGGGTTCAAGTCCCTGTTTGGGTGGTGGCTTTCACCTACCTGTGTGGCCCTTGAGCTGCTCATAGGGTAGTCTTTATGCACATCTGCCGGGAATGCTCACTGGCCCAGAGAAATTAAATGTCCTAGGGGACGCCAACTTCAAACTTTCTAGGCTCCTGGAATCTGCGCCAGAAATAAAAGTGGATGAAGGTGTTTGCTTGACCAACTGTTTCCTAACAATCCTCGTCTATGGCAGCTTACTTGGGCTCCAGTTCAGGCATGTTATCTAGCGAGCTTTCAACAAAGGGCCCAAATCCTTCCATCTTGGCCTTTATTCAGCTGCATAGCTGTTCAAACACATACGCTCCCAGTGGCCTTTCAGGACTGCTGTGGGAGAAACCCATCTGACATCTAGGGCCCTGTCCCTTTAGATTCTCCTTAGTTCTTTCAAATGCTAACACTATTCAGTGGGTAAACAATGCCCACTTAGGCATCGTCGCTGTCTCATTAGCATGCCAAGTCACAGAATGCTCAGCGGCCCACTGGATGACACTTATGTGTCTCACCTCAATCTCAATATCTCCTCCAAGGAAGGGCAGATGTTGGCAGGCACTGATTTGGTTAGCTTTGCGCAGTGGCAGTATCATAGCCTATGAGGGTCACCTGAGGCATGATTATTGCTAATTGAAAACTTTTCCCAATACCCCACCACGATGACTTGAAATACAGTCAGCACTGGCAATTTTTGAGAGTCTCTGAGGAGACTGAACAATGTGTTTTAAACAGCAGATAAGTGATGGCTGCTTACATGCAGACTGAGATGCGTTAGAGTTGAGGAAGTGCGTCACGGGGGCCCGGGGACACCGTAGAGAACTTATGTATCATCACGCAGCCTGGGTAAAACAATCTGGGATTGGCACGCGCTGCTCGTTCTTTACTTAGCTGTAATCCAGAGTGGACTCTACCTCATTTTTTTGCCAGCTTTTCCTCTGCTGGACCTGGCATCATGAGGCTAAAGGTGAACTGTCTTTATTTGTAACCCAGTCACTGATTAAGAATACTGGAAGCGTGTTGGTCCGGGATTAAGGAAGCCGTTCGGGTGGTGTCTTTTTGCAAGGCCCTTGTCTCCGGTGAAAGAGCATTGACCTGTAGGTAAAACTAAGCCAGAAACTTTAGGCGTTCTTCACCTGTACTGGACTGGACCCTATCTGCATGGTTGCAGGTTAGATTTTCCCTTTTATCTTCAACCTGTCCTAGAAAATTCAACGGGAGAGGACGATTGGCCAGCCTGGGCAAGCCAAATACTTGTGCTTTCAGGCACTCATTCCCCTAGGCTGAATGGTCTTTTTCCACCATAGATGTCAAGAAACAAGCAGCTTGGACCGCTATGGAGTAGGAGCTTTCAGAGCCCGGATAGCTCAGTCGGTAGAGCATCAGACTTTTAATCTGAGGGTCCAGGGTTCAAGTCCCTGTTTGGGCGGTGGCTTTCACCTACCTGTGTGGCCCTTGAGCTGCTCATAGGGTAGTCTTTATGCACATCTGCCGGGAATGCTCACTGGCCCAGAGAAATTAAATGTCCTAGGGGACGCCAACTTCAAACTTTCTAGGCTCCTGGAATCTGCGCCAGAAATAAAAGTGGATGAAGGTGTTTGCTTGACCAACTGTTTCCTAACAACCCTCGTCTATGGCAGCTTACTTGGGTTCCAGTTCAGGCATGTTATCTAGCGAGCTTTCAACAAAGGGCCCAAATCCTTCCACCTTGGCCTTTATTCAGCAGCATAGCTGTTCAAACACATACGCTCCCAGTGGCCTTTCAGGACTGCTGTGGGAGAAACCCATCTGACATCTAGGGCCCTGTCCCTTTAGATTCTCCTTAGTTCTTTCAAATGCTAACACTATTCAGTGGGTAAACAATGCCCACTTAGGCATCGTCGCTGTCTCATTACCATGCCAAGTCCCAGAATGCTCAGCGGCCCACTGGATGACACTTATGTGTCTCACCTCAATCTCAATTTCTCCTCCAAGGAAGGGCAGATGTTGGCAGGCACTGATTTGGTTAGCTTTGCGCAGTGGCAGTTTCATAGCCAATGAGGTTCACCTGAGGCGTGATTATTGCTAATTGAAAACTTTTCCCAATGCCTCGTTGACTTGAAATACAGTCAGCACTGGCAATTTTTGAGAGTCTCTGAGGAGACTGAACAATGTGTTTTAAACAGCAGATAAGTGATGGCTGCTTACATGCAGACTGATATACATTAGAGTTGAGGAAGTGCGTCACGGGGGCCCGGGGACACCGTAGAGAGCTTATGTATCATCACGCAGCCTGGGTAAACAATCTGGGATTGGCACGCGCTGCTCGTTCTTTACTTGTTACTTGCCTGTAATCCAGAGTGGACTCTACCTCATTTTTTTGCCAGCTTTTCCTCTGCTGGACCTGGCATCATGAGGCTAAAGGTGAACTGTCTTTATTTGTAACCCAGTCACTGATTAAGAATACTGGAAGCGTGTTGGTCCGGGATTAAGGAAGCCGTTCGGGTGGTGTCTTTTTGCAAGGCCCTTGTCTCCGGTGAAAGAGCATTGACCTGTAGGTAAAACTAAGCCAGAAACTTTAGGCGTTCTTCACCTGTACCGGACTGGACCCTATCTGCATGGTTGCAGGTTAGATTTTCCCTTTTACCTTCAACCTGTCCTACAAAATTCAACGGGAGAGGACGATTGGCCAGCCTGGGCAAGCCAAATACTTGTGCTTTCAGGCACTCATTCCCCTAGGCTGAATGGTCTTTTTCCACCATACATGTCAAGAAACAAGCAGCTTGGACCGCTATGGAGTAGGAGCTTTCAGAGCCCGGATAGCTCAGTCGGTAGAGCATCAGACTTTTAATCTGAGGGTCCAGGGTTCAAGTCCCTGTTTGGGCGGTGGCTTTCACCTGTGTGGCCCTTGAGCTGCTCATAGGGTAGTCTTTATGCACATTTGCCGGGAATGCTCACTGGCCCAGAGAAATTAAATGTCCTAGGGGACGCCAACTTCAAACTTTCTAGGCTCCTGGAATCTGCGGCAGAAATAAAAGTGGATGAAGGTGTTTGCTTGACCAACTATTTCCTAACAACCCTCGTCTATGGCAGCTTACTTGGGCTCCAGTTCAGGCATGTTATCTAGCGAGCTTTCAACAAAGGGCCCAAATCCTTCCACCTTAGCCTTTATTCAGCAGCATAGCTGTTCAAACACATACGCTCCCAGTGGCCTTTCAGGACTGCTGTGGGAGAAACCCATCTGACATCTAGGGCCTTGTCCCTTTAGATTCTCCTTAGTTCTTTCAAATGCTAACACTATTCAGTGGGTAAACAATGCCCACTTAGGCACCGTCGCTGTCTCATTAGCATGCCAAGTCCCAGAATGCTCAGCGGCCCACTGGATGACACTTATGTGTCTCACCTCAATCTCAATTTCTCCTCCAAGGAAGGGCAGATGTTGGCAGGCACTGATATGGTTAGCTTTGCGCAGTGGCAGTATCATAGCCTATGAGGTTCACCTGAGGCATGATTATTGCTAATTGAAAACTTTTCCCAATACCCCGCCACGATGACTTGAAATACAGTCAGCACTGGCAATTTTTGAGAGTCTCTGAGGAGACTGAACAATGTGTTTTAAACAGCAGATAAGTGATGGCTGCTTACATGCAGACTGAGATGCGTTAGAGTTGAGGAAGTGCGTCGCGGGGGCCCGGGGACACCGTAGAGAACTTATGTATCATCATGCAGCCTGGGTAAAACAATCTGGGATTGGCACGCGCTGCTCGTTCTTTACTTAGCTGTAATCCAGAGTGGACTCTACCTCATTTTTTTGCCAGCTTTTCCTCTGCTGGACCTGGCATCATGAGGCTAAAGGTGAACTGTCTTTATTTGTAACCCAGTCACTGATTAAGAATACTGGAAGCGTGTTGGTCCGGGATTAAGGAAGCCGTTCGGGTGGTGTCTTTTTGCAAGGCCCTTGTCTCCGGTGAAAGAGCATTGACCTGTAGGTAAAACTAAGCCAGAAACTTTAGGCGTTCTTCACCTGTACTGGACTGGACCCTATCTGCATGGTTGCAGGTTAGATTTTCCCTTTTATCTTCAACCTGTCCTAGAAAATTCAACGGGAGAGGACGATTGGCCAGCCTGGGCAAGCCAAATACTTGTGCTTTCAGGCACTCATTCCCCTAGGCTGAATGGTCTTTTTCCACCATAGATGTCAAGAAACAAGCAGCTTGGACCGCTATGGAGTAGGAGCTTTCAGAGCCCGGATAGCTCAGTCGGTAGAGCATCAGACTTTTAATCTGAGGGTCCAGGGTTCAAGTCCCTGTTTGGGCGGTGGCTTTCACCTACCTGTGTGGCCCTTGAGCTGCTCATAGGGTAGTCTTTATGCACATCTGCCGGGAATGCTCACTGGCCCAGAGAAATTAAATGTCCTAGGGGACGCCAACTTCAAACTTTCTAGGCTCCTGGAATCTGCGCCAGAAATAAAAGTGGATGAAGGTGTTTGCTTGACCAACTGTTTCCTAACAACCCTCGTCTATGGCAGCTTACTTGGGTTCCAGTTCAGGCATGTTATCTAGCGAGCTTTCAACAAAGGGCCCAAATCCTTCCACCTTGGCCTTTAGTTCAGCAGCATAGCTGTTCAAACACATACGCTCCCAGTGGCCTTTCAGGACTGCTGTGGGAGAAACCCATCTGACATCTAGGGCCCTGTCCCTTTAGATTATCCTTAGTTCTTTCAAATGCTAACACTATTCAGTGGGTAAACAATGCCCACTTAGGCATCGTCGCTGTCTCATTACCATGCCAAGTCCCAGAATGCTCAGCGGCCCACTGGATGACACTTATGTGTCTCACCTCAATCTCAATTTCTCCTCCAAGGAAGGGCAGATGTTGGCAGGCACTGATTTGGTTAGCTTTGCGCAGTGGCAGTATCATAGCCAATGAGGTTCACCTGAGGCGTGATTAATGCTAATTGAAAACTTTTCCCAATCCCCTGCCTTGATGACTTGAAATACAGTCAGCACTGGCAATTTTTGAGAGTCTCTGAGGAGACTGAACAATGTGTTTTAAACAGCAGATAAGTGATGGCTGCTTACATGCCGACTGAGATGCGTTAGAGTTGAGGAAGTGCATCACGGGGGCCCGGGGACACCGTAGAGAACTTATGTATCATCACGCAGCCTGGGTAAAACAATCTGGGATTGGCACGCGCTGCTCGTTCTTTACTTGCCTGTAATCCAGAGTGGACTCTACCTCATTTTTTTGCCAGCTTTTCCTCTGCTGGACCTGGCATCATGAGGCTAAAGGTGAACTGTCTTTATTTGTAACCCAGTCACTGATTAAGAATACTGGAAGCGTGTTGGTCCGGGATTAAGGAAGCCGTTCGGGTGGTGTCTTTTTGCAAGGCCCTTGTCTCCGGTGAAAGAGCATTGACCTGTAGGTAAAACTAAGCCAGAAACTTTAGGCGTTCTTCACCTGTACCGGACTGGACCCTATCTGCATGGTTGCAGGTTAGATTTTCCCTTTTACCTTCAACCTGTCCTAGAAAATTCAACGGGAGAGGACGATTGGCCAGCCTGGGCAAGCCAAATACTTGTGCTTTCAGGCACTCATTCCCCTAGGCTGAATGGTCTTTTTCCACCATAGATGTCAAGAAACAAGCAGCTTGGACCGCTATGGAGTAGGAGCTTTCAGAGCCTGGATAGCTCAGTCAGTAGAGCATCAGACTTTTAATCTGAGGGTCCAGGGTTCAAGTCCCTGTTTGGGTGGTGGCTTTCACCTACCTGTGTGGCCCTTGAGCAGCTCATAGGGTAGTCCTTATGCACATCTGCCGGGAATGCTCACTGGCCCAGAGAAATTAAATGTCCTAGGGGACGCCAACTTCAAACTTTCTAGGCTCCTGGAATCTGCGCCAGAAATAAAAGTGGATGAAGGTGTTTGCTTGACCAACTGATTCCTAACAATCCTTGTCTATGGCAGCTTACTTGGGCTCCAGTTCAGGCATGTTATCTTTCCACCTTGGCCTTTATTCAGCAGCATAGCTGTTCAAACACATACGCTCCCAGTGGCCTTTCAGGACTGCTGTGGGAGAAACCCATCTGACATCTAGGGCCCTGTCCCTTTAGATTATCCTTAGTTCTTTCAAATGCTAACACTATTCAGTGGGTAAACAATGCCCACTTAGGCATCGTCGCTGTCTCATTACCATGCCAAGTCCCAGAATGCTCAGCGGCCCACTGGATGACACTTATGTGTCTCACCTCAATCTCAATTTCTCCTCCAAGGAAGGGCAGATGTTGGCAGGCACTGATTTGGTTAGCTTTGCGCAGTGGCAGTATCATAGCCAATGAGGTTCACCTGAGACGTGATTAATGCTAATTGAAAACTTTTCCCAATCCCCTGCCATGATGACTTGAAATACAGTCAGCACTGGCAATTTTTGAGAGTCTCTGAGGAGACTGAACAATGTGTTTTAAACAGCAGATAAGTGATGGCTGCTTACATGCCGACTGAGATGCGTTAGAGTTGAGGAAGTGCATCACGGGGGCCCGGGGACACCGTAGAGAACTTATGTATCATCACGCAGCCTGGGTAAAACAATCTGGGATTGGCACGCGCTGCTCGTTCTTTACTTGCCTGTAATCCAGAGTGGACTCTACCTCATTTTTTTGCCAGCTTTTCCTCTGCTGGACCTGGCATCATGAGGCTAAAGGTGAACTGTCTTTATTTGTAACCCAGTCACTGATTAAGAATACTGGAAGCGTGTTGGTCCGGGATTAAGGAAGCCGTTCGGGTGGTGTCTTTTTGCAAGGCCCTTGTCTCCGGTGAAAGAGCATTGACCTGTAGGTAAAACTAAGCCAGAAACTTTAGGCGTTCTTCACCTGTACTGGACTGGACCCTATCTGCATGGTTGCAGGTTAGATTTTCCCTTTTATCTTCAACCTGTCCTAGAAAATTCAACGGGAGAGGACGATTGGCCAGCCTGGGCAAGCCAAATACTTGTGCTTTCAGGCACTCATTCCCCTAGGCTGAATGGTCTTTTTCCACCATAGATGTCAAGAAACAAGCAGCTTGGACCGCTATGGAGTAGGAGCTTTCAGAGCCTGGATAGCTCAGTCGGTAGAGCATCAGACTTTTAATCTGAGGGTCCAGGGTTCAAGTCCCTGTTTGGGCGGTGGCTTTCACCTACCTGTGTGGCCCTTGAGCTCCTCATAGGGTAGTCTTTATGCACATCTGCCGGGAATGCTCACTGGCCCAGAGAAATTAAATGTCCTAGGGGACGCCAACTTCAAACTTTCTAGGCTCCTGGAATCTGCGCCAGAAATAAAAGTGGATGAAGGTGTTTGCTTGACCAACTGTTTCCTAACAACCCTCGTCTATGGCAGCTTACTTGGGTTCCAGTTCAGGCATGTTATCTAGCGAGCTTTCAACAAAGGGCCCAAATCCTTCCACCTTGGCCTTTATTCAGCAGCATAGCTGTTCAAACACATACGCTCCCAGTGGCCTTTCAGGACTGCTGTGGGAGAAACCCATCTGACATCTAGGGCCCTGTCCCTTTAGATTCTCCTTAGTTCTTTCAAATGCTAACACTATTCAGTGGGTAAACAATGCCCACTTAGGCATCGTCGCTGTCTCATTACCATGCCAAGTCCCAGAATGCTCAGCGGCCCACTGGATGACACTTATGTGTCTCACCTCAATCTCAATTTCTCCTCCAAGGAAGGGCAGATGTTGGCAGGCACTGATTTGGTTAGCTTTGCGCAGTGGCAGTATCATAGCCAATGAGGTTCACCTGAGGCGTGATTAATGCTAATTGAAAACTTTTCCCAATACCCTGCCACGATGACTTGAAATACAGTCAGCACTGGCAATTTTTGAGAGTCTCTGAGGAGACTGAACAATGTGTTTTAAACAGCAGATAAGTGATGGCTGCTTACATGCCGACTGAGATGCGTTAGAGTTGAGGAAGTGCGTCACGGGGGCCCGGGGACACCGTAGAGAACTTATGTATCATCACGCAGCCTGGGTAAAACAATCTGGGATTGGCACGCGCTGCTCGTTCTTTACTTGCCTGTAATCCAGAGTGGACTCTACCTCATTTTTTTGCCAGCTTTTCCTCTGCTGGACCTGGCATCATGAGGCTAAAGGTGAACTGTCTTTATTTGTAACCCACTCACTGATTAAGAATACTGGAAGCGTGTTGGTCCGGGATTAAGGAAGCCGTTCGGGTGGTGTCTTTTTGCAAGGCCCTTGTCTCCGGTGAAAGAGCATTGACCTGTAGGTAAAACTAAGCCAGAAACTTTAGGCGTTCTTCACCTGTACTGAACTGGACCCTATCTGCATGGTTGCAGGTTAGATTTTCCCTTTTATCTTCAACCTGTCCTAGAAAATTCAACGGGAGAGGACGATTGGCCAGCCTGGGCAAGCCAAATACTTGTGCTTTCAGGCACTCATTCCCCTAGGCTGAATGGTCTTTTTCCACCATAGATGTCAAGAAACAAGCAGCTTGGACCGCTATGGAGTAGGAGCTTTCAGAGCCTGGATAGCTCAGTCGGTAGAGCATCAGACTTTTAATCTGAGGGTCCAGGGTTCAAGTCCCTGTTTGGGCGGTGGCTTTCACCTACCTGTGTGGCCCTTGAGCTGCTCATAGGGTAGTCTTTATGCACATCTGCCGGGAATGCTCACTGGCCCAGAGAAATTAAATGTCCTAGGGGACGCCAACTTCAAACTTTCTAGGCTCCTGGAATCTGCGCCAGAAATAAAAGTGGATGAAGGTGTTTGCTTGACCAACTGTTTCCTAACAACCCTCGTCTATGGCAGCTTACTTGGGCTCCAGTTCAGGCATGTTATCTAGCGAGCTTTCAACAAAGGGCCCAAATCCTTCCACCTTGGCCTTTATTCAGCAGCATAGCTGTTCAAACACATACGCTCCCAGTAACCTTTCAGGACTGCTGTGGGAGAAACCCATCTGACATCTAGGGCCCTGTCCCTTTAGATTCTCCTTAGTTCTTTCAAATGCTAACACTATTCAGTGGGTAAACAATGCCCACTTAGGCATCGTCGCTGTCTCATTACCATGCCAAGTCCCAGAATGCTCAGCGGCCCACTGGATGACACTTATGTGTCTCACCTCAATCTCAATTTCTCCTCCAAGGAAGGGCAGATGTTGGCAGGCACTGATTTGGTTAGCTTTGCGCAGTGGCAGTATCATAGCCAATGAGGTTCACCTGAGGCGTGATTATTGCTAATTGAAAACTTTTCCCAATACCCCGCCACGATGACTTGAAATACAGTCAGCACTGGCAATTTTTGAGAGTCTCTGAGGAGACTGAACAATGTCTTTTAAACAGCAGATAAGTGATGGCTGCTTACATGCAGACTGAGATGCGTTAGAGTTGAGGAAGTGCGTCACGTGGGCCCGGGGACACCGTAGAGAACTTATGTATCATCACGCAGCCTGGGTAAAACAATCTGGGATTGGCACGCGCTGCTCGTTCTTTACTTGCCTGTAATCCAGAGTGGACTCTACCTCATTTTTTTGCCAGCTTTTCCTCTGCTGGACCTGGCATCATGAGGCTAAAGGTGAACTGTCTTTATTTGTAACCCAGTCACTGATTAAGAATACTGGAAGCGTGTTGGTCCGGGATTAAGGAAGCCGTTCGGGTGGTGTCTTTTTGCAAGGCCCTTGTCTCCGGTGAAAGAGCATTGACCTGTAGGTAAAACTAAGCCAGAAACTTTAGGCTTTCTTCACCTGTACCGGACTGGACCCTATCTGCATGGTTGCAGGTTAGATTTTCCCTTTTATCTTCAACCTGTCCTAGAAAATTCAACGGGAGAGGACGATTGGCCAGCTAAATACTTGTGCTTTCAGGCACTCATTCCCCTAGGCTGAATGGTCTTTTTCCACCATAGATGTCAAGAAACAAGCAGCTTGGACCGCTATGGAGTAGGAGCTTTCGGAGCCCGGATAGCTCAGTCGGTAGAGCATCAGACTTTTAATCTGAGGGTCCAGGGTACAAGTCCCTGTTTGGGTGGTGGCTTTCACCTACCTGTGTGGCCCTTGAGCTGCTCATAGGGTAGTCTTTATGCACATCTGCCGGGAATGCTCACTGGCCCAGAGAAATTAAATGTCCTAGGGGACGCCAACTTCAAACTTTCTAGGCTCCTGGAATCTGCGCCAGAAATAAAAGTGGATGAAGGTGTTTGCTTGACCAACTGTTTCCTAACAATCCTCGTCTATGGCAGCTTACTTGGGCTCCAGTTCAGGCATGTTATCTAGCGAGCTTTCAACAAAGGGCCCAAATCCTTCCACCTTGGCCTTTATTCAGCAGCATAGCTGTTCAAACACATACGCTCCCAGTGGCCTTTCAGGACTGCTGTGGGAGAAACCCATCTGACATCTAGGGCCCTGTCCCTTTAGATTCTCCTTAGTTCTTTCAAATGCTAACACTATTCAGTGGGTAAACAATGCCCACTTAGGCATCGTCGCTGTCTCATTACCATGCCAAGTCCCAGAATGCTCAGCGGCCCACTGGATGACACTTATGTGTCTCACCTCAATCTCAATTTCTCCTCCAAGGAAGGGCAGATGTTGGCAGGCACTGATTTGGTTAGCTTTGCGCAGTGGCAGTATCTTAGCCGATGAGGTTCACCTGAGGCGTGATTATTGCTAATTGAAAACTTTTCCCAATACCCTGCCATGATGACTTGAAATACAGTCAGCACTGGCAATTTTTGAGAGTCTCTGAGGAGACTAAACAATGTGTTTTAAACAGCAGATAAGTGATGGCTGCTTACATGCAGACTGAGATGCGTTAGAGTTGAGGAAGTGCGTCACGGGGGCCTGGGGACACCGTAGAGAGTTTATGTATCATCACGCAGCCTGGGTAAAACAATCTGGGATTGGCACGCGCTGCTCGTTCTTTACTTGCCTGTAATCCAGAGTGGACTCTACCTCATTTTTTTGCCAGCTTTTCCTCTGCTGGACCTGGCATCATGAGGCTAAAGGTGAACTGTCTTTATTTGTAACCCACTCACTGATTAAGAATACTGGAAGCGTGTTGGTCCGGGATTAAGGAAGCCGTTCGGGTGGTGTCTTTTTGCAAGGCCCTTGTCTCCGGTGAAAGAGCATTGACCTGTAGGTAAAACTAAGCCAGAAACTTTAGGCGTTCTTCACCTGTACTGAACTGGACCCTATCTGCATGGTTGCAGGTTAGATTTTCCCTTTTATCTTCAACCTGTCCTAGAAAATTCAACGGGAGAGGACGATTGGCCAGCCTGGGCAAGCCAAATACTTGTGCTTTCAGGCACTCATTCCCCTAGGCTGAATGGTCTTTTTCCACCATAGATGTCAAGAAACAAGCAGCTTGGACCGCTATGGAGTAGGAGCTTTCAGAGCCTGGATAGCTCAGTCGGTAGAGCATCAGACTTTTAATCTGAGGGTCCAGGGTTCAAGTCCCTGTTTGGGCGGTGGCTTTCACCTACCTGTGTGGCCCTTGAGCTGCTCATAGGGTAGTCTTTATGCACATCTGCCGGGAATGCTCACTGGCCCAGAGAAATTAAATGTCCTAGGGGACGCCAACTTCAAACTTTCTAGGCTCCTGGAATCTGCGCCAGAAATAAAAGTGGATGAAGGTGTTTGCTTGACCAACTGTTTCCTAACAACCCTCGTCTATGGCAGCTTACTTGGGCTCCAGTTCAGGCATGTTATCTAGCGAGCTTTCAACAAAGGGCCCAAATCCTTCCACCTTGGCCTTTATTCAGCAGCATAGCTGTTCAAACACATACGCTCCCAGTAACCTTTCAGGACTGCTGTGGGAGAAACCCATCTGACATCTAGGGCCCTGTCCCTTTAGATTCTCCTTAGTTCTTTCAAATGCTAACACTATTCAGTGGGTAAACAATGCCCACTTAGGCATCGTCGCTGTCTCATTACCATGCCAAGTCCCAGAATGCTCAGCGGCCCACTGGATGACACTTATGTGTCTCACCTCAATCTCAATTTCTCCTCCAAGGAAGGGCAGATGTTGGCAGGCACTGATTTGGTTAGCTTTGCGCAGTGGCAGTATCATAGCCAATGAGGTTCACCTGAGGCGTGATTATTGCTAATTGAAAACTTTTCCCAATACCCCGCCACGATGACTTGAAATACAGTCAGCACTGGCAATTTTTGAGAGTCTCTGAGGAGACTGAACAATGTCTTTTAAACAGCAGATAAGTGATGGCTGCTTACATGCAGACTGAGATGCGTTAGAGTTGAGGAAGTGTGTCACGTGGGCCCGGGGACACCGTAGAGAACTTATGTATCATCACGCAGCCTGGGTAAAACAATCTGGGATTGGCACGCGCTGCTCGTTCTTTACTTGCCTGTAATCCAGAGTGGACTCTACCTCATTTTTTTGCCAGCTTTTCCTCTGCTGGACCTGGCATCATGAGGCTAAAGGTGAACTGTCTTTATTTGTAACCCACTCACTGATTAAGAATACTGGAAGCGTGTTGGTCCGGGATTAAGGAAGCCGTTCGGGTGGTGTCTTTTTGCAAGGCCCTTGTCTCCGGTGAAAGAGCATTGACCTGTAGGTAAAACTAAGCCAGAAACTTTAGGCTTTCTTCACCTGTACCGGACTGGACCCTATCTGCATGGTTGCAGGTTAGATTTTCCCTTTTATCTTCAACCTGTCCTAGAAAATTCAACGGGAGAGGACGATTGGCCAGCTAAATACTTGTGCTTTCAGGCACTCATTCCCCTAGGCTGAATGGTCTTTTTCCACCATAGATGTCAAGAAACAAGCAGCTTGGACCGCTATGGAGTAGGAGCTTTCGGAGCCCGGATAGCTCAGTCGGTAGAGCATCAGACTTTTAATCTGAGGGTCCAGGGTACAAGTCCCTGTTTGGGTGGTGGCTTTCACCTACCTGTGTGGCCCTTGAGCTGCTCATAGGGTAGTCTTTATGCACATCTGCCGGGAATGCTCACTGGCCCAGAGAAATTAAATGTCCTAGGGGACGCCAACTTCAAACATTCTAGGCTCCTGGAATCTGCGCCAGAAATAAAAGTGGATGAAGGTGTTTGCTTGACCAACTGTTTCCTAACAATCCTCGTCTATGGCAGCTTACTTGGGCTCCAGTTCAGGCATGTTATCTAGCGAGCTTTCAACAAAGGGCCCAAATCCTTCCACCTTGGCCTTTATTCAGCAGCATAGCTGTTCAAACACATACGCTCCCAGTGGCCTTTCAGGACTGCTGTGGGAGAAACCCATCTGACATCTAGGGCCCTGTCCCTTTAGATTCTCCTTAGTTCTTTCAAATGCTAACACTATTCAGTGGGTAAACAATGCCCACTTAGGCATCGTCGCTGTCTCATTACCATGCCAAGTCCCAGAATGCTCAGCGGCCCACTGGATGACACTTATGTGTCTCACCTCAATCTCAATTTCTCCTCCAAGGAAGGGCAGATGTTGGCAGGCACTGATTTGGTTAGCTTTGCGCAGTGGCAGTATCTTAGCCGATGAGGTTCACCTGAGGCGTGATTATTGCTAATTGAAAACTTTTCCCAATACCCTGCCATGATGACTTGAAATACAGTCAGCACTGGCAATTTTTGAGAGTCTCTGAGGAGACTGAACAATGTGTTTTAAACAGCAGATAAGTGATGGCTGCTTACATGCAGACTGAGATGCGTTAGAGTTGAGGAAGTGCGTCACGGGGGCCTGGGGACACCGTAGAGAGTTTATGTATCATCACGCAGCCTGGGTAAAACAATCTGGGATTGGCACGCGCTGCTCGTTCTTTACTTGCCTGTAATCCAGAGTGGACTCTACCTCATTTTTTTGCCAGCTTTTCCTCTGCTGGACCTGGCATCATGAGGCTAAAGGTGAACTGTCTTTATTTGTAACCCACTCACTGATTAAGAATACTGGAAGCGTGTTGGTCCGGGATTAAGGAAGCCGTTCGGGTGGTGTCTTTTTGCAAGGCCCTTGTCTCCGGTGAAAGAGCATTGACCTGTAGGTAAAACTAAGCCAGAAACTTTAGGCTTTCTTCACCTGTACCGGACTGGACCCTATCTGCATGGTTGCAGGTTAGATTTTCCCTTTTATCTTCAACCTGTCCTAGAAAATTCAACGGGAGAGGACGATTGGCCAGCTAAATACTTGTGCTTTCAGGCACTCATTCCCCTAGGCTGAATGGTCTTTTTCCACCATAGATGTCAAGAAACAAGCAGCTTGGACCGCTATGGAGTAGGAGCTTTCGGAGCCCGGATAGCTCAGTCGGTAGAGCATCAGACTTTTAATCTGAGGGTCCAGGGTACAAGTCCCTGTTTGGGTGGTGGCTTTCACCTACCTGTGTGGCCCTTGAGCTGCTCATAGGGTAGTCTTTATGCACATCTGCCGGGAATGCTCACTGGCCCAGAGAAATTAAATGTCCTAGGGGACGCCAACTTCAAACTTTCTAGGCTCCTGGAATCTGCGCCAGAAATAAAAGTGGATGAAGGTGTTTGCTTGACCAACTGTTTCCTAACAATCCTCGTCTATGGCAGCTTACTTGGGCTCCAGTTCAGGCATGTTATCTAGCGAGCTTTCAACAAAGGGCCCAAATCCTTCCACCTTGGCCTTTATTCAGCAGCATAGCTGTTCAAACACATACGCTCCCAGTGGCCTTTCAGGACTGCTGTGGGAGAAACCCATCTGACATCTAGGGCCCTGTCCCTTTAGATTCTCCTTAGTTCTTTCAAATGCTAACACTATTCAGTGGGTAAACAATGCCCACTTAGGCATCGTCGCTGTCTCATTACCATGCCAAGTCCCAGAATGCTCAGCGGCCCACTGGATGACACTTATGTGTCTCACCTCAATCTCAATTTCTCCTCCAAGGAAGGGCAGATGTTGGCAGGCACTGATTTGGTTAGCTTTGCGCAGTGGCAGTATCTTAGCCGATGAGGTTCACCTGAGGCGTGATTATTGCTAATTGAAAACTTTTCCCAATACCCTGCCATGATGACTTGAAATACAGTCAGCACTGGCAATTTTTGAGAGTCTCTGAGGAGACTGAACAATGTGTTTTAAACAGCAGATAAGTGATGGCTGCTTACATGCAGACTGAGATGCGTTAGAGTTGAGGAAGTGCGTCACGGGGGCCTGGGGACACCGTAGAGAGTTTATGTATCATCACGCAGCCTGGGTAAAACAATCTGGGATTGGCACGCGCTGCTCGTTCTTTACTTGCCTGTAATCCAGAGTGGACTCTACCTCATTTTTTTGCCAGCTTTTCCTCTGCTGGACCTGGCATCATGAGGCTAAAGGTGAACTGTCTTTATTTGTAACCCAGTCACTGATTAAGAATACTGGAAGCGTGTTGGTCCGGGATTAAGGAAGCCGTTCGGGTGGTGTCTTTTTGCAAGGCCCTTGTCTCCGGTGAAAGAGCATTGACCTGTAGGTAAAACTAAGCCAGAAACTTTAGGCGTTCTTCACCTGTACCGGACTGGACCCTATCTGCATGGTTGCAGGTTAGATTTTCCCTTTTATCTTCAACCTGTCCTAGAAAATTCAACGGGAGAGGACGATTGGCCAGCCTGGGCAAGCCAAATACTTGTGCTTTCAGGCACTCATTCCCCTAGGCTGAATGTTTTTTTTCCACCATAGATGTCAAGAAACAAGCAGCTTGGACCGCTATGGAGTAGGAGCTTTCAGAGCCCGGATAGCTCAGTCAGTAGAGCATCAAACTTTTAATCTGAGGGTCCAGGGTTCAAGTCCCTGTTTGGGCGGTGGCTTTCACCTACCTGTGTGGCCCTTGAGCTGCTCATAGGGTAGTCTTTATGCACATCTGCCGGGAATGCTCACTGGCCCAGAGAATTTAAATGTCCTAGGGGACGCCAACTTCAAACTTTCTAGGCTCCTGGAATCTGCGCCAGAAATAAAAGTGGATGAAGGTGTTTGCTTGACCAACTGTTTCCTAACAACCCTCGTCTATGGCAGCTTACTTGGGCTCCAGTTCAGGCATGTTATCTAGCGAGCTTTCAACAAAGGGCCCAAATCCTTCAACCTTGGCCTTTATTCAGCAGCATAGCTGTTCAAACACATACGCTCCCAGTGGCCTTTCAGGACTGCTGTGGGAGAAACCCATCTGACATCTAGGGCCCTGTCCCTTTAGATTCTCCTTAGTTCTTTCGAATGCTAACACTATTCAGTGGGTAAACAATGCCCACTTAGGCATCGTCGCTGTCTCATTAGCATGCCAAGTCCCAGAATGCTCAGCGGCCCACTGGATGACACTTATGTGTCTCACCTCAATCTCAATTTCTCCTCCAAGGAAGGGCAGATGTTGGAAGGCACTGATTTGGTTAGCTTTGCGCAGTGGCAGTATCATAGCCAATGAGGTTCACCTGAGGCGTGATTAATGCTAATTGAAAACTTTTCCCAATACCCAGCCACGATGACTTGAAATACAGTCAGCACTGGCAATTTTTGAGAGTCTCTGAGGAGACTGAACAATGTGTTTTAAACAGCAGATAAGTGATGGCTGCTTACATGCCGACTGAGATGCGTTAGAGTTGAGGAAGTGCGTCACGGGGGCCCGGGGACACCGTAGAGAACTTATGTATCATCACGCAGCCTGGGTAAAACAATCTGGGATTGGCACGCGCTGCTCGTTCTTTACTTGCCTGTAATCCAGAGTGGACTCTACCTCATTTTTTTGCCAGCTTTTCCTCTGCTGGACCTGGCATCATGAGGCTAAAGGTGAACTGTCTTTATTTGTAACCCAGTCACTGATTAAGAATACTGGAAGCGTGTTGGTCCGGGATTAAGGAAGCCGTTCGGGTGGTGTCTTTTTGCAAGGCCCTTGTCTCCGGTGAAAGAGCATTGACCTGTAGGTAAAACTAAGCCAGAAACTTTAGGCGTTCTTCACCTGTACTGGACTGGACCCTATCTGCATGGTTGCAGGTTAGATTTTCCCTTTTATCTTCAACCTGTCCTAGAAAATTCAACGGGAGAGGACGATTGGCCAGCCTGGGCAAGCCAAATACTTGTGCTTTCAGGCACTCATTCCCCTAGGCTGAATGGTCTTTTTCCACCATAGATGTCAAGAAACAAGCAGCTTGGACCGCTATGGAGTAGGAGCTTTCAGAGCCTGGATAGCTCAGTCGGTAGAGCATCAGACTTTTAATCTGAGGGTCCAGGGTTCAAGTCCCTGTTTGGGTGGTGGCTTTCACCTACCTGTGTGGCCCTTGAGCTGCTCATGGGGTAGTCTTTATGCACATCTGCCGGGAATGCTCACTGGCCCAGAGAATTTAAATGTCCTAGGGGACGCCAACTTCAAACTTTCTAGGCTCCTGGAATCTGCGCCAGAAATAAAAGTGGATGAAGGTGTTTGCTTGACCAACTGTTTCCTAACAATCCTCGTCTATGGCAGCTTACTTGGGCTCCAGTTCAGGCATGTTATCTAGCGAGCTTTCAACAAAGGGCCCAAATCCTTCCACCTTGGCCTTTATTCAGCTGCATAGCTGTTCAAACACATACGCTCCCAGTGGCCTTTCAGGACTGCTGTGGGAGAAACCCATCTGACATCTAGGGCCCTGTCCCTTTAGATTCTCCTTAGTTCTTTCAAATGCTAACACTATTCAGTGGGTAAACAATGCCCACTTAGGCATCGTCGCTGTCTCATTACCATGCCAAGTCCCAGAATGCTCAGCGGCCCACTGGATGACACTTATGTGTCTCACCTCAAACTCAATTTCTCCTCCAAGGAAGGGCAGATGTTGGCAGGCACTGATTTCGTTAGCTTTGTGCAGTGGCAGTAGTATAGCCTATGAGGTTGACCTGAGTTGTGATTATTGCTAATTGAAAACTTTTCCCAATACCCCGCCACGATGACTTGAAATACAGTCAGCACTGGCAATTTTTGAGAGTCTCTGAGGAGACTGAACAATGTGTTTTAAACAGCAGATAAGTGATGGCTGATTACATGCAGACTGAGATGCGTTAGAGTTGAGGAAGTGCGTCACGGGGGCCCGGGGACACCGTAGAGAACTTATGTATCATCACGCAGCCTGGGTAAAACAATCTGGGATTGGCACGCGCTGCTCGTTCTTTACTTGCCTGTAATCCAGAGTGGACTCTACCTCATTTTTTTGCCAGCTTTTCCTCTGCTGCACCTGGCATCATGAGGCTAAAGGTGAACTGTCTTTATTTGTAACCCAGTCACTGATTAAGAATACTGGAAGCGTGTTGGTCCGGGATTAAGGAAGCCGTTCGGGTGGTGTCTTTTTGCAAGGCCCTTGTCTCCAGTGAAAGAGCATTGACCTGTAGGTAAAACTAAGCCAGAAACTTTAGGCATTCTTCACCTGTACCAGACTGGACCCTATCTGCATGGTTGCAGGTTAGATTTTCCCTTTTATCTTCAACCTGTCCTAGAAAATTCAACGGGAGAGGACGATTGGCCAGCCTGGGCAAGCCAAATACTTGTGCTTTCAGGCACTCATTCCCCTAGGCTGAATGGTCTTTTTCCACCATAGATGTCAAGAAACAAGCAGCTTGGACCGCTATGGAGGAGGAGCTTTCAGAGCCCGGATAGCTCAGTCGGTAGAGAATCAGACTTTTAATCTGAGGGTCCAGGGTTCAAGTCCCTGTTTGGGCGGTGGCTTTCACCTACCTGTGTGGCCCTTGAGTTGCTCATAGGGTAGTCTTTATGCACATCTGCCGGGAATGCTCACTGGCCCAGAGAAATTAAATGTCCTAGGGGACGCCAACTTCAAACTTTCTAGGCTCCTGGAATCTGCGCCAGAAATAAAAGTGGATGAAGGTGTTTGCTTGACCAACTGTTTCCTAACAACCCTCGTCTATGGCAGCTTACTTGGGCTCCAGTTCAGGCATGTTATCTAGCGAGCTTTCAACAAAGGGCCCAAATCCTTCCACCTTGGCCTTTATTCAGCAGCATAGCTGTTCAAACACATACGCTCCCAGTAACCTTTCAGGACTGCTGTGGGAGAAACCCATCTGACATCTAGTGCCCTGTCCCTTTAGATTCTCCTTAGTTCTTTCAAATGCTAACACTATTCAGTGGGTAAACAATGCCCACTTAGGCATCGTCGCTGTCTCATTACCATGCCAAGTCCCAGAATGCTCAGCGGCCCACTGGATGACACTTATGTGTCTCACCTCAATCTCAATTTCTCCTCCAAGGAAGGGCAGATGTTGGTAGGCACTGATTTCGTTAGCTTTGCACAGTGGCAGTATCATAGCCTATGAGGTTCACCTGAGGCGTGATTATTGCTAATTGAAAACTTTTCCCAATACCCCGCCACGATGACTTGAAATACAGTCAGCACTGGCAATTTTTGAGAGTCTCTGAGGAGACTGAACAATGTGTTTTAAACAGCAGATAAGTGATGGCTGCTTACATGCAGACTGAGATGCGTTAGAGTTGAGGAAGTGTGTCACGGGGGCCTGGGGACACTGTAGAGAACTTATGTATCATCACGCAGCCTGGGTAAAACAATCTGGGATTGGCACGCGCTGCTCGTTCTTTACTTGCCTGTAATCCAGAGTGGACTCTACCTCATTTTTTTGCCAGCTTTTCCTCTGCTGGACCTGGCATCATGAGGCTAAAGGTGAACTGTCTTTATTTGTAACCCAGTCACTGATTAAGAATACTGCTTGACCAACTGTTTCCTAACAATCCTCGTCTATGGCAGCTTACTTGGGCTCCAGTTCAGGCATGTTATCTAGCGAGCTTTCAACAAAGGGCCCAAATCCTTCCACCTTGGCCTTTATTCAGCAGCATAGCTGTTCAAACACATACGCTCCCAGTGGCCTTTCAGGACTGCTGTGGGAGAAACCCATCTGACATCTAGGGCCCTGTCCCTTTAGATTCTCCTTAGTTCTTTCAAATGCTAACACTATTCAGTGGGTAAACAATGCCCACTTAGGCATCGTCACTGTCTCATTACCTTGCCAAGTCCCAGAATGCTCAGCGGCCCACTGGATGACACTTATGTGTCTCACCTCAATCTCAATTTCTCCTCCAAGGAGGGCAGATGTTGGCAGGCACTGATTTGGTTAGCTTTGCGCAGTGGCAGTATTATAGCCAATGAGGGTCACTTGAGGCGTGGTTGTTGCTAATTGAAAACTTTTCCCAATACCCCGCCACGATGACTTGAAATACAGTCAGCACTGGCAATTTTTGAGAGTCTCTGAGGAGACTGAACAATGTGTTTTAAACAGCAGATAAGTGATGGCAGCTTACATGCAGACTGAGATGCGTTAGAGTTGAGGAAGTGTGTCACGGGGGCCTGGGGACACCGTAGAGAGCTTATGTATCATCACGCAGCCTGGGTAAAACAATCTGGGATTGGCACGCGCTGCTCGTTCTTTACTTGCCTGTAATCCAGAGTGGACTCTACCTCATTTTTTTGCCAGCTTTTCCTCTGCTGGACCTGGCATCATGAGGCTAAAGGTGAACTGTCTTTATTTGTAACCCAGTCACTGATTAAGAATACTGGAAGCGTGTTGGTCCGGGATTAAGGAAGCCGTTCGGGTGGTGTCTTTTTGCAAGGCCCTTGTCTCCGGTGAAAGAGCATTGACCTGTAGGTAAAACTAAGCCAGAAACTTTAGGCGTTCTTCACCTGTACCGGACTGGACCCTATCTGCATGGTTGCAGGTTAGATTTTCCCTTTTATCTTCAACCTGTCCTAGAAAATTCAACGGGAGAGGACGATTGGCCAGCCTGGGCAAGCCAAATACTTGTGCTTTCAGGCACTCGTTCCCCTAGGCTGAATGGTCTTTTTCCACCATAGATGTCAAGAAACAAGCAGCTTGGACCGCTATGGAGTAGGAGCTTTCAGAGCCTGGATAGCTCAGTCAGTAGAGCATCAGACTTTTAATCTGAGGGTCCAGGGTTCAAGTACTTATTTGGGCGGTGGCTTTCACCTACCTGTGTGGCCCTTGAGCTGCTCATAGGGTAGTCTTTATGCACATCTGCCGGGAATGCTCACTGGCCCAGAGAATTTAAATGTCCTAGGGGACGCCAACTTCAAACTTTCTAGGCTCCTGGAATCTGCGCCAGAAATAAAAGTGGATGAAGGTGTTTGCTTGACCAACTGTTTCCTAACAACCCTCGTCTATGGCAGCTTACTTGGGCTCCAGTCCAGGCATGTTATCTAGCGAGCTTTCAACAAAGGGCCCAAATCCTTCAACCTTGGCCTTTATTCAGCAGCATAGCTGTTCAAACACATACGCTCCCAGCGGCCTTTCAGGACTGCTGTGGGAGAAACCCATCTGACATCTAGGGCCCTGTCCCTTTAGATTCTCCTTAGTTCTTTCGAATGCTAACACTATTCAGTGGGTAAACCATGCCCACTTAGGCATCGTCGCTGTCTCATTAGCATGCCAAGTCCCAGAATGCTCAGCGGCCCACTGGATGACACTTATGTGTCTCACCTCAATCTCAATTTCTCCTCCAAGGAAGGGCAGATGTTGGCAGGCACTGATTTGGTTAGCTTTGCGCAGTGGCAGTATCATAGCCAATGAGGTTCACCTGAGGCGTGATTATTGCTAATTGAAAACTTTTCCCAATACCCCGCCACGATGACTTGAAATACAGTCAGCACTGGCAATTTTTGAGAGTCTCTGAGGAGACTGAACAATGTGTTTTAAACAGCAGATAAGTGATGGCTGCTAACATGCAGACTGAGATGTGTTAGAGTTGAGGAAGTGCGTCACGGGGGCCCGGGGACACCGTAGAGAGCTTATGTATCATCACGCAGCCTGGGTAAAACAATCTGGGATTGGCACGTGCTGCTCGTTCTTTACTTGCCTGTAATCCAGAGTGGACTCTACCTCATTTTTTTGCCAGCTTTTCCTCTGCTGGACCTGGCATCATGAGGCTAAAGGTGAACTGTCTTTATTTGTAAACCAGTCACTGATTAAGAATACTGGAAGCGTGTTGGTCCGGGATTAAGGAAGCCGTTCGGGTGGTGTCTTTTTGCAAGGCCCTTGTCTCCGGTGAAAGAGCATTGACCTGTAGGTAAAACTAAGCCAGAAACTTTAGGCGTTCTTCACCTGTACCGGACTGGACCCTATCTGCATGGTTGCAGGTTAGATTTTCCCTTTTATCTTCAACCTGTCCTAGAAAATTCAACGGGAGAGGACGATTGGCCAGCCTGGGCAAGCCAAATACTTGTGCTTTCAGGCACTCATTCCCCTAGGCTGAATGGTCTTTTTACACCATAGATGTCAAGAAACAAGCAGCTTGGACCGCTATGGAGTAGGAGCTTTCAGAGCCCGGACAGCTCAGTCGGTAGAGCATCAGACTTTTAATCTGAGGGTCCAGGGTTCAAGTCCCTGTTTAGGCGGTGGCTTTCACCTACCTGTGTGGCCCTTGAGCTGCTCATAGGGTAGTCTTTATGCACATCTGTCGGGAATGCTCACTGGCCCAGAGAAATTAAATGTCCTAGGGGGACGCCAACTTCAAACTTTCTAGGCTCCTGGAATCTGCGCCAGAAATAAAAGTGGATGAAGGTGTTTGCTTGACCAACTGTTTCCTAACAATCCTCGTCTATGGCAGCTTACTTGGGCTCCAGTTCAGGCATGTTATCTAGCGAGCTTTCAACAAAGGGCCCAAATCCTTCCACCTTGGCCTTTATTCAGCAGCATAGCTGTTCAAACACATACGCTCCCAGTGGCCTTTCAGGACTGCTGTGGGAGAAACCCATCTGACATCTAGGGCCCTGTCCCTTTAGATTCTCCTTAGTTCTTTCAAATGCTAACACTATTCAGTGGGTAAACAATGCCCACTTAGGCATCGTCGCTGTCTCATTAGCATGCCAAGTCCCAGAATGCTCAGCGGCCCACTGGATGACACTTATGTGTCTCACCTCAATCTCAATTTCTCCTCCAAGGAAGGGCAGATGTTGGCAGGCACTGATTTGGTTAGCTTTGCGCAGTGGCAGTATCATAGCCTATGAGGTTCACCTGAGGCGTGATTATTGCTAATTGAAAACTTTTCCCAATACCCCGCCACGATGACTTGAAATACAGTCAGCACTGGCAATTTTTGAGAGTCTCTGAAGAGACTGAACAATGTGTTTTAAACAGCAGATAAGTGATGGCTGCTTACATGCAGACTGAGATGCGTTAAAGTTGAGGAAGTGGGCCCGGGGACACCGTAGAGAACTTATGTATCATCACGCAGCCTGGGTAAAACAATCTGGGATTGGCACGCGCTGTTCGTTCTTTACTTGCCTGTAATCTAGAGTGGACTCTACCTCATTTTTTTGCCAGCTTTTCCTCTGCTGGACCTGGCATCATGAGGCTAAAGGTGAACTGTCTTTATTTGTAACCCAGTCACTGATTAAGAATACTGGAAGCGTGTTGGTCCGGGATTAAGGAAGCCGTTCGGGTGGTGTCTTTTTGCAAGGCCCTTGTCTCCGGTGAAAGAGCATTGACCTGTAGGTAAAACTAAGCCAGAAACTTTAGGCGTTCTTCACCTGTACCGGACTGGACCCTATCTGCATGGTTGCAGGTTAGATTTTCCCTTTTATCTTCAACCTGTCCTAGAAAATTCAACGGGAGAGGACGATTGGCCAGCCTGGGCAAGCCAAATACTTGTGCTTTCAGGCACTCATTCCCCTAGGCTGAATGGTCTTTTTCCACCATAGATGTCAAGAAACAAGCAGCTTGGACCGCTATGGAGTAGGAGCTTTCAGAGCCTGGACAGCTCAGTCGGTAGAGCATCAGACTTCTAATCTGAGAGTCCAGGGTTCAAGTCCCTGTTTGGGCGGTGGCTTTCACCGTGTGGCCCTTGAGCTGCTCATAGGGTAGTCTTTATGCACATCTGCCGGGAATGCTCACTGGCCCAGAGAAATTAAATGTCCTAGGGGACGCCAACTTCAAACTTTCTAGGCTCCTGGAATCTGCGCCAGAAATAAAAGTGGATGAAGGTGTTTGCTTGACCAACTGTTTCCTAACAATCCTCGTCTATGGCAGCTTACTTGGGCTCCAGTTCAGGCATGTTATCTAGCGAGCTTTCAACAAAGGGCCCAAATCCTTCCACCTTGGCCTTTATTCAGCAGCATAGCTGTTCAAACACATACGCTCCCAGTGGCCTTTCAGGACTGCTGTGGGAGAAACCCATCTGACATCTAGGGCCCTGTCCCTTTAGATTCTCCTTAGTTCTTTCAAATGCTAACACTATTCAGTGGGTAAACAATGCCCACTTAGGCATCGTCGCTGTCTCATTACCATGCCAAGTCTCAGAATGCTCAGCGGCCCACTGGATGACACTTATGTGTCTCACCTCAATCTCAATTTCTCCTCCAAGGAAGGGCAGATGTTGGCAGGCACTGATTTGGTTAGCTTTGCGCAGTGGCAGTATCATAGCCTATGAGGTTCACCTGAGGCGTGATTATTGCTAATTGAAAACTTTTCCCAATACCCCGCCACGATGACTTGAAATACAGTCAGCACTGGCAATTTTTGAGAGTCTCTGAGGAGACTGAACAATGTGTTTTAAACAGCAGATAAGTGATGGCTGCTTACATGCAGACTGAGATGTGTTAGAGTTGAGGAAGTGCATCACGGGGGCCCGGGGACACCGTAGAGAGCTTATGTATCATCACGCAGCCTGGGTAAAACAATCTGGGATTGGCACGTGCTGCTCGTTCTTTACTTGCCTGTAATCCAGAGTGGACTCTACCTCATTTTTTTGCCAGCTTTTCCTCTGCTGGACCTGGCATCATGAGGCTAAAGGTGAACTGTCTTTATTTGTAACCCAGTCACTGATTAAGAATACTGGAAGCGTGTTGGTCCGGGATTAAGGAAGCCGTTCGGGTGGTGTCTTTTTGCAAGGCCCTTGTCTCCGGTGAAAGAGCATTGACCTGTAGGTAAAACTAAGCCACAAACTTTAGGCGTTCTTCACCTGTACCGGACTGGACCCTATCTGCATGGTTGCAGGTTAGATTTTCCCTTTTATCTTCAACCTGTCCTAGAAAATTCAACGGGAGAGGACGATTGGCCAGCCTGGGCAAGCCAAATACTTGTGCTTTCAGGCACTCATTCCCCTAGGCTGAATGGTCTTTTTCCACCATAGATGTCAAGAAACAAGCAGCTTGGACCGCTATGGAGTAGGAGCTTTCAGAGCCTGGACAGCTCAGTCGGTAGAGCATCAGACTTCTAATCTGAGAGTCCAGGGTTCAAGTCCCTGTTTGGGCGGTGGCTTTCACCGTGTGGCCCTTGAGCTGCTCATAGGGTAGTCTTTATGCACATCTGCCGGGAATGCTCACTGGCCCAGAGAAATTAAATGTCCTAGGGGACGCCAACTTCAAACTTTCTAGGCTCCTGGAATCTGCGCCAGAAATAAAAGTGGATGAAGGTGTTTGCTTGACCAACTGTTTCCTAACAATCCTCGTCTATGGCAGCTTACTTGGGCTCCAGTTCAGGCATGTTATCTAGCGAGCTTTCAACAAAGGGCCCAAATCCTTCCACCTTGGCCTTTATTCAGCAGCATAGCTGTTCAAACACATACGCTCCCAGTGGCCTTTCAGGACTGCTGTGGGAGAAACCCATCTGACATCTAGGGCCCTGTCCCTTTAGATTCTCCTTAGTTCTTTCAAATGCTAACACTATTCAGTGGGTAAACAATGCCCACTTAGGCATCGTCGCTGTCTCATTACCATGCCAAGTCTCAGAATGCTCAGCGGCCCACTGGATGACACTTATGTGTCTCACCTCAATCTCAATTTCTCCTCCAAGGAAGGGCAGATGTTGGCAGGCACTGATTTGGTTAGCTTTGCGCAGTGGCAGTATCATAGCCTATGAGGTTCACCTGAGGCGTGATTATTGCTAATTGAAAACTTTTCCCAATACCCCGCCACGATGACTTGAAATACAGTCAGCACTGGCAATTTTTGAGAGTCTCTGAGGAGACTGAACAATGTGTTTTAAACAGCAGATAAGTGATGGCTGCTTACATGCAGACTGAGATGTGTTAGAGTTGAGGAAGTGCATCACGGGGGCCCGGGGACACCGTAGAGAGCTTATGTATCATCACGCAGCCTGGGTAAAACAATCTGGGATTGGCACGTGCTGCTCGTTCTTTACTTGCCTGTAATCCAGAGTGGACTCTACCTCATTTTTTTGCCAGCTTTTCCTCTGCTGGACCTGGCATCATGAGGCTAAAGGTGAACTGTCTTTATTTGTAACCCAGTCACTGATTAAGAATACTGGAAGCGTGTTGGTCCGGGATTAAGGAAGCCGTTCGGGTGGTGTCTTTTTGCAAGGCCCTTGTCTCCGGTGAAAGAGCATTGACCTGTAGGTAAAACTAAGCCACAAACTTTAGGCGTTCTTCACCTGTACCGGACTGGACCCTATCTGCATGGTTGCAGGTTAGATTTTCCCTTTTATCTTCAACCTGTCCTAGAAAATTCAACGGGAGAGGACGATTGGCCAGCCTGGGCAAGCCAAATACTTGTGCTTTCAGGCACTCATTCCCCTAGGCTGAATGGTCTTTTTCCACCATAGATGTCAAGAAACAAGCAGCTTGGACCGCTATGGAGTAGGAGCTTTCAGAGCCCGGACAGCTCAGTCGGTAGAGCATCAGACTTTTAATCTGAGGGTCCAGGGTTCAAGTCCCTGTTTGGGCTGGTGGCTTTCACCTACCTGTGTGGCCCTTGAGCTGCTCATAGGGTAGTCTTTATGCACATCTGCCGGGAATGCTCACTGGCCCAGAGAAATTAAATGTCCTAGGGGACGCCAACTTCAAACTTTCTAGGCTCCTGGAATCTGCGCCAGAAATAAAAGTGGATGAAGGTGTTTGCTTGACCAACTGTTTCCTAACAACCCTCGTCTATGGCAGCTTACTTGGGCTCCAGTTCAGGCATGTTATCTAGCGAAATTTCAACAAAGGGCCCAAATCCTTCCACCTTGGCCTTTATTCAGCAGCATAGCTGTTCAAACACATACGCTCCCAGTGGCCTTTCAGGACTGCTGTGGGAGAAACCCATCTGACATCTAGGGCCCTGTCCCTTTAGATTCTCCTTAGTTCTTTCAAATGCTAACACTATTCAGTGGGTAAACAATGCCCACTTAGGCATCGTCGCTGTCTCATTACCATGCCAAGTCCCAGAATGCTCAGCGGCCCACTGGATGACACTTATGTGTCTCACCTCAATCTCAATTTCTCCTCCAAGGAAGGGCAGATGTTGGCAGGCACTGATTTGGTTAGCTTTGCGCAGTGGCAGTATCATAGCCAATGAGGTTCACCTCAGGCGTGATTATTGCTAATTGAAAACTTTTCCCAATACCCCGCCACGATGACTTGAAATACAGTCAGCACTGGCAATTTTTGAGAGTCTCTGAGGAGACTGAACAATGTGTTTTAAACAGCAGATAAGTGATGGCTGCTTACATGCAGACTGAGATGCGCTAGAGTTGAGGAAGTGCGTCACGGGGGCCTGGGGACACCGTAGAGAACTTATGTATCATCACGCAGCCTGGGTAAAACAATCTGGGATTGGCACGCGCTGCTCGTTCTGTACTTGCCTGTAATCCAGAGTGGACTCTACCTCATTTTTTTGCCAGCTTTTCCTCTGCTGGACCTGGCATCATGAGGCTAAAGGTGAACTGTCTTTATTTGTAACCCAGTCACTGATTAAGAATACTGGAAGCGTGTTGGTCCGGGATTAAGGAAGCCGTTCGGGTGGTGTCTTTTTGCAAGGCCCTTGTCTCCGGTGAAAGAGCATTGACCTGTAGGTAAAACTAAGCCAGAAACTTTAGGCGTTCTTCACCTGTACCGGACTGGACCCTATCTGCATGGTTGCAGGTTAGATTTTCCCTTTTATCTTCAACCTGTCCTAGAAAATTCAACGGGAGAGGACGATTGGCCAGCCTGGGCAAGCCAAATACTTGTGCTTTCAGGCACTCATTCCCCTAGGCTGAATGGTCTTTTTCCACCATAGATGTCAAGAAACAAGCAGCTTGGACCGCTATGGAGTAAGAGCTTTCGCAGCCCGGATAGCTCAGTCGGTAGAGCATCAGACTTTTAATCTGAGGGTCCAGGGTTCAAGTCCCTGTTTGGGTGGTGGCTTTCACCTACCTGTGTGGCCCTTGAGCTGCTCATAGGGTAGTCTTTATGCACATCTGCCGGGAATGCTCACTGGCCCAGAGAAATTAAATGTCCTAGGGGACGCCAACTTCAAACTTTCTAGGCTCCTGGAATCTGCGCCAGAAATAAAAGTGGATGAAGGTGTTTGCTTGACCAACTGTTTCCTAACAATCCTCGTCTATGGCAGCTTACTTGGGCTCCAGTTCAGGCATGTTATCTAGCGAGCTTTCAACAAAGGGCCCAAATCCTTCCACCTTGGCCTTTATTCAGCAGCATAGCTGTTCAAACACATACGTTTCCAGTGGCCTTTCAGAACTGCTGTGGGAGAAACCCATCTGACATCTAGGGCCCTGTCCCTTTAGATTCTCCTTAGTTCTTTCAAATGCTAACACTATTCAGTGGGTAAACAATGCCCAATTAGGTATCGTCGCTGTCTCATTACCATGCCAAGTCCCAGAATGCTCAGCGGCCCACTGGATGACACTTATGTGTCTCACCTCAAACTCAATTTCTCCTCCAAGGAAGGGCAGATGTTGGCAGGCACTGACTTTGTTAGCTTTGTGCAGTGGCAGTAGTATAGCCTATGAGGTTCACCTGAGGTGTGATTATTGCTAATTGAAAACTTTTCCCAATACCCCGCCACGATGACTTGAAATACAGTCAGCACTGGCAATTTTTGAGAGTCTCTGAGGAGACTGAACAATGTGTTTTAAACAGCAGATAAGTGATGGCTGATTACATGCAGACTGAGATGCGTTAGAGTTGAGGAAGTGCGTCACGGGGGCCCGGGGACACCGTAGAGAACTTATGTATCATCACGCAGCCTGGGTAAAACAATCTGGGATTGGCACGCGCTGCTCGTTCTTTACTTGCCTGTAATCCAGAGTGGACTCTACCTCATTTTTTTGCCAGCTTTTCCTCTGCTGCACCTGGCATCATGAGGCTAAAGGTGAACTGTCTTTATTTGTAACCCAGTCACTGATTAAGAATACTGGAAGCGTGTTGGTCCGGGATTAAGGAAGCCGTTCGGGTGGTGTCTTTTTGCAAGGCCCTTGTCTCCAGTGAAAGAGCATTGACCTGTAGGTAAAACTAAGCCAGAAACTTTAGGCATTCTTCACCTGTACCAGACTGGACCCTATCTGCATGGTTGCAGGTTAGATTTTCCCTTTTATCTTCAACCTGTCCTAGAAAATTCAACGGGAGAGGACGATTGGCCAGCCTGGGCAAGCCAAATACTTGTGCTTTCAGGCACTCATTCCCCTAGGCTGAATGGTCTTTTTCCACCATAGATGTCAAGAAACAAGCAGCTTGGACCGCTATGGAGGAGGAGCTTTCAGAGCCCGGATAGCTCAGTCGGTAGAGAATCAGACTTTTAATCTGAGGGTCCAGGGTTCAAGTCCCTGTTTGGGCGGTGGCTTTCACCTACCTGTGTGGCCCTTGAGTTGCTCATAGGGTAGTCTTTATGCACATCTGCCGGGAATGCTCACTGGCCCAGAGAAATTAAATGTCCTAGGGGACGCCAACTTCAAACTTTCTAGGCTCCTGGAATCTGCGCCAGAAATAAAAGTGGATGAAGGTGTTTGCTTGACCAACTGTTTCCTAACAACCCTCGTCTATGGCAGCTTACTTGGGCTCCAGTTCAGGCATGTTATCTAGCGAGCTTTCAACAAAGGGCCCAAATCCTTCCACCTTGGCCTTTATTCAGCAGCATAGCTGTTCAAACACATACGCTCCCAGTAACCTTTCAGGACTGCTGTGGGAGAAACCCATCTGACATCTAGTGCCCTGTCCCTTTAGATTCTCCTTAGTTCTTTCAAATGCTAACACTATTCAGTGGGTAAACAATGCCCACTTAGGCATCGTCGCTGTCTCATTACCATGCCAAGTCCCAGAATGCTCAGCGGCCCACTGGATGACACTTATGTGTCTCACCTCAATCTCAATTTCTCCTCCAAGGAAGGGCAGATGTTGGTAGGCACTGATTTCGTTAGCTTTGCACAGTGGCAGTATCATAGCCTATGAGGTTCACCTGAGGCGTGATTATTGCTAATTGAAAACTTTTCCCAATACCCCGCCACGATGACTTGAAATACAGTCAGCACTGGCAATTTTTGAGAGTCTCTGAGGAGACTGAACAATGTGTTTTAAACAGCAGATAAGTGATGGCTGCTTACATGCAGACTGAGATGCGTTAGAGTTGAGGAAGTGTGTCACGGGGGCCTGGGGACACTGTAGAGAACTTATGTATCATCACGCAGCCTGGGTAAAACAATCTGGGATTGGCACGCGCTGCTCGTTCTTTACTTGCCTGTAATCCAGAGTGGACTCTACCTCATTTTTTTGCCAGCTTTTCCTCTGCTGGACCTGGCATCATGAGGCTAAAGGTGAACTGTCTTTATTTGTAACCCAGTCACTGATTAAGAATACTGCTTGACCAACTGTTTCCTAACAATCCTCGTCTATGGCAGCTTACTTGGGCTCCAGTTCAGGCATGTTATCTAGCGAGCTTTCAACAAAGGGCCCAAATCCTTCCACCTTGGCCTTTATTCAGCAGCATAGCTGTTCAAACACATACGCTCCCAGTGGCCTTTCAGGACTGCTGTGGGAGAAACCCATCTGACATCTAGGGCCCTGTCCCTTTAGATTCTCCTTAGTTCTTTCAAATGCTAACACTATTCAGTGGGTAAACAATGCCCACTTAGGCATCGTCACTGTCTCATTACCTTGCCAAGTCCCAGAATGCTCAGCGGCCCACTGGATGACACTTATGTGTCTCACCTCAATCTCAATTTCTCCTCCAAGGAGGGCAGATGTTGGCAGGCACTGATTTGGTTAGCTTTGCGCAGTGGCAGTATTATAGCCAATGAGGGTCACTTGAGGCGTGGTTGTTGCTAATTGAAAACTTTTCCCAATACCCCGCCACGATGACTTGAAATACAGTCAGCACTGGCAATTTTTGAGAGTCTCTGAGGAGACTGAACAATGTGTTTTAAACAGCAGATAAGTGATGGCAGCTTACATGCAGACTGAGATGCGTTAGAGTTGAGGAAGTGTGTCACGGGGGCCTGGGGACACCGTAGAGAGCTTATGTATCATCACGCAGCCTGGGTAAAACAATCTGGGATTGGCACGCGCTGCTCGTTCTTTACTTGCCTGTAATCCAGAGTGGACTCTACCTCATTTTTTTGCCAGCTTTTCCTCTGCTGGACCTGGCATCATGAGGCTAAAGGTGAACTGTCTTTATTTGTAACCCAGTCACTGATTAAGAATACTGGAAGCGTGTTGGTCCGGGATTAAGGAAGCCGTTCGGGTGGTGTCTTTTTGCAAGGCCCTTGTCTCCGGTGAAAGAGCATTGACCTGTAGGTAAAACTAAGCCAGAAACTTTAGGCGTTCTTCACCTGTACCGGACTGGACCCTATCTGCATGGTTGCAGGTTAGATTTTCCCTTTTATCTTCAACCTGTCCTAGAAAATTCAACGGGAGAGGACGATTGGCCAGCCTGGGCAA
This sequence comes from Rana muscosa, assembly GCA_029206835.1. Taxonomy (NCBI): domain Eukaryota; kingdom Metazoa; phylum Chordata; class Amphibia; order Anura; family Ranidae; genus Rana; species Rana muscosa. The sequence goes on from CM055118.1 coordinate 297,266,298, forward strand.
GCCAAATACTTGTGCTTTCAGGCACTCGTTCCCCTAGGCTGAATGGTCTTTTTCCACCATAGATGTCAAGAAACAAGCAGCTTGGACCGCTATGGAGTAGGAGCTTTCAGAGCCTGGATAGCTCAGTCAGTAGAGCATCAGACTTTTAATCTGAGGGTCCAGGGTTCAAGTACTTATTTGGGCGGTGGCTTTCACCTACCTGTGTGGCCCTTGAGCTGCTCATAGGGTAGTCTTTATGCACATCTGCCGGGAATGCTCACTGGCCCAGAGAATTTAAATGTCCTAGGGGACGCCAACTTCAAACTTTCTAGGCTCCTGGAATCTGCGCCAGAAATAAAAGTGGATGAAGGTGTTTGCTTGACCAACTGTTTCCTAACAACCCTCGTCTATGGCAGCTTACTTGGGCTCCAGTCCAGGCATGTTATCTAGCGAGCTTTCAACAAAGGGCCCAAATCCTTCAACCTTGGCCTTTATTCAGCAGCATAGCTGTTCAAACACATACGCTCCCAGCGGCCTTTCAGGACTGCTGTGGGAGAAACCCATCTGACATCTAGGGCCCTGTCCCTTTAGATTCTCCTTAGTTCTTTCGAATGCTAACACTATTCAGTGGGTAAACCATGCCCACTTAGGCATCGTCGCTGTCTCATTAGCATGCCAAGTCCCAGAATGCTCAGCGGCCCACTGGATGACACTTATGTGTCTCACCTCAATCTCAATTTCTCCTCCAAGGAAGGGCAGATGTTGGCAGGCACTGATTTGGTTAGCTTTGCGCAGTGGCAGTATCATAGCCAATGAGGTTCACCTGAGGCGTGATTATTGCTAATTGAAAACTTTTCCCAATACCCCGCCACGATGACTTGAAATACAGTCAGCACTGGCAATTTTTGAGAGTCTCTGAGGAGACTGAACAATGTGTTTTAAACAGCAGATAAGTGATGGCTGCTAACATGCAGACTGAGATGTGTTAGAGTTGAGGAAGTGCGTCACGGGGGCCCGGGGACACCGTAGAGAGCTTATGTATCATCACGCAGCCTGGGTAAAACAATCTGGGATTGGCACGTGCTGCTCGTTCTTTACTTGCCTGTAATCCAGAGTGGACTCTACCTCATTTTTTTGCCAGCTTTTCCTCTGCTGGACCTGGCATCATGAGGCTAAAGGTGAACTGTCTTTATTTGTAAACCAGTCACTGATTAAGAATACTGGAAGCGTGTTGGTCCGGGATTAAGGAAGCCGTTCGGGTGGTGTCTTTTTGCAAGGCCCTTGTCTCCGGTGAAAGAGCATTGACCTGTAGGTAAAACTAAGCCAGAAACTTTAGGCGTTCTTCACCTGTACCGGACTGGACCCTATCTGCATGGTTGCAGGTTAGATTTTCCCTTTTATCTTCAACCTGTCCTAGAAAATTCAACGGGAGAGGACGATTGGCCAGCCTGGGCAAGCCAAATACTTGTGCTTTCAGGCACTCATTCCCCTAGGCTGAATGGTCTTTTTACACCATAGATGTCAAGAAACAAGCAGCTTGGACCGCTATGGAGTAGGAGCTTTCAGAGCCCGGACAGCTCAGTCGGTAGAGCATCAGACTTTTAATCTGAGGGTCCAGGGTTCAAGTCCCTGTTTAGGCGGTGGCTTTCACCTACCTGTGTGGCCCTTGAGCTGCTCATAGGGTAGTCTTTATGCACATCTGTCGGGAATGCTCACTGGCCCAGAGAAATTAAATGTCCTAGGGGGACGCCAACTTCAAACTTTCTAGGCTCCTGGAATCTGCGCCAGAAATAAAAGTGGATGAAGGTGTTTGCTTGACCAACTGTTTCCTAACAATCCTCGTCTATGGCAGCTTACTTGGGCTCCAGTTCAGGCATGTTATCTAGCGAGCTTTCAACAAAGGGCCCAAATCCTTCCACCTTGGCCTTTATTCAGCAGCATAGCTGTTCAAACACATACGCTCCCAGTGGCCTTTCAGGACTGCTGTGGGAGAAACCCATCTGACATCTAGGGCCCTGTCCCTTTAGATTCTCCTTAGTTCTTTCAAATGCTAACACTATTCAGTGGGTAAACAATGCCCACTTAGGCATCGTCGCTGTCTCATTAGCATGCCAAGTCCCAGAATGCTCAGCGGCCCACTGGATGACACTTATGTGTCTCACCTCAATCTCAATTTCTCCTCCAAGGAAGGGCAGATGTTGGCAGGCACTGATTTGGTTAGCTTTGCGCAGTGGCAGTATCATAGCCTATGAGGTTCACCTGAGGCGTGATTATTGCTAATTGAAAACTTTTCCCAATACCCCGCCACGATGACTTGAAATACAGTCAGCACTGGCAATTTTTGAGAGTCTCTGAAGAGACTGAACAATGTGTTTTAAACAGCAGATAAGTGATGGCTGCTTACATGCAGACTGAGATGCGTTAAAGTTGAGGAAGTGGGCCCGGGGACACCGTAGAGAACTTATGTATCATCACGCAGCCTGGGTAAAACAATCTGGGATTGGCACGCGCTGTTCGTTCTTTACTTGCCTGTAATCTAGAGTGGACTCTACCTCATTTTTTTGCCAGCTTTTCCTCTGCTGGACCTGGCATCATGAGGCTAAAGGTGAACTGTCTTTATTTGTAACCCAGTCACTGATTAAGAATACTGGAAGCGTGTTGGTCCGGGATTAAGGAAGCCGTTCGGGTGGTGTCTTTTTGCAAGGCCCTTGTCTCCGGTGAAAGAGCATTGACCTGTAGGTAAAACTAAGCCAGAAACTTTAGGCGTTCTTCACCTGTACCGGACTGGACCCTATCTGCATGGTTGCAGGTTAGATTTTCCCTTTTATCTTCAACCTGTCCTAGAAAATTCAACGGGAGAGGACGATTGGCCAGCCTGGGCAAGCCAAATACTTGTGCTTTCAGGCACTCATTCCCCTAGGCTGAATGGTCTTTTTCCACCATAGATGTCAAGAAACAAGCAGCTTGGACCGCTATGGAGTAGGAGCTTTCAGAGCCTGGACAGCTCAGTCGGTAGAGCATCAGACTTCTAATCTGAGAGTCCAGGGTTCAAGTCCCTGTTTGGGCGGTGGCTTTCACCGTGTGGCCCTTGAGCTGCTCATAGGGTAGTCTTTATGCACATCTGCCGGGAATGCTCACTGGCCCAGAGAAATTAAATGTCCTAGGGGACGCCAACTTCAAACTTTCTAGGCTCCTGGAATCTGCGCCAGAAATAAAAGTGGATGAAGGTGTTTGCTTGACCAACTGTTTCCTAACAATCCTCGTCTATGGCAGCTTACTTGGGCTCCAGTTCAGGCATGTTATCTAGCGAGCTTTCAACAAAGGGCCCAAATCCTTCCACCTTGGCCTTTATTCAGCAGCATAGCTGTTCAAACACATACGCTCCCAGTGGCCTTTCAGGACTGCTGTGGGAGAAACCCATCTGACATCTAGGGCCCTGTCCCTTTAGATTCTCCTTAGTTCTTTCAAATGCTAACACTATTCAGTGGGTAAACAATGCCCACTTAGGCATCGTCGCTGTCTCATTACCATGCCAAGTCTCAGAATGCTCAGCGGCCCACTGGATGACACTTATGTGTCTCACCTCAATCTCAATTTCTCCTCCAAGGAAGGGCAGATGTTGGCAGGCACTGATTTGGTTAGCTTTGCGCAGTGGCAGTATCATAGCCTATGAGGTTCACCTGAGGCGTGATTATTGCTAATTGAAAACTTTTCCCAATACCCCGCCACGATGACTTGAAATACAGTCAGCACTGGCAATTTTTGAGAGTCTCTGAGGAGACTGAACAATGTGTTTTAAACAGCAGATAAGTGATGGCTGCTTACATGCAGACTGAGATGCGTTAGAGTTGAGGAAGTGCGTCACGGGGGCCTGGGGACACCGTAGAGAACTTATGTATCATCACGCAGCCTGGGTAAAACAATCTGGGATTGGCACGCGCTGCTCGTTCTGTACTTGCCTGTAATCCAGAGTGGACTCTACCTCATTTTTTTGCCAGCTTTTCCTCTGCTGGACCTGGCATCATGAGGCTAAAGGTGAACTGTCTTTATTTGTAACCCAGTCACTGATTAAGAATACTGGAAGCGTGTTGGTCCGGGATTAAGGAAGCCGTTCGGGTGGTGTCTTTTTGCAAAGCCCTTGTATCTGGTGAAAGAGCATTGACCTGTAAGTAAAACTAAGCCAGAAACTTTAGGCGTTCTTCACCTGTACCGGACTGGACCCTATCTGCATGGTTGCAGGTTAGATTTTCCCTTTTATCTTCAACCTGTCCTAGAAAATCAACGGGAGAGGACGATTGGCCAGCCTGGGCAAGCCCAATACTTGTGCTTTCAGGCACTCATTCCCCTAGGCTGAATGGTCTTTTTCCACCATAGATGTCAAGAAACAAGCAGCTTGGACCGCTATGGAGTAGGAGCTTTCAGAGCCTAGATAGCTCAGTCGGTAGAGCATCAGACGTTTAATCTGAGGATCCAGGGTTCAAGTCCCTGTTTGGGTGGTGGGTTTCACCTACCTGTGTGGCCCTTGAGCTGCTCATAGGGTAGTCTTTATGCACATCTGCCGGGAATGCTCACTGGCCCAGAGAAATTAAATGTCCTAGGGGACGCCAACTTCAAACTTTCTAGGCTCCTGGAATCTGCGCCAGAAATAAAAGTGGATGAAGGTGTTTGCTTGACCAACTGTTTCCTAACAATCCTCGTCTATGGCAGCTTACTTGGGCTCCAGTTCAGGCATGTTATCTAGCGAGCTTTCAACAAAGGGCCCAAATCCTTCCACCTTGGCCTTTATTCAGCAGCATAGCTGTTCAAACACATACGCTCCCAGTGGCCTTTCAGGACTGCTGTGGGAGAAACCCATCTGACATCTAGGGCCCTGTCCCTTTAGATTCTCCTTAGTTCTTTCAAATGCTAACACTATTCAGTGGGTAAACAATGCCCACTTAGGCATCGTCGCTGTCTCATTACCATGCCAAGTCTCAGAATGCTCAGCGGCCCACTGGATGACACTTATGTGTCTCACCTCAATCTCAATTTCTCCTCCAAGGAAGGGCAGATGTTGGCAGGCACTGATTTGGTTAGCTTTGCGCAGTGGCAGTATCATAGCCTATGAGGTTCACCTGAGGCGTGATTATTGCTAATTGAAAACTTTTCCCAATACCCCGCCACGATGAATTGAAATACAGTCAGCACTGGCAATTTTTGAGAGTCTCTGAGGAGACTGAACAATGTGTTTTAAACAGCAGATAAGTGATTGCTGCTTACATGCAGACTGAGATGCGTTAGAGTTGAGGAAGTGCGTCACGGGGGCCTGGGGACACCGTAGAGAACTTATGTATCATCACGCAGCCTGGGTAAAACAATCTGGGATTGGCACGCGCTGCTCGTTCTGTACTTGCCTGTAATCCAGAGTGGACTCTACCTCATTTTTTTGCCAGCTTTTCCTCTGCTGGACCTGGCATCATGAGGCTAAAGGTGAACTGTCTTTATTTGTAACCCAGTCACTGATTAAGAATACTGGAAGCGTGTTGGTCCGGGATTAAGGAAGCCGTTCGGGTGGTGTCTTTTTGCAAAGCCCTTGTATCTGGTGAAAGAGCATTGACCTGTAAGTAAAACTAAGCCAGAAACTTTAGGCGTTCTTCACCTGTACCGGACTGGACCCTATCTGCATGGTTGCAGGTTAGATTTTCCCTTTTATCTTCAACCTGTCCTAGAAAATCAACGGGAGAGGACGATTGGCCAGCCTGGGCAAGCCCAATACTTGTGCTTTCAGGCACTCATTCCCCTAGGCTGAATGGTCTTTTTCCACCATAGATGTCAAGAAACAAGCAGCTTGGACCGCTATGGAGTAGGAGCTTTCAGAGCCTGGATAGCTCAGTCGGTAGAGCATCAGACGTTTAATCTGAGGGTCCAGGGTTCAAGTCCCTGTTTGGGCGGTGGGTTTCACCTACCTGTGTGGCCCTTGAGCTGCTCATAGGGTAGTCTTTATGCCCATCTGCCGGGAATGCTCACTGGCCCAGAGAAATTAAATGTCCTAGGGGACGCCAACTTCAAACTTTCTAGGCTCCTGGAATCTGCGCCAGAAATAAAAGTGGATGAAGGTGTTTGCTTGACCAACTGTTTCCTAACAACCCTCGTCTATGGCAGCTTACTTGGGCTCCAGTTCAGGCATGTTATCTAGCGAGCTTTCAACAAAGGGCCCAAATCCTTCAACCTTGGCCTTTATTCAGCAGCATAGCTGTTCAAACACATACGCTCCCAGTGGCCTTTCAGGACTGCTGTGGGAGAAACCCATCTGACATCTAGGGCCCTGTCCCTTTAGATTCTCCTTAGTTCTTTCAAATGCTAACACTATTCAGTGGGTAAACAATGCCCACTTAGGCATCGTCGCTGTCTCATTACCATGCCAAGTCTCAGAATGCTCAGCGGCCCACTGGATGACACTTATGTGTCTCACCTCAATCTCAATTTCTCCTCCAAGGAAGGGCAGATGTTGGCAGGCACTGATTTGGTTAGCTTTGCGCAGTGGCAGTATCATAGCCTATGAGGTTCACCTGAGGCGTGATTATTGCTAATTGAAAACTTTTCCCAATACCCCGCCACGATGAATTGAAATACAGTCAGCACTGGCAATTTTTGAGAGTCTCTGAGGAGACTGAACAATGTGTTTTAAACAGCAGATAAGTGATTGCTGCTTACATGCAGACTGAGATGCGTTAGAGTTGAGGAAGTGCGTCACGGGGGCCTGGGGACACCGTAGAGAACTTATGTATCATCACGCAGCCTGGGTAAAACAATCTGGGATTGGCACGCGCTGCTCGTTCTGTACTTGCCTGTAATCCAGAGTGGACTCTACCTCATTTTTTTGCCAGCTTTTCCTCTGCTGGACCTGGCATCATGAGGCTAAAGGTGAACTGTCTTTATTTGTAACCCAGTCACTGATTAAGAATACTGGAAGCGTGTTGGTCCGGGATTAAGGAAGCCGTTCGGGTGGTGTCTTTTTGCAAAGCCCTTGTATCTGGTGAAAGAGCATTGACCTGTAAGTAAAACTAAGCCAGAAACTTTAGGCGTTCTTCACCTGTACCGGACTGGACCCTATCTGCATGGTTGCAGGTTAGATTTTCCCTTTTATCTTCAACCTGTCCTAGAAAATCAACGGGAGAGGACGATTGGCCAGCCTGGGCAAGCCAAATACTTGTGCTTTCAGGCACTCATTCCCCTAGGCTGAATGGTCTTTTTCCACCATAGATGTCAAGAAACAAGCAGCTTGGACCGCTATGGAGTAGGAGCCTTCAGAGCCTGGATAGCTCAGTCGGTAGAGCATCAGACGTTTAATCTGAGGGTCCAGGGTTCAAGTCCCTGTTTGGGCGGTGGGTTTCACCTACCTGTGTGGCCCTTGAGCTGCTCATAGGGTAGTCTTTATGCCCATCTGCCGGGAATGCTCACTGGCCCAGAGAAATTAAATGTCCTAGGGGACGCCAACTTCAAACTTTCTAGGCTCCTGGAATCTGCGCCAGAAATAAAAGTGGATGAAGGTGTTTGCTTGACCAACTGTTTCCTAACAACCCTCGTCTATGGCAGCTTACTTGGGCTCCAGTTCAGGCATGTTATCTAGCGAGCTTTCAACAAAGGGCCCAAATCCTTCAACCTTGGCCTTTATTCAGCAGCATAGCTGTTCAAACACATACGCTCCCAGCGGCCTTTCAGGACTGCTGTGGGAGAAACCCATCTGACATCTAGGGCCCTGTCCCTTTAGATTCTCCTTAGTTCTTTCGAATGCTAACACTATTCAGTGGGTAAACAATGCCCACTTAGGCATCGTCGCTGTCTCATTAGCATGCCAAGTCCCAGAATGCTCAGCGGCCCACTGGATGACACTTATGTGTCTCACCTCAATCTCAATTTCTCCTCCAAGGAAGGGCAGATGTTGGCAGGCACTGATTTGGTTAGCTTTGCGCAGTGGCAGTATCATAGCCAATGAGGTTCACCTGAGGCGTGATTATTGCTAATTGAAAACTTTTCCCAATACCCTGCCACGATGACTTGAAATACAGTCAGCACTGGCAATTTTTGAGAGTCTCTGAGGAGACTGAACAATGTGTTTTAAACAGCAGATAAGTGATGGCTGCTTACATGCAGACTGAGATGCGTTAGAGTTCAGGAAGTGCGTCACAGGGGCCCGGGGACACCGTAGAGAACTTATGTATCATCACGCAGCCTGGGTAAAACAATCTGGGATTGGCACGCGCTGCTCGTTCTTTACTTGCCTGTAATCCAGAGTGGACTCTACCTCATTTTTTTGCCAGCTTTTCCTCTGCTGGACCTGGCATCATGAGGCTAAAGGTGAACTGTCTTTATTTGTAACCCAGTCACTGATTAAGAATACTGGAAGCGTGTTGGTCCGGGATTAAGGAAGCCGTTCGGGTGGTGTCTTTTTGCAAGGCCCTTGTCTCCGGTGAAAGAGCATTGACCTGTAGGTAAAACTAAGCCAGAAACTTTAGGCGTTCTTCACCTGTACTGGACTGGACCCTATCTGCATGGTTGCAGGTTAGATTTTCCCTTTTATCTTCAACCTGTCCTAGAAAATTCAATGGGAGAGGACGATTGGCCAGCCTGGGCAAGCCAAATACTTGTGCTTTCAGGCACTCATTCCCCTAGGCTGAATGGTCTTTTTCCACCATAGATGTCAAGAAACAAGCAGCTTGGACCGCTATGGAGTAGGAGCTTTCAGAGCCCGGATAGCTCAGTCGGTAGAGCATCAGACTTTTAATCTGAGGGTCCAGGGTTCAAGTCCCTGTTTGGGCGGTGGCTTTCACCTACCTGTGTGGCCCTTGAGCTGCTCATAGAGTAGTCTTTATGCACATCTGCCGGGAATGCTCACTGGCCCAGAGAAATTAAATGTCCTAGGGGACGCCAACTTCAAACTTTCTAGGCTCCTGGAATCTGCGCCAGAAATAAAAGTGGATGAAGGTGTTTGCTTGACCAACTGTTTCCTAACAACCCTCGTCTATGGCAGCTTACTTGGGTTCCAGTTCAGGCATGTTATCTAGCGAGCTTTCAACAAAGGGCCCAAATCCTTCCACCTTGGCCTTTATTCAGCTGCATAGCTGTTCAAACACATACGCTCCCAGTGGCCTTTCAGGACTGCTGTGGGAGAAACCCATCTGACATCTAGGGCCCTGTCCCTTTAGATTCTCCTTAGTTCTTTCAAATGCTAACACTATTCAGTGGGTAAACAATGCCCACTTAGGCATCCTCGCTGTCTCATTACCATGCCAAGTCCCAGAATGCTCAGCGGCCCACTGGATGCCACTTATGTGTCTCACCTCAATCTCAATTTCTCCTCCAAGGAAGGGCAGCTGTTGGCAGGCACTGATTTGGTTAGCTTTGTGCAGTGGCAGTATCATAGCCTATGAGGTTCACCTGAGGTGTGATTATTGCTAATTGAAAACTTTTCCCAATACCCTGCCACGATGACTTGAAATACAGTCAGCACTGGCAATTTTTGAGAGTCTCTGAGGAGACTGAACAATGTGTTTTAAACAGCAGATAAGTGATGGCTGCTTACATGCAGACTGAGATGTGTTAGAGTTGAGGAAGTGCGTCACGGGGGCCTGGGGACACCGTAGAGAGCTTATGTATCATCACGCAGCCTGGGTAAAACAATCTGGGATTGGCACGCGCTGCTCGTTCTTTACTTGCCTGTAATCCAGAGTGGACTCTACCTCGTTTTTTTGCCAGCTTGTCCTCTGCTGGACCTGGCATCATGAGGCTAAAGGTGAACTGTCTTTATTTGTAACCCAGTCACTGATTAAGAATACTGGAAGCGTGTTGGTCCGGGATTAAGGAAGCCGTTCGGGTGGTGTCTTTTTGCAAGGCCCTTGTCTCCAGTGAAAGAGCATTGACCTGTAGGTAAAACTAAGCCAGAAACTTTAGGCGTTCTTCACCTGTACCGGACTGGACCCTATCTGCATGGTTGCAGGTTAGATTTTCCCTTTTATCTTCAACCTGTCCTAGAAAATTCAACGGGAGAGGACGATTGGCCAGCCTGGGCAAGCCAAATACTTGTGCTTTCAGGCACTCGTTCCCCTAGGCTGAATGGTCTTTTTCCACCATAGATGTCAAGAAACAAGCAGCTTGGACCGCTATGGAGTAGGAGCTTTCAGAGGCTGGATAGCTCAGTCAGTAGAGCATCAGACTTTTAATCTGAGGGTCCAGGGTTCAAGTCCCTGTTTGGGCCCTTGAGCTGCTCATAGGGTAGTCTTTATGCACATCTGCCGGGAATGCTCACTGGCCCAGAGAAATTAAATGTCCTAGGGGACGCCAACTTCAAACTTTCTAGGCTCCTGGAATCTGCGCCAGAAATAAAAGTGGGTGAAGGTGTTTGCTTGACCAACTGTTTCCTAACAACCCTCGTCTATGGCAGCTTACTTGGGCTCCAGTTCAGGCATGTTAGAGCGAGCTTTCAACAAAGGGCCCAAATCCTTCCACCTTGGCCTTTATTCAGCAGCATAGCTGTTCAAACACATACACTCCCAGTGGCCTTTCAGGACTGCTGTGGGAGAAACCCATCTGACATCTAGGGCCCTGTCCCTTTAGATTCTCCTTAGTTCTTTCAAATGCTAACACTATTCAGTGGGTAAACAATGCCCACTTAGGCATCGTCGCTGTCTCATTAGCATGCCAAGTCCCAGAATGCTCAGCGGCCCACTGGATGACACTTATGTGTCTCACCTCAATCTCAATTTCTCCTCCAAGGAAGGGCAGATGTTGGCAGGCACTGATTTGGTTAGCTTTGCGCAGTGGCAGTATCATAGCCAATGAGGGTCACCTGAGGCGTGATTATTGCTAATTGAAAACTTTTCCCAATACCCTGCCACGATGACTTGAAATACAGTCAGCACTGGCAATTTTTGAGAGTCTCTGAGGAGACTGAACAATGTGTTTTAAACAGCAGATAAGTGATGGCTGCTTACATGCAGACTGAGATGCGTTAGAGTTGAGGAAGTGCGTCACGGGGGCCCGGGGACACTGTAGAGGACTTATGTATCATCACGCAGCCTGGGTAAAACAATCTGGGATTGGCACGCGCTGCTCGTTCTTTACTTGCCTGTAATCCAGAGTGGACTCTACCTCATTTTTTTGCCAGCTTTTCCTCTGCTGGACCTGGCATCATGAGGCTAAAGGTGAACTGTCTTTATTTGTAACCCAGTCACTGATTAAGAATACTGGAAGCGTGTTGGTCCGGGATTAAGGAAGCCGTTTGGGTGGTGTCTTTTTGCAAGTCCCTTGTCTCCGGTGAAAGAGCATTGACCTGTAGGTAAAACTAAGCCAGAAACTTTAGGCGTTCTTCACCTGTACCGGACTGGACCCTATCTGCATGGTTGCAGGTTAGATTTTCCCTTTTATCTTCAACCTGTCCTAGAAAATTCAACGGGAGAGGACGATTGGCCAGCCTGGGCAAGCCAAATACTTGTGCTTTCAGGCACTCGTTCCCCTAGGCTGAATGGTCTTTTTCCACCATAGATGTCAAGAAACAAGCAGCTTGGACTGCTATGGAGTAGGAGCTTTCAGAGCCTGGATAGCTCAGTCAGTAGAGCATCAGACTTTTAACCTGGGGGTCCAGGGTTCAAGTCCCTGTTTGGGCGGTGGCTTTCACCTACCTGTGTGGCCCTTGAGCTGCTCATAGGGTAGTCTTTATGCACATCTGCCGGGAATGCTCACTGGCCCAGAGAAATTAAATGTCCTAGGGGACGCCAACTTCAAACTTTCTAGGCTCCTGGAATCTGCGCCAGAAATAAAAGTGGATGAAGGTGTTTGCTTGACCAACTGTTTCCTAACAATCCTCGTCTATGGCAGCTTACTTGGGCTCCAGTTCAGGCATGTTATCTAGCGAGCTTTCAACAAAGGGCCCAAATCCTTCCACCTTGGCCTTTATTCAGCAGCATAGCTGTTCAAACACATACGCTCCCAGTGGCCTTTCAGGACTGCTGTGGGAGAAACCCATCTGACATCTAGGGCCCTGTCCCTTTAGATTCTCCTTAGTTCTTTCAAATGCTAACACTATTCAGTGGGTAAACAATGCCCACTTAGGCATCGTCGCTGTCTCATTACCATGCCAAGTCCCAGAATGCTCAGCGGCCCACTGGATGACACTTATGTGTCTCACGTCAATCTCAATTTCTCCTCCATGGAAGGGCAGATGTTGGCAGGCACTGATTTGGTTAGCTTTGCGCAGTGGCAGTATCATAGCCTATGAGGTTCACCTGAGGCGTGATTATTGCTAATTGAAAACTTTTCCCAATACCCCCGCCACGATGACTTGAAATACAGTCAGCACTGGTAATTTTTGAGAGTCTCTGAGGAGACTGAACAATGTGTTTTAAACAGCAGATAAGTGATGGCTGCTTACATGCAGACTGAGATGCGTTAGAGTTGAGGAAGTGTGTCACAGGAGCCCGGGGACACCGTAGAGAGCTTATGTATCATCACGCAGCCTGGGTAAAACAATCTGGGATTGGCACGCGCTGCTCGTTCTTTACTTGCCTGTAATCCAGAGTGGACTCTACCTCATTTTTTTGCCAGCTTTTCCTCTGCTGGACCTGGCATCATGAGGCTAAAGGTGAACTGTCTTTATTTGTAACCCAGTCACTGATTAAGAATACTGGAAGCGTGTTGGTCCGGGATTAAGGAAGCCGTTCGGGTGGTGTCTTTTTGCAAGGCCCTTGTCTCCGGTGAAAGAGCATTGACCTGTAGGTAAAACTAAGCCAGAAACTTTAGGCGTCCTTCACCTGTACCGGTGAAAGAGCATTGACCTGTAGGTAAAACTAAGCCAGAAACTTTAGGCGTTCTTCACCTGTACCGGACTGGACCCTATCTGCATGGTTGCAGGTTAGATTTTCCCTTTTATCTTCAACCTGTCCTAGAAAATTCAACGGGAGAGGACGATTGGCCAGCCTGGGCAAGCCAAATACTTGTGCTTTTAGGCACTCGTTCCCCTAGGCTGAATGGTCTTTTTCCACCATAGATGTCAAGAAACAAGCAGCTTGGACCGCTATGGAGTAGGAGCTTTCAGAGCCTGGATAGCTCAGTCAGTAGAGCATCAGACTTTTAATCTGAGGGTCCAGGGTTCAAGTCCCTGTTTGGGTGGTGGTTTTCACCTACCTGTGTGGCCCTTGAGCTGCTCATAGGGTAGTCTTTATGCACATCTGCCGGGAATGCTCACTGGCCCAGAGAAATTAAATGTCCTAGGGGACGCCAACTTCAAACTTTCTAGGCTCCTGGAATCTGCGCCAGAAATAAAAGTGGATGAAGGTGTTTGCTTGACCAACTGTTTCCTAACGATCCTCATCTATGGCAGCTTACTTGGGCTCCAGTTCAGGCATGTTATCTAGCGAGCTTTCAACAAAGGGCCCAAATCCTTCCACCTTGGCCTTTATTCAGCAGCATAGCTGTTCAAACACATACGCTCCCAGTGGCCTTTCAGGACTGCTGTGGGAGAAACCCATCTGACATCTAGGGCCCTGTCCCTTTAGATTCTCCTTAGTTCTTTCAAATGCTAACACTATTCAGTGGGTAAACAATGCCCACTTAGGCATCGTCGCTGTCTCATTAGCATGCCAAGTCCCAGAATGCTCAGCGGCCCACTGGATGACACTTATGTGTCTCACCTCAATCTCAATTTCTCCTCAAAGGAAGGGCAGATGTTGGCAGGAACTGATTTGGTTAGCTTTGCGCAGTGGCAGTATCATAGCCTATGAGGTTCACCTGAGGCGTGATTATTGCTAATTGAAAACTTTTCCCAATACCCCGCCACGATGACTTGTAATACAGTCAGCACTGGCAATTTTTGAGAGTCTCTGAGGAGACTGAACAATGTGTTTTAAACAGCAGATAAGTGATGGCTGCTTACATGCAGACTGAGATGCGTTAGAGTTGAGGAAGTGTGTCACGGGGGCCCGGGGACACCGTAGAGAACTTATGTATCATCACGCAGCCTGGGTAAAACAATCTGGGATTGGCACGCGCTGCTCGTTCTTTACTTGCCTGTAATCCAGAGTGGACTCTACATCATTTTTTTGCCAGCTTTTCCTCTGCTGGACCTGGCATCATGAGGCTAAAGGTGAACTGTCTTTATTTGTAACCCAGTCACTGATTAAGAATACTGGAAGCGTGTTGGTCCGGGATTAAGCAAGCCGTTCGGGTGGTGTCTTTTTGCAAGGCCCTTGTCTCCGGTGAAAGAGCATTGACCTGTAGGTAAAACTAAGCCAGAAACTTTAGGCGTTCTTCACCTGTACCGGACTGGACCCTATCTGCATGGTTGCAGGTTAGATTTTCCCTTTTATCTTCAACCTGTCCTAGAAAATTCAACGGGAGAGGACGATTGGCCAGCCTGGGCAAGCCAAATACTTGTGCTTTCAGGCACTCGTTCCCCTAGGCTGAATGGTCTTTTTCCACCATAGATGTCAAGAAACAAGCAGCTTGGACCGCTATGGAGTAGGAGCGTTCAGAGCCTGGATAGCTCAGTCGGTAGAGCATCAGACTTTTAATCTGAGGGTCCAGGGTTCAAGTCCCTGTTAGAGTGGTGGCTTTCACCTACCTGTGTGGCCCTTGAGCTGCTCATAGGGTAGTCTTTATGCACATCTGCCGGGAATGCTCACTGGCCCAGAGAAATTAAATTTCCTAGGGGACGCCAACTTCAAACTTTCTAGGCTCCTGGAATCTGCGCCAGAAATAAAAGTGGATGAAGGTATTTGCTTGACCAACTGTTTCCTAACAATCCTCGTCTATGGCAGCTTACTTGGGCTCCAGTTCAGGCATGTTATCTAGCGAGCTTTCAACAAAGGGCCCAAATCCTTCCACCTTGGCCTTTATTCAGCAGCATAGCTGTTCAAACACATACGCTCCCAGTGGCCTTTCAGGACTGCTGTGGGAGAAACCCATCTGACATCTAGGGCCCTGTCCCTTTAGATTCTCCTTAGTTCTTTCAAATGCTAACACTATTCAGTGGGTAAACAATGCCCACTTAGGCATCGTCGCTGTCTCATTAGCATGCCAAGTCCCAGAATGCTCAGCGGCCCACTGGATGACACTTATGTGTCTCACCTCAATCTCAATTTCTCCTCAAAGGAAGGGCAGATGTTGGCAGGAACTGATTTGGTTAGCTTTGCGCAGTGGCAGTATCATAGCCTATGAGGTTCACCTGAGGCGTGATTATTGCTAATTGAAAACTTTTCCCAATACCCCGCCACGATGACTTGAAATACAGTCAGCACTGGCAATTTTTGAGAGTCTCTGAGGAGACTGAACAATGTGTTTTAAACAGCAGATAAGTGATGGCTGCTTACATGCAGACTGAGATGCGTTAGAGTTGAGGAAGTGCGTCATGGGGGCCCGGGGACACCGTAGAGAGCTTATGTATCATCACGCAGCCTGGGTAAAACAATCTGGGATTGGCACGCGCTGCTCGTTCTTTACTTGCCTGTAATCCAGAGTGGACTCTACCTCATTTTTTTGCCAGCTTTTCCTCTGCTGGACCTGGCATCATGAGGCTAAAGGTGAACTGTCTTTATTTGTAACCCAGTCACTGATTAAGAATACTGGAAGCGTGTTGGTCCGGGATTAAGGAAGCCGTTCGGGTGGTGTCTTTTTGCAAGGCCCTTGTCTCCGGTGAAAGAGCATTGACCTGTAGGTAAAACTAAGCCAGAAACTTTAGGCGTTCTTCACCTGTACCGGACTGGACCCTATCTGCATGGTTGCAGGTTAGATTTTCCCTTTTATCTTCAACCTGTCCTAGAAAATTCAACGGGAGAGGACGATTGGCCAGCCTGGGCAAGCCAAATACTTGTGCTTTCAGGCACTCGTTCCCCTAGGCTGAATGGTCTTTTTCCACCATAGATGTCAAGAAACAAGCAGCTTGGACCGCTATGGAGTAGGAGCTTTCAGAGCCTGGATAGCTCAGTCAGTAGAGCATCAGACTTTTAATCTGAGAGTCCAGGGTTCAAGTCCCTGTTTGGGTGGTGGTTTTCACCTACCTGTGTGGCCCATGAGCTGCTCATAGGGTAGTCTTTATGCACATCTGCCGGGAATGCTCACTGGCCCAGAGAAATTAAATGTCCTAGGGGACGCCAACTTCAAACTTTCTAGGCTCCTGGAATCTGCGCCAGAAATAAAAGTGGATGAAGGTGTTTGCTTGACCAACTGTTTCCTAACAACCCTCGTCTATGGCAGCTTACTTGGGCTCCAGTTCAGGCATGTTATCTAGCGAGCTTTCAACAAAGGGCCCAAATCCTTCCACCTTGAGCTTTATTCAGCAGCATAGCTGTTCAAACACATACGCTCCCAGTGGCCTTTCAGGACTGCTGTGGGAGAAACCCATCTGACATCTAGGGCCCTGTCCCTTTAGATTCTCCTTAGTTCTTTCAAATGCTAACACTATTCAGTGGGTAAACAATGCCCACTTCGGCATCGTCGCTGTCTCATTAGCATGCCAAGTCCCAGAATGCTCAGCGGCCCACTGGATGACACTTATGTGTCTCACCTCAATCTCAATTTCTCCTCAAAGGAAGGGCAGATGTTGGCAGGAACTGATTTGGTTAGCTTTGCGCAGTGGCAGTATCATAGCCTATGAGGTTCACCTGAGGCGTGATTATTGCTAATTGAAAACTTTTCCCAATACCCCGCCACAATGACTTGAAATACAGTCAGCACTGGCAATTTTTGAGAGTCTCTGAGGAGACTGAACAATGTGTTTTAAACAGCAGATAAGTGATGGCTGCTTACATGCAGACTGAGATGCGTTAGAGTTGAGGAAGTGCGTCACGGGGCCCGGGGACACCGTAGAGAGCTTATGTATCATCACGCAGCCTGGGTAAAACAATCTGGGATTGGCACGCGCTGCTCGTTCTTTACTTGCCTGTAATCCAGAGTGGACTCTACCTCATTTTTTTGCCAGCTTTTCCTCTGCTGGACCTGGCATCATGAGGCTAAAGGTGAACTGTCTTTATTTGTAACCCAGTCACTGATTAAGAATACTGGAAGCGTGTTGGTCCGGGATTAAGGAAGCCGTTCGGGTGGTGTCTTTTTGCAAGGCCCTTGTCTCCGGTGAAAGAGCATTGACCTGTAGGTAAAACTAAGCCAGAAACTTTAGGCGTTCTTCACCTGTACCGGACTGGACCCTATCTGCATGGTTGCAGGTTAGATTTTCCCTTTTATCTTCAACCTGTCCTAGAAAATTCAACGGGAGAGGACGATTGGCCAGCCTGGGCAAGCCAAATACTTGTGCTTTCAGGCACTCGTTCCCCTAGGCTGAATGGTCTTTTTTCACCATAGATGTCAAGAAACAAGCAGCTTGGACCGCTATGGAGTAGGAGCTTTCAGAGCCTGGATAGCTCAGTCAGTAGAGCATCAGACCTTTAATCCGAGGGTCCAGGGTTCAAGTCCCTGTTTGGGCCCTTGAGCTGCTCATAGGGTAGTCTTTATGCACATCTGCCGGGAATGCTCACTGGCCCAGAGAAATTAAATGTCCTAGGGGATGCCAACTTCAAACTTTCTAGGCTCCTGGAATCTGCGCCAGAAATAAAAGTGGATGAAGGTGTTTGCTTGACCAACTGTTTCCTAACAATCCTCGTCTATGGCAGCTTACTTGGGCTCCAGTTCAGGCATGTTATCTAGCGAGCTTTCAACAAAGGGCCCAAATCCTTCCACCTTGGCCTTTATTCAGCAGCATAGCTGTTCAAACACATACGCTCCCAGTGGCCTTTCAGGACTGCTGTGGGAGAAACCCATCTGACATCTAGGGCCCTGTCCCTTTAGATTCTCCTTAGTTCTTTCAAATGTTAACACTATTTAGTGGGTAAACAATGCCCACTTAAGCATCGTCGCTGTCTCATTACCATGCCAAGTCCCAGAATGCTCAGCGGCCCACTGGATGACACTTATGTGTCTCACCTCAATCTCAATTTCTCCTCCAAGGAAGGGCTGATGTTGGCAGGCACTGATTTGGTTAGCTTTGCGCAGTGGCAGTATCATAGCTTATGAGGTTCACCTGAGGCGTGATTATTGCTAATTGAAAACTTTTCCCAATACCCCGCCACGATGACTTGAAATACAGTCAGCACTGGCAATTTTTGAGAGTCTCTGAGGAGACTGAACAATGTGTTTTAAACAGCAGATAAGTGATGGCTGCTTACATGCAGACTGAGATGCGTTAGAGTTGAGGAAGTGCGTCACAGGGGCCCGGGGACACCGTAGAGAGCTTATGTATCATCACGCAGCCTGGGTAAAACAATCTGGGATTGGCACGCGCTGCTCGTTCTTTACTTGCCTGTAATCCAGAGTGGACTCTACCTCATTTTTTTGCCAGCTTTTCCTCTGCTGGACCTGGCATCATGAGGCTAAAGGTGAACTGTCTTTATTTGTAACCCAGTCACTGATTAAGAATACTGGAAGCGTGTTGGTCCGGGATTAAGGAAGCCGTTCGGGTGGTGTCTTTTTGCAAGGCCCTTGTCTCCGGTGAAAGAGCATTGACCTGTAGGTAAAACTAAGCCAGAAACTTTAGGCGTTCTTCACCTGTACCGGACTGGACCCTATCTGCATGGTTGCAGGTTAGATTTTCCCTTTTATCTTCAACCTGTCCTAGAAAATTCAACGGGAGAGGACGATTGGCCAGCCTGGGCAAGCCAAATACTTGTGCTTTTAGGCACTCGTTCCCCTAGGCTGAATGGTCTTTTTCCACCATAGATGTCAAGAAACAAGCAGCTTGGACCGCTATGGAGTAGGAGCTTTCAGAGCCTGGATAGCTCAGTCAGTAGAGCATCAGACTTTTAATCTGAGGGTCCAGGGTTCAAGTCCCTGTTTGGGTGGTGGCTTTCACCTACCTGTGTGGCCCTTGAGCTGCTCATAGGGTAGTCTTTATGCACATCTGCCGGGAATGCTCACTGGCCCAGAGAAATTAAATGTCCTAGGGGATGCCAACTTCAAACTTTCTAGGCTCCTGGAATCTGCGCCAGAAATAAAAGTGGATGAAGGTGTTTGCTTGACCAACTGTTTCCTAACAAACCTCGTCTATGGCAGCTTACTTGGGCTCCAGTTCAGGCATGTTATCTAGCGAGCTTTCAACAAAGGGCCCAAATCCTTCCACCTTGGCCTTTATTCAGCAGCATAGCTGTTCAAACACATACGCTCCCAGTGGCCTTTCAGGACTGCTGTGGGAGAAACCCATCTGACATCTAGGGCCCTGTCCCTTTAGATTCTCCTTAGTTCTTTCAAATGCTAACACTATTCAGTGGGTAAACAATGCCCACTTAGGCATCGTCGCTGTCTCATTAGCATGCCAAGTCCCAGAATGCTCAGCGGCCCACTGGATGACACTTATGTGTCTCACCTCAATCTCAATTTCTCCTCAAAGGAAGGGCAGATTTTGGCAGGAACTGATTTGGTTAGCTTTGCGCAGTGGCAGTATCATAGCCTATGAGGTTCATCTGAGGCGTGATTATTGCTAATTGAAAACTTTTCCCAATACCCCGCCACGATGACTTGAAATACAGTCAGCACTGGCAATTTTTGAGAGTCTCTGAGGAGACTGAACAATGTGTTTTAAACAGCAGATAAGTGATGGCTGCTTACATGCAGACTGAGATGCGTTAGAGTTGAGGAAGTGCGTCACGGGGGCCTGGGGACACCGTAGAGAGCTTATGTATCATCACGCAGCCTGGGTAAAACAATCTGGGATTGGCACGCGCTGCTCGTTCTTTACTTGCCTGTAATCCAGAGTGGACTCTACCTCATTTTTTTGCCAGCTTTTCCTCTGCTGGACCTGGCATCATGAGGCTAAAGGTGAACTGTCTTTATTTGTAACCCAGTCACTGATTAAGAATACTGGAAGCGTGTTGGTCCGGGATTAAGGAAGCCGTTCGGGTGGTGTCTTTTTGCAAGGCCCTTGTCTCCGGTGAAAGAGCATTGACCTGTAGGTAAAACTAAGCCAGAAACTTTAGGCGTTCTTCACCTGTACCGGACTGGACCCTATCTGCATGGTTGCAGGTTAGATTTTCCCTTTTATCTTCAACCTGTCCTAGAAAATTCAACGGGAGAGGACGATTGGCCAGCCTGGGCAAGCCAAATACTTGTGCTTTTAGGCACTCGTTCCCCTAGGCTGAATGGTCTTTTTCCACCATAGATGTCAAGAAACAAGCAGCTTGGACCGCTATGGAGTAGGAGCTTTCAGAGCCTGGATAGCTCAGTCAGTAGAGCATCAGACTTTTAATCTGAGGGTCCAGGGTTCAAGTCCCTGTTTGGGTGGTGGTTTTCACCTACCTGTGTGACCCTTGAGCTGCTCATAGGGTAGTCTTTATGCACATATGCCGGGAATGCTCACTGGCCCAGAGAAATTAAATGTCCTAGGGGACGCCAACTTCAAACTTTCTAGGCTCCTGGAATCTGCGCCAGAAATAAAAGTGGATGAAGGTGTTTGCTTGACCAACTGTTTCCTAACAACCCTCGTCTATGGCAGCTTACTTGGGCTCCAGTTCAGGCATGTTATCTAGCGAGCTTTCAACAAAGGGCCCAAATCCTTCCACCTTGAGCTTTATTCAGCAGCATAGCTGTTCAAACACATACGCTCCCAGTGGCCTTTCAGGACTGCTGTGGGAGAAACCCATCTGACATCTAGGGCCCTGTCCCTTTAGATTCTCCTTAGTTCTTTCAAATGCTAACACTATTCAGTGGGTAAACAATGCCCACTTAGGCATCGTCGCTGTCTCATTAGCATGCCAAGTCCCAGAATGCTCAGCGGCCCACTGGATGACACTTATGTGTCTCACCTCAATCTCAATTTCTCCTCAAAGGAAGGGCAGATGTTGGCAGGAACTGATTAGGTTAGCTTTGCGCAGTGGCAGTATCATAGCCTATGAGGTTCACCTGAGGCGTGATTATTGCTAATTGAAAACTTTTCCCAATACCCCGCCACAATGACTTGAAATACAGTCAGCACTGGCAATTTTTGAGAGTCTCTGAGGAGACTGAACAATGTGTTTTAAACAGCAGATAAGTGATGGCTGCTTACATGCAGACTGAGTTGAGGAAGTGCATCACGGGGCCCGGGGACACCGTAGAGAGCTTATGTATCATCACGCAGCCTGGGTAAAACAATCTGGGATTGGCACGCGCTGCTCGTTCTTTACTTGCCTGTAATCCAGAGTGGACTCTACCTCATTTTTTTGCCAGCTTTTCCTCTGCTGGACCTGGCATCATGAGGCTAAAGGTGAACTGTCTTTATTTGTAACCCAGTCACTGATTAAGAATACTGGAAGCGTGTTGGTCCGGGATTAAGGAAGCCGTTCGGGTGGTGTCTTTTTGCAAGGCCCTTGTCTCCGGTGAAAGAGCATTGACCTGTAGGTAAAACTAAGCCAGAAACTTTAGGCGTTCTTCACCTGTACCGGACTGGACCCTATCTGCATGGTTGCAGGTTAGATTTTCCCTTTTATCTTCAACCTGTCCTAGAAAATTCAACGGGAGAGGACGATTGGCCAGCCTGGGCAAGCCAAATACTTGTGCTTTCAGGCACTCGTTCCCCTAGGCTGAATGGTCTTTTTTCACCATAGATGTCAAGAAACAAGCAGCTTGGACCGCTATGGAGTAGGAGCTTTCAGAGCCTGGATAGCTCAGTCAGTAGAGCATCAGACCTTTAATCTGAGGGTCCAGGGTTCAAGTCCCTGTTTGGGCCCTTGAGCTGCTCATAGGGTAGTCTTTATGCACATCTGCCGGGAATGCTCACTGGCCCAGAGAAATTAAATGTCCTAGGGGATGCCAACTTCAAACTTTCTAGGCTCCTGGAATCTGCGCCAGAAATAAAAGTGGATGAAGGTGTTTGCTTGACCAACTGTTTCCTAACAATCCTCGTCTATGGCAGCTTACTTGGGCTCCAGTTCAGGCATGTTATCTAGCGAGCTTTCAACAAAGGGCCCAAATCCTTCCACCTTGGCCTTTATTCAGCAGCATAGCTGTTCAAACACATACGCTCCCAGTGGCCTTTCAGGACTGCTGTGGGAGAAACCCATCTGACATCTAGGGCCCTGTCCCTTTAGATTCTCCTTAGTTCTTTCAAATGCTAACACTATTTAGTGGGTAAACAATGCCCACTTAAGCATCGTCGCTGTCTCATTACCATGCCAAGTCCCAGAATGCTCAGCGGCCCACTGGATGACACTTATGTGTCTCACCTCAATCTCAATTTCTCCTCCAAGGAAGGGCTGATGTTGGCAGGCACTGATTTGGTTAGCTTTGCGCAGTGGCAGTATCATAGCCTATGAGGGTCACCTGAGGCGTGATTATTGCTAATTGAAAACTTTTCCCAATACCCCGCCACGATGACTTGAAATACAGTCAGCACTGGCAATTTTTGAGAGTCTCTGAGGAGACTGAACAATGTGTTTTAAACAGCAGATAAGTGATGGCTGCTTACATGCAGACTGAGATGCATTAGAGTTGAGGAAGTGCGTCACGGGGGCCCGGGGACACCGTAGAGAGCTTATGTATCATCACGCAGCCTGGGTAAAACAATCTGGGATTGGCACGCGCTGCTCGTTCTTTACTTGCCTGTAATCCAGAGTGGACTCTACCTCATTTTTTTGCCAGCTTTTCCTCTGCTGGACCTGGCATCATGAGGCTAAAGGTGAACTGTCTTTATTTGTAACCCAGTCACTGATTAAGAATACTGGAATCGTGTTGGTCCGGGATTAAGGAAGCCGTTCGGGTGGTGTCTTTTTGCAAGGCCCTTGTCTCCGGTGAAAGAGCATTGACCCTTAGGTAAAACTAAGCCAGAAACTTTAGGCGTTCTTCACCTGTACCGGACTGGACCCTATCTGCATGGTTGCAGGTTAGATTTTCCCTTTTATCTTCAACCTGTCCTAGAAAATTCAACGGGAGAGGACGATTGGCCAGCCTGGGCAAGCCAAATACTTGTGCTTTCAGGCACTCGTTCCCCTAGGCTGAATGGTCTTTTTCCACCATAGATGTCAAGAAACAAGCAGCTTGGACCGCTATGGAGTAGGAGCTTTCAGAGCCTGGATAGCTCAGTCAGTAGAGCATCAGACTTTTAATCTGAGGGTCCAGGGTTCAAGTCCCTGTTTAGGCGGTGGCTTTCACCTACCTGTGTGGCCCTTGAGCTGCTCATAGGGTAGTCTTTATGCACATCTGCCGGGAATGCTCACTGGCCCAGAGAAATTAAATGTCCTAGGGGACGCCAACTTCAAACTTTCTAGGCTCCTGGAATCTGCGCCAGAAATAAAAGTGGATGAAGGTATTTGCTTGACCAACTGTTTCCTAACAACCCTCGTCTATGGCAGCTTACTTGGGCTCCAGTTCAGGCATGTTATCTAGCGAGCTTTCAACAAAGGGCCCAAATCCTTCCACCTTGGCCTTTATTCAGCAGCATAGCTGTTCAAACACATACGCTCCCAGTGGCCTTTCAGGACTGCTGTGGGAGAAATCCATCTGACATCTAGGGCCCTGTCCCTTTAGATTCTCCTTAGTTCTTTCAAATGCTAACACTATTCAGTGGGTAAACAATGCCCACTTAGGCATCGTCGCTGTCTCATTACCATGCCAAGTCCCAGAATGCTCAGCGGCCCACTGGATGACACTTATGTGTCTCACGTCAATCTCAATTTCTCCTCCATGGAAGGGCAGATGTTGGCAGGCACTGATTTGGTTAGCTTTGCGCAGTGGCAGTATCATAGCCTATGAGGTTCACCTGAGGCGTGATTATTGCTAATTGAAAACTTTTCCCAATACCCCGCCACGATGACTTGAAATACAGTCAGCACTGGCAATTTTTGAGAGTCTCTGAGGAGACTGAACAATGTGTTTTAAACAGCAGATAAGTGATGGCTGCTTACATGCAGACTGAGATGCGTTAGAGTTGAGGAAGTGCGTCACGGGGGCCTGGGGACACCGTAGAGAACTTATGTATCATCACGCAGCCTGGGTAAAACAATCTGGGATTGGCACGCGCTGCTCGTTCTGTACTTGCCTGTAATCCAGAGTGGACTCTACCTCATTTTTTTGCCAGCTTTTCCTCTGCTGGACCTGGCATCATGAGGCTAAAGGTGAACTGTCTTTATTTGTAACCCAGTCACTGATTAAGAATACTGGAAGCGTGTTGGTCCGGGATTAAGGAAGCCGTTCGGGTGGTGTCTTTTTTGCAAAGCCCTTGTATCTGGTGAAAGAGCATTGACCTGTAAGTAAAACTAAGCCAGAAACTTTAGGCGTTCTTCACCTGTACCGGACTGGACCCTATCTGCATGGTTGCAGGTTAGATTTTCCCTTTTATCTTCAACCTGTCCTAGAAAATTCAACGGGAGAGGACGATTGGCCAGCCTGGGCAAGCCAAATACTTGTGCTTTCAGGCACTCGTTCCCCTAGGCTGAATGGTCTTTTTCCACCATAGATGTCAAGAAACAAGCAGCTTGGACCGCTATGGAGTAGGAGCTTTCAGAGCCAGGATAGCTCAGTCGGTAGAGCATCAGACTTTTAATCTGAAGGTCCAGGGTTCAAGTCCCTGTTTAGGCGGTGGCTTTCACCTACCTGTGTGGCCCTTGAGCTGCTCATAGGGTAGTCTTTATGCACATCTGCCGGGAATGCTCACTGGCCCAGAGAAATTAAATGTCCTAGGGGACGCCAACTTCAAACTTTCTAGGCTCCTGGAATCTGCGCCAGAAATAAAAGTGGATGAAGGTATTTGCTTGACCAACTGTTTCCTAACAACCCTCGTCTATGGCAGCTTACTTGGGCTCCAGTTCAGGCATGTTATCTAGCGAGCTTTCAACAAAGGGCCCAAATCCTTCCACCTTGGCCTTTATTCAGCAGCATAGCTGTTCAAACACATACGCTCCCAGTGGCCTTTCAGGACTGCTGTGGGAGAAATCCATCTGACATCTAGGGCCCTGTCCCTTTAGATTCTCCTTAGTTCTTTCAAATGCTAACACTATTCAGTGGGTAAACAATGCCCACTTAGGCATCGTCGCTGTCTCATTACCATGCCAAGTCCCAGAATGCTCAGCGGCCCACTGGATGACACTTATGTGTCTCACGTCAATCTCAATTTCTCCTCCATGGAAGGGCAGATGTTGGCAGGCACTGATTTGGTTAGCTTTGCGCAGTGGCAGTATCATAGCCTATGAGGTTCACCTGAGGCGTGATTATTGCTAATTGAAAACTTTTCCCAATACCCCGCCACGATGACTTGAAATACAGTCAGCACTGGCAATTTTTGAGAGTCTCTGAGGAGACTGAACAATGTGTTTTAAACAGCAGATAAGTGATGGCTGCTTACATGCAGACTGAGATGCGTTAGAGTTGAGGAAGTGCGTCACGGGGGCCCGGGGACACCGTAGAGAGCTTATGTATCATCACGCAGCCTGGGTAAAACAATCTGGGATTGGCACGCGCTGCTCGTTCTTTACTTGCCTGTAATCCAGAGTGGACTCTACCTCATTTTTTTGCCAGCTTTTCCTCTGCTGGACCTGGCATCATGAGGCTAAAGGTGAACTGTCTTTATTTGTAACCCAGTCACTGATTAAGAATACTGGAAGCGTGTTGGTCCGGGATTAAGGAAGCCGTTCGGGTGGTGTCTTTTTGCAAGGCCCTTGTCTCCGGTGAAAGAGCATTGACCTGTAGGTAAAACTAAGCCAGAAACTTTAGGCGTTCTTCACCTGTACCGGTCTGGACCCTATCTGCATGGTTGCAGGTTAGATTTTCCCTTTTATCTTCAACCTGTCCTAGAAAATTCAACGGGAGAGGACGATTGGCCAGCCTGGGCAAGCCAAATACTTGTGCTTTCAGGCACTCGTTCCCCTAGGCTGAATGGTCTTTTTCCACCATAGATGTCAAGAAACAAGCAGCTTGGACCGCTATGGAGTAGGAGCTTTCAGAGCCTGGATAGCTCAGTCGGTAGAGCATCAGACTTTTAATCTGAGGGTCCAGGGTTCAAGTCCCTGTTTGGGCGGTGGCTTTCACCTACCTGTGTGGTCCTTGAGCTGCTCATATTGTAGTCTTTATGCACATCTGCCGGGAATGCTCACTGGCCCAGAGAAATAAAATGTCCTAGGGGACGCCAACTTCAAACTTTCTAGGCTCCTGGAATCTGCGCCAGAAATAAAAGTGGATGAAGGTATTTGCTTGACCAACTGTTTCCTAACAACCCTCGTCTATGGCAGCTTACTTGGGCTCCAGTTCAGGCATGTTATCTAGCGAGCTTTCAACAAAGGGCCCAAATCCTTCCACCTTGGCCTTTATTCAGCAGCATAGCTGTTCAAACACATACGCTCCCAGTGGCCTTTCAGGACTGCTGTGGGAGAAATCCATCTGACATCTAGGGCCCTGTCCCTTTAGATTCTCCTTAGTTCTTTCAAATGCTAACACTATTCAGTGGGTAAACAATGCCCACTTAGGCATCGTCGCTGTCTCATTACCATGCCAAGTCCCAGAATGCTCAGCGGCCCACTGGATGACACTTATGTGTCTCACGTCAATCTCAATTTCTCCTCCATGGAAGGGCAGATGTTGGCAGGCACTGATTTGGTTAGCTTTGCGCAGTGGCAGTATCATAGCCTATGAGGTTCACCTGAGGCGTGATTATTGCTAATTGAAAACTTTTCCCAATACCCCGCCACGATGACTTGAAATACAGTCAGCACTGGCAATTTTTGAGAGTCTCTGAGGAGACTGAACAATGTGTTTTAAACAGCAGATAAGTGATGGCTGCTTACATGCAGACTGAGATGCGTTAGAGTTGAGGAAGTGCGTCACGGGGGCCCGGGGACACCGTAGAGAGCTTATGTATCATCACGCAGCCTGGGTAAAACAATCTGGGATTGGCACGCGCTGCTCGTTCTTTACTTGCCTGTAATCCAGAGTGGACTCTACCTCATTTTTTTGCCAGCTTTTCCTCTGCTGGACCTGGCATCATGAGGCTAAAGGTGAACTGTCTTTATTTGTAACCCAGTCACTGATTAAGAATACTGGAAGCGTGTTGGTCCGGGATTAAGGAAGCCGTTCGGGTGGTGTCTTTTTGCAAGGCCCTTGTCTCCGGTGAAAGAGCATTGACCTGTAGGTAAAACTAAGCCAGAAACTTTAGGCGTTCTTCACCTGTACCGGACTGGACCCTATCTGCATGGTTGCAGGTTAGATTTTCCCTTTTATCTTCAACCTGTCCTAGAAAATTCAACGGGAGAGGACGATTGGCCAGCCTGGGCAAGCCAAATACTTGTGCTTTCAGGCACTCGTTCCCCTAGGCTGAATGGTCTTTTTCCACCATAGATGTCAAGAAACAAGCAGCTTGGACCGCTATGGAGTAGGAGCTTTCAGAGCCTGGATAGCTCAGTCGGTAGAGCATCAGACTTTTAATCTGAGGGTCCAGGGTTCAAGTCCCTGTTTGGGCGGTGGCTTTCACCTACCTGTGTGGTCCTTGAGCTGCTCATAGGGTAGTCTTTATGCACATCTGCCGGGAATGCTCACTGGCCCAGAGAAATTAAATGTCCTAGGGGACGCCAACTTCAAACTTTCTAGGCTCCTGGAATCTGCGCCAGAAATAAAAGTGGATGAAGGTATTTGCTTGACCAACTGTTTCCTAACAACCCTCGTCTATGGCAGCTTACTTGGGCTCCAGTTCAGGCATGTTATCTAGCGAGCTTTCAACAAAGGGCCCAAATCCTTCCACCTTGGCCTTTATTCAGCAGCATAGCTGTTCAAACACATACGCTCCCAGTGGCCTTTCAGGACTGCTGTGGGAGAAACCCATCTGACATCTAGGGCCCTGTCCCTTTAGATTCTCCTTAGTTCTTTCAAATGCTAACACTAGTCAGTGGGTAAACAATGCCCACTTAGGCATCGTCGCTGTCTCATTACCATGCCAAGTCCCAGAATGCTCAGCGGCCCACTGGATGACACTTATGTGTCTCACGTCAATCTCAATTTCTCCTCCAAGGAAGGGCAGATGTTGGCAGGCACTGATTTGGTTAGCTTTGCGCAGTGGCAGTATCATAGCTTATGAGGTTCATCTGAGGCGTGATTATTGCTAATTGAAAACTTTTCCCAATACCCCGCCACGATGACTTGAAATACAGTCAGCACTGGCAATTTTTGAGAGTCTCTGAGGAGACTGAACAATGTGTTTTAAACAGCAGATAAGTGATGGCTGCTTACATGCAGACTGAGATGCGTTAGAGTTGAGGAAGTGCGTCACAGGGGCCCGGGGACACCGTAGAGAGCTTATGTATCATCACGCAGCCTGGGTAAAACAATCTGGGATTGGCACGCGCTGCTCGTTCTTTACTTGCCTGTAATCCAGAGTGGACTCTACCTCATTTTTTTGCCAGCTTTTCCTCTGCTGGACCTGGCATCATGAGGCTAAAGGTGAACTGTCTTTATTTGTAACCCAGTCACTGATTAAGAATACTGGAAGCGTGTTGGTCCGGGATTAAGGAAGCCGTTCGGGTGGTGTCTTTTTGCAAGGCCCTTGTCTCCGGTGAAAGAGCATTGACCTGTAGGTAAAACTAAGCCAGAAACTTTAGGCGTTCTTCACCTGTACCGGACTGGACCCTATCTGCATGGTTGCAGGTTAGATTTTCCCTTTTATCTTCAACCTGTCCTAGAAAATTCAACGGGAGAGGACGATTGGCCAGCCTGGGCAAGCCAAATACTTGTGCTTTTAGGCACTCGTTCCCCTAGGCTGAATGGTCTTTTTCCACCATAGATGTCAAGAAACAAGCAGCTTGGACCGCTATGGAGTAGGAGCTTTCAGAGCCTGGATAGCTCAGTCAGTAGAGCATCAGACTTTTAATCTGAGGGTCCAGGGTTCAAGTCCCTGTTTGGGTGGTGGTTTTCACCTACCTGTGTGGCCCTTGAGCTGCTCATAGGGTAGTCTTTATGCACATCTGCCGGGAATGCTCACTGGCCCAGAGAAATTAAATGTCCTAGGGGACGCCAACTTCAAACTTTCTAGGCTCCTGGAATCTGCGCCAGAAATAAAAGTGGATGAAGGTGTTTGCTTGACCAACTGTTTCCTAACAACCCTCGTCTATGGCAGCTTACTTGGGCTCCAGTTCAGGCATGTTATCTAGCGAGCTTTCAACAAAGGGCCCAAATCCTTCCACCTTGAGCTTTATTCAGCAGCATAGCTGTTCAAACACATACGCTCCCAGTGGCCTTTCAGGACTGCTGTGGGAGAAACCCATCTGACATCTAGGGCCCTGTCCCTTTAGATTCTCCTTAGTTCTTTCAAATGCTAACACTATTTAGTGGGTAAACAATGCCCACTTAAGCATCGTCGCTGTCTCATTACCATGCCAAGTCCCAGAATGCTCAGCGGCCCACTGGATGACACTTATGTGTCTCACCTCAATCTCAATTTCTCCTCCAAGGAAGGGCTGATGTTGGCAGGCACTGATTTGGTTAGCTTTGCGCAGTGGCAGTATCATAGCCTATGAGGTTCACCTGAGGCGTGATTATTGCTAATTGAAAACTTTTCCCAATACCCCGCCACGATGACTTGAAATACAGTCAGCACTGGCAATTTTTGAGAGTCTCTGAGGAGACTGAACAATGTGTTTTAAACAGCAGATAAGTGATGGCTGCTTACATGCAGACTGAGATGCGTTAGAGTTGAGGAAGTGCGTCACGGGGGCCCGGGGACACCGTAGAGAGCTTATGTATCATCACGCAGCCTGGGTAAAACAATCTGGGATTGGCACGCGCTGCTCGTTCTTTACTTGCCTGTAATCCAGAGTGGACTCTACCTCATTTTTTTGCCAGCTTTTCCTCTGCTGGACCTGGCATCATGAGGCTAAAGGTGAACTGTCTTTATTTGTAACCCAGTCACTGATTAAGAATACTGGAAGCGTGTTGGTCCGGGATTAAGGAAGCCGTTCGGGTGGTGTCTTTTTGCAAGGCCCTTGTCTCCGGTGAAAGAGCATTGACCTGTAGGTAAAACTAAGCCAGAAACTTTAGGCGTTCTTCACCTGTACCGGACTGGACCCTATCTGCATGGTTGCAGGTTAGATTTTCCCTTTTATCTTCAACCTGTCCTAGAAAATTCAACGGGAGAGGACGATTGGCCAGCCTGGGCAAGCCAAATACTTGTGCTTTCAGGCACTCGTTCCCCTAGGCTGAATGGTCTTTTTCCACCATAGATGTCAAGAAACAAGCAGCTTGGACCGCTATGGAGTAGGAGCTTTCAGAGCCTGGATAGCTCAGTCAGTAGAGCATCAGACCTTTAATCTGAGGGTCCAGAGTTCAAGTCCCTGTTTGGGCCTGTTATGCACATCTGCCGGGAATGCTCACTGGCCCAGAGAAATTAAATGTCCTAGGGGACGCCAACTTCAAACTTTCTAGGCTCCTGGAATCTGCGCCAGAAATAAAAGTGGATGAAGGTGTTTGCTTAACCAACTGTTTCCTAACAATCCTCGTCTATGGCAGCTTACTTGGGCTCCAGTTCAGGCATGTTATCTAGCGAGCTTTCAACAAAGGGCCCAAATCCTTCCACCTTGGCCTTTATTCAGCAGCATAGCTGTTCAAACACATACGCTCCCAGTGGCCTTTCAGGACTGCTGTGGGAGAAATCCATCTGACATCTAGGGCCCTGTCCCTTTAGATTCTCCTTAGTTCTTTCAAATGCTAACACTATTCAGTGGGTAAACAATGCCCACTTAGGCATCGTCGCTGTCTCATTAGCATGCCAAGTCCCAGAATGCTCAGCGGCCCACTGGATGACACTTATGTGTCTCACGTCAATCTCAATTTCTCCTCCATGGAAGGGCAGATGTTGGCAGGCACTGATTTGGTTAGCAGTGGCAGTATCATAGCCTATGAGGTTCACCTGAGGCGTGATTATTGCTAATTGAAAACTTTTCCCAATACCTCGCCACGATGACTTGAAATACAGTCAGCACTGGCAATTTTGAGAGTCTCTGAGGAGACTGAACAATGTGTTTTAAACAGCAGATAAGTGATGGCTGCTTACATGCAGACTGAGATGCGTTAGAGTTGAGGAAGTGCGTCACGGGGGCCCGGGGACACCGTTGAGAGCTTATGTATCATCACGCAGCCTGGGTAAAACAATCTGGGATTGGCACGCGCTGCTCGTTCTTTACTTGCCTGTAATCCAGAGTGGGCTCTACCTCATTTTTTTGCCAGCTTTTCCTCTGCTGGACCTGGCATCATGAGGCTAAAGGTGAACTGTCTTTATTTGTAACCCAGTCACTGATTAAGAATACTGGAAGCGTGTTGGTCCGGGATTAAGGAAGCCGTTCGGGTGGTGTCTTTTTGCAAGGCCCTTGTCTCCGGTGAAAGAGCATTGACCTGTAGGTAAAACTAAGCCAGAAACTTTAGGCGTTCTTCACCTGTACCGGACTGGACCCTATCTGCATGGTTGCAGGTTAGATTTTCCCTTTTATCTTCAACCTGTCCTAGAAAATTCAACGGGAGAGGACGATTGGCCAGCCTGGGCAAGCCAAATACTTGTGCTTTCAGGCACTCGTTCCCCTAGGCTGAATGGTCTTTTTCCACCATAGATGTCAAGAAACAAGCAGCTTGGACCGCTATGGAGTAGGAGCTTTCAGAGCCTGGATAGCTCAGTCAGTAGAGCATCAGACCTTTAATCTGAGGGTCCAGAGTTCAAGTCCCTGTTTGGGCCTGTTATGCACATCTGCCGGGAATGCTCACTGGCCCGAGAAATTAAATGTCCTAGGGGACGCCAACTTCAAACTTTCTAGGCTCCTGGAATCTGCGCCAGAAATAAAAGTGGATGAAGGTATTTGCTTGACCAACTGTTTCCTAACAACCCTCGTCTATGGCAGCTTACTTGGGCTCCAGTTCAGGCATGTTATCTAGCGAGCTTTCAACAAAGGGCCCAAATCCTTCCACCTTGGCCTTTATTCAGCAGCATAGCTGTTCAAACACATACGCTCCCAGTGGCCTTTCAGGACTGCTGTGGGAGAAACCCATCTGACATCTAGGGCCCTGTCCCTTTAGATTCTCCTTAGTTCTTTCAAATGCTAACACTATTCAGTGGGTAAACAATGCCCACTTAGGCATCGTCGCTGTCTCATTACCATGCCAAGTCCCAGAATGCTCAGCGGCCCACTGGATGACACTTATGTGTCTCACGTCAATCTCAATTTCTCCTCCATGGAAGGGCAGATGTTGGCAGGCACTGATTTGGTTAGCAGTGGCAGTATCATAGCCTATGAGGTTCACCTGAGGCGTGATTATTGCTAATTGAAAACTTTTCCCAATACCCCGCCACGATGACTTGAAATACAGTCAGCACTGGCAATTTCAGAGAGTCTCTGAGGAGACTGAACAATGTGTTTTAAACAGCAGATAAGTAATGACTGCTTACATGCAGACTGAAATGCGTTAGAGTTGAGGAAGTGCGTCACGGGGGCCCGGGGACACCGTAGAGAGCTTATGTATCATCACGCAGCCTGGGTAAAACAATCTGGGATTGGCACGCGCTGCTCGTTCTTTACTTGCCTGTAATCCAGAGTGGACTCTACCTCATTTTTTTGCCAGCTTTTCCTCTGCTGGACCTGGCATCATGAGGCTAAAGGTGAACTGTCTTTATTTGTAACCCAGTCACTGATTAAGAATACTGGAAGCGTGTTGGTCCGGGATTAAGGAAGCCGTTCGGGTGGTGTCTTTTTGCAAGGCCCTTGTCTCCGGTGAAAGAGCATTGACCTGTAGGTAAAACTAAGCCAGAAACTTTAGGCGTTCTTCACCTGTACCGGACTGGACCCTATCTGCATGGTTGCAGGTTAGATTTTCCCTTTTATCTTCAACCTGTCCTAGAAAATTCAACGGGAGAGGACGATTGGCCAGCCTGGGCAAGCCAAATACTTGTGCTTTTAGGCACTCGTTCCCCTAGGCTGAATGGTCTTTTTCCACCATAGATGTCAAGAAACAAGCAGCTTGGAGCGCTATGGAGTAGGAGCTTTCAGAGCCCGGATAGCTCAGTCGGTAGAGCATCAGACTTTTAATCTGAGGGTCCAGGGTTCAAGTCCCTGTTTGGGTGGTGGCTTTCACCTACCTGTGTGGCCCTTGAGCTGCTCATAGGGTAGTCTTTATGCACATC
Organism: Rana muscosa; assembly: GCA_029206835.1. Classification (NCBI taxonomy): domain Eukaryota; kingdom Metazoa; phylum Chordata; class Amphibia; order Anura; family Ranidae; genus Rana; species Rana muscosa. Next base: position 297,299,398 of record CM055118.1, read on the forward strand.
TGCCGGGAATGCTCACTGGCCCAGAGAAATTAAATGTCCTAGGGGACGCCAACTTCAAACTTTCTAGGCTCCTGGAATCTGCGCCAGAAATAAAAGTGGATGAAGGTGTTTGCTTGACCAACAGTTTCCTAACAATCCTCGTCTATGGCAGCTTACTTGGGCTCCAGTTCAGGCATGTTATCTAGCGAGCTTTCAACAAAGGGCCCAAATCCTTCCACCTTGGCCTTTATTCAGCAGCATAGCTGTTCAAACACATACGCTCCCAGTGGCCTTTCAGGACTGCTGTGGGAGAAACCCATCTGACATCTAGGGCCCTGTCCCTTTAGATTCTCCTTAGTTCTTTCAAATGCTAATACTATTCAGTGGGTAAACAATGCCCACTTAGGCATCGTCGCTGTCTCATTAGCATGCCAAGTCCCAGAATGCTCAGCGGCCCACTGGATGACACTTATGTGTCTCACCTCAATCTCAATTTCTCCTCCAAGGAAGGGCAGATGTTGGCAGGCACTGATTTGGTTAGCTTTGCGCAGTGGCAGTATCATAGCCTATGAGGTTCACCTGAGGCGTGATTATTGCTAATTGAAAACTTTTCCCAATACCCCGCCACGATGACTTGAAATACAGTCAGCACTGGCAATTTTTGAGAGTCTCTGAGGAGACTGAACAATGTGTTTTAAACAGCAGATAAGTGATGGCTGCTTACATGCAGACTGAGATGCGTTAGAGTTGAGGAAGTGCGTCACGAGGGCCCGGGGACACCGTAGAGAATTTATGTATCATCACGCAGCCTGGGTAAAACAATCTGGGATTGGCACGCGCTGCTCGTTCTTTACTTGCCTGTAATCCAGAGTGGACTCTACCTCATTTTTTTGCCAGCTTTTCCTCTGCTGGACCTGGCATCATGAGGCTAAAGGTGAACTGTCTTTATTTGTAACCCAGTCACTGATTAAGAATACTGCTTGACCAACTGTTTCCTAACAACCCTCGTCTATGGCAGCTTACTTGGGCTCCAGTTCAGGCATGTTATCTAGCGAGCTTTCAACAAAGGGCCCAAATCCTTCCACCTTGGCCTTTATTCAGCAGCATAGCTGTTCAAACACATACGCTCCCAGTGGCCTTTCAGGACTTCTGTGGGAGAAACCCATCTGACATCTAAGGCCCTGTCCCTTTAGATTCTCCTTAGTTCTTTCAAATGCTAACACTATTCAGTGGGTAAACAATGCCCACTTAGGCATCGTCGCTGTCTCATTACCATGCCAAGTCCCAGAATGCTCAGTGGCCCACTGGATGACACTTATGTGTCTCACCTCAATCTCAATTTCTCCTCCAAGGAAGGGCAGATGTTGGCAGGCACTGATTTGGTTAGCTTTGCGCAGTGGCAGTATCATAGCCTATGAGGTTCACCTGAGGTGTGATTATTGCTAATTGAAAACTTTTCCCAATACCCCGCCACGATGACTTGAAATACAGTCAGTACTGGCAATTTTTGAGAGTCTCTGAGGAGACTGAACAATGTGTTTTAAACAGCAGATAAGTGATGGCTGCTTACATGCAGACTGAGATGCGTTAGAGTTGAGGAAGTGCGTCACGGGGGCCCAGGGACACCGTAGAGAACTTATGTATCATCACGCAGCCTGGGTAAAACAATCTGGGATTGGCACGCGCTGCTCGTTCTTTACTTGCCTGTAATCCAGAGTGGACTCTACCTCATTTTTTTGCCAGCTTTTCCTCTGCTGGACCTGGCATCATGAGGCTAAAGGTGAACTGTCTTTATTTGTAACCCAGTCACTGGTTAAGAATACTGGAAGCGTGTTGGTCCGGGATTAAGGAAGCCGTTCGGGTGGTGTCTTTTTGCAAGGCCCTTGTCTCCGGTGAAAGAGCATTGACCTGTAGGTAAAACTAAGCCAGAAACTTTAGGCGTTCTTCACCTGTACCGGACTGGACCCTATCTGCATGGTTGCAGGTTAGATTTTCCCTTTTATCTTCAACCTGTCCTAGAAAATTCAACGGGAGAGGACGATTGGCCAGCCTGGGCAAGCCAAATACTTGTGCTTTCAGGCACTCATTCCCCTAGGCTGAATGGTCTTTTTCCACCATAGATGTCAAGAAACAAGCAGCTTGGACCGCTATGGAGTAGGAGCTTTCAGAGCCCGGATAGCTCAGTCGGTAGAGCATCAGACTTTTAATCTGAGGGTCCAGGGTTCAAGTCCCTGTTTGGGCGGTGGCTTTCACCTGTGTGGCCCTTGAGCTGCTCATAGGGTAGTCTTTATGCACATCTGCCGGGAATGCTCACTGGCCCAGAGAAATTAAATGTCCTAGGGGACGCCAACTTCAAACTTTCTAGGCTCCTGGAATCTGCGCCAGAAATAAAAGTGGATGAAGGTGTTTGCTTGACCAACTGTTTCCTAACAACCCTCGTCTATGGCAGCTTACTTGGGCTCCAGTTCAGGCATGTTATCTAGCGAGCTTTCAACAAAGGGCCCAAATCCTTCCACCTTGGCCTTTATTCAGCAGCATAGCTGTTCAAACACATACGCTCCCAGTGGCCTTTCAGGACTGCTGTGGGAGAAACCCATCTGACATCTAGGGCCCTGTCCCTTTAGATTCTCCTTAGTTCTTTCAAATGCTAACACTATTCAGTGGGTAAACAATGCCCACTTAGGCATCGTCGCTGTCTCATTAGCATGCCAAGTCCCAGAATGCTCAGCGGCCCACTGGATGACACTTATGTGTCTCACCTCAATCTCAATTTCTCCTCAAAGGAAGGGCAGATGTTGGCAGGAACTGATTTGGTTAGCTTTGCGCAGTGGCAGTATCATAGCCTATGAGGTTCACCTGAGGCGTGATTATTGCTAGTTAAAAACTTTTCCCAATACCCCGCCACGATGACTTGAAATACAGTCAGCACTGGCAATTTTTGAGAGTCTCTGAGGAGACTGAACAATGTGTTTTAAACAGCAGATAAGTGATGGCTGCTTACATGCAGACTGAGATGCGTTAGAGTTGAGGAAGTGCGTCACGGGGGCCCGGGGACACTGTAGAGAACTTATGTATCATCACGCAGCCTGGGTAAAACAATCTGGGATTGGCACGCGCTGCTCGTTCTTTACTTGCCTGTAATCCAGAGTGGACTCTACCTCATTTTTTTGCCAGCTTTTCCTCTGCTGGACCTGGCATCATGAGGCTAAAGGTGAACTGTCTTTATTTGTAACCCAGTCACTGATTAAGAATACTGGAAGCGTGTTGGTCCGGGATTAAGGAAGCCAGTCGGGTGGTGTCTTTTTGCAAGGCCCTTGTCTCCGGTGAAAGAGCATTGACCTGTAGGTAAAACTAAGCCAGAAACTTTAGGCGTTCTTCACCTGTACCGGACTGGACCCTATCTGCATGGTTGCAGGTTAGATTTTCCCTTTTATCTTCAACCTGTCCTAGAAAATTCAACGGGAGAGGACGATTGGCCAGCCTGGGCAAGCCAAATACTTGTGCTTTTAGGCACTCGTTCCCCTAGGCTGAATGGTCTTTTTCCACCATAGATGTCAAGAAACAAGCAGCTTGGACCGCTATGGAGTAGGAGCTTTCAGAGCTTGGATAGCTCAGTCAGTAGAGCATCAGACTTTTAATCTGAGGGTCCAGGGTTCAAGTCCCTGTTTGGGTGGTGGTTTTCACCTACCTGTGTGGCCCTTGAGCTGCTCATAGGGTAGTCTTTATGCACATCTGCCGGGAATGCTCACTGGCCCAGAGAAATTAAATGTCCTAGGGGATGCCAACTTCAAACTTTCTAGGCTCCTGGAATCTGCGCCAGAAATAAAAGTGGATGAAGGTGTTTGCTTGACCAACTGTTTCCTAACAATCCTCGTCTATGGCAGCTTACTTGGGCTCCAGTTCAGGCATGTTATCTAGCGAGCTTTCAACAAAGGGCCCAAATCCTTCCACCTTGGCCTTTATTCAGCAGCATAGCTGTTCAAACACATACGCTCCCAGTGGCCTTTCAGGACTGCTGTGGGAGAAACCCATCTGACATCTAGGGCCCTGTCCCTTTAGATTCTCCTTAGTTCTTTCAAATGCTAACACTATTCAGTGGGTAAACAATGCCCACTTAGGCATCGTCGCTGTCTCATTACCATGCCAAGTCCCAGAATGCTCAGCGGCCCACTGGATGACACTTATGTGTCTCACGTCAATCTCAATTTCTCCTCCATGGAAGGGCAGATGTTGGCAGGCACTGATTTGGTTAGCTTTGCGCAGTGGCAGTATCATAGCCTATGAGGTTCACCTGAGGCGTGATTATTGCTAATTGAAAACTTTTCCCAATACCCCGCCACGATGACTTGAAATATAGTCAGCACTGGCAATTTTTGAGAGTCTCTGAGGAGACTGAACAATGTGTTTTAAAAAGCAGATAAGTGATGGCTGCTTACATGCAGACTGAGATGCGTTAGAGTTGAGGAAGTGCGTCACGGGGGCCCGGGGACACCGTAGAGAACTTATGTATCATCACGCAGCCTGGGTAAAACAATCTGGGATTGGCACGCGCTGCTCGTTCTGTACTTGCCTGTAATCCAGAGTGGACTCTACCTCATTTTTTTGCCAGCTTTTCCTCTGCTGGACCTGGCATCATGAGGCTAAAGGTGAACTGTCTTTATTTGTAAACCAGTCACTGATTAAGAATACTGGAAGCGTGTTGGTCCGGGATTAAGGAAGCCGTTCGGGTGGTGTCTTTTTGCAAGGCCCTTGTCTCCGGTGAAAGAGCATTGACCTGTAGGTAAAACTAAGCCAGAAACTTTAGGCGTTCTTCACCTGTACCGGACTGGACCCTATCTGCATGGTTGCAGGTTAGATTTTCCCTTTTATCTTCAACCTGTCCTAGAAAATTCAACGGGAGAGGACGATTGGCCAGCCTGGGCAAGCCAAATACTTGTGCTTTCAGGCACTCATTCCCCTAGGCTGAATGGTCTTTTTCCACCATAGATGTCAAGAAACAAGCAGCTTGGACCGCTATGGAGTAGGAGCTTTCAGAGCCCGGATAGCTCAGTCGGTAGAGCATCAGACTTTTAATCTGAGGGTCCAGGGTTCAAGTCCCTGTTTGGGTGGTGGCTTTCACCTGTGTGGCCCTTGAGCTGCTCATAGGGTAGTCTTTATGCACATCTGCCGGGAATGCTCACTGGCCCAGAGAAATTAAATGTCCTAGGGGACGCCAACTTCAAACTTTCTAGGCTCCTGGAATCTGCGCCAGAAATAAAAGTGGATGAAGGTGTTTGCTTGACCAACTGTTTCCTAACAATCCTCGTCTATGGCAGCTTACTTGGGCTCCAGTTCAGGCATGTTATCTAGCGAGCTTTCAACAAAGGGCCCAAATCCTTCCACCTTGGCCTTTATTCAGCAGCATAGCTGTTCAAACACATACGCTCCCAGTGGCCTTTCAGGACTGCTGTGGGAGAAACCCATCTGACATCTAGGGCCCTGTCCCTTTAGATTCTCCTTAGTTCTTTCAAATGCTAACACTATTCAGTGGGTAAACAATGCCCACTTAGGCATCGTCGCTGTCTCATTACCATGCCAAGTCCCAGAATGCTCAGTGGCCCACTGGATGACACTTATGTGTCTCACCTCAATCTCAATTTCTCCTCCAAGGAAGGGCAGATGTTGGCAGGCACTGATTTGGTTAGCTTTGCGCAGTGGCAGTATCATAGCCTATGAAGTTCACCTGAGGCGTGATTATTGCTAATTGAAAACTTTTCCCAATACCCTGCCACGATGACTTGAAATACAGTCAGCACTGGCAATTTTTGAGAGTCTCTGAGGCGACTGAACAATGTGTTTTAAACAGCAGATAAGTGATGGCTGCTTACATGCAGACTGAGATGCGTTAGAGTTGAGGAAGTGCGTCACGTGGGCCCGGGGACACCGTAGAGAACTTATGTATCATCACGCAGCCTGGGTAAAACAATCTGGGATTGGCACGCGCTGCTCGTTCTTTACTTGCCTGTAATCCAGAGTGGACTCTACCTCATTTTTTTGCCAGCTTTTCCTCTGCTGGACCTGGCATCATGAGGCTAAAGGTGAACTGTCTTTATTTGTAACCCAGTCACTGGTTAAGAATACTGGAAGCGTGTTGGTCCGGGATTAAGGAAGCCGTTCGGGTGGTGTCTTTTTGCAAGGCCCTTGTCTCCGGTGAAAGAGCATTGACCTGTAGGTAAAACTAAGCCAGAAACTTTAGGCGTTCTTCACCTGTACCGGACTGGACCCTATCTGCATGGTTGCAGGTTAGATTTTCCCTTTTATCTTCAACCTGTCCTAGAAAATTCAACGGGAGAGGACGATTGGCCAGCCTGGGCAAGCCAAATACTTGTGCTTTCAGGCACTCATTCCCCTAGGCTGAATGGTCTTTTTCCACCATAGATGTCAAGAAACAAGCAGCTTGGACCGCTATGGAGTAGGAGCTTTCAGAGCCCGGATAGCTCAGTCGGTAGAGCATCAGACTTTTAATCTGAGGGTCCAGGGTTCAAGTCCCTGTTTGGGCGGTGGCTTTCACCTGTGTGGCCCTTGAGCTGCTCATAGGGTAGTCTTTATGCACATCTGCCGGGAATGCTCACTGGCCCAGAGAAATTAAATGTCCTAGGGGACGCCAACTTCAAACTTTCTAGGCTCCTGGAATCTGCGCCAGAAATAAAAGTGGATGAAGGTGTTTGCTTGACCAACTGTTTCCTAACAACCCTCGTCTATGGCAGCTTACTTGGGCTCCAGTTCAGGCATGTTATCTAGCGAGCTTTCAACAAAGGGCCCAAATCCTTCCACCTTGGCCTTTATTCAGCAGCATAGCTGTTCAAACACATACGCTCCCAGTGGCCTTTCAGGACTGCTGTGGGAGAAACCCATCTGACATCTAGGGCCCTGTCCCTTTAGATTCTCCTTAGTTCTTTCAAATGCTAACACTATTCAGTGGGTAAACAATGCCCACTTAGGCATCGTCGCTGTCTCATTAGCATGCCAAGTCCCAGAATGCTCAGCGGCCCACTGGATGACACTTATGTGTCTCACCTCAATCTCAATTTCTCCTCAAAGGAAGGGCAGATGTTGGCAGGAACTGATTTGGTTAGCTTTGCGCAGTGGCAGTATCATAGCCTATGAGGTTCACCTGAGGCGTGATTATTGCTAGTTAAAAACTTTTCCCAATACCCCGCCACGATGACTTGAAATACAGTCAGCACTGGCAATTTTTGAGAGTCTCTGAGGAGACTGAACAATGTGTTTTAAACAGCAGATAAGTGATGGCTGCTTACATGCAGACTGAGATGCGTTAGAGTTGAGGAAGTGCGTCACGGGGGCCCGGGGACACTGTAGAGAACTTATGTATCATCACGCAGCCTGGGTAAAACAATCTGGGATTGGCACGCGCTGCTCGTTCTTTACTTGCCTGTAATCCAGAGTGGACTCTACCTCATTTTTTTGCCAGCTTTTCCTCTGCTGGACCTGGCATCATGAGGCTAAAGGTGAACTGTCTTTATTTGTAACCCAGTCACTGATTAAGAATACTGGAAGCGTGTTGGTCCGGGATTAAGGAAGCCAGTCGGGTGGTGTCTTTTTGCAAGGCCCTTGTCTCCGGTGAAAGAGCATTGACCTGTAGGTAAAACTAAGCCAGAAACTTTAGGCGTTCTTCACCTGTACCGGACTGGACCCTATCTGCATGGTTGCAGGTTAGATTTTCCCTTTTATCTTCAACCTGTCCTAGAAAATTCAACGGGAGAGGACGATTGGCCAGCCTGGGCAAGCCAAATACTTGTGCTTTTAGGCACTCGTTCCCCTAGGCTGAATGGTCTTTTTCCACCATAGATGTCAAGAAACAAGCAGCTTGGACCGCTATGGAGTAGGAGCTTTCAGAGCTTGGATAGCTCAGTCAGTAGAGCATCAGACTTTTAATCTGAGGGTCCAGGGTTCAAGTCCCTGTTTGGGTGGTGGTTTTCACCTACCTGTGTGGCCCTTGAGCTGCTCATAGGGTAGTCTTTATGCACATCTGCCGGGAATGCTCACTGGCCCAGAGAAATTAAATGTCCTAGGGGATGCCAACTTCAAACTTTCTAGGCTCCTGGAATCTGCGCCAGAAATAAAAGTGGATGAAGGTGTTTGCTTGACCAACTGTTTCCTAACAATCCTCGTCTATGGCAGCTTACTTGGGCTCCAGTTCAGGCATGTTATCTAGCGAGCTTTCAACAAAGGGCCCAAATCCTTCCACCTTGGCCTTTATTCAGCAGCATAGCTGTTCAAACACATACGCTCCCAGTGGCCTTTCAGGACTGCTGTGGGAGAAACCCATCTGACATCTAGGGCCCTGTCCCTTTAGATTCTCCTTAGTTCTTTCAAATGCTAACACTATTCAGTGGGTAAACAATGCCCACTTAGGCATCGTCGCTGTCTCATTACCATGCCAAGTCCCAGAATGCTCAGCGGCCCACTGGATGACACTTATGTGTCTCACGTCAATCTCAATTTCTCCTCCATGGAAGGGCAGATGTTGGCAGGCACTGATTTGGTTAGCTTTGCGCAGTGGCAGTATCATAGCCTATGAGGTTCACCTGAGGCGTGATTATTGCTAATTGAAAACTTTTCCCAATACCCCGCCACGATGACTTGAAATATAGTCAGCACTGGCAATTTTTGAGAGTCTCTGAGGAGACTGAACAATGTGTTTTAAAAAGCAGATAAGTGATGGCTGCTTACATGCAGACTGAGATGCGTTAGAGTTGAGGAAGTGCGTCACGGGGGCCCGGGGACACCGTAGAGAACTTATGTATCATCACGCAGCCTGGGTAAAACAATCTGGGATTGGCACGCGCTGCTCGTTCTGTACTTGCCTGTAATCCAGAGTGGACTCTACCTCATTTTTTTGCCAGCTTTTCCTCTGCTGGACCTGGCATCATGAGGCTAAAGGTGAACTGTCTTTATTTGTAACCCAGTCACTGATTAAGAATACTGGAAGCGTGTTGGTCCGGGATTAAGGAAGCCGTTCGGGTGGTGTCTTTTTGCAAGGCCCTTGTCTCCGGTGAAAGAGCATTGACCTGTAGGTAAAACTAAGCCAGAAACTTTAGGCGTTCTTCACCTGTACCGGACTGGACCCTATCTGCATGGTTGCAGGTTAGATTTTCCCTTTTATCTTCAACCTGTCCTAGAAAATTCAACGGGAGAGGACGATTGGCCAGCCTGGGCAAGCCAAATACTTGTGCTTTCAGGCACTCGTTCCCCTAGGCTGAATGGTCTTTTTCCACCATAGATGTCAAGAAACAAGCAGCTTGGACCGCTATGGAGTAGGAGCTTTCAGAGCCCGGATAGCTCAGTCGGTAGAGCATCAGACTTTTAATCTGAGGGTCCAGGGTTCAAGTCCCTGTTTGGGCGGTGGCTTTCACCTGTGTGGCCCTTGAGCTGCTCATAGGGTAGTCTTTATGCACATCTGCCGGGAATGCTCACTGGCCCAGAGAAATTAAATGTCCTAGGGGACGCCAACTTCAAACTTTCTAGGCTCCTGGAATCTGCGCCAGAAATAAAAGTGGATGAAGGTGTTTGCTTGACCAACTGTTTCCTAACAATCCTCGTCTATGGCAGCTTACTTGGGCTCCAGTTCAGGCATGTTATCTAGCGAGCTTTCAACAAAGGGCCCAAATCCTTCCACCTTGGCCTTTATTCAGCAGCATAGCTGTTCAAACACATACGCTCCCAGTGGCCTTTCAGGACTTCTGTGGGAGAAACCCATCTGACATCTAAGGCCCTGTCCCTTTAGATTCTCCTTAGTTCTTTCAAATGCTAACACTATTCAGTGGGTAAACAATGCCCACTTAGGCATCGTCGCTGTCTCATTACCATGCCAAGTCCCAGAATGCTCAGTGGCCCACTGGATGACACTTATGTGTCTCACCTCAATCTCAATTTCTCCTCCAAGGAAGGGCAGATGTTGGCAGGCACTGATTTGGTTAGCTTTGCGCAGTGGCAGTATCATAGCCTATGAGGTTCACCTGAGGTGTGATTATTGCTAATTGAAAACTTTTCCCAATACCCCGCCACGATGACTTGAAATACAGTCAGTACTGGCAATTTTTGAGAGTCTCTGAGGAGACTGAACAATGTGTTTTAAACAGCAGATAAGTGATGGCTGCTTACATGCAGACTGAGATGCGTTAGAGTTGAGGAAGTGCGTCACGGGGGCCCAGGGACACCGTAGAGAACTTATGTATCATCACGCAGCCTGGGTAAAACAATCTGGGATTGGCACGCGCTGCTCGTTCTTTACTTGCCTGTAATCCAGAGTGGACTCTACCTCATTTTTTTGCCAGCTTTTCCTCTGCTGGACCTGGCATCATGAGGCTAAAGGTGAACTGTCTTTATTTGTAACCCAGTCACTGGTTAAGAATACTGGAAGCGTGTTGGTCCGGGATTAAGGAAGCCGTTCGGGTGGTGTCTTTTTGCAAGGCCCTTGTCTCCGGTGAAAGAGCATTGACCTGTAGGTAAAACTAAGCCAGAAACTTTAGGCGTTCTTCACCTGTACCGGACTGGACCCTATCTGCATGGTTGCAGGTTAGATTTTCCCTTTTATCTTCAACCTGTCCTAGAAAATTCAACGGGAGAGGACGATTGGCCAGCCTGGGCAAGCCAAATACTTGTGCTTTCAGGCACTCATTCCCCTAGGCTGAATGGTCTTTTTCCACCATAGATGTCAAGAAACAAGCAGCTTGGACCGCTATGGAGTAGGAGCTTTCAGAGCCCGGATAGCTCAGTCGGTAGAGCATCAGACTTTTAATCTGAGGGTCCAGGGTTCAAGTCCCTGTTTGGGCGGTGGCTTTCACCTGTGTGGCCCTTGAGCTGCTCATAGGGTAGTCTTTATGCACATCTGCCGGGAATGCTCACTGGCCCAGAGAAATTAAATGTCCTAGGGGACGCCAACTTCAAACTTTCTAGGCTCCTGGAATCTGCGCCAGAAATAAAAGTGGATGAAGGTGTTTGCTTGACCAACTGTTTCCTAACAACCCTCGTCTATGGCAGCTTACTTGGGCTCCAGTTCAGGCATGTTATCTAGCGAGCTTTCAACAAAGGGCCCAAATCCTTCCACCTTGGCCTTTATTCAGCAGCATAGCTGTTCAAACACATACGCTCCCAGTGGCCTTTCAGGACTGCTGTGGGAGAAACCCATCTGACATCTAGGGCCCTGTCCCTTTAGATTCTCCTTAGTTCTTTCAAATGCTAACACTATTCAGTGGGTAAACAATGCCCACTTAGGCATCGTCGCTGTCTCATTAGCATGCCAAGTCCCAGAATGCTCAGCGGCCCACTGGATGACACTTATGTGTCTCACCTCAATCTCAATTTCTCCTCAAAGGAAGGGCAGATGTTGGCAGGAACTGATTTGGTTAGCTTTGCGCAGTGGCAGTATCATAGCCTATGAGGTTCACCTGAGGCGTGATTATTGCTAGTTAAAAACTTTTCCCAATACCCCGCCACGATGACTTGAAATACAGTCAGCACTGGCAATTTTTGAGAGTCTCTGAGGAGACTGAACAATGTGTTTTAAACAGCAGATAAGTGATGGCTGCTTACATGCAGACTGAGATGCGTTAGATTTGAGGAAGTGCGTCATGGGGGCCCGGGGACACTGTAGAGGACTTATGTATCATCACGCAGCCTGGGTAAAACAATCTGGGATTGGCACGCGCTGCTCGTTCTTTACTTGCTTGTAATCCAGAGTGGACTCTACCTCATTTTTTTGCCAGCTTTTCCTCTGCTGGACCTGGCATCATGAGGCTAAAGGTGAACTGTCTTTATTTGTAACCCAGTCACTGATTAAGAATACTGGAAGCGTGTTGGTCCGGGATTAAGGAAGCCGTTTGGGTGGTGTCTTTTTGCAAGTCCCTTGTCTCCGGTGAAAGAGCATTGACCTGTAGGTAAAACTAAGCCAGAAACTTTAGGCGTTCTTCACCTGTACCGGACTGGACCCTATCTGCATGGTTGCAGGTTAGATTTTCCCTTTTATCTTCAACCTGTCCTAGAAAATTCAACGGGAGAGGACGATTGGCCAGCCTGGGCAAGCCAAATACTTGTGCTTTCAGGCACTCGTTCCCCTAGGCTGAATGGTCTTTTTCCACCATAGATGTCAAGAAACAAGCAGCTTGGACCGCTATGGAGTAGGAGCTTTCAGAGCCTGGATAGCTCAGTCAGTAGAGCATCAGACTTTTAATCTGGGGGTCCAGGGTTCAAGTCCCTGTTTGGGCGGTGGCTTTCACCAACCTGTGTGGCCCTTGAGCTGCTCATAGGGTAGTCTTTATGCACATCTGCCGGGAATGCTCACTGGCCCAGAGAAATTAAATGTCCTAGGGGACGCCAACTTCAAACTTTCTAGGCTCCTGGAATCTGCGCCAGAAATAAAAGTGGATGAAGGTGTTTGCTTGACCAACTGTTTCCTAATAATCCTCGTCTATGGCAGCTTACTTGGGCTCCAGTTCAGGCATGTTATCTAGCGAGCTTTCAACAAAGGGCCCAAATCCTTCCACCTTGGCCTTTATTCAGCAGCATAGCTGTTCAAACACATACGCTCCCAGTGGCCTTTCAGGACTGCTGTGGGAGAAACCCATCTGACATCTAGGGCCCTGTCCCTTTAGATTCTCCTTAGTTCTTTCAAATGCTAACACTATTTAGTGGGTAAACAATGCCCACTTAGGCATCGTCGCTGTCTCATTACCATGCCAAGTCCCAGAATGCTCAGCGGCCCACTGGATGACACTTATGTGTCTCACCTCAATCTCAATTTCTCCTCCAAGGAAGGGCTGATGTTGGCAGGCACTGATTTGGTTAGCTCTGCGCAGTGGCAGTATCATAGCCTATGAGGTTCACCTGAGGCGTGATTATTGCTAATTGAAAACTTTTCCCAATACCCCGCCACGATGACTTGAAATACAGTCAGCACTGGCAATTTTTGAGAGTCTCTGAGGAGACTGAACAATGTGTTTTAAACAGCAGATAAGTGATGGCTGCTTACATGCAGACTGAGATGCGTTAGAGTTGAGGAAGTGCGTCACGGGGGCCCGGGGACACCGTAGAGAGCTTATGTATCATCACGCAGCCTGGGTAAAACAATCTGGGATTGGCACGCGCTGCTCGTTCTTTACTTGCCTGTAATCCAGAGTGGACTCTACCTCATTTTTTTGCCAGCTTTTCCTCTGCTGGACCTGGCATCATGAGGCTAAAGGTGAACTGTCTTTATTTGTAACCCAGTCACTGATTAAGAATACTGGAAGCGTGTTGGTCCGGGATTAAGGAAGCCGTTCGGGTGGTGTCTTTTTGCAAGGCCCTTGTCTCCGGTGAAAGAGCATTGACCTGTAGGTAAAACTAAGCCAGAAACTTTAGGCGTTCTTCACCTGTACCGGACTGGACCCTATCTGCATGGTTGCAGGTTAGATTTTCCCTTTTATCTTCAACCTGTCCTAGAAAATTCAACGGGAGAGGACGATTGGCCAGCCTGGGCAAGCCAAATACTTGTGCTTTCAGGCACTCATTCCCCTAGGCTGAATGGTCTTTTTCCACCATAGATGTCAAGAAACAAGCAGCTTGGACCGCTATGGAGTAGGAGCTTTCAGAGCCTGGATAGCTCAGTCGGTAGAGCATCAGACTTTTAATCTGAGGGTCCAGGGTTCAAGTCCCTGTTTGGGTGGTGGCTTTCACCTTCCTGTGTGGCTCTTGAGCTGCTCATAGGGTAGTCTTTATGCACATCTGCCGGGAATGCTCACTGGCCCAGAGAAATTAAATGTCCTAGGGGACACCAACTTCAAACTTTCTAGGCTCCTGGAATCTGCGCCAGAAATAAAAGTGGATGAAGGTATTTGCTTGACCAACTGTTTCCTAACAACCCTCGTCTATGGCAGCTTACTTGGGCTCCAGTTCAGGCATGTTATCTAGCGAGCTTTCAACAAAGGGCCCAAATCCTTCCACCTTGGCCTTTATTCAGCAGCATAGCTGTTCAAACACATACGCTCCCAGTGGCCTTTCAGGACTGCTGTGGGAGAAACCCATCTGACATCTAGGGCCCTGTCCCTTTAGATTCTCCTTAGTTCTTTCGAATGCTAACACTATTCAGTGGGTAAACAATGCCCACTTAGGCATCGTCGCTGTCTCATTAGCATGCCAAGTCCCAGAATGCTCAGCGGCCCACTGGATGACACTTATGTGTCTCACCTCAATCTCAATTTCTCCTCCAAGGAAGGGCAGATGTTGGCAGGCACTGATTTGGTTAGCTTTGCGCAGTGGCAGTATCATAGCCAATGAGGGTCACCTGAGGCGTGATTATTGCTAATTGAAAACTTTTCCCTATACCCCGCCACGATGACTTGAAATACAGTCAGCACTGGCAATTTTTGAGAGTCTCTGAGGAGACTGAACAATGTGTTTTAAACAGCAGATAAGTGATGGCTGCTTACATGCAGACTGAGATGCGTTAGAGTTGAGGAAGTGCGTCACGGGGGCCCGGGGACACCGTAGAGAGCTTATGTATCATCACGCAGCCTGGGTAAAACAATCTGGGATTGGCACGCGCTGCTCGTTCTTTACTTGCCTGTAATCCAGAGTGGACTCTACCTCATTTTTTTGCCAGCTTTTCCTCTGCTGGACCTGGCATCATGAGGCTAAAGGTGAACTGTCTTTATTTGTAACCCAGTCACTGATTAAGAATACTGGAAGCGTGTTGGTCCGGGATTAAGGAAGCCGTTCGGGTGGTGTCTTTTTGCAAGGCCCTTGTCTCCAGTGAAAGAGCATTGACCTGTAGGTAAAACTAAGCCAGAAACTTTAGGCGTTCTTCACCTGTACCGGACTGGACCCTATCTGCATGGTTGCAGGTTAGATTTTCCCTTTTATCTTCAACCTGTCCTAGAAAATTCAACGGGAGAGGACGATTGGCCAGCCTGGGCAAGCCAAATACTTGTGCTTTCAGGCACTCGTTCCCCTAGGCTGAATGGTCTTTTTCCACCATAGATGTCAAGAAACAAGCAGCTTGGACCGCTATGGAGTAGGAGCTTTCAGAGGCTGGATAGCTCAGTCAGTAGAGCATCAGACTTTTAATCTGAGGGTCCAGGGTTCAAGTCCCTGTTTGGGCCCTTGAGCTGCTCATAGGGTAGTCTTTATGCACATCTGCCGGGAATGCTCACTGGCCCAGAGAAATTAAATGTCCTAGGGGACGCCAACTTCAAACTTTCTAGGCTCCTGGAATCTGCGCCAGAAATAAAAGTGGATGAAGGTGTTTGCTTGACCAACTGTTTCCTAACAACCCTCGTCTATGGCAGCTTACTTGGGCTCCAGTTCAGGCATGTTAGAGCGAGCTTTCAACAAAGGGCCCAAATCCTTCCACCTTGGCCTTTATTCAGCAGCATAGCTGTTCAAACACATACGCTCCCAGTGGCCTTTCAGGACTGCTGTGGGAGAAACCCATCTGACATCTAGGGCCCTGTCCCTTTAGATTCTCCTTAGTTCTTTCAAATGCTAACACTATTCAGTGGGTAAACAATGCCCACTTAGGCATCGTCGCTGTCTCATTAGCATGCCAAGTCCCAGAATGCTCAGCGGCCCACTGGATGACACTTATGTGTCTCACCTCAATCTCAATTTCTCCTCCAAGGAAGGGCAGATGTTGGCAGGCACTGATTTGGTTAGCTTTGCGCAGTGGCAGTATCATAGCCAATGAGGGTCACCTGAGGCGTGATTATTGCTAATTGAAAACTTTTCCCAATACCCTGCCACGATGACTTGAAATACAGTCAGCACTGGCAATTTTTGAGAGTCTCTGAGGAGACTGAACAATGTGTTTTAAACAGCAGATAAGTGATGGCTGCTTACATGCAGACTGAGATGCGTTAGAGTTGAGGAAGTGCGTCACGGGGGCCCGGGGACACTGTAGAGGACTTATGTATCATCACGCAGCCTGGGTAAAACAATCTGGGATTGGCACGCGCTGCTCGTTCTTTACTTGCCTGTAATCCAGAGTGGACTCTACCTCATTTTTTTGCCAGCTTTTCCTCTGCTGGACCTGGCATCATGAGGCTAAAGGTGAACTGTCTTTATTTGTAACCCAGTCACTGATTAAGAATACTGCTTGACCAACTGTTTCCTAACAACCCTCGTCTATGGCAGCTTACTTGGGCTCCAGTTCAGGCATGTTATCTAGCGAGCTTTCAACAAAGGGCCCAAATCCTTCCACCTTGGCCTTTATTCAGCAGCATAGCTGTTCAAACACATACGCTCCCAGTGGCCTTTCAGGACTGCTGTGGGAGAAACCCATCTGACATCTAGGGCCCTGTCCCTTTAGATTCTCCTTAGTTCTTTCAAATGCTAACCCTATTCAGTGGGTAAACAATGCCCACTTAGGCATCGTCGCTGTCTCATTAGCATGCCAAGTCCCAGAATGCTCAGCGGCCCACTGGATGACACTTATGTGTCTCACCTCAATCTCAATTTCTCCTCCAAGGAAGGGCAGATGTTGGCAGGCACTGATTTGGTTAGCTTTGCGCAGTGGCAGTATCATAGCCAATGAGGTTCACCTGAGGCGTGATTATTGCTAATTGAAAACTTTTCCTAATACCCCGCCACGATGACTTGAAATACAGTCAGCACTGGCAATTATTGAGAGTCTCTGAGGAGACTGAACAATGTGTTTTAAACAGCAGATAAGTGATGGCTGCTTACATGCAGACTGAGATGCGTTAGAGTTGAGGAAGTGCGTCACGGGGGCCCGGGGACACCGTAGAAAACTTATGTATCATCACGCAGCCTGGGTAAAACAATCTGGGATTGGCACGCGCTGCTCGTTCTTTACTTGCCTGTAATCCAGAGTGGACTCTACCTCATTTTTTTGCCAGCTTTTCCTCTGCTGGACCTGGCATCATGAGGCTAAAGGTGAACTGTCTTTATTTGTAACCCAGTTACTGATTAAGAATACTGCTTGACCAACTGTTTCCTAACAACCCTCGTCTATGGCAGCTTACTTGGGCTCCAGTTCAGGCATGTTATCTAGCGAGCTTTCAACAAAGGGCCCAAATCCTTCCACCTTGGCCTTTATTCAGCAGCATAGCTGTTCAAACACATACGCTCCCAGTGGCCTTTCAGGACTGCTGTGGGAGAAACCCATCTGACATCTAGGGCCCTGTCCCTTTAGATTCTCCTTAGTTCTTTCAAATGCTAACCCTATTCAGTGGGTAAACAATGCCCACTTAGGCATCGTCGCTGTCTCATTAGCATGCCAAGTCCCAGAATGCTCAGCGGCCCACTGGATGACACTTATGTGTCTCACCTCAATCTCAATTTCTCCTCCAAGGAAGGGCAGATGTTGGCAGGCACTGATTTGGTTAGCTTTGCGCAGTGGCAGTATTATAGCCAATGAGGTTCACCTGAGGCGTGATTATTGCTAATTGAAAACTTTTCCCAATACCCTGCCACGATGACTTGAAATACAGTCAGCACTGGCAATTTTTGAGAGTCTCTAAGGAGACTGAACAATGTGTTTTAAACAGCAGATAAGTGATGGCTGCTTACATGCAGACTGAGATGCGTTAGAGTTGAGGAAGTGCGTCACAGGGGCCCGGGGACACCGTAGAGAGCTTATGTATCATCACGCAGCCTGGGTAAAACAATCTGGGATTGGCACGCGCTGCTCGTTCTTTACTTGCCTGTAATCCAGAGTGGACTCTACCTCATTTTTTTGCCAGCTTTTCCTCTGCTGGACCTGGCATCATGAGGCTAAAGGTGAACTGTCTTTATTTGTAACCCAGTCACTGATTAAGAATACTGGAAGCGTGTTGGTCCGGGATTAAGGAAGCCGTTCGGGTGGTGTCTTTTTGCAAGGCCCTTGTCTCCGGTGAAAGAGCATTGACCTGTAGGTAAAACTAAGCCAGAAACTTTAGGCGTTCTTCACCTGTACCGGACTGGACCCTATCTGCATGGTTGCAGGTTAGATTTTCCCTTTTATCTTCAACCTGTCCTAGAAAATTCAACGGGAGAGGACGATTGGCCAGCCTGGGCAAGCCAAATACTTGTGCTTTCAGGCACTCATTCCCCTAGGCTGAATGGTCTTTTTCCACCATAGATGTCAAGAAACAAGCAGCTTGGACCGCTATGGAGTAGGAGCTTTCAGAGCCCGGATAGCTCAGCCGGTAGAGCATCTGACTTTTAATCTGAGGGTCCAGGGTTCAAGTCCCTGTTTGGGCGGTGGCTTTCACCTGTGTGGCCCTTGAGCTGCTCATAGGGTAGTCTTTATGCACATCTGCCGGGAATGCTCACTGGCCCAGAGAAATTAAATGTCCTAGGGGACGCCAACTTCAAACTTTCTAGGCTCCTGGAATCTGCGCCAGAAATAAAAGTGGATGAAGGTGTTTGCTTGACCAACTGTTTCCTAACAACCCTCGTCTATGGCAGCTTACTTGGGCTCCAGTTCAGGCATGTTATCTAGCGAGCTTTCAACAAAGGGCCCAAATCCTTCCACCTTGGCCTTTATTCAGCAGCATAGCTGTTCAAACACATACGCTCCCAGTGGCCTTTCAGGACTGCTGTGGGAGAAACCCATCTGACATCTAGGGCCCTGTCCCTTTAGATTCTCCTTAGTTCTTTCAAATGCTAACCCTATTCAGTGGGTAAACAATGCCCACTTAGGCATCGTCGCTGTCTCATTAGCATGCCAAGTCCCAGAATGCTCAGCGGCCCACTGGATGACACTTATGTGTCTCACCTCAATCTCAATTTCTCCTCCAAGGAAGGGCAGATGTTGGCAGGCACTGATTTGGTTAGCTTTGCGCAGTGGCAGTATCATTGCCAATGAGGTTCACCTGAGGCGTGATTATTGCTAATTGAAAACTTTTCCTAATACCCCGCCACGATGACTTGAAATACAGTCAGCACTGGCAATTTTTGAGAGTCTCTGAGGAGACTGAACAATGTGTTTTAAACAGCAGATAAGTGATGGCTGCTTACATGCAGACTGAGATGCGTTAGAGTTGAGGAAGTGCGTCACGGGGGCCTGGGGACACCGTAGAGAACTTATGTATCATCACGCAGCCTGGGTAAAACAATCTGGGATTGGCACGCGCTGCTCGTTCTTTACTTGCCTGTAATCCAGAGTGGACTCTACCTCATTTTTTTGCCAGCTTTTCCTCTGCTGGACCTGGCATCATGAGGCTAAAGGTGAACTGTCTTTATTTGTAACCCAGTCACTGATTAAGAATACTGGAAGCGTGTTGGTCCGGGATTAAGGAAGCCGTTCGGGTGGTGTCTTTTTGCAAGGCCCTTGTCTCCGGTGAAAGAGCATTGACCTGTAGGTAAAACTAAGCCAGAAACTTTAGGCGTTCTTCACCTGTACCGGACTGGACCCTATCTGCATGGTTGCAGGTTAGATTTTCCCTTTTATCTTCAACCTGTCCTAGAAAATTCAACGGGAGAGGACGATTGGCCAGCCTGGGCAAGCCAAATACTTGTGCTTTCAGGCACTCATTCCCCTAGGCTGAATGGTCTTTTTCCACCATAGATGTCAAGAAACAAGCAGCTTGGACCGCTATGGAGTAGGAGCTTTCAGAGCCCGGATAGCTCAGTCGGTAGAGCATCAGACTTTTATTCTGAGGGTCCAGGATTCAAGTCCTGGTTTGGGCGGTGGCTTTCACCTGTGTGGCCCTTGAGCTGCTCATAGGGTAGTCTTTATGCACATCTGCCGGGAATGCTCACTGGCCCAGAGAAATTAAATGTCCTAGGGGATGCCAACTTCAAACTTTCTAGGCTCCTGGAATCTGCGCCAGAAATAAAAGTGGATGAAGGTGTTTGCTTGACCAACTGTTTCCTAACAATCCTCGTCTATGGCAGCTTACTTGGGCTCCAGTTCAGGCATGTTATCTAGCGAGCTTTCAACAAAGGGCCCAAATCCTTCCACCTTGGCCTTTATTCAGCAGCATAGCTGTTCAAACACATACGCTCCCAGTGGCCTTTCAGGACTGCTGTGGGAGAAACCCATCTGACATCTAGGGCCCTGTCCCTTTAGATTCTCCTTAGTTCTTTCAAATGCTAACACTATTTAGTGGGTAAACAATGCCCACTTAAGCATCGTCGCTGTCTCATTACCATGCCAAGTCCCAGAATGCTCAGCGGCCCACTGGATGACACTTATGTGTCTCACCTCAATCTCAATTTCTCCTCCAAGGAAGGGCTGATGTTGGCAGGCACTGATTTGGTTAGCTTTGCGCAGTGGCAGTATCATAGCCTATGAAGTTCACCTGGGGCGTGATTATTGCTAATTGAAAACTTTTCCCAATACCCCGCCGCGATGACTTGAAATACAGTCAGCACTGGCAATTTTTGAGAGTCTCTGAGGAGACTGAACAATGTGTTTTAAACAGCAGATAAGTGATGGCTGCTTACATGCAGACTGAGATGCGTTAGAGTTGAGGAAGTGCGTCACAGGGGCCCGGGGACACCGTAGAGAGCTTATGTATCATCACGCAGCCTGGGTAAAACAATCTGGGATTGGCACGCGCTGCTCGTTCTTTACTTGCCTGTAATCCAGAGTGGACTCTACCTCATTTTTTTGCCAGCTTTTCCTCTGCTGGACCTGGCATCATGAGGCTAAAGGTGAACTGTCTTTATTTGTAACCCAGTCACTGATTAAGAATACTGGAAGCGTGTTGGTCCGGGATTAAGGAAGCCGTTCGGGTGGTGTCTTTTTGCAAGGCCCTTGTCTCCGGTGAAAGAGCATTGACCTGTAGGTAAAACTAAGCCAGAAACTTTAGGCGTTCTTCACCTGTACCGGACTGGACCCTATCTGCATGGTTGCAGGTTAGATTTTCCCTTTTATCTTCAACCTGTCCTAGAAAATTCAACGGGAGAGGACGATTGGCCAGCCTGGGCAAGCCAAATACTTGTGCTTTTAGGCACTCGTTCCCCTAGGCTGAATGGTCTTTTTCCACCATAGATGTCAAGAAACAAGCAGCTTGGACCGCTATGGAGTAGGAGCTTTCAGAGCCTGGATAGCTCAGTCAGTAGAGCATCAGACTTTTAATCTGAGGGTCCAGGGTTCAAGTCCCTGTTTGGGTGGTGGCTTTCACCTACCTGTGTGGCCCTTGAGCTGCTCATAGGGTAGTCTTTATGCACATCTGCCGGGAATGCTCACTGAGAAATTAAATGTCCTAGGGGACGCCAACTTCAAACTTTCTAGGCTCCTGGAATCTGCGCCAGAAATAAAAGTGGATGAAGGTGTTTGCTTGACCAACTGTTTCCTAACAAACCTCGTCTATGGCAGCTTACTTGGGCTCCAGTTCAGGCATGTTATCTAGCGAGCTTTCAACAAAGGGCCCAAATCCTTCCACCTTGGCCTTTATTCAGCAGCATAGCTGTTCAAACACATACGCTCCCAGTGGCCTTTCAGGACTGCTGTGGGAGAAACCCATCTGACATCTAGGGCCCTGTCCCTTTAGATTCTCCTTAGTTCTTTCAAATGCTAACACTATTCAGTGGGTAAACAATGCCCACTTAGGCATCGTCGCTGTCTCATTAGCATGCCAAGTCCCAGAATGCTCAGCGGCCCACTGGATGACACTTATGTGTCTCACCTCAATCTCAATTTCTCCTCAAAGGAAGGGCAGATTTTGGCAGGAACTGATTTGGTTAGCTTTGCGCAGTGGCAGTATCATAGCCTATGAGGTTCACCTGAGGCGTGATTATTGCTAATTGAAAACTTTTCCCAATACCCCGCCACGATGACTTGAAATACAGTCAGCACTGGCAATTTTTGAGAGTCTCTGAGGAGACTGAACAATGTGTTTTAAACAGCAGATAAGTGATGGCTGCTTACATGCAGACTGAGATGCGTTAGAGTTGAGGAAGTGCGTCACGGGGGCCTGGGGACACCGTAGAGAGCTTATGTATCATCACGCAGCCTGGGTAAAACAATCTGGGATTGGCACGCGCTGCTCGTTCTTTACTTGCCTGTAATCCAGAGTGGACTCTACCTCATTTTTTTGCCAGCTTTTCCTCTGCTGGACCTGGCATCATGAGGCTAAAGGTGAACTGTCTTTATTTGTAACCCAGTCACTGATTAAGAATACTGGAAGCGTGTTGGTCCGGGATTAAGGAAGCCGGTCGGGTGGTGTCTTTTTGCAAGGCCCTTGTCTCCGGTGAAAGAGCATTGACCTGTAGGTAAAACTAAGCCAGAAACTTTAGGCGTTCTTCACCTGTACCGGACTGGACCCTATCTGCATGGTTGCAGGTTAGATTTTCCCTTTTATCTTCAACCTGTCCTAGAAAATTCAACGGGAGAGGACGATTGGCCAGCCTGGGCAAGCCAAATACTTGTGCTTTTAGGCACTCGTTCCCCTAGGCTGAATGGTCTTTTTCCACCATAGATGTCAAGAAACAAGCAGCTTGGACCGCTATGGAGTAGGAGCTTTCAGAGCTTGGATAGCTCAGTCAGTAGAGCATCAGACTTTTAATCTGAGGGTCCAGGGTTCAAGTCCCTGTTTGGGTGGTGGTTTTCACCTACCTGTGTGGCCCTTGAGCTGCTCATAGGGTAGTCTTTATGCACATCTGCCGGGAATGCTCACTGGCCCAGAGAAATTAAATGTCCTAGGGGATGCCAACTTCAAACTTTCTAGGCTCCTGGAATCTGCGCCAGAAATAAAAGTGGATGAAGGTGTTTGCTTGACCAACTGTTTCCTAACAATCCTCGTCTATGGCAGCTTACTTGGGCTCCAGTTCAGGCATGTTATCTAGCGAGCTTTCAACAAAGGGCCCAAATCCTTCCACCTTGGCCTTTATTCAGCAGCATAGCTGTTCAAACACATACGCTCCCAGTGGCCTTTCAGGACTGCTGTGGGAGAAACCCATCTGACATCTAGGGCCCTGTCCCTTTAGATTCTCCTTAGTTCTTTCAAATGCTAACACTATTCAGTGGGTAAACAATGCCCACTTAGGCATCGTCGCTGTCTCATTACCATGCCAAGTCCCAGAATGCTCAGCGGCCCACTGGATGACACTTATGTGTCTCACGTCAATCTCAATTTCTCCTCCATGGAAGGGCAGATGTTGGCAGGCACTGATTTGGTTAGCTTTGCGCAGTGGCAGTATCATAGCCTATGAGGTTCACCTGAGGCGTGATTATTGCTAATTGAAAACTTTTCCCAATACCCCGCCACGATGACTTGAAATACAGTCAGCACTGGCAATTTTTGAGAGTCTCTGAGGAGACTGAACAATGTGTTTTAAACAGCAGATAAGTGATGGCTGCTTACATGCAGACTGAGATGCGTTAGAGTTGAGGAAGTGCGTCACGGGGGCCCGGGGACACCGTAGAGAGCTTATGTATCATCACGCAGCCTGGGTAAAACAATCTGGGATTGGCACGCGCTGCTCGTTCTTTACTTGCCTGTAATCCAGAGTGGACTCTACCTCATTTTTTTGCCAGCTTTTCCTCTGCTGGACCTGGCATCATGAGGCTAAAGGTGAACTGTCTTTATTTGTAACCCAGTCACTGATTAAGAATACTGGAAGCGTGTTGGTCCGGGATTAAGGAAGCCGTTCGGGTGGTGTCTTTTTGCAAGGCCCTTGTCTCCGGTGAAAGAGCATTGATCTGTAGGTAAAACTAAGCCAGAAACTTTAGGCGTTCTTCACCTGTACCGGACTGGACCCTATCTGCATGGTTGCAGGTTAGATTTTCCCTTTTATCTTCAACCTGTCCTAGAAAATTCAACGGGAGAGGACGATTGGCCAGCCTGGGCAAGCCAAATACTTGTGCTTTCAGGCACTCGTTCCCCTAGGCTGAATGGTCTTTTTCCACCATAGATGTCAAGAAACAAGCAGCTTGGACCGCTATGGAGTAGGAGCTTTCAGAGCCTGGATAGCTCAGTCGGTAGAGCATCAGACTTTTAATCTGAGGGTCCAGGGTTCAAGTCCCTGTTTGGGCGGTGGCTTTCAGCTACCTGTGTGGCCCTTGAGCTGCTCATAGGGTAGTCTTTATGCACATCTGCCGGGAATGCTCACTGGCCCAGAGAAATTAAATGTCCTAGGGGACGCCAACTTCAAACTTTCTAGGCTCCTGGAATCTGCGCCAGAAATAAAAGTGGATGAAGGTGTTTGCTTGACCAACTGTTTCCTAACAATCCTCGTCTATGGCAGCTTACTTGGGCTCCAGTTCAGGCATGTTATCTAGCGAGCTTTCAACAAAGGGCCCAAATCCTTCCACCTTGGCCTTTATTCAGCAGCATAGCTGTTCAAACACATACGCTCCCAGTGGCCTTTCAGGACTGCTGTGGGAGAAACCCATCTGACATCTAGGGCCCTGTCCCTTTAGATTCTCCTTAGTTCTTTCAAATGCTAACCCTATTCAGTGGGTAAACAATGCCCACTTAGGCATCGTCGCTGTCTCATTAGCATGCCAAGTCCCAGAATGCTCAGCGGCCCACTGGATGACACTTATGTGTCTCACCTCAATCTCAATTTCTCCTCCAAGGAAGGGCAGATGTTGGCAGGCACTGATTTGGTTAGCTTTGCGCAGTGGCAGTATCATAGCCAATGAGGTTCACCTGAGGCGTGATTATTGCTAATTGAAAACTTTTCCCAATACCCCGCCACGATGACTTGAAATACAGTCAGCACTGGCAATTTTTGAGAGTCTCTGAGGAGACTGAACAATGTGTTTTAAACAGCAGATAAGTGATGGCTGCTTACATGCAGACTGAGATGCGTTAGAGTTGAGGAAGTGCGTCACGGTGGCCCGGGGACACCGTAGAGAACTTATGTATCATCATGCAGCCTGGGTAAAACAATCTGGGATTGGCACGTGCTGCTCGTTCTTTACTTGCCTGTAATCCAGAGTGGACTCTACCTCATTTTTTTGCCAGCTTTTCCTCTGCTGGACCTGGCATCATGAGGCTAAAGGTGAACTGTCTTTATTTGTAACCCAGTCACTGATTAAGAATACTGGAAGCGTGTTGGTCCGGGATTAAGGAAGCCGTTCGGGTGGTGTCTTTTTGCAAGGCCCTTGTCTCTGGTGAAAGAGCATTGACCTGTAGGTAAAACTAAGCCAGAAACTTTAGGCGTTCTTCACCTGTACCGGACTGGACCCTATCTGCATGGTTGCAGGTTAGATTTTCCCTTTTATCTTCAACCTGTCCTAGAAAATTCAACGGGAGAGGACGATTGGCCAGCCTGGGCAAGCCAAATACTTGTGCTTTCAGGCACTCATTCCCCTAGGCTGAATGGTCTTTTTCCACCATAGATGTCAAGAAACAAGCAGCTTGGACCGCTATGGAGTAGGAGCTTTCAGAGCCCGGATAGCTCAGTCGGTAGAGCATCAGACTTTTAATCTGAGGGTCCAGGATTCAAGTCCTGGTTTGGGCGGTGGCTTTCACCTGTGTGGCCCTTGAGCTGCTCATAGGGTAGTCTTTATGCACATCTGCCGGGAATGCTCACTGGCCCAGAGAAATTAAATGTCCTAGGGGACGCCAACTTCAAACTTTCTAGGCTCCTGGAATCTGCGCCAGAAATAAAAGTGGATGAAGGTGTTTGCTTGACCAACTGTTTCCTAACAATCCTCGTCTATGGCAGCTTACTTGGGCTCCAGTTCAGGCATGTTATCTAGCGAGCTTTCAGCAAAGGGCCCAAATCCTTCCACCTTGGCCTTTATTCAGCAGCATAGCTGTTCAAACACATACGCTCCCAGTGGCCTTTCAGGACTGCTGTGGGAGAAACCCATCTGAAATCTAGGGCCCTGTCCCTTTAGATTCTCCTTAGTTCTTTCAAATGCTAACACTATTCAGTGGGTAAACAATGCCCACTTAGGCATCGTCGCTGTCTCATTACCATGCCAAGTCCCAGAATGCTCAGCGGCCCACTGGATGACACTTATGTGTCTCACGTCAATCTCAATTTCTCCTCCATGGAAGGGCAGATGTTGGCAGGCACTGATTTGGTTAGCTTTACGCAGTGGCAGTATCATAGCCTATGAGGTTCACCTGAGGCGTGATTATTGCTAATTGAAAACTTTTCCCAATACCCCGCCACGATGACTTGAAATACAGTCAGCACTGGCAATTTTTGAGAGTCTCTGAGGAGACTGAACAATGTGTTTTAAACAGCAGATAAGTGATGGCTGCTTACATGCAGACTGAGATGCGTTAGAGTTGAGGAAGTGCGTCACGGGGGCCTGGGGACACCGTAGAGAACTTATGTATCATCACGCAGCCTGGGTAAAACAATCTGGGATTGGCACGCGCTGCTCGTTCTGTACTTGCCTGTAATCCAGAGTGGACTCTACCTCATTTTTTTGCCAGCTTTTCCTCTGCTGGACCTGGCATCATGAGGCTAAAGGTGAACTGTCTTTATTTGTAACCCAGTCACTGATTAAGAATACTGGAAGCGTGTTGGTCCGGGATTAAGGAAGCCGTTCGGGTGGTGTCTTTTTTGCAAAGCCCTTGTATCTGGTGAAAGAGCATTGACCTGTAAGTAAAACTAAGCCAGAAACTTTAGGCGTTCTTCACCTGTACCGGACTGGACCCTATCTGCATGGTTGCAGGTTAGATTTTCCCTTTTATCTTCAACCTGTCCTAGAAAATTCAACGGGAGAGGACGATTGGCCAGCCTGGGCAAGCCAAATACTTGTGCTTTCAGGCACTCGTTCCCCTAGGCTGAATGGTCTTTTTCCACCATAGATGTCAAGAAACAAGCAGCTTGGACCGCTATGGAGTAGGAGCTTTCAGAGCCAGGATAGCTCAGTCGGTAGAGCATCAGACTTTTAATCTGAAGGTCCAGGGTTCAAGTCCCTGTTTAGGCGGTGGCTTTCACCTACCTGTGTGGCCCTTGAGCTGCTCATAGGGTAGTCTTTATGCACATCTGCCGGGAATGCTCACTGGCCCAGAGAAATTAAATGTCCTAGGGGACGCCAACTTCAAACTTTCTAGGCTCCTGGAATCTGCGCCAGAAATAAAAGTGGATGAAGGTATTTGCTTGACCAACTGTTTCCTAACAACCCTCGTCTATGGCAGCTTACTTGGGCTCCAGTTCAGGCATGTTATCTAGCGAGCTTTCAACAAAGGGCCCAAATCCTTCCACCTTGGCCTTTATTCAGCAGCATAGCTGTTCAAACACATACGCTCCCAGTGGCCTTTCAGGACTGCTGTGGGAGAAATCCATCTGACATCTAGGGCCCTGTCCCTTTAGATTCTCCTTAGTTCTTTCAAATGCTAACACTATTCAGTGGGTAAACAATGCCCACTTAGGCATCGTCGCTGTCTCATTACCATGCCAAGTCCCAGAATGCTCAGCGGCCCA
Organism: Rana muscosa; assembly: GCA_029206835.1. Classification (NCBI taxonomy): domain Eukaryota; kingdom Metazoa; phylum Chordata; class Amphibia; order Anura; family Ranidae; genus Rana; species Rana muscosa. Next base: position 297,326,704 of record CM055118.1, read on the forward strand.
CTGGATGACACTTATGTGTCTCACGTCAATCTCAATTTCTCCTCCATGGAAGGGCAGATGTTGGCAGGCACTGATTTGGTTAGCTTTGCGCAGTGGCAGTATCATAGCCTATGAGGTTCACCTGAGGCGTGATTATTGCTAATTGAAAACTTTTCCCAATACCCCGCCACGATGACTTGAAATACAGTCAGCACTGGCAATTTTTGAGAGTCTCTGAGGAGACTGAACAATGTGTTTTAAACAGCAGATAAGTGATGGCTGCTTACATGCAGACTGAGATGCGTTAGAGTTGAGGAAGTGCGTCACGGGGGCCCGGGGACACCGTAGAGAGCTTATGTATCATCACGCAGCCTGGGTAAAACAATCTGGGATTGGCACGCGCTGCTCGTTCTTTACTTGCCTGTAATCCAGAGTGGACTCTACCTCATTTTTTTGCCAGCTTTTCCTCTGCTGGACCTGGCATCATGAGGCTAAAGGTGAACTGTCTTTATTTGTAACCCAGTCACTGATTAAGAATACTGGAAGCGTGTTGGTCCGGGATTAAGGAAGCCGTTCGGGTGGTGTCTTTTTGCAAGGCCCTTGTCTCCGGTGAAAGAGCATTGACCTGTAGGTAAAACTAAGCCAGAAACTTTAGGCGTTCTTCACCTGTACCGGTCTGGACCCTATCTGCATGGTTGCAGGTTAGATTTTCCCTTTTATCTTCAACCTGTCCTAGAAAATTCAACGGGAGAGGACGATTGGCCAGCCTGGGCAAGCCAAATACTTGTGCTTTCAGGCACTCGTTCCCCTAGGCTGAATGGTCTTTTTCCACCATAGATGTCAAGAAACAAGCAGCTTGGACCGCTATGGAGTAGGAGCTTTCAGAGCCTGGATAGCTCAGTCGGTAGAGCATCAGACTTTTAATCTGAGGGTCCAGGGTTCAAGTCCCTGTTTGGGCGGTGGCTTTCACCTACCTGTGTGGTCCTTGAGCTGCTCATATTGTAGTCTTTATGCACATCTGCCGGGAATGCTCACTGGCCCAGAGAAATTAAATGTCCTAGGGGACGCCAACTTCAAACTTTCTAGGCTCCTGGAATCTGCGCCAGAAATAAAAGTGGATGAAGGTATTTGCTTGACCAACTGTTTCCTAACAACCCTCGTCTATGGCAGCTTACTTGGGCTCCAGTTCAGGCATGTTATCTAGCGAGCTTTCAACAAAGGGCCCAAATCCTTCCACCTTGGCCTTTATTCAGCAGCATAGCTGTTCAAACACATACGCTCCCAGTGGCCTTTCAGGACTGCTGTGGGAGAAATCCATCTGACATCTAGGGCCCTGTCCCTTTAGATTCTCCTTAGTTCTTTCAAATGCTAACACTATTCAGTGGGTAAACAATGCCCACTTAGGCATCGTCGCTGTCTCATTACCATGCCAAGTCCCAGAATGCTCAGCGGCCCACTGGATGACACTTATGTGTCTCACGTCAATCTCAATTTCTCCTCCATGGAAGGGCAGATGTTGGCAGGCACTGATTTGGTTAGCTTTGCGCAGTGGCAGTATCATAGCCTATGAGGTTCACCTGAGGCGTGATTATTGCTAATTGAAAACTTTTCCCAATACCCCGCCACGATGACTTGAAATACAGTCAGCACTGGCAATTTTTGAGAGTCTCTGAGGAGACTGAACAATGTGTTTTAAACAGCAGATAAGTGATGGCTGCTTACATGCAGACTGAGATGCGTTAGAGTTGAGGAAGTGCGTCACGGGGGCCCGGGGACACCGTAGAGAGCTTATGTATCATCACGCAGCCTGGGTAAAACAATCTGGGATTGGCACGCGCTGCTCGTTCTTTACTTGCCTGTAATCCAGAGTGGACTCTACCTCATTTTTTTGCCAGCTTTTCCTCTGCTGGACCTGGCATCATGAGGCTAAAGGTGAACTGTCTTTATTTGTAACCCAGTCACTGATTAAGAATACTGGAAGCGTGTTGGTCCGGGATTAAGGAAGCCGTTCGGGTGGTGTCTTTTTGCAAGGCCCTTGTCTCCGGTGAAAGAGCATTGACCTGTAGGTAAAACTAAGCCAGAAACTTTAGGCGTTCTTCACCTGTACCGGACTGGACCCTATCTGCATGGTTGCAGGTTAGATTTTCCCTTTTATCTTCAACCTGTCCTAGAAAATTCAACGGGAGAGGACGATTGGCCAGCCTGGGCAAGCCAAATACTTGTGCTTTCAGGCACTCGTTCCCCTAGGCTGAATGGTCTTTTTCCACCATAGATGTCAAGAAACAAGCAGCTTGGACCGCTATGGAGTAGGAGCTTTCAGAGCCTGGATAGCTCAGTCGGTAGAGCATCAGACTTTTAATCTGAGGGTCCAGGGTTCAAGTCCCTGTTTGGGCGGTGGCTTTCACCTACCTGTGTGGTCCTTGAGCTGCTCATAGGGTAGTCTTTATGCACATCTGCCGGGAATGCTCACTGGCCCAGAGAAATTAAATGTCCTAGGGGACGCCAACTTCAAACTTTCTAGGCTCCTGGAATCTGCGCCAGAAATAAAAGTGGATGAAGGTATTTGCTTGACCAACTGTTTCCTAACAACCCTCGTCTATGGCAGCTTACTTGGGCTCCAGTTCAGGCATGTTATCTAGCGAGCTTTCAACAAAGGGCCCAAATCCTTCCACCTTGGCCTTTATTCAGCAGCATAGCTGTTCAAACACATACGCTCCCAGTGGCCTTTCAGGACTGCTGTGGGAGAAACCCATCTGACATCTAGGGCCCTGTCCCTTTAGATTCTCCTTAGTTCTTTCAAATGCTAACACTAGTCAGTGGGTAAACAATGCCCACTTAGGCATCGTCGCTGTCTCATTACCATGCCAAGTCCCAGAATGCTCAGCGGCCCACTGGATGACACTTATGTGTCTCACGTCAATCTCAATTTCTCCTCCAAGGAAGGGCAGATGTTGGCAGGCACTGATTTGGTTAGCTTTGCGCAGTGGCAGTATCATAGCTTATGAGGTTCATCTGAGGCGTGATTATTGCTAATTGAAAACTTTTCCCAATACCCCGCCACGATGACTTGAAATACAGTCAGCACTGGCAATTTTTGAGAGTCTCTGAGGAGACTGAACAATGTGTTTTAAACAGCAGATAAGTGATGGCTGCTTACATGCAGACTGAGATGCGTTAGAGTTGAGGAAGTGCGTCACAGGGGCCCGGGGACACCGTAGAGAGCTTATGTATCATCACGCAGCCTGGGTAAAACAATCTGGGATTGGCACGCGCTGCTCGTTCTTTACTTGCCTGTAATCCAGAGTGGACTCTACCTCATTTTTTTGCCAGCTTTTCCTCTGCTGGACCTGGCATCATGAGGCTAAAGGTGAACTGTCTTTATTTGTAACCCAGTCACTGATTAAGAATACTGGAAGCGTGTTGGTCCGGGATTAAGGAAGCCGTTCGGGTGGTGTCTTTTTGCAAGGCCCTTGTCTCCGGTGAAAGAGCATTGACCTGTAGGTAAAACTAAGCCAGAAACTTTAGGCGTTCTTCACCTGTACCGGACTGGACCCTATCTGCATGGTTGCAGGTTAGATTTTCCCTTTTATCTTCAACCTGTCCTAGAAAATTCAACGGGAGAGGACGATTGGCCAGCCTGGGCAAGCCAAATACTTGTGCTTTTAGGCACTCGTTCCCCTAGGCTGAATGGTCTTTTTCCACCATAGATGTCAAGAAACAAGCAGCTTGGACCGCTATGGAGTAGGAGCTTTCAGAGCCTGGATAGCTCAGTCAGTAGAGCATCAGACTTTTAATCTGAGGGTCCAGGGTTCAAGTCCCTGTTTGGGTGGTGGTTTTCACCTACCTGTGTGGCCCTTGAGCTGCTCATAGGGTAGTCTTTATGCACATCTGCCGGGAATGCTCACTGGCCCAGAGAAATTAAATGTCCTAGGGGACGCCAACTTCAAACTTTCTAGGCTCCTGGAATCTGCGCCAGAAATAAAAGTGGATGAAGGTGTTTGCTTGACCAACTGTTTCCTAACAACCCTCGTCTATGGCAGCTTACTTGGGCTCCAGTTCAGGCATGTTATCTAGCGAGCTTTCAACAAAGGGCCCAAATCCTTCCACCTTGAGCTTTATTCAGCAGCATAGCTGTTCAAACACATACGCTCCCAGTGGCCTTTCAGGACTGCTGTGGGAGAAACCCATCTGACATCTAGGGCCCTGTCCCTTTAGATTCTCCTTAGTTCTTTCAAATGCTAACACTATTTAGTGGGTAAACAATGCCCACTTAAGCATCGTCGCTGTCTCATTACCATGCCAAGTCCCAGAATGCTCAGCGGCCCACTGGATGACACTTATGTGTCTCACCTCAATCTCAATTTCTCCTCCAAGGAAGGGCTGATGTTGGCAGGCACTGATTTGGTTAGCTTTGCGCAGTGGCAGTATCATAGCCTATGAGGTTCACCTGAGGCGTGATTATTGCTAATTGAAAACTTTTCCCAATACCCCGCCACGATGACTTGAAATACAGTCAGCACTGGCAATTTTTGAGAGTCTCTGAGGAGACTGAACAATGTGTTTTAAACAGCAGATAAGTGATGGCTGCTTACATGCAGACTGAGATGCGTTAGAGTTGAGGAAGTGCGTCACGGGGGCCCGGGGACACCGTAGAGAGCTTATGTATCATCACGCAGCCTGGGTAAAACAATCTGGGATTGGCACGCGCTGCTCGTTCTTTACTTGCCTGTAATCCAGAGTGGACTCTACCTCATTTTTTTGCCAGCTTTTCCTCTGCTGGACCTGGCATCATGAGGCTAAAGGTGAACTGTCTTTATTTGTAACCCAGTCACTGATTAAGAATACTGGAAGCGTGTTGGTCCGGGATTAAGGAAGCCGTTCGGGTGGTGTCTTTTTGCAAGGCCCTTGTCTCCGGTGAAAGAGCATTGACCTGTAGGTAAAACTAAGCCAGAAACTTTAGGCGTTCTTCACCTGTACCGGACTGGACCCTATCTGCATGGTTGCAGGTTAGATTTTCCCTTTTATCTTCAACCTGTCCTAGAAAATTCAACGGGAGAGGACGATTGGCCAGCCTGGGCAAGCCAAATACTTGTGCTTTCAGGCACTCGTTCCCCTAGGCTGAATGGTCTTTTTCCACCATAGATGTCAAGAAACAAGCAGCTTGGACCGCTATGGAGTAGGAGCTTTCAGAGCCTGGATAGCTCAGTCAGTAGAGCATCAGACCTTTAATCTGAGGGTCCAGAGTTCAAGTCCCTGTTTGGGCCTGTTATGCACATCTGCCGGGAATGCTCACTGGCCCAGAGAAATTAAATGTCCTAGGGGACGCCAACTTCAAACTTTCTAGGCTCCTGGAATCTGCGCCAGAAATAAAAGTGGATGAAGGTGTTTGCTTAACCAACTGTTTCCTAACAATCCTCGTCTATGGCAGCTTACTTGGGCTCCAGTTCAGGCATGTTATCTAGCGAGCTTTCAACAAAGGGCCCAAATCCTTCCACCTTGGCCTTTATTCAGCAGCATAGCTGTTCAAACACATACGCTCCCAGTGGCCTTTCAGGACTGCTGTGGGAGAAATCCATCTGACATCTAGGGCCCTGTCCCTTTAGATTCTCCTTAGTTCTTTCAAATGCTAACACTATTCAGTGGGTAAACAATGCCCACTTAGGCATCGTCGCTGTCTCATTAGCATGCCAAGTCCCAGAATGCTCAGCGGCCCACTGGATGACACTTATGTGTCTCACGTCAATCTCAATTTCTCCTCCATGGAAGGGCAGATGTTGGCAGGCACTGATTTGGTTAGCAGTGGCAGTATCATAGCCTATGAGGTTCACCTGAGGCGTGATTATTGCTAATTGAAAACTTTTCCCAATACCTCGCCACGATGACTTGAAATACAGTCAGCACTGGCAATTTTGAGAGTCTCTGAGGAGACTGAACAATGTGTTTTAAACAGCAGATAAGTGATGGCTGCTTACATGCAGACTGAGATGCGTTAGAGTTGAGGAAGTGCGTCACGGGGGCCCGGGGACACCGTTGAGAGCTTATGTATCATCACGCAGCCTGGGTAAAACAATCTGGGATTGGCACGCGCTGCTCGTTCTTTACTTGCCTGTAATCCAGAGTGGGCTCTACCTCATTTTTTTGCCAGCTTTTCCTCTGCTGGACCTGGCATCATGAGGCTAAAGGTGAACTGTCTTTATTTGTAACCCAGTCACTGATTAAGAATACTGGAAGCGTGTTGGTCCGGGATTAAGGAAGCCGTTCGGGTGGTGTCTTTTTGCAAGGCCCTTGTCTCCGGTGAAAGAGCATTGACCTGTAGGTAAAACTAAGCCAGAAACTTTAGGCGTTCTTCACCTGTACCGGACTGGACCCTATCTGCATGGTTGCAGGTTAGATTTTCCCTTTTATCTTCAACCTGTCCTAGAAAATTCAACGGGAGAGGACGATTGGCCAGCCTGGGCAAGCCAAATACTTGTGCTTTCAGGCACTCGTTCCCCTAGGCTGAATGGTCTTTTTCCACCATAGATGTCAAGAAACAAGCAGCTTGGACCGCTATGGAGTAGGAGCTTTCAGAGCCTGGATAGCTCAGTCAGTAGAGCATCAGACCTTTAATCTGAGGGTCCAGAGTTCAAGTCCCTGTTTGGGCCTGTTATGCACATCTGCCGGGAATGCTCACTGGCCCGAGAAATTAAATGTCCTAGGGGACGCCAACTTCAAACTTTCTAGGCTCCTGGAATCTGCGCCAGAAATAAAAGTGGATGAAGGTATTTGCTTGACCAACTGTTTCCTAACAACCCTCGTCTATGGCAGCTTACTTGGGCTCCAGTTCAGGCATGTTATCTAGCGAGCTTTCAACAAAGGGCCCAAATCCTTCCACCTTGGCCTTTATTCAGCAGCATAGCTGTTCAAACACATACGCTCCCAGTGGCCTTTCAGGACTGCTGTGGGAGAAACCCATCTGACATCTAGGGCCCTGTCCCTTTAGATTCTCCTTAGTTCTTTCAAATGCTAACACTATTCAGTGGGTAAACAATGCCCACTTAGGCATCGTCGCTGTCTCATTACCATGCCAAGTCCCAGAATGCTCAGCGGCCCACTGGATGACACTTATGTGTCTCACGTCAATCTCAATTTCTCCTCCATGGAAGGGCAGATGTTGGCAGGCACTGATTTGGTTAGCAGTGGCAGTATCATAGCCTATGAGGTTCACCTGAGGCGTGATTATTGCTAATTGAAAACTTTTCCCAATACCCCGCCACGATGACTTGAAATACAGTCAGCACTGGCAATTTCAGAGAGTCTCTGAGGAGACTGAACAATGTGTTTTAAACAGCAGATAAGTAATGACTGCTTACATGCAGACTGAAATGCGTTAGAGTTGAGGAAGTGCGTCACGGGGGCCCGGGGACACCGTAGAGAGCTTATGTATCATCACGCAGCCTGGGTAAAACAATCTGGGATTGGCACGCGCTGCTCGTTCTTTACTTGCCTGTAATCCAGAGTGGACTCTACCTCATTTTTTTGCCAGCTTTTCCTCTGCTGGACCTGGCATCATGAGGCTAAAGGTGAACTGTCTTTATTTGTAACCCAGTCACTGATTAAGAATACTGGAAGCGTGTTGGTCCGGGATTAAGGAAGCCGTTCGGGTGGTGTCTTTTTGCAAGGCCCTTGTCTCCGGTGAAAGAGCATTGACCTGTAGGTAAAACTAAGCCAGAAACTTTAGGCGTTCTTCACCTGTACCGGACTGGACCCTATCTGCATGGTTGCAGGTTAGATTTTCCCTTTTATCTTCAACCTGTCCTAGAAAATTCAACGGGAGAGGACGATTGGCCAGCCTGGGCAAGCCAAATACTTGTGCTTTTAGGCACTCGTTCCCCTAGGCTGAATGGTCTTTTTCCACCATAGATGTCAAGAAACAAGCAGCTTGGACCGCTATGGAGTAGGAGCTTTCAGAGCCCGGATAGCTCAGTCGGTAGAGCATCAGACTTTTAATCTGAGGGTCCAGGGTTCAAGTCCCTGTTTGGGTGGTGGCTTTCACCTACCTGTGTGGCCCTTGAGCTGCTCATAGGGTAGTCTTTATGCACATCTGCCGGGAATGCTCACTGGCCCAGAGAAATTAAATGTCCTAGGGGACGCCAACTTCAAACTTTCTAGGCTCCTGGAATCTGCGCCAGAAATAAAAGTGGATGAAGGTGTTTGCTTGACCAACAGTTTCCTAACAATCCTCGTCTATGGCAGCTTACTTGGGCTCCAGTTCAGGCATGTTATCTAGCGAGCTTTCAACAAAGGGCCCAAATCCTTCCACCTTGGCCTTTATTCAGCAGCATAGCTGTTCAAACACATACGCTCCCAGTGGCCTTTCAGGACTGCTGTGGGAGAAACCCATCTGACATCTAGGGCCCTGTCCCTTTAGATTCTCCTTAGTTCTTTCAAATGCTAATACTATTCAGTGGGTAAACAATGCCCACTTAGGCATCGTCGCTGTCTCATTAGCATGCCAAGTCCCAGAATGCTCAGCGGCCCACTGGATGACACTTATGTGTCTCACCTCAATCTCAATTTCTCCTCCAAGGAAGGGCAGATGTTGGCAGGCACTGATTTGGTTAGCTTTGCGCAGTGGCAGTATCATAGCCTATGAGGTTCACCTGAGGCGTGATTATTGCTAATTGAAAACTTTTCCCAATACCCCGCCACGATGACTTGAAATACAGTCAGCACTGGCAATTTTTGAGAGTCTCTGAGGAGACTGAACAATGTGTTTTAAACAGCAGATAAGTGATGGCTGCTTACATGCAGACTGAGATGCGTTAGAGTTGAGGAAGTGCGTCACGAGGGCCCGGGGACACCGTAGAGAATTTATGTATCATCACGCAGCCTGGGTAAAACAATCTGGGATTGGCACGCGCTGCTCGTTCTTTACTTGCCTGTAATCCAGAGTGGACTCTACCTCATTTTTTTGCCAGCTTTTCCTCTGCTGGACCTGGCATCATGAGGCTAAAGGTGAACTGTCTTTATTTGTAACCCAGTCACTGATTAAGAATACTGCTTGACCAACTGTTTCCTAACAACCCTCGTCTATGGCAGCTTACTTGGGCTCCAGTTCAGGCATGTTATCTAGCGAGCTTTCAACAAAGGGCCCAAATCCTTCCACCTTGGCCTTTATTCAGCAGCATAGCTGTTCAAACACATACGCTCCCAGTGGCCTTTCAGGACTGCTGTGGGAGAAACCCATCTGACATCTAGGGCCCTGTCCCTTTAGATTCTCCTTAGTTCTTTCAAATGCTAACCCTATTCAGTGGGTAAACAATGCCCACTTAGGCATCGTCGCTGTCTCATTAGCATGCCAAGTCCCAGAATGCTCAGCGGCCCACTGGATGACACTTATGTGTCTCACCTCAATCTCAATTTCTCCTCCAAGGAAGGGCAGATGTTGGCAGGCACTGATTTGGTTAGCTTTGCGCAGTGGCAGTATCATAGCCAATGAGGTTCACCTGAGGCGTGATTATTGCTAATTGAAAACTTTTCCCAATACCCCGCCACGATGACTTGAAATACAGTCAGCACTGGCAATTTTTGAGAGTCTCTGAGGAGACTGAACAATGTGTTTTAAACAGCACATAAGTGATGGCTGCTTACATGCAGACTGAGATGCGTTAGGGTTGAGGAAGTGCGTCACGGGGGCCCGGGGACACCGTAGAAAACTTATGTATCATCATGCAGCCTGGGTAAAACAATCTGGGATTGGCACGCGCTGCTCGTTCTTTACTTGCCTGTAATCCAGAGTGGACTCTACCTCATTTTGTTGCCAGCTTTTCCTCTGCTGGACCTGGCATCATGAGGCTAAAGGTGAACTGTCTTTATTTGTAACCCAGTCACTGATTAAGAATACTGGAAGCGTGTTGGTCCGGGATTAAGGAAGCCGTTCGGGTGGTGTCTTTTTGCAAGGCCCTTGTCTCCGGTGAAAGAGCATTGACCTGTAGGTAAAACTAAGCCAGAAACTTTAGGCGTTCTTCACCTGTACCGGACTGGACCCTATCTGCATGGTTGCAGGTTAGATTTTCCCTTTTATCTTCAACCTGTCCTAGAAAATTCAACGGGAGAGGACGATTGGCCAGCCTGGGCAAGCCAAATACTTGTGCTTTCAGGCACTCATTCCCCTAGGCTGAATGGTCTTTTTCCACCATAGATGTCAAGAAACAAGCAGCTTGGACCGCTATGGAGTAGGAGCTTTCAGAGCCTGGATAGCTCAGTCAGTAGAGCATCAGACTTTTAATCTGAGGGTCCAGGGTTCAAGTCCCTGTTTGGGTGGTGGTTTTCACCTACCTGTGTGGCCCTTGAGCTGCTCATAGGGAAGTCTTTATGCACATCTGCCGGGAATGCTCACTGGCCCAGAGAAATTAAATGTCCTAGGGGACGCCAACTTCAAACTTTCTAGGCTCCTGGAATCTGCGCCAGAAATAAAAGTGGATGAAGGTGTTTGCTTGACCAACTGTTTCCTAACAACCCTCGTCTATGGCAGCTTACTTGGGCTCCAGTTCAGGCATGTTATCTAGCGAGCTTTCAACAAAGGGCCCAAATCCTTCCACCTTGAGCTTTATTCAGCAGCATAGCTGTTCAAACACATACGCTCCCAGTGGCCTTTCAGGACTGCTGTGGGAGAAACCCATCTGACATCTAGGGCCCTGTCCCTTTAGATTCTCCTTAGTTCTTTCAAATGCTAACACTATTTAGTGGGTAAACAATGCCCACTTAAGCATCGTCGCTGTCTCATTACCATGCCAAGTCCCAGAATGCTCAGCGGCCCACTGGATGACACTTATGTGTCTCACCTCAATCTCAATTTCTCCTCCAAGGAAGGGCAGATGTTGGCAGGCACTGATTTGGTTAGCTTTGCGCAGTGGCAGTATCATAGCCTATGAGGTTCACCTGAGGCGTGATTATTGCTAATTGAAAACTTTTCCCAATACCCCGCCACGATGACTTGAAATACAGTCAGCACTGGCAATTTTTGAGAGTCTCTGAGGAGACTGAACAATGTGTTTTAAACAGCAGATAAGTGATGGCTGCTTACATGCAGACTGAGATGCGTTAGAGTTGAGGAAGTGCGTCACGGGGGCCCGGGGACACCGTAGAGAGCTTATGTATCATCACGCAGCCTGGGTAAAACAATCTGGGATTGGCACGCGCTGCTCGTTCTTTACTTGCCTGTAATCCAGAGTGGACTCTACCTCATTTTTTTGCCAGCTTTTCCTCTGCTGGACCTGGCATCATGAGGCTAAAGGTGAACTGTCTTTATTTGTAACCCAGTCACTGATTAAGAATACTGGAAGCGTGTTGGTCCGGGATTAAGGAAGCCGTTCGGGTGGTGTCTTTTTGCAAGGCCCTTGTCTCCGGTGAAAGAGCATTGACCTGTAGGTAAAACTAAGCCAGAAACTTTAGGCGTTCTTCACCTGTACCGGACTGGACCCTATCTGCATGGTTGCAGGTTAGATTTTCCCTTTTATCTTCAACCTGTCCTAGAAAATTCAACGGGAGAGGACGATTGGCCAGCCTGGGCAAGCCAAATACTTGTGCTTTCAGGCACTCGTTCCCCTAGGCTGAATGGTCTTTTTCCACCATAGATGTCAAGAAACAAGCAGCTTGGACCGCTATGGAGTAGGAGCTTTCAGAGCCTGGATAGCTCAGTCAGTAGAGCATCAGACCTTTAATCTGAGGGTCCAGAGTTCAAGTCCCTGTTTGGGCCTGTTATGCACATCTGCCGGGAATGCTCACTGGCCCAGAGAAATTAAATGTCCTAGGGGACGCCAACTTCAAACTTTCTAGGCTCCTGGAATCTGCGCCAGAAATAAAAGTGGATGAAGGTGTTTGCTTGACCAACTGTTTCCTAACAATCCTCGTCTATGGCAGCTTACTTGGGCTCCAGTTCAGGCATGTTATCTAGCGAGCTTTCAACAAAGGGCCCAAATCCTTCCACCTTGGCCTTTATTCAGCAGCATAGCTGTTCAAACACATACGCTCCCAGTGGCCTTTCAGGACTGCTGTGGGAGAAATCCATCTGACATCTAGGGCCCTGTCCCTTTAGATTCTCCTTAGTTCTTTCAAATGCTAACACTATTCAGTGGGTAAACAATGCCCACTTAGGCATCGTCGCTGTCTCATTAGCATGCCAAGTCCCAGAATGCTCAGCGGCCCACTGGATGACACTTATGTGTCTCACGTCAATCTCAATTTCTCCTCCATGGAAGGGCAGATGTTGGCAGGCACTGATTTGGTTAGCAGTGGCAGTATCATAGCCTATGAGGTTCACCTGAGGCGTGATTATTGCTAATTGAAAACTTTTCCCAATACCCCGCCACGATGACTTGAAATACAGTCAGCACTGGCAATTTTTGAGAGTCTCTGAGGAGACTGAACAATGTGTTTTAAACAGCAGATAAGTGATGGCTGCTTACATGCAGACTGAGATGCGTTAGAGTTGAGGAAGTGCGTCACGGGGGCCCGGGGACACCGTTGAGAGCTTATGTATCATCACGCAGCCTGGGTAAAACAATCTGGGATTGGCACGCGCTGCTCGTTCTTTACTTGCCTGTAATCCAGAGTGGACTCTACCTCATTTTGTTGCCAGCTTTTCCTCTGCTGGACCTGGCATCATGAGGCTAAAGGTGAACTGTCTTTATTTGTAACCCAGTCACTGATTAAGAATACTGGAAGCGTGTTGGTCCGGGATTAAGGAAGCCGTTCGGGTGGTGTCTTTTTGCAAGGCCCTTGTCTCCGGTGAAAGAGCATTGACCTGTAGGTAAAACTAAGCCAGAAACTTTAGGCGTTCTTCACCTGTACCGGACTGGACCCTATCTGCATGGTTGCAGGTTAGATTTTCCCTTTTATCTTCAACCTGTCCTAGAAAATTCAACGGGAGAGGACGATTGGCCAGCCTGGGCAAGCCAAATACTTGTGCTTTCAGGCACTCATTCCCCTAGGCTGAATGGTCTTTTTCCACCATAGATGTCAAGAAACAAGCAGCTTGGACCGCTATGGAGTAGGAGCTTTCAGAGCCTGGATAGCTCAGTCAGTAGAGCATCAGACTTTTAATCTGAGGGTCCAGGGTTCAAGTCCCTGTTTGGGTGGTGGTTTTCACCTACCTGTGTGGCCCTTGAGCTGCTCATAGGGAAGTCTTTATGCACATCTGCCGGGAATGCTCACTGGCCCAGAGAAATTAAATGTCCTAGGGGACGCCAACTTCAAACTTTCTAGGCTCCTGGAATCTGCGCCAGAAATAAAAGTGGATGAAGGTGTTTGCTTGACCAACTGTTTCCTAACAACCCTCGTCTATGGCAGCTTACTTGGGCTCCAGTTCAGGCATGTTATCTAGCGAGCTTTCAACAAAGGGCCCAAATCCTTCCACCTTGAGCTTTATTCAGCAGCATAGCTGTTCAAACACATACGCTCCCAGTGGCCTTTCAGGACTGCTGTGGGAGAAACCCATCTGACATCTAGGGCCCTGTCCCTTTAGATTCTCCTTAGTTCTTTCAAATGCTAACACTATTTAGTGGGTAAACAATGCCCACTTAAGCATCGTCGCTGTCTCATTACCATGCCAAGTCCCAGAATGCTCAGCGGCCCACTGGATGACACTTATGTGTCTCACCTCAATCTCAATTTCTCCTCCAAGGAAGGGCAGATGTTGGCAGGCACTGATTTGGTTAGCTTTGCGCAGTGGCAGTATCATAGCCTATGAGGTTCACCTGAGGCGTGATTATTGCTAATTGAAAACTTTTCCCAATACCCCGCCACGATGACTTGAAATACAGTCAGCACTGGCAATTTTTGAGAGTCTCTGAGGAGACTGAACAATGTGTTTTAAACAGCAGATAAGTGATGGCTGCTTACATGCAGACTGAGATGCGTTAGAGTTGAGGAAGTGCGTCACGGGGGCCCGGGGACACCGTAGAGAGCTTATGTATCATCACGCAGCCTGGGTAAAACAATCTGGGATTGGCACGCGCTGCTCGTTCTTTACTTGCCTGTAATCCAGAGTGGACTCTACCTCATTTTTTTGCCAGCTTTTCCTCTGCTGGACCTGGCATCATGAGGCTAAAGGTGAACTGTCTTTATTTGTAACCCAGTCACTGATTAAGAATACTGGAAGCGTGTTGGTCCGGGATTAAGGAAGCCGTTCGGGTGGTGTCTTTTTGCAAGGCCCTTGTCTCCGGTGAAAGAGCATTGACCTGTAGGTAAAACTAAGCCAGAAACTTTAGGCGTTCTTCACCTGTACCGGACTGGACCCTATCTGCATGGTTGCAGGTTAGATTTTCCCTTTTATCTTCAACCTGTCCTAGAAAATTCAACGGGAGAGGACGATTGGCCAGCCTGGGCAAGCCAAATACTTGTGCTTTCAGGCACTCGTTCCCCTAGGCTGAATGGTCTTTTTCCACCATAGATGTCAAGAAACAAGCAGCTTGGACCGCTATGGAGTAGGAGCTTTCAGAGCCTGGATAGCTCAGTCAGTAGAGCATCAGACCTTTAATCTGAGGGTCCAGAGTTCAAGTCCCTGTTTGGGCCTGTTATGCACATCTGCCGGGAATGCTCACTGGCCCAGAGAAATTAAATGTCCTAGGGGACGCCAACTTCAAACTTTCTAGGCTCCTGGAATCTGCGCCAGAAATAAAAGTGGATGAAGGTGTTTGCTTGACCAACTGTTTCCTAACAATCCTCGTCTATGGCAGCTTACTTGGGCTCCAGTTCAGGCATGTTATCTAGCGAGCTTTCAACAAAGGGCCCAAATCCTTCCACCTTGGCCTTTATTCAGCAGCATAGCTGTTCAAACACATACGCTCCCAGTGGCCTTTCAGGACTGCTGTGGGAGAAATCCATCTGACATCTAGGGCCCTGTCCCTTTAGATTCTCCTTAGTTCTTTCAAATGCTAACACTATTCAGTGGGTAAACAATGCCCACTTAGGCATCGTCGCTGTCTCATTAGCATGCCAAGTCCCAGAATGCTCAGCGGCCCACTGGATGACACTTATGTGTCTCACGTCAATCTCAATTTCTCCTCCATGGAAGGGCAGATGTTGGCAGGCACTGATTTGGTTAGCAGTGGCAGTATCATAGCCTATGAGGTTCACCTGAGGCGTGATTATTGCTAATTGAAAACTTTTCCCAATACCCCGCCACGATGACTTGAAATACAGTCAGCACTGGCAATTTTTGAGAGTCTCTGAGGAGACTGAACAATGTGTTTTAAACAGCAGATAAGTGATGGCTGCTTACATGCAGACTGAGATGCGTTAGAGTTGAGGAAGTGCGTCACGGGGGCCCGGGGACACCGTTGAGAGCTTATGTATCATCACGCAGCCTGGGTAAAACAATCTGGGATTGGCACGCGCTGCTCGTTCTTTACTTGCCTGTAATCCAGAGTGGACTCTACCTCATTTTTTTGCCAGCTTTTCCTCTGCTGGACCTGGCATCATGAGGCTAAAGGTGAACTGTCTTTATTTGTAACCCAGTCACTGATTAAGAATACTGGAAGCGTGTTGGTCCGGGATTAAGGAAGCCGTTCGGGTGGTGTCTTTTTGCAAGGCCCTTGTCTCCGGTGAAAGAGCATTGACCTGTAGGTAAAACTAAGCCAGAAACTTTAGGCGTTCTTCACCTGTACCGGACTGGACCCTATCTGCATGGTTGCAGGTTAGATTTTCCCTTTTATCTTCAACCTGTCCTAGAAAATTCAACGGGAGAGGACGATTGGCCAGCCTGGGCAAGCCAAATACTTGTGCTTTCAGGCACTCGTTCCCCTAGGCTGAATGGTCTTTTTCCACCATAGATGTCAAGAAACAAGCAGCTTGGACCGCTATGGAGTAGGAGCTTTCAGAGCCTGGATAGCTCAGTCAGTAGAGCATCAGACCTTTAATCTGAGGGTCCAGAGTTCAAGTCCCTGTTTGGGCCTGTTATGCACATCTGCCGGGAATGCTCACTGGCCCAGAGAAATTAAATGTCCTAGGGGACGCCAACTTCAAACTTTCTAGGCTCCTGGAATCTGCGCCAGAAATAAAAGTGGATGAAGGTATTTGCTTGACCAACTGTTTCCTAACAACCCTCGTCTATGGCAGCTTACTTGGGCTCCAGTTCAGGCATGTTATCTAGCGAGCTTTCAACAAAGGGCCCAAATCCTTCCACCTTGGCCTTTATTCAGCAGCATAGCTGTTCAAACACATACGCTCCCAGTGGCCTTTCAGGACTGCTGTGGGAGAAACCCATCTGACATCTAGGGCCCTGTCCCTTTAGATTCTCCTTAGTTCTTTCAAATGCTAACACTATTCAGTGGGTAAACAATGCCCACTTAGGCATCGTCGCTGTCTCATTACCATGCCAAGTCCCAGAATGCTCAGCGGCCCACTGGATGACACTTATGTGTCTCACGTCAATCTCAATTTCTCCTCCATGGAAGGGCAGATGTTGGCAGGCACTGATTTGGTTAGCAGTGGCAGTATCATAGCCTATGAGGTTCACCTGAGGCGTGATTATTGCTAATTGAAAACTTTTCCCAATACCCCGCCACGATGACTTGAAATACAGTCAGCACTGGCAATTTCAGAGAGTCTCTGAGGAGACTGAACAATGTGTTTTAAACAGCAGATAAGTAATGACTGCTTACATGCAGACTGAAATGCGTTAGAGTTGAGGAAGTGCGTCACGGGGGCCCGGGGACACCGTAGAGAGCTTATGTATCATCACGCAGCCTGGGTAAAACAATCTGGGATTGGCACGCGCTGCTCGTTCTTTACTTGCCTGTAATCCAGAGTGGACTCTACCTCATTTTTTTGCCAGCTTTTCCTCTGCTGGACCTGGCATCATGAGGCTAAAGGTGAACTGTCTTTATTTGTAACCCAGTCACTGATTAAGAATACTGGAAGCGTGTTGGTCCGGGATTAAGGAAGCCGTTCGGGTGGTGTCTTTTTGCAAGGCCCTTGTCTCCGGTGAAAGAGCATTGACCTGTAGGTAAAACTAAGCCAGAAACTTTAGGCGTTCTTCACCTGTACCGGACTGGACCCTATCTGCATGGTTGCAGGTTAGATTTTCCCTTTTATCTTCAACCTGTCCTAGAAAATTCAACGGGAGAGGACGATTGGCCAGCCTGGGCAAGCCAAATACTTGTGCTTTTAGGCACTCGTTCCCCTAGGCTGAATGGTCTTTTTCCACCATAGATGTCAAGAAACAAGCAGCTTGGACCGCTATGGAGTAGGAGCTTTCAGAGCCCGGATAGCTCAGTCGGTAGAGCATCAGACTTTTAATCTGAGGGTCCAGGGTTCAAGTCCCTGTTTGGGTGGTGGCTTTCACCTACCTGTGTGGCCCTTGAGCTGCTCATAGGGTAGTCTTTATGCACATCTGCCGGGAATGCTCACTGGCCCAGAGAAATTAAATGTCCTAGGGGACGCCAACTTCAAACTTTCTAGGCTCCTGGAATCTGCGCCAGAAATAAAAGTGGATGAAGGTGTTTGCTTGACCAACAGTTTCCTAACAATCCTCGTCTATGGCAGCTTACTTGGGCTCCAGTTCAGGCATGTTATCTAGCGAGCTTTCAACAAAGGGCCCAAATCCTTCCACCTTGGCCTTTATTCAGCAGCATAGCTGTTCAAACACATACGCTCCCAGTGGCCTTTCAGGACTGCTGTGGGAGAAACCCATCTGACATCTAGGGCCCTGTCCCTTTAGATTCTCCTTAGTTCTTTCAAATGCTAATACTATTCAGTGGGTAAACAATGCCCACTTAGGCATCGTCGCTGTCTCATTAGCATGCCAAGTCCCAGAATGCTCAGCGGCCCACTGGATGACACTTATGTGTCTCACCTCAATCTCAATTTCTCCTCCAAGGAAGGGCAGATGTTGGCAGGCACTGATTTGGTTAGCTTTGCGCAGTGGCAGTATCATAGCCTATGAGGTTCACCTGAGGCGTGATTATTGCTAATTGAAAACTTTTCCCAATACCCCGCCACGATGACTTGAAATACAGTCAGCACTGGCAATTTCAGAGAGTCTCTGAGGAGACTGAACAATGTGTTTTAAACAGCAGATAAGTGATGACTGCTTACATGCAGACTGAAATGCGTTAGAGTTGAGGAAGTGCGTCACGGGGGCCCGGGGACACCGTAGAGAATTTATGTATCATCACGCAGCCTGGGTAAAACAATCTGGGATTGGCACGCGCTGCTTGTTCTTTACTTGACTGTAATCCAGAGTGGACTCTACCTCATTTTTTTGCCAGCTTTTCCTCTGCTGGACCTGGCATCATGAGGCTAAAGGTGAACTGTCTTTATTTGTAACCCAGTCACTGATTAAGAATACTGCTTGACCAACTGTTTCCTAACAACCCTCGTCTATGGCAGCTTACTTGGGCTCCAGTTCAGGCATGTTATCTAGCGAGCTTTCAACAAAGGGCCCAAATCCTTCCACCTTGGCCTTTATTCAGCAGCATAGCTGTTCAAACACATACGCTCCCAGTGGCCTTTCAGGACTGCTGTGGGAGAAACCCATCTGACATCTAGGGCCCTGTCCCTTTAGATTCTCCTTAGTTCTTTCAAATGCTAACCCTATTCAGTGGGTAAACAATGCCCACTTAGGCATCGTCGCTGTCTCATTAGCATGCCAAGTCCCAGAATGCTCAGCGGCCCACTGGATGACACTTATGTGTCTCACCTCAATCGCAATTTCTCCTCCAAGGAAGGGCAGATGTTGGCAGGCACTGATTTGGTTAGCTTTGCGCAGTGGCAGTATCATAGCCAATGAGGTTCACCTGAGGCGTGATTATTGCTAATTGAAAACTTTTCCCAATACCCTGCCACGATGACTTGAAATACAGTCAGCACTGGAAATTTTTGAGAGTCTCTGAGGAGACTGAACAATGTGTTTTAAACAGCAGATAAGTGATGGCTGCTTACATGCAGACTGAGATGCGTTAGAGTTGAGGAAGTGCGTCACGGGGGCCCGGGGACACCGTAGAGAGCTTATGTATCATCACGCAGCCTGGGTAAAACAATCTGGGATTGGCACGCGCTGCTCGTTCTTTACTTGCCTGTAATCCAGAGTGGACTCTACCTCATTTTTTTGCCAGCTTTTCCTCTGCTGGACCTGGCATCATGAGGCTAAAGGTGAACTGTCTTTATTTGTAACCCAGTCACTGATTAAGAATACTGGAAGCGTGTTGGTCCGGGATTAAGGAAGCCGTTCGGGTGGTGTCTTTTTGCAAGGCCCTTGTCTCCGGTGAAAGAGCATTGACCTGTAGGTAAAACTAAGCCAGAAACTTTAGGCGTTCTTCACCTGTACCGGACTGGACCCTATCTGCATGGTTGCAGGTTAGATTTTCCCTTTTATCTTCAACCTGTCCTAGAAAATTCAACGGGAGAGGACGATTGGCCAGCCTGGGCAAGCCAAATACTTGTGCTTTCAGGCACTCATTCCCCTAGGCTGAATGGTCTTTTTCCACCATAGATGTCAAGAAACAAGCAGCTTGGACCGCTATGGAGTAGGAGCTTTCAGAGCCTGGATAGCTCAGTCGGTAGAGCATTGGACTTTTAATCTGAGGGTCTAGGGTTCAAGTCCCTGTTTGGGCGTTGGCTTTCACCTGTGTGGCCCTTGAGCTGCTCATAGGGTAGTCTTTATGCACATCTGCCGGGAATGCTCACTGTCCCAGAGAAATTAAATGTCCTAGGGGACGCCAACTTCAAACTTTCTAGGCTCCTGGAATCTGCGCCAGAAATAAAAGTGGATGAAGGTGTTTGCTTGACCAACTGTTTCCTAACAACCCTCGTCTATGGCAGCTTACTTGGGCTCCAGTTCAGGCATGTTATCTAGCGAGCTTTCAACAAAGGGCCCAAATCCTGAGGCGTGATTATTGCTAATTGAAAACTTTTCCCAATACCCCGCCACGATGACTTGAAATACAGTCAGCACTGGCAATTTTTGAGAGTCTCTGAGGAGACTGAACAATGTGTTTTAAACAGCAGATAAGTGATGGCTGCTTACATGCAGACTGAGATGCGTTAGAGTTGAGGAAGTGCGTCACGGGGGCCCGGGGACACCGTAGAGAGCTTATGTATCATCACGCAGCCTGAGGCTAAAGGTGAACTGTCTTTATTTGTAACCCAGTCACTGATTAAGAATACTGAAAGCGTGTTGGTCCGGGATTAAGGAAGCCGTTCGGGTGGTGTCTTTTTGCAAGGCCCTTGTCTCCGGTGAAAGAGCATTGACCTGTAGGTAAAACTAAGCCAGAAACTTTAGGCGTTCTTCACCTCTACCGGACTGGACCCTATCTGCATGGTTGCAGGTTAGATTTTCCCTTTTATCTTCAACCTGTCCTAGAAAATTCAACGGGAGAGGACGATTGGCCAGCCTGGGCAAGCCAAATACTTGTGCTTTCAGGCACTCGTTCCCCTAGGCTGAATGGTCTTTTTCCACCATAGATGTCAAGAAACAAGCAGCTTGGACCGCTATGGAGTAGGAGCTTTCAGAGCCTGGATAGCTCAGTCGGTAGAGCATCAGACTTTTAATCTGAGGGTCCAGGGTTCAAGTCCCTGTTTGGGTGGTGGCTTTCACCTACCTGTGTGGCCCTTGAGCTGCTCATAGGGTAGTCTTTATGCACATCTGCCGGGAATGCTCACTGGCCCAGAGAAATTAAATGTCCTAGGGGACGCCAACTTCAAACTTTCTAGGCTCCTGGAATCTGCGCCAGAAATAAAAGTGGATGAAGGTGTTTGCTTGACCAACTGTTTCCTAACAACCCTCGTCTATGGCAGCTTACTTGGGCTCCAGTTCAGGCATGTTATCTAGCGAGCTTTCAACAAAGGGCCCAAATCCTTCCACCTTGGCCTTTATTCAGCAGCATAGCTGTTCAAACACATACGCTCCCAGTGGCCTTTCAGGACTGCTGTGGGAGAAACCCATCTGACATCTAGGGCCCTGTCCTTTAGATTCTCCTTAGTTCTTTCAAATGCTAACCCTATTCAGTGGGTAAACAATGCCCACTTAGGCATCGTCGCTGTCTCATTAGCATGCCAAGTCCCAGAATGCTCAGCGGCCCACTGGATGACACTTATGTGTCTCACCTCAATCTCAATTTCTCCTCCAAGGAAGGGCAGATGTTGGCAGGCACTGATTTGGTTAGCTTTGCGCAGTGGCAGTATCATAGCCAATGAGGTTCACCTGAGGCGTGATTATTGCTAATTGAAAACTTTTCCCAATACCCCGCCACGATGACTTGAAATACAGTCAGCACTGGCAATTTTTGAGAGTCTCTGAGGAGACTGAACAATGTGTTTTAAACAGCAGATAAGTGATGGCTGCTTACATGCAGACTGAGATGCGTTAGAGTTGAGGAAGTGCGTCACGGGGGCCCGGGGACACCGTAGAGAACTTATGTATCATCACGCAGCCTGGGTAAAACAATCTGGGATTGGCACGCGCTGCTCGTTCTTTACTTGCCTGTAATCCAGAGTGGACTCTACCTCATTTTTTTGCCAGCTTTTCCTCTGCTGGACCTGGCATCATGAGGCTAAAGGTGAACTGTCTTTATTTGTAACCCAGTCACTGATTAAGAATACTGCTTGACCAACTGTTTCCTAACAACCCTCGTCTATGGCAGCTTACTTGGGCTCCAGTTCAGGCATGTTATCTAGCGAGCTTTCAACAAAGGGCCCAAATCCTTCCACCTTGGCCTTTATTCAGCAGCATAGCTGTTCAAACACATACGCTCCCAGTGGCCTTTCAGGACTGCTGTGGGAGAAACCCATCTGACATCTAGGGCCCTGTCCCTTTAGATTCTCCTTAGTTCTTTCAAATGCTAACCCTATTCAGTGGGTAAACAATGCCCACTTAGGCATCGTCGCTGTCTCATTAGCATGCCAAGTCCCAGAATGCTCAGCGGCCCACTGGATGACACTTATGTGTCTCACCTCAATCTCAATTTCTCCTCCAAGGAAGGGCAGATGTTGGCAGGCACTGATTTGGTTAGCTTTGCGCAGTGGCAGTATCATAGCCAATGAGGTTCACCTGAGGTGTGATTATTACTAATTGAAAACTTTTCCCAATACCCCGCCACGATGACTTGAAATACAGTCAGCACTGGCAATTTTTGAGAGTCTCTGAGGAGACTGAACAATGTGTTTTAAGCAGCAGATAAGTGATGGCTGCTTACATGCAGACTGAGATGCGTTAGAGTTGAGGAAGTGCGTCACGGGGGCCCGGGGACACCGTAGAGAACTTATGTATCATCACGCAGCCTGGGTAAAACAATCTGGGATTGGCACGCGCTGCTCGTTCTTTACTTGCCTGTAATCCAGAGTGGACTCTACCTCATTTTTTTGCCAGCTTTTCCTTTGCTGGACCTGGCATCATGAGGCTAAAGGTGAACTGTCTTTATTTGTAACCCAGTCACTGATTAAGAATACTGGAAGCGTGTTGGTCCGGGATTAAGGAAGCCGTTCGGGTGGTGTCTTTTTGCAAGGCCCTTGTCTCCGGTGAAAGAGCATTGACCTGTAGGTAAAACTAAGCCAGAAACTTTAGGCGTTCTTCACCTGTACCGGACTGGACCCTATCTGCATGGTTGCAGGTTAGATTTTCCGTTTTATCTTCAACCTGTCCTAGAAAATTCAACGGGAGAGGACGATTGGCCAGCCTGGGCAAGCCAAATACTTGTGCTTTCAGGCACTCATTCCCCTAGGCTGAATGGTCTTTTTCCACCATAGATGTCAAGAAACAAGCAGCTTGGACCGCTATGGAGTAGGAGCTTTCAGAGCCCGGATAGCTCAGTCGGTAGAGCATCAGACTTTTAATCTGAGGGTCCAGGGTTCAAGTCCCGGTTTGGGTGGTGGCTTTCACCTGTGTGGCCCTTGAGCTGCTCATAGGGTAGTCTTTATGCACATCTGCCGGGAATGCTCACTGGCCCAGAGAAATTAAATGTCCTAGGGGACGCCAACTTCAAACTTTCTAGGCTCCTGGAATCTGCGCCAGAAATAAAAGTGGATGAAGGTGTTTGCTTGACCAACTGTTTCCTAACAATCCTCGTCTATGGCAGCTTACTTGGGCTCCAGTTCAGGCATGTTATCTAGCGAGCTTTCAACAAAGGGCCCAAATCCTTCCACCTTGGCCTTTATTCAGCAGCATAGCTGTTCAAACACATACGCTCCCAGTGGCCTTTCAGGACTGCTGTGGGAGAAACCCATCTGACATCTAGGGCCCTGTCCCTTTAGATTCTCCTTAGTTCTTTCAAATGCTAACACTATTCAGTGGGTAAACAATGCCCACTTAGGCATCGTCGCTGTCTCATTACCATGCCAAGTCCCAGAATGCTCAGTGGCCCACTGGATGACACTTATGTGTCTCACCTCAATCTCAATTTCTCCTCCAAGGAAGGGCAGATGTTGGCAGGCACTGATTTGGTTAGCTTTGCGCAGTGGCAGTATCATAGCCTATGAGGTTCACCTGAGGTGTGATTATTGCTAATTGAAAACTTTTCCCAATACCCCGCCACGATGACTTGAAATACAGTCAGCACTGGCAATTTTTGAGAGTCTCTGAGGAGACTGAACAATGTGTTTTAAACAGCAGATAAGTGATGGCTGCTTACATGCAGACTGAGATGCGTTCGAGTTGAGGAAGTGCGTCACGGGGGCCCGGGGACACCGTAGAGAACTTATGTATCATCACGCAGCCTGGGTAAAACAATCTGGGATTGGCACGCGCTGCTCGTTCTTTACTTGCCTGTAATCCAGAGTGGACTCTACCTCATTTTTTTGCCAGCTTTTCCTCTGCTGGACCTGGCATCATGAGGCTAAAGGTGAACTGTCTTTATTTGTAACCCAGTCACTGATTAAGAATACTGGAAGCGTGTTGGTCCGGGATTAAGGAAGCCGTTCGGGTGGTGTCTTTTTGCAAGGCCCTTGTCTCCGGTGAAAGAGCATTGACCTGTAGGTAAAACTAAGCCAGAAACTTTAGGCGTTCTTCACCTGTACCGGACTGGACCCTATCTGCATGGTTGCAGGTTAGATTTTCCCTTTTATCTTCAACCTGTCCTAGAAAATTCAACGGGAGAGGACGATTGGCCAGCCTGGGCAAGCCAAATACTTGTGCTTTCAGGCACTCATTCCCCTAGGCTGAATGGTCTTTTTCCACCATAGATGTCAAGAAACAAGCAGCTTGGACCGCTATGGAGTAGGAGCTTTCAGAGCCCGGATAGCTCAGTCGGTAGAGCATCAGACTTTTAATCTGAGGGTCCAGGGTTCAAGTCCCTGTTTGGGCGGTGGCTTTCACCTGTGTGGCCCTTGAGCTGCTCATAGGGTAGTCTTTATGCACATCTGCCGGGAATGCTCACTGGCCCAGAGAAATTAAATGTCCTAGGGGACGCCAACTTCAAACTTTCTAGGCTCCTGGAATCTGCGCCAGAAATAAAAGTGGATGAAGGTGTTTGCTTGACCAACTGTTTCCTAACAATCCTCGTCTATGGCAGCTTACTTGGGCTCCAGTTCAGGCATGTTATCTAGCGAGCTTTCAACAAAGGGCCCAAATCCTTCCACCTTGGCCTTTATTCAGCAGCATAGCTGTTCAAACACATACGCTCCCAGTGGCCTTTCAGGACTGCTGTGGGAGAAACCCATCTGACATCTAGGGCCCTGTCCCTTTAGATTCTCCTTAGTTCTTTCAAATGCTAACACTATTCAGTGGGTAAACAATGCCCACTTAGGCATCGTCGCTGTCTCATTACCATGCCAAGTCCCAGAATGCTCAGTGGCCCACTGGATGACACTTATGTGTCTCACCTCAATCTCAATTTCTCCTCCAAGGAAGGGCAGATGTTGGCAGGCACTGATTTGGTTAGCTTTGCGCAGTGGCAGTATCATAGCCTATGAGGTTCACCTGAGGTGTGATTATTGCTAATTGAAAACTTTTCCCAATACCCCGCCACGATGACTTGAAATACAGTCAGTACTGGCAATTTTTGAGAGTCTCTGAGGAGACTGAACAATGTGTTTTAAACAGCAGATAAGTGATGGCTGCTTACATGCAGACTGAGATGCGTTAGAGTTGAGGAAGTGCGTCACGGGGGCCCAGGGACACCGTAGAGAACTTATGTATCATCACGCAGCCTGGGTAAAACAATCTGGGATTGGCACGCGCTGCTCGTTCTTTACTTGCCTGTAATCCAGAGTGGACTCTACCTCATTTTTTTGGCAGCTTTTCCTCTGCTGGACCTGGCATCATGAGGCTAAAGGTGAACTGTCTTTATTTGTAACCCAGTCACTGATTAAGAATACTGGAAGCGTGTTGGTCCGGGATTAAGGAAGCCGTTCGGGTGGTGTCTTTTTGCAAGGCCCTTGTCTCCGGTGAAAGAGCATTGACCTGTAGGTAAAACTAAGCCAGAAACTTTAGGCGTTCTTCACCTGTACCGGACTGGACCCTATCTGCATGGTTGCAGGTTAGATTTTCCCTTTTATCTTCAACCTGTCCTAGAAAATTCAACGGGAGAGGACGATTGGCCAGCCTGGGCAAGCCAAATACTTGTGCTTTCAGGCACTCATTCCCCTAGGCTGAATGGTCTTTTTCCACCATAGATGTCAAGAAACAAGCAGCTTGGACCGCTATGGAGTAGGAGCTTTCAGAGCCCGGATAGCTCAGTCGGTAGAGCATCAGACTTTTAATCTGAGGGTCCAGGGTTCAAGTCCCTGTTTGGGCGGTGGCTTTCACCTACCTGTGTGGCCCTTGAGCTGCTCATAGGGTAGTCTTTATGCACATCTGCCGGGAATGCTCACTGGCCCAGAGAAATTAAATGTCCTAGGGGACGCCAACTTCAAACTTTCTAGGCTCCTGGAATCTGCGCCAGAAATAAAAGTGGATGAAGGTGTTTGCTTGACCAACTGTTTCCTAACAATCCTCGTCTATGGCAGCTTACTTGGGCTCCAGTTCAGGCATGTTATCTAGCGAGCTTTCAACAAAGGGCCCAAATCCTTCCACCTTGGCCTTTATTCAGCAGCATAGCTGTTCAAACACATACGCTCCCAGTGGCCTTTCAGGACTGCTGTGGGAGAAACCCATCTGACATCTAGGGCCCTGTCCCTTTAGATTCTCCTTAGTTCTTTCAAATGCTAACACTATTTAGTGGGTAAACAATGCCCATTTAGGCATCGTCGCTGTCTCATTACCATGCCAAGTCCCAGAATGCTCAGCGGCCCACTGGATGACACTTATGTGTCTCACCTCAATCTCAATTTCTCCTCCAAGGAAGGGCTGATGTTGGCAGGCACTGATTTGGTTAGCTTTGCGCAGTGGCAGTATCATAGCCTATGAGGTTCACCTGAGGCGTGATTATTGCTAATTGAAAACTTTTCCCAATACCCTGCCACGATGACTTGAAATACAGTCAGCACTGGCAATTTTTGAGAGTCTCTGAGGAGACTGAACAATGTGTTTTAAACAGCAGATAAGTGATGATTGCTTACATGCAGACTGAGATGCGTTAGAGCTGAGGAAGTGCGTCACGGGGGCCCGGGGACACCGTAGAGAGCTTATGTATCATCACGCAGCCTGGGTAAAACAATCTGGGATTGGCACGCGCTGCTCGTTCTTTACTTGCCTGTAATCCAGAGTGGGCTCTACCTCATTTTTTTGCCAGCTTTTCCTCTGCTGGACCTGGCATCATGAGGCTAAAGGTGAACTGTCTTTATTTGTAACCCAGTCACTGATTAAGAATACTGAAAGCGTGTTGGTCCGGGATTAAGGAAGCCGTTCGGGTGGTGTCTTTTTGCAAGGCCCTTGTCTCCGGTGAAAGAGCATTGACCTGTAGGTAAAACTAAGCCAGAAACTTTAGGCGTTCTTCACCTGTACCGGACTGGACCCTATCTGCATGGTTGCAGGTTAGATTTTCCCTTTTATCTTCAACCTGTCCTAGAAAATTCAACGGGAGAGGACGATTGGCCAGCCTGGGCAAGCCAAATACTTGTGCTTTCAGGCACTCGTTCCCCTAGGCTGAATGGTCTTTTTCCACCATAGATGTCAAGAAACAAGCAGCTTGGACCGCTATGGAGTAGGAGCTTTCAGAGCCTGGATAGCTCAGTCGGTTGAGCATCAGACTTTTAATCTGAGGGTCCAGGGTTCAAGTCCCTGTTTGGGTGGTGGCTTTCACCTACCTGTGTGGCCCTTGAGCTGCTCATAGGGTAGTCTTTATGCACATCTGCCGGGAATGCTCACTGGCCCAGAGAAATTAAATGTCCTAGGGGACGCCAACTTCAAACTTTCTAGGCTCCTGGAATCTGCGCCAGAAATAAAAGTGGATGAAGGTATTTGCTTGACCAACTGTTTCCTAACAACCCTCGTCTATGGCAGCTTACTTGGGCTCCAGTTCAGGCATGTTATCTAGCGAGCTTTCAACAAAGGGCCCAAATCCTTCCACCTTGGCCTTTATTCAGCAGCATAGCTGTTCAAACACATACGCTCCCAGTGGCCTTTCAGGACTGCTGTGGGAGAAACCCATCTGACATCTAGGGCCCTGTCCCTTTAGATTCTCCTTAGTTCTTTCAAATGCTAACACTATTCAGTGGGTAAACAATGCCCACTTAGGCATCGTCGCTGTCTCATTACCATGCCAAGTCCCAGAATGCTCAGCGGCCCACTGGATGACACTTATGTGTCTCACGTCAATCTCAATTTCTCCTCCATGGAAGGGCAGATGTTGGCAGGCACTGATTTGGTTAGCAGTGGCAGTATCATAGCCTATGAGGTTCACCTGAGGCGTGATTATTGCTAATTGAAAACTTTTCCCAATACCCCGCCACGATGACTTGAAATACAGTCAGCACTGGCAATTTCAGAGAGTCTCTGAGGAGACTGAACAATGTGTTTTAAACAGCAGATAAGTGATGACTGCTTACATGCAGACTGAAATGCGTTAGAGTTGAGGAAGTGCGTCACGGGGGCCCGGGGACACCGTAGAGAATTTATGTATCATCACGCAGCCTGGGTAAAACAATCTGGGATTGGCACGCGCTGCACATTCTTTACTTGACTGTAATCCAGAGTGGACTCTACCTCATTTTTTTGCCAGCTTTTCCTCTGCTGGACCTGGCATCATGAGGCTAAAGGTGAACTGTCTTTATTTGTAACCCAGTCACTGATTAAGAATACTGCTTGACCAACTGTTTCCTAACAACCCTCGTCTATGGCAGCTTACTTGGGCTCCAGTTCAGGCATGTTATCTAGCGAGCTTTCAACAAAGGGCCCAAATCCTTCCACCTTGGCCTTTATTCAGCAGCATAGCTGTTCAAACACATACGCTCCCAGTGGCCTTTCAGGACTGCTGTGGGAGAAACCCATCTGACATCTAGGGCCCTGTCCCTTTAGATTCTCCTTAGTTCTTTCAAATGCTAACCCTATTCAGTGGGTAAACAATGCCCACTTAGGCATCGTCGCTGTCTCATTAGCATGCCAAGTCCCAGAATGCTCAGCGGCCCACTGGATGACACTTATGTGTCTCACCTCAATCTCAATTTCTCCTCCAAGGAAGGGCAGATGTTGGCAGGCACTGATTTGGTTAGCTTTGCGCAGTGGCAGTATCATAGCCAATGAGGTTCACCTGAGGTGTGATTATTGCTAATTGAAAACTTTTCCCAATACCCTGCCACGATGACTTGAAATACAGTCAGCACTGGAAATTTTTGAGAGTCTCTGAGGAGACTGAACAATGTGTTTTAAACAGCAGATAAGTGATGGCTGCTTACATGCAGACTGAGATGCGTTAGAGTTGAGGAAGTGCGTCACGGGGGCCCGGGGACACCGTAGAGAGCTTATGTATCATCACGCAGCCTGGGTAAAACAATCTGGGATTGGCACGCGCTGCTCGTTCTTTACTTGCCTGTAATCCAGAGTGGACTCTACCTCATTTTTTTGCCAGCTTTTCCTCTGCTGGACCTGGCATCATGAGGCTAAAGGTGAACTGTCTTTATTTGTAACCCAGTCACTGATTAAGAATACTGGAAGCGTGTTGGTCCGGGATTAAGGAAGCCGTTCGGGTGGTGTCTTTTTGCAAGGCCCTTGTCTCCGGTGAAAGAGCATTGACCTGTAGGTAAAACTAAGCCAGAAACTTTAGGCGTTCTTCACCTGTACCGGACTGGACCCTATCTGCATGGTTGCAGGTTAGATTTTCCCTTTTATCTTCAACCTGTCCTAGAAAATTCAACGGGAGAGGACGATTGGCCAGCCTGGGCAAGCCAAATACTTGTGCTTTCAGGCACTCATTCCCCTAGGCTGAATGGTCTTTTTCCACCATAGATGTCAAGAAACAAGCAGCTTGGACCGCTATGGAGTAGGAGCTTTCAGAGCCTGGATAGCTCAGTCGGTAGAGCATTGGACTTTTAATCTGAGGGTCCAGGGTTCAAGTCCCTGTTTGGGTGTTGGCTTTCACCTGTGTGGCCCTTGAGCTGCTCATAGGGTAGTCTTTATGCACATCTGCCGGGAATGCTCACTGTCCCAGAGAAATTAAATGTCCTAGGGGACGCCAACTTCAAACTTTCTAGGCTCCTGGAATCTGCGCCAGAAATAAAAGTGGATGAAGGTGTTTGCTTGACCAACTGTTTCCTAACAACCCTCGTCTATGGCAGCTTACTTGGGCTCCAGTTCAGGCATGTTATCTAGCGAGCTTTCAACAAAGGGCCCAAATCCTGAGGCGTGATTATTGCTAATTGAAAACTTTTCCCAATACCCCGCCACGATGACTTGAAATACAGTCAGCACTGGCAATTTTTGAGAGTCTCTGAGGAGACTGAACAATGTGTTTTAAACAGCAGATAAGTGATGGCTGCTTACATGCAGACTGAGATGCGTTAGAGTTGAGGAAGTGCGTCACGGGGGCCCGGGGACACCGTAGAGAACTTATGTATCATCACGCAGCCTGAGGCTAAAGGTGAACTGTCTTTATTTGTAACCCAGTCACTGATTAAGAATACTGAAAGCGTGTTGGTCCGGGATTAAGGAAGCCGTTCGGGTGGTGTCTTTTTGCAAGGCCCTTGTCTCCGGTGAAAGAGCATTGACCTGTAGGTAAAACTAAGCCAGAAACTTTAGGCGTTCTTCACCTCTACCGGACTGGACCCTATCTGCATGGTTGCAGGTTAGATTTTCCCTTTTATCTTCAACCTGTCCTAGAAAATTCAACGGGAGAGGACGATTGGCCAGCCTGGGCAAGCCAAATACTTGTGCTTTCAGGCACTCGTTCCCCTAGGCTGAATGGTCTTTTTCCACCATAGATGTCAAGAAACAAGCAGCTTGGACCGCTATGGAGTAGGAGCTTTCAGAGCCTGGATAGCTCAGTCGGTAGAGCATCAGACTTTTAATCTGAGGGTCCAGGGTTCAAGTCCCTGTTTGGGTGGTGGCTTTCACCTACCTGTGTGGCCCTTGAGCTGCTCATAGGGTAGTCTTTATGCACATCTGCCGGGAATGCTCACTGGCCCAGAGAAATTAAATGTCCTAGGGGACGCCAACTTCAAACTTTCTAGGCTCCTGGAATCTGCGCCAGAAATAAAAGTGGATGAAGGTGTTTGCTTGACCAACTGTTTCCTAACAATCCTCGTCTATGGCAGCTTACTTGGGCTCCAGTTCAGGCATGTTATCTAGCGAGCTTTCAACAAAGGGCCCAAATCCTTCCACCTTGGCCTTTATTCAGCAGCATAGCTGTTCAAACACATACGCTCCCAGTGGCCTTTCAGGACTGCTGTGGGAGAAACCCATCTGACATCTAGGGCCCTGTCCTTTAGATTCTCCTTAGTTCTTTCAAATGCTAACCCTATTCAGTGGGTAAACAATGCCCACTTAGGCATCGTCGCTGTCTCATTAGCATGCCAAGTCCCAGAATGCTCAGCGGCCCACTGGATGACACTTATGTGTCTCACCTCAATCTCAATTTCTCCTCCAAGGAAGGGCAGATGTTGGCAGGCACTGATTTGGTTAGCTTTGCGCAGTGGCAGTATCATAGCCAATGAGGTTCACCTGAGGCGTGATTATTGCTAATTGAAAACTTTTCCCAATACCCCGCCACGATGACTTGAAATACAGTCAGCACTGGCAATTTTTGAGAGTCTCTGAGGAGACTGAACAATGTGTTTTAAACAGCAGATAAGTGATGGCTGCTTACATGCAGACTGAGATGCGTTAGAGTTGAGGAAGTGCGTCACGGGGGCCCGGGGACACCGTAGAGAACTTATGTATCATCACGCAGCCTGGGTAAAACAATCTGGGATTGGCACGCGCTGCTCGTTCTTTACTTGCCTGTAATCCAGAGTGGACTCTACCTCATTTTTTTGCCAGCTTTTCCTCTGCTGGACCTGGCATCATGAGGCTAAAGGTGAACTGTCTTTATTTGTAACCCAGTCACTGATTAAGAATACTGCTTGACCAACTGTTTCCTAACAACCCTCGTCTATGGCAGCTTACTTGGGCTCCAGTTCAGGCATGTTATCTAGCGAGCTTTCAACAAAGGGCCCAAATCCTTCCACCTTGGCCTTTATTCAGCAGCATAGCTGTTCAAACACATACGCTCCCAGTGGCCTTTCAGGACTGCTGTGGGAGAAACCCATCTGACATCTAGGGCCCTGTCCCTTTAGATTCTCCTTAGTTCTTTCAAATGCTAACCCTATTCAGTGGGTAAACAATGCCCACTTAGGCATCGTCGCTGTCTCATTAGCATGCCAAGTCCCAGAATGCTCAGCGGCCCACTGGATGACACTTATGTGTCTCACCTCAATCTCAATTTCTCCTCCAAGGAAGGGCAGATGTTGGCAGGCACTGATTTGGTTAGCTTTGCGCAGTGGCAGTATCATAGCCAATGAGGTTCACCTGAGGTGTGATTATTGCTAATTGAAAACTTTTCCCAATACCCCGCCACGATGACTTGAAATACAGTCAGCACTGGCAATTTTTGAGAGTCTCTGAGGAGACTGAACAATGTGTTTTAAGCAGCAGATAAGTGATGGCTGCTTACATGCAGACTGAGATGCGTTAGAGTTGAGGAAGTGCGTCACGGGGGCCCGGGGACACCGTAGAGAACTTATGTATCATCACGCAGCCTGGGTAAAACAATCTGGGATTGGCACGCGCTGCTCGTTCTTTACTTGCCTGTAATCCAGAGTGGACTCTACCTCATTTTTTTGCCAGCTTTTCCTTTGCTGGACCTGGCATCATGAGGCTAAAGGTGAACTGTCTTTATTTGTAACCCAGTCACTGATTAAGAATACTGGAAGCGTGTTGGTCCGGGATTAAGGAAGCCGTTCGGGTGGTGTCTTTTTGCAAGGCCCTTGTCTCCGGTGAAAGAGCATTGACCTGTAGGTAAAACTAAGCCAGAAACTTTAGGCGTTCTTCACCTGTACCGGACTGGACCCTATCTGCATGGTTGCAGGTTAGATTTTCCCTTTTATCTTCAACCTGTCCTAGAAAATTCAACGGGAGAGGACGATTGGCCAGCCTGGGCAAGCCAAATACTTGTGCTTTCAGGCACTCATTCCCCTAGGCTGAATGGTCTTTTTCCACCATAGATGTCAAGAAACAAGCAGCTTGGAGCGCTATGGAGTAGGAGCTTTCAGAGCCTGGATAGCTCAGTCGGTAGAGCATCAGACTTTTAATCTGAGGGTCCAGGGTTCAAGTCCCGGTTTGGGCGGTGGCTTTCACCTGTGTGGCCCTTGAGCTGCTCATAGGGTAGTCTTTATGCACATCTGCCGGGAATGCTCACTGGCCCAGAGAAATTAAATGTCCTAGGGGACGCCAACTTCAAACTTTCTAGGCTCCTGGAATCTGCGCCAGAAATAAAAGTGGATGAAGGTGTTTGCTTGACCAACTGTTTCCTAACAATCCTCGTCTATGGCAGCTTACTTGGGCTCCAGTTCAGGCATGTTATCTAGCGAGCTTTCAACAAAGGGCCCAAATCCTTCCACCTTGGCCTTTATTCAGCAGCATAGCTGTTCAAACACATACGCTCCCAGTGGCCTTTCAGGACTGCTGTGGGAGAAACCCATCTGACATCTAGGGCCCTGTCCCTTTAGATTCTCCTTAGTTCTTTCAAATGCTAACACTATTCAGTGGGTAAACAATGCCCACTTAGGCATCGTCGCTGTCTCATTACCATGCCAAGTCCCAGAATGCTCAGTGGCCCACTGGATGACACTTATGTGTCTCACCTCAATCTCAATTTCTCCTCCAAGGAAGGGCAGATGTTGGCAGGCACTGATTCGGTTAGCTTTGCGCAGTGGCAGTATCATAGCCTATGAGGTTCACCTGAGGTGTGATTATTGCTAATTGAAAACTTTTCCCAATACCCCGCCACGATGACTTGAAATACAGTCAGCACTGGCAATTTTTGAGAGTCTCTGAGGAGACTGAACAATGTGTTTTAAACAGCAGATAAGTGATGGTTGCTTACATGCAGACTGAGATGCGTTAGAGTTGAGGAAGTGCGTCACGAGGGCCCGGGGACACCGTAGAGAACTTATGTATCATCACGCAGCCTGGGTAAAACAATCTGGGATTGGCACGCGCTGCTCGTTCTTTACTTGCCTGTAATCCAGAGTGGACTCTACCTCATTTTTTTGCCAGCTTTTCCTCTGCTGGACCTGGCATCATGAGGCTAAAGGTGAACTGTCTTTATTTGTAACCCAGTCACTGATTAAGAATACTGCTTGACCAACTGTTTCCTAACAACCCTCGTCTATGGCAGCTTACTTGGGCTCCAGTTCAGGCATGTTATCTAGCGAGCTTTCAACAAAGGGCCCAAATCCTTCCACCTTGGCCTTTATTCAGCAGCATAGCTGTTCAAACACATACGCTCCCAGTGGCCTTTCAGGACTGCTGTGGGAGAAACCCATCTGACATCTAGGGCCCTGTCCCTTTAGATTCTCCTTAGTTCTTTCAAATGCTAACCCTATTCAGTGGGTAAACAATGCCCACTTAGGCATCGTCGCTGTCTCATTAGCATGCCAAGTCCCAGAATGCTCAGCGGCCCACTGGATGACACTTATGTGTCTCACCTCAATCTCAATTTCTCCTCCAAGGAAGGGCAGATGTTGGTAGGCACTGATTTGGTTAGCTTTGCGCAGTGGCAGTATCATAGCCAATGAGGTTCACCTGAGGCGTGATTATTGCTAATTGAAAACTTTTCCCAATACCCTGCCACGATGACTTGAAATACAGTCAGCACTGGAAATTTTTGAGAGTCTCTGAGGAGACTGAACAATGTGTTTTAAACAGCAGATAAGTGATGGCTGCTTACATGCAGACTGAGATGCGTTAGAGTTGAGGAAGTGCATCACGGGGGCCCGGGGACACCGTAGAGAGCTTATGTATCATCACGCAGCCTGGGTAAAACAATCTGGGATTGGCACGCGCTGCTCGTTCTTTACTTGCCTGTAATCCAGAGTGGACTCTACCT
Source organism: Rana muscosa (assembly GCA_029206835.1). NCBI lineage: Eukaryota > Metazoa > Chordata > Amphibia > Anura > Ranidae > Rana > Rana muscosa. Next base: position 297,361,119 of record CM055118.1, read on the forward strand.
CATTTTTTTGCCAGCTTTTCCTCTGCTGGACCTGGCATCATGAGGCTAAAGGTGAACTGTCTTTATTTGTAACCCAGTCACTGATTAAGAATACTGGAAGCGTGTTGGTCCGGGATTAAGGAAGCCGTTCGGGTGGTGTCTTTTTGCAAGGCCCTTGTCTCCGGTGAAAGAGCATTGACCTGTAGGTAAAACTAAGCCAGAAACTTTAGGCGTTCTTCACCTGTACCGGACTGGACCCTATCTGCATGGTTGCAGGTTAGATTTTCCCTTTTATCTTCAACCTGTCCTAGAAAATTCAACGGGAGAGGACGATTGGCCAGCCTGGGCAAGCCAAATACTTGTGCTTTCAGGCACTCGTTCCCCTAGGCTGAATGGTCTTTTTCCACCATAGATGTCAAGAAACAAGCAGCTTGGACCGCTATGGAGTAGGAGCTTTCAGAGCCTGGATAGCTCAGTCAGTAGAGCATCAGACTTTTAATCTGGGGGTCCAGGGTTCAAGTCCCTGTTTGGGCGGTGGCTTTCACCTACCTGTGTGGCCCTTGAGCTGCTCATAGGGTAGTCTTTATGCACATCTGCCGGGAATGCTCACTGGCCCAGAGAAATTAAATGTCCTAGGGGACGCCAACTTCAAACTTTCTAGGCTCCTGGAATCTGCGCCAGAAATAAAAGTGGATGAAGGTATTTGCTTGACCAACTGTTTCCTAACAACCCTCGTCTATGGCAGCTTACTTGGGCTCCAGTTCAGGCATGTTATCTAGCGAGCTTTCAACAAAGGGCCCAAATCCTTCCACCTTGGCCTTTATTCAGCAGCATAGCTGTTCAAACACATACGCTCCCAGTGGCCTTTCAGGACTGCTGTGGGAGAAACCCATCTGACATCTAGGGCCCTGTCCCTTTAGATTCTCCTTAGTTCTTTCAAATGCTAACACTATTCAGTGGGTAAACAATGCCCACTTAGGCATCGTCGCTGTCTCATTACCATGCCAAGTCCCAGAATGCTCAGCGGCCCACTGGATGACACTTATGTGTCTCACGTCAATCTCAATTTCTCCTCCATGGAAGGGCAGATGTTGGCAGGCACTGATTTGGTTAGCAGTGGCAGTATCATAGCCTATGAGGTTCACCTGAGGCGTGATTATTGCTAATTGAAAACTTTTCCCAATACCCCGCCACGATGACTTGAAATACAGTCAGCACTGGCAATTTCAGAGAGTCTCTGAGGAGACTGAACAATGTGTTTTAAACAGCAGATAAGTGATGACTGCTTACATGCAGACTGAAATGCGTTAGAGTTGAGGAAGTGCGTCACGGGGGCCCGGGGACACCGTAGAGAATTTATGTATCATCACGCAGCCTGGGTAAAACAATCTGGGATTGGCACGCGCTGCACATTCTTTACTTGACTGTAATCCAGAGTGGACTCTACCTCATTTTTTTGCCAGCTTTTCCTCTGCTGGACCTGGCATCATGAGGCTAAAGGTGAACTGTCTTTATTTGTAACCCAGTCACTGATTAAGAATACTGCTTGACCAACTGTTTCCTAACAACCCTCGTCTATGGCAGCTTACTTGGGCTCCAGTTCAGGCATGTTATCTAGCGAGCTTTCAACAAAGGGCCCAAATCCTTCCACCTTGGCCTTTATTCAGCAGCATAGCTGTTCAAACACATACGCTCCCAGTGGCCTTTCAGGACTGCTGTGGGAGAAACCCATCTGACATCTAGGGCCCTGTCCCTTTAGATTCTCCTTAGTTCTTTCAAATGCTAACCCTATTCAGTGGGTAAACAATGCCCACTTAGGCATCGTCGCTGTCTCATTAGCATGCCAAGTCCCAGAATGCTCAGCGGCCCACTGGATGACACTTATGTGTCTCACCTCAATCTCAATTTCTCCTCCAAGGAAGGGCAGATGTTGGCAGGCACTGATTTGGTTAGCTTTGCGCAGTGGCAGTATCATAGCCAATGAGGTTCACCTGAGGTGTGATTATTGCTAATTGAAAACTTTTCCCAATACCCTGCCACGATGACTTGAAATACAGTCAGCACTGGAAATTTTTGAGAGTCTCTGAGGAGACTGAACAATGTGTTTTAAACAGCAGATAAGTGATGGCTGCTTACATGCAGACTGAGATGCGTTAGAGTTGAGGAAGTGCGTCACGGGGGCCCGGGGACACCGTAGAGAGCTTATGTATCATCACGCAGCCTGGGTAAAACAATCTGGGATTGGCACGCGCTGCTCGTTCTTTACTTGCCTGTAATCCAGAGTGGACTCTACCTCATTTTTTTGCCAGCTTTTCCTCTGCTGGACCTGGCATCATGAGGCTAAAGGTGAACTGTCTTTATTTGTAACCCAGTCACTGATTAAGAATACTGGAAGCGTGTTGGTCCGGGATTAAGGAAGCCGTTCGGGTGGTGTCTTTTTGCAAGGCCCTTGTCTCCGGTGAAAGAGCATTGACCTGTAGGTAAAACTAAGCCAGAAACTTTAGGCGTTCTTCACCTGTACCGGACTGGACCCTATCTGCATGGTTGCAGGTTAGATTTTCCCTTTTATCTTCAACCTGTCCTAGAAAATTCAACGGGAGAGGACGATTGGCCAGCCTGGGCAAGCCAAATACTTGTGCTTTCAGGCACTCATTCCCCTAGGCTGAATGGTCTTTTTCCACCATAGATGTCAAGAAACAAGCAGCTTGGACCGCTATGGAGTAGGAGCGTTCAGAGCCTGGATAGCTCAGTCGGTAGAGCATCAGACTTTTAATCTGAGGGTCCAGGGTTCAAGTCCCTGTTTGGGTGTTGGCTTTCACCTGTGTGGCCCTTGAGCTGCTCATAGGGTAGTCTTTATGCACATCTGCCGGGAATGCTCACTGTCCCAGAGAAATTAAATGTCCTAGGGGACGCCAACTTCAAACTTTCTAGGCTCCTGGAATCTGCGCCAGAAATAAAAGTGCATGAAGGTGTTTGCTTGACCAACTGTTTCCTAACAACCCTCGTCTATGGCAGCTTACTTGGGCTCCAGTTCAGGCATGTTATCTAGCGAGCTTTCAACAAAGGGCCCAAATCCTGAGGCGTGATTATTGCTAATTGAAAACTTTTCCCAATACCCCGCCACGATGACTTGAAATACAGTCAGCACTGGCAATTTTTGAGAGTCTCTGAGGAGACTGAACAATGTGTTTTAAACAGCAGATAAGTGATGGCTGCTTACATGCAGACTGAGATGCGTTAGAGTTGAGGAAGTGCGTCACGGGGGCCCGGGGACACCGTAGAGAACTTATGTATCATCACGCAGCCTGAGGCTAAAGGTGAACTGTCTTTATTTGTAACCCAGTCACTGATTAAGAATACTGAAAGCGTGTTGGTCCGGGATTAAGGAAGCCGTTCGGGTGGTGTCTTTTTGCAAGGCCCTTGTCTCCGGTGAAAGAGCATTGACCTGTAGGTAAAACTAAGCCAGAAACTTTAGGCGTTCTTCACCTCTACCGGACTGGACCCTATCTGCATGGTTGCAGGTTAGATTTTCCCTTTTATCTTCAACCTGTCCTAGAAAATTCAACGGGAGAGGACGATTGGCCAGCCTGGGCAAGCCAAATACTTGTGCTTTCAGGCACTCGTTCCCCTAGGCTGAATGGTCTTTTTCCACCATAGATGTCAAGAAACAAGCAGCTTGGACCGCTATGGAGTAGGAGCTTTCAGAGCCTGGATAGCTCAGTCGGTAGAGCATCAGACTTTTAATCTGAGGGTCCAGGGTTCAAGTCCCTGTTTGGGTGGTGGCTTTCACCTACCTGTGTGGCCCTTGAGCTGCTCATAGGGTAGTCTTTATGCACATCTGCCGGGAATGCTCACTGGCCCAGAGAAATTAAATGTCCTAGGGGACGCCAACTTCAAACTTTCTAGGCTCCTGGAATCTGCGCCAGAAATAAAAGTGGATGAAGGTGTTTGCTTGACCAACTGTTTCCTAACAATCCTCGTCTATGGCAGCTTACTTGGGCTCCAGTTCAGGCATGTTATCTAGCGAGCTTTCAACAAAGGGCCCAAATCCTTCCACCTTGGCCTTTATTCAGCAGCATAGCTGTTCAAACACATACGCTCCCAGTGGCCTTTCAGGACTGCTGTGGGAGAAACCCATCTGACATCTAGGGCCCTGTCCTTTAGATTCTCCTTAGTTCTTTCAAATGCTAACCCTATTCAGTGGGTAAACAATGCCCACTTAGGCATCGTCGCTGTCTCATTAGCATGCCAAGTCCCAGAATGCTCAGCGGCCCACTGGATGACACTTATGTGTCTCACCTCAATCTCAATTTCTCCTCCAAGGAAGGGCAGATGTTGGCAGGCACTGATTTGGTTAGCTTTGCGCAGTGGCAGTATCATAGCCAATGAGGTTCACCTGAGGCGTGATTATTGCTAATTGAAAACTTTTCCCAATACCCCGCCACGATGACTTGAAATACAGTCAGCACTGGCAATTTTTGAGAGTCTCTGAGGAGACTGAACAATGTGTTTTAAACAGCAGATAAGTGATGGCTGCTTACATGCAGACTGAGATGCGTTAGAGTTGAGGAAGTGCGTCACGGGGGCCCGGGGACACCGTAGAGAACTTATGTATCATCACGCAGCCTGGGTAAAACAATCTGGGATTGGCACGCGCTGCTTGTTCTTTACTTGCCTGTAATCCAGAGTGGACTCTACCTCATTTTTTTGCCAGCTTTTCCTCTGCTGGACCTGGCATCATGAGGCTAAAGGTGAACTGTCTTTATTTGTAACCCAGTCACTGATTAAGAATACTGCTTGACCAACTGTTTCCTAACAACCCTCGTCTATGGCAGCTTACTTGGGCTCCAGTTCAGGCATGTTATCTAGCGAGCTTTCAACAAAGGGCCCAAATCCTTCCACCTTGGCCTTTATTCAGCAGCATAGCTGTTCAAACACATACGCTCCCAGTGGCCTTTCAGGACTGCTGTGGGAGAAACCCATCTGACATCTAGGGCCCTGTCCCTTTAGATTCTCCTTAGTTCTTTCAAATGCTAACCCTATTCAGTGGGTAAACAATGCCCACTTAGGCATCGTCGCTGTCTCATTAGCATGCCAAGTCCCAGAATGCTCAGCGGCCCACTGGATGACACTTATGTGTCTCACCTCAATCTCAATTTCTCCTCCAAGGAAGGGCAGATGTTGGCAGGCACTGATTTGGTTAGCTTTGCGCAGTGGCAGTATCATAGCCAATGAGGTTCACCTGAGGTGTGATTATTGCTAATTGAAAACTTTTCCCAATACCCCGCCACGATGACTTGAAATACAGTCAGCACTGGCAATTTTTGAGAGTCTCTGAGGAGACTGAACAATGTGTTTTAAGCAGCAGATAAGTGATGGCTGCTTACATGCAGACTGAGATGCGTTAGAGTTGAGGAAGTGCGTCACGGGGGCCCGGGGACACCGTAGAGAACTTATGTATCATCACGCAGCCTGGGTAAAACAATCTGGGATTGGCACGCGCTGCTCGTTCTTTACTTGCCTGTAATCCAGAGTGGACTCTACCTCATTTTTTTGCCAGCTTTTCCTTTGCTGGACCTGGCATCATGAGGCTAAAGGTGAACTGTCTTTATTTGTAACCCAGTCACTGATTAAGAATACTGGAAGCGTGTTGGTCCGGGATTAAGGAAGCCGTTCGGGTGGTGTCTTTTTGCAAGGCCCTTGTCTCCGGTGAAAGAGCATTGACCTGTAGGTAAAACTAAGCCAGAAACTTTAGGCGTTCTTCACCTGTACCGGACTGGACCCTATCTGCATGGTTGCAGGTTAGATTTTCCCTTTTATCTTCAACCTGTCCTAGAAAATTCAACGGGAGAGGACGATTGGCCAGCCTGGGCAAGCCAAATACTTGTGCTTTCAGGCACTCATTCCCCTAGGCTGAATGGTCTTTTTCCACCATAGATGTCAAGAAACAAGCAGCTTGGAGCGCTATGGAGTAGGAGCTTTCAGAGCCTGGATAGCTCAGTCGGTAGAGCATCAGACTTTTAATCTGAGGGTCCAGGGTTCAAGTCCCGGTTTGGGCGGTGGCTTTCACCTGTGTGGCCCTTGAGCTGCTCATAGGGTAGTCTTTATGCACATCTGCCGGGAATGCTCACTGGCCCAGAGAAATTAAATGTCCTAGGGGACGCCAACTTCAAACTTTCTAGGCTCCTGGAATCTGCGCCAGAAATAAAAGTGGATGAAGGTGTTTGCTTGACCAACTGTTTCCTAACAATCCTCGTCTATGGCAGCTTACTTGGGCTCCAGTTCAGGCATGTTATCTAGCGAGCTTTCAACAAAGGGCCCAAATCCTTCCACCTTGGCCTTTATTCAGCAGCATAGCTGTTCAAACACATACGCTCCCAGTGGCCTTTCAGGACTGCTGTGGGAGAAACCCATCTGACATCTAGGGCCCTGTCCCTTTAGATTCTCCTTAGTTCTTTCAAATGCTAACACTATTCAGTGGGTAAACAATGCCCACTTAGGCATCGTCGCTGTCTCATTACCATGCCAAGTCCCAGAATGCTCAGTGGCCCACTGGATGACACTTATGTGTCTCACCTCAATCTCAATTTCTCCTCCAAGGAAGGGCAGATGTTGGCAGGCACTGATTTGGTTAGCTTTGCGCAGTGGCAGTATCATAGCCTATGAGGTTCACCTGAGGTGTGATTATTGCTAATTGAAAACTTTTCCCAATACCCCGCCACGATGACTTGAAATACAGTCAGCACTGGCAATTTTTGAGAGTCTCTGAGGAGACTGAACAATGTGTTTTAAACAGCAGATAAGTGATGGCTGCTTACATGCAGACTGAGATGCGTTCGAGTTGAGGAAGTGCGTCACGGGGGCCCGGGGACACCGTAGAGAACTTATGTATCATCACGCAGCCTGGGTAAAACAATCTGGGATTGGCACGCGCTGCTCGTTCTTTACTTGCCTGTAATCCAGAGTGGACTCTACCTCATTTTTTTGCCAGCTTTTCCTCTGCTGGACCTGGCATCATGAGGCTAAAGGTGAACTGTCTTTATTTGTAACCCAGTCACTGATTAAGAATACTGCTTGACCAACTGTTTCCTAACAACCCTCGTCTATGGCAGCTTACTTGGGCTCCAGTTCAGGCATGTTATCTAGCGAGCTTTCAACAAAGGGCCCAAATCCTTCCACCTTGGCCTTTATTCAGCAGCATAGCTGTTCAAACACATACGCTCCCAGTGGCCTTTCAGGACTGCTGTGGGAGAAACCCATCTGACATCTAGGGCCCTGTCCCTTTAGATTCTCCTTAGTTCTTTCAAATGCTAACCCTATTCAGTGGGTAAACAATGCCTACTTAGGCATCGTCGCTGTCTCATTAGCATGCCAAGTCCCAGAATGCTCAGCGGCCCACTGGATGACACTTATGTGTCTCACCTCAATCTCAATTTCTCCTCCAAGGAAGGGCAGATGTTGGCAGGCACTGATTTGGTTAGCTTTGCGCAGTGGCAGTATCATAGCCAATGAGGTTCACCTGAGGCGTGATTATTGCTAATTGAAAACTTTTCCCAATACCCCGCCACGATGACTTGAAATACAGTCAGCACTGGCAATTTTTGAGAGTCTCTGAGGAGACTGAACAATGTGTTTTAAACAGCAGATAAGTGATGGCTGCTTACATGCAGACTGAGATGCGTTAGAGTTGAGGAAGTGCGTCACGGGGGCCCGGGGACACCGTAGAGAACTTATGTATCATCATGCAGCCTGGGTAAAACAATCTGGGATTGGCACGCGCTGCTCGTTCTTTACTTGCCTGTAATCCAGAGTGGACTCTACCTCATTTTTTTGCCAGCTTTTCCTCTGCTGGACCTGGCATCATGAGGCTAAAGGTGAACTGTCTTTATTTGTAACCCAGTCACTGATTAAGAATACTGGAAGCGTGTTGGTCCGGGATTAAGGAAGCCGTTCGGGTGGTGTCTTTTTGCAAGGCCCTTGTCTCCGGTGAAAGAGCATTGACCTGTAGGTAAAACTAAGCCAGAAACTTTAGGCGTTCTTCACCTGTACCGGACTGGACCCTATCTGCATGGTTGCAGGTTAGATTTTCCCTTTTATCTTCAACCTGTCCTAGAAAATTCAACGGGAGAGGACGATTGGCCAGCCTGGGCAAGCCAAATACTTGTGCTTTCAGGCACTCATTCCCCTAGGCTGAATGGTCTTTTTCCACCATAGATGTCAAGAAACAAGCAGCTTGGACCGCTATGGAGTAGGAGCTTTCAGAGCCCGGATAGCTCAGTCGGTAGAGCATCAGACTTTTAATCTGAGGGTACAGGGTTCAAGTCCCTGTTTGGGCGGTGGCTTTCACCTGTGTGGCCCTTGAGCTGCTCATAGGGTAGTCTTTATGCACATCTGCCGGGAATGCTCACTGGCCCAGAGAAATTAAATGTCCTAGGGGACGCCAACTTCAAACTTTCTAGGCTCCTGGAATCTGCGCCAGAAATAAAAGTGGATGAAGGTGTTTGCTTGACCAACTGTTTCCTAACAATCCTCGTCTATGGCAGCTTACTTGGGCTCCAGTTCAGGCATGTTATCTAGCGAGCTTTCAACAAAGGGCTCAAATCCTTCCACCTTGGCCTTTATTCAGCAGCATAGCTGTTCAAACACATACGCTCCCAGTGGCCTTTCAGGACTGCTGTGGGAGAAACCCATCTGACATCTAGGGCCCTGTCCCTTTAGATTCTCCTTAGTTCTTTCAAATGCTAACACTATTCAGTGGGTAAACAATGCCCACTTAGGCATCGTCGCTGTCTCATTACCATGCCAAGTCCCAGAATGCTCAGTGGCCCACTGGATGACACTTATGTGTCTCACCTCAATCTCAATTTCTCCTCCAAGGAAGGGCAGATGTTGGCAGGCACTGATTTGGTTAGCTTTGCGCAGTGGCAGTATCATAGCCTATGAGGTTCACCTGAGGTGTGATTATTGCTAATTGAAAACTTTTCCCAATACCCCGCCACGATGACTTGAAATACAGTCAGCACTGGCAATTTTTGAGAGTCTCTGAGGAGACTGAACAATGTGTTTTAAACAGCAGATAAGTGATGGCTGCTTACATGCAGACTGAGATGCGTTAGAGTTGAGGAAGTGCGTCACGGGGGCCCGGGGACACCGTAGAGAACTTATGTATCATCACGCAGCCTGGGTAAAACAATCTGGGATTGGCACGCGCTGCTCGTTCTTTACTTGCCTGTAATCCAGAGTGGACTCTACCTCATTTTTTTGCCAGCTTTTCCTCTGCTGGACCTGGCATCATGAGGCTAAAGGTGAACTGTCTTTATTTGTAACCCAGTCACTGATTAAGAATACTGGAAGCGTGTTGGTCCGGGATTAAGGAAGCCGTTCGGGTGGTGTCTTTTTGCAAGGCCCTTGTCTCCGGTGAAAGAGCATTGACCTGTAGGTAAAACTAAGCCAGAAACTTTAGGCGTTCTTCACCTGTACCGGACTGGACCCTATCTGCATGGTTGCAGGTTAGATTTTCCCTTTTATCTTCAACCTGTCCTAGAAAATTCAACGGGAGAGGACGATTGGCCAGCCTGGGCAAGCCAAATACTTGTGCTTTCAGGCACTCATTCCCCTAGGCTGAATGGTCTTTTTCCACCATAGATGTCAAGAAACAAGCAGCTTGGACCGCTATGGAGTAGGAGCTTTCAGAGCCCGGATAGCTCAGTCGGTAGAGCATCAGACTTTTAATCTGAGGGTCCAGGGTTCAAGTCCTGGTTTGGGCGGTGGCTTTCACCTGTGTGGCCCTTGAGCTGCTCATAGGGTAGTCTTTATGCACATCTGCCGGGAATGCTCACCGGCCCAGAGAAATTAAATGTCCTAGGGGACGCCAACTTCAAACTTTCTAGGCTCCTGGAATCTGCGCCAGAAATAAAAGTGGATGAAGGTGTTTGCTTGACCAACTGTTTCCTAACAATCCTCGTCTATGGCAGCTTACTTGGGCTCCAGTTCAGGCATGTTATCTAGCGAGCTTTCAGCAAAGGGCCCAAATCCTTCCACCTTGGCCTTTATTCAGCAGCATAGCTGTTCAAACACATACGCTCCCAGTGGCCTTTCAGGACTGCTGTGGGAGAAACCCATCTGACATCTAGGGCCCTGTCCCTTTAGATTCTCCATAGTTCTTTCAAATGCTAACACTATTCAGTGGGTAAACAATGCCCACTTAGGCATCGTCGCTGTCTCATTACCATGCCAAGTCCCAGAATGCTCAGTGGCCCACTGGATGACACTTATGTGTCTCACCTCAATCTCAATTTCTCCTCCAAGGAAGGGCAGATGTTGGCAGGCACTGATTTCGTTAGCTTTGTGCAGTGGCAGTAGTATAGCCTATGAGGTTGACCTGAGGTGTGATTATTGCTAATTGAAAACTTTTCCCAATACCCTGCCACGATGACTTGAAATACAGTCAGCACTGGCAATTTTTGAGAGTCTCTGAGGAGACTGAACAATGTGTTTTAAACAGCAGATAAGTGATGGCTGCTTACATGCAGACTGAGATGCGTTAGAGTTGAGGAAGTGCGTCACGGGGGCCCGGGGACACCGTAGAGAACTTATGTATTATCACGCAGCCTGGGTAAAACAATCTGGGATTGGCACGCGCTGCTCGTTCTTTACTTGCCTGTAATCCAGAGTGGACTCTACCTCATTTTTTTGCCAGCTTTTCCTCTGCTGGACCTGGCATCATGAGGCTAAAGGTGAACTGTCTTTATTTGTAACCCAGTCACTGATTAAGAATACTGGAAGCGTGTTGGTCCGGGATTAAGGAAGCCGTTCGGGTGGTGTCTTTTTGCAAGGCCCTTGTCTCCGGTGAAAGAGCATTGACCTGTAGGTAAAACTAAGCCAGAAACTTTAGGCGTTCTTCACCTGTACCGGACTGGACCCTATCTGCATGGTTGCAGGTTAGATTTTCCCTTTTATCTTCAACCTGTCCTAGAAAATTCAACGGGAGAGGACGATTGGCCAGCCTGGGCAAGCCAAATACTTGTGCTTTCAGGCACTCATTCCCCTAGGCTGAATGGTCTTTTTCCACCATAGATGTCAAGAAACAAGCAGCTTGGAGCGCTATGGAGTAGGAGCTTTCAGAGCCTGGATAGCTCAGTCGGTAGAGCATCAGACTTTTAATCTGAGGGTCCAGGGTTCAAGTCCCGGTTTGGGCGGTGGCTTTCACCTGTGTGGCCCTTGAGCTGCTCATAGGGTAGTCTTTATGCACATCTGCCGGGAATGCTCACTGGCCCAGAGAAATTAAATGTCCTAGGGGACGCCAACTTCAAACTTTCTAGGCTCCTGGAATCTGCGCCAGAAATAAAAGTGGATGAAGGTGTTTGCTTGACCAACTGTTTCCTAACAATCCTCGTCTATGGCAGCTTACTTGGGCTCCAGTTCAGGCATGTTATCTAGCGAGCTTTCAACAAAGGGCCCAAATCCTTCCACCTTGGCCTTTATTCAGCAGCATAGCTGTTCAAACACATACGCTCCCAGTGGCCTTTCAGGACTGCTGTGGGAGAAACCCATCTGACATCTAGGGCCCTGTCCCTTTAGATTCTCCTTAGTTCTTTCAAATGCTAACACTATTCAGTGGGTAAACAATGCCCACTTAGGCATCGTCGCTGTCTCATTACCATGCCAAGTCCCAGAATGCTCAGTGGCCCACTGGATGACACTTATGTGTCTCACCTCAATCTCAATTTCTCCTCCAAGGAAGGGCAGATGTTGGCAGGCACTGATTTGGTTAGCTTTGCGCAGTGGCAGTATCATAGCCTATGAGGTTCACCTGAGGTGTGATTATTGCTAATTGAAAACTTTTCCCAATACCCCGCCACGATGACTTGAAATACAGTCAGCACTGGCAATTTTTGAGAGTCTCTGAGGAGACTGAACAATGTGTTTTAAACAGCAGATAAGTGATGGCTGCTTACATGCAGACTGAGATGCGTTAGAGTTGAGGAAGTGCGTCACGGGGGCCCGGGGACACCGTAGAGAACTTATGTATCATCACGCAGCCTGGGTAAAACAATCTGGGATTGGCACGCGCTGCTCGTTCTTTACTTGCCTGTAATCCAGAGTGGACTCTACCTCATTTTTTTGCCAGCTTTTCCTCTGCTGGACCTGGCATCATGAGGCTAAAGGTGAACTGTCTTTATTTGTAACCCAGTCACTGATTAAGAATACTGGAAGCGTGTTGGTCCGGGATTAAGGAAGCCGTTCGGGTGGTGTCTTTTTGCAAGGCCCTTGTCTCCGGTGAAAGAGCATTGACCTGTAGGTAAAACTAAGCCAGAAACTTTAGGCGTTCTTCACCTGTACCGGACTGGACCCTATCTGCATGGTTGCAGGTTAGATTTTCCCTTTTATCTTCAACCTGTCCTAGAAAATTCAACGGGAGAGGACGATTGGCCAGCCTGGGCAAGCCAAATACTTGTGCTTTCAGGCACTCATTCCCCTAGGCTGAATGGTCTTTTTCCACCATAGATGTCAAGAAACAAGCAGCTTGGACCGCTATGGAGTAGGAGCTTTCAGAGCCCGGATAGCTCAGTCGGTAGAGCATCAGACTTTTAATCTGAGGGTCCAGGGTTCAAGTCCCTGTTTGGGCGGTGGCTTTCACCTGTGTGGCCCTTGAGCTGCTCATAGGGTAGTCTTTATGCACATCTGCCGGGAATGCTCACTGGCCCAGAGAAATTAAATGTCCTAGGGGACGCCAACTTCAAACTTTCTAGGCTCCTGGAATCTGCGCCAGAAATAAAAGTGGATGAAGGTGTTTGCTTGACCAACTGTTTCCTAACAATCCTCGTCTATGGCAGCTTACTTGGGCTCCAGTTCAGGCATGTTATCTAGCGAGCTTTCAACAAAGGGCCCAAATCCTTCCACCTTGGCCTTTATTCAGCAGCATAGCTGTTCAAACACATACGCTCCCAGTGGCCTTTCAGGACTGCTGTGGGAGAAACCCATCTGACATCTAGGGCCCTGTCCCTTTAGATTCTCCTTAGTTCTTTCAAATGCTAACACTATTCAGTGGGTAAACAATGCCCACTTAGGCATCGTCGCTGTCTCATTACCATGCCAAGTCCCAGAATGCTCAGTGGCCCACTGGATGACACTTATGTGTCTCACCTCAATCTCAATTTCTCCTCCAAGGAAGGGCAGATGTTGGCAGGCACTGATTTGGTTAGCTTTGCGCAGTGGCAGTATCATAGCCTATGAAGTTCACCTGAGGCGTGATTATTGCTAATTGAAAACTTTTCCCAATACCCTGCCACGATGACTTGAAATACAGTCAGCACTGGCAATTTTTGAGAGTCTCTGAGGCGACTGAACAATGTGTTTTAAACAGCAGATAAGTGATGGCTGCTTACATGCAGACTGAGATGCGTTAGAGTTGAGGAAGTGCGTCACGTGGGCCCGGGGACACCGTAGAGAACTTATGTATCATCACGCAGCCTGGGTAAAACAATCTGGGATTGGCACGCGCTGCTCGTTCTTTACTTGCCTGTAATCCAGAGTGGACTCTACCTCATTTTTTTGCCAGCTTTTCCTCTGCTGGACCTGGCATCATGAGGCTAAAGGTGAACTGTCTTTATTTGTAACCCAGTCACTGGTTAAGAATACTGGAAGCGTGTTGGTCCGGGATTAAGGAAGCCGTTCGGGTGGTGTCTTTTTGCAAGGCCCTTGTCTCCGGTGAAAGAGCATTGACCTGTAGGTAAAACTAAGCCAGAAACTTTAGGCGTTCTTCACCTGTACCGGACTGGACCCTATCTGCATGGTTGCAGGTTAGATTTTCCCTTTTATCTTCAACCTGTCCTAGAAAATTCAACGGGAGAGGACGATTGGCCAGCCTGGGCAAGCCAAATACTTGTGCTTTCAGGCACTCATTCCCCTAGGCTGAATGGTCTTTTTCCACCATAGATGTCAAGAAACAAGCAGCTTGGACCGCTATGGAGTAGGAGCTTTCAGAGCCCGGATAGCTCAGTCGGTAGAGCATCAGACTTTTAATCTGAGGGTCCAGGGTTCAAGTCCCTGTTTGGGCGGTGGCTTTCACCTGTGTGGCCCTTGAGCTGCTCATAGGGTAGTCTTTATGCACATCTGCCGGGAATGCTCACTGGCCCAGAGAAATTAAATGTCCTAGGGGACGCCAACTTCAAACTTTCTAGGCTCCTGGAATCTGCGCCAGAAATAAAAGTGGATGAAGGTGTTTGCTTGACCAACTGTTTCCTAACAACCCTCGTCTATGGCAGCTTACTTGGGCTCCAGTTCAGGCATGTTATCTAGCGAGCTTTCAACAAAGGGCCCAAATCCTTCCACCTTGGCCTTTATTCAGCAGCATAGCTGTTCAAACACATACGCTCCCAGTGGCCTTTCAGGACTGCTGTGGGAGAAACCCATCTGACATCTAGGGCCCTGTCCCTTTAGATTCTCCTTAGTTCTTTCAAATGCTAACACTATTCAGTGGGTAAACAATGCCCACTTAGGCATCGTCGCTGTCTCATTAGCATGCCAAGTCCCAGAATGCTCAGCGGCCCACTGGATGACACTTATGTGTCTCACCTCAATCTCAATTTCTCCTCAAAGGAAGGGCAGATGTTGGCAGGAACTGATTTGGTTAGCTTTGCGCAGTGGCAGTATCATAGCCTATGAGGTTCACCTGAGGCGTGATTATTGCTAGTTAAAAACTTTTCCCAATACCCCGCCACGATGACTTGAAATACAGTCAGCACTGGCAATTTTTGAGAGTCTCTGAGGAGACTGAACAATGTGTTTTAAACAGCAGATAAGTGATGGCTGCTTACATGCAGACTGAGATGCGTTAGAGTTGAGGAAGTGCGTCACGGGGGCCCGGGGACACCGTAGAGAGCTTATGTATCATCACGCAGCCTGGGTAAAACAATCTGGGATTGGCACGCGCTGCTCGTTCTTTACTTGCCTGTAATCCAGAGTGGACTATACCTCATTTTTTTGCCAGCTTTTCCTCTGCTGGACCTGGCATCATGAGGCTAAAGGTGAACTGTCTTTATTTGTAACCCAGTCACTGATTAAGAATACTGGAAGCGTGTTGGTCCGGGATTAAGGAAGCCGTTCGGGTGGTGTCTTTTTGCAAGGCCCTTGTCTCCGGTGAAAGAGCATTGACCTGTAGGTAAAACTAAGCCAGAAACTTTAGGCGTTCTTCACCTGTACCGGACTGGACCCTATCTGCATGGTTGCAGGTTAGATTTTCCCTTTTATCTTCAACCTGTCCTAGAAAATTCAACGGGAGAGGACGATTGGCCAGCCTGGGCAAGCCAAATACTTGTGCTTTCAGGCACTCATTCCCCTAGGCTGAATGGTCTTTTTCCACCATAGATGTCAAGAAACAAGCAGCTTGGACCGCTATGGAGTAGGAGCTTTCAGAGCCCGGATAGCTCAGTCGGTAGAGCATCAGACTTTTAATCTGAGGGTCCAGGGTTCCAAGTCCCTGTTTGGGCGGTGGCTTTCACCTGTGTGGCCCTTGAGCTGCTCATAGGGTAGTCTTTATGCACATCTGCCGGGAATGCTCACTGGCCCAGAGAAATTAAATGTCCTAGGGGACGCCAACTTCAAACTTTCTAGGCTCCTGGAATCTGCGCCAGAAATAAAAGTGGATGAAGGTGTTTGCTTGACCAACTGTTTCCTAACAATCCTCGTCTATGGCAGCTTACTTGGGCTCCAGTTCAGGCATGTTATCTAGCGAGCTTTCAACAAAGGGCCCAAATCCTTCCACCTTGGCCTTTATTCAGCAGCATAGCTGTTCAAACACATACGCTCCCAGTGGCCTTTCAGGACTGCTGTGGGAGAAACCCATCTGACATCTAGGGCCCTGTCCCTTTAGATTCTCCTTAGTTCTTTCAAATGCTAACACTATTCAGTGGGTAAACAATGCCCACTTAGGCATCGTCGCTGTCTCATTACCATGCCAAGTCCCAGAATGCTCAGTGGCCCACTGGATGACACTTATGTGTCTCACCTCAATCTCAATTTCTCCTCCAAGGAAGGGCAGATGTTGGCAGGCACTGATTTGGTTAGCTTTGCGCAGTGGCAGTATCATAGCCTATGAAGTTCACCTGAGGCGTGATTATTGCTAATTGAAAACTTTTCCCAATACCCTGCCACGATGACTTGAAATACAGTCAGCACTGGCAATTTTTGAGAGTCTCTGAGGCGACTGAACAATGTGTTTTAAACAGCAGATAAGTGATGGCTGCTTACATGCAGACTGAGATGCGTTAGAGTTGAGGAAGTGCGTCACGTGGGCCCGGGGACACCGTAGAGAACTTATGTATCATCACGCAGCCTGGGTAAAACAATCTGGGATTGGCACGCGCTGCTCGTTCTTTACTTGCCTGTAATCCAGAGTGGACTCTACCTCATTTTTTTGCCAGCTTTTCCTCTGCTGGACCTGGCATCATGAGGCTAAAGGTGAACTGTCTTTATTTGTAACCCAGTCACTGGTTAAGAATACTGGAAGCGTGTTGGTCCGGGATTAAGGAAGCCGTTCGGGTGGTGTCTTTTTGCAAGGCCCTTGTCTCCGGTGAAAGAGCATTGACCTGTAGGTAAAACTAAGCCAGAAACTTTAGGCGTTCTTCACCTGTACCGGACTGGACCCTATCTGCATGGTTGCAGGTTAGATTTTCCCTTTTATCTTCAACCTGTCCTAGAAAATTCAACGGGAGAGGACGATTGGCCAGCCTGGGCAAGCCAAATACTTGTGCTTTCAGGCACTCATTCCCCTAGGCTGAATGGTCTTTTTCCACCATAGATGTCAAGAAACAAGCAGCTTGGACCGCTATGGAGTAGGAGCTTTCAGAGCCCGGATAGCTCAGTCGGTAGAGCATCAGACTTTTAATCTGAGGGTCCAGGGTTCAAGTCCCTGTTTGGGCGGTGGCTTTCACCTGTGTGGCCCTTGAGCTGCTCATAGGGTAGTCTTTATGCACATCTGCCGGGAATGCTCACTGGCCCAGAGAAATTAAATGTCCTAGGGGACGCCAACTTCAAACTTTCTAGGCTCCTGGAATCTGCGCCAGAAATAAAAGTGGATGAAGGTGTTTGCTTGACCAACTGTTTCCTAACAACCCTCGTCTATGGCAGCTTACTTGGGCTCCAGTTCAGGCATGTTATCTAGCGAGCTTTCAACAAAGGGCCCAAATCCTTCCACCTTGGCCTTTATTCAGCAGCATAGCTGTTCAAACACATACGCTCCCAGTGGCCTTTCAGGACTGCTGTGGGAGAAACCCATCTGACATCTAGGGCCCTGTCCCTTTAGATTCTCCTTAGTTCTTTCAAATGCTAACACTATTCAGTGGGTAAACAATGCCCACTTAGGCATCGTCGCTGTCTCATTAGCATGCCAAGTCCCAGAATGCTCAGCGGCCCACTGGATGACACTTATGTGTCTCACCTCAATCTCAATTTCTCCTCAAAGGAAGGGCAGATGTTGGCAGGAACTGATTTGGTTAGCTTTGCGCAGTGGCAGTATCATAGCCTATGAGGTTCACCTGAGGCGTGATTATTGCTAGTTAAAAACTTTTCCCAATACCCCGCCACGATGACTTGAAATACAGTCAGCACTGGCAATTTTTGAGAGTCTCTGAGGAGACTGAACAATGTGTTTTAAACAGCAGATAAGTGATGGCTGCTTACATGCAGACTGAGATGCGTTAGAGTTGAGGAAGTGCGTCACGGGGGCCCGGGGACACCGTAGAGAGCTTATGTATCATCACGCAGCCTGGGTAAAACAATCTGGGATTGGCACGCGCTGCTCGTTCTTTACTTGCCTGTAATCCAGAGTGGACTATACCTCATTTTTTTGCCAGCTTTTCCTCTGCTGGACCTGGCATCATGAGGCTAAAGGTGAACTGTCTTTATTTGTAACCCAGTCACTGATTAAGAATACTGGAAGCGTGTTGGTCCGGGATTAAGGAAGCCGTTCGGGTGGTGTCTTTTTGCAAGGCCCTTGTCTCCGGTGAAAGAGCATTGACCTGTAGGTAAAACTAAGCCAGAAACTTTAGGCGTTCTTCACCTGTACCGGACTGGACCCTATCTGCATGGTTGCAGGTTAGATTTTCCCTTTTATCTTCAACCTGTCCTAGAAAATTCAACGGGAGAGGACGATTGGCCAGCCTGGGCAAGCCAAATACTTGTGCTTTCAGGCACTCATTCCCCTAGGCTGAATGGTCTTTTTCCACCATAGATGTCAAGAAACAAGCAGCTTGGACCGCTATGGAGTAGGAGCTTTCAGAGCCCGGATAGCTCAGTCGGTAGAGCATCAGACTTTTAATCTGAGGGTCCAGGGTTCAAGTCCCTGTTTGGGCGGTGGCTTTCACCTGTGTGGCCCTTGAGCTGCTCATAGGGTAGTCTTTATGCACATCTGCCGGGAATGCTCACTGGCCCAGAGAAATTAAATGTCCTAGGGGACGCCAACTTCAAACTTTCTAGGCTCCTGGAATCTGCGCCAGAAATAAAAGTGGATGAAGGTGTTTGCTTGACCAACTGTTTCCTAACAATCCTCGTCTATGGCAGCTTACTTGGGCTCCAGTTCAGGCATGTTATCTAGCGAGCTTTCAACAAAGGGCCCAAATCCTTCCACCTTGGCCTTTATTCAGCAGCATAGCTGTTCAAACACATACGCTCCCAGTGGCCTTTCAGGACTGCTGTGGGAGAAACCCATCTGACATCTAGGGCCCTGTCCCTTTAGATTCTCCTTAGTTCTTTCAAATGCTAACACTATTCAGTGGGTAAACAATGCCCACTTAGGCATCGTCGCTGTCTCATTACCATGCCAAGTCCCAGAATGCTCAGTGGCCCACTGGATGACACTTATGTGTCTCACCTCAATCTCAATTTCTCCTCCAAGGAAGGGCAGATGTTGGCAGGCACTGATTTGGTTAGCTTTGCGCAGTGGCAGTTTCATAGCCTATGAAGTTCACCTGAGGCGTGATTATTGCTAATTGAAAACTTTTCCCAATACCCCGCCACGATGACTTGAAATACAGTCAGCACTGGCAATTTTTGAGAGTCTCTGAGGCGACTGAACAATGTGTTTTAAACAGCAGATAAGTGATGGCTGCTTACATGCAGACTGAGATGCGTTAGAGTTGAGGAAGTGCGTCACGTGGGCCCGGGGACACCGTAGAGAACTTATGTATCATCACGCAGCCTGGGTAAAACAATCTGGGATTGGCACGCGCTGCTCGTTCTTTACTTGCCTGTAATCCAGAGTGGACTCTACCTCATTTTTTTGCCAGCTTTTCCTCTGCTGGACCTGGCATCATGAGGCTAAAGGTGAACTGTCTTTATTTGTAACCCAGTCACTGGTTAAGAATACTGGAAGCGTGTTGGTCCGGGATTAAGGAAGCCGTTCGGGTGGTGTCTTTTTGCAAGGCCCTTGTCTCCGGTGAAAGAGCATTGACCTGTAGGTAAAACTAAGCCAGAAACTTTAGGCGTTCTTCACCTGTACCGGACTGGACCCTATCTGCATGGTTGCAGGTTAGATTTTCCCTTTTATCTTCAACCTGTCCTAGAAAATTCAACGGGAGAGGACGATTGGCCAGCCTGGGCAAGCCAAATACTTGTGCTTTCAGGCACTCATTCCCCTAGGCTGAATGGTCTTTTTCCACCATAGATGTCAAGAAACAAGCAGCTTGGACCGCTATGGAGTAGGAGCTTTCAGAGCCCGGATAGCTCAGTCGGTAGAGCATCAGACTTTTAATCTGAGGGTCCAGGGTTCAAGTCCCTGTTTGGGCGGTGGCTTTCACCTGTGTGGCCCTTGAGCTGCTCATAGGGTAGTCTTTATGCACATCTGCCGGGAATGCTCACTGGCCCAGAGAAATTAAATGTCCTAGGGGACGCCAACTTCAAACTTTCTAGGCTCCTGGAATCTGCGCCAGAAATAAAAGTGGATGAAGGTGTTTGCTTGACCAACTGTTTCCTAACAATCCTCGTCTATGGCAGCTTACTTGGGCTCCAGTTCAGGCATGTTATCTAGCGAGCTTTCAACAAAGGGCCCAAATCCTTCCACCTTGGCCTTTATTCAGCAGCATAGCTGTTCAAACACATACGCTCCCAGTGGCCTTTCAGGACTGCTGTGGGAGAAACCCATCTGACATCTAGGGCCCTGTCCCTTTAGATTCTCCTTAGTTCTTTCAAATGCTAACACTATTCAGTGGGTAAACAATGCCCACTTAGGCATCGTCGCTGTCTCATTACCATGCCAAGTCCCAGAATGCTCAGTGGCCCACTGGATGACACTTATGTGTCTCACCTCAATCTCAATTTCTCCTCCAAGGAAGGGCAGATGTTGGCAGGCACTGATTTGGTTAGCTTTGCGCAGTGGCAGTTTCATAGCCTATGAAGTTCACCTGAGGCGTGATTATTGCTAATTGAAAACTTTTCCCAATACCCCGCCACGATGACTTGAAATACAGTCAGCACTGGCAATTTTTGAGAGTCTCTGAGGCGACTGAACAATGTGTTTTAAACAGCAGATAAGTGATGGCTGCTTACATGCAGACTGAGATGCGTTAGAGTTGAGGAAGTGCGTCACGTGGGCCCGGGGACACCGTAGAGAACTTATGTATCATCACGCAGCCTGGGTAAAACAATCTGGGATTGGCACGCGCTGCTCGTTCTTTACTTGCCTGTAATCCAGAGTGGACTCTACCTCATTTTTTTGCCAGCTTTTCCTCTGCTGGACCTGGCATCATGAGGCTAAAGGTGAACTGTCTTTATTTGTAACCCAGTCACTGGTTAAGAATACTGGAAGCGTGTTGGTCCGGGATTAAGGAAGCCGTTCGGGTGGTGTCTTTTTGCAAGGCCCTTGTCTCCGGTGAAAGAGCATTGACCTGTAGGTAAAACTAAGCCAGAAACTTTAGGCGTTCTTCACCTGTACCGGACTGGACCCTATCTGCATGGTTGCAGGTTAGATTTTCCCTTTTATCTTCAACCTGTCCTAGAAAATTCAACGGGAGAGGACGATTGGCCAGCCTGGGCAAGCCAAATACTTGTGCTTTCAGGCACTCATTCCCCTAGGCTGAATGGTCTTTTTCCACCATAGATGTCAAGAAACAAGCAGCTTGGACCGCTATGGAGTAGGAGCTTTCAGAGCCCGGATAGCTCAGTCGGTAGAGCATCAGACTTTTAATCTGAGGGTCCAGGGTTCAAGTCCCTGTTTGGGCGGTGGCTTTCACCTGTGTGGCCCTTGAGCTGCTCATAGGGTAGTCTTTATGCACATCTGCCGGGAATGCTCACTGGCCCAGAGAAATTAAATGTCCTAGGGGACGCCAACTTCAAACTTTCTAGGCTCCTGGAATCTGCGCCAGAAATAAAAGTGGATGAAGGTGTTTGCTTGACCAACTGTTTCCTAACAACCCTCGTCTATGGCAGCTTACTTGGGCTCCAGTTCAGGCATGTTATCTAGCGAGCTTTCAACAAAGGGCCCAAATCCTTCCACCTTGGCCTTTATTCAGCAGCATAGCTGTTCAAACACATACGCTCCCAGTGGCCTTTCAGGACTGCTGTGGGAGAAACCCATCTGACATCTAGGGCCCTGTCCCTTTAGATTCTCCTTAGTTCTTTCAAATGCTAACACTATTCAGTGGGTAAACAATGCCCACTTAGGCATCGTCACTGTCTCATTAGCATGCCAAGTCCCAGAATGCTCAGCGGCCCACTGGATGACACTTATGTGTCTCACCTCAATCTCAATTTCTCCTCAAAGGAAGGGCAGATGTTGGCAGGAACTGATTTGGTTAGCTTTGCGCAGTGGCAGTATCATAGCCTATGAGGTTCACCTGAGGCGTGATTATTGCTAGTTAAAAACTTTTCCCAATACCCCGCCACGATGACTTGAAATACAGTCAGCACTGGCAATTTTTGAGAGTCTCTGAGGAGACTGAACAATGTGTTTTAAACAGCAGATAAGTGATGGCTGCTTACATGCAGACTGAGATGCGTTAGAGTTGAGGAAGTGCGTCACGGGGGCCCGGGGACACCGTAGAGAGCTTATGTATCATCACGCAGCCTGGGTAAAACAATCTGGGATTGGCACGCGCTGCTCGTTCTTTACTTGCCTGTAATCCAGAGTGGACTATACCTCATTTTTTTGCCAGCTTTTCCTCTGCTGGACCTGGCATCATGAGGCTAAAGGTGAACTGTCTTTATTTGTAACCCAGTCACTGATTAAGAATACTGGAAGCGTGTTGGTCCGGGATTAAGGAAGCCGTTCGGGTGGTGTCTTTTTGCAAGGCCCTTGTCTCCGGTGAAAGAGCATTGACCTGTAGGTAAAACTAAGCCAGAAACTTTAGGCGTTCTTCACCTGTACCAGACTGGACCCTATCTGCATGGTTGCAGGTTAGATTTTCCCTTTTATCTTCAACCTGTCCTAGAAAATTCAACGGGAGAGGACGATTGGCCAGCCTGGGCAAGCCAAATACTTGTGCTTTCAGGCACTCATTCCCCTAGGCTGAATGGTCTTTTTCCACCATACATGTCAAGAAACAAGCAGCTTGGACCGCTATGGAGTAGGAGCTTTCAGAGCCCGGATAGCTCAGTCGGTAGAGCATCAGACTTTTAATCTGAGGGTCCAGGGTTCAAGCTCCTGTTTGGGCGGTGGCTTTCAACTACCTGTGTGGCCCTTGAGCTGTTCATAGGGTAGTCTTTATGCACATCTGCCGGGAATGCTCACTGGCCCAGAGAAATTAAATGTCCTAGGGGACGCCAACTTCAAACTTTCTAGGCTCCTGGAATCTGCGCCAGAAATAAAAGTGGATGAAGGTGTTTGCTTGACCAACTGTTTCCTAACAATCCTCGTCTATGGCAGCTTACTTGGGCTCCAGTTCAGGCATGTTATCTAGCGAGCTTTCAACAAAGGGCCCAAATCCTTCCACCTTGGCCTTTATTCAGCAGCATAGCTGTTCAAACACATACGCTCCCAGTGGCCTTTCAGGACTGCTGTGGGAGAAACCCATCTGACATCTAGGGCCCTGTCCCTTTAGATTCTCCTTAGTTCTTTCAAATGCTAACACTATTCAGTGGGTAAACAATGCCCACTTAGGCATCGTCGCTGTCTCATTACCATGCCAAGTCCCAGAATGCTCAGCGACCCACTGGATGACACTTATGTGTCTCACCTCAATCTCAATTTCTCCTCCAAGGAAGGGCAGATGTTGGCAGGCACTGATTTGGTTAGCTTTGCGCAGTGGCAGTATCATAGCCAATGAGGTTCACCTGAGGCGTGATTATTGCTAATTGAAAACTTTTCCCAATACCCCGCCACGATGACTTAAAATACAGTCAGCACTGGCAATTTTTGAGAGTCTCTGAGGAGACTGAACAATGTGTTTTAAACAGCAGATAAGTGATGGCTGCTTACATGCAGACTGAGATGCGTTAGTGTTGAGGAAGTGCGTCACGGGGGCCCGGGGACACCGTAGAGAACTTATGTATCATCACGCAGCCTGGGTAAAACAATCTGGGATTGGCACGCGCTGCTCGTTCTTTACTTGCCTGTAATCCAGAGTGGACTATACCTCATTTTTTTGCCAGCTTTTCCTCTGCTGGACCTGGCATCATGAGGCTAAAGGTGAACTGTCTTTATTTGTAACCCAGTCACTGATTAAGAATACTGGAAGCGTGTTGGTCCGGGATTAAGGAAGCCGTTCGGGTGGTGTCTTTTTGCAAGGCCCTTGTCTCCGGTGAAAGAGCATTGACCTGTAGGTAAAACTAAGCCAGAAACTTTAGGCGTTCTTCACCTGTACCGGACTGGACCCTATCTGCATGGTTGCAGGTTAGATTTTCCCTTTTATCTTCAACCTGTCCTAGAAAATTCAACGGGAGAGGACGATTGGCCAGCCTGGGCAAGCCAAATACTTGTGCTTTCAGGCACTCATTCCCCTAGGCTGAATGGTCTTTTTCCACCATAGATGTCAAGAAACAAGCAGCTTGGACCGCTATGGAGTAGGAGCTTTCAGAGCCCGGATAGCTCAGTCGGTAGAGCATCAGACTTTTAATCTGAGGGTCCAGGGTTCAAGTCCCTGTTTGGGCGGTGGCTTTCACCTGTGTGGCCCTTGAGCTGCTCATAGGGTAGTCTTTATGCACATCTGCCGGGAATGCTCACTGGCCCAGAGAAATTAAATGTCCTAGGGGACGCCAACTTCAAACTTTCTAGGCTCCTGGAATCTGCGCCAGAAATAAAAGTGGATGAAGGTGTTTGCTTGACCAACTGTTTCCTAACAATCCTCGTCTATGGCAGCTTACTTGGGCTCCAGTTCAGGCATGTTATCTAGCGAGCTTTCAACAAAGGGCCCAAATCCTTCCACCTTGGCCTTTATTCAGCAGCATAGCTGTTCAAACACATACGCTCCCAGTGGCCTTTCAGGACTGCTGTGGGAGAAACCCATCTGACATCTAGGGCCCTGTCCCTTTAGATTCTCCTTAGTTCTTTCAAATGCTAACACTATTCAGTGGGTAAACAATGCCCACTTAGGCATCGTCGCTGTCTCATTACCATGCCAAGTCCCAGAATGCTCAGTGGCCCACTGGATGACACTTATGTGTCTCACCTCAATCTCAATTTCTCCTCCAAGGAAGGGCAGATGTTGGCAGGCACTGATTTGGTTAGCTTTGCGCAGTGGCAGTATCATAGCCTATGAAGTTCACCTGAGGCGTGATTATTGCTAATTGAAAACTTTTCCCAATACCCCGCCACGATGACTTGAAATACAGTCAGCACTGGCAATTTTTGAGAGTCTCTGAGGCGACTGAACAATGTGTTTTAAAC
Organism: Rana muscosa; assembly: GCA_029206835.1. Taxonomy (NCBI): domain Eukaryota; kingdom Metazoa; phylum Chordata; class Amphibia; order Anura; family Ranidae; genus Rana; species Rana muscosa. Next base: position 297,385,915 of record CM055118.1, read on the forward strand.
AGCAGATAAGTGATGGCTGCTTACATGCAGACTGAGATGCGTTAGAGTTGAGGAAGTGCGTCACGTGGGCCCGGGGACACCGTAGAGAACTTATGTATCATCACGCAGCCTGGGTAAAACAATCTGGGATTGGCACGCGCTGCTCGTTCTTTACTTGCCTGTAATCCAGAGTGGACTCTACCTCATTTTTTTGCCAGCTTTTCCTCTGCTGGACCTGGCATCATGAGGCTAAAGGTGAACTGTCTTTATTTGTAACCCAGTCACTGGTTAAGAATACTGGAAGCGTGTTGGTCCGGGATTAAGGAAGCCGTTCGGGTGGTGTCTTTTTGCAAGGCCCTTGTCTCCGGTGAAAGAGCATTGACCTGTAGGTAAAACTAAGCCAGAAACTTTAGGCGTTCTTCACCTGTACCGGACTGGACCCTATCTGCATGGTTGCAGGTTAGATTTTCCCTTTTATCTTCAACCTGTCCTAGAAAATTCAACGGGAGAGGACGATTGGCCAGCCTGGGCAAGCCAAATACTTGTGCTTTCAGGCACTCATTCCCCTAGGCTGAATGGTCTTTTTCCACCATAGATGTCAAGAAACAAGCAGCTTGGACCGCTATGGAGTAGGAGCTTTCAGAGCCCGGATAGCTCAGTCGGTAGAGCATCAGACTTTTAATCTGAGGGTCCAGGGTTCAAGTCCCTGTTTGGGCGGTGGCTTTCACCTGTGTGGCCCTTGAGCTGCTCATAGGGTAGTCTTTATGCACATCTGCCGGGAATGCTCACTGGCCCAGAGAAATTAAATGTCCTAGGGGACGCCAACTTCAAACTTTCTAGGCTCCTGGAATCTGCGCCAGAAATAAAAGTGGATGAAGGTGTTTGCTTGACCAACTGTTTCCTAACAACCCTCGTCTATGGCAGCTTACTTGGGCTCCAGTTCAGGCATGTTATCTAGCGAGCTTTCAACAAAGGGCCCAAATCCTTCCACCTTGGCCTTTATTCAGCAGCATAGCTGTTCAAACACATACGCTCCCAGTGGCCTTTCAGGACTGCTGTGGGAGAAACCCATCTGACATCTAGGGCCCTGTCCCTTTAGATTCTCCTTAGTTCTTTCAAATGCTAACACTATTCAGTGGGTAAACAATGCCCACTTAGGCATCGTCACTGTCTCATTAGCATGCCAAGTCCCAGAATGCTCAGCGGCCCACTGGATGACACTTATGTGTCTCACCTCAATCTCAATTTCTCCTCAAAGGAAGGGCAGATGTTGGCAGGAACTGATTTGGTTAGCTTTGCGCAGTGGCAGTATCATAGCCTATGAGGTTCACCTGAGGCGTGATTATTGCTAGTTAAAAACTTTTCCCAATACCCCGCCACGATGACTTGAAATACAGTCAGCACTGGCAATTTTTGAGAGTCTCTGAGGAGACTGAACAATGTGTTTTAAACAGCAGATAAGTGATGGCTGCTTACATGCAGACTGAGATGCGTTAGAGTTGAGGAAGTGCGTCACGGGGGCCCGGGGACACCGTAGAGAGCTTATGTATCATCACGCAGCCTGGGTAAAACAATCTGGGATTGGCACGCGCTGCTCGTTCTTTACTTGCCTGTAATCCAGAGTGGACTATACCTCATTTTTTTGCCAGCTTTTCCTCTGCTGGACCTGGCATCATGAGGCTAAAGGTGAACTGTCTTTATTTGTAACCCAGTCACTGATTAAGAATACTGGAAGCGTGTTGGTCCGGGATTAAGGAAGCCGTTCGGGTGGTGTCTTTTTGCAAGGCCCTTGTCTCCGGTGAAAGAGCATTGACCTGTAGGTAAAACTAAGCCAGAAACTTTAGGCGTTCTTCACCTGTACCAGACTGGACCCTATCTGCATGGTTGCAGGTTAGATTTTCCCTTTTATCTTCAACCTGTCCTAGAAAATTCAACGGGAGAGGACGATTGGCCAGCCTGGGCAAGCCAAATACTTGTGCTTTCAGGCACTCATTCCCCTAGGCTGAATGGTCTTTTTCCACCATACATGTCAAGAAACAAGCAGCTTGGACCGCTATGGAGTAGGAGCTTTCAGAGCCCGGATAGCTCAGTCGGTAGAGCATCAGACTTTTAATCTGAGGGTCCAGGGTTCAAGCTCCTGTGTGGGCGGTGGCTTTCAACTACCTGTGTGGCCCTTGAGCTGTTCATAGGGTAGTCTTTATGCACATCTGCCGGGAATGCTCACTGGCCCAGAGAAATTAAATGTCCTAGGGGACGCCAACTTCAAACTTTCTAGGCTCCTGGAATCTGCGCCAGAAATAAAAGTGGATGAAGGTGTTTGCTTGACCAACTGTTTCCTAACAATCCTCGTCTATGGCAGCTTACTTGGGCTCCAGTTCAGGCATGTTATCTAGCGAGCTTTCAACAAAGGGCCCAAATCCTTCCACCTTGGCCTTTATTCAGCAGCATAGCTGTTCAAACACATACGCTCCCAGTGGCCTTTCAGGACTGCTGTGGGAGAAACCTATCTGACATCTAGGGCCCTGTCCCTTTAGATTCTCCTTAGTTCTTTCAAATGCTAACACTATTCAGTGGGTAAACAATGCCCACTTAGGCATCGTCGCTGTCTCATTACCATGCCAAGTCCCAGAATGCTCAGCGACCCACTGGATGACACTTATGTGTCTCACCTCAATCTCAATTTCTCCTCCAAGGAAGGGCAGATGTTGGCAGGCACTGATTTGGTTAGCTTTGCGCAGTGGCAGTATCATAGCCAATGAGGTTCACCTGAGGCGTGATTATTGCTAATTGAAAACTTTTCCCAATACCCCGCCACGATGACTTAAAATACAGTCAGCACTGGCAATTTTTGAGAGTCTCTGAGGAGACTGAACAATGTGTTTTAAACAGCAGATAAGTGATGGCTGCTTACATGCAGACTGAGATGCGTTAGTGTTGAGGAAGTGCGTCACGGGGGCCCGGGGACACCGTAGAGAACTTATGTATCATCACGCAGCCTGGGTAAAACAATCTGGGATTGGCACGCGCTGCTCGTTCTTTACTTGCCTGTAATCCAGAGTGAACTCTACCTCATTTTTTTGCCAGCTTTTCCTCTGCTGGACCTGGCATCATGAGGCTAAAGGTGAACTGTCTTTATTTGTAACCCAGTCACTGATTAAGAATACTGGAAGCGTGTTGGTCCGGGATTAAGGAAGCCGTTCGGGTGGTGTCTTTTTGCAAGGCCCTTGTCTCCGGTGAAAGAGCATTGACCTGTAGGTAAAACTAAGCCAGAAACTTTAGGCGTTCTTCACCTGTACCGGACTGGACCCTATCTGCATGGTTGCAGGTTAGATTTTCCCTTTTATCTTCAACCTGTCCTAGAAAATTCAACGGGAGAGGACGATTGGCCAGCCTGGGCAAGCCAAATACTTGTGCTTTCAGGCACTCATTCCCCTAGGCTGAATGGTCTTTTTCCACCATAGATGTCAAGAAACAAGCAGCTTGGACCGCCATGGAGTAGGAGCTTTCAGAGCCCGGATAGCTCAGTTGGTAGAGCATCAGACTTTTAATCTGAGGGTCCAGGGTTCAAGTCCCTGTTTGGGCGGTGGCTTTCACCTACCTGAGCTGCTCATAGGGTAGTCTTTATGCACATCTGCCGGGAATGCTCACTGGCCCAGAGAAATTAAATGTCCTAGGGGACGCCAACTTCAAACTTTCTAGGCTCCTGGAATCTGCGCCAGAAATAAAAGTGGATGAAGGTGTTTGCTTGACCAACTGTTTCCTAACAATCCTCGTCTATGGCAGCTTACTTGGGCTCCAGTTCAGGCATGTTATCTAGCGAGCTTTCAACAAAGGGCCCAAATCCTTCCACCTTGGCCTTTATTCAGCAGCATAGCTGTTCAAACACATACGCTCCCAGTGGCCTTTCAGGACTGCTGTGGGAGAAACCCATCTGACATCTAGGGCCCTGTCCCTTTAGATTCTCCTTAGTTCTTTCAAATGCTAACACTATTCAGTGGGTAAACAATGCCCACTTAGGCATCGTCGCTGTCTCATTAGCATGCCAAGTCCCAGAATGCTCAGCGGCCCACTGGATGACACTTATGTGTCTCACCTCAATCTCAATTTCTCCTCAAAGGAAGGGCAGATGTTGGCAGGAACTGATTTGGTTAGCTTTGCGCAGTGGCAGTATCATAGCCTATGAGGTTCACCTGAGGCGTGATTATTGCTAATTAAAAACTTTTCCCAATACCCTGCCACGATGACTTGAAATACAGTCAGCACTGGCAATTTTTGAGAGTCTCTGAGGAGACTGAACAATGTGTTTTAAACAGCAGATAAGTGATGGCTGCTTACATGCAGACTGAGATGCGTTAGAGTTGAGGAAGTGCGTCACGGGGGCCCGGGGACACCGTAGAGAGCTTATGTATCATCACGCAGCCTGGGTAAAACAATCTGGGATTGGCACGCGCTGCTCGTTCTTTACTTGCCTGTAATCCAGAGTGGACTCTACCTCATTTTTTTGCCAGCTTTTCCTCTGCTGGACCTGGCATCATGAGGCTAAAGGTGAACTGTCTTTATTTGTAACCCAGTCACTGATTAAGAATACTGGAAGCGTGTTGGTCCGGGATTAAGGAAGCAGTTCGGGTGGTGTCTTATGGCAAGGCCCTTGTCTCCGGTGAAAGAGCATTGACCTGTAGGTAAAACTAAGCCAGAAACTTTAGGCGTTCTTCACCTGTACCGGACTGGACCCTATCTGCATGGTTGCAGGTTAGATTTTCCCTTTTATCTTCAACCTGTCCTAGAAAATTCAACGGGAGAGGACGATTGGCCAGCCTGGGCAAGCCAAATACTTGTGCTTTCAGGCACTCGTTCCCCTAGGCTGAATGGTCTTTTTCCACCATAGATGTCAAGAAACAAGCAGCTTGGACCGCTATGGAGTAGGAGCTTTCAGAGCCTGGATAGCTCAGTCGGTAGAGCATCAGACTTTTAATCTGAGGGTCCAGGGTTCAAGTCCCTGTTTGAGCGGTGGCTTTCACCTACCTGAGCTGCTCATAGGGTAGTCTTTATGCACATCTGCCGGGAATGCTCACTGGCCCAGAGAAATTAAATGTCCTAGGGGACGCCAACTTCAAACTTTCTAGGCTCCTGGAATCTGCGCCAGAAATAAAAGTGGATGAAGGTATTTGCTTGACCAACTGTTTCTTAACAACCCTCGTCTTTGGCAGCTTACTTGGGCTCCAGTTCAGGCATGTTATCTAGCGAGCTTTCAACAAAGGGCCCAAATCCTTCCACCTTGGCCTTTATTCAGCAGCATAGCTGTTCAAACACATACGCTCCCAGTGGCCTTTCAGGACTGCTGTGGGAGAAATCCATCTGACATCTAGGGCCCTGTCCCTTTAGATTCTCCTTAGTTCTTTCAAATGTTAACACTATTCAGTGGGTAAACAATGCCCACTTAGGCATCGTCGCTGTCTCATTACCATGCCAAGTCCCAGAATGCTCAGCGGCCCACTGGATGACACTTATGTGTCTCACGTCAATCTCAATTTCTCCTCCATGGAAGGGCAGATGTTGGCAGGCACTGATTTGGCAGTGGCAGTATCATAGCCTATGAGGTTCACCTGAGGCGTGATTATTGCTAATTGAAAACTTTTCCCAATACCCCGCCACGATGACTTGAAATACAGTCAGCGCTGGCAATTTTTGAGAGTCTCTGAGGAGACTGAACAATGTGTTTTAAACAGCAGATAAGTGATGGCTGCTTACATGCAGACTGAGATGCGTTAGAGTTGAGGAAGTGCGTCACGGGGGCCCGGGGACACCGTAGAGAGCTTATGTATCATCACGCAGCCTGGGTAAAACAATCTGGGATTGGCACGCGCTGCTCGTTCTTTACTTGCCTGTAATCCAGAGTGGACTCTACCTCATTTTTTTGCCAGCTTTTCCTCTGCTGGACCTGGCATCATGAGGCTAAAGGTGAACTGTCTTTATTTGTAAACCAGTCACTGATTAAGAATACTGGAAGCGTGTTGGTCCGGGATTAAGGAAGCCGTTCGGGTGGTGTCTTTTTGCAAGGCCCTTGTCTCCGGTGAAAGAGCATTGACCTGTAGGTAAAACTAAGCCAGAAACTTTAGGCGTTCTTCACCTGTACCGGACTGGACCCTATCTGCATGGTTGCAGGTTAGATTTTCCCTTTTATCTTCAACCTGTCCTAGAAAATTCAACGGGAGAGGACGATTGGCCAGCCTGGGCAAGCCAAATACTTGTGCTTTCAGGCACTCATTCCCCTAGGCTGAATGGTCTTTTTCCACCATAGATGTCAAGAAACAAGCAGCTTGGACCGCTATGGAGTAGGAGCTTTCAGAGCCCGGATAGCTCAGTCGGTAGAGCATCAGACTTTTAATCTGAGGGTCCAGGGTTCAAGTCCCTGTTTGGGTGGTGGCTTTCACCTGTGTGGCCCTTGAGCTGCTCATAGGGTAGTCTTCATGCACATCTGCCGGGAATGCTCACTGGCCCAGAGAAATTAAATGTCCTAGGGGACGCCAACTTCAAACTTTCTAGGCTCCTGGAATCTGCGCCAGAAATAAAAGTGGATGAAGGTGTTTGCTTGACCAACTGTTTCCTAACAATCCTCGTCTATGGCAGCTTACTTGGGCTCCAGTTCAGGCATGTTATCTAGCGAGCTTTCAACAAAGGGCCCAAATCCTTCCACCTTGGCCTTTATTCAGCAGCATAGCTGTTCAAACACATACGCTCCCAGTGGCCTTTCAGGACTGCTGTGGGAGAAACCCATCTGACATCTAGGGCCCTGTCCCTTTAGATTCTCCTTAGTTCTTTCAAATGCTAACACTATTCAGTGGGTAAACAATGCCCACTTAGGCATCGTCGCTGTCTCATTAGCATGCCAAGTCCCAGAATGCTCAGCGGCCCACTGGATGACACTTATGTGTCTCACCTCAATCTCAATTTCTCCTCAAAGGAAGGGCAGATGTTGGCAGGAACTGATTTGGTTAGCTTTGCGCAGTGGCAGTATCATAGCCTATGAGGTTCACCTGAGGCGTGATTATTGCTAATTAAAAACTTTTCCCAATACCCTGCCACGATGACTTGAAATACAGTCAGCACTGGCAATTTTTGAGAGTCTCTGAGGAGACTGAACAATGTGTTTTAAACAGCAGATAAGTGATGGCTGCTTACATGCAGACTGAGATGCGTTAGAGTTGAGGAAGTGCGTCACGGGGGCCCGGAGACACCGTAGAGAGCTTATGTATCATCACGCAGCCTGGGTAAAACAATCTGGGATTGGCACGCGCTGCTCGTTCTTTACTTGCCTGTAATCCAGAGTGGACTCTACCTCATTTTTTTGCCAGCTTTTCCTCTGCTGGACCTGGCATCATGAGGCTAAAGGTGAACTGTCTTTATTTGTAACCCAGTCACTGATTAAGAATACTGGAAGCGTGTTGGTCCGGGATTAAGGAAGCCGTTCGGGTGGTGTCTTATGGCAAGGCCCTTGTCTCCGGTGAAAGAGCATTGACCTGTAGGTAAAACTAAGCCAGAAACTTTAGGCGTTCTTCACCTATACCGGACTGGACCCTATCTGCATGGTTGCAGGTTAGATTTTCCCTTTTATCTTCAACCTGTCCTAGAAAATTCAACGGGAGAGGACGATTGGCCAGCCTGGGCAAGCCAAATACTTGTGCTTTCAGGCACTCGTTCCCCTAGGCTGAATGGTCTTTTTCCACCATAGATGTCAAGAAACAAGCAGCTTGGACCGCTATGGAGTAGGAGCTTTCAGAGCCTGGATAGCTCAGTCGGTAGAGCATCAGACTTTTAATCTGAGGGTCCAGGGTTCAAGTCCCTGTTTGAGTGCTGGCTTTCACCTACCTGAGCTGCTCATAGGGTAGTCTTTATGCACATCTGCCGGGAATGCTCACTGGCCCAGAGAAATTAAATGTCCTAGGGGACGCCAACTTCAAACTTTCTAGGCTCCTGGAATCTGCGCCAGAAATAAAAGTGGATGAAGGTATTTGCTTGACCAACTGTTTCCTAACAACCCTCGTCTATGGCAGCTTACTTGGGCTCCAGTTCAGGCATGTTATCTAGCGAGCTTTCAACAAAGGGCCCAAATCCTTCCACCTTGGCCTTTATTCAGCAGCATAGCTGTTTAAACACATACGCTCCCAGTGGCCTTTCAGGACTGCTGTGGGAGAAACCCATCTGACATCTAGGGCCCTGTCCCTTTGGATTCTCCTTAGTTCTTTCAAATGCTAACACTATTCAGTGGGTAAACAATGCCCACTTAGGCATCGTCGCTGTCTCATTACCATGCCAAGTCCCAGAATGCTCAGCGGCCCACTGGATGACACTTATGTGTCTCACGTCAATCTCAATTTCTCCTCCATGGAAGGGCAGATGTTGGCAGGCACTGATTTGGTTAGCAGTGGCAGTATCATAGCCTATGAGGTTCACCTGAGGCGTGATTATTGCTAATTGAAAACTTTTCCCAATACCCCGCCACGATGACTTGAAATACAGTCAGCACTGGCAATTTTTGAGAGTCTCTGAGGAGACTGAACAATGTGTTTTAAACAGCAGATAAGTGATGGCTGCTTACATGCAGACTGAGATGCATTAGAGTTGAGGAAGTGCGTCACGTGGGCCCGGGGACACCGTAGAGAACTTATGTATCATCACGCAGCCTGGGTAAAACAATCTGGGATTGGCATGCGCTGCTCGTTCTTTACTTGCCTGTAATCCAGAGTGGACTCTACCTCATTTTTTTGCCAGCTTTTCCTCTGCTGGACCTGGCATCATGAGGCTAAAGGTGAACTGTCTTTATTTGTAACCCAGTCACTGATTAAGAATACTGCTTGACCAACTGTTTCCTAACAACCCTCGTCTATGGCAGCTTACTTGGGCTCCAGTTCAGGCATGTTATCTAGCGAGCTTTCAACAAAGGGCCCAAATCCTTCCACCTTGGCCTTTATTCAGCAGCATAGCTGTTCAAACACATACGCTCCCAGTGGCCTTTCAGGACTGCTGTGGGAGAAACCCATCTGACATCTAGGGCCCTGTCCCTTTAGATTCTCCTTAGTTCTTTCAAATGCTAACACTATTCAGTGGGTAAACAATGCCCACTTAGGCATCGTCGCTGTCTCATTACCATGCCAAGTCCCAGAATGCTCAGCGGCCCACTGGATGACACTTATGTGTCTCACCTCAATCTCAATTTCTCCTCCAAGGAGGGCAGATGTTGGCAGGCACTGATTTGGTTAGCTTTGCGCAGTGGCAGTATCATAGCCTATGAGGTTCACCTGAGGCGTGATTATTGCTAATTGAAAACTTTTCCCAATACCCCGCCATGATGACTTGAAATACAGTCAGCACTGGCAATTTTTGAGAGTCTCTGAGGAGACTGAACAATGTGTTTTAAACAGCAGATAAGTGATGGCTGCTTACATGCAGACTGAGATGCGTTAGAGTTGAGGAAGTGTGTCACGGGGGCCTGGGGACACCGTAGAGAGCTTATGTATCATCACGCAGCCTGGGTAAAACAATCTGGGATTGGCACGCGCTGCTCGTTCTTTACTTGCCTGTAATCCAGAGTGGACTCTACCTCATTTTTTGCCAGCTTTTCCTCTGCTGGACCTGGCATCATGAGGCTAAAGGTGAACTGTCTTTATTTGTAACCCAGTCACTGATTAAGAATACTGGAAGCGTGTTGGTCCGGGATTAAGGAAGCCGTTCGGGTGGTGTCTTTTTGCAAGGCCCTTGTCTCCGGTGAAAGAGCATTGACCTGTAGGTAAAACTAAGCCAGAAACTTTAGGCGTTCTTCACCTGTACCGGACTGGACCCTATCTGCATGGTTGCAGGTTAGATTTTCCCTTTTATCTTCAACCTGTCCTAGAAAATTCAACGGGAGAGGACGATTGGCCAGCCTGGGCAAGCCAAATACTTGTGCTTTCAGGCACTCGTTCCCCTAGGCTGAATGGTCTTTTTCCACCATAGATGTCAAGAAACAAGCAGCTTGGACCGCTATGGAGTAGGAGCTTTCAGAGCCTGGATAGCTCAGTCGGTAGAGCATCAGACTTTTAATCTGAGGGTCCAGGGTTCAAGTCCTTGTTTGGGTGGTGGCTTTCACCTACATGTGTGCCCCTTGAGCTGCTCCTAGGGTAGTCTTTATGCACATCTGCCGGGAATGCTCACTGGCCCAGAGAAATTAAATGTCCTAGGGGACGCCAACTTCAAACTTTCTAGGCTCCTGGAATCTGCGCCAGAAATAAAAGTGGATGAAGGTGTTTGCTTGACCAACTGTTTCCTAACAATCCTCGTCTATGGCAGCTTACTTGGGCTCCAGTTCAGGCATGTTATCTAGCGAGCTTTCAACAAAGGGCCCAAATCCTTCCACCTTGGCCTTTATTCAGCAGCATAGCTGTTCAAACACATACGCTCCCAGTGGCCTTTCAGGACTGATGTGGGAGAAACCCATCTGACATCTAGGGCCCTGTCCCTTTAGATTCTCCTTAGTTCTTTCAAATGCTAACACTATTCAGTGGGTAAACAATGCCCACTTAGGCATCGTCGCTGTCTCATTACCATGCCAAGTCCCAGAATGCTCAGCGGCCCACTGGATGACACTTATGTGTCTCACCTCAATCTCAATTTCTCCTCCAAGGAAGGGCAGATGTTGGCAGGCACTGATTTGGTTAGCTTTGCGCAGTGGCAGTATCATAGCCAATGAGGTTCACCTGAGGCGTGATTATTGCTAATTGAAAACTTTTCCCAATACCCCGCCACGATGACTTGAAATACAGTCAGCACTGGCAATTTTTGAGAGTCTCTGAGGAGACTGAACAATGTGTTTTAAACAGCAGATAAGTGATGGCTGCTTACATGCAGACTGAGATGCGTTAGAGTTGAGGAAGTGCGTCACGGGGGCCCGGGGACACCGTAGAGAACTTATGTATCATCACGCAGCCTGGGTAAAACAATCTGGGATTGGCACGCGCTGCTCGTTCTTTACTTGCCTGTAATCCAGAGTGGACTCTACCTCATTTTTTTGCCAGCTTTTCCTCTGCTGGACCTGGCATCATGAGGCTAAAGGTGAACTGTCTTTATTTGTAACCCAGTCACTGATTAAGAATACTGCTTGACCAACTGTTTCCTAACAATCCTCGTCTATGGCAGCTTACTTGGGCTCCAGTTCAGGCATGTTATCTAGCGAGCTTTCAACAAAGGGCCCAAATCCTTCCACCTTGGCCTTTATTCAGCAGCATAGCTGTTCAAACACATACGCTCCCAGTAACCTTTCAGGACTGCTGTGGGAGAAACCCATCTGACATCTAGGGCCCTGTCCCTTTAGATTCTCCTTAGTTCTTTCAAATGCTAACACTATTCAGTGGGTAAACAATGCCCACTTAGGCATCGTCGCTGTCTCATTACCATGCCAAGTACCAGAATGCTCAGCGGCCCACTGGATGACACTTATGTGTCTCACCTCAATCTCAATTTCTCCTCAAAGGAAGGGCAGATGTTGGCAGGAACTGATTTGGTTAGCTTTGCGCAGTGGCAGTATCATAGCCTATGAGGTTCACCTGAGGTGTGATGATTGCTAATTAAAAACTTTTCCCAATACCCTGCCACGATGACTTGAAATACAGTCAGCACTGGCAATTTTTGAGAGTCTATGAGGAGACTGAACAATGTGTTTTAAACAGCAGATAAGTGATGGCTGCTTACATGCAGACTGAGATGCGTTAGAGTTGAGGAAGTGGGGCCCGGGGACACCGTAGAGAGCTTATGTATCATCACGCAGCCTGGGTAAAACAATCTGGGATTGGCACGCGCTGCTCGTTCTTTACTTGCCTGTAATCCAGAGTGGACTCTACCTCATTTTTTTGCCAGCTTTTCCTCTGCTGGACCTGGCATCATGAGGCTAAAGGTGAACTGTCTTTATTTGTAACCCAGTCACTGATTAAGAATACTGGAAGCGTGTTGGTCCGGGATTAAGGAAGCCGTTCGGGTGGTGTCTTTTTGCAAGGCCCTTGTCTCCGGTGAAAGAGCATTGACCTGTAGGTAAAACTAAGCCAGAAACTTTAGGCGTTCTTCACCTGTACCGGACTGGACCCTATCTGCATGGTTGCAGGTTAGATTTTCCCTTTTATCTTCAACCTGTCCTAGAAAATTCAACGGGAGAGGACGATTGGCCAGCCTGGGCAAGCCAAATACTTGTGCTTTCAGGCACTCGTTCCCCTAGGCTGAATGGTCTTTTTCCACCATAGATGTCAAGAAACAAGCAGCTTGGACCGCTATGGAGTAGGAGCTTTCAGAGCCTGGATAGCTCAGTTGGTAGAGCATCAGACTTTTAATCTGAGGGTCCAGGGTTCAAGTCCCTGTTTGGGTGGTGGCTTTCACCTATCTGTGTGGCCCTTGAGCTGCTCATAGGGTAGTCTTTATGCACATCTGCCGGGAATGCTCACTGGCCCAGAGAAATTAAATGTCCTAGGGGACGCCAACTTCAAACTTTCTAGGCTCCTGGAATCTGCGCCAGAAATAAAAGTGGATGAAGGTATTTGCTTGACCAACTGTTTCCTAACAACCCTCGTCTATGGCAGCTTACTTGGGCTCCAGTTCAGGCATGTTATCTAGCGAGCTTTCAACAAAGGGCCCAAATCCTTCCACCTTGGCCTTTATTCAGCAGCATAGCTGTTTAAACACATACGCTCCCAGTGGCCTTTCAGGACTGCTGTGGGAGAAACCCATCTGACATCTAGGGCCCTGTCCCTTTGGATTCTCCTTAGTTCTTTCAAATGCTAACACTATTCAGTGGGTAAACAATGCCCACTTAGGCATCGTCGCTGTCTCATTACCATGCCAAGTCCCAGAATGCTCAGCGGCCCACTGGATGACACTTATGTGTCTCACGTCAATCTCAATTTCTCCTCCATGGAAGGGCAGATGTTGGCAGGCACTGATTTGGTTAGCAGTGGCAGTATCATAGCCTATGAGGTTCACCTGAGGCGTGATTATTGCTAATTGAAAACTTTTCCCAATACCCCGCCACGATGACTTGAAATACAGTCAGCACTGGCAATTTTTGAGAGTCTCTGAGGAGACTGAACAATGTGTTTTAAACAGCAGATAAGTGATGGCTGCTTACATGCAGACTGAGATGCATTAGAGTTGAGGAAGTGCGTCACGTGGGCCCGGGGACACCGTAGAGAACTTATGTATCATCACGCAGCCTGGGTAAAACAATCTGGGATTGGCATGCGCTGCTCGTTCTTTACTTGCCTGTAATCCAGAGTGGACTCTACCTCATTTTTTTGCCAGCTTTTCCTCTGCTGGACCTGGCATCATGAGGCTAAAGGTGAACTGTCTTTATTTGTAACCCAGTCACTGATTAAGAATACTGCTTGACCAACTGTTTCCTAACAACCCTCGTCTATGGCAGCTTACTTGGGCTCCAGTTCAGGCATGTTATCTAGCGAGCTTTCAACAAAGGGCCCAAATCCTTCCACCTTGGCCTTTATTCAGCAGCATAGCTGTTCAAACACATACGCTCCCAGTGGCCTTTCAGGACTGCTGTGGGAGAAACCCATCTGACATCTAGGGCCCTGTCCCTTTAGATTCTCCTTAGTTCTTTCAAATGCTAACACTATTCAGTGGGTAAACAATGCCCACTTAGGCATCGTCGCTGTCTCATTACCATGCCAAGTCCCAGAATGCTCAGCGGCCCACTGGATGACACTTATGTGTCTCACCTCAATCTCAATTTCTCCTCCAAGGAGGGCAGATGTTGGCAGGCACTGATTTGGTTAGCTTTGCGCAGTGGCAGTATCATAGCCTATGAGGTTCACCTGAGGCGTGATTATTGCTAATTGAAAACTTTTCCCAATACCCCGCCATGATGACTTGAAATACAGTCAGCACTGGCAATTTTTGAGAGTCTCTGAGGAGACTGAACAATGTGTTTTAAACAGCAGATAAGTGATGGCTGCTTACATGCAGACTGAGATGCGTTAGAGTTGAGGAAGTGTGTCACGGGGGCCTGGGGACACCGTAGAGAGCTTATGTATCATCACGCAGCCTGGGTAAAACAATCTGGGATTGGCACGCGCTGCTCGTTCTTTACTTGCCTGTAATCCAGAGTGGACTCTACCTCATTTTTTGCCAGCTTTTCCTCTGCTGGACCTGGCATCATGAGGCTAAAGGTGAACTGTCTTTATTTGTAACCCAGTCACTGATTAAGAATACTGGAAGCGTGTTGGTCCGGGATTAAGGAAGCCGTTCGGGTGGTGTCTTTTTGCAAGGCCCTTGTCTCCGGTGAAAGAGCATTGACCTGTAGGTAAAACTAAGCCAGAAACTTTAGGCGTTCTTCACCTGTACCGGACTGGACCCTATCTGCATGGTTGCAGGTTAGATTTTCCCTTTTATCTTCAACCTGTCCTAGAAAATTCAACGGGAGAGGACGATTGGCCAGCCTGGGCAAGCCAAATACTTGTGCTTTCAGGCACTCGTTCCCCTAGGCTGAATGGTCTTTTTCCACCATAGATGTCAAGAAACAAGCAGCTTGGACCGCTATGGAGTAGGAGCTTTCAGAGCCTGGATAGCTCAGTCGGTAGAGCATCAGACTTTTAATCTGAGGGTCCAGGGTTCAAGTCCTTGTTTGGGTGGTGGCTTTCACCTACATGTGTGCCCCTTGAGCTGCTCCTAGGGTAGTCTTTATGCACATCTGCCGGGAATGCTCACTGGCCCAGAGAAATTAAATGTCCTAGGGGACGCCAACTTCAAACTTTCTAGGCTCCTGGAATCTGCGCCAGAAATAAAAGTGGATGAAGGTGTTTGCTTGACCAACTGTTTCCTAACAATCCTCGTCTATGGCAGCTTACTTGGGCTCCAGTTCAGGCATGTTATCTAGCGAGCTTTCAACAAAGGGCCCAAATCCTTCCACCTTGGCCTTTATTCAGCAGCATAGCTGTTCAAACACATACGCTCCCAGTGGCCTTTCAGGACTGATGTGGGAGAAACCCATCTGACATCTAGGGCCCTGTCCCTTTAGATTCTCCTTAGTTCTTTCAAATGCTAACACTATTCAGTGGGTAAACAATGCCCACTTAGGCATCGTCGCTGTCTCATTACCATGCCAAGTCCCAGAATGCTCAGCGGCCCACTGGATGACACTTATGTGTCTCACCTCAATCTCAATTTCTCCTCCAAGGAAGGGCAGATGTTGGCAGGCACTGATTTGGTTAGCTTTGCGCAGTGGCAGTATCATAGCCAATGAGGTTCACCTGAGGCGTGATTATTGCTAATTGAAAACTTTTCCCAATACCCCGCCACGATGACTTGAAATACAGTCAGCACTGGCAATTTTTGAGAGTCTCTGAGGAGACTGAACAATGTGTTTTAAACAGCAGATAAGTGATGGCTGCTTACATGCAGACTGAGATGCGTTAGAGTTGAGGAAGTGCGTCACGGGGGCCCGGGGACACCGTAGAGAACTTATGTATCATCACGCAGCCTGGGTAAAACAATCTGGGATTGGCACGCGCTGCTCGTTCTTTACTTGCCTGTAATCCAGAGTGGACTCTACCTCATTTTTTTGCCAGCTTTTCCTCTGCTGGACCTGGCATCATGAGGCTAAAGGTGAACTGTCTTTATTTGTAACCCAGTCACTGATTAAGAATACTGCTTGACCAACTGTTTCCTAACAATCCTCGTCTATGGCAGCTTACTTGGGCTCCAGTTCAGGCATGTTATCTAGCGAGCTTTCAACAAAGGGCCCAAATCCTTCCACCTTGGCCTTTATTCAGCAGCATAGCTGTTCAAACACATACGCTCCCAGTAACCTTTCAGGACTGCTGTGGGAGAAACCCATCTGACATCTAGGGCCCTGTCCCTTTAGATTCTCCTTAGTTCTTTCAAATGCTAACACTATTCAGTGGGTAAACAATGCCCACTTAGGCATCGTCGCTGTCTCATTACCATGCCAAGTACCAGAATGCTCAGCGGCCCACTGGATGACACTTATGTGTCTCACCTCAATCTCAATTTCTCCTCCAAGGAAGGGCAGATGTTGGCAGGCACTGATTTGGTTAGCTTTGCACAGTGGCAGTATCATAGCCTATGAGGTTCACCTGAGGCGTGATTATTGCTAATTGAAAACTTTTCCCAATACCCCGCCACGATGACTTGAAATACAGTCAGCACTGGCAATTTTTGAGAGTCTCTGAGGAGACTGAACAATGTGTTTTAAACAGCAGATAAGTGATGGCTGCTTACATGCAGACTGAGATGCGTTAGAGTTGAGGAAGTGTGTCACGGGGGCCTGGGGACACGTAGAGAGCTTATGTATCATCACGCAGCCTGGGTAAAACAATCTGGGATTGGCACGCGCTGCTCGTTCTTTACTTGCCTGTAATCCAGAGTGGACTCTACCTCATTTTTTTGCCAGCTTTTCCTCTGCTGGACCTGGCATCATGAGGCTAAAGGTGAACTGTCTTTATTTGTAACCCAGTCACTGATTAAGAATACTGGAAGCGTGTTGGTCCGGGATTAAGGAAGCCGTTCGGGTGGTGTCTTTTTGGAAGGCCCTTGTCTCCGGTGAAAGAGCATTGACCTGTAGGTAAAACTAAGCCAGAAACTTTAGGCGTTCTTCACCTGTACCGGACTGGACCCTATCTGCATGGTTGCAGGTTAGATTTTCCCTTTTATCTTCAACCTGTCCTAGAAAATTCAACGGGAGAGGACGATTGGCCAGCCTGGGCAAGCCAAATACTTGTGCTTTCAGGCACTCGTTCCCCTAGGCTGAATGGTCTTTTTCCACCATAGATGTCAAGAAACAAGCAGCTTGGACCGCTATGGAGTAGGAGCTTTCAGAGCCTGGATAGCTCAGTCGGTAGAGCATCAGACTTTTAACCTGAGGGTCCAGGGTTCAAGTCCTTGTTTGGGCGGTGGCTTTCACCTACATGTGTGCCCCTTGAGCTGCTCCTAGGGTAGTCTTTATGCACATCTGCCGGGAATGCTCACTGGCCCAGAGAAATTAAATATCCTAGGGGACGCCAACTTCAAACTTTCTAGGCTCCTGGAATCTGCGCCAGAAATAAAAGTGGATGAAGGTGTTTGCTTGACCAACTGTTTCCTAACAATCCTCGTCTATGGCAGCTTACTTGGGCTCCAGTTCAGGCATGTTATCTAGCGAGCTTTCAACAAAGGGCCCAAATACTTCCACCTTGGCCTTTATTCAGCAGCATAGCTGTTCAAACACATACGCTCCCAGTGGCCTTTCAGGACTGCTGTGGGAGAAACCCATCTGACCTCTAGGGCCCTGTCCCTTTAGATTCTCCTTAGTTCTTTCAAATGCTAACACTATTCAGTGGGTAAACAATGCCCACTTAGGCATCGTCGCTGTCTCATTAGCATGCCAAGTCCCAGAATGCTCAGCGGCCCACTGGATGACACTTATGTGTCTCACCTCAATCTCAATTTCTCCTCCAAGGAAGGGCAGATGTTGGCAGGCACTGATTTGGTTAGCTTTGCGCAGTGGCAGTATCATAGCCAATGAGGTTCACCTGAGGCGTGATTATTGCTAATTGAAAACTTTTCCCAATACCCCGCCACGATGACTTGAAATACAGTCAGCACTGGCAATTTTTGAGAGTCTCTGAGGAGACTGAACAATGTGTTTTAAACAGCAGATAAGTGATGGCTGCTTACATGCAGACTGAGATGCGTTAGAGTTGAGGAAGTGCGTCACGTGGGCCCGGGGACACCGTAGAGAACTTATGTATCATCACGCAGCCTGGGTAAAACAATCTGGGATTGGCACGCGCTGCTCGTTCTTTACTTGCCTGTAATCCAGAGTGGACTCTACCTCATTTTTTTGCCAGCTTTTCCTCTGCTGGACCTGGCATCATGAGGCTAAAGGTGAACTGTCTTTATTTGTAACCCAGTCACTGATTAAGATTACTGGAAGCGTGTTGGTCCGGGATTAAGGAAGCCGTTCGGGTGGTGTCTTTTTGCAAGGCCCTTGTCTCCGGTGAAAGAGCATTGACCTGTAGGTAAAACTAAGCCAGAAACTTTAGGCGTTCTTCACCTGTACTGGACTGGACCCTATCTGCATGGTTGCAGGTTAGATTTTCCCTTTTATCTTCAACCTGTCCTAGAAAATTCAACGGGAGAGGACGATTGGCCAGCCTGGGCAAGCCAAATACTTGTGCTTTCAGGCACTCATTCCCCTAGGCTGAATGGTCTTTTTCCACCATAGATGTCAAGAAACAAGCAGCTTGGACCGCTATGGAGTAGGAGCTTTCAGAGCCCGGATAGCTCAGTCGGTAGAGCATCAGTCTTTTAATCTGAGGGTCCAGGGTTCAAGTCCCTGTTTGGGCGGTGGCTTTCACCTACCTGTGTGGCCCTTGAGCTGTTCATAGGGTAGTCTTTATGCACATCTGCCGGGAATGCTCACTGGCCCAGAGAAATTAAATGTCCTAGGGGACGCCAACTTCAAACTTTCTAGGCTCCTGGAATCTGCGCCAGAAATAAAAGTGGATGAAGGTGTTTGCTTGACCAACTGTTTCCTAACAATCCTCGTCTATGGCAGCTTACTTGGGCTCCAGTTCAGGCATGTTATCTAGCGAGCTTTCAACAAAGGGCCCAAATCCTTCCACCTTGGCCTTTATTCAGCAGCATAGCTGTTCAAACACATACGCTCCCAGTGGCCTTTCAGGACTGCTGTGGGAGAAACCCATCTGACATCTAGGGCCCTGTCCCTTTAGATTCTCCTTAGTTCTTTCAAATGCTAACACTATTCAGTGGGTAAACAATGCCCACTTAGGCATCGTCGCTGTCTCATTAGCATGCCAAGTCCCAGAATGCTCAGCGGCCCACTGGATGACACTTATGTGTCTCACCTCAATCTCAATTTCTCCTCCAAGGAAGGGCAGATGTTGGCAGGCACTGATTTGGTTAGCTTTGCGCAGTGGCAGTATCATAGCCAATGAGGTTCATCTGAGGCGTGATTATTGCTAATTGAAAACTTTTCCCAATACCCCGCCATGATGACTTGAAATACAGTCAGCACTGGCAATTTTTGAGAGTCTCTGAGGAGACTGAACAATGTGTTTTAAACAGCAGATAAGTGATGGCTGCTTACATGTAGACTGAGATGCGTTAGAGTTGAGGAAGTGCGTCACGGGGGCCCCGGGACACCGTAGAGAACTTATGTATCATCACGCAGCCTGGGTAAAACAATCTGGGATTGGCATGCGCTGCTCGTTCTTTACTTGCCTGTAATCCAGAGTGGACTCTACCTCATTTTTTTGCCAGCTTTTCCTCTGCTGGACCTGGCATCATGAGGCTAAAGGTGAACTGTCTTTATTTGTAACCCAGTCACTGATTAAGAATACTGGAAGCGTGTTGGTCGGGGATTAAGGAAGCCATTCGGGTGGTGTCTTTTTGCAAGGCCCTTGTCTCCGGTGAAAGAGCATTGACCTGTAGGTAAAACTAAGCCAGAAACTTTAGGCGTTCTTCACCTGTACCGGACTGGACCCTATCTGCATGGTTGCAGGTTAGATTTTCCCTTTTATCTTCAACCTGTCCTAGAAAATTCAACGGGAGAGGACGATTGGCCAGCCTGGGCAAGCCAAATACTTGTGCTTTCAGGCACTCATTCCCCTAGGCTGAATGGTCTTTTTCCACCATAGATGTCAAGAAACAAGCAGCTTGGACCGCTATGGAGTAGGAGCTTTCAGAGCCCGGATAGCTCAGTCGGTAGAGCATCAGTCTTTTAATCTGAGGGTCCAGGGTTCATGTCCCTGTTTGGGCGGTGGCTTTCACCTACCTGTGTGGCCCTTGAGCTGCTCATAGGGTAGTCTTTATGCACATCTGCCGGGAATGCTCACTGGCCCAGAGAAATTAAATGTCCTAGGGGACGCCAACTTCAAACTTTCTAGGCTCCTGGAATCTGCGCCAGAAATAAAAGTGGATGAAGGTGTTTGCTTGACCAACTGCTTCCTAACAACCCTCGTCTATGGCAGCTTACTTGGGCTCCAGTTCAGGCATGTTATCTAGCGAGCTTTCAACAAAGGGCCCAAATCCTTCCACCTTGGCCTTTATTCAGCAGCATAGCTGTTCAAACACATACGCTCCCAGTAACCTTTCAGGACTGCTGTGGGAGAAACCCATCTGACATCTAGGGCCCTGTCCCTTTAGATTCTCCTTAGTTCTTTCAAATGCTAACACTATTCAGTGGGTAAACAATGCCCACTTAGGCATCGTCGCTGTCTCATTAGCATGCCAAGTCCCAGAATGCTCAGCGGCCCACTGGATGACACTTATGTGTCTCACCTCAATCTCAATTTCTCCTCCAAGGACGGGCAGATGTTGGCAGGCACTGATTTGGTTAGCTTTGCGCAGTGGCAGTATCATAGCCTATGAGGTTCACCTGAGGCGTGATTATTTCTAATTGAAAACTTTTCCCAATACCCCGCCACGATGACTTGAAATAAAGTCAGCGCTGGCAATTTTTGAGAGTCTCTGAGGAGACTGAACAATGTGTTTTAAACAGAAGATAAGTGATGGCTGCTTACATGCAGACTGAGATGCGTTAGAGTTGAGGAAGTGTGTCACGGGGGCCCGGGGACACCGTAGAGAGCTTATGTATCATCACGCAGCCTGGGTAAAACAATCTGGGATTGGCACGCGCTGCTTGTTCTTTACTTGCCTGTAATCCAGAGTGGACTCTACCTCATTTTTTTGCCAGCTTTTCCTCTGCTGGACCTGGCATCATGAGGCTAAAGGTGAACTGTCTTTATTTGTAACCCAGTCACTGATTAAGAATACTGGAAGCGTGTTGGTCCGGGGTTAAGGAAGCCGTTCGGGTGGTGTCTTTTTGCAAGGCCCTTGTCTCCGGTGAAAGAGCATTGACCTGTAGGTAAAACTAAGCCAGAAACTTTAGGCGTTCTTCACCTGTACCGGACTGGACCCTATCTGCATGGTTGCAGGTTAGATTTTCCCTTTTATCTTCAACCTGTCCTAGAAAATTCAACGGGAGAGGACGATTGGCCAGCCTGGGCAAGCCAAATACTTGTGCTTTCAGGCACTCATTCCCCTAGGCTGAATGGTCTTTTTCCACCATAGATGTCAAGAAACAAGCAGCTTGGACCGCTATGGAGTAGGAGCTTTCAGAGCCCGGATAGCTCTGTCGGTAGAGCATCAGACTTTTAATCTGAGGGTCCAGGGTTCAAGCCCCTGTTTGGGCGGTGGCTTTCACCTACCTGTGTGGCCCTTGAGCTGTTCATAGGGTAGTCTTTATGCACATCTGCCGGGAATGCTCACTGGCCCAGAGAAATTAAATGTCCTAGGGGACGCCAACTTCAAACTTTCTAGGCTCCTGGAATCTGCGCCAGAAATAAAAGTGGATGAAGGTGTTTGCTTGACCAACTGTTTCCTAACAATCCTCGTCTATGGCAGCTTACTTGGGCTCCAGTTCAGGCATGTTATCTAGCGAGCTTTCAACAAAGGGCCCAAATCCTTCCACCTTGGCCTTTATTCAGCAGCATAGCTGTTCAAACACATACGCTCCCAGTGGCCTTTCAGGACTGATGTGGGAGAAACCCATCTGACATCTAGGGCCCTGTCCCTTTAGATTCTCCTTAGTTCTTTCAAATGCTAACACTATTCAGTGGGTAAACAATGCCCACTTAGGCATCGTCGCTGTCTCATTACCATGCCAAGTCCCAGAATGCTCAGCGGCCCACTGGATGACACTTATGTGTCTCACCTCAATCTCAATTTCTCCTCCAAGGAAGGGCAGATGTTGGCAGGCACTGATTTGGTTAGCTTTGCGCAGTGGCAGTATCATAGCCAATGAGGTTCACCTCAGGCGTGATTATTGCTAATTGAAAACTTTTCCCAATACCCCGCCACGATGACTTGAAATACAGTCAGCACTGGCAATTTTTGAGAGTCTCTGAGGAGACTGAACAATGTGTTTTAAACAGCAGATAAGTGATGGCTGCTTACATGCAGACTGAGATGCGTTAGAGTTGAGGAAGTGCGTCACGTGGGCCCGGGGACACCGTAGAGAACTTATGTATCATCACGCAGCCTGGGTAAAACAATCTGGGATTGGCACGCGCTGCTCGTTCTTTACTTGCCTGTAATCCAGAGTGGACTCTACCTCATTTTTTTGCCAGCTTTTCCTCTGCTGGACCTGGCATCATGAGGCTAAAGGTGAACTGTCTTTATTTGTAACCCAGTCACTGATTAAGAATACTGCTTGACCAACTGTTTCCTAACAATCCTCGTCTATGGCAGCTTACTTGGGCTCCAGTTCAGGCATGTTATCTAGCGAGCTTTCAACAAAGGGCCCAAATCCTTCCACCTTGGCCTTTATTCAGCAGCATAGCTGTTCAAACACATACGCTCCCAGTAACCTTTCAGGACTGCTGTGGGAGAAACCCATCTGACATCTAGGGCCCTGTCCCTTTAGATTCTCCTTAGTTCTTTCAAATGCTAACACTATTCAGTGGGTAAACAATGCCCACTTAGGCATCGTCGCTGTCTCATTACCATGCCAAGTCCCAGAATGCTCAGCGGCCCACTGGATGACACTAATGTGTCTCACCTCAATCTCAATTTCTCCTCCAAGGAAGGGCAGATGTTGGCAGGCACTGATTTGGTTAGCTTTGCACAGTGGCAGTATCATAGCCTATGAGGTTCACCTGAGGCGTGATTATTGCTAATTGAAAACTTTTCCCAATACCCCGCCACGATGACTTGAAATACAGTCAGCACTGGCAATTTTTGAGAGTCTCTGAGGAGACTGAACAATGTGTTTTAAACAGCAGATAAGTGATGGCTGCTTACATGCAGACTGAGATGCGTTAGAGTTGAGAAAGTGTGTCACGGGGGCCTGGGGACACGTAGAGAGCTTATGTATCATCACGCAGCCTGGGTAAAACAATCTGGGATTGGCACGCGCTGCTCGTTCTTTACTTGCCTGTAATCCAGAGTGGACTCTACCTCATTTTTTTGCCAGCTTTTCCTCTGCTGGACCTGGCATCATGAGGCTAAAGGTGAACTGTCTTTATTTGTAACCCAGTCACTGATTAAGAATACTGGAAGCGTGTTGGTCCGGGATTAAGGAAGCCGTTCGGGTGGTGTCTTTTTGGAAGGCCCTTGTCTCCGGTGAAAGAGCATTGACCTGTAGGTAAAACTAAGCCAGAAACTTTAGGCGTTCTTCACCTGTACCGGACTGGACCCTATCTGCATGGTTGCAGGTTAGATTTTCCCTTTTATCTTCAACCTGTCCTAGAAAATTCAACGGGAGAGGACGATTGGCCAGCCTGGGCAAGCCAAATACTTGTGCTTTCAGGCACTCGTTCCCCTAGGCTGAATGGTCTTTTTCCACCATAGATGTCAAGAAACAAGCAGCTTGGACCGCTATGGAGTAGGAGCTTTCAGAGCCTGGATAGCTCAGTCGGTAGAGCATCAGACTTTTAACCTGAGGGTCCAGGGTTCAAGTCCTTGTTTGGGCGGTGGCTTTCACCTACATGTGTGCCCCTTGAGCTGCTCCTAGGGTAGTCTTTATGCACATCTGCCGGGAATGCTCACTGGCCCAGAGAAATTAAATATCCTAGGGGACGCCAACTTCAAACTTTCTAGGCTCCTGGAATCTGCGCCAGAAATAAAAGTGGATGAAGGTGTTTGCTTGACCAACTGTTTCCTAACAATCCTCGTCTATGGCAGCTTACTTGGGCTCCAGTTCAGGCATGTTATCTAGCGAGCTTTCAACAAAGGGCCCAAATCCTTCCACCTTGGCCTTTATTCAGCAGCATAGCTGTTCAAACACATACGCTCCCAGTGGCCTTTCAGGACTGCTGTGGGAGAAACCCATCTGACATCTAGGGCCCTGTCCCTTTAGATTCTCCTTAGTTCTTTCAAATGCTAACACTATTCAGTGGGTAAACAATGCCCACTTAGGCATCGTCGCTGTCTCATTAGCATGCCAAGTCCCAGAATGCTCAGCGGCCCACTGGATGACACTTATGTGTCTCACCTCAATCTCAATTTCTCCTCCAAGGAAGGGCAGATGTTGGCAGGCACTGATTTGGTTAGCTTTGCGCAGTGGCAGTATCATAGCCAATGAGGTTCATCTGAGGCGTGATTATTGCTAATTGAAAACTTTTCCCAATACCCCGCCATGATGACTTGAAATACAGTCAGCACTGGCAATTTTTGAGAGTCTCTGAGGAGACTGAACAATGTGTTTTAAACAGCAGATAAGTGATGGCTGCTTACATGTAGACTGAGATGCGTTAGAGTTGAGGAAGTGCGTCACGGGGGCCCCGGGACACCGTAGAGAACTTATGTATCATCACGCAGCCTGGGTAAAACAATCTGGGATTGGCATGCGCTGCTCGTTCTTTACTTGCCTGTAATCCAGAGTGGACTCTACCTCATTTTTTTGCCAGCTTTTCCTCTGCTGGACCTGGCATCATGAGGCTAAAGGTGAACTGTCTTTATTTGTAACCCAGTCACTGATTAAGAATACTGGAAGCGTGTTGGTCGGGGATTAAGGAAGCCATTCGGGTGGTGTCTTTTTGCAAGGCCCTTGTCTCCGGTGAAAGAGCATTGACCTGTAGGTAAAACTAAGCCAGAAACTTTAGGCGTTCTTCACCTGTACCGGACTGGACCCTATCTGCATGGTTGCAGGTTAGATTTTCCCTTTTATCTTCAACCTGTCCTAGAAAATTCAACGGGAGAGGACGATTGGCCAGCCTGGGCAAGCCAAATACTTGTGCTTTCAGGCACTCATTCCCCTAGGCTGAATGGTCTTTTTCCACCATAGATGTCAAGAAACAAGCAGCTTGGACCGCTATGGAGTAGGAGCTTTCAGAGCCCGGATAGCTCAGTCGGTAGAGCATCAGTCTTTTAATCTGAGGGTCCAGGGTTCACGTCCCTGTTTGGGCGGTGGCTTTCACCTACCTGTGTGGCCCTTGAGCTGCTCATAGGGTAGTCTTTATGCACATCTGCCGGGAATGCTCACTGGCCCAGAGAAATTAAATGTCCTAGGGGACGCCAACTTCAAACTTTCTAGGCTCCTGGAATCTGCGCCAGAAATAAAAGTGGATGAAGGTGTTTGCTTGACCAACTGCTTCCTAACAACCCTCGTCTATGGCAGCTTACTTGGGCTCCAGTTCAGGCATGTTATCTAGCGAGCTTTCAACAAAGGGCCCAAATCCTTCCACCTTGGCCTTTATTCAGCAGCATAGCTGTTCAAACACATACGCTCCCAGTAACCTTTCAGGACTGCTGTGGGAGAAACCCATCTGACATCTAGGGCCCTGTCCCTTTAGATTCTCCTTAGTTCTTTCAAATGCTAACACTATTCAGTGGGTAAACAATGCCCACTTAGGCATCGTCGCTGTCTCATTAGCATGCCAAGTCCCAGAATGCTCAGCGGCCCACTGGATGACACTTATGTGTCTCACCTCAATCTCAATTTCTCCTCCAAGGAAGGGCAGATGTTGGCAGGCACTGATTTGGTTAGCTTTGCGCAGTGGCAGTATCATAGCCTATGAGGTTCACCTGAGGCGTGATTATTGCTAATTGAAAACTTTTCCCAATACCCCGCCACGATGACTTGAAATACAGTCAGCGCTGGCAATTTTTGAGAGTCTCTGAGGAGACTGAACAATGTGTTTTAAACAGAAGATAAGTGATGGCTGCTTACATGCAGACTGAGATGCGTTAGAGTTGAGGAAGTGTCTCACGGGGGCCCGGGGACACCGTAGAGAGCTTATGTATCATCACGCAGCCTGGGTAAAACAATCTGGGATTGGCACGCGCTGCTTGTTCTTTACTTGCCTGTAATCCAGAGTGGACTCTACCTCATTTTTTTGCCAGCTTTTCCTCTGCTGGACCTGGCATCATGAGGCTAAAGGTGAACTGTCTTTATTTGTAACCCAGTCACTGATTAAGAATACTGGAAGCGTGTTGGTCCGGGGTTAAGGAAGCCGTTCGGGTGGTGTCTTTTTGCAAGGCCCTTGTCTCCGGTGAAAGAGCATTGACCTGTAGGTAAAACTAAGCCAGAAACTTTAGGCGTTCTTCACCTGTACCGGACTGGACCCTATCTGCATGGTTGCAGGTTAGATTTTCCCTTTTATCTTCAACCTGTCCTAGAAAATTCAACGGGAGAGGACGATTGGCCAGCCTGGGCAAGCCAAATACTTGTGCTTTCAGGCACTCATTCCCCTAGGCTGAATGGTCTTTTTCCACCATAGATGTCAAGAAACAAGCAGCTTGGACCGCTATGGAGTAGGAGCTTTCAGAGCCCGGATAGCTCTGTCGGTAGAGCATCAGACTTTTAATCTGAGGGTCCAGGGTTCAAGCCCCTGTTTGGGCGGTGGCTTTCACCTACCTGTGTGGCCCTTGAGCTGTTCATAGGGTAGTCTTTATGCACATCTGCCGGGAATGCTCACTGGCCCAGAGAAATTAAATGTCCTAGGGGACGCCAACTTCAAACTTTCTAGGCTCCTGGAATCTGCGCCAGAAATAAAAGTGGATGAAGGTGTTTGCTTGACCAACTGTTTCCTAACAATCCTCGTCTATGGCAGCTTACTTGGGCTCCAGTTCAGGCATGTTATCTAGCGAGCTTTCAACAAAGGGCCCAAATCCTTCCACCTTGGCCTTTATTCAGCAGCATAGCTGTTCAAACACATACGCTCCCAGTGGCCTTTCAGGACTGATGTGGGAGAAACCCATCTGACATCTAGGGCCCTGTCCCTTTAGATTCTCCTTAGTTCTTTCAAATGCTAACACTATTCAGTGGGTAAACAATGCCCACTTAGGCATCGTCGCTGTCTCATTACCATGCCAAGTCCCAGAATGCTCAGCGGCCCACTGGATGACACTTATGTGTCTCACCTCAATCTCAATTTCTCCTCCAAGGAAGGGCAGATGTTGGCAGGCACTGATTTGGTTAGCTTTGCGCAGTGGCAGTATCATAGCCAATGAGGTTCACCTGAGGCGTGATTATTGCTAATTGAAAACTTTTCCCAATACCCCGCCACGATGACTTGAAATACAGTCAGCACTGGCAATTTTTGAGAGTCTCTGAGGAGACTGAACAATGTGTTTTAAACAGCAGATAAGTGATGGCTGCTTACATGCAGACTGAGATGCGTTAGAGTTGAGGAAGTGCGTCACGTGGGCCCGGGGACACCGTAGAGAACTTATGTATCATCACGCAGCCTGGGTAAAACAATCTGGGATTGGCACGCGCTGCTCGTTCTTTACTTGCCTGTAATCCAGAGTGGACTCTACCTCATTTTTTTGCCAGCTTTTCCTCTGCTGGACCTGGCATCATGAGGCTAAAGGTGAACTGTCTTTATTTGTAACCCAGTCACTGATTAAGAATACTGGAAGCGTGTTGGTCCGGGATTAAGGAAGCCGTTCGGGTGGTGTCTTTTTGGAAGGCCCTTGTCTCCGGTGAAAGAGCATTGACCTGTAGGTAAAACTAAGCCAGAAACTTTAGGCGTTCTTCACCTGTACCGGACTGGACCCTATCTGCATGGTTGCAGGTTAGATTTTCCCTTTTATCTTCAACCTGTCCTAGAAAATTCAACTGGAGAGGACGATTGGCCAGCCTTGGCAAGCTTTCAGGCACTCGTTCCCCTTGGCTGAATGGTCTTTTTCCACCATAGATGTCAAGAAACAAGCAGCTTGGACCGCTATGGAGTAGGAGCTTTCAGAGCCCGGATAGCTCAGTCGGTAGAGCATCAGACTTTTAATCTGAGGGTCCAGGGTTCAAGTCCCTGTTTGGGCGGTGGCTTTCACCTACCTGTGTGGCCCTTGAGCTGCTCATAGGGTAGTCTTTATGCACATCTGCCAGGAATGCTCACTGGCCCAGAGAAATGAAATGTCCTAGGGGCCTACAGAATCTATTAGATAACCTAGAAACAGAACTCTTTGAGCAGGATTGAAATTAGATTTTTGAATATTCACAATCCAGCCCAAGGCTTCCAGATGACTCCAAGCCTTGGTTAGGTCTACCGGCAACCTCTCTCTGGAAGGGGCAAAAATTAGAAGGTCGTCCAGATAAGGGATGACCGAGATTCCCTGTAGACGGAGAGGAGGTAGAGCTTCCGCCATTATTTTGGTAAATATCCACGGGGCGGATGAAAGACCAAACAGGAGGGCCTTGAATTGTAGATGAAGCACCTCCTTCCCCATATTTATTGCCAACCTGAGGTATTTTTGAGACTGAGGGGCTATGGGCACATGCAGGTATGCATCCCTTAAGTCGATTGATGCCATGAAGCATCCCTTGACTAAGAGATTTCTCACTGAAAAATGGAGTCCATGCGGAACCGCCTGTATTGGACTGACCTGTTTAATGGTTTCAAATTGAGAATGAGATGGAAGCTTCCTGATGGTTTCCTTATCAGGAAGATATGGGGATAGACACTCCGGTAACATTCCTCTGGAGATACCTGAACCACAACACTCTGTCTCATCAGATCCCCCAACAGGTTTTTCATGGCTAGGGCCTTTGTTGTGTCCCTTGGCAGGTCTGTTACACAGTATCTTTCAGGCGGAAGATCCGAAAGTTCTATTTTGTATCCCTGGGCCAGCTTGTCCAGAATAAATGCGTTTTCCGTCACACTTGCCCAAAGAGGATGGAATTTTTGAAGCCTTCCTCCCACAGGCAATGACAAGTCATTGCGTTTTATTGGTTGGCGCAGGTGGATTGAAGAGGACATTCCCTCTGCCTTTACCTTTTTGCGCCGACCAATTCCTTCTTTTTTCTTGGGGCCTGCTTCCCTGATCCCTGATTTATTTGAGGTAAAAAAAAGAGGCTTAACTGCCTGTTTTTTCTTTTTAACTGGAAAGGACTTCTTTTTATCCGCTGTCCTATC